>VFIW01000002.1:0-1241525 GCA_006386115.1 Globisporangium splendens
TGTGACGGGGTTACACTGTAACATGGTTACGCACTTGTGTTGTGCCACACAACCAAACCGAACCTTGCGGTACGTAGAGTACGCGCAACAAGTTTAAGACCGAACCATGAGGTTCGTCGTACTTGATCGAACCTTCACGGTGGAGTCGGCACCCAGTCTGAGTGACGGCGCCTCCGATTGAATATAATTGAACATGCATTTCGTCCAATCACATAAGACAATTAGCGTTAGTCTTTCATAGCCACTCATTGCCCCATGGGGAGTAATTACACTTGAGATTGCTATTGTTCATAGTTACATAAAGATAATCCAGGTTGTTCTGCACAGGGCAACCTCCAACAAATAAACAGTTCCATTTTTACCGTTAACTAAAGTCTTTGGTTATCGACGGTTACTCTATAGAGACCTATAGGTAACCGATTGTTGCACTGCAGGAAGCAGGCAACCGCTCTCGGAACAGAGTCCTTGAGAGAAGCGTTGCATACGCTTCCTCACACACGTACCGTGCTGCGTAACTCGGAAGTGTCCGGTTACAATTGTAATGGGCCATAACCAGCCATTACATGAAGGTGGATCTGTCCCCAGATCTAGTGTGCCACACACCACCTTCAGCGTGCATTGTGGAGACACAAATAACAAAGGGATTACGGTACGACAGTCCCCACATGCACGTGTGACGTCATTCGATGACGTCACGAGTGTTCTCTGTGCTGATCAGTGCAGAATGTTGTTCTCATGTACTAATCAGTACAGAGTGAATGACATCCATGTACTAATCAAGTACTGAGTGATGGTTCCTGCTTGGGAAACTGGACTGGCGACGAGACCGACGTGTCTCTGCCACCTGGAGTGAGTGGCGCGAGTCGATCACTTTGCAGAGATTTTAAACAAGACTTGAAGTTCAAGCTTCTAGAAGATCCCGTAGGTTCAACCTCAGTGTACCCAAGGTTTTATATATCAGATTCATAGGTTTTATTGTGTATATTTAGGTTTTAGTTATAAAACGTGTAGGATCCCTTGGGGTTCATTAGTAAGTAGCGACAGGAACCATAACTACTTTTAATTCAGTTATAAATTTTCCTCCAAGCCCTAGAGTCTTCTTTCTCCCTCCAAGTCGGGAGATCGCTTCCTCTGGCACAAGCGTGTGTGCCGTGTTTGAGGGACTGTTTGGAACAGCGCCCTCTTACACCTGGTAGCACTTCGAGCGGTCCTTTCAACGACCCAGTGAAGTGAAGAGGTTTGACGACGCGGCTTTAAGCACGTCGAGCATTCCTGTCCAAGACCCTGCGAGCATCCTTGTTTGGAACATGGATGCTACAGGAACCCCACTCGGTCCAGCAGTACCGGAAACTGTCGAGTTGACTATTGAGGGTTTCCCTCATTTGTCTTCTCATGAGTGGATGGCGCTTGAGCGCATGCGAGATGTCATCGGAGAGGCTGCTGTGGTCAGTCTGCTTCGATCGGCGTCTCCGGAGGACCAGAAGAGTGCGGTGGTCAGCTTCATGCACCACGAGATCATGTCCTCCCGGAAGCAGGTCGCAACCCCTGTTTCCTCAATCAGGACGGTGCCACTGAAGCTTGACGTCTCTCCGTATCGCGGCGGAGAGAACGAGCCTCTCTCACGATGGTTCGTCGAGTTGGATGCAGCCATCGCTGCAAGACAACTGCGAGACCCTTCGTAGCAAGTGTTGTTCGCGATGTCCAACCTTGCGGGTCGTGCGAAGAGCTGGGCGTATGGCAAGCGTTTAGTCGATCTAAACTGCTTCCCCAGCTACGACCACTTCAAGACCGAACTCAAGAAGGCGTTTGAACCTCCACAGAGTGAGTTCCGTGCACGCGCCGAGTTCCTCAAGCTTCGTCAAGGCCGTTTCGACCTTCACTCGTATGCACAACGTGCTCGCTACTTGGTGTCGAGTATCGTTGACGAGCCGATTGACGTTCCGACGCAAGTCGTGACGTTCATGACGGGTCTGAACGATGGTCCGATTCGGAACCAATTGTTCCGCGAGTATCCCCAAGACGCTGGACGAAGCCATTGAACGTGCGATGCAAGAAGAGTTCAGCATCAAGCAAGCGAAGTTCCATGGGTTTGCGTCGAGACCAATGCGGCAATCAAATGCCGTGCATGATGGTCCCGAGCCCATGGACATCTCGTACATTTCCACGCCTGGAAATGAGCGTCCTCGCAACGATGGGAAGTGTTTCCGTTGCGGGAAGCCGGGTCATATTGCTCGGAACTGCAAGGTGTCTTTGCCGGGTCGGCAAACGACACAAGGTGCTCGTTCGAACAACCACGATCGTTCTTACGGTCGTCGGTTCGAGCGGTCACCTGGGCCAAAAAACGGGAATGGACAGTAGGGGAGGGGCCTCCTACTGGCCCGGAAAAGAGGACTGTGGACGTTGTGGAGACACAGGACTCTGGCCCCTATGTGCATCAAGCACATGCAGTTTCCACTATGAGTGAGAAGAGTGTCAGTCAAACGTCAAGTTTGATCGTTCACAAAGTTCATGTAGACGGTATTTCAACGCCTCTACGAGCTTTGGTTGACACCGGTGCGTCGAACAACTTTGTTCGAAATGAAGTGATCATCAGGCATGGTATCTTCGTGCCCGATGCGAATGAAGAGAAGGCGATGATTGTCCGGTTGGCAAATGGGTCAACTGTGAAGATGCCGAAGCGCGTGGTGCGCTTGGCAATCAAGTGTGAAGATTTCCGAGGTGAAGACGAGTTCATCTTACTCGACCTCGATGACAAGTTTGACATCATCCTGGGAATGCCGTGGTTGAAGCGTTATCAACCTAGCATTGACTGGATGAATATGAAGATCTCCGTTGGCAAGTCACGAGATGTTGACTTGTGCTGCACAACAACGGATGAAGTGGTGTGGGTGTACACATCTGTGGAAGAGATCCCAGATGGCCCTTGTGACATTGCGGTGTGCGATGGCCCCCCATGTTCACAAGTGGTACCCATTTTGAAGACGACGAACGGAGGTGGAGCAGTCAGGCGCCAGAAAAAGACTGTCTCCTTTGCCATCGACGACGAGAAGGTTCACGATGGCGTTGACAAGAGTGAATGGAAGAGGAACAAACACCCTTCCCAAGACAAGAAGAAGAAGACCAGCAAGAGAAGTTTTGCGCCAAGAGTTTTGAGTACCCCTGATCAAGGTACAAGTGGTGATGACGAAGGGAGTGTCCAAGCACAAGACATTCCAAGCGAGTTTGTGAATGTCGCTGTCTACAATGAAGAAGGTGACGTGGATGTAATCCGTCACGTGAAGATTGAAAATCCTCCAAGTTCAGTCGAAGAATTGATTTCCTTGCCACCGATGAGCAAGAAGACACTGGAGCGCAGCCTAGCGAGAGGCAATATTGCGCAGGTGTGTGTGATCGTCGAAATGGTCGACGAAGGCTTCGTCAACACAGCATCGAGTGCGGATGCAGATGTGTTGGACGAAAAGACACGGAAGGAAAGGTTCGAGGAGCAGTCGTGGGACTCCCTCAAGAAGAACCCCGTGTATGCGCTTGCCAGGGAATATGAAGACATTTTCCCTGACAAGGTGCCGGACGAATTGCCATTCGATAGAGGCATTCGTCACGAGATTGATGTACTTCCTGGCACGAAGTACTGCATCACAAGACAGTGGCCGTTGCCAAAGGAACAAGTCGAGGCGACCGACGAGTTCTTTGCACAACGTGCTAAGGCTGGTCATGTGCGGGAAAGCAAGTCTCCGCATTGCAGCCCCACTTTCTGTGTGAAGAAGGCAACTGGAGGTTGGCGCATTGTTCATGCTTTCAACAAGCTGAACGACGCGACAATTCCAGCCCAGACTCCGGTGATCCTTGATGGAATGGTTGGCAGCACCGTCTTTAGTGCTATCGATCTGAAAGATGGGTTCTATCAGATCCGAATGCGCGAAGACGATGTTCCACTAACCACAGTGAGTACCCCGAGTGGTATGCTGTGGGAATGGTTAGTGATGCCACAGGGACTGAAGAATGCTCCTGCGACCTTCAATCGAATGGTCACGAACGTTCTTCGTCCTCTGCGAACATTTGCACCAAGTTACTTTGACGATATTTTCGTTCATAGTAAGGCCACGAATGGGAAGTCTGATGTCGATGTTCATCTCGATCATCTTCGTCAAGTTTTCCAGGTCATGCGTGAGAATAAACTCTACGCAAACTTGAAGAAGTGCATGTTCTTCGCCCCCGAGATCCCTGTTCTCGGTTGTTTTGTGGGCAAGAGCGGTGTTCGAGTCGATCCGGAGAAGGTCAAAGCTATTGACGATTGGCCAGTGCCAAAGAACGTCAAACAGCTACGACAATGGTTGGGTTTAGCCAACTACTTGCACAAGTACACGCGCAATTATGCAGCGTTGGTGCAACCCCTCACACAGCTCTTGAAGAAAGACGTTGAGTGGAAGTGGTCGAAAGACCATCAGACGGCGTTCGAAGAAGTCAAGAGGAGTCTTCGAGAAGCTCCTGTCTTGGCTCTGCCAAACCACGACAAGCCGTTCCACGTCGTCTGTGATGCGAGCGACTATGCCATCGGTTGCGCCTTAATGCAACACGATGATGAGGGTCACGAGCGAGCTGTGTCGTATCAGTCACGACAACTCCGACCCGCAGAACGGAACTACCCAGTTCATGACAAGGAACTTCTGGCGATGAAGTATTCTTTGGTCAAGTTCCGTGTGTATCTGCTTGGCGAGGAGCGCTTTGCTATCTACACTGATCACGCATCTCTGCGTACGGCAGTGAAGACTCCTCATTTGCCGCAAAGAATGGCGAGATGGTTCTCCTTCTTTGCAGAGTACAACTTTGTTGTACACTACAAGCCAGGCAAGACGAACATCTTAGCCGATGCGCTGTCAAGACGTCCGGATTACGATCCGAAGGCCAAGAGTGAAGACACGGACGGAGCGTGTCGACTCTGTGAAGATATCCAAGCGATCGCGGTGCGAGCTGTGACTACAGTGCGAGAAGAGATCGTCGAAGGGTACAAGTCTGACGAAACATGTCAGGACTTGTTGAAGTACTTCAAGGACCCTTCCGACAAAGCACTGCAAGGTCTTCCGTCGCGCACAAGATCGCGAGTTCACCGCTTCCGAGTACACAATGGGTTGTTGTACTATGCGGTCGAACAAGGGGATACAGCAAGGGTTGTTGTTCCCAACGACGAAGGTCTGCGCCATCGACTCTTGTATGAGTACCATGACAGTCCTTCGGGTGGCCACCTCGGACGTGAGAAAACGTTTCTCAGTCTTTCCCGGGATTACTACTGGCCACACATGTACAAGTGGGTACGCAAGTATGTGAGGACTTGCGAGGTCTGCCAACGAGTGAAACCCTCTGGTTCCACGCAGGCACCACTTCGTTCATTGGCTGTCCCATCGGACAGTTGGAAGTCTGTGAGTATGGATTTCATATTCGGACTTCCAAGAGACACACATGGACGCAATGGCATCCTTGTGTTTGTGGACCGATTCAGCAAGATGGTTCATCTTGCGCCTGTTTCGGACAAGATCTCTGCTGAGAAGACTGCCAAGGTCTTTGTAGACGTCGTATTCCGTCTACACGGATTACCAGTCGAGATCGTGTCTGACCGTGACACCCGTTTCACGTCCAAGTTCTGGCGTGCACTGCTCGGACTTCTGGACACCAAGTTGTCCATGTCAACAGCGGCACACCCTGAAACGGACGGTCAAACAGAGCGAGTGAATCGTGTCCTCGAAGACGTGTTGCGCAGCTACGCAACGTCTTTCAAAGAGTGGAGTGAGTTTCTCCCTCTTGCCGAGTTTGCGTTGAACAACTCCACGCATGTCTCGACAGGTCACTCTCCATTTTATGTGAACTATGGCATTCATCCTCGAGTGCCTGCTTCCATAATGGGTGAGGTCTCTACCTTAAGTGGGGGAGGGACTCCGGCTCATGGTAACAAGCCGAAGTCGTCTTACGACCTGAATGCTGCTACCGAGTCGAAAGCAAATTTTGACTCGATGAAACCCCTCGACGACCTAACAAGTCGTGAAGAGCAGCAAGTCGATGACTTTGTTGTGAGGAGACAAGCCGTTGTGAGGTTTGTTCGAGACGCAATCGCGAAGGCTCAGGATCTGCAAAAGGAACAAGCAGACAAGAGCGGAAGGAAGAACAAGCAAGTGTATAAGATCAATGATCTTGTATTACTTAGCACGGCGAACCTGCCTGAACATGCAGTGTCCAACTTGGGAAGCTCCAAGCTTCTGCCAAGGTTCATTGGACCGTTCAAGGTAGTGAAATGCAATGGCGATGCCTACACGCTAGACATACCTACACGCATGCGTCTACACCCGACATTTTATGTGGGTAGACTAAGCCTTACCTTCCAAGTGGATCTGCGGATCCTACGAGATCTTCCGCAAACGATCGAGCTGATCGTGAAGCTTCTCCACTTGATTGCGAAGAGCAAACAGCTCATCGCTCTGGAGATTCTTCTCGGCGTACAGGAGTTGCAGGACGTCGAAGGATTGGTCCTTCACTGCCTCCAACGCTTGAAGACGAGAATGGTACTCGCCACGAAGTACCTCGAGAGCCGAACCTGCCTCTTCCACAGAGCGCAACAGGCGATCGTGAGCCAACTCACGAGACTTCTCGTTCTTCTGGAGTCGAACAAGTTCGTCCTGAACCTGTTGGAACCGTTCCTCGAAACGGGACTCCAAAGCCGAACACTGGGCAGAACCTTCTGTCAGATCGTCGATCTTCGATCTTCGACTCGTGATCGGCGACAAGGTTCTCGAGACTCTCGCAGCGTTCCTCAAGCGCCGAACAACGCTGCTGCAAAGCCTCGATTTGCCCACGGTGAGCACTCTTCCACTTCCAGAGTCGCTCAATCGTTTTCTCGTTCAGCCCCACCCCCGTTATTAGACTCTCAGGGAGAGCATCGCTGGGTGGTTGAGTCGATTGTTGATCATGAAGATCGACCGACTCATCGTCGAGGAAAGAAGTAGTTGAACCATCAACGCTTCTACAGAGTTCGGTGGCGTGGATATCCACCGAGCTCGGACACGTGGGAGCCTCGTCAGACATTGGAGTCTGATGTTCCCGACGTGGTCCGCAGCTATGAGAACTGCTTGTAGCGTCGCCAGGGGCGACACTACGACGACCAGAGCTACGGTTCGCTCTGTCGTCAGCGGGAGTTCTTCTTTCGGCACGAGCATTGCCACGACGAAGAAGACGCTCCATCTTGTTCTCATTCTCAAGACGAACAAATGTTCGCCATGAGTCTCTCTGGGCTGCGATGTGTTGGTTCGGATCATCGCGATCGTTGATCCGACGCCAACTGAAGAACCGCTCCTTGTAGAACTCGAGCTCCCCCTTCTTCTTCAGAATGGGAGAGATGTCGAAGAGTTCTGGAGCTGCCTGCTGTCGCTTGGACGACGGACGTTCTTCTCGGTTCACTTGGTCACTTGGTCGCTTCATTGCCAATTGCAAAGTGAACTGCTCCGAAAGGTCTGCAAAAGTACGCAAGGTACTTGTGACTTTAAGGAGGGGATGATGTAATGGGCTATAACCAGCCATTACATGAAGGTGGATCTGCTCCCAGATCTAGTGTGTCACACACCACCTTCAGCGTGCATTGTGGAGACACAAATAACAAAGGGATTACGGTAATACAGTCCCCACATGCACGTGTGACGTCACTCGATGACGTCACGAGTGTTCTCTGTGCTGATCAGTGCAGAATGTTGTTCTCATGTACTAATCAAGTACTGAGTGATGGTTCCTGCTTGGGAAACTGGACTGGTGATGAGACCGACGTGTCTCTGCCACCTGGAGTGAGTGGCGCGAGCCAATCACTTTGCAGGGATTTTATACAAGACTTGAAGTTCAAGCTTCTAGAAGATCCCGTAGGTTCAACCTCAGTGTACCCAAGGTTTTATATATCATATTCATAGGTTTTATTGTGTATATTTAGGTTTTAGTTATATAACCTCTAGGATCCCTTGGGGTTCATTTGTAAGTAGCGACAGGAACCATAACCATTTTTAATTCAGTTGCAAATTTTCCTCCAAGCCCTCGAGTCTTCTTCCTCCCTCCAAGTCGGGAGATCGCTTCCTCTGGCACAAGCGTGTGTGCCGTGTTTGAGGGACTGTTGTGAACAGCGCCCTCTTACAACAACTGGTAGTACTAGTAGTCAATCTACGACCCGGCAGAGGTAACTGCCTGAATCGCTTCCTCAAGGATTCGTAATGGCGTCAATTGACCCTGCGCAGTTCCCGCACCTCTCGGCTGAACACCGGAGTGTGCTGATCCGAATGGCACGAGCTCTAGGCGACCAAGTCGCTCTAGACGTGCTCTCGGCGTCGCCGGAACAGCAAATCTTTCGACTCGAGCAGTTCGAGAACTTCTCGAACGCTCAGCGCCTCGAAGGAGAGCGAAGTGCGCAAGCACAAATGCAAGCCACCGCAAGCTTGACCGCAGAGATGCTGCGCTCAGCTGCTGAGTCGCGCGAAGCGCTCGAGCGAGTGGTATCTGTGGTTGCTGGTGCAGCCACGTCTTTGTCGAGTGCGGCTTCTGCGCCTCAGACACCCACGTCCCAAACTCCCCGCCCAAGAGCTGTCAAGATTGACGCTCCGAAATTCGATGGTGCGGATGGCGACAAGCTCATCCACTGGCTACTTGCCGTGGAGCGTTGCGCCAAGGCTCAGCTCATCGACAGCAACGAGCAGATGGTGTCTTACGCCATCTCGAACCTGCGCGGTCGAGCGTCGGAATGGGCATTCTCGACGTTGCTCACCGATGAGTGTGCATTCGACACGTGGGATATTTTCCGTGCGAGAATCACCGCCATGTATCAGCCTCCGAACAACGAAGTGCTGTTGCAAGGTCGTTTCTTCTCCTTGAAACAAGGGAAGCTCTCGCTGGAACGATACATCCAGGAGATGAGAAGCCTGTGCGCGGCGATCACGACTAGCCCTTTGTCTGAGTCTGTGAAAGTGCCTGCGTTTCTCAACGGCCTCAACAGTGGACCAGCGCATCAGGAGTTGTACCGACGCTTGCCGGTCACGATGGAAGATGCGATCCGCATTGCGCTCGTTGAGCAGCAATCGTTCAGAGTCAGCCGACCTGATTGGAACGCTGGCCGCCACAACGGTGCGCATCACAGCCACCGAGCAGTCACGAATGAGCGGCGCTTCCATGGTCCGACACCAATGGATCTCAGCAGCGCCGAAGTGACCTGCTTTAATTGTGGCAAGCGAGGACACTATCAGTCGAAGTGTCCCGCTCCAAGGCAGTCTGCTCCTCGCACTGGAAATCAGGCGAGGGACTACCAAACGCCGCGCGGCAACCACGCTCACCGAGGTGGCAGAACCGCTGTGGCAAGAAAGGGAAACGGAATGTCTCAGTAGAAGCGGGACGCTCTACTGAGACAGACTCTATAGCTTCGGCGTCGCCGACTACTAGAGTCGTGCAGATGGGAAGCTTAGTCCCAGGAGCTCTTGACAACAAGGCTCCGAGTGAGATGTTGGTATATAGCGCCGATGTGAAGGGCTATGAGAAGAAAATGACGGTTCTTGTTGACTGCGGTGCGTCACAGAACTTCGTCTCGAAGGCAGCTCTGGAACAGAGTCTGCAAGCATATGAGCGACTTGTCCACAGTGGCAAGCGCGAGAAGATGATCGTACGTCTGGCCGATGGGTCGATAGTACACACTGAAGGGGTTCAAGTCGAACTCTCTTTCAGTTTTTGCGACTTTGTCTGCAAAGAAACGTTCGTGGTACTAGCGATGGGGTCGAAGTACGACCTCATCCTAGGGATGCCTTGGCTGGCGAAACATCAGCCTTGGATCGATTGGCGAGCACGCACAATCGGAAGCTCCACCCCTTCCTCTGATGAAGAGCGAAGGTTGCGGGAAAATTTCCACGCAATGGATGCGAGCTTTGAACACGCTGTGGCAGGGAGCCCAGCAGGAACACATGCGGCGGCAGCGAGCCCCGCTCAAAACACACTTGCTGTGGCAGGGAGCCCAGCTAGAAGATGCGCTGAGGCAGGGAGCCCAGCAAAGAGATCAACTGCAGCAGGTAGCCCAGTTAGTGCGGAAGCGCCAGAAAGTCCAGACGTGGACACTGGTGCGCAAGTGTGCGGCTCCAGAGCACCCGAGCCAGCCCCCGCAAGTGACAGCGACAGTGCAGGTGTACACGCGTCAACCAGCTCGTACCACCCTGACGGTGCAGTACTGGAGCTCAGAACCGCGAGGTCGCGCGTTCGCATCAACCGACGAGGGCGACGCAAGTTGTCAGCTCGCGAGAGAGACAGTACATTGGCATCTGTTGCTGAGGAAACGGCCGCCTCGCATATGATTGCCCCATCTCTCAACGCAGCTGCAACTTCGCTGCGCGCCTTCGACAGGATCTCGGATCCGTCGATAGATCGCGCTCACGTTGACGTGGCGCTCAGATGCGCGACGCGCAGTCCGGAAGCAAACGCATCAGACGAAGTGTTCTTCGCTGAATTTGCGGCGCTCCATGAGCTGCCGAGTACCGCTGAGGCGATTGTATCCCTCGAAGAAATGAGCTATGAGCTCTTTCTTACGGATCTAGAGCGTGATCAGATCCGCGAGATCGTCGTTCCGACTGCGTTCACGCGTAGCGAACTATGCACCTCGTCCACTGCGGATGAGAGTGTTTTGGAGCCAGACAAACAGAAACGGTTTGCTGCTCAGGATTGGGACACCGCGAAAGGCAGTCCATACTTTGACTTGTTGTGGGAGTTCAAAGATGTCTTCCCCGACAAAGTGCCAAGTGCCCTGCCCGTTGATCGTGGCGTACGGCACGAGATTGACCTCGAGCCTGGGAGCAAATATTGCGTGACCAGACAATGGCCGCTGCCCCGCGAGCAGGTTGAGGCTATCGACGAGTTCTTCGCGAAACGAGCCCTCGCCGGTCATGTGAGAGAAAGCAAGTCTCCACATAGCTCACCCACGTTTTGTGTGCGGAAAGCGACTGGTGGCTGGCGCATTGTTCACGCTTTCAACAAGCTGAACGCCGCCACCATTCCGGCACAAACGCCGATCCCAAGGAAGGATGTCTTAATCGACTCCATGGGCGGCTCGACAGTGTTCTCCGCACTGGATCTGATGGATGGGTTCTATCAGATCCTCATGCGAGAGAGTGACGTTCCCTTGACGGCAGTAAGCACACCCAGCGGGATGCTGTGGGAGTGGCTCGTTATGCCGCAAGGTTTGAAGAATGCACCAGCGACGTTCAACCGTCTGGTAACGCATCTTCTGCGTCCTCATCGTGCGTATGCACCGAGCTATTTCGATGACATCTTCGTGCACAGTCGTGCCGAAGGAGATCTCAGTGCCGTTGACGTGCACAAGAGACATTTGCGCTCAGTGTTGCAGTGCTTACGAGACAACAGTCTGTATTGCAACCTGAAGAAATGCATCTTTGGCGCCTCAGAGATACCGATCCTGGGCTGCTATGTTGGCAAAGCTGGCGTCCGCGCGGACCCAGAGAAGATCAAGGCGATCGCCGACTGGCCGATCCCAAAGAATGTCAAGGACTTGCGCAAGTGGCTTGGCTTGGCAAATTACTTGCACAAGTACAGCCACAGCTATGCGGTGAGAGTCCGTCCGCTCACGCATCTCTTGAAAAAGGATGTCGAGTGGGACTGGACGAATGATGTCATGAATGCATTCATTGACGTGAAGGAGTCGCTTGTTCGCGCTCCTGTCCTGGCGTTGCCGGACCACACGAAAGCTTTCAGTGTCGTGTGCGATGCCAGCGATTTTGCAATTGGCTGTGCGCTGATGCAGAAGGATGATGACGGCCATGAGCGCGTCGTGTCATACCAAAGCAGACTGCTTAAGGCAGCTGAAAAGAATTATCCTGTGCACGACAAGGAGCTGCTTGCGATCAAGTACGCTCTCTTGAAGTTCAGGGTCCACCTTTTGGGTGCGACACCGTTCGTTGTGTACACGGATCACGCGTCCTTGCGGACCGCGATTAATTCCCCCCATTTATCGCAGCGAATGGCGCGATGGCTTGCATTCTTCTCCGAGTCCAACTTTCGGGTCGAATACAAGCCGGGAAAGGAAAATGTTCTGGCGGACGCGCTCTCGCGCCGTCCAGATTACGAGTCGAGCGCTGACAGCAGCTCTGGCGCCCTGTGTTTGGAGCGCACTCCTGATCTCATGCATCTGAGCATCAGTCGAGTGCAAGCAAAGCTCAAGGACAATATTCAGTCGCTTTATCCAAAGGACGATGAATGTCGCTTGTTGATTGCTCACTTTGACGGCTCGTCCAAAGAGTCATTGCCTGCCAAACTCGAGTCAAAGCTTGCTCGGTTTAGTTACCACGACGGGTTGTTGTGGCATCGACTGTCCAACTTTGATTACCCGCGTGTGTATGTACCGCATGACCAGGATCTGAAACTTTCGATCCTGCATGAGTTTCACGACGCACCAGCGAGTGGGCATCTCGGACGTGAAAAGACCTTCTTGCAAGTGTCTAATGTGTTTTGGTGGCCACACCAATACACATGGGTGGCCAATTATGTACGCTCATGCGAGCAGTGCCAGCGCGTGAAGCCTGCGGGCAAGAACAAAGCGCCGCTGCATCCGCTGCCGATTCCGCAAGATTGCTGGAAGTCGGTCGGCATGGATTTCGTCTTCGGTTTCCCGGAAGACAAGGCGCGCAACACAGGCGTCGTCGTGTTCGTCGACCGACTGAGCAAAATGGTGCACGTTGCACCTGTGCGCAAGCATGTCACTGCGCAAGAGACGGCGTGCCTATTTTTAGAGCACGTGTTCCGCTATCACGGCTTGCCCGAGTCTATTGTATCAGACCGGGACCCGCGTTTCACCGCTGCCTTTTGGCGCGAACTCTTTCGCCTGCTCGGCACAGATCTGGCGTTGTCCACTGCCGATCACCCCGAGACAGACGGGCAAACCGAGCGCGTGAACCGTGTCGTCGAGGATATTCTTCGCAGCATCGCTGTCGATCATCCCCGCGACTGGAGCCGCTGGCTGCCGTACGCCGAGTTTGCTATAAATAGCAGCGAGCACGCCTCTACGGCCGTGACTCCGTTCTATTTTAACTCGCTGCGGCACCCGCGCGTACCCGCCACTCTGTTTGAGGGCGTCGAACGTTCTGCGGTAGGAGGGCAACTCGCTGCGCTCGCTGCGAGTGCGCGACCTCCGTCACCGGACGTAGCGTCAACCGCTCACGTGGACGCGTGCGATGCGCCGCCTGTGCGATCGCGTTCCGAATCTTTCACGGTCTTACCGGACAGCACGAAGGGTATTGACATGACGGGCACGGTACTGAGTTACAGTACTCGTGTCCCTAAAGATGAATCACCCACGGTACAGAGTTACGGTACTCGTGTCCCTATAGATGGCTCTCACACGGTACCGAGTTACGGTACCCGTGCTAAAAATAGCCAGTCCAGACGGAATCAGGCGACCGCTCGTGTGAGCGCCAGCCACGAATGGAAGGACGCGCGGTGTCACACACCCGCCCAGAAATAGAACTCTCTGCAGCACGCGCTGCGAGAGCAACGAAAAAGCAAGACAAAGCCGTCGCGGCAGCACGGCAATTTGTCGATGAGCGCGCAGCATTGTTGCATCGCGTACGCGACCAATTAGCTGCTGCGCAAGACAAACAAAAGCTCTACGCCGATAAATCGGGTAGAAAGAACAAACAAACGTTTTGTGTGGGTGAAAAGTGCTTTTAAGCATTAAAAACCTACCAAACGATGCAGTCACAACGCTCCCCAGCGGGAGTAAGTTGTTGCCACGATTCATCGGGCCATACACTGTTGTGGAGAAGATTGGAGACTTGAATTACAAGCTCGATCTCCCAACGAGAATGGCAACGCACCCCGTGTTCAACGTGGGTTTGCTGAAACGCTACCATGACGCTACTGTGGATTTTTATCCCAGTCCGGGAGAACGTCGGTCTCATCAGGGGGCTCAGACGCCGCCCATCGAGACACGAGCGCGTTGTGCCTCTCCCAAAGCGTCTTCACTCGCGGAGCGTACCTCGCGTGGAAGTGCTTCCCGCGGACATGGTACTCCTCCAGCATCTGACGAGCTTCCTTCAGCTCCGTCTCAAGCGCTGTCACCCTCTGCTTCAACAGCGAGGTTTCGTCCAGATATTGCTGGCGAAGGGTACGGACGGCTTGCTGTAGCGCCCCCAAAGACGATGCGTTCGCGTGAACCATCTGAACCATCGCATCTGGTGCAACCACCGATGCTGAAGCGAAGTAGGGCGCCACCTGTCCCGCTGATTGACAAGCAGGGACAGCGCCAGTACCATGTTGAGCGCCTGCTGCGTGTGCAGCGGCGTAAGGGGAACACGCACTACCTTGTGAAGTGGCGTGGGTACGATGTGTCGCAGAGCTCGTGGGAGCCTGCTGAGCGTCTTCGCGAAGACGTCCCGGATCTTGTTGACGCCTTTGAGGCGCAACTGAGGGACTGTCATTCGCGCGAGTAATATGTCGCCTGATACCAGCGCGACCGCCCGCTCGCAGAGGCGTGCCACCGCCCTGCTTGGAGCGAAACAGACGAACACGGTCAACTGCAAATTGCATGCGTTGACTGCGTTGCACTGTCGGATCGGTAGACACTGTGCGAGTGCTACCTCCCTTAATTTTATTGATGCACGACATGAAGTCGGCATCGTACTCTTCTTCCGTCTCTCCAACAAAGAGGACGACTGGGATCGGGTGAATACGCAATTCCCCATTTTCATCCCGCAATCGCTTTTCACGCCAATTTTTAAATTGAGCGTCATAGTCCCGCGCACAAAGTCTGGCTCTCGCGAGCAGATTCGATGCGGTCTTGCCAGCCGGCCATAGTTCTGGCGGCGGCATTTCGGGCAGTGAGTACTTGAGCTCATCGTGAACGATGGCTCGCACTCCTGCCTCTTCGTTTGTAATGAGGACTTCGTGCTTCCTCTTACGATTGTTGACAGCCTCAACGGCGTCATTTTCCTCCTTCGTCCGATACATCGAGACGTCAGCGGATGGATCTCGCTCGAGCTCGTGGAGATAAGCGGCGTGTCGCTCGCTTTGCAACTCCTCGTACTCGACCCACTCGTCAATGGAGCCGAGCTTCACGGTGATGTCTTCCCCTTCCTCCTCTTCTTCGGGCGAGAACTCTTGGTAGTCGACTGCCGTGTCGTCTTCGGCGTCGCTTGTCCTGCTCATCGGCGTGATGGCAGGGAGGTCGCCAAATTGTAGCTCACTGACACAGTCAGGAGCAGCCTTCGATTGAGCCGACTCGTCGTCGCTCATGCTCACGTCTTCCGTGGCAGTCGTGATCGCAGCGGCAGCGCGTTGTTTTGCGCTTGCCGCCTCGCGCTTCTCAGCGTCGAGCTTCTGCAGGCTTTGAACGAGTCCTTCTGCAGGACCGCTTGCGCTTCGGGCGATCTTTCCGCGCACCGATTTGTTCGTCGCCATCACGTGTGCGTTCACACTTGTGATATAACGATGCTTTTCGGAGAGATTTGCACGCGCGTTCGCAGTGCCTCTCCCGAAGAATACTGAGCACGACATCGTGCGTCGAAGCGCGACCACCACTCTTTTGAAACCACTCCCGTGTTTCGCACTTTAGGTGGGGGGTGGTGTAACGGGGTCACACGCTAAGTTGCACCACAGCAACTTAGCTCAATCTGTTGACATTGGACTAAGCCCGCATGCAACTAAAGTTTCCGTACTTAGTTACGAGAAACACCAAAGCAGCCGAGCCATTAGGTTCGCCGCACTTACTCGAACCACAAAGGTAGCCAAGCTGCTCTGATTAGAGGTCGGTCACAGACACGACTCTCATAGGCTGAAACTATATGCTTTTAGACCAATTGAATAACACGGCAATCCAGAGCCATTCACTTATGCTCACATTGAAATGAGCGGAAGTTCACTATGCTAGATAGTGAACTAAAGATAACTCAGGGTGTCCTGCAGAGGGCAACCCCCAACGAATAAACAGTTCCATTTTTACCGTTAACTAAGTCTTTGGTTATCGGCGGTTACTCTGTAGAGATCTATAGGTAACCGATTGTTGCACTGCAGGAAGCAGGCAACAGCTCTCGGAACAGAGTCCTTGAGAGAAGCGTTGAATACGCTTCCTCACACACGTACCGTGCTGCGTAACTCGGAAGTGTCCGGTTACACCTCGAGCGTATGCGAGCAGTCATCGGTGAGGCAGCTGTAATCAGCTTGCTGAGATCAGCGTCACCGGATGAGCAGAGGAATGCGGCTACGAGCTTCATGCATCACGATATCATGAACACTCATCGACAGCCTGCAACTCCTGTCACGACGATGAGAGTGGCGCCTCTGAAGCTCGATGTATCTCCGTACCGTGGCGGAGAAAACGAACCTCTAGCGAGATGGTTCGTTGAGTTGGATGCAGCTATCACTGCAAGACAACTACGGGACCCAATGCAGCAAGTGTTGTTTGCGATGTCAAACCTTGCGGGTTGAGCCAAGAGTTGGGCGTATGGGAAGCGATTGGCGGAGCCACATCGCTTCTACGACCTAGACGACTTCAAACGAGAGCTGAAGAGAGCTTTTGAGCCTCCGCAGAGCGAATTTCGAGTTCGTGCTGAGTTCTTAAAGCTTCGTCAGGGTAGATACGACCTACGCTCGTGCGCTCAACGAGCACGATACCTTGTGTCAAGTATCGTGAATGAGCCGATTGATGTCTCAACGCAAATTGTGACACTCATGGCAGGGCTCAATGACGGTCCGATTCGGAACCAGCTGTTCCGCGAGTATCCGAAGACGCTGGATGAAGCCATCGAGCGAGCGATGCAAGAAGAATTCAGCATCAAGCAAGCCAAGTTCAACGGTTTCGGCCCTCGCCCTGTTCGACAACACGCAGTCACATACGACGGTCCAGAGCCGATGGACATCTCGTATGCCGATGCGACCGCTAACAGACAGCCACGCAATGACGGGAAGTGTTTCCGTTGCGGCAAGCCCGGTCACATCGCGAGAAATTGCAAGGTGTCCTTGCCAAGCCAGCAAGCGACACACGGTTCGCGATCGAATCGATCAGGCAGAGGCCGACGATTCGAGCGTTCCCAACAGCCAAAAAACGGGAACGACCAGTAGGAGCGGGGCTCCCTACTGGGCGAACAAAGAGTTCTGTGAATGTCGTGGAAGCGCAGAACTCTTGCCCCGGTGTGCGCAATGCACATGAAGTTTCCGCGAACAGATGTGAGCGTGTCGAGCAAGAGCCAGCCTTGATAGTCCACAAGGTTAAGGTAGATGGTTATTCAGAACCTCTACGGGCTCTTGTAGACACTGGTGCGTCGAACAATTTTGTCCGCACACAAGTGGTGAGAAGGCAAGGTTTGGACCTGCCTAACTCAAACAAGGAAATGATCGTTCGCTTGGCGAATGGATCGAAAGTGACGATGCCTAAGCGCGTGTTGCGTATGGCAATCGAATGTGATGATTTCCGAGGTGAAGACGAGTTTATAGCACTCGACCTCGATGACAAGTTTGATCTGATTCTGGGAATGCCCTGGTTGAGAAGGTACCAACCGAGCATTGACTGGAAGAAGAAGAAGATCAGCGTCGACAAGCAAGTCGACGAAGACCTCGGCTGCCTGGCAGCAAGAGAGGTAATTTGGGCATATACATCTGTGGAAGATGTGTCTAATGAGAGTCAGGCGTGCGATGGCCCCTCACACTCAAATGACAAGCCCGTGAAGACCACTGGAGGTGGAGTAGTCAGGCGCCAGAAAAAGACTACTCCTGTAGCCAAGAGCGATGAAGGAGTTCCGCTCTGGCAGAAGGAAAGAAGACAAGAAGACCGACGAAGAAGAACGAAGATCTGCAAGCGTCCCTGATCAAGACACAAGAGAAGCAGAAGATGAAGTGAAGAAAGAAAAACAAGCCACTTCAAGCGAATATGTGAACGTCGTAGTCTACAATGAAGAAGGTGACAGCCAGATAGTGCGTCACGTACAAGTTGAAAATCCTCCAAGTCTGGCTCAAGAATTGATTTCCTTGCCGTTGATGAGCAAGAAGACGCTCAAGCGTAGCCTGGCGAAAGGCGAAATTTCGCAAATTTGTGCGATCGTCGATGAAGCTGCCGACGATGTCATCAACACTGCGGAAGTGTTAGATGAGAAGACACGGAAGGAAAGGTTTGACGAGCAGTCGTGGGACGCTCTAAAGACAAACCCCGTGTATGGACTTGTCAAGGAATATGCGGACATATTCCCAGACAAAGTGCCTGACGAATTGCCGCAAGACAGAGGCATTCGTCACGAGATAGATGTACTTCCGGGAACGAAGTACTGTATCACAAGGCAATGGCCGCTACCGAAGGAACAAGTCGATGCAATCGATGAGTTCTTCGCGCAGCGACAGAAGGCTGGCCATGTGCGCGAGAGCAAGTCTCCGCACTGTAGTCCCACCTTCTGTGTTAAGAAGGCCACAGGTGGTTGGCGTATTGTTCATGCATTCAACAAATTGAATGATGCGACCATGCCTGCTCAGACCCCAGTTCCACGTAAGGATATGATCCTTGATGGAATGGTTGGCAGCACTGTCTTTAGCGCGATCGATCTGAAGGATGGATTCTATCAGATTCGTATGCGTGAGAGCGATGTACCATTTACAGCAGTAAGCACCCCTAGTGGTATGCTGTGGGAGTGGATGGTAATGCCACAAGGTCTGAAGAACGCGCCAGCAACTTTCAACAGAATGGTCACGAATGTACTTCGTCCATTGAGAGAGTTTGCACCGAGCTACTTTGACGATATCTTCGTCCATAGTAAGGCTTTGGGAAAGAAGAAGGATGTTGATGTTCATCTTGAACATCTCCGTCAAGTTTTTCAGGTTATGCGTGAAAACAAATTATACGCTAACTTGAAGAAATGCATCTTCTTCGCCCCTGAGATCCCTGTACTCGGTTGCTTTGTTGGCAAGAATGGCGTTCGAGCTGATCCTGAGAAAGTCAAGGCTATTGACGATTGGCCTACTCCTCAGAATGTCAAACAACTACGCCAGTGGTTGGGTTTGGCGAACTACCTGCACAAATACACACGCAATTGCGCAGCATTAGTGCAACCTCTCACGAGTCTCTTGAAAAAGGACAATGAGTGGGAGTGGTCTGAGGAACATCAGGCAGCGTTTGCTGAAGTGAAGAAGAGCTTAAGAGAAGCTCCTGTCCTAGCTCTCGCAGATCATGAGAAGCCGTTCCATGTAGTCTGCGATGCGAGCGATTATGCCATCGGGTGTGCACTGATGCAACACGATGATGAGGGCAAAGAAAGAGTTGTGTCGTATCAATCACGACAACTCAGGCCCGCAGAAAGGAACTATCCGGTCCATGACAAAGAACTTTTGGCCATGAAGTATGCATTGGCAAAGTTCCGAGTCTATTTGCTTGGTGAGGAGCAGTTCGCTATTTACACTGATCACGCATCACTGCGGACAGCTGTAAAGACGCCTCACCTATCGCAAAGAATGGCAAGATGGTTTTCCTTCTTTGCTGAGTATAACTTTGTTGTACACTGCAAGCCCGGCAAGTCCAACATACTTGCTGACGCTTTGTCAAGACGTCCGGACTATGATCCGAAGAACAAGAGTGACGACACGAACGGAGCGTGCCGACTCTGTGAAGACGTCAACGCGATTGCTACGGGAGTGACAAGCACAATCCAAGAAGAAATCACTGAGGGCTACAAGCAAGACGAAGCATGTCAAGAACTGATCAAGTATTTCAAGAATCCCTCAGATAAGGCACTCCAAAACCTCCCATCAAGAGCAAGATCGCGTGTTCACCGTTACAGTATGCACAATGAGCTGTTGTATTATGCAGTTGACGAAGGGGATCCAGCGAGGATCGTTGTCCTCCAACGACGAAGGTCTGCGTCATCGACTCTTGTACGAGTATCATGACGGTCCTTCGAGTGGCCATCTCGGACGTGAGAAAACGTTTCTCAACTTGTCTCGAGATTACTACTGACCTCACATGTACAAGTGGGTTCGCAAGTATGTGCGTACTTGCGAAGTGTGCCAAAGAGTTAAGCCATCCGGCTCTACTCGGGCCCCACTTCGTTCATTACCTGTCCCTCAGGACAGTTGGAAGTCTGTGAGTATGGATTTCATATTCGGACTTCCAAGGGACAAACATCGCAGGAATGGTGTCCTGGTGTTTGTGGACCGATTCAGTAAGATGGTGCATCTTACCCCGGTCTCGGACAAGATCTCGGCAGAGATGACTGCGAAAGTCTTTGTAGACGTGGTGTTCCGCCTACATGGTCTGTCCTCAGAGATCGTATCAGACCGTGACACTCGGTTTACATCCAGATTCTGGCGTACTCTGCTTGGCATTTTGGATACGAAACTATCCATGTCAACAGCAGCACACCCAGAGACAGATGGTCAAACTGAACGAGTGAATCGTGTTCTGGAGGACGTGTTGCGCAGTTATGCGACGTCTTTCGGAGAGTGGAGCGAGTTTCTCCCTCTCGCTGAGTTTGCGTTGAACAACTCCACGCATGTCTCGACAGGTCATACCCCGTTCTATGTGAACTACGGACTCCATCCGAGAGTGCCAGCGTCACTAGTGGGAGAGGTTTCTACCTTAAGTGGGGGAGGGACTATGGCTAAGGAGCCACAGTCGGACCTGAATGCTGTCACAGAGTTAAAAGCGAATTTTGACTCGATGAAACCTCTAGACGACATGACAAGTCGTGAGGCACAGCAAGTCGATGACTTTATTGTGAGGAGACAAGCCGTTGTGAGGTTTGTTCGAGACGCAATCGCGAAGGCTCAGGATCTGCAAAAGGAACAAGCAGACAAGAGCGGAAGGAAGAGCAAGCAAGTATATAAGATCAATGATCATGTATTGCTTAGTACGGCTAACTTACCTGAACATGTAGTGTCTAACTTGGGGAGTTCGAAACTTCTGCCAAGATATATTGGGCCGTTCAGGGTAGTTAAATGCAATGGGGATGCATACACGCTAGACATACCTACACGCATGCGACTACACCCTACGTTCTACGTAGGTCGACTAAAGCCTTACCTTCCAAGTGGGTCAGCGAACCCTATAGAGCCCTTGACGGATGATCAAGTTGATCCTGAAGTCGCTCCACCAGCTCGCGAAGAGTCTGTAACTCATCGCCATGGAGCTTCTTCTCGGCATAAAGGCGCTGAAGCACATCAAAGGACTCGTCCTTTATTGTCTCCAACGCGAGAAGGCGACCATGATACTCCTTCCGAAGTATCTCAAGAGAAACCCCTGCCTCTTCCACAGAGCGCAGTAGACGTTCGTGATACGCATCACGAGCTTTCTCAGCCTTCTGGAGTCGTTCAAGCTCGACTTGAATCTTCTCGAACCTCTGTTCGAAACGTGACTCCATTGCCGAACGCTGGGCAAGACCATCGAACAGCAAGTCGATCTTCGACTCCTGCTCCTTCAACCGGTCTTCGAGGCTTTCGCACCGGTCTTCGAGTACCGCGTTGCGAACTTCAAGAGCCTCGATCTGAGCGCGGTGAGCACTCTTCCACTTCCAGAGTCGCTCAATCGTTTTCGTGTTCAACCCCACCTCCTCTGATCGATCACCAGGGAGAGCGCCGTTGGATCGTTGAGTCGATAGTCGATCACAGGATCGATCGACTCGTCGTCGAGGAGAGAAGTCGTTGAACCGTCAACGCTTCTACAGAGTACGGTGGCTTGGCTATCCACCGGACTCAGACACGTGGGAACCTCGAGAGACTCTTCAGTCTGATGTTCCCGACGTGGTTCACAGCTACGAGCAGAGCTTGTAGTGCTCTTGCGAGCACTAGAACGACGAGAGCCAAGCTCTTTATGGTCGTTCTCGAGCGTGCCTCCTAGGTTCCCTAGCAAACGCTCGACAAGATGCTCGTTCTCGAGTCGGACAAACGTCTTCCACGACTCGAGCTTCGCTGTGCTGGACTGGCCTGGATCGTCGCTGCCGGACATCTTGCGCCAGAGGAAGAACAACTCCTTGTAGAACCGACGTCCTCCACGCTTCTTGCGAATAGCGGAGATGTCGTACAAGCCGGGAGTCGTCCGCTGCCGCTTTGGCTCGGGCTGTTCTTCGCGCTTCACTTGGTCGCTTGATCGCTTCATGGTCAATTGGAAAGTGAGAGCGGGTACCTCTTCCGAAAGAAGTAAAGTCCGTGATGGAACTTTAAGGGAGGGATGATGTAATGGGCTAAGGCTGCCATTACATGCAAGGTGGCTCTTTGTGTGTGTCACACACCACCTTGTGGAAGTGCATTGTGGGTGCGAAGATATTGGGTGAAGCACATAAAAGTGATCCCCACATGCACAGGTGACGTCATCGTCTGACGTCAGAGCAATCTGTGTCTGAGTTGAGTGTTGGTCGCTCGCAATCATTGAGGTTCGGCGTGATTACGCACAACAGTACTCGAGACATGCGAATGATGGTTCCTACTTGGGGAAACAACACTGGTGATGAGACGGACGTGTGTCTACCACCTGAAGTGATTGGCTCACGCCAGTCACTTCGCAGGGAATCTTCGCGGTACTTCAAGTTCAAGTTTCTCGGAGATCCCGTAGGCTCAACCTCAGTGTACCCAAGGTTTTATATATCAGATTCATAGGTTTTATTTCTGCATGTTTAGGTTTTATGCATAAAATCTCTAGGAGTCCTAGTGGTGTTTTATATGTAGTGTCAGGAGCCATAAGCTCATTTCAATTCAGTTGCATTTTTGCCAAGTTCCTCTCAAGTCTCCCTCTCAAGCGCGAACATGCGTGCTGTGTTTGAGGCTGTCTCGGATAGCCTCTTACAGTAGCTCGCATAGAACGGGGTATGACCTGTCGAGACATGCGTGGAGTTGTTCAACGCAAACTCAGCGAGAGGGAGAAACTCACTCCACTCTCCGAAAGACGTCGCATAACTGCGCAACACGTCTTCCAGGACACGATTCACTCGTTCAGTTTGACCATCTGTCTCTGGGTGTGCTGCTGTTGACATGGATAGTTTCGTATCCAAAATGCCAAGCAGAGTACGCCAGAATCTGGATGTAAACCGAGTGTCACGGTCTGATACGATCTCTGAGGGCAGACCATGTAGGCGGAACACCACGTCTACAAAGACTTTCGCAGTCATCTCTGCCGAGATCTTGTCCGAACCGGGGTAAGATCACCATCTTACTGAATCGGTCCACAAACACCAGGACACCATTCCTGCGATGTTTGTCCCTTGGAAGTCCGAATATGAAATCCATACTCACAGACTTCCAAACTGTCCTGAGGGACAGGTGATGAACGAAGTGTAGCCTGAGTAGAGCCAGATGGCTTAACTTTTGGGCACACTTCGCAAGTATGCACCATACTTGCGAACCCACTTGTACATGTGTGGCCAGCAGCAATCTCGAGACAAGTTGAGAAACGTTTTCTCACGTCCGAGATGGCCACTCGAAGGACCGTCATGATACTCGTACAAGAGTCGATGACGCAGACCTTCGTCGTTGAGGACAACGATCCTCGCTGGATCCCCTTCGTCAACTGCATAATACACAGCTCATTGTGCATACTGTAACGGTGAACACGCGATCTTGCTCTTGATGGGAGGTTTTGGAGTGCCTTATCTGAGGGATTCTTGAAATACTTGATCAGTTCTTGACATGCTTCGTCTTGCTTGTAGCCCTCAGTGATTTCTTCTTGGATTGTGCTTGCCACTCCCGTAGCAATCGCGTTGACGTCTTCACAGAGTCGGCACGCTCCGTTCGTGTCGTCACTCTTGTTCTTCGGATCATAGCCCGGACGTCTGACAAAGCGTCAGCAAGTATGTTGGACTTGCCGGGCTTGTAGTGTACAACAAAGTTATACTCAGCAAAGAAGGAAACCATCTGCCATTCTTTGCGATAGGCGAGGCGTCTTTACAGCTGTCCGCAGTGATGCGTGATCAGTGCAAATAGCGAACTGCTCCTCACCAAGCAAATAGACTCGGAACTTTGCCAATGCATACTTCATGGCCAAAAGTTCTTTGTCGTGGACCGGATAGTTCCTTTCTGCGGGCCTGAGTTGTCGTGATTGATACGACACAACTCTTTCTTCGCCCTCGCCATCGTGTTGCGTCAGTGCACACCCGACGGCATAGTCGCTCGCATCGCAGACTACATGGAACGGCTTCTCATGATCTGCGAGAGCTAGGACAGGAGCTTCTCTTAAGCTCTCCTTCACTTCAGCAAACGCTGCCTGATGTTCCTCAGACCACTCCCACTCATTGCCCTTTTTCAAGGGACTCGTGAGAGGTTGCACTAATGCTGCGCAATTGCGTGTGTATTTGTGCAGGTAGTTCGCCAAACCCAACCACTGGCGTAGTTGTTTGACATTCTGAGGAATAGGCCAATCGTCAATAGCCTTGACTTTCTCAGGATCAGCTCGAACGCCATTCTTGCCAACAAAGCAACCGAGTACAGGGATCTCAGGGGCAAAGAAGATGCATTTCTTCAAGTTAGCGTATAATTTGTTTTCACGCATAACCTGAAAAACTTGACGGAGGTGTTCAAGATGAACATCAACATCCTTCTTCTTTCCCAAAGCCTTGCTATGGACGAAGATATCGTCAAAGTAGCTCGGTGCAAACTCTCTCAATGGACGAAGTACATTCGTGACCATTCTGTTGAAAGTTGCTGGCGCGTTCTTCAGACCTTGTGGCATCACCATCCACTCCCACAGCATACCACTGGGGGTGCTTACTGCTATAAATGGTACATCGCTCTCGCGCATACGAATCTGATAGAATCCATCCTTCAGATCGATCGCGCTAAAGACAGTGCTGCCAACCATTCCATCAAGGATCATATCCTTACGTGGAACTGGGGTCTGAGCAGGTATGGTCGCATCATTCAATTTGTTGAATGCATGAACAATACGCCAACCACCTGTGGCTTCTTTACACAGAAGGTGGGACTACAGTGCGGAGACTTGCTCTCGCGCACATGGCCAGCCTTCTGTCGCTGCGCGAAGAACTCGTCGATCGCAACGACTTGTTCCTTCGGTAGCGGCCATTGCCTTGTGATACAGTACTTCGTTCCCGGAAGTACATCTATCTCGTGACGAATGCCTCTGTCTTGCGGCAATTCGTCAGGCACTTTGTCTGGGAATATGTCCGCATATTCCTTGACAAGTCCATACACGGGGTTTGTCTTTAGAGCGTCCCACGACTGCTCGTCAAACCTTTCCTTCCGTGTCTTCTCATCTAACACTTCCGCAGTGTTGATGACATCGTCGGCAGCTTCATCGACGATCGCACAAATTTGCGAAATTTCGCCTTTCGCCAGGCTACGCTTGAGCGTCTTCTTGCTCATCAACGGCAAGGAAATCAATTCTTGAGCCAGACTTGGAGGATTTTCAACTTGTACGTGACGCACTATCTGGCTGTCACCTTCTTCATTGTAGACTACGACGTTCACATATTCGCTTGAAGTGGCTTGTTTTTCTTTCTTCACTTCATCTTCTGCTTCTCTTGTGTCTTGATCAGGGACGCTTGCAGATCTTCGTTCTTCTTCGTCGGTCTTCTTGTCTTCTTTCCTTCTGCCAGAGCGGAACCCTTCATCGCTCTTGGCTACAGGAGTAGTCTTTTTCTGGCGCCTGACTACTCCACCTCCAGTGGTCTTCACGGGCTTGTCATTTGAGTGTGAGGGGCCATCGCACGCCTGACTCTCATTAGACACATCTTCCACAGAGGTATATGCCCAAATTACCTCTCTTGCTGCCAGGCAGCCGAGGTCTTCGTCGACTTGCTTGTCGACGCTGATCTTCTTCTTCTTCCAGTCAATGCTCGGTTGGTACCTTCTCAACCAGGGCATTCCCAGAATCAGATCAAACTTGTCATCGAGGTCGAGTAGAATAAACTCATCTTCACCTCGGAAATCATCACATTCGATTGCCATACGCAACACGCGCTTAGGCATCGTCACTTTCGATCCATTCGCCAAGCGAACGATCATTTCCTTGTTCGAGATAGGCAGGTCCAGACCTTGCCTTCTCACCACTTGTGTGCGGACAAAATTGTTCGACGCACCAGTGTCTACAAGAGCCCGTAGAGGTTCTGAATAACCATCTACCTTAACCTTGTGGACTATCAAGGCTGGCTCTTGCTCGACACGCTCACATCTGTTCGCGGAAACTTCATGTGCATTGCGCACACCGGGGCAAGAGTTCTGTGCTTCCACGACATTCACAGAACTCTTTGTTCGCCCAGTAGGGAGCCCCGCTCCTACTGGTCGTTCCCGTTTTTTGGCTGTTGGGAACGCTCGAATCGTCGGCCTCTACCTGATCGATTCGATCGCGAACCGTGTGTCGCTTGCTGGCTTGGCAAGGACACCTTGCAATTTCTCGCGATGTGGCCGGGCTTGCCGCAACGGAAACACTTCCCGTCATTGCGTGGCTGTCTGTTAGCGGTCGCATCGGCATACGAGATGTCCATCGGCTCTGGACCGTCGTATGTGACTGCGTGTTGTCGAACAGGGCGAGGGCCGAAACCGTTGAACTTGGCTTGCTTGATGCTGAATTCTTCTTGCATCGCTCGCTCGATGGCTTCATCCAGCGTCTTCGGATACTCGCGGAACAGCTGGTTCCGAATCGGACCGTCATTGAGCCCTGCCATGAGTGTCACAATTTGCGTTGAGACATCAATCGGCTCATTCACGATACTTGACACAAGGTATCGTGCTCGTTGAGCGCACGAGCGTAGGTCGTATCTACCCTGACGAAGCTTTAAGAACTCAGCACGAACTCGAAATTCGCTCTGCGGAGGCTCAAAAGCTCTCTTCAGCTCTCGTTTGAAGTCGTCTAGGTCGTAGAAGCGATGTGGCTCCGCCAATCGCTTCCCATACGCCCAACTCTTGGCTCAACCCGCAAGGTTTGACATCGCAAACAACACTTGCTGCATTGGGTCCCGTAGTTGTCTTGCAGTGATAGCTGCATCCAACTCAACGAACCATCCCGCTAGAGGTTCGTTTTCTCCGCCACGGTACGGAGATACATCGAGCTTCAGAGGCGCCACTCTCATCGTCGTGACAGGAGTTGCAGGCTGTCGATGAGTGTTCATGATATCGTGATGCATGAAGCTCGTAGCCGCATTCCTCTGCTCATCCGGTGACGCTGATCTCAGCAAGCTGATTACAGCTGCCTCACCGATGACTGCTCGCATACGCTCGAGGGCTGCCCACCCGTGGCTAGACAAATGAGGGAAACGCTCATTCGTTAGCTCCACGGTCTCTGCAGGTATCGTACCCATCGGCATCTCCATCCCTTCCATTGTTTCTCACAATCGAACAGGGGGTCTTGGAATGTCCGCGCACGCTACACAAGCGGCCTATGCAGACTCTTGACTTGGTCGTTGGAAGGACTACGAAGTGCTACTAGGTGTAAGAGGCTATCCGAGACAGCCTCAAACACAGCACGCACGCTCGCGCTTGGGAGGAAGACTTGAGAGGAACTTGGCAAAAATGCAACTGAATTGAAATGAGCTTATGGCTCTTGACACTACATATAAAACACCACTAGGACTCCTAGATTTTGATTTTGAAGGTGAGGTATATTTAGGTTCATCGTTGTGACCTACAATAGCCGATTATTATTGAAGAGGTAGGAATTACAGGGCTGGGTCTTATTGCCCCCCATGGGGTCCCACCGCTACCCCTGATTGGGCCCGAAGAACTTCGAATTTCCGCTCGTTGAAAATCCCGCTCCGAACGGGACTCGAACCCGCAATCAACAGCGTAGAGGTCAGAAGCTTACCCCACTAGAACCGCGCCACCGGTTACGCTAGCTACAACATAGCACAAAGCGTTGTCAATGTTTGCACTGCTTACCTCATTGAGCATTACCCACGCTTCAAAAAGCTTCAAGACGATTCGCCCGCTGTCATTCGCATTGAACAATGTACACTTCAGGCTGGCGTTGAGACCGAGGAGCTCTCTGCTTGGCGGTGACGTTGGAGCGCCAGGGATACGCGGATAACTAACCTTTCAAGTGTGTGGTTGGAGTTGTACGCGTCGGATCCACGAGGCCGGTTGGCGGAAGGTGGTCGAAAGAAGAAGTCGACGTCGAGACTCGTCGTCGCGTACACGAAGCTCTTTCTTCCTGACAGCATCTCGCTAGACGCAGACACCACAATGTATGAAGATGACTTGATGAAGTACGGACTCCAAGCTGAAAGTCGGTTCACGAACTGTTGGCGTCGAAAGGCGTGAGATCAAAGGGGAACGGCAGAATCGTCAAACGCATGCGTGAGCTTCATCGCTCCGGCGAACTTAGTGAGGAAATTCGCAACTTTAATCAGCTGAAGATGATTGGACTTGTTGATCTGGACGCCAGTCATACACTGTAAGAGGGCGCTATTCCAAACAGTCCCTCAAACATGGCACACACGTTTGTGCCAGAGGAAGCGATCTCCCGACTTGGAGGGAGGAAGAAGACTCGAGGGCTTGGAGGAAAATTTGCAACTGAATTAAAAATGGTTATGGTTCCTGTCGCTACTTGCTAATGAACCCCAAGGACTCCTACAGGTTTTATAACTAAAACCTAAACATACACAATAAAACCTATGAATATGATTTATAAAACCTTGGGTACACTGAGGTTGAACCTACGGGATCTTCTAGAAGCTTGAACTTCAAGTCTTATTTAAAATCCCTGCAAAGTGATTGGCTCGCACCACTCACTCCAGGTGGCAGAGACACGTCGGTCTCGTCGCCAGTCCAGTTTCCCAAGCAGGAGCCATTACTCAGTACTTGGTTAGTACATGGATGTTATCGCTCAGTACTGGTTAGTACATGAGAACAACATTTTGCACTGATCAGCACAGAGAACACTCGTGACGTCATCGAATGACGTCACACGTGCATGTGGGGACAGTATTACTGTAATCCCTTTTGTTATTTGTGTCTCCACAATGCACGCTGAAGGTGGTGTGTGACACACTAGATGTGGGGACAGATCCACCTTCATGTAATGGCTGGCTGTGGCCCATTACATCATCCCCTCCTTAAAGTCACAAGTACCTTGCGTACTTTTGCAGACCTTTCGGAGCAGTTCACTTTGCAATTGGCAATGAAGCGACCAAGTGACCAAGTGAACCGAGAAGAACGTCCGTCGTCCAAGCGACAGCAGGCAGCTCCAGAACTCTTCGACATCTCTCCCATTCTGAAGAAGAAGGGGGAGCTCGAGTTCTACAAGGAGCGGTTCTTCAGTTGGCGTCGGATCAACGATCGCGATGATCCGAACCAACACATCGCAGCCCAGAGAGACTCATGGCGAACATTTGTTCGTCTTGAGAACGAGAACAAAATGGAGCGTCTTCTTCGTCGTGGCAATGCTCGTGCCGAAAGAAGAACTCCCGCTGACGACAGAGCGAACCGTAGCACTGGTCGTCGTAGTGTCGCCCCTGGCGACGCTACAAGCAGTTCTCATAGCTGCGGACCACGTCGGGAACATCAGACTCCAATGTCTGACGAGGCTCCCACGTGTCCGAGCTCGGTGGATATCCACGCCACCGAACTCTGTAGAAGCGTTGATGGTTCAACTGCTTCTTTTCTCGACGATGAGTCGGTCGATCTTCATGATCAACAATCGACTCAACCACCCAGCGATGCTCTCCCTGAGAGTCTAATAACGGGGGTGGGGCTGAACGAGAAAACGATTGAGCGACTCTGGAAGTGGAAGAGTGCTCACCGTGGGCAAATCGAGGCTTTGCAGCAGCGTTGTTCGGCGCTTGAGGAACGCTGCGAGAGTCTCGAGAACCTTGTCGCCGATCATGAGTCGAAGATCGACGTCCTGACAGAAGGTTCTGCCCAGTGTTCGGCTTTGGAGTCCCGTTTCGAGGAACGGTTCCAACAGGTTCAGGACGAACTTGTTCGACTCCGGAAGAACGAGAAGTCTCGTGAGTTGGCTCACGATCGCCTTTTGCGCTCTGCGGAAGAGGCAGGTTCGGCACTCGAGGTACTTCGTGGTGAGTACCATTCTCGTCTTCAAGCGTTGGAAGCAGTGAAGGACCAATCCTTCGACGTCCTGCAACTCCTGTACGCCGAGAAGAATCTCCAGAGCGATGAGCTGTTTGCTCTTCGCAACCAAGTGGAGAAGCTTCACGATCAGCTCGATCGTTTGCGGAAGATCTCGTAGGATCCGCAGATCCACTTGGAAGGTAAGGCTTCAGTCTACCCACATAAAATGTCGGGTGTAGACGCATGCGTGTAGGTATGCCTAGCGTGTAGGCATCACCATTGCATTTCACTACCTTGAACGGTCCGATGAACCTTGGCAGAAGCTTCGAGTTTCCCAAGTTGGACACTGCATGTTCAGGCAGGTTCGCCGTGCTAAGTAATACAAGATCATTGATCTTATACACTTGCTTATTCTTCCTTCCGCTCTTGTCTGCTTGTTCCTTTTGCAGATCCTGAGCCTTCGCGATTGCGTCTCGAACAAACCTCACAACGGCTTGTCTTCTCACAACAAAGTCATCGACTTGCTGCCCTTCACGACTTGTTAGGTCGTCGAGGGGTTTCATCGAGTCAAAATTTGCTTTCAACTCGGAAGCAGCATTCAGGTCGTAAGACGACTTCGGCTTGTTACCATGAGCCGGAGTCCCTCCCCCACTTAAGGTAGAGACCTCACCCATTATGGAAGCAGGCACTCGAGGGTGAATGCCATAGTTCATATAAAATGGAGAGTGACCTGTCGAGACATGCGTGGAGTTGTTCAACGCAAACTCGGCAAGAGGGAGAAACTCACTCCACTCTTTGAAAGACGTTGCGTAGCTGCACAACACGTCTTCTAGGACTCGATTCACTCGCTCTGTTTGACCGTCCGTTTCAGGGTGTGCCGCTGTTGACATGGACAACTTGGTGTCCAGAAGTCCGAGCAGTGCACGCCAGAACTTGGACGTGAAACGGGTGTCACGGCCAGACACGATCTCGACTGGTAATCCGTGTAGACGGAATACGACGTTTACAAAGACCTTGGCAGTCTTCTCAGCAGAGATCTTGTCCGAAACAGGCGCAAGATGAACCATCTTGCTGAATCGGTCCACAAACACAAGGATGCCATTGCGTCCATGTGTGTCTCTTGGAAGTCCGAATATGAAATCCATACTCACAGACTTCCAACTCTCCGATGGGACAGCCAATGAACGAAGTGGTGCCTGCGTGGAACCAGAAGGTTTCACTCGTTGGCAGACCTCGCAAGTCCTCACATACTTGCGTACCCACTTGTACATGTGTGGCCAGTAGTAATCCCGGGAAAGACTGAGAAACGTTTTCTCACGTCCGAGGTGGCCACCCGAAGGACTGTCATGGTACTCATACAAGAGTCGATGGCGCAGACCTTCGTCGTTGGGAACAACAACCCTTGCTGTATCCCCTTGTTCGACCGCATAGTACAGCATCCCATTGTGTATTCGGAAGCGGTGAACTCGCGATCTTGTGCGCGACGGAAGACCTTGCAGTGCTTTGTCGGAAGGGTCCTTGAAGTACTTCAACAAGTCCTGACATGTTTCGTCAGACTTGTACCCTTCGACGATCTCTTATCGCACTGTAGTCGTTGCTTGTACCGCGATCGCTTGAACATCTTCACAGAGTCGACACGCTCTGTCCGTGCCTTCACTCTTGGTCTTTGGATCGTAATCCGGACGTCTTGACAGCGCATCGGCTAAGATGTTCGTCTTGCCTGGCTTGTAGTGTACAATAAAGTTGTACTCTGCAAAGAAGGAGAACCATCTCGCCATTCTTTGCGACAAATGAGGAGTCTTCACTGCCGTACGCAGGGATGCGTGATCAGTGTAGATAGCGAAGCGCTCCTCGCCAAGCAGATAGACTCGGAACTTGACCAAAGAATACTTCATCGCCAGAAGTTCCTTGTCATGAACTGGGTAGTTCCGTTCTGCGGGTCGGAGTTGTCGTGACTGATACGACACAGCTCGCTCGTGACCCTCATCATCGTGTTGCATTAAGGCGCAACCGATGGCATAGTCGCTCGCATCACAGACGACGTGGAACGGCTTGTCGTGGTTTGGCAGAGCCAAGACAGGAGCTTCTCGAAGACTCCTCTTGACTTCTTCGAACGCCGTCTCACGGTCTTTCGACCGCTTCCACTCAACGTCTTTCTTCAAGAGCTGTGTGAGGGGTTGCACCAACGCTGCATAATTGCGCGTGTACTTGTGCAAGTAGTTGGCTAAACCCAACCATTGCCGCAGCTGTTTGACGTTCTGAGGCACTGGCCAATCGTCAATAGCTTTGACCTTCTCCGGATCGACTCGAACACCGTTCTTGCCCACAAAACAACCGAGAACAGGGATCTCGGGGGCGAAGAACATGCACTTCTTCAAGTTAGCGTAGAGCTTGTTCTCGCGCATGACCTGGAAAACTTGACGAAGATGATCGAGATGAACATCGACATCAGACTTCCCATTCGTGGCCTTACTATGAACGAAAATGTCGTCCAAGTAACTTGGTGCAAATGTTCGCAGAGGACGAAGAACGTTCGTGACCATTCGATTGAAGGTCGCAGGAGCATTCTTCAGTCCCTGTGGCATCACTAACCATTCCCACAGCATACCACTCGGGGTACTCACTGTGGTTAGTGGAACATCGTCTTCGCGCATTCGGATCTGATAGAACCCATCTTTCAGATCGATAGCACTAAAGACGGTGCTGCCAACCATTCCATCAAGGATCATGTCCTTGCGTGGAACCGGAGTCTGGACTGGAATTGTCGCGTCGTTCAGCTTGTTGAAAGCATGAACAATGCGCCAACCTCCAGTTGCCTTCTTCACACAGAAAGTGGGGCTGCAATGCGGAGACTTGCTTTCCCGCACATGACCAGCCTTAGCACGTTGTGCAAAGAACTCGTCGATCGCCTCGACTTGTTCCTTTGGCAACGGCCACTGCCTTGTGATGCAGTACTTCGTGCCAGGAAGTACATCAATCTCATGACGAATGCCTCTGTCGAATGGCAACTCGTCCGGCACCTTGTCAGGGAAAATGTCTTCATATTCCCTGGCAAGCGCATACACGGGGTTCTTCTTGAGGGCGTCCCACGACTGCTCCTCGAACCTTTCCTTCCGTGCCTTTTCGTCCAACACATCTGCATCCGCACTCGATGCTGTGTTGACGAAGCCTTCGTCGACCATTTCGACGATCACACACACCTGCGCAATATTGCCTCTCGCTAGGCTGCGCTCCAGTGTCTTCTTGCTCATCGGTGGCAAGGAAATCAATTCTTCGACTGAACTTGGAGGATTTTCAATCTTCACGTGACGGATTACATCCACGTCACCTTCTTCATTGTAGACAGCGACATTCACAAACTCGCTTGGAATGTCTTGTGCTTGGACACTCCCTTCGTCATCACCACTTGTACCTTGATCAGGGGTACTCAAAACTCTTGGCGCAAAACTTCTCTTGCTGGTCTTCTTCTTCTTGTCTTGGGAAGGGTGTTTGTTCCTCTTCCATTCACTCTTGTCAACGCCATCGTGAACCTTCTCGTCGTCGATGGCAAAGGAGACAGTCTTTTTCTGGCGCCTGACTGCTCCACCTCCGTTCGTCGTCTTCAAAATGGGTACCACTTGTGAACATGGGGGGCCATCGCACACCGCAACATCACAAGGGCCATCTGGGATCTCTTCCACAGATGTGTACACCCACACCACTTCATCCGTTGTTGTGCAGCACAAGTCAACATCGCGTGACTTGCCAACGGAGATCTTCATATTCATCCAGTCAATGCTAGGTTGATAACGCTTCAACCACGGCATTCCCAGGATGATGTCAAACTTGTCATCGAGGTCGAGTAAGATGAACTCGTCTTCACCTCGGAAATCTTCACACTTGATTGCCAAGCGCACCACGCGCTTCGGCATCTTCACAGTTGACCCATTTGCCAACCGGACAATCATTGTCTTTTCTTCATTCGCATCAGGCACGAAGACACCATGCCTGATGATCACTTCATTTCGAACAAAGTTGTTCGACGCACCAGTGTCAACCAAAGCTCGTAGAGGCGTTGCAATACCGTCTACATGAACTTTGTGAACGATCAAACTTGACGTTTGACTGACACTCTTCTCACTCATAGTGGAAACTGCATATGCTTGATGCACATAGGGGCCAGAGTCCTGTGTCTCCACAACGTCCACAGTCCTCTTTTCCGGGCCAGTAGGAGTCCCCTCCCCTACTGTCCATTCCCGTTTTTTGGCCCAGGTGACCGCTCGAACCGACGACCGTAAGAACGATCGTGGTTGTTCGAGCGAGCATCCTGTGTCATTTGCCGACCCGGCAAAGACACCTTGCAGTTCCGAGCAATGTGACCCGGCTTCCCGCAACGGAAACACTTCCCATCGTTGCGAGGACGCTCATTTCCAGGCGTGGAAATGTACGAGATGTCCATGGGCTCGGGACCGTCATGCGCAACATTTGACTGCCGCATTGGTCTCAACGCAAACCCATGGAACTTTGCTTGCTTGATGCTGAACTCTTCTTGCATCGCACGTTCGATGGCTTCGTCCAGCGTCTTGGGGTACTCGCGGAACAGTTGGTTCCGAATCGGACCATCGTTCAGACCCGTCATGAACGTCACGACTTGCATCGGAACGTCAATCGGCTCGTCGACAATGCTCGACACCAAGTAACGAGCACGTTGTGCATACGAGTGAAGGTCGAAACGGCCTTGACGAAGCTTGAGGAACTCGGCGCGCGCACGGAACTCACTCTGTTGAGGTTCAAACGCCTTCTTGAGTTCGGTCTTGAAGTGGTCGTAGCTGGGGAAGCAGTTTAGATCCGCTAAACGCTTACCATACGCCCAGCTCTTCGCACGACCCGCAAGGTTGGACATCGCGAACAACACTTGCTGCGAAGGGTCTCGCAGTTGTCTTGCAGTGATCGCTGCATCCAACTCGACGAACCATCGTGAGAGAGGTTCGTTCTCTCCGCCGCGATACGGAGAGACGTCAAGCTTCAGTGGCACCGTCCTGAGCGAGGAAACAGGGGTTGCGACCTGCTTCCGGGAGGACATGATCTCGTGGTGCATAAAGCTGACCACCGCGCTCTTCTGGTCCTCCGGAGACGCCGATCGAAGCAGACTGACCACAGCAGCCTCTCCGATGACATCTCGCACGCGCTCAAGCGCCACCCACTCATGAGAAGACAAATGAGGGAAACCCTCAATAGTCAACTCGACAGTTTCCGGTACTGCTGGACCGAGTGGGGTTCCTGTAGCATCCATGTTCAACACAAGGATGCTCGCAGGGTCTTGGACAGGAATGCTCGACGTGCTTAAAGCCGCGTCGTCAAACCTCTTCACTTCACTGGGTCGTTGAAAGGACCGCTCGAAGTGCTACCAGGTGTAAGAGGGCGCTGTTCACAACAGTCCCTCAAACACGGCACACACGCTTGTGCCAGAGGAAGCGATCTCCCGACTTGGAGGGAGGAAGAAGACTTGAGGGCTTGGAGGAAAATTTGCAACTGAATTAAAAATGGTTATGGTTCCTGTCGCTACTTACTAATGAACCCCAAGGGATCCTACAGCTTTTATAACTAAAACCTAAATATACACAATAAAACCTATGAATCTGATATATAAAACCTTGGGTACACTGAGGTTGAACCTACGGGATCTTCTAGAAGCTTGAACTTCAAGTCTTATTTAAAATCTCTGCAAAGTGATCGACTCGCGCCACTCACTCCAGGTGGCAGAGACACGTCGGTCTCGTCGCCAGTCCAGTTTCCCAAGCAGGAACCATCACTCAGTACTTGATTAGTACATGGATGTCATTGCTCTGTACTGATTAGTACATGAGAACAACATTCTGCACTGATCAGCACAGAGAACACTCGTGACGTCATCGAGTGACGTCACACGTGCATGTGGGGACTGTCTTACCGTAATCCCTTTGTCATTTGTGTCTCCACAATGCACGCTGAAGGTGGTGTGTGGCACACTAGATCTGGGAACAGATCCACCTTCATGTAATGGCTGGTTATGGCCCATTACATACACGCATTACAAAGGGTTTGATTGCATTAAACAATGAACACATTTACGTTTGAGCGATCACATTCATCGCGAAGTTCGTGTAGCATCTCTATTGGAAGGCTGCGATAGAGTCGATTTGTGCCCTTTGGACAAAAAACGATGAATGAGGGAGCAGGAAGGAAGCGCAGTTGTTGTCCACCCATATGGTTTACAAAAGCGGTTAGATTCCTTTAACCGAACGTCAGAACCGGTCCAGCACGAACCGTAACCGCTGGCATGAATTCTAGAAATACCCCAATTGTGGCCCCACACATGCCACTCGACCCTCATTGTTCAATTTGCAGCCTCGTGAGTGCATCGATCCCGCCACGTTTTTGCCTGGTTTAGACCAAAAACCGTTTTTCCCTTCTTCTCAGCTTGTGGCTGTTTAGAGGCTCACGCCTATAAACTCGATTGTTCTGGTCCTGGCATCTTCTCGCACCCACTATTTGTACCCACACGTCTGACCTAACCGCAAAGCCAAACGAGCTTTTATTTGGGTGGTGTGACGTGTCACACGCAATGTCAGAATGTGTCAGAATTTTTACGGTATGGACATACAACGACCAGACTCGGGCACCTCCTTCCACTTACTATATGCTCATCCATTACTCTTGTGAGCTGATGGTCAGTGCCTGCAGTTGGTCCGACGAGAGCATCGACGCGTTCTTGCGGCAGTAGCTCACGAAGCTCTTGAGCTTCAGCTTCAGATCGGGTGGACATGACTTGATTGCGTTCTGCACTTTCGGATGAGTCAGGATCTTCGTCAACCCGACGACAAACCTGGACGAGTACGGCGCCGCGATTTGCGCAAAGAGCATCGTGATGAAATTGCGGAGAAGCGCCTGGTCGAGTTCCACTGTGTTCTTGAACACAAACTCCAACACAGGCAGCACGTAGCCGCTCGTGATCATGAACACCATGCTTCGAAGCGACTCACGCTTGAGTTCCAGCGCCTATTGAAAAAAAAGAAGGATACTGTAAGCAACGAAGTCATTGGAAACCAACGTCACAGACATGCAGCTGTCATACCTTGACCGGGTTGATTTCTGGATGCAAGCGGAGAGACGTCACTAATACTCGGAACGCGATTGGCCACTGCCCAGTGTGCAATTTGATGGAAGCCTTCAGCACGCGAAGTAAACTCGGGAAGCAAATGTGAAGCAGCGTGCTGTTGAAAAAGGCAGGAGACTTCAGAATGACTTCCAACCAATGCAGCACTCCCATGGACACGACTGGGACGCGCATCGCAGAGATCAACTTTTCCACGACACCAGATTGGTTCATCTAAACAAGTTGCAGTAAACAATGAAAACAGTGAGCACGGTGCAGTTGAACAAGATGCCATCATGCCAATCGAGCACACTCACATTGTATCCAAGCGTATGGTCCGATTTGCAAATCGCAGAGGCCTCTAAAAGCGCCTTCTTGATATCCTCGATCGCCTCTTCGTCAATTTCAACGGGAGCCGACGCGTTGGACGATTTCGCCGTCTGCAAAATGCTTCGTTCATCCTTCGTCGATGCGGCATACGCTAATAAGTAAATGCAGTTTTGAGCATAGCTCGACGAGATCGAGTCTGACGGATTAAAAAGCGGGTCGATGAGCGAGCGAAGGACCTAGTGGGAGGCGACAAACCGTCAATGCATCAGTGTGAAGCCCCTCCTTTCCAACCAACACGCTGATGAGCAGACGTCAGACTTACAATGGGGTCTCTCAAATGTGCAACGGGCGGCGGGGTTTTCGTGATTCGGTACTCTTTCGCGAGAACCTCTGCTGCAATCTCGGAACACTTTTTCGTCTTGATAATACTCAGGATTGCATCGCTGAGGCGCGGATTCGAGTCAAACAGGTGTCGTCGTCGCAAAGGATGGAAAACGCCGACTTTGGCGCCAAACTTCTCGACCGCGGTCTCTTGAAGCTCGAAGTGTACGCGACTCAACTTGGAGCGAGCCACCCGGTAGCGGACAGCCTCGTGGCTTTCAGCACCACTCTGCAGTAAATAGAGCTTATTGTCCATGGTGCAGAGCAGCTCTTCCGCATACAAATATGAATACGCCGACTGGCAGCAGATTTTGTTCAGTGCTGCTATATCCTCGCACGCTTCTTCTTCGCTTGCAAACGGAATCTAGTATACACATAACGCGTTAGAAGATTCTCCTGCCAATAAAAATAACCAAGCATGTCAACCACACTCACTCGACAGAACGAGTCGACAAGCACCCCGCTGAAGACAGTGAAAAACGCATTGGCGTTTGTAATTGACGCAATTTCCTTGTGGTGGCCAGCGTCAGAAATACGACGGATAGCATACTGCAGCAGACTGCATGCCTGCGGATGTTCATATGCAAAGTAATACATCATGAGAGAATGATTCAATACGTGTGAAAAAAATCATGAGCATACCTTGTGGGTTTCCGCGAGCTCAATCAGCATCAAGCGCCACTTCCGAGCTCCAAGCATCTGCGTCAACCATTCTGGTTCTGCGGCTGATCCACTCAGCACATTTGACACCTACCAAGAAGTAATCAATGTCAACATACGCTCAGCGGTTGTATCAAGACAGCATTTTCAGCAAGCATTTGCTTCTCATATACCAGCGTTGGATCGTAATGCTCGGCCACGACGTCTTTTAGATGCTGGTACAGGATATCTTCAGCAGGATCCCAAGACGCTCCTTTGTTTTCGTGCACCGCACCTTCCGAGACGTCATACGTCACTTTCTTCTCGAGTGCCGATTTCGAGACAGGAAGCGTATCGAGCCACGACGCCACGAGGCTAACCATTTGTGCATGGCCGCGGTACGACGAAGAAAGTGCTTCCACGAGAATTTCTGGTCCGTTGGATTCGTTGTGTGCTCGGAGGAAGCCATTGATGACGTTCAGAACGTTCATTTCCATAATCGCATCTGTCTTGGAGAGCTCCTGCAGCAACCGGGTCGCTTCTTTCCCATCTTCAGTGTCTTTTTCTTGGATCGTTCGGCTCTGCATCCGGTCGTCGTCGTCACAGATGATCATACGCGTCTCCATGTCCTTCACGCGTCGTTTCTTTCGCCAGTTGCTGCTATTACTGTCAATTTCCCCCTTTTCTTTGTCTTTCTTCGTCTTTTTCTTCCGCTTCTTCAGCGCTGGCGCATCGTCGTCGTGGCCATTTTGGTCGTCTGCCGCGTCGGCATTGTCTGCGTCGTTATCCTCGTTCTCTTCGTCTGCAGCATCATCACGTTGGCTACTCGACTCTTCGTCTTTCACGCTATCTTCTCCTTCTTTCACAGTTTGCTTCAGCTTCTTCGTGTGTGCAGCAGCGGCATCTCTCTCCCGGTCCTCTTTTCGAGCTGCAGCATGCTCTTTCTTTCCGTGAGGCGAAGTCTTTTTCGTCTCGTCCTTCTTCTTGTCGTGATGGCTGTGGTCCACACTGCCTCTGCGCGTCGCCTTGGCACTCGCATGCGAAGTCGAACTCGTCGCAGTCGCGGTCTCACTCGCCGTGCTCGTAGCAGCGCTACCGTTGCTCTTCTCCGCGCTCTTCTTCGCTTTGCTGCTACTCTCCGTCTTCTTTGCTACTGCACCAGTCGCTGCCGCTGCCCCACCATAAGGCTTGATCTCCACGTTCTCTGGACGCAGCCACTGCGTTTTCCGCGTCGCGCGGTTGTAGTAGTACGGCCGCTCGTTCTTCGGGTCCCAGAGTTCTTCCCACTCGGCATCGCCCTTGGTTTGCGCCTTCTTTGAATTCTCCGAAGCGCCGCCTGATGTCTGTTTCGCCACGTCACCTGATGCTGACGCAGACGACTCGCCGTCAAAGTCCGCGGGTTTCTCCCAGGAGCTCTGCTTGGTGCTGCGGTTGTAGTAGTACACGCGCCCCTCCTTCGTGAAGTGCTCGCTCCACACACTCGCCATGGCGCCTGCTTTCCCTCCCTTTTCCTTGTGCACACCACACTCACTCCAACACCGAATGCAGTGTCGAGTACCTCACGACCGCACAATACTAGCCCCCCATCGTTGCAATACGAGCCGACAGCATGACGGCTCGGCTTGGCACAGCTTCAATGGGCTTGTGATCCGACCAACCCAGACCCGACCCGACTTGCCTTTAATTCCAGAACACCCAGTTGGCAACAGAAGATGTCGGACAACGAACAAGCGTCGCCCAAGAAGGCCAAGAAGATCCACAATGGCTACCACGGTTGGATGAAGAGCATCGCCAAGACCGAGCAGGTGTGTATGCGCATGCGTGTGTGCTGTCGGTCTGTCCATTCACCATGCAACTATGTGACTGTGCTTTCGTTAGGATTTTACCCCCGTGCGCATTGAGAGCACGGCGAGTGTGGCCGCCCCGACGCAGGGCAACTCGGTCTGGAACTCGGCGGGAACATGGTAAAGTATCGCTAATGGGTTCCGCATGTGTGCGTGGGCTTATTAAGTGAGAGCTGACCGTACGTGTGGCTGGTTTTTGTGGTGTTTAGGGAAGAAAAGGACAAGTCGGTATGGGCTCGCGAGCGCTTGAAAGAGCTCATTCTGGACTCGTTCAGCTTTGTGGACGGGTCGCACAAGGTGTCGATCAAGGCCAACTCGATCGTGAAATGCGACGGCGAAGCGAAGGTTCGTGGCTTATACGGGTATCACTTTTGAAGTTTCATACACTGACACGTCAATACTTCTACTGCAGATCGTGTTCAGCCGCGGCAAGAAGCGCTGCGGGTATGACATTTCGCTCAAGTTTGAGTGGACGTCGACGCGCGCGGACGGCGAGGAAGACCCCGAGGGCGTGGACGAAGTCACGGGCCACGTGGAGGTCCACGACTTTGACGACACGAGCGGCGAGGACTACGAGATCAAGGTCACGACGGAAATGAGCCGCAAGCACGAGACAGACGCGAAAAAGTCGGTGCTCAAGTGGGAACCCGAGCTGCGCAAGATCCTCGCGACCTGGAAGGAGGAGTTGCTGCAGCAGTAAACAATAAACGCAAATGGACAACTACTTTCATTCTTTTACATACGACTTTGCTATAAAACATTGACATCCATCCCCTTCTAAACATTCTCAGTGGTCGAGATGGAACGAGCTGTGGGACGACAGCGAGTCTTTGCGGAGATTGTGCAAGGATTCCTCCATGAGACTCGACAAGTCCGCGATCGCGGATGATGGTCGGCGCGGGGTACGAGGGGTACGAAGCGTGGGCGTACGAGGCGTACGAGGTGTGCGTGGGTTGAGCGGAGGGGGAAAGAGCATTCGGAACGATGTATCCGAGTCTGGTTCCGTGCCGTGAGAGGATGCCGACATCAGGAAATGAGCGCGCGTTGGCGTATTCGCACCGACACTGGACGTTGTCGATTTCACTGCTAGTTTCGCCTTCCGCTTCCATTTCACCGCCTATAGTTCACAAAAACGAGCGAGTTCATTTGCTGGACAATTTGTACTGACTGCGTGTTCGACGTGAACGTACCGCATCCCGGATCTCGTCGATTTGTTTCTCAAGTCGAGCGTTCTTGTCTTTGAGCTCCTCTTGTGCCTTCTCCATCTCCATTTGCTACAACAACGAAGTAAATCACACGGTCAAAAATACTTCGCGGGCAACAAATGATTGCATTTGGGTACTTGTAAACTTACGTAGGTCAATTGCTGGCTTTTCATGGAGCTGGTAGCTCTTCGCTCAACTTCCAGAGCTTCTCGGAGTTGATCGATTGTTGTCTATCCTCGAAAAAAATGTTAGTCAGCGACAGTGAGGCAGCAAGCTCTCGATTCTGTAACAAAACACACGCACCTGGTACTCTTGGGTGGCCATCATTTGCTCCTTGCCGTGACGGTGGTTGGTTTGCTCGATCTTTCGTTCGCAGTCAAGCCGCAACTCCTGCAGCTCTTGCTCTCGTTTCTTGCTCAAAGTCTGCGACAGCAAAGCCATTTCCCGAACCACAGTCTCTTTCTCAAATCGAAGCACGTTATTTGCTTCCTGGAGTTGAAGCTTTCTCTGACGAAGTTCCTGTATGGCTGCTTTCTTTGATGCCAATTCGAGCTTCAACGACGCAATCTCGCGCTCTGTCTTGTCTTGCAGCTGTTTGATCGACCGATTCGGGATCAAATACCATGGGAGATGCTGATACACGTCATCGTTCTCGGCTGCATCCGCTTTACTCCAAAGTGAGTGCATGGCCTTCTTCGCAGACTCGAGTTCATGCAGAACCGAGTCCGTCCCTTCTTCTTTTGCCTTAAGTATCGCTCGTTGGCTGTTCTCGTAGAGGATCTCGGCAACTCGATCGAGTTCAGCGGCAAGCTGCTCCTCTTCCCACTTCTCCTGCGAGCTCGCGCTCACTTCTTTCAGGAAGCTGCCGGGGATATCCAGGCTGTGTGCTTTGATCAATGACAGAACAAAGCTGTGGAAAATCCGACAAAGTTTCGTTCTCTTCTCGAGCGTTGCTTGAGTCCGCGCTTTTTCTTCTGCAGTGCGGTCAGTGCTGATCATCGTAGACGACAGTCGATCCTCTAGGTACGATTGCTCCAGTCTGTGTCGCTCACTGTCCGCCTCCATCTTGTGTATAGTGAGCTGCAGTGTTGCATTCACATCCTTCTGATCTTTCACTTGCGCTTCAATCTCCTTGAGTTGCGTTGTCTTTGCATCTAATCGCTGGACCACCTGGTCGTATTTTGACTGATCGTCGACACGTCGATTTCCTAGCACGGCGTTGATCTCATTGTCTTTTTGCTGCAATCGCTGCTCCCATCCTCTCCGCTCGGCGTCGAACCGTTGCTGATACGAACTCAACTGGGTTTGCAGCGACAAAGCTGCTTGCTTCTCGTACTCACCACTAGCCCTGAACAGATCTTTCTCTAGATAACTCAAAGTCATCTTTAGTTCGTTCTTGAACGCCTTCTGCATCTCAATCGTTTCCTTTTTCAGTTGACCCAAGTGCATCTTGTACACCAACAGCACTCTCTCTTTATGGAGTTTGACGCTGTTGATCTCCTTCTCCGCAGTACGAAGAAGGCTCTCTACTTTGAGCCTCGCCGATAGTTCTTCGCCGATTCTCGTATCCATTGTCTCAGACAGGTTCTTGTGTATCCGAGTAAGGTTGTTAAACTCTTTCCTTTGCTGCAACCGATCTTGTTTTGCTTGCTGCAAATCGCTCTCAAGTTTTGACTTTTCTTGCTTCGTCTCGCGCACCTCTTTCTCCAGAAGACTGACTTTCTTCTCTGCATCACCCAGGAGCAACCGCAAATCAGCTTCTTTTTCCTCAACTTGACGCAGCCGACGATCAAGTTGCGACGAAGATGTTTGGATCTCCAGCTGAGTGCGTTCGCTAGAACCACGTTGTTCTGCTGACAGGTCTTCCTGCGATTTCAGCAATTCCTCTTGAAGCTGATAAATCTTGGCTTGTAGTTGCTTCTGTGTATCATGCATCACTTTCAGCTCACTCTCTTGATGCTCCTTTAGCTTTGCCAAAAGCTGCAGCTGGTCGCTTAGCTCCGCAACACCCTGACGAGCTTCCTCAGCAGCTAATGCACTCCGCTCTTTCGCTTGATAAACGTCTTTCATTTCTTGCTCCAAACGGTGGCACTTCTCCTGCGACTCTTTTATCACAACTCGCAACTTGCCGATATTGTCGTTAGCTTCTTCTAATCGTTGTACAGCAGTTTGCTTGGCCTCTTTTGCTTCGTCAAACTCTTGCCTCAGCGTCACAAACGCTTGACGCTCACTCAACAATTCCTGCTCGACCCGCTTTCGCTCCTTTTTGGAATCGTCTGCCGCGAGCTCTAGTTTTCGGATGCCTTTTCTCACGTTGACCATCGCCGCTCGAAACTCCTTTTCTTTCTTGCTTTGAAGTTCCAGCAAAGCCTTCTGAAGTCTCTCCTCACATTGCAATGTGACTTGAGCTTCTCGAGCCTGCAGCTCAGCTTCATGTTGCGCTTTCAGAATTGAGTACTCTCGTTGAATCTGATGGACTTCTTCCACTCGCTCAGAATTCCGACTCGTATCCCTTCTCGCAGAAACCGTAGCACTACCAGCCTGAGTCTGTTTTGGCCCTGACTCAGCACCATCTTCTGCTGCTTGCACGTTGAGGACAACCACGCTTGGAGGAGATGTACTTTGTTGCGACGATTCTGCTCTTCGTTTTTCTTCCTTCCGTTCCTTTTCCATAAGAGCTTTCTCTCTTTCCGATAACCGTTTTTCTCTCTCTTCAAATTCTAGCTGCATTCGCTTGCGGGTAGCCTCTCGTGCACGCTCACTGTCTTTCATTGCCCGCTCCCTTGCAGCTGTCTCCTCTCTCCGTCTTCTATCCAGCTCTTCGCTCTCACGTTGAGACCGCTTCGACGCCTCATACTTTGAGGTAATGGCTGCTGATGAGTCCAGTGCTTGCTGTCGAGCACGAAGTAACTCAGCTTGCTGGTTTTCCAGCACCGCATCGTATTTGTTTTTCAGCGCCTCAATCCTCGCTTCTTGCTTGGCGACAAACTTATTCTGCCAGCGTGTTCGAGCTTCTGCTTCTTTCTCCTTCACGCTCTGCAGCATGCGCTTCTCAATCGACTCTTGCAGCAATGCAATTTTGGCTTCGTACTTCTCTTTTGTCTCAGACAAGATTTTGTCTGCCGCCTTTTCCGCTGCAACAACTTTTTCTTCCTCTTTTTCAACGCCATGTCTCCAATGCGCGACGTCTTTCTCGAATTTGCTCGCAAGATTTGAATTGCGTAGTTTTTCGTCGGCAATTTGGGATCCCAACGTCTTGATCCGATCTTCTAGGCTCACGATTTGCTGCTCAGCTTTGGTGAGCGCTTCCTGGCGAAATTGAACTTGGTCTGCGAATCGAACGACTTCAAGCTGCTTTGCTTTCAGAGCATCCTGGCTTTGCTGGCGAATGGCATCCAACTGCGCTTGCACTTGCCTCACTTGCTCTTCTCCCTTCTTGAGTGCTGCAGCTTTCTCTTGAGATTGCTCCTTCATGTAAACTTCGACTTGTGCGCCAAACTCTTGATACTTGTTCTTCAACTCTTCGTTTTCTTTCTCCAGCACAACCATATCTTGCTTGGCGCGTGATAATTCGGCTTCAAGTCGCGCAATTTTGCTCGGGTAGTCTTTGCTTTGGACATGGCGCAGACTGTCGCTTAATTCTCGGCTTTTTGCGTCGGACAACGATAATAAATGCTGTAAATGGGCGATTTCCTGTTCGCCTGCGTGCTTCTCCATCTCTTGTTTCTGTTCACATACATAAAGAACCATTTTCGATGGCAAGAGTCAAAACATCATCTAACCCTAACTACATATGCTCCGCAAGTACATACCACGTTAATCGCTTTCAAGGACTCGATTTCCTGTACGAACTTCGCGTATTTCTCCTGTGCGGACGCCTCTCTCTCGCGCTCGTTTTGGTGTCGGACCTGCAGCGCTTCGTAATCTCTCTGCAGTGTCTCGAACGATTGCAGATGCAGCTTCATTTTCTCCAGCTCCAGTTCCAGACGTTCGCTTTCGCCACGTTCTCCTAAATACTTTTCTTCTTGTTGGGCAGTAATCTGTTTTTGACCACGAAGTTCCTCAACGCGGTCCTTCAGCTGCTCTTGCAGCACGTGAATCTCTCGCTCGGACTGCTCCCACTTCTGCTGCGTCTCTTTCTCTCGCTGCTGAACCGTGCGCAACTTTCGCTGCACTTCCCGGAGATCGCTCGCCTGCCACGCGACTTGATCGCTCACCACTTGGATGTACTTCTCGCGCTCACCAAAGAAACACTCCTGCACGATCTCGCCGAGTCGGATCCGCGCAAACTCGCTCGTCAGCGGGTTCTCCTGCAGACAGAACACCGTCGTGTCGTTCTGGATCTGATCCACGGCCTGCTGTACTTGCACCGCGAGCGCGTGGAGGCGGTTCTCGTACGCCTCTTGCAGCGACCGGTACCGCGTGCGGAACTTCTTCTCCACGGTCTTCTTCATCTCGTAGCTCGTCGTAGTAACAGCCTGCGCACCGTGTGCATTCGCGCGCCTCGAGCGCCGATGAGCCACGTGCGCCACCTCTTTCTCTATCGTCGTGGTAGCCTGCTTCTGCGCGTCGATCGTCCTTGTTGCAGTTGGGTTTCCGCACTGGGGCTCGTTCTCAGACCCGCCGCCGAGGAAACTGGAGTCGCTCTCGCTTCCGCTCTCGCTCTGCTCACTGAACCTGGTACCGGCAGACACAGCGCGCACGGCGCTACCGACGATGATGTGGGTGGGAGCCATGCAGTCACGACAGACGCAGAGAAGGGAGCAGGAAGCGCGGGAGGAGGAGATGACGAATGCTGCAACTTGATGGAAGCCCTGCTGCAAGAGAATGGCGAGCGACAACATTCGCGAGGTCGCACGAAGGTAACACCACCATTTTTGCTGCACATATCGCGTGCCTATCGGTTATGTGGCGAGTTGATGGTTCCAAACTTCCATTGACTTAAATCAGTTTGCCGACCATAACCAGATCATTGACACACACGCAAATGGACATAATTCGTTATGCAGGATAGAAAAGAGCTCAGCGAGCTGCCGATGTGCATGCCCATCAAGCAGCATCGAGATGTACTGTTTTTACTTAGTGCGCAAACGGCTTGAGCGTACGACGTGGAGGGTAGTCGAAGAGCGATGGCACGGCGCGACCTTCGTAGAACGCCACCAGCTTGCGCGCCTCGTCGGCGACAGTCTCCTTGTTGAAGCCGAACTGTTCCTTGAGCTGCGCGATCGTGGCCGACGTGCCGAAGCGGTCGAGACCGAACTGCGCGTGCGAGTAGTCGCTCCAGCCGAACGTGGCCGCAGCTTCCACCGAGATCACCGGGATGCCCTCACCGAGGATCTCCTTCTTGTACTCGACCGACTGCTCGTCGAACAGATCGCGGCACGGCACCGACACGATGCGCACCTTCTTGTCCGTCAAGAGCTTGGCGGCTTCCACCGAGAGCGACACTTCCGAGCCCGAGGCGACGAACACCAAGTCTGGCTTGCCTTCGAACGACTCGACGTACTCGCCGTTCACGATGTGCTGGAGCACGTACGCACCCTTGGCCACGTTCTCCGCGGTCGAGCCGGCCAAATTTGGCAAACCCTGGCGGGAGAGTGCGAGCACCGACGTCTTGGTCGCGTTCTCCACGGCGCAGATGTACGAGCCGACAGTCTCGTTACCATCCGCTGGGCGATACACGTACATGTTCGGCATGGCACGGAGCGACGCATTCATCTCGATAGGCTGGTGGGTTGGACCATCCTCGCCCAAGAAGATACTGTCGTGGGTGGCCACGAAGATGATACCGAAGCGCGAGAGCGCGCTCACACGCACGGCGCCGAGCGCGTAGCCGACGAAGTTGTAGAACGTCGCGCAGAACGGACGGAGCGCGCCGTGGGCGAACAGACCGTTCGAGATCGCCACCATGGCGTGCTCACGCACACCGTAACGGATGTAACGACCAATTGGCGTGTCCTTCTGGAAGTCACCCGACATCGTCAAGTGGGTCAGGTTCGATGGCGTCAAATCGGCCGAGCCACCGATCATTTCAGGCAAGCCCGTAGCAGCCGCGTTCAAGGCGATTTCCGAGAACTGACGCGTCGCGAGCGCCTTGTCCGAAGGCGTGTACACTGGGAAATGCTTCTTCCAGTCCGCAGGGAGCTTGCCCGCGAAACGGCGTTCGTATTCCGACGCCAATTCAGGGAACTCAGCCTGGTACTTGGCGAACGCTTCGTTCCACTTGGTCTCAAGCTCAGCGCCCGACTTGGTCTTGTCGTAGTACTGCTTCACCTTCTCTGGCACTTGGAAGGACTCGTCGCCGTTCAAGCCGTACTTCTCCTTCGTGGCTGCGAGGTCGTCCGCCTTTAATGGCGCGCCGTGCACCGAGTGCGTGTTCTCGAGCTTCGAGCCCAAGCCAATGGTGGTGCGGATCTTGATCAGCGTTGGCTTGTTGGTCTCCTTCTTGGCCTCCGCGACAGCCTTGTTGATCGCTTCGTGGTCGTAGTTGCCGTCTTCGACGACAAGCACCTGCCAGTTGTACGCCTCGTAGCGCACCTTCACGTCTTCCGTGAACGACAAGTTGGTGTGGCCGTCAATGGTGATCTGGTTGTCATCGTACAACACGATGAGCTTGCCGAGACCAAGGTGGCCGGCCAGCGACGACGCTTCGCCCGACACACCTTCCTGGAGGCAACCGTCACCGCAGATCACGTACGTGTAGTGGTCGACGATGTTGTGTCCTTCGCGGTTGAACTCGGCGGCCAAGTGCTTCTCGGCGATCGCGAGACCCACGGCGTTCGAGATACCCTGGCCAAGCGGACCCGTCGACACTTCAACACCCGGCGTGCAAAAGTTCTCTGGGTGGCCTGGGCACTTGGAGCCAAGCGAGCGGAACGAGCGCAGGTCGTCTGTGGACACGTCGTAGCCCGTGAGGTGCAGCATACTGTACTGCAGCGCGCACGCGTGGCCGTTCGAGAGCACGAAGCGGTCACGGTTGCTCCACTTTGGGTTCTTCGGGTTGAACTTCATGTGCTTGCTGAAGAGCACGTGCGCCATTGGCGCGCAGCCCATGGGAGCGCCCGGGTGGCCCGAGTTGCCCGCCGTCGGCTGGTCGGCCGAGAGCATGCGGATGGTGTTGATGCAGAGGTCCTCCTCGCTGATGCGGGGCTTCTTGTCGACGTGGGTGGTCATCTTGCGCAGAGGGAAGAGGGCGGACAGAGAGCGATCGGCTTGTGCGGCGCGCGGCTAAACAAGGAATGACGCATGCACAGCAGCCCCACGCGTTCCTGCCACAGAGAGAGTGAGCGAGAGAGAGAGAGAGAGAGAGAGAGAGGAGCCTTCCCCTTGTGAGGCATAACCCGATTTTCAGCCAATGATTGCGCATTATGGGAAGAGCATTCTTCCAATGGCGTGGCGTTCTTGAAGTTTTTGGCCCTACCCCTTGCTTGGCGTACCGAGTGGATGGAGTAGGAGACGCTTAAGTGCGCATGTTCCTCCGCTAAAGTTCGATCACGCAAACGCATTCAACTGCCGACAATGAGTGACAAGCAAGGCGAAGAGCTCAGTTGGAGCCGTTGAGAACGTCTCCTTCACCTCCGAAATGGGACACGACTGCGCACGGTCGAACGCCTGGGAGACCATAGCAGTGCAGCTAGCCTGAGGTTAATGGATGTGGAGGCAGGCAGTGGACCAGTACTGGTGGCGACAAGCCAAGTGGGCGATGATAATGACGTAATAGGTGTCGTTGACATAGTCCGCGATGACGAGATGTCCCAAGCCCCTCTCAAAATCGCACCCCATTGCGCATGAGCGAGTGGTTCAGGAGTCTTAACCACATGGTGAAGCCATTTGATCCTTTCCATGCTTCCTGGTGTATCAACCTAGCATCAAGTGAAGCGTTTTGCTCGTCAACATCAACACGAGAGCGAATCGCGATGAAGCCATTGCGTCGTCATCTTTCGTGAGGGCGACCCCCATGTTGACGCTCTAAGTTTTCTTTTGGCAGCGTGCGAACATAAGCATCTGAGTTGCCTTGAATCTTCTTGCCTTGCTTGAATGGCGTGCATACTGCAATCAAGTATGGATCTACCTATGATGTGCATGGTACATGGAGAAAAGACTGACGTTCGGCTGCTGCTCATGCACACGCGTGCGTATTTGGAATAATTCCCCCAACCTGCTACTTCAGCAAAGATCTGGGTTTGATTTGTATGTAAACCCACGGGTTGTTTTGACAGACCCGTACCCACCCGTCCGCCAGTCACAATCAATTGGCGGCAACTGCACACACGACTGACCATGGCGATGGCGAAGCACACGTTCGAGCTCTTCCCCGGCAGGTGCGTAGATGCGCGTGTCCAGTAGCTCGCTCTACTAGGATGGGGAGGTGGCGTATGCTTTAGTGAGTGCTGACGTCTCCTACGGTGTGCTTTCCATGCTGCAGGACGCTCCACTCGGCGTTCTACAAGGACGTCAAGAACAGCGCGGCGCTGCACAAGGCGCTGCTCAACCAGGAGTTCGACGCCGCGCTCGTCAATGCGAGTCTGGTACGTGGAGAGTTTGTTTGCATGCATTTTTCTATACACATGCAGCGTTTATGGCGAATGCTGACTGCGCTGGGTGTTTACGCTGTATTCGAATAGCTGGTGGATCCGTTCCAGGTGTATGCGGCTGCCTCGCGCGTGCTGCTCTGTGAGACGACGACCAGGCTGACGACCAAGAGCATGCACGCGGAGCTCGTGTTCAACCTGTCGGGCTCACGCAACGTGACCGAGTCGTTCCGCCGCTTCGGCGTCGCCGACGACTGCACTTCGCTTGTGCTCTGCGTGTTTGACGCTGACGACGCCACATTAGCGAGTCTGGCGTCTCTCGTGGAAGGCACACTGACGCCGTTCAATGAACTGGGTCAGCACTTGACGCCAGCGGGTGTGAAGGCGATTCGAAAGTTCTACAAGATCCAAGACTTGGAGCTTGGGAGCTCTACGTTAGTGGATGCGATCGTCTGCAGAATAGCGACCAAGAGCTGCAACAAGTGACGAGCATCATCAAGGATATCAAGTGGAGTGGCGAGTCCAAATGCATTCATTTCATCTTTTGCTGAGTTGCCTTGCTACTGTGTGTGGTTGTGTAGGGATCTCACTGCAGCGCATACAATTTTGCCAGCGTATCGACTTCGCGCGCTTGCTGGTCATCGTTCATCTCTTTACCATCACTGCGCAATCGCTCGACGACCCACACGAGATCTTCTTTCTCGCACACGCTTAGAAACATCACGGCCATGCTGAAGCGAGGTACCTTTGCGAGTCCCATGGCAAAGTCCAGCACGAACCGCTTATCTGCTGACGTGGCTTGCATCGCATGACGGAACACATGGAAGATGTCGCAAAGAATCTCCGCCTCGATCGAGTTTTTGAAGATCGTGCCGAGCGCTGCAGGCTGAATGAGCCGCAAGTATTCGGCGCGTAAACCGAGCAGCGCTTTCTGCCGCTCAGCGTCGCCTTTTGGCGCTAGCGTCTTCCACACGCGACCAAACTCGTACGATGTCGTCGGTGCTTTCTTTGGAAGTTTCGGTAGGATTACTGTGGGCTTTGAAGACGAGGTTTCAGCAACTGGCGCTGGAGTTGTGGTCGGTGGTGATGATGCTTGTAGTTGAGCCTCTTGAGAAGGCTTCTCTGATACTGCACTGCGCTGTTTTGTGGTTGCAATAGGTGTTGTAGGCTTGTTTCCAACCGAGTTCTTATCTTCTAAGTCGTCCAGTGTGCCATGATGCGACTCGTTGGTGGTTTTGCCGATCACCTCAATCTTGAACTGAGTGCGCTTGGGTGCGCGCTTGATGGCTGTTCGAATCAGCTCTCGAGTGGATGCAATTTGTGTTTGGATCTGTCGGCTCTTTGGATCGAGCTCAGCCGCGCGTTCAAAGTCCAGTAGCGCCAGCCGATGCTTTCCCAGCGAGTTGCGCGCCGTGCCTCGTCGCGACAGCGATTTCAGGTGGTTCGGGTCGATCTTCAGTGCCAAGTTGCAATCGTCCTCGGCTTTACCAAACTCCCTGTTTTTCAGATGTGCCATGGCGCGATTCGACAGCACGACAGCATTGCGAGGGTTATACCCCAAGCACTGCGTGTAGCACTTGATTGCAGCCACATAGTCGCCTCGCTGGTAGTGTGCGTTCCCATCCTCTCGTTCAAGCTCTTCTCGACTTTTCGTTGACACGCTCGCCTTCGCTGCTGCTGCCCTCGGTTCTTCAACTGCCACTGCCTTAGAGTCCGATTTCTTGGTAGCCGCAGTGGTAGAAGTTGCGTCTTTACTGGACGTGTTGTCTTCATCCGCTTCTCTTAGTGCGGCATCCTATAAATCGTCATTCCCAGCAACTCGTCTCAGTGCGCACAGTTCAGACATATCCTTGTTTGGTTCAACAGCGATCCCTCAGACTCACCACATCGAACTTCGCCCACTTGCTGTACCCCTTATCGTACGTGTGTCCAGCTGGATCTGCTTTCGTTGCAGCAGCTTTGTCATGTACCTTGTCGCCAGTGCCATGCGCTGGAGTCGCGTCAGTTTTCTGCTGCACTCTGCGGCGCGGCGCGGGTATCGCTGCTGCTTCTGGTGTTGTTGCCGTGTCGCTCGCGCTCCGCTTCGTGCGCGCGGCTTCCTCCTCGTTGATCGATCTCTCCCACGAGTACAGGTCCGAGAAGTAGTCCTGCAGCTGTGCCGCGTTCGCGCGGATCTGGTGCTGCATCTGCAGCGTCGAGGCGGACGCGCCACTTGCTGCCATGCTGCTGTCAGTGGGATTTTGGATTGTGGCACTTGGCGCAATGGACGTCAGAGTCAAGACAGCAAACAAAAACTGCTAAACAGCATTTCGTAGAAAGAATCAAATTAGATAGATCCGACCTTTAACAAATATGAGAGGTACAGTCTGAACATTAGAGTAGAGAGGAACAAGATGGACTGTCTCTGTCGCAGTTTGAAGGTTTTGTGGTCCAAAATGGAGCTTCAGTGCAAAAAAACACAAGGAAGAAGCATGGCTATGCTGAAGATGCGATGGGGGTGCTGTGTGACGAAAGGCGACATGGATGCGCTGTTGTTTTTGCATCAGCGTCGCAGCGAAAAGTGCCCCGAGAGAGTTGCAAACCACGCTGCGGTGATGAGCCACCTCGAGATCTTTCGGTGGATTGTCCTGACAAAGTGGACGTCGACTTGATTCCATCCGTGTGCCACTACAATGTTGACTTCGCCGAAGCGCTCCAAGAGATGGGGTTACTGAATCCTCTAGGCGATCAATGAGCAGGCGTCTGATTGACTGGTGGGTTTGAGGATAAGACCACGCAAAGTCTGCGAATGAGATCTCGCGGTCCTGTGTCTGCTCACTTGCGAGTTCGCAAAAAAGCAGCAGTTGCAAATCAGACAGCACACTTAAGACGACAACGTGTCGTTAAACAAGGACTTTAGAGATAGAATGCAACCTTGAGGCAAGCGCCAAAGTCTAAAGAGGTTGGTTGTCTCTGTTGGCATGGCGACATTGCAAAGACGAATTGTAAACTCCGTGTCCTGTTTATGAAATCAATGCACTTCAACCACGAGCGGGTGGGTTCTTGTTTGCTCGACGGGTCATCGGGTTCATTTTTCAGCAAACGGTCTCTCAAACCCGTCACATTGACACGATCCTCACATATAAACTCCTAGATTTACTCAACGGGTTGAATGACCCGTCTAACCCGTTTGGGACAACCAAAACCCATGAGTGCATGCCTGTAGGATGTATCCTAGTTGCCATTCCCGAAAAGCCAAGAAACAAGGGAAGAAGAAGAAGAAGAAGAAGAAGAAGAAGAAGAAGCGACGATGGCGGCCAAGCACATGAGCGTGGACCGCGCGCTGCTGGACAAGGACTTTGACCGCTACGTGCTGTCGACGACCGGCGTGGAGAAGCAGACGACGGCGCTGCCCACGAGCGCGCTGGCGCCGCTGAACGCCGTGCAAACGGTGCGCAAAGCGCAGTGGGACGCGCGCGTGCACTACAACGCGCTGGTCGCGGATCCGTTCCTCAGTCAAGAGGAGGCTGAGGAGGAGGAAGCGCAACGGCAACGCAGTGTGGCGTATTACGTTTCGGCAGAGTTTGAATTGATGCAAGTGATCTTTAGCAAGGTATGGAGGGAGCTTTGTGATTGTGGGATCTTGGGTATGAATGTGGCGGTTTGCCTTGTATTTGCATTGCAGTTTACTGACGATATGGATATTTATGTTGCATTCGGCATTTGCAGGCGGAAGGCTTGAAAGTGCAAAAGCTTTTGCAATTTACATTGTGCACGAGTCGCGACGAGAATGTGTCGCTGCAAGTCGCAGGACGTGGACTGATTGCGTACAGCGATGGCCATGGCGAATTGGTGCTGGTGAAATCGGACGGCGACCCACTGAATGCGGGTTCATGGCGCATTTTGTATGAATGCAAGCCGCTTGGCAGCAATGCGTCCACAATGCTGCTCGGCGCATCGTTTGATGAGGTCACGCAGCGTTTCCACGTGCTTGCGACGGAGCTGATCGACTACAACGACAAGGATGCCGTGTACCGTTTGCATGCGATTAGCGTTTACAGTGCAGCGGCAAAGAACGCGATGGCTGTCGACGTTGGTGGTATCGTGGGTCTACAGCACACTGCGACAGTGATCGCGGTGCTGGCGTCGCTCCCATCGCACGTCTCGTTCGCTGGGTCAGAAGCCCTCGTTCTGGTCGAAGGGAAGCACGAACTGATGGTTGAGCTATCGCAAGCACCAACTGACGCCACGATGCCTGACGCCGCTATGACTCCATCCAACGCAGAACTGCCGCATGTGCCACACAAACGTCATCACGACGAATCCGATTTCGACGACGAGCTGGGCGACCTGCTCGCCAAGCTTCCACGCGCGGGCATTGGCTACCAAGGCGACGTCTCAGAGCGCAAGCATTCCCAGGATCTGGCGCTTGATATCCACGAGAAGCCACTGGAAGAGCGCTTCCAGAAGTCAAGCACCCCGTTCAGCACGTTAGATGAGCCATTGCACAGTGCTCCTGATGATGGCTCGGCTCGGAATGCTGCAGAGCGACTTGCACGCGAAGGCGCAAAGTTCGAAGTCCCGACACCCGATTCGATCCTCGGTGGCTTTGAGGAATGCGACGACGTCGATCCGAATGCGACGGCAGCGGTGCTGCGCATGCAGTTGGCATCGGACGACGACAATGTCGTGGTGCAAGCGAAATACGACATCAACTGCCGCAAGTTCCGCTTTTTATGCCCGAGTGCGCGAACTCCTGCGACATTCGCAAATGATACGACGTTTCTATTCCAAAACGACGTGCATGGCGTGATCTTCCAGGCAGTCGAGTCAGATTCTGACGCCGAGCAGCAGCAAGTGGCGCTGGTGCATACAGCCACGTTGCCTGCGTTCGGGTTCGTGCAGGCGTCCAAGCAGGAGAAGAAGTTCATGACGTTCCACGCCACAGGCGCGTTTGCGTGCATCGGCGAGTTCGAGAAGCGGCTCTTCATCTACCACGGCGCGCCCGGCGACGCTGAGGAGGCGAAGCTCCACACGCGCAAGCAGCACGTCGTGGAACTGGGCGACCACCAGTTGCTGGGGCTGCGCGTCACGAACGACAGGACCATCCTGGTGCTGACGGCGCACCACATTGTCGCTGTTACGATGCCAGTGTAGATAGGAGTTTCATTTTCGTTCGACAGTGAGACAATAGCAAAGCATTTCTAGCCAATCATAAACTATAAAAGGACAATAATTGCATGTGATTGGCTGAAAATACTCACATGGTGGATGTCACTCAAAGGAGGGGATTTTGTGGTGGTGGAGCGATTTGCGGCCAATGACGCATAGACGAACAAAACTCCTCACGAGAAGCGGAAACAAGCGACAGGATGGTGGTGCTCACTCACATGCGCCGCATGCAGCCAGCCGCAGTGGCGGCCGCCAGAGCCATGGGCCACAGGTACATATACAGGCACTGCATCTGTGTCTGCCTGTATGTTATTGACGCTTCTATTTCTCTACTCTCTCTTCTCTCTTTCTGCGTAGCGCTCGCGTGCCGTTCCCTGCCCCCGCGCAGCACTTGCGCTTCGGCACCAAGCTCTCGGCGGTGCAGCTCATCATGCCAACACATGGCGCTGCGTTCGGCAGCGGAGCGCGCCGCTCGTTCTCGTCCACGCCAGTGGTCTCGGGACTCGCGGATGACGACAAGGTCGTCGCCATGTCGCCCGTGGAAGCCGCGCAGCAGGCGCTCGAGACGGCGTCTGGTATGCTTATACACTTTCGTCAATGTATCGCACACATGCAATATAGACTAAACGGTGCTCTTTGTGTTTGTAGGTGTTGTTGAGTACGCGAACATTGCGGACTTGGGCTTCGGTCTCTCGGACATTGCCATCCGCTCGCTGGACTTGATCCACGCGACGACGGGGCTGCCGTGGTGGGCTACGATCATCGCTACCACCTTCGCGGTGCGCACGGTCTTCTTCCCCATCACCGTCATCTCGGTGCGTCCTCCATATAAGCGGACTGAGGTTTATATAAGCATAATGCTGAACGCTCTTTCTTTCCTCTCTCTGTGTAGATGCGCAACTCGGCCAAGATGAAAGCGTTCCAGCCGGATATGGAGAAGCTCAAGGCCGAGATGGACCTGAACCCGCAAAAGGACCCGGCCGCGATCAAGGAGTTCCAGACCAAGTACAAGGCGCTGATGAAGAAGCACGACGTGAACCCGTTCCTGGGCATGATCACGCCCATGAGTCAGATCCCTGTCTTCCTCGGCTTCTTCTGGGGGCTCCAGGAGATCGCCAAGTACTTCCCCGAGTACTCGACGGAGGGTACGCTCTGGTTTAACGACCTGAGTGCCGCAGACCCGACGCTCGCGCTCCCGGTCATCTCGTCGGCGCTCATGGTGGCCTCGGTCGAGCTCGGCGGCGAGGCACTGCCTGAGGAATACAAGGACCAGGTCAAGTTCGGCATGCGCGCGCTCGCGGTCGTGATGATCCCGATCACGATGAACTTTTCGTCGGGCATCTTCGTGTACTGGGTGAGTTCCAACCTGTTCACGGTCGCGCAGACGGCGGCGCTGCGCGTGAACGCGATCAAGCGCGTGCTCAAGATCCCCGTGCAGGAAACGCGCCGCATTCCGGTGACCGCGACCACGAACCTCTCGCCGTTCCAGGCTGCGGTCTCACGCGCCAAGGAAGGCACGACAATCCAGACCCACTTGCACAAACCGGTGAAGAACAACCAGAAGAAAACCAACTAAACAAAGATATACAAAATGTTGAGTGAGGGAAGCGGGGGGATTAGAGACATCGATGCATAACTAGGACGCTTCTCCGCTCATAGACGACTTTCTTTCCCGAGTATTTTTGTTTTCTTCATTCGTCATGCGGTCTTGAACATCTCACGGCAAGCAGACTCTGCAGAAACAACATGTGCAAGGCAGGTAGACGCCAGTGTCCAGCGTCTTGGCAGCATGCGTGTCACTCACTATATGACCCTTCCAGCAGACAACCTTTTCTTCCAGGTAGCATCCTCGATCTCCTTACGTGGCTGTCATAATGCAGGAGCAGCAACGGCAGACCCGTCGCCTTCTTCTTCTTCCACGCGTACAATGTCGTATTGATCCGGAAGATACTGCAAACAAGAACGACCACCAAATTGTAAATGCTGTGTCAATCGATACGCACGTGTCGTGTTTGAATTGTGCGATTCTTTTCAAACCTTGATCTGGGGACATAGAGAGGATGGGAGAAACCGCGCGTGATCCTGACAAAACGTGACACGCAGCGCGCTTTCTTCTTCGTCCAACTTTGCCAGTTTGGCTTTGGTCTCTTCAATCTGGCGCAAGACACAACACACACACGCATCATGGTCATAAATCTCCCCCTAGCAACTCACATTGAGACAAAAATGCTACGGCTGAGGGAAAAAACGTACAATCTGGTTGACTTTGCGCTCATACTCCCTTCGGCGTTCAAGTTCAGGTGTGAGTTTGAGGTACGCGTGCGAGAAATGGTGGTAGAAATCGCGAAGGCTTCGCAGTTCGTCAAAGAGCGTCTGGGTTTCCGCAAAGAGCGAGTCGTAGCTAGAAAAGAGAGAGAGAGACGTGTAAGCTTATGATATGAAGTAGCCACACAGTACGAGCAAAAAAACACGGCAAATTCGTACTGTGGATGGATATCATTGATGGTCGTGAAATAGTGCCGAAGAAAGCGATCACACTGCTCCATGTCCACAAAGAAGCTCACCTGCCGTAATAATAACAACTGTTAGCTGCCGCAATCGTAAAGATTTTGACACGACAGAACGCCACAATGTCAACGTGCTGCGGTATCGTAGAGCGCTTGCAGTTGTTGGACACTCCCGTCGTTTCTGCACCAATTTCACGCACAGCGCAGCAGTTTGTTAGTGCGCAACGTATTACACACAGTCCTGCGAGAAAATGCCATTGTCTTTTAATGAAGCAACGCACACGGTCGCGTCGACAAGAGCCCGCATTTCCTTGCCGTGCTCGGTCTCAAACGACTGGAAAAACTGGTACATCGCCGCAATGCGCTCGAGCGCGTGCTCGTGGGCACCCAGTACCTCTTCCACTCTGCAGCGAAAATGGGACCATTAGAGACTGATGTCGATCACCACATGACAACAAATACGAGGCAACACAAGAGCCGTACTCGCGCGTTTGTTCGATCGCGTCCTGCTGCAGAGACTGGACGGTCTCTGCGTCCACGAAGTCGAAGAGCGTCTTGCCGCTTTCGCCCGCGACCATACTCGGGTCGACGGGCGTCGACTGTAAGCGAGCGAACACGCGGTCCATTTCCGCAATCAACTGATAGAAAACCGCAACAAGCCAAGAAACACCAACAGTATGCACACGTGAGCCAACGCACCTGATGACCCTCATACTCGGTCTGTACAATCATATGTACAAGCTGTGTGCATGTGCACGCACGGGTGTGTACTTCATGATGGTTTCCTGCGCAACCTGCCGCGCATTCTCAAACTTGACCGTCGATGTGTTCAGCATGCGTCCGAGGATCTGACGACACAACGAGCAGCAGAGAGCCAAGTCTGTGAGACCACAAAGAGAGAGAGCGAGAGAGAGAAGGACTGAACTGCACAATGCGAGCCACAGTGCGCTACACTATACTGCTCTACCTCGCGCTTCTCGGCGATGGTCTTGGTCACGTCGCGGATCGCCGCAGCAAAGTACGCGGCTTCCTCGTGTCGCATCATGACTGCAAGTCCCAAAGTTATTGAGGTGGACAATTGAATGATAATTTTGGGTGACGTTGCTTTCCTCTGAAGTAACACGATCAAAGAGATCTGAGTCTGTATCAGATCTGAGAGTCTTTTATTCGGAGCAGTCACGGTACAGCTCCAAAGTGAAGGTCCGTCCTCCCCCAACTGCAAGTTGGCCCGACTGTGTTCCACACTCTCAGTTCAACCACCAGCAGTATTGCTCGTGACAAGCATTTTAGAGAGGTGCAGACACTTCTGCCTGTTGTTGCTGTAATGGCGTTTTAACATATGTAGAATCGGATAGCAGAGTTAAAAAAGGTTTCTAAAAACAGACCGACGTCAAAGGAATCCAGAGGGTCCGCGTTCGAAAAAAGGGCATCTTCCAGTACACTCGCATCACACACTCAACATGGTAGCGCAGCGCAATTCGCTGCATTGCGCGCCTTCTTTCTGCTCCTCTGACTGCTCTCCTGTGTTTGCGTCTTTTCTCGGAGAGGGAGGATGAGACGAGAGCGATCGAGAAGCAAACCGACTGGCACCACCGCCCGCCCCCTTCTGTCGCTGCTGTCACGCCTGCACTTCAGAAATCGCTGCATGCGAGAAGCGCGCGCGTAATCGCGGCCGCAGTTCGCATCTTGCAAGAGAGCGAGAAGGGAGATGGCGACGTCGATAGACACGCTGGTGCTGAACCTGCTGTTCGCGTTCATGATCGTCTGTGGCTTCTTCTGCATGCGCTACAAGCTCATCCGCATGCAAGCGCAGCAGATGCAGGAGCTCGGCGCGCCGCTGCTGGCAAAGTGCGTTCGTCTTGTGGTTATTTAATGCCGCTTTTTGTGACGATATGAACAATGCTAACGTTTGTGGGTATATCTACTCTGCATTGATGGTATGCAGTGCGGCGGGGACAGCGCATCGCTTGGATACTGCGACAAGGTGCGCTTTCTTCCTATTGTGCCAAGCGCTTTTCCGGTGTGTGATTACTTTGTGTTAAACAATCGACTCATGTGATGCATGGAAACTACTGTGGGGTTGCAGAGAGGCAGCCAAGGGGTACAACGTGTGCAAAGTGTGCGCGTTCGAGAACTTCAAAGCGTCCGCGTATTGCACGATCTGCGGCGAAAAGATCTCTGGCGAGAGTGCTAGTAGTCCTGACGACTCTGTCAGTGAAAGTGTGGAGACGGAAGAGGCTGGCGTGCAGCTCCACCAGATTCAGATCAAGCCTAGCGCTGAGCATCTAACGCAGCGGCAGCTACGTGCCAGGTAAAGTATCGCTGCAGCTGTATTCTATGCTTCTTTGGCTTTTTTTCCTGAAGCGAATGTATGATATTGATGCAGGAAACGACGCGAGTGGACTCGGAAGCTCGACATTGAGGGAAAGATGTTCTGGTATCGCGAACCTGTTAGCAGTCTTGGTGACTTAACGAGTCCGCTTGAAACTGGTTTTGTCGTTCGGTTCCACGTCAATTCGACAGAAGACGAGAACGAAGAGAAGGCGGCAGTAGTTGCGAACACAACTGAAGCAAATGAAGGTTCTCATGCGACGGAACGCAACAGCGCGAGCGACAACAATAGCGGAAGCAGCAGCAAGAATCGAACGGTCAGCGCCACGAAAAACGAGCCACTACCCATTTTCTCGATGGAGATCTCGATGGACGTCCTCGTTGCTGGTGAAGCCGATGCGTCGGAGCTTGCGACAGGCGAATCGCTGGACACGCTCGAACGGCGGAAGGAGGTGGTGACCCAGGCATCGCAGGACTTTCCGACCAAGTTTGCCAACTTTGTCGTGAGCACGGCGTCGCTGCTCGTGCCCGCCGAAGTGGAATTCCTCAAGGTGTCGGTGCACCGCGCGTTCGTGCTGGAGGAATCCATGGAGCATTTGTGTTGCATCGACGACAAGTTCATTCGATCCGTGATGCGCATCAACTTTCTCGAGGAGAGCGGCATCGACGCCGGGGGATTGCACCGCGAGTGGTTCATGCTGCTCAACGATCTGCTCATGGAGCCGTCCACGGGGCTCTTTGTGTGCACGAACCCAAGCGAGCAGGTGTACGCGCTCAACCCAAACTCGAAGCGCGACAATGGCGACGACCATTTAATGTACTACTTCGCCGCCGGTCGCCTCGTTGGTCGCGCGCTGCTGGAGGGAGTGGTGATGAACTTCCACCTCGTGATCTCGCTGCTCAAGATCATTCTGGGCATCCCCGTCACGATGAGCGACCTCGAGTACCTCGACCCCGAGACGTACAAGAGCATGCAGTGGATCGCCGACCACGACGACGCCGAGTCATTGTGTCTCAATTTCAGCGTGACGCACGTCACCTCAAGCAGTGGAGATGTTGAGGTCGTGGATCTCGTCCCGAACGGCCGCAACATCGCGGTCACGGACGCCAACAAGCGGCAGTACCTGGAGCGCAAGTTCCAGTACATGATGTTTGAGAGTGTCGCGTCGCAGTTGCACATGTTCCTCAAGGGTATATACGACGTGATTCCGGTGTCGCTGCTCATGCTCTTCGACGCCGAAGAGCTCGACTACCTGCTCTGCGGCTTGCAGGAGATCGACGTGAAGGACTGGAGGCGCAACTCGGTGCACTCATCTTACTTGGCACAGACGCCCGTGCTCGACGCGTTCTGGGAGATCGTGGGCGAGATGCCGAACGAGTACCGGCGCCGCCTGCTGCAGTTCACGACCGGGTGCTCGCGCGTGCCACTCGTGGGCTTCAAGGGCCTGACGAGCTACGACGGCAAGGTGTGTCTGTTCACTTTGAAGACGCTGCCGGCGTTCGGACCGCAGTACATCCGCAGCCACGCGTGCTTCAACCGCGTTGACCTGCCCGTCGGTGTCTCCAAGCGCGAGCTCCAGGACATGCTCTACGCCATCCTGGACACCGAGCGCTACGGCTTCACGACCAACTAGTGGCGAGCGTATATAAGTATAAGGAAGGCGTTAATGTAGTGTGGATATGTGTCGTTCTAGTGCAGTTTTGCTCGGCAAAGTGTCGTAATGAGCATTTGGAGAAATGTGCTCTCGATGTGGATTTGCACGTGGGTACACAGATCCCACTCTCGCTCAGTCGAATACTGCAGATCCCATGAACTGACACCTACTATATGTAACAGGGTATGCACTTATAAAGGCAACACTCGAATAAACAGATGCTATTTTAATCAAATGATCTCGACCAAATTAAAGAGAGTATTAAAAACATAAGAGGCTATCTGGCTCAGTACACCTTTTCTGAGAACATGGAGCACAATCAAACGGCCATGATGACCGACTGACAGCGCACATGCACCCCGCGCTTCTTTGTTTTTCTGCCGTCATCCTTCCCGTTGCTCGTTCATTTCCCCATTCGCGCAGTCATGGTGAGCTCCACGACCATCGTCGCGGGCAACCTCGCGTGGTGCGTGCCGCTTGTGGTCGTACTCATCTACCTCACCAAGCGCCTGGCGACCAACAAGCGCTTCGTGGCCTGCCAAGTGCCGCTGCTCTCCGAGTGAGTCGCCTACTGCATGCATGGGCTCTCATTTTTACAAGCTGCAGCTCTTATTAGTGGTTTCCCTGTTGTTGCTCCTGTGTAGAGACAATTTGGTGGATCATCGCATTGACGCAGCCAAGAGGTACGTCTCCGTAAGCTCTCTGGTTTGTCCGATGGTGACTCATACTTTGGCATGATGCCTTATGCGTAGAGAAGCAGAGCATGGCTACTTGCCGTGCGCCGTGTGCGGCTTTGAGAACTTCACGCGATCTCACCACTGCGCCATCTGTGGCGCGAAGTGCTTTGACACGGGAGAAGATGACGATGACGCCGTGTTCCACGCGTTCCTCTCGCCATCGCGGGAGCTCACGCCACTGCAGCGCCGCACCAGGTAGTACTTGTATGGTGCTAGGTAGCAAGGAGGTATATAATGGACACTTACACACTTGAACGTACGCATGTTTGTATCACGCAGAAAGCGTAAGGAGTGGACTCGGAAGTTGGATCTCCAGGGGCGGCTGTTCTGGTACCGCAGCGCCGTGGACGGCAACAAACACGGCAGTTTGTTCCCAGGATACACGATTCGCTTTCGACAGGAACCAGAAGGCGTTGAGGTGAACGAGAAAGAGCTCGCTGAAAAGAGTGCAGTAGAGATTGACACACGCGAAGGTAGCGACGGTAAGGAAGCTTCCATTGAGGTCCCAGCAGCTCAGGCTGAGACGCAGGAAGCAAAGAAACCCGGGTTTGACGTGAGCACATTAACCTACGAGGTCGTAGACGCAGCACACGCTGTGTTTGAAGACGAAGAATCTCCACCAGACAGCACCGCGCTGGACGAGACGAGAAAGCATGATATCGAGATTTCTGAGAAAGACTTTCCGACAAAGTTTGCGCACTTCGTGACGAGCGCTGCGGTGCTGCTGGTGCCTGCAAGCATCAAGCATCTGAAGCTCTCCGTGCATCGCGCCTACGTGTTGGAAGAATCGATGGAGCTCCTCAGTTGCATCCAAGTGCAGCATGTGCGCACAGCGATGCGGATTGATTTCTTGGAAGAAAGTGGCGTCGACGCCGGCGGACTGCATCGCGAGTGGTTCATGCTGCTCAACGACATGCTCTTTAACCCAGAGCTGGGACTCTTCAAGTGCACCAGTCGCCAGGATCAGACGTATTTCATCAACCCGAACTCCCAACACGACAATGGCGACGACCATCTGATCTACTTTTACGGCACGGGGAGACTCGTCGGCCGCGCGCTGCTTGATGGCGCCGTGCTGCACTCGAACTTCTGCGTGTCGCTACTCAAGCTGATCCTGGGCGTGCCTGTGAGTTTCAGCGACCTGGAGTACTACGACGCGCAGTTGTACAGCAACCTGGTGTGGATGCTCGAGAACGACAATGTCGAGTCCCTGGGGCTCGACTTCAGCGTCTCAGAACAGGTCGGAGATCAGGTCGTCGTCACGGAGCTGATCCCACGCGGACGAGAGATTCCCGTCACTGATGCCAACAAGCACGAGTACGTTGATCGCAGATTCCGCCATTTGATCATTGACAGCGTCGCGCCTCAGTTGAGTGTGTTTCTCAAGGGCATCTACGAAGTGATCCCGCACAAGTTGCTCAAGCTCTTTGACTACGAAGAGCTCAATTACCTGCTCTGCGGTACGGGCGAAATCGACGTCGACGACTGGGAGCACCATACACGGATCTCGTTGAGCTTGGAAGACAACAAGCGCGTTGTGACGTGGTTCTGGGAGATCGTGCGCGCCATGTCGGGCGAGTACCGCCGCCGCTTGCTGCAGTTTGCCACCGGGTGCTCGCGCGTCCCGATCGTCGGCTTTAAAGGGCTGACGAGCTACGACGGCCGTCTGTGTCCGTTTACGCTGAAAGGCGTGGTGTTCGAGAACGAAGGCTACATCCGCAGCCATGCGTGCTTCAATATGCTCGAGCTGCCGTTGTACAAGACGAAAGCAGAGGTGCAGACGATCTTGGACGCGATCCTGGAGGACGTCGTTGGCTTCACGGCGGTGTAGAACAGCTCTGAGTCTCGGATTTCTTTCTAATCAGTGTGCGTTTATCTGTATAATCCCCATTGACAAGCTACTTACTCTATTGCTACGACTGCTGCTGGCCATCTTCTTCCTCTAGTTGCTGCTCTGTGAGTTGCACCTTCACGCGATGCCACGCGTTGTTGAGCATGCCGCGCATGTTCCAGATCGGCGCAATGGTATCCGGTTGTACATTATACGACGAGTCGACAGCCTTGCAGATGATCTCGACTTGGTTCGTATCGCGTGGCACGGGAATCTCAAGTGTCCACGGCGTCCACGCCCATGCGCGGTTGTATCGCTGTCGCTTGGCAGCCTCGTGCAGCTTAGCCGTCGTCCACGTGTGTCCACCATCGATGGACACATCCACACGCACGATATTACGACCCCCTCCGCTCCACGCGTAACCCTCAACTGGCAGCAGCGTCTCTGATGTGTCAGGACTCGTCTGGAGAACGACTGAGGAACCGTCGTTGGGCTGCAAAATCGCTGATTGCACAGGCAATTCCTGGATCGCTTCACCTGCATAGTCGAGATAGTTCTCGGTCTTGTAGTCCACATTCGGAGGAAAGCCTCGGTAATCTTTTTGCTGCCAAAAATTCGGGCTCTCATCTTGTGAGAGCACGATGCGATGCAGGAACTTCACGTTGCGCGCTCCGACGGTTCCAGGCACGATCGCGCGCAACGGGAACCCATGGTCGCGTGGCAGTGGCTCGCCGTTCACCGCAAACGCCAGCATCACGTCCTTGCGTGGGTCCAAAGCCGTCGAGATCGGGATCGATGCGCCATAGTGCTTACCATCCGCGGGGTCTGTATCCAGAGCTTCCAAGTGCACGTGCATGATCACATTGACGCATTGCGCGCAGTCGGTATGACCTCTGGTTGCTGCTTCCAAGTACGAACCATTCACATTCAGGTTGTCAAGACCGTGCACGGGGCAAATCTCGTTGTCCTCACTAATACCAAGCGACTTGAACACGTCGGCGAGCAGGACGCCCGTCCACTGCGCCGTCGAGATCGCGGTCTTCCCCCACACGAGACCCCGGACGGTCTTCACTCGAGACATCTCGGAGCGGCGGTTGCCCGCGCACTGGATCGTCACCGTGATCGTCTTGTGTTTGAATCGGGTCTTGAGCTCGTCTAACGTGAATTGTACCTCTAGTAAACACAACCGCGACAAGATAAGCATTAGTCGAATGATGCGTGCCATATCCACTCCACAAGGCGATCGGTGCAAGCACATACCTTGGTCAAGTCCCAAGCCTGAGATCTTCAGCGTGTATCCATCGAGGTCTTCAGCTGTCGGGACTGGCAGATGGTTGCGCACGAAGAAGAGATTGTTGGGCGTGATGAGCGACCTGAGCAGCAGCTCTGGGGGCGGCTCTGCATTGAACGGCGTCTTGGCGCGTACCTTCAAGGCTGGATCCCGAGTTGGGTCGAGAGCGTAGCTGCTGCTGCTGCTGGGCTGAGTAGGACCGGCGGATGGCTTGGCGACGACGGAGCTCTGCTGCTGATTCTTGTCAATGATGGTGCTCATGCTCTGGTGTTGTCGCGTGTGTGTGATGGTGGCGGCGGAATTGGTTTTGTGAGGCTCTGGAGCAGATGAGCAGATCGATACACAAAGCACACAGCTGGTCAATCACGCGTCACGTGGGACAGGAGTGGACTTGCGACACAGGGTCAGTTAATAGAGGTGATCGAATACAGAATGGAATGCTCCAAATGCACGACAATGTGCTGCTACAGGTAATCGAATTGTATAGATGAAACTAAGTGCAGGACACTGGGTTGTAGACGGAAAGCTCCAGAACCACGTGGTTGAAATGGAAGCTTCCTATTGGCTGCTGTGGATATCGTATATGAGTGATCCCCCGCTTTCATTGGTCGGGGTGGATCCCACTCGGGATCATGTTGAAGCAACCACTTTGAGGGCGAAATGACTGGTGGTGGAGCGCAATGAGCACCATGACGAGGACATGAGGCAAAATATGCAGCGCTCTGTGCACGTAAAGGTAAAAGCGAAATGAATGGCCTGAGAGCGAGAATGCACGTTTATGTTGTGCGTTCAGAGTGAGTGAAGGTCCACAGCGTGTCAGGTGCAGCACCCTTCAGTTTGCTTGCGGTGTGAGTGAAGGTCTAGCTCGTGTGCGCCCTCAGCTTCGGTGATTCATCCTTGCATCAGATGCGCTAGCGAATGCGCATCGTCAATGCTCGCATGGCGTCTAAAGTTTCAGTAGCCACGTTGTCAGAGTATTCGAGTTGGTAATGGCGTCGGGGCTGCTGCTGACTACTGCTGATTGACTTTTCAATGTGTGCCCAGTTCTGAGTCTTGTAAAGTAACAACGGCGAAATGCAGATGCTGTGAACGACCTTTTTTGTGCGTCTCGCACTTCGTCACTTCCGACTCAAGTGATGATCACTCGCCGACTGGTCTCAGATCCTGGTGCAGCTTTTCGTCTCGCAACCTCGCCTTTGCACTTCACTTGACGAGACGTGCGGCTGTGGACGCGCCAATAGCCGATCTGCCATGCAAGCAGTGCACTGCGTTGTACTGCAGCTCCACATTTGACGCGCTCACAACCGCACATCTCGACAGAGAAACAAAAATAGAGTAGCCATTTGTGGAGACAGCGTTCAGTGTGGCACACTCAGCAACAAGCACCCAAACTACTTTTCCGTACGTTCCCAAAACAACATTGTGAGAACCGCTCCGCCAATCTCTCTATAACTTGATCGCAACCCTATCCTCCTCCACAAAAAACCTCATCAGTTATAACATCGTAGAGGTAATTTGAACTCTATTTTTGTATTAGATTTAAAAACCCACTTCTCTCGCCTCCAAAAACCCCACACATCGTATGGCGAAAAAGACACAAAATGCGCGCGCAATCGCGCTGAACGCCTGCGCATGAAACCCTCGCATTCGCAAACAGGACGCAGCCCCCGCATCCCGTCTGTGTGCGTCTAGTGCTTCTCTCCCTCTATACGCACCTCCAACCGCGCTCTCCTGTCGCCAAGCTCCGTTGTCATGGCGTCCGTAAACCCCGACGCGCTCCAAATGGCGCAGCAGCAGCGCGCGCAACAGCAGAAGACCCACGTGCATCGCCGCAACCTGTCGTACCAGGAGAAGCTCATGGTCATCCGCAAGAAGGACGCTGAGCCGTCGTGGACGCAGGAGAACCTCGCGCTCTGGGCACGCGAGCAGTTCAAACTCAACACCAAGCCGACGCAGGCCACGATCTCCAACATCCTGCGCTCGCGCGAGAAGCTCCAAAGCATGAACGTGCCGCCAGACTTCCGCTCGGCGCGGCCCGTGAAGAACCCGGAGCTCGACCTCGCGATGATCCGATGGGTGCTCAGCATGCTCAGCAACAATGCGCCGCTCACGCGCGACGCCATCCAGCAACGCGCCGTGGCGCTCGCCGAGGAGATGAAGATCACGACGGGCATCACGTTCTCGAAAGGGTGGGTGAGCAGCTTCATGAAGCGCCACCAGCTGCACTTCCGCAAGAAACAGGGCGACTCCGTCGACGCCGACTTGGAAGTGATCCGGCATCCGCTCGTGCCCGCGGCGATCGCGCCACCGGCGTCCAACGAGGCTGCTCCTGCTCCTGCTGCGTCTGTGGCAGTCGGTGATGTGACTCCAGCCCCAGCAAAGCAGCCCAACAAGCGCAAGCGCGCGCCTAATAATGCAATTATCACGTCTGCTGCTGCTCCTACTACTACGACAATGGTTCCTGCGCAAGCTCCGGCATGGGATCCTTCCGCCTCGGCTACGAATGTCGCGCAGCTCCACCACCAACAGCAGCAGCTTTTACTGCAGCAACAACAGCTCCAGCAGCAGCTCCAACAACAGCAGCAGGTGTCAGGATTTGTTGTCACGCCAGCCGTCACGCCCTCCATCGCCGCCGATGATCTGTTTGTGCTCCAGTGGCTCGCGGTGCCTGGGAACTACCTCCGGTGGAAGAAACACGCGGGCATGGCTGCGAAAGCGCCTCTCGTTGAAGAGATCAATGGCATGCTGCGCGGACAGAACCTGCGTGATCTCACGGGCATCGAGGTCCGCGTCAAGATCGCGACGCTCGTGAAATCGTTCAAGGCTGCGAGCAGTTGGCTCTCGGAAACGGGGCTCCACGAAGCACTGGATATCGAGCGCGCTGCGGGCGGCAACGACGTCAAGAGCCACGTGCTGCAGCTGTGCAAGCACTACGACCTGCTCGCACCTGTGCTGACTGACCACGTGAGCAGCAGCAACGACGAGGAGGATGAGGATAATGACGTGGAGATGGAGGACCATGACACCCAGGCCAAACGCGACCAAGAGACCGCGGCAAAGCTCGCCGCCGCCAACAGCAGCAAGAGCATCCCGAGTCCGAAGCCAACGCCGCCGCCTGCAGCTAATAAGAAACGCCGCAACAGCACCAACAGCGGCAACAACAGCAACAAGCAGCAGCAGGCGGATAAACAGCTGGGCATCGACCGAGAGAAGCAGCAGCAGCTCTTTGACCTCGAGTGCCAGAAGCTCCAGGTGGACATTGAAGCCAAGCAGGTGCAGCTCATGGTCGAGAAGACGCTCGCGCGCAAGAAACTGCTGGACGCCGGCATCCCCGTGGCCGAAGTCGACAAGATCTTCCCCATGTAAGCTGGAGTTGGGTAACCAAACGCAAATACGAATGCAGGTCCACGCATAGCGGATCTGCTGTTTTTGGTGTAGGCAAACTGCAAACAATTTGAGGTATGGTGCACTTGCATAGCAATGGTGCAAACACGGACTTGATTGGTTGCCCTCGTGGGCTTGACAGCAGCAACGCGTTGGACCAAACACGCCTGCCTGCGCTGTAGCCACTGCTCGTGTACTCACGCAGCTGAGAGAGTCAGCAGAATGTTGTTTGACAGCGCGTGTGGCTTGCAAATCACTGCGGTCTCTGAATGTTCTCTTCGTTCCAATAGTGCGTTCCATCTCCGTTGTAGCAGATGGCAGCGTCTGAGTCCAGATCGTCAGATGCCAGAACTCGGGTGCGTTCAGGACCTTTATGCTAATAGAGGAACCTTTTATATAGTGCTGAAGCACTGCAACGGACAACTGCATGTACCTCTTCTGCATCATATTTGCTCATTAATACCCTCAACACGCTCTCGTTCTCGTGTTCTAATGGAGATGGGCGGCATGTCTGCGAATGAATGAACAGGGGTGGCATGTGGATGTGTGTGTTTCGATTCCCCCTTGCTCTTTATCCCTCTGGGTTCATTCTCCAATTCGCACCCCCATCGAACACAAGATATTCTCTAGAAGACAGGAAGCCATGAAGGTGTTCCGGAACCTCGTGGTGCTCGCGGCGCTGGCGCTCAGCGGCGTCATGGCAGCGACTGACAAGAACGCCGCGGACCGCGTGACGAACCTGCCCGGTCTGGACGTGGACGTGGGCTTCAAGCACTATGCGGGCCACGTGCAGCTGGCGACGCAGGAGCAGCTCTTCTACTGGTACACCGAGTCGCAGCAATCGCCCGAGGACGACCCGATCGTGCTCTGGCTCAACGGCGGTCCCGGGTGCTCGGCCATGGGCGGCTTCTTCACTGAGAACGGGCCGTTCGTGGTCGAGCAGGATCTGTCGCTCAAGGTGAACCGCCACTCGTGGAACCGCAAGGTGAACCTGGTCTGGGTCGAGTCGCCTGCAGGTGTGGGCTTCAGCGGCCCGCTCCAGGACGCGTCCTACTACAACGACGACATTGTCGCGGCGCGCGCGTACGAGTTCCTCGCCAAGTTCTTCGACAAGTACTCGGAGCTCAAGGACCGCAAGTTCTACATCACAGGCGAGAGCTACGCCGGCATCTACATCCCGTACCTGGTGAACCTGTTGGTCGAGAAGCCGATCCCGGGCGTCAACCTCCAGGGCTTCGCGATCGGCAACCCGTTCACGGACTCGGAGATCGACGGCGGCGCGTACATCGACTACTACTACTCGCACGGTCTCATCTCGCTCGAGAACTACCGCGAGATGTACAAGCAGTGCGGCCACGACATCGGGTGCGTCAACATGGACGGCCAGTGCTCGCCCGAGTGCCAGGCTGTGCTCGAGGAAGGCATCCTGACCATCCAGGAGGACCAGTTCAACCCGTACTTCATCTACGGCGACAAGTGTCTGTTGACCAACAACCAGGCCGATGCGCTCCGCTTCAAGAACAAGACCAAGGGTGCCACGACCAACAGTGCCCGTCTGGACATTGGCCCGTGTGCCGAGACGTTCACGCAGGAGTACCTGAACCAGCCCGAGGTGCAGCGCGCGATCCACGTGCCGGAGCAAGTGGCTTGGACCGACTGCAACGACGCCGTCTCGGACGTGTTCACGCGCAGCAACTCGTCTCTGTCAAAGTACCAGAACATCCTCGCCAAGGGCAAGAACCTCACGGGGCTCATCTACAGCGGCGACGCCGACTCGGTCGTCAACTTCATCGGCACGGAGCGCTGGCTCGGCGAGGACGGGCTCAAGCTCCACGTGACCAACAAGTGGCGCGCGTGGTTCGGCCCGGACAAGCAGCTCGCGGGCTACGTCCAGGACTACGAGGGTCTCACGTTCAAGACGATCAAGGGCGCGGGTCACATGGTGCCAGCCGTCAAGCCGCTCCACGGCCTCAACATGTTCGAGTGCTTCGTGTTCGGCGACGAGCAGTGCGCCGCGTTCACGTACCCTTGGGACGAGGACGAGATCGAGTCCGGCGCGTTCATGGAGTTCAGTGTCCGCGCGAAGAAGAGCTCGTGGGTCGGCGTGTGGGTGCCCGTGGCCGTCGTGGCCTCGGCCGCTGCCGCCGCGTTCGTCGTGGTTCGCGCCAAGAACTCCAAGAAGCGCTCCAGCTACGAGCCAATCGGCTCGACCGTCTAAGGCGCATCATCGAGTGCAGCTTCACCATTTTTGACTCCTTTTTTTGCGCATGAACCCATGCTAAATAAAGTCTAGTGTAACAACGAGAAACATGAACACAACACAATCAGGAGAAAATTCAAGAAAGAAAGAGAAAAAAGAAAGAAAAACTCTGAGCAAAGTACTTTATATCCAGCATCTAAAAGCACTTTTGTCCAAACAAAGTAGTTTCCATAAAGTGCTTTCTCGTTTTCTTTCTTTTTTTGCGCCTTGTTGTGTCAACCCATTGCTCTTCGCAACAAGTCACACGCCACCCTGATACCCAGAATCCATCCACTGCTCCCCATTCTTCTACTGAACAGCTATGAACGAGCTCGACTTCGAGGATGAGCTCATGGACTTGGACACGAACGAGAGCGCGTACATGCCGTCGCAGCGCCCGAGCGTCAGCCTCAGCAGCAGGAGCGACAGCGGCATCCGCGGCTCGCTCCCGCTGCTGCACGCGCTCTCCAGCGAAGAGCTTGTGCCCGTCGTAGACAACGACATGGCCGCCGTGCCGCTCGATCAGCAGTTCTCAGCGCTGTCGGTTGATTCAACAGCACCACGAGAGTATCCTGGAGTGAATAGTACGTCTGCGCATACGACGGCGGCGCCACCACGGACTCCGCCACTACCACGACAAGCGTCGTTGCCACGACCTGCGCCTCCGCAGTACCCACCGACGGTCTTGTCCGTGCAGCAGATCCTGGAAGCTGCTGCGCAGAATCAGGAAGCCGTGTACCAGCAAGCGCGCGAGCGCTTCGGGAGCTCGTCGTCGTCTTCGACGTCTTCTTCCGATCCGCTCGCTTCGTCCGCGTCGTCGTTGGCGTCCTCTGCGTCATCGTTTACCGCAGCTGCGTCCACGTTTGTCGCGGGTTTGATCAGTCCGCAAGAGCTGCGCGAGCGCGAGCTTGATGAGCAGCTTCTGCGACGCAAAGCGGCTATTGAGGAGATGACGGCGCTGCGGCAGCAGCAGATCATTGAGCGCATTGGATATCCGATCGACGCGAGCACCGTGATCGTCCACGAGTACCCCGAGGTGACTGCAGAAGCCGTCGAGAAGATGATCGGAAAGCTGGATACCGTCGTGGAGACGAGTTTTCAGGAAATGCAACAGCAACGGCCTGCAGCCGCGGTGCTGTGGGCGCAGTTGATACAGGAGCTGACGCCTCTCGAGGGTGCGTACATGGCAAAAGCCGCAGACGAACGCTTTGAAGAGCAGATGAAGTACAGTGTGGCCAAGGGTGAACGTGAGACGAAGAAGTGCATCGAGCAGCACTTGAATGCGATCTTGGTCTCGCGCGTGCCGCAGCGCAATGGACTCAACATGGGCAAAGCTGTGCATCACTCTTTGGGCCAATTGCTGCAGGAATTCCGGAGCATTTTCCTTGCGTGCTACGAAAATTTTGTCGCGCAGCACCAGGCGCATCAGATCGCCGGTGTTCTGCCACTTGTTGCCGCTGATGTGAACCAATGTGCATCGATCCTCGTGCAGCTGCTGTTGTTCAAGTACCCATTCCTGACGCAGTACAAGCAGTTTGTGCAACGCTGTGTGTTCTCTGTGCTCTTCGAGCAGCTTCAGCCGACGCTGCATGGGATCTACGTGGCGGCATTTCGAACCGAAGACTCAGTCTTCGACGACGTCGCGCGGCTTAAGCGAACGAATCGTGCCAAGGACTTTGGCGTGCGGCGTATTTTCCGATTAGATGGCGACTGGGGACTAACACGAGAACAGCGCGACCAGCGGGACCGGAACGAGCTCCGACTGCTCTCGCTGCGGCAGTACGACGCTGTGATCTACCAGATGAACGCTCTCCCAGGGATTCGCTCTCCGTTAGCGAAAATCGAGAGTCTGGTTCAGATTTGCCGCAGCATTGACGCTACCATCAAAGCGTATTACGCCCAGCACGAGGCGCCACCGCCGCCTGAACGAACCAGCGTGTACGTGCATCATTTGTTTTATACTGCTGCTCATTTGAAAACTCATTCTCTATTCTCTCTCCCTTGTGCTGCAACCACAGAACGGCGGAGGATCTGCGTGCGATTCTGGCGTTTCTCTTGGTGTCGTCGCCAGCGACGTGTCTGCATGCATTTTCGCAGCTTGCCATCTTGAGCAGTTTCATGCCGCCTGCGTTCGCGAGTGGCGAAGCAGGGTTTGTGCTGGCCACGCTCACATCCGCAGTGCGCCATCTCATTCGCGTCCGGTGATCTCGTGGACAATCGTCATGTGTCTGGTGATCAACCTTCATGTTGTAGTGCTATGCTGCACTTTGCACAAAAGCGTGCACATCGATGCACAAACAAAGACTAAGTCGTCGTGGCAGCCATGCATGCGTTAACGTGGTGATCAGGAAGCGCACAGCTTTGTCGCAACAGGTCTTGGTCGCATTTCCCATGTTGCTGTCCTTTCGAGTTAAAACAAAGAGTGCACACATGTTTGTTCTGATTCTTTTCGAACCTTGTAAAAATCCGAACCCATCTGATTTGACGATGTCGCTCGAGTGTGTACCGAAGGTCGCACGAACGCAACTAGCAGGATCCCTCCCTCTGATACCACATTTGGACCTCGTCGATGCCGCCGCGCCGCAGCAGCAGTACGCCGCCGTCCCCAGCACGCCGCAGGTACATCGGCTGGCACAACGACAGCGCGTCCAGGCGCTCACGCAGCTCTGAAGCGCTCGTGCTCGCGTGGCTCACGACGCCCGGCAACTACGCGCGCTGGCAGGCGCTGCATCGCACGCAGCAGCGGGACGGGACAGCAGCCGAATCCCGCAGTACTCTGTGCAGTGAAGTGAATGCGCTGCTGCACAGCAGCGGTATCCAGCACCGCAAGGACAGAGACATCTACCACAAGATCCAGGCGATGGAGAAGAGCTTTCTGGCGGCCAAGAAATGGCTCCAGGAGACGGGGCTCATGCCATCGTTCCTGCAGGGCGGTACGAGCACCGAGGTGAATGCGCACGTTGCCCATCTGTGCAAGCACTACAAGGAACTAGAGCCTGCGTTCACGGCAACGCAGAATGGCACGTCGTCGGAGGATGTTGTGGATATAACCCAGCGAAGCAGCGATGAAGAAGTTGAAGATGAAGACGAAGAAAAGCGCGCAGGTGACACGCAAGAACGAGAAGACGAGGTGCCGTCTGAAGGGCAGCAAAAGGAGACTGCTGTCAGTGATAAAGACGCTGAGGATACCCAGACACAAAACGAGGGCACATGCCTTGAAGTGCCCGAGCGCGAGCACGAAGATCCAGGGCACTTGAGTGGCATGAACGATGAGGTGAGCGTTGACGATTTAATCCCAGCAGACCAGTTAAGCGACAATGAAGAGACACCTGCAGAATCACATGAAGGGTCAAACGGAGGAAAGGACGGAGGATCGAAGGCGCAGAGGGAAGACGAAGAAGAAGAGGATACCGAGGCTACAGACACGTCGTCGATGGCGAAACCAGCGAGAAAGAAACTGTTCGGAAAGCGTTCGGCAGGCGGCAAGGACGCTGAAGAGCGGTCCAAGAAGCGGTCGTCACTGAGGTTATCACTACCAACGGCAAAGTCGCCGCTTTCCGCCGAGTCCCCTGTGTGTCCGCTACTGACCCCCACTGCGTCGCCTGCGCGAACCAAAGTCGTCAAGTACGCCGAGGCGAAGCCATCGATCGCACCAAAGCGCAAGACGTCAGATGTGTCGTCTGCTGCTTCTCTTGCCTCTAAGATATCGGAGAATGCGAAAGAAAGTGCTGCTGCCAAACGGACCAAGAAGCCAAAGCAGCAGCACCAGAGTCCAGGTGAAGGGCTTGAGCCACTCAAGGTAGCTGCTGCGGTTTCCATGCACCCCGAGGCATTACAGGCGGTGCTGCGCGCGGTTGAAGAGGAGCGCGTGCATCGCGAGACGCTTTTCCAGCTCGAGTGCGACAAACTGCTGCAGGAACTCGAGGAAAAGAAGGTCAAAGTGGCGTTCGAGACAGCGCTCGCGCGGAAGAATCTGCTGGACGTTGGCGTCTCGCAGGACGAGATCGATCGCATTCTGCCAGTCTGAGTGAAAGAGAGAGAGAGAGAGAAACATGTCGTGCAGTGTGTGTGTGAAGAAATATATGTTTCCCCGTTTCTATTCTTTGGATTTACTTTATTTTCTACAGCATTTGTTTATATTCACCACTTTGTACTTGACTCTTTGGCTTTGCGCGCTAAATATTCCTGATACTTACTTTACTACTGAATCGAGAAGCCTGTGGCCTCCATTTGCAGGAGCATGCGGATCGCAGTCTCCAGCTCATCTTCGCTCTTGTAGATCGGCAGATCCACGCGGTTGAAGCACGCGAACGCGCGGAGATGAGGACATTCGCTCGTCGGGAGGCAGTGGATCGTGAACGGACACAGACGACCCTCACTCGTGGTCAGCGCCTTGAAGCCCTGGATCGGAACGCGCGAGGATCCCGTCGCGAACTGCAAGATGTGGCTCTGCTCGTCCAGCGTCAATGAGCGCTGGATCTTCCAGAACCACTGGATCAGCTTCGTGGTGGCGCGCGTCGGTTTCTTGGTGATCACGACGGCGTGCTTCTCCCAGTCGTTCAAGTCAATCCCCGGCGAACCACAGAGCAGCAATCGGAGCTCATGGGAATCGAAAGGCGCTAGTAAATGGGCCGGAAGCACGTCGTAAATGCCGTTCACCAAGGCACCAATCTCTTCCGCGACCGAGTTCGTCAGATGCCACTGCACAAACAGCATCACGTACTCTTTCTTGTTCTTCTCCGTGACGATGATGTCGCGGCCATTGGGCTTGAGGTCAACGGTCCCCATCGCCGTGTGGTAGATCGAGAAATCGAGGGCGTACGGGTCGTCCCCACTCTCGGTCAATGGCGTCTCCCATAGAAGCTGCAGATTGTGCGCAAGCTTCGCGTCGACGACCTGGAGATCAGAAAACGAGATGGGAGCGCTCAGAATGTGCTTGAACATGACGTCCGTCAATGGCGCCGGCACCAGATGACCCTCGAGCAGCGCTTTGGCTAACAACCTTCCAAAGGCTCGGAATTGTGTCAAACAGTCGGCGACCGCGATCGACGCGTTCTGGTCGATCGTGTATGCGACGCTGCCGTCGCTGCTCTTGACGAACTGGAAGAGGCCGTGGTTGTCGTTGAGGAACTCGGCGACGACCAAGTCGAACCACTCGCGCACGATGCCGCCGGCGTCGACCCCAGGCTCGCTCATGAACTGGACCCGTAAGGAGCGATGCAATTGTTTCCGAGTGGCGTTCATCAGACCCTCAACGGTAGTTTGGAGAAGTCCCTCGCCACGCGGCATCAACAGCGTCATATTCATACCCGCGGTGGTCGCCGGGTTATCCCACCGCGCATTCCGGATCGCCGACGTCTCCTGCATGAACCAGTGGTGCTTCCCCGGGAACGACTGATACCGGACCGGGTCCAGCGCGTGCGGATTGATGCCACGCGAGAAGCTGCGCGGGTCTGTCTCGTGCAGCGACGCGTACACGTCGGCGTGTTCGGCGGCATCGATGCGGATCATGCCGTGCAGACCGGGACTCTGTTGGTGGGCAGGGTCGTATGGATTGTCAACTGCTGTGTCGATATTGTGGTCATGGCGGCTCACAAGCGCCGTCGCGCACATGATCGGCTCGATGCTGTTGGACGACAGCGACGGAAACTGCGACGACGAGAACGACGACAGCGAGAGTGCACTCGGTTGTCGTCCCATACTATTGGATCTGTTGTTATTGGCGCATTCTACGAATTCGGCGTTCCGCGTCCACACGATCTTGTTGGTCGCGTCATCGACTGTGGTGACCCACTCGTTGCGTCGTCGTATCCGCTCGCTGCCGCTGTAGATTCCGCTGCTGACACCCGCAAACCCTGTTGGGGTTAATGGCTCTGGAGGCGCTGGTGCTGTCGTTTCCTGAGCCATCGTGGACGCTGTCATGATGAAACTCCCATGGTCGGACGGAGGTGAGCCTGGCGGTGTACCCAGGTCAATGATACCTGAGCGATTCGTCGACGGCGACTCGGGCAGTGGCTCTAGCGGCGTGTGCACCATGAACCCCGGGTGGAAATGCAACGGAGGCGGTGACGCACTCGCCATGGACATGGACGAATGCAATGACGATGACCCGGGCATGGACGACAACGACGATAGTGATGTAGATACCGACGCCGAGGACGAGAACGACAGCGCCGTGGTCGCATACGACGACCGATGCAGCAGCGATGCCGACCGCATAGCTGATGGTTTATCACCCGCGGCGCGCGATTTCTCCTTCTTGGGCTGGCCGCAGAGCGCGCACTGGGTCTTCATCTCGTAGTTGGCGAAGTCGCAATACCAGCAGATCCAGAGCCGCAGGATCTCGTCGTCGTTGAGCAGGTCTTCGCGGAAAAAGCTGCCCGAGCGCGATGCCAGCGCCTCGAAGCTCGTCGCCATGTGCGGGAAGTCGTTGCTGGTACGTGTGCGGCCGCAGCAGCCGTCGCGATGGAAGATCGCGTGCAGACCGCAGCAGATGCGCACGAGCAGCAGCACGGTGAGCAGCATGCTCACTTGGAGATTGAGCGACATGTCGTGGCCGCTCGCATCCGCGTTGGGTTTTGCTGTCGGCGAGCCGCTGCTGTTGCTCGCGTCGTAGGCGCTTTCGGATTGAGGATCGTGGTGCCGGCTTCAGTGGCTCCGCTACCGACGGTGCTGTTGGTGCCGTTGCTCGCCGTACTCGTAGCGCTTGTGCTTGTGTTTGCGCTGGTGGTGGCTTGATGGAGAAGAGCGGCGCTGCTGCTGTGGGCGGTAAGGAGCATTAGACATAGACACACGTACACGCGCTTTGGTGCACGGCGACATCTCTTCATAGCCATTGGGAGTGGCGTAACGGCAACAATGGCGTTATGACCAGAAGGACAGGCAGCTTGCGTCCTCACACAGCCCCTGTAATGACGATTCACTCGCACTAGTCAACGCCACTTGTAGGCGCAATGACAATGACGCTCGTTCTCTCGCTCTGTGTCTTGCAGAGAGAGGGCGAGCGGTTCAGAAGCAGCAATCGCTGCCGCTTCGACCGCCGAGTCTCACGCATGCGGGAGGCGTCAGAACGCTCCACTGGCGTGCTGCTCGCGTCGTCGCGTGTGTGTGGCACCACGAACACACAGACGCCTTCTGGTATTAATGCAGCACCGTTTCCTTCCATGGCGTTGACGCTCTGCTTTTTATTTTTGTATCGTGATAGGATTCCAGTGAAATACAGAAAGCATTTGTCCTTTCATAATGCGTACTGCACTAACAGAGTAGTATAATCGACAGTAAAAGGCAGGATTAACTATACTTTATAATACAAAATTGCTATCTGAAAGAAACATGTGCAATAAAAAGGTAATAGAAAATCGCCATCGTTGAAGAGGCGTGTGCTGACAAAGAGCTCCTCTCGGATTCGAAGCGCTCGCAGCCACACATGCTTAATTTGCGGCAACGAGATAAAAACGAAGATCGCAACGGCTTCCGCCGTTCGAGCGGATGTTTCTGTCCTTTTCTGTTCTGTTAATACGTCGTAATATGCTGCTAATGGGAGCGCTCTTATGCCTTGGTGCAGCTCAGTTTGTGCGTCTTCCAGTCCGCCTTTTGGCACTTGGCGCTGCAGTAGTGCTGGCTCTTGCACCGCGAGCAGCGCAGCGACGCGTTCGCCGAGCACATGGCGGCGCCGCACACGTGCACGGCCGACGACGCAATCGCTTTCTTGGATGCGCTCATGCTGCTGGTACCGGCAGACGCCGCACTCTGCTCTTTGCCGATCTTGATCCAGTCGGCGTCCATCGTGACCTCGCTCAAGCGAAAGTCCATGCGCTCAAAGTCGTCATCTAACGGATTACACAAGAGCATCATGCGGTTTGTATCAGTACCTGTCCATTATGATGCATACGCTCTGTATATTCATGCATTGTTTACCATTGTCAAAGACGCGCGCAATGAACGCGTCACCGCGCACTTCGATCATCTTGCCGCACGCCTGTGCGATCGCGGACGCGCGCATGTTCGTGGGCAACCCCTTGGCCGTGCCCTTGTCGTCGACGTACATGTTGACGCCGATGTGGCTGACGGCGCGCGTGTTGGTCATGAGCGGGAACGAGTCCACGAGGCTGTCCATCTGCAGCATCATCTGAAGCATCTCGTCGGTCATCTGCGTGCCCTTGGGCAACTGACTCAGCAGTTGCTCCTTGAAGATCTCCTGCTGCTTGGCTTCCGAGTTGCCGCTGCCATTCTGCTTGAAATGCACCCGCAAGCGGTCCGTGAGACAGCCCAACTGGGCCTCCTTGTCCTCGGGCAGCGCCACCTGCCACTCCTCCAGCTCCTTCTCGGCGTCTGCAGGCACGTACACGACGTAGAACGCCTTGCGCGCGCGCTCCTGTTCACCAACCATCGTCAATTATGTGTGTCTTCCGGTTCAAAAAAATGGCAATGTGCTTGATACCAAGGTATCAACGGCAACACACCACTCGAGCGGCAGATCCTAGTCTCAAAACGCTAAACCAGGTCGCAACGTTCCAAAGTCAGTATGGATGGGAGGACGAGGTCCTAGTTTAAGGTGGTTTAGAACAGACACCCTCCCATCCCACCAAAAACAAAAAGCGCGCGTAAAACGCCACAAGTATCCAGAAAAATTGCGCGCGCCTCACCCAACAGGAAGCCCAACAGGTCCGCCCGCGCACTCGTTTGACGCGCATGCTGCAGCGTAGCATTTTCCGATTGACGCGGCACCGCGCACCCGCGTTGCGCAGCGTCTCGTCTTCTGCCGCCATCGCCAGCATGTCGCCACCGCACGCGCTGTCGTCGTCGTCGTCCTTTGCCACCATGCGCACGGTGCCCGGCCACCTGCAGCTTATCATCGGTCCCATGTTCAGCGGTAAGAGCACGGAGCTCATCCGCCGCATGCGCCGCTTCCACCACGCCAAGCTGCAGTGTCTCGTCATCAAGTACAAGAACGACACGCGATACTCGGACGAGTGAGTCGAATGATGCGTCATCTTTGAGCTTGAAGGTATCAGTGGCTGTATTAATCATTCGTGTGTGTGTTTGCGCTGCAGAAAGCTGTCGACGCATGACAAGCTGCTCTTTGAAGCCAAGCCCGTGGAGCGCCTCGCTGAAGCGCGCGCGTATGTGGCGAACGCCGATGTGATCGGCATCGATGAAGGCCAATTCTTCCCAGACGTACGTGCGATCCTACTGATTAAAACGCTGGTGTCCGTATGCTTATTGATGTTTTGTTGCTGTTGCAGCTGGTGGAATTCTGTTTGGAGGCTGCGGATGCTGGCAAAGTGGTGATCGTCGCGGCACTCGACGGAACGTTTGAGCGAAAAGTACGCTATTGTGGTCATCATGCTGGAATCAGCTCTTCCGATTTGCGCTCAATTTTATGTTGCGTGCATGTTCTCTTTGCTGCAGCCATTCGGTAGCGTGTGCGAATTGATTCCAGCGGCGGAACAAGTCATCAAACTGAACGCCGTGTGCACCAAATGCGGCCACGACGCCGCGTTCACGAGACGAATCGTCGCAGACACGTCCGTGGAGGTGGGTAGCTGTCATTGTCTCCTCTGTGCACTATGTGAGAACAACGACGATGTTGATGGTGCTCTTTCTGTTTGCGTGTTGGCATGTGGCGTGGCGTAGTTGATTGGAGGAAGTGATTTGTACGAGCCCCGGTGTCGTCAATGCTTTGACGTCGACAACTAAGGAAGTGGTGGTACTGAAATCACTCGTTCACGAGCATCCAAGCAACATAGAGGCAGCCGTTCTACATGGCGGCACAATGGAATAGAATGAGTTTTTATGTTTGTGCTTGCTTCATGTGACGCCCGTTGGTGAGTGCGCAATTTGTTTTCTAACTTCGTGCAACTGAATAGGAAAAAGCAGGATTGTCCACTTAGTTGGACTCTTCGTCATCGGAAAACTTCAGGTTGGCTTCGGCGGACTTCCCCCTCGATTTGCTGTGCCTCCTGCTACTGCTGCTGTCGCTCCCATTGCCATCGTCTTTGCTTGGGTCGTTCGATTTACTCGCACCGCCACCACGTCGCTGAGGGCGTTTACTGTTCTTGATGCCACTTGCACCTCGCCGTGTTTGTGATGTGTCACTGGACGCTTCGTCGTCGGACGAGGCTGGAACTGAGATCGATTGCAACTCGGTTGTCGATGCGCCAATCGCAATAGCAGCAGGTTCCGCTTGCTTTGCAGCCTTGCTTTTCTGGTTGTCGCTCGCGGTCTGCTGCTTTTTTGTCATCAGGGTCTGTGGCGCAGCTGGTGCGCTTTGTGAATGAGGTCGTGTACCATGCAGCCCACTCGAATCCTCTTTCAGCTTTGACAACATGGCTGTACTCGAACGTCGTAGTGCGACGTCATCTCGCAATTTCCAGTTCAGTGGTACCCGTGGAATCAATGCACTCGACGAGGCTAATGACGTTGCTACTGTGGAACTGCTTGGCGTTGAAGAAGCAGACGACGGCGACGAAGAAGTGGACGTGGTGGACACCGAGAGTTTCCGCACGAGCTCCCACTCCATTGCTTTCATGCGCTCTTCACTCTCCAACGCGCTCTGCATCGCCTTCTCCGCCTCCATCTGAGCTTGCGCAGTCTACAACAAAAGATGTCAAGGACAAAGTCAGCCAACGAGCTTTAGCGCAAAATCCTGCTGCCGCATACCAGCTCTTGCAGAACTCCAAGTTTGTACTCGAGCATGCGCTTGTCACTCCGAAGGACCTCCATCTCCTCTTCGTGCTTCTTGGCTTTCTGGATGGCGTCTTTCTTCAAAGCCTCAAGCTCTTTCTTCAATTTGCTCTGCTTAACGCCCATCTTCTCATGGAATTCAAAGCAAAGACGGTGGAAAACAAAGAGTAGCGCGTGCTCAACTGGCTGACCACCATCGCGCAAGGAAGAATCAGACACAATGGCATCGCAACTAAAAATATGAAAACGATTAACTTATGGAGGAAGAACAAAACACCTAGATGACAACCACATACTCGACCGCGAGTACGTGAACGGTAGCTATGTACGAATGCAGGATACCTGTGTTGCTACTAACCATCATCGCCTTAGAGCGTCGTCGCTGCTGTTTGGGTGTACCCCATGGCGCTGTGGTAGACGCGAGAGACGCACAAGCAGCCGACGCTGTACGACGTCGACGCGAGTTCCATGCCCGTGGCGAGGAACCCGTTGGCAGACGCATACTCGTACCAGGATCGAAAGCACTCGCGCGCGACGACGCCCATCTGGCGCGCACTGATCTTCATCAAGAGGATCGAGAGCTTTGTCATCTGCATGAAGTTGGAAAACATCTCGACCGTCAGCGACGTATGCTCGGGGTAATATTTCTCCATCATGAGACCGAGACCAACGACACTCGCGACCGGAATCTACAGAGAGAGCAGAAGAACAACGACATTAGCCGTCATATCAGAAAATATGCGAATGCATATGGCGATGTGGACATACCGCTAAGCCCACAAATGGTAAGCTGACAGCCGTCAACGCGCCGGCCAAGAACGGGTGCTCCGTGGCGCGATCACGCGTCTTCTTCGCCATGTTCTCCAAGCTCGTTCGCAGCACCGCCGCGTGCTTTCGGTTGTGCCGTTGCTGCTGTTTGGGTCGGCTCCGTCGGCGGTTTCTTATCTTTTGGTCCTCTTTGTCTTCATCATCCGGTAGCTCTTCGATCGTGATTCGACCAGCCTGGTCTTGGTGGATACGCTCGCGCTCTTCGTCTCCAAGGGAGAGGAATAAGGATTGGCCAGCCTACGTGGATAATTATTGAAGCATCATTTAGAACGCAAACGCCTTACAACCTAGAAAAGTCACGAGATTGTGTCTCTTCTTACCTCGAGGATCTTCTGGGTGATACCGAGCGACAGTTGCGCCGCAAGCACCAGCTCGTCCTTTGTGATCGTACTTAGCGCATCATCCAGCACGCCGCACATATTTTCCGCAAACGCCATCATGTGGCGTACGTTCTCTTCGTCCGACGGCACAATGAGCTGCGTCGACGACGAACCGGCCGCAGCCGTCTGTCCGTCCATGGCAGCGAGCATCAGCGGCTGATCCACAGACTGCAGGTTCTGGCACAACGTACGCATCTTCTCGGGATCGTCTAAAATATCGTTCACATTGTCCCGGACGCTGCGCAGACTCTCTTGGGTCGCCGCGACGGCGTGCGCGAGCTTCGTCGCGACGTCTTCGTAGCTCATATCCTGCACCATCGCGTTCGCGTCTTCGCAGCTCTGCGCGAGCATGTCCATCAGCGTCGCCGCATTCGTCGCGTTCTGCCGCGTGTTCACTACAAAGAATGATGTCATATACGCACACATGGACAGTGAGTAGCTGTTCACATGTTCACCTTCACAGGCGCTCTTTATACGCTCACAACACCACAAGTAGGACGAAAATCGCACCGCGAAGCTCGCTGCCGGCGCTCTCAACGCATTGCTGGAGCAGCAGCTCCATGGCCTGCGCCTGCGCGGCCTCGAACTCGCGCATGCTGCTGCCGTGCGCCATCATCATCATCTTCTCTTCTTAGCTTTCTCACTGTGACTGTTTGCATGTGAGTGTGTGAAAAACACGATGCGTTTGCATACTTTCAGCGAATCCGATAACGAATTTGATAATTAGAGTCTCATGATTGGTGGGAACTCTGAATATGGGCGGAATGTGGAACACAGAAAGTGACGTGCGTGTGCTGGAACAGTGAGACACAGAAAATCGAAGCGTCCACCGAAAAAGAGCAATAACATCTTAACTCCGCAATGTGATTTGAATTATTCTTACAAAAACTACTTAGTTCATCTAATATCCGCAAAACAGTTTTGTTCGCACTGTTTGCTCCATTCCCACCTCTTCTGTATTGGCTAAAATCATCCACAAGAATATTTTCCACCAATTATCTGTCTCTCCCTTTCCAGCTCAACCTGAAAAACTCCACATGAATTTCAAATTATTCCTGTTCATCCTACAACTCAAAAAAGAAGCGCCATCAGGATGAGCGGCGCCAGTGCCAGGAACAGCGCTCCGCTGCCGGACACCACCGCCACAGGCGCACCTCCGACCGCCTCTCCTGCGCCTCCGACTGCGCCCGGCGGCCGCCGCGGCGTGCAGAAGAAGCAACGCATCCTCTGGGACAGCGACGCGGCCACGCGCGACGGCAAGACGAGCATCGGCATCCTGCTCGAGTGGCTCACGACGCCCGGCAACTACGACCGCTGGAAGGATGGTAAGTCGCAGTTCGGCGAGACACGCGAGGCGCTCTGCTCGCAGATCAAGGCCGAGATGAAGAAGCACGGCATCTTGCACCGCGAGAACGCCAACATCCGCACGCAGATCAGCGAGTTGGAGCGCGCGTACGACACCGCCGTTGCCTGGTTGATGCTGAACGGGTACGATGGGAAGCTGCCGGACGCCAAGAGCGTGGACATCAATAGCAGCGACGTACCGCTTCTCCCGGGCGATGCAAATGGCGACGGCATTGCGAATAGCACTGAGGTGGAGAGTAACTCGAATGCTGGTGGCAACCCCGTCGAGGCGGTTGTGCTGCGCACGTGTCGGTACTTCCACGTGCTCGACTCAATCATGCGGCCATCTGCGACCTCAGCCGCGGCATCGACATCGGGGGTTCCTCGAGCACGACAGAGGCGTACGTACACGCGCGTGCCGAAGAGGAAAGACGAAGTGGGGGATGGCGAAGAGCAACCCGCGCAGTTACACGTGCAGGTGCACCCAAATGAGTCAGATGGCAGCATGGACACTGACGAGAATGCGTTGGACAAAACCGCAGAAGCAGCACCCGCAGCGCAACCTCCTGCTGCCACTGAGGAAGTTGCTGCTGTCACTATAGCAGAACCGGATTCGAGCTCCACGCCTACGCCCAGCACCAACGACACGAGTGCTCTACCCGCGATGGTCGCTCTAGCCCTTCGCGCCGCAGAGAGACGGCAGCCTACTCCAGGAACTCAGAAACGGAAAGCGCCTTCCACTCCAGGTGTGAATGGCAGCACTGCTGGTGGGGCACCACAAGGAGGCATCAGCACTAGTGTCAGCAATGTCACAACAACGCCGCAAGCGCTGATGGAGCCGTGGCAGAGTGCTGCCGCTGTGACCAATCTCGCGAACTACGAGAACACGCAGCGACTGCTCCTGGAAGCCGCACGCGAGGAGCGCGAGCGCAAACGCTTTCACATGGACGAAGAGAAGCACGCGCTCGAGTGCGAGAAGTTGCGCTATGAGGTGCAATCGGCCAAGCTTCGGCTCAACGTGGAGCGCACGCTCGCAAAGAAGCAGCTCCTGGACGCAGGGCTCTCACAGACAGAGGTTAATGCGGTGACCTCTGAGTGATCATGTGTAGTTTTCTCTTTTCTTCCGTGTAATAGCAATTTTGGATGTACTGTGTATTGAAAACGGGAACAGCAGCAGCTGTGTATTGTGTGGATGTTGTTTGCTGTACAACGTTTTTTTCTTAGTTCAACCAAAAGCACATTACAACGTCAGCAGAGCCTTACGCACGCATGGACGTTGCTGCGTACGCTGAAAGCGTAGCATTGCGGACACGATCGCGGTATTCGCAGAGGAAAAACCGCAGGTCGTTGTCGCGCAACACCGTTGTCACGAGGTCCTCGGCCACGATATCGGGTTGCAGGAGCTACAGAAAGAGAGAGCAAGTGAGGACCATGCAATCGAAGTCATACTCGATGGTAAGTTTGTCGTCCTCAAGGCACGTTTCTTACCTCGACGTGCCGTACTCGCAGCGAATCCGAGTCGTAGAAAAAGCGCATCGAGTGGGTCTTGAGCACGTTCACCTCCATAAACTCGTTCGAGATGTGGCTGATCTCGAGCCCTGAGATCTGCGCCGAGATACGCTTCATGTCTTCGTACCTAGAAGCAAACAAACACGGAATTGAAGAGCAGTGTGAGTACCAAGTCATGCACCCACAGCATCAAGGACAAAGACACCTATCGTACCACTGCTTCATGCGCTGTAGTGTCAAGAAATCTTCTTCGCGCTGCTTGGCCTCAATGTCTTTGTTGCGCAAGTCATTCTTCTTCGTGAGCGACGCGATCTTTTTCTGAGTTTGCTGCACTTGGGCATTAATATCAAGCTTCTTGTCCTGTAGGCGCATTTCAATGGAAAAATCAAACGTTAGTTAACATCCATATAGACCGCCATAACAATAGCAGGATCTTTGGTCACGGACTTCGAGTTGTTTCTGCTTCTCCATGAGCTCCTGGATGCTCTGCGTTTGCTGGTCGAGCACGCGGCTGCAGTCGTCCTCGTCGTTGATCATGACGCTCGTGGCCATCTGGATCGTGGCCCTCCGCTGCGCGTTCTGCTTCTGGAGCTCTTTCCACTCATTCGCGAGCCGCTCGAGCTCGTTCTCGAATGCCGGACGAGCAAAATCCTGCTCAATGACGTTGTGCTTCTCGCGCTCGATCTCTCGCACGGTGGCTTCGATGTGCTGCAGCCACCGCTTGCGCTCCTGGAGCGCAGCCTCGAGCTCCTGTTCATTGCGCTGATAGGCCGCATGCGCCTGCGTCGGTGCCGCGATCGCTGCCTGTAATTCCTCTGTCGTCTCGATCTGGATGATCTTGTCGAGCAGGTTCTGCTTCACCTGCTTGTCCACATACTCGTTCTGCAGCGCCTCCAGCTCGCTCTAATGAGGGAAAAGCATCGGCATAAACAACCCACACAGTCAAGATAAGCGTGCTATACACAGTCCATGTTGTGAGTCTGCACTGAGAGCTTTGTTCTTACCAACGACGCCTGCAGACTCGAGTCTCCATGCCGCTTGTGCACGATTTTCGACGCATACAGCTCGACAAATTCGGCTTGGAACGCGTCACTACCACAACACAGCACAAGATTACCAACAGAGCCACCAGCAGCACAAAGAGATCTTTCATCCGCAAACGCGTACCTGCTGCTCGTCGCGGCAGGCGCCACCGTGGAACGCAGAGATGAAGCAACCGCCGCGAGCGTCTCGGTGTCCATTTCTGCGCGTTTTACTTTCAAAAATGGGACGATCGCCTCAACCCTCTCGTTGTTGATATAAATCATATTTGACAGGGTGTGGTATTTTAAGGGGTTCTGAGAAAACACCCTTTCCAAAAGACACACTTGAGCTGCTGCTGTGTCAATCCATGGACGGCTGCTGGTGCAAGCTCTTTTACGGCGCGAATCGATCGGATGTGCGCTTGTTCGTGTGCGTGTGCGCATAGCAGTTCGTGGTGCTGAAGCGCAAGCACCGCTTCCGCGTCGCGACGACGCGCGAGTGGCACCGTATGCATTTCTTTGAGGTGTTGTGTGATATATGGATGCATTGCGCTTTTCATGCGGCAATGATGATGCACTCCTGTTGCTTGGTTTGGTGGTTCTGATACTCTGGTGATGCAATGTCGGTTCACTGGCTGATCCCCTCGCGGATGTGTGCGTTTAGGCGGAACTGCCTTTGCATGCGGTGGTGACGTCGCTCGAGCACCGAGGTCCTGAGATGGATCAGTTCCCATTTGAGCTGCTCACTGATGTAGGCACAATGTTTCCGCAGAGCACGGAGCTTCTTGACGAATGTGTACGTGCAACCACCGTGACGCTGTACGCGTTCGTGCATTACTGGTCGTGATATCAGTTGCTGTGTCTTGCGTGCATCCCAGAATCGCTCGCCATTGCATTACGCACTGGAGCAGCAATGGACGCTTGACAAGCTCTCGTGGCTTGTCGACAAGTCGATGCCTGTGGGGGTGAAGAAAGACATTGACGTGGGTATTGCTTTTGCCGCTGCTGCGTGCTATGTGTGTCGAAACCCCTTACGTGTGCGCATTTGCAGGGCTTTAGCGTGATCACCCATGCAATCCTGCACAAATGTCCAGACGAGATGGTCATCTGGATGGCGGTGGCGATCGCGCGGCATTGTGCGGAATCGCCCACGCAGCTTCTCCAGGGGAGGCACTACGAAAGCGCCAGACGTGTGTGTTTTAAACACTCTCACCTGTGCATCTATGATCCTTCAGAGTGACGCTTGAACGTTTTCCAAACTTTCATCCCAGTTGTACCACCAAATGCTGCAAGACTACTTCTCGGGCGTGCCACAGTTCCCATTGGCATCACGTCGCGAGATCTCGCTACGGTACCGTACTTGCAGTGGCGAAGACCTTCTGCCGGCAATCGATGGGATCCGCGGTGTCTGGAGCGACTTCGTCAACAAATGGGGATATTCTGGTATGAAAGACGAGGGCGTCGGCGCACTTGCATACGCACTTTAATGGTTTGAGTCTGACCCATATGCGTGTGCAAAATGGCAGGTCCTCCAGTGACCCAGCGAGACCTACCGGCAACTCTTTACGCGCCGATCGACTCATTTGTGAAAATCTCGGTCGTAGCCAGGGCGAGCCACTCGCCTACCAATGGTTTACCGATGGGATCCCAGTGGACGGCGCGACGCAATCGTTTCTCACCATTTCGCAGACCATTCAGCCGCATAATGCGGGAGGCTGCTTTTGCGAAGTCACGAACCGGAAAGGCAGCGTACGCTCTGTGACGATGGACGTTCAGGTCGTATCGGATCAGTTTGCAGTCGATCCATCATTGCAGCATCGAATCCCACGGGACGTGCTGCGGAAAGACGACATCGTGCACCGCGTGTATGCTAATGCAGGCGCATTCCTGCACGATGCCGCGACTGGCGCAATGCTGTTGCTGCCACCGCAGTGTTTCCAGTGCTCCAATGCGCGCAGTGACGAAGTTTCAAACTCTCAGGAGATGGACGTCGTGATACGGAAACTCGTCTTTGACGAGCCAAAGGTTAAATTGCGATTGCGCCGTGGCGAGGCGCTGGTGAGCTCCATCCTGGACATTCTTCCCGCACCTGTGCCCTCGTTTCTTCGCCGCGTGGCGCTCTGGATCCCACATTCGCATAGAATGACCGCGGCGAATCCATTTCATGAGCTCGTCGTCGTCCGAGTGGATCGCGCGACAGGAAAATACCAGGATTTTGTGCACTCAACCTCGGACAGTAGCACACTACCAGTCGATGCTTCCACGAAAGCCTCGGTCTTGCGCGTCGACCTTCATGAGTTTGGAGCCTTTGCTGCACTCGCTCGAAGCCTGCCACGCAATCTCGAACTGGAGCCGCCATTGGAGGCGGTACCAATTATTGCTAGCAAGCAGAATTTGCAGTTGGATTCGATGTGCTTTCGGCGGGGCTAATCCAAGAAACCCGTGTTGCTGTGCTTTGTCTTTCATAGGTTGTGCTGCACTTTGTTCGACCGCGGCGACTCTCGACGACTGCGTATCATAACAAAGTGTGTGCGTCGCTCTGGATCGCTCACGATCGCCCTGATCGCCGCCAACGCGTTTCCAGTCTGATCGAGCGCCACCTGGCACAACATGCTGCAATTGTGAAGGAGCCGCATGATCCGCAGCAGTGGGTGGCCGACACCCTCACCCTGGGTATGCGTCGTGGCCATTTGCTGTGCGCCAGCATCAGAGGAATCAACGAGCGCATCGTGTACCAGTGGGAGGCTTCTGGAGGAGAGGATGCCAAAACAAATGGTAGTAACGAAACCTTGGACCCACTCCTCACTAAAGATCGGCAGCATCACTGCGTGGCTTCGCAGATCGTCATCAAGCCCCGAGAGATCATGGAGACGACAGAGGAGACATTGTCGCCATTTTGTGCGCTTAACCTTGCTGTCTCCGTGCGCAAACCGAGTGCGTACTCGTCCAAGAAAATCACCAAGGACGCTGCGGCGAGTAGTGATGTCAGTGTATTGCTCGTGGAAAAGATGTGGCGAATTTTGATCCCCACAGCCAACGACGCACCGCAGACACCACCAATGCCCCAATTGATCTACCGTTCGTCAACGCACGTGGTCCTGGAGTTCAAGTTTCCGCCTAAGACCAGCAGCGGCAGCCAGAGAGACCAACGTTCTTCTTCAAACACTCATGCGCTACTTGTGAGCACAGACGTCGATGACGACGACGCAGAAGAGCGAAACTGGACATGCTGGAATGACGACGATGTGCTTCCAGATGAAAGCGAACGCGCATTTCCGCCCTACTTCTATATCGTCGAGACGGCGCCGTTCTCCGAGACCTTTTGGGCACGATACGACCGCACGTGGTGATTTGACAAGACCAAGACCAAGATCATCGATGGCATGTACCGTGTCGTGTACTGCGGCGTGGAACCGTTTGCCGAGATCGCGACGAATGCGTTTGCAGGGTGTTTCCGAGTCGCGCAATGCAGCGTGGACGCGTTCGGTGAGTACAGCGAACCGTTTCTCTTGGAGCCGATGGCTTCTGAGGCGGATACTTTGTCGTGTACTGTTGACGCGGGTCAAGTGAAGGCGACGGTGATGCCTGCTGGCGATAGCACAAGTCGAGTTCGAAAGCTCCGGTCGCTTCCAGCTGCTTCTCCTGCAGTCGATATGGACGATGTTGGCTGCTCCATGGCACTACAGGCGTCCAATGCGAGGCTGCAGCAGCTTTTGAGAAGCGTGTATGCGGATTGTGAGCACTCAAGAGACCTTTTCGGGTTCCCACATGACGATGTTGTGGAGCTGACCAACATGCTCGAGGCGAGAAAAGGCAAGTTCCACGCGGCGAATCGCGAGGTCGCGCTGCTTTTGTTCGTACTGCATCGTGTCAAAGGGCGAGCGCGAAGAGCGCGAGTGCGTACGTCGTGGTACGAGCTGTGCGTCTCCAGGTTGGCTCTGGCGTGTGAGCGTCTCGTTCCTGAAGTGGACTGCTACTCCGTGGAATTCTTTGCCTCAGTGACGACAGCACTGCACAAACTAGCGTTCGAGACGTTTCGGATTCTGCTGAAGGTGTCATCGAACGGGTGGCTTCGACAGTGAGTTGCTACCATCCTTCTCTTCTGGCGTGGTTACGCACGGAATCGTAACTCTCCATTTTACGACCGCATGAGTAGTCATTGAATGCGGACGCAGCTCTCTTCGTTGGCATCGCTTCCATAGCAAATGAGATCCGAAAAACCATACCTTGATCCTTTGTACTTTTACACCTTCACTTCATTCCGTTAACTTACGCTCAATACACAATAGAATTAAAACGACAGCATCAATACGCACCACCAACAACTCTCTTGAGCGACTTCGTCGCGTCTTATTTACAGCCGCTACCGCCGACGATCTTCAAGCACTCGGTGCTCTTGAACAGAGACATGAGGTTCACAGCGATCGCAAATACGAACACGAGCGCGAAGAACGTAAAGAGCACCGCCGAAACGAGTTTGTTCGAGCCGCCGTGCAGTTTCAGTGCCTTTGCTTCGCGCTTTTGCTTGGGGAGCAACGGCAGCACGGCGAGATTGAGAAACACGCGCACACCGTACATCACGAAAAAGCTGAACGCGACTTGCCATCGCACGTAGTTCGAGTCGCTCTTGATGTCTTCATCGTACACGTCAAACGCCGAGTTGATGTAGTTGGAGATCGCAGTCGACATCGGACCCGCGAGGTTGTACACCGTCGTGACGAGCCCGTAGGTGCTGCTCTCGAACCCGGGCTCGGCGATCTCGACGATCACCAAGATGCGCACCATCATTGCGAGACAGTCGAAGAAACTCACAAACTGGTCCTTGGTCAAGTAGAAATATTTATTCCGGTACACATCGAACACAGTGATCATCACGCTCGGTAATCCGATCGCGAGCCCACAAAAGATCGCGATGAGCATCGTGATGCGCCAACTCACGTTGAGCAGGTACTTGTGCGTGACAAAAGAGCCCGCGGCATAAATGCCCGTCGTCGCCGAGCGAAACAGGTTCTTCGTGAACGGGTCCATGTTGAGCCACAGGTGGTTGATCGTTGACGACGGCGTGACGTCGAACGCAAGACTCAGTTTCTGCAGAAACCCGTAGAGCACGATCTGCCACGTCGCGCGCCGCTGCATGATCTTCCAGAAACTCGCGAGTTGAAGCTTGAGTGAGTGACCTTTGTCGACTTTCTCGTCGCGCAGGTTGAAAATCGTGCATAGCACAGTGACGAGCGCCACGCCCGCCATGATCCAGAACACGCCATTGATCGTGAGCGCAAACTTGAACGTGCCGTTGTACACGGGACTATTGAGCCCCAATGCTACGAGCAGCGTGCCCGAGAGCTCCCCCATGAAGCGCACGCCGTACACGGTCAGTTGCGCACGACCACGCATGTGCTCGAACTCACGCTGTGCGAACTCGACCATGAGACCGTCGCAGGACACATCCGCGAAGAGATACCCGATCGTGACGATCATGAGCGGGATGACGTACTTGGGGCTCTCATCTGGCGCGTCTGGGTTCACGATCGGGCCGTCTCCTGTGTACCGAAGCGGTGCGACGGCCGGGTTCAGTGCCATGATGGTCGTGATCACGAGCACGCAGCACCAGCCGAAGATGATGTACGGCTTCCGCCGGTACCCGTACACGGGCATGCAGTCTGAGATAATCCCAAACACAAACTTGAAGTACCACGCAAACATCAGCAGCGTGTCGGTCGCATTTGCCTGGTAGCCTTCGAGCCCCAGGTAAATCTTGAAAAACGGGTACACGAGTCCTGGGAGAATGCCGTTGAAGATGCCGACCGCGTAATAGTTCACCAAGAGACCGATGTTCTCACGCGCAAACAGGTTCACTGGCCCTCCTGGACGCAGCGCGCCGCCGACACTATCATCACTGGGAACATGATGCAGACTGCGCCGTCGCAGGTTATTGGTACCACTGCGGACGCTCGACAAGTTCGTGCTGGTCGACGTGTCCCCCGTGTTGTTGTCACTCTGCGGGAGTCCCTTTAGGCTGTCGCGCGTGGCGCGGCCGCCATGGCCGATCGAGTCCCGAAACCGCGGCAGCAGATCGCGCGGACTCTCAGTCGTGCAGTACGCTGTCGTCGCATCTTGGTCGTCTTCCTGACGCTCCTGCGCGTTTGTTGAGCTTCTGGCACTTTCCTTCTGCGGATTCGTATTGTTTATTTTCGCGACGCCGCTGCCATCGTCGTCATCGGCGCTCGTCTGCTCCTGGACGTGAAAATGGTGGTGCTGATTAAAGTGTCGCATGGCATCGTCTTCATCCGAGAACGTCGTCGGCGCATGCTGCTTCATGCTCATTAACCCACTGATGTGGTCCCTTCTCGATGCCAAATGCTTATGCGCGCGCAGACGGCGGCGGATTACGATGTGGGTCGCGAGAACGCGGGGCCGCGAGCGCAAGACACACGGAGAGAAGGACTGACTGAGGCGCATCCCCCCACTGATCACCTCCTCACAGATGCACACGCACGCGCGCGCACGACGGCTGGAGACGCGTCCATAGTGAACGCAAGTCACTTTCTGAGCGTCTGTGGAACGAACGACAGAAGAAGAAGGAAGCGGACCCAACGGAGATGGGCGATGAAGAGCTCACAAAATATTCTGAAAAAATGAAAATATGACGGAAGAGAGGTTCAGACGACTGTCAGTGGATGGCGGAGAAAGGCGAGTGTGAATGCGGAATGACAGGTGCAGGCTGTTTGGGAGGTTGAAAACGTAACGTCACGTGGGGAGGGAGGTTAAATCGACGCGAGCGAAAAGGCGTCCAACTGCAATCAAATCGGCAAAAGCGCGCTTAAGTCGACAGGTGTCGTGTTGAGGAAACACAATGGCGACCAACAAGAACTCAACGATCACTCCGTCGCTAGTTTAAGTTGTGACGTTTTACAGTATGCCTTAATGCCAGAGCCTTGCTGCCTTGTCGCCGTAGAGATGGCCTCATGCAGGATATGAGTACAGTAATGCTTGACAGATACAATAGGTACTCGCGCATGGATGCTTTCACTGCGCTTGCATGTTGACGAAATTTTTGGACCATCTGCGGGTGCATATGGAGCTGAACTGAAAAGCCATATTGCGTCTATCCCAGATAGTCGCGCTGGACGTTTGGCATTGTCGAATGCTTCGATGACACATGAAGACGACGACACGATAGGAGCTCCTGCGGCAAATGGCTTAAGTTGACAATTGTTGCGCAGTGGTGGGGATGATGCTCAGCCTCAAAGTTTCACTACAGTACGCTTTCTGAAAAATATACCGCTCTTACTCATACAAATGTTGGCATGTCATCCAAAGTAGACAGCGGTGGTAGAGCATCAACTTTGCCGAGACTTTACAGTCGGACTTTGTACCCATCACTTTACCAAACTTGATCTCGACAAATCGTTTCCTTGAACCCCTAAAACGCTTCTGATGTCCTCGAATACCCCTATGTAACAGTGCATGTGTCCTCACTGGCTCACCCCTATATAAGGGTGCATGTTCATGAAGGGCGGCCACGTTTGCCATCACTACGTCAACTGGAACCCCTTCCAGCCATTCGCAGCGGCGATGGCGCGTACCAGTCCTTGCAGCCGTACTCGCCCACGCACGGGTTGCCGTACGCGCAGAAGCAGGTCTCGAACCCGCGGCCGTCGTCCGCTTTCTCCCTCTCGCGCTTGTCGCTCTGCAGCTGCGGCGCCAAGCTCGCGCGCGTGAGCAAGGTGCATATCTGCAACTAAAGCTACGAGCGCAATACCTTTTTCGAGGCTTCTGGGCTCGTCCGCGCAGACTTGATGGCGGTTGTCGGCGCACTCATATCCAGTCAGCCTAGGAGTAATCCTCTCGCTCCTATGGTCTGGTCATCGCATCTGGCCAACTCGGCTTCATCTATTGCTCCTTTTCAGAGCCAACAATAGACGTCAAGAATAGACGCCAAGCTGCCGCACAAGTGGTTAGTCTCTTTCCGCTGTCAGCCAACCACTGTGATGAGCATCACACTGCACACGCAGTCCATCAAAAGCCTTGCTATTATATATCATCCAAACGCGAGAGCCTACACCACACTCCTGTCTTGTGTTTCTTTTCCCTGTTGCTGCATTTCGTTGGCTGTCTTTCGTCACTGCACTCGGTAGTTGTTTCTCGTCTCTGCCCTTTTCATTCTTCAACCTGCTTGGATCCGTGGTAAACAGCCAAACACGAAACGACAAGTTAGTGTAATTGCGCCAATTCTTCAATGCGGTTCGTCAAATCCTCGAGCGTGAATGGTTCCTTGTCTTCCAGGTGGCCGTCATTGTTCAGGAGCTCGACGACCTTCGCCATCTGGGGCTTCGGCAGATCTAGGAAACTCTCAATCAAGTCGCCATCGATGAAATTTTTGGCCTCCGAGACCGAGCGGCGGTTCTCAAACATGCGCCACTCCTTGTGCGAAAAGCCACCGACGCCCTTGATCACCTTGTTGAGAACGTGCTGCATGCGAAGCAGGAATCCGTACTGGTCCTTGGTGATTGGCACGATCACACCGATCATACCGCTCACGGTGCCGAACAGCATGGACTGCTGGTTGACTGGCGTAGTGAGCGCCGTCGACGGTTGGTCAACATCGACCATATCCGAAGATGAAGAGGTGTTGATCGTCGATGCCGTGTTGTTCTGCATCACAAGGGAGCCATAACGGAAACGGTTGACAAACTCGCCCAAGTGGTATTCGCCCACCGTCTCCAGTCGTCCCCGTTCTTCGTCGGACACGGCGCCGCTGTTGCGTTGCACCGTGAACAAATTAAAGTCGGTCTCACTGCCAATGTACGTGTCGTCGTCGACGATACCAAGCGCCGTCATCCAGTTCGAGTTCAAATCCTTCGCAATCTCTTCAATCGTCCCGTCCAACTGCTTGTAGCTCAACAGCGAGATCGACTTCATCAAATCACCCACGACGATAAAATCGCCGCGCGATTCCATAAACAGCGCCAATGTGTGGCCGTAGTGGCCGCATTCCGAAATCAGTTCTTTCTCGTTGTCCGCATTCTCGCTCCACTTGTACAAATGCACCTTGCTGTTCACGCCAGCGAGCACCTTGCCGTTGAACGCATTTAGGCAATACACTGCACCCTTCACTTCTTTCTCCGTCACAAGTTGTAACTTGCGCTCTCCGTGGATGCCGGTGATGGAAAACACTAGAATACGGCCTTGGTGCGGCTCCGATTCTTCTTGGTGAACATACGCTGTGCCAACGACGAAGTAGGACGCGTTCGAGGCATCACCACTGAGTGGCGTCACAATGATCGAGCATGGCGTCTCAAATGGATCAAGACGGTACGAGTTGAGGATTTCAAAAGTCTGGTCATCGATCAAACGCACGAAGCCTTGGTCCACCTCGTCGCCGTTGTCGTCCACGCTAAAGTTGACGGTCAGTACACCCAGTGTGTGGGATTGTCCATTGTGCGCAATGCGGCGAGCCCATTCGTTCAAGTGGAAAGTCTGGATGTGCAGTTTCTGGATATCATCGACCGTCCCGATAGTCAACTCTTCCTCAGAAGCAAGCGCCAGACATTCGGGGAACGATTCCGAGTCAAATGGACACATCACATTCACCTCCTTCGCGTTCACGTTCGAGTACAAGAGCTTGTTGTTGTTCGAGTAGATCACCGTTGGTCGATCGCACGACGCAAACACGTGCGTCATGTCTTTCGAGCGGAACGTGGACAATGCAATCGGCTGCGACCCCAGCGACACACGCTTTCTATTGCTCAGCGCTCCAGTTTCAGCATCCAAGTGGAAGTTCACCAGACTGCCATCACCGAGTCCAACAAGGAGGTAGTCTTCGCCTTCAAACGTGTTGCAGAGCACTGAACGCGGTAGCAGATCATTGCCTAGTGGTTCCTTCGTGAGTTGCTTCAAAGTCGGCAATTCCAGAACGCACACAGAAAAGTTTGTCCAGAGACCGACCACACAGATGGGGCTTCGCAGCGCGTTCAATTCCCAATGTTGTCCAAAGCTACTCTCCATTTTCACATCGCTCTCCATTTTCACGTCTCCATCGCCATTTGCTGCCTGGCTCACTCGAGTAGAAGACGTGAACGGGGTAATGTCCACGCACGCAATCTCGTGCTCCAACTTCACTTGCGATTGTTCCACGAGCTTGTCCCCGTGCACTTCAAGGTACACGAGCACACCGCCAGACGTAGCAGCTACGACTTGCGTTGGATTTGCTGCCGCGACTGTGATGCGGGAGCCTGCTGGCGGTGTCCACGTCGATGTCAACTGGAACGATTCCGAGCTGATCACACGCATTTCACCCTCCGTCACCTGAAGCCACGCGTTTCCCAGCAGGTTGCGGCAGTACAGCGTCTTCACATTCAGGAATGCATCGATCTCTTTCTCTTCCATTTCATCGTCATCGCCAATAGCCAGGATACGAATCTCGCTAACGTAACTCTGCAGCAAGTACTTATCATGCTCACTGGCAAACGTCTCGCGCAGCGACCACATCCCCTTGATACCAGGGAGCTCCGTGCTCGCCTGCTCGTTGATGCCGATGCCGTTGCGAATCACACGCAACGATCCGTCCTTGTCCGCACCACTGCACGTCACGATCTGGCCCTGGCCTTGGCGATCGAGATCCATCACGCAAAAGTCGATGATCGGACCAACGTTCACGTACGTGTCCAGCACTTCAATGTACGACCCCTGCTCGTCGCGTTCCGGGTTGAGCTTGATCAGTTGCGAATCGCCAAACGTGCTGCCGACAAAGACGACACCGTTGTCCAAATACGAGATGCACGACGCGATGCTCGTCTCGCCGAGCACCTCCAGATGCACGCCCGTCACGTCTTTGCCCGTGAACTGCAGCGCCACGACCGACAGCGTGCCGTACTGATCCGCGAGCAAGAAGCGCGATCCGTCCTTGTCTACCGATCCGTACACCTGGATCACCGTGCTCTGCATGGGGATCGCATGGAAGCTCGTGCCGTTGTGGTACACGATCGTCTGGTTGGACACGATGAGCACGCCGCCGCATGGCGCAGGCACGGGCACCAACAGACTCGCGCCGGCTTCAACATTCGACTGACTCCACGGTCCTTCAGCGAAGTCTTTCTCCTTCACGAGAATGTGGTACGTCTTCACATGGCGCGCAGCCTTGTAGTCCTCGTAGAGCACGCAGATCGTGGGCTTCGTGTACCCGTGGAGGAATTTAATGTCGATCACGCGCAGCTCGTCGAGACGGATGTTGAATGTCTCCTTCAGAATGCCCTTATTGCTGTCAATCGGGATCACCTTAAAGTAGCCTTCGTAGAGGTTCATGCCAATGAGGCGGCCCTCGGGGTCAATGTTGCCCGTGGTCACGATCTCGCTGCTGCGACCGATCGAGTCGCGGATGTTACCGTGCGCCTTGGTCACGACCTGCTGCGTCGCGGCATCGTACGCGAGCACACAGAACTGGAACCGCTGCGTGACGATGAAAAGCCAGTCCTGCGGCTCGTTGGCCGCGCGGAACACCTCGAAAATCGCGATGCGGCCGTAGAGATTGATGTCGTGCTGCGGGAAGAGCCCCTCAGGCGTGAGCAGGTGCACCTCGAAGCGCGTCGACTTGGCCAGCAGCAGGTTCACGTCGTTGGCGCCCGTGAACGCGGCCGTGAGCGAGTGCGTCACGCTCGTGGGCTTCTGCGCCGTCGCCACGTAGTTGTACGCCATGTCCGTCGAGCGAGGAGCTGCCGCTTGCCTTCCGCTTCCTAAATGTGAGTTCTGACAGAATCAAGATTGGGGTGCGCAAATCAAATTTGAATCGATTACGAGCGAACCAAATGAATTGAGATAAACTCACGTATTTACGGAAATGACATAAACTACAAATTGTGTTTATGAACAAGCGATTGTATTTAGGAGGAAATACGGATGTGCATTTGGATGCGTATTCACGGGCGTGCAAAAATTCACCACACGATCAATGGAGTCTTGCCTCGGTACGAAATGCCGTTGAAGTCCTCAATGAGGTACTGGAAATCTTTGAGGCTCGTGAGGCGGTAGTGTGCGTTGTGGTTCGGGAGGTCGCTGGGCGAGAACTGGAAGTGGCACGCGTGCGTTCCCGCCGCTCTGATTGCAACAGCCGCAGGGTTAATTGAGATAGCAAACAGGACCGAGTCATAATGGAAACTTACTTTGCAGCTTTGATCGTGGCGGAAGAGCGGGCGACGACGAGAATATCGGCGGGTTTGAGTCCGAGCTCGCCGCAGATCGAGAGGATCGGCGCTGGATCTGGGAACTTGTGGTACGCTTCTCGAGACATGAACGCATCGAATTGGCCGTCCATCTGCCATGAAAGTCCAAAGCACACAACGTTAGCAAAAGCACGCGTGCAAACGCAGCATCGCTCTAATAAACCACGGACCTCTTTGAGGAAATACTCATACTCTTCCTACGAGTTATCCAAACGACAGAGAAATGAAGTGGGTAGTTCATCTTGTCAATGTGTTTCCAGTAACATCACCATATTCGCAGGAGACGTACATTCTGGATAGGAGACTGGTTGGGAATCACGGCCTTGAACAAACCTCTCGTGTTCGAATAACTCTAGAATACATGAGCAAGCACATAGTTCGGCATGATACTCTAGCGTAACTCCTATGGGCAATAGGCACAACATACCAGCAGTTCATTCGCGCCGTCATTCACGAGCCACGTCGACAAGCCCTTGGACGTCAGGTCCGACCTGTCCCCCGCCATCAGATCCAGGACACCTGTTGGAGCTCCACTGGCGGCACGGTCCTTGGCCTTCGCCTTAAGCTGGTTGATCTTGTCCAAGTACTTTGCACGCGCAGCATTGCCATCGGAGCTGCTGCTGCCACGTCCAAGCGTCTTTTCTAGACGATTGCGTTCCTGTTCCTTGCGCGCAGCTTCCTTCTGCTCTCGCATCCGCGCAAGTTCTTCCGACGCCGACGCCAGTTGCTTCTCCAAGTGGATGTCATCCTCGGATTTACCCGCCGCAGCGCGCTCTTTCTCTGGATCGCCAGTCACCTTGTCGATATCTATTGCATCCATAGGCACAACATCATGAAGTTCGAGATCATATCATATTGCAACGCACGTCAACAGCGACGTACACTGCGAAGGCAAGCCCTGCAGCACGCTCTGCAGTCGATCCTTCACAACCCAGGGTTTGCCTGTCGAGTCCTGCTGCAGGTCCTTCAGCAGCGAGCGCACATCACTCACAAACATGTTGCTGACGGACGCGAGCCCCGCGCCGAAGGCAGACTGCTCCTCCTGCTTCTGCTTCTCCGCGGCCGCAGCCGCCGCCAGTTTGCGGCGCTTCTGCTCCGCCTGCTCCGTCGCGGACTTGCCGATCAGCGTGGAGCAGAGCACGTCGTACTCGACGATCACGCCCTTGAGCTTCTGCGCCGCCGCCTTCGCGAGTTTCATCTCTTCGTTCGGAGTTCTATGACACAACTGACAAAATGGCAAATGGTGTGCTAACGAAGCAATCACGTGCCTCTCTGTATAAGAGCAAAGTATCCAACTGCGTTTACTTAACTCACACCAAACAAACGATGCTGCTCACTCACATCTCTGTGTAAAAAGCAGAATGACCCAGCTGCACCTGTCTACTTAACCCAAACTCGACAATGCCAACATGAAGGTGCGCCACACTAATTGCGGCATTTGGACAAGGGGGGGATTGCAAGCACTTGCTGCGTCAGAAGAACAATACCAAGAAGCTCTCGTAAGCTAAGCCATGGCGTCGGAAGGGGGCGGCGCAGACGCGAGCCAGCGCGCGGCGTTCCGCACCACGACGCTCGTGAGCGGCTTCGAGGGGAAGGTCGAGTGTGTGACGCACTACTCGTCGCGCGTCGTCATCGGCTCGGGCGACGGCCGCCTCGTCATGTACGACACGCGCAAGGGCACGTCCACGCCGGGCGTCTCGTACGTGTTCGAGCACGGCCAGGCCGTGGAGCAGATCGTGGCCGTGCCGCACATCCGCATGGTCATCGTCATCTCGAACGGCGAACTGAGCGCGCACGGCGCGACGGATCTGCAGCCGCTGCCGTTCGATTTCTCCAAGGTGAACACGCACAAAGCGCGCGTCGTGTGCGTGAACCAGCGCGGTCCGCCACATTTCCGATTGGGCGTCGCGCTGCTGCGACGCAAGGTGATCCAGATCTACCAGTACCACAACTCGGACAAGTCGTACAAGTTCCTCCGTGAGTTTGCCGTGCAGGAAGTGCCCGAGTCCATGGCGTGGTACCGCAACAAGGTCGTCGTCGGCTTCCGCAAGGATTACTTTTTACTGAACGATAAAAGCGGAGAGAGCGCGCCGATCAACTCGCCGGGCATCCAGAACCCGCAGGTGTACCCCGTGGTGAAGTTGCTGCCGAAAGAGGAGATCTTGGTCTCCGTCATGGACCGCGTCGGTGTCTACGTGGGCTTCAACGGCGAGCCGCTGCCCAAGACGTCGATCACGTGGTCGCAGTCGCCGATCGCCGTCGAGTACACGGCACCATACCTCGTGGGGCTCATACCGCGCGTCGGTGTGGAGATCCACAACACGCTCGACCAGTCGTTCGTGCAGCTCATCCCGCTGCAGCGTGTCTCGTGCATGTTTGGCAATGGCATGAAGTGGGACATGGAGCCACGTCCCACGGGCGATCCCGAGGACGTGGTCATCGTCGGCGTGCGTGACGGCCTCCGGTCGTCGGTCGTTAAGGTCGAGCAGATGCCGCTCGACCAGCAGATCGGCGAGTTGCTGGATCGTGGTCGCATTGACGAGGCGCAGGAGATTGTCCGGAAATCCATCGCCGGGCTCCCATCGGACAAGCAGCGTAGCAAGATCAAGCGTTTCCAGCGCCAGGCGACCGTCGCGTTGCTTCGCCGATTGGAGTTCGAGCCTGCAGCCGATTACATGTACAAGGCCGCCATCGAGCCGTGCGAGTACATTGCGTTCTTTCCTGACTTCCAGTGCGACTCGTTTGCGTACGAGCCGGCGATCTTCAAGCCCGAGGTGCTGCCACGCGGCTCGAGCATGTCGCCTGATATCAAGTCTGTGATCAAGGAGATCCTCGCGAGCCACCGGTCGTCGCTCGCGTCGGAGATCACGCGCACAGACCTGAGCGACCTCGTGGTGTCAGCCAACAAGTCGCTGCTCCGGTTCCTGGAGTTGTACAAGAAGCACGTAAAGAACCAGTCGAGTTCGCGGTCTCGCGCCGTGTCGCGATCGCGGTCTGTGTCATCGAGCAACTCGTCGCAGCTCAATGGTCCCAAGGACGCGCGCCGCACTGAAGCCATCGACACGGCGCTGTTCCGGTTGTACGTAAAGTTCAAGAAGCAACGTGAGCTGCTGGCGCTCATTGAGGAGAACAAGAGTGCTGAGACGTGCTCGTTGGAGCTCGAGTCGTGTGAAGCGTTGCTGCTGAAAAACAAATTGTACTACGAAGTCGGGCAGCTCCGCATCATCCAGGGCAAGCACAAGGACGCTGTCGACGTGTACGCGCGACTGCATTCAGGTGAGTACAAGCAAACGAACGTGCCGCGCAGCGCCGTGGAAGCCGCGATCGATGTACTTGTCGCGGTGCCTGAAAACGAGGACAAGTTTATCTATGAGCAGTCGATTTGGATCATGAAGGCGACAACACCAAAGCAGGCGCTGCGCATTTTCACGGAGCGGAAGCCGCCACTTTCATCAAATGACGTCGTTGCGCACCTTCGCGAACACTCGGACGACCCGGCGATCGTGCAGAAGTACCTGGAGACGCTTGTGAAGAGTGAACGCGACAACTTCGCCGTCGCTGCGACCGCTTCGAGCAGCACGGACTCGTCATCACTTGGCGTGAACGACAGCTACAGTCATTTCCTGGGTGGTGATGCCGAAGAGGACGGAGACGTGGTTTCGGAACCTAATGCCACGGTCGATCCGCACCACACGCGACTGGCGCTCGAGTACCTGGATGAAGTGTTGAAGCTCGTGAGTGCCGGCGAGACGCCGTCCAAGTCGCACCCGGGCAAAGAACCTGGTTCGTTGGGCGATGCCCGTAAGCGGCTGCTGAAGTTCCTGAAATCGGGCTCGTCCCGGTACGATGTCACGCCGCTGGTTGCGAAAATCAAGGGCTCTGCGCTGTACAACGAGTTTGTGATCCTTTGTGGTCGTGGCGGTCTTCATGAAGAAGCGATTCAATGCCTAGCGTGCGAACTGAACGACTTGAAGGGCGCCGAGAGCTACTCGACCAAGTATGGCGCTGCTGGCAGCCGCTCGTCGTTGAGTGCGAGTGCAAACGGAAAGAAGAAGAAGACTGACGGCAACGATGCGCTGTTGCAACTGGTGAAATTGTGCTTCAACCCACCCGACGAGTCCAAGCGCGCGGCGTTCACGGACTTCGCGTTCCAGCTGCTGAGTCGCCATGGCAAGACCATGGACGGCAAAGCCGTGCTCGAGATCATCCCGGCGACGACGCCACTCAGCAAATTGGTCGAGTATTTCAGTCAAGTGCTACCGAACAGCGCTCACAACGTGCGCGAGATGCGCATCGCCAAGAGCTTGTCGAATGTTTACAACCTGCAGGTGCAGTGCACGCGCGTTGAGAAGCTGAACCAGAGCGTCGAGATCGACCCGAACACAGTCTGCTTTTCGTGCAAGAAACGCATCGGCGACATCGTGTTCGCCGTGTACCCGAATGGCAACGTTGTGCACTACAACTGCACGAACGGCAAGCTCGACGTGTGTCCCGTCACGGGCGAAAAGTTCTCCTAGTTGCCTTGTGACACACAGCAAAAGCAAATCCAGTGGCTCTTAACCAGCGTCCTTTTCACTCTCTAACCTCTTTGACCCAAAGTATAAAATGTTCATGTAGATGTTTGTTACTCTTGCTTGTATGCGGCTTTAACATCAATTTCCCCAGACTCAAGCCGTGATCAAGAACGTCGACGCCCTGCTGAGCCACTACCACTAGCCTTGGAATGCTCCGGCGCGTTCATGTAGTTCTGGCACGAGCTGAAAAAGTCCTGCCCCAGTTGAATGCGCTCTTGCTCGGAAAACGTATCGCAGACTGCTAAATGGTCGTCGATGCTCTCGTGGGTGGCCACGAGGAACATGTGCGGACACGCGGACGCTGGTCCCATCTCCTGCTGCACGTAGTCGGCAAAGGACACGAGCTTGTCCTGTTTGTACGAGAACACCTGGCCGTTCTCGAGCCGTCCCGTGGGGGTCCACGCGGTCTTGTCCTCCTGCGCCATCTCGATGCGCCGAAGCACGCACACTTCCTTGCCCTTGAGGTGTGGACACAATCGCTTCTGGATCAGCCGTCGGAGCCGCAAGTGCGCGAGGCGATGCGCCGGTTTCTTGCGCTTTTTCCACTTGGATGAGGAAGCAGAACCTGGTGCCGGCGTGAGCTGCGGCGACTGCGAACTTGTCTGCGAGGACGGCGTCGGCGACGAGCATAGTGCGAGCGCACGGGACGCACTCTTGCCAGTGCCATTGGCTGCAGATCGCTTGCCAGGTCTCGTCGGTGTGTTCGTCGCCACTGGTGTAGATGAAGTAGAACTAGGACCAAGAGCCTCTCTTTCACCCAGCGTCGAGTGAACGACTGGATGTGCTGAGAGCGAAACCAAGTCCTGTCGTCGCTGCAGCCACCCAAGCTCAGGGTGGCACTGCCGCATCGCCGCGTGGATCACGTCGGCGTCCGATGCTCGCTGGACCTGCGCCAAGTGCTCCGCGAGCTTGTACACTCTGGTCACGCCGCTTTGGCTCGTACTCAGGTCGAACCGCCACAGCTCGTACGCCTTGAGCGCATTCTCGCGCGTCAGGTACGTCCCGACGGGGACCGGGTGCTCCTGGATGTTGACGTTCACGACCCACTTCTTGGTTTTCCCGTCAACGAGGATCTCCTGCAGGTCCGGGATGCCCGCACTCGCGTCAAACTGCAGGTCGCCTGGCTGAGAGCTCTTTCCTACTTGGAGTTTGTTCAGTCTCTCCTGCAAGCGCTAGTTATATAAGCGTGCGTGTGCAAACCGTCATCAGTCAACTTCTCTATCGCACACACGCATCAGTCCATAATGATATGCACAACCCATCTCACCTGTAGCTCTTGCTGCTGCTCGTGTGAGCGCGCGACCTTGAGCAGTTGCTCGATATCGAGCTTGAACGCGTTCACCGTGCCGTACTGGTACGTGTTGAGTCGGTTCAGGATCGTGTGGCAGTGGTGCTTGTAGTGGTCAATGCGCACTGCCTGCTGCTGTTCGGATCCGGATGGTGATGGTGCTGGGGTGGTCGTGCTCGCGCTCGCGTTGCTGACAGGCGGGGGTGTCAGTATTGCGAGCTGCTGCTGCTTGGCTGCTGCGGCGGAGGAGATCGTCATTTGCTGGAGCTGTAGTTGCCTCACCACGGGCGAGAACTCGCTGCGGAGCTGCTCGTTGAGCGCCAGGACGTCCATCTGGGAGTTGCTGATCTCGTTGCTTCCTGCCGCTCACACTATGGGAGCACAACAGGAAAACCTGGAAAACACAGCCAACTTGATCGCTTCTTTCTTTTTATAATGTTCAAAAGCAATTATCAATTTGTAGAGTGATATCAGTACGCAATTTTGAGCACAGAACCCAAAACAAAAGAGCTGTTGTTTTAGTTTGGGTTTGGCATCCACACACAATACAGTACAGATTATATAACATAATAGCATCATGTCCTGATAAAACAATTTATGAGTCCGTGTTGAGGCACAATGCGACACCTTGCAGCACCCAGTGGTTCGCGTGCTCGTGGGAGAACAGATTGGCTTCAAAGATCAGTCCAACGCCCATGGCGTTGTACCGCGATTGCGTCACGTACACGGGCGTGCGGAACGTGTTTTGCAGCTTGAGCCGGTTCGCTTCAATCGGGATCACCTGCAGGATCGGGAGCTCTTCGATGAGCTTCTTCGGGTGTGTGGCGCCAAGCAGCTTCTCGCGAGGTCCCAGGACGCGCCTTCAAGGTACAGACCACTCACGTAACACCCCATCTCCAGTCTCTCCTCGATCTGACTGGCATCCGTGTAGTTTGTCACTTTCGTGTACAAAGTCGACTTGGTCAAGTGACCAGTTCTTGGCTCGACAGGTTGCCTGCACCATCGCTGTGAGGTACGACTCGGGGATCCCAAGACCGGACAGCCACATTACTTTTGGATCGCCGTGCTCGACCCAGTTCATGTATTGCACGAATCGCAGCATGAAGTGCTCCATCCAGCTCCCCAACGGCTCCTCTGTCTTGGGGGACAACGAGCGCCACATATTTGGCAAGAAGCCATCATACAACGCATTGCCCACAGCGTCAAGCTCGTCGCTCATACCGATTTCACCGATCAGCGCCTTTTGGAGATCACTCAACGACGACGTCATTCGTGCCGCGAGCATGTTCCATCGATCCAGTTCCTGGAGCAATACAACCTGAGTCGGCGTTGGTGTCCCTCCTAGACGCTTCCGAATCAACTCCACATCCACTTGCTCGGGGGACTTTAGACTGGATATCGCTCGCAACGTCGCCAATGTACTTTTCTCGGGAGACACCAGCACCTGATTGCGCTGAACGCGGTTGCAAGCTGATCAAGTCCCGCCATACCGACTTGGACATGTTGGTGTAGTACCTGATCTCTGCGTTCGGATGGAGCCCAAACACCGCTGGGCTATTCGTCAGTGGCAGCGTTTCGACCATCTGGGTGTAAACTTCCAAGTCGCTGTTCCCTGCTGGTAACCCGTAGTCGAATCCAGACTGGCTGGAGTAGAAAGTCTGACAATCGTCAAAGAGGAAGTCGCCCATGTACTCGGACAGGTACGTTGTGAGGATACGACGATCGTAATCGTCACTTACACGGCCACTATGCATCGCGTCTCCGATGAGGTACTTGAGTGACCCCCATGGCAACTGCTCATCGCCATCGACGTACGCCTTGTAGAAATACAAACTCAGCAGCTTTCGGGAAATGTTGAAGTCGGGCTCGTTGAAGCCATAGCTCACATTGTCCAAAGAGTTGTGGAACACGTTCAGGAACGATGTCAGCGAGACTTCGTGCATTTCCATGATCGTCGACAGCGCTGACATCGCAAAGTACATGATCGATCCTCGCACGGCCACTGTTGTGTACACTGTTCTGGCTTTTGTGATCTCATCTTTCGTGAAACTGGAAAGTTCGAGCTTCGTACCGATTTCGGCCGCTTTGTTCTTCGTTTCATCCAGAGTCGCAATGAGTTCTTCGTTGTCAGGGATATCACCAGTGCTGTTCGACAGCTCGCGTAGCAACGTGTCTTCCAATTCGACGATCATCTGAGTATTCTCGGGCATCTCAGTCACCAGATCGCGGTACTGCTCCTCTAGATCTGGCCACTCGTGTGCGACGACAATATCTAGGAGCTGATTTGCAAGTCCACCTTGCGTGACGCTGTAGTTCACGATCATCGTTTTGCCCATCACTTCAGGCGAATAGCGCGGATTTGCTAGCTTGGATGTGAAGTACAGGCGGAAATTGGGATCCCATTCCACATTTTTGTCTCCAAGTTTGATGAACCGCTGAGACCCTTCCATGAACATACTCTTTTCGAGCACAGGGTCCAGAATTGGATCCAGTTCTTCGTCAACGCTTTCGAAGAGGAATGGGTTTCCGAATCGAATGGCAAGCTCCAAGTGTTTCATGAAATCGGAATCGCTGAGCGTCTTGACCGTGAGATTGTTCTTCTCCTCTTTCTTCTCGATCCAGTTCACTGCCTGCTGCTGAGGGTCAATACACAACGGGAAACGACTCGCCTTCGTTTCTGCATTTGATCTGCCTGGGATTTCAGACCTTGCAATTCCGAGTTTGCTTCTGGAATTGTTTCGATAGCGTATCTAATTCAGTCTTCAAGCGTTGCAATGTTTCTGTCAAATCGGCAAGTTCCTGCTCCTTGACCGCTTGCTCTTTCTCCATCGTCTTGACTTTTTGCTTTAACGGCTCGACGCTTTTTGCGACGTCATAGTATTTCACAATGGCGACAAGCCAAATCAATAATCCTGCTCCGGTCTTAGAAATGGATTTCATGTTTTCCACATTCAGATCTGGGTTCTTGAAAAACGTCTTGATCTTTGTGATCATCTTGGACGAGATCTTGTCCTTTTCGTACTCCTTCAGCAGAGTGAGCAAATTCGGATTACTGAGCATGACTTTTGCTCCTTCCCAGTCAAGATCGAGCTCTTGTCCTGCCGGCTTCAGAATCAGCACACACATGCAAACTGACATCACAAGAGGGGGTGGTGAAGCAAACGACTTGATTTCCGTCAGATCCGCCTTCGAGAGATCTTGCAACGCTGCAGCAGCAGCTTCAATCGCAGGAAGCGCTTCTAAAAGAGCGATGTCAGCCTCTTCTTTCTCCTTCGCGATCAGCACGGGCGCTTTCTCGCACTCAATTTGTGTCATCGATGCCACTTCTTGCTGCTTCGTCGCAACAGTGGATTTCTCTTCAATCGTCTTGATCAGAGCTTCACAGGCTAACGTTTTTTCGTCGACAGTCACTTTCTTCTCCGAGAGTTCGGCTTGCATCCGATCGACTGCCTGCGACGCTTCATTCAGCTTCGTCAGTCCTCCTTTCAACCGAGAAATCCCTGCGCTGGCTTTCTGGTTGTTCTCCTTTAACTGCAAGCGGTAGTTCGAGATCAGGTCCAAGTAGGTTTTTGGAGTGACATAGTAGTATCGTCGAATCTCTTCCGCGAATTGGTGCGCGACTGTGACAACACGCAAGTGAGCATGCACCAGATGGTTCGTTACCTGGGCCCGAAAATCTTCTCGAATGGTTTCCTCAGCAAGGAAATACTGCGCGACGTTATGAAGCGCATCTTCTGGCCATGGAAAGAGCCAATCGATGACAGTGGCAGAAACAAGATCGGGGAAATTACGGCACCGCGTTCGCAGAGTACTTCCAGAGGGTGACATCGCCAAGATGATGTGCAGATTCTGTCGGCAACGATTAATGTAGAACTTTCAGCAATTCTCACTGGTTTCCACCAGACCAGCAGCTTTCACTTCATCACCCACCATTGACGATAGTCCATCTTTCTCGCCTTGCTCGAAGAGCGCCGGCACCATCCCTGTGGTCAGCATGTTATTGATGAACTCAAGAAAGCCTTCTTCGACGGCGTGCGCATCCGTGAAGAGGAAGACCACTTTGTTTTTGCCCAATTTGCGATACAGATCCTTCAAGTTCTCGTGGAACTCGTTTTCGCCATAGCCGCGTGTGAGGGAAATCTCAAAGAGGTCACATCCAGCAGTAAATGCTGCCAGGCGAGACAGACTTTGCTTGCCACTGCCACCGACACCGATCAGCAGTGCATGGCCAACGGATTCCGAATGATACGCAAGATCCGAGACAAATGCTCCAAAGCCATTTCGAACAGCACCAACGCCATAGGTTTGTTATCCAGATTGTACGTCTCAAGCGCTTCGTCGAAAATGCTTCGAATAGGCTTGTAGGAGTCCATATCTTGGTATAATCGCGGATCTTCGGTAGACTGGCCGGTAATGCGGCCAATGCAATCAGCATAATCACCAAAGATGATCGGGTCAACCATCGCGAAACCAGCCTCTGGTGCAAACGTTTCTTTGATAATCGCACCTATTGCACTATCGCAAACTGCATTATCGGCTTCACTCGTTAGCCGATCGCAGAAGATGCGCTTGATCTCGTTTCACCACAGACGCGCAATCGTTTGGGATTTGCCAAATTTATCTGGAGTCGCGAGACAGATCCCCTCGCAAACTCGTCCCAAGTCACGTAGATTGAAGATGTAGTGAAACTTCGATGGCGTCGGCGGCAACTTCTCAACGACAAACTCGAAAAAGCGGAGCAGCGCTTCAGTCATTTTTTGATCCTTTGTCTTTAATGTCGTCGTCGAAGTTCCGCAAGTACGTCGCGACAATCGAACCGTAAATATGCTTCAATACTTCTTCCGTTGGCGGGGTAAGGTTGTACACATTGAACTGCGCGACGAATCGTGGATCCACTTGGTTTCTTCCTCCACCTGGCGGGTCCATGGCGCCAATAAAGAGAAGGTCCTTCAAGATGCGCAAATCGAGCTCTTTACCACGGTCATAAATGCTTCCTCTAGACATCACAAAATGCAGCAGAGCAATAGGTTGCTGGGTACCATAGAGATCCACCTTGGGTATGTTCAGGTCATCAATGAAGATGGTCAGCTTTTTACCCGCTGGTGGACCATAGATTTTTCCCGACCGCTTGTCCACATTCGCTTGCAAGTTTGTTTGAACGTCCAGACTGCTCGTTCGACTGGAAAAGTTCAAATTGAGTGTCGAACACGCTTGCTGATCCAGATCCTTGAGAGTGGCGAAAATCCAACCCGCAGCACATCTTCAAGATCCTTCAGTTGCATTTTCAGCAAGTGAGTTTCCACCAGAGTGAGTGTCGCGAGAAGCGAGTCGTACTGTCGAAGCATCAGCGTTAGCTCTTGCACGTACTGATGGTACTTGTCTTCTTGCAAAGTCACGTTCAGTGCCTCTTCTGGAATTTCAAACCTAAGACGATCTAGAAATTTGGCTTCTTTGATAATCAGTGTCAGTTCAGGGGAAAAATTCGAGAAATATGGCGGCGGCGGAAGCTTGTACGCCATCGCTCCTGTTTCTGATTTTCCCGCTTCGATCAATTTCGGACCGAGGATAGACTGCTTCAAGCAGTGCTGGCACCTTATCTTTCCAGTCTTTATGGAGCTGGCGGATGTACGCGTCCACTGCTCGAGCGAATACCAATACTTCTCTTTGACTTCTTCACCGAGAGGACTCTTTAACAGATCGTTCATCGCGCGAAAGCGTAGTATAGGTTTCTTCGCGCGCAAATACAATGCGCGAGCCCAACTGATCGCACCTGCCACAGGAGGATGATTTCTGAATACCGGCGGATTGTGCTTGCATTTTTGAAATTGCTCGTCCAGCTTCTCGAGCTCCTTCGTGTACTGCATCAAAATGTCCTTGTATTTCTCCATCATCTGCTTGTTGATGGACTCATGAGACTGGATATTTTGAAATTCTGCAACAAATCGAAAGCTCCTTCTGCAGAACGAAGTTTCTGGAAAGATGTGTCAATGAACTTTCGCGTCACATTCTCGATTTCACTCACTTTATCTCGGAATTGCACCATGACAGACTCCCAGCTCGTCTTGTACCCGCGATCGAAGATCTTGAACGGCACACTTTCAAACGGTGCAATCAAGCTTTCCACACGCGCAATAACTTCATCGATTCCCTGCGAGTCTCCTGTGACGGACTTCAACTCTGAACCAAGAAATTTGTTGAATTGATCCAACACCGTTGCAACTTCTTGGAGATTTTCGCAAATTTTGGCTGTGTAGTTGGTCTGTTCAAATAGGCGCTTCCGGTCAAACTCCCATCGATGATCAGTGCCGCTGGCTTCAATTCGCTCGCGTACTTTCATGTACGTAGAATGCCAGAGTTCAAGAACCATCTCTGCCTTTTTGATGCAATGCAACGCATTTTCTGGACTCTTCCTCAGAATTGTGTGGATGTTGATTTCTGCCGCGACTTTATCTGCGATCTCGAACGCGATTCTCTCCATCAAAGGCACCATCCGTTCGTCTGTGTTGTAATGGCGCGAGATAATCCAGACCATACGGATGGCATTCGTCATGGACGGGAGCGTGTCTGCAACTGCTATGAATGACCCATTCGCGATGTTCTTGAAATGACGTTCCAGGGTCGTCAGAAACTTGACGTTGTCTTTTGCTTCAATGTACAACTTGCTCAACTCGGAGAAATGGCACTTGAAAGTGAGGAGCATACTTGCCTCAACAAGTTCAAGCAGTTTGATCATTTTCTGCACGCTTGCCATATCGATCTGCTCATAAATTGTACTCAGCGTCGCATTGCGTTCACGCCAAAACTCGATTTCAGCGAGAGGACCTTTTCGCTTTCGAGTCTTTCGCATTTCCTGATCAACCACATTTGCAACGCTCTTTGGCCATTCTTCTAGAGCTTGCTCAAGGATGTTGATGAGCTCATAATCGTCTAAATGAGACTCTGGCTTGGAGATAACAACATCCGGAATATTGAGATGAATATCTCCTTGAATCTGCTGGATCGCATTCGTGATTTGTGAAGAAAACTTCACCAAGTTGCTCTTGAATTCATTTCGGACTGCGTCAATAACTTTCAAGGCTTGGTGGAGCGCTACACCATTACTTGATGTCGAAGTTGCTGACAGTACTCCAGCGGCTTTTGCCTCTTCCATATCAATTGCGCTGTTGTTGACACCGTCATGGGACAGCTGTGGGTCTAGTAACGGCATAAACACGTGGCAAATGATTCCTTCCAGGTTAGACAGCAAATCCCCAGATGAACAGCCAATTTCCACATTTACATGATGAATTTTTTCGTGCGCGTCACTTGAAGCTGCTTGGACGACGATTGGCCCAGCAGCGACTTTGATAAGAAACACGCTTGTCGCGTCCGCGGAATCTACGGGTAGGATGTTGACAAACACGTTGCAGATCTGTTTCACTTCGATCCTCGTGCGCTTGGTGATCTTTTTCACTTTCTCCACGGTGTGCTCAGGGGTAGCGGACTCTAGGAACAATTGCTCGTCAGTCAATTCTGCTGTTTGCGGAGGAGCAGCCGTGGTGTCAGATGAAGCGTCTAAGAGCGCAATAATGAATTCGATGAGCTAAGAGCTGCGCTTTTGGAGGATGCTCGACAAAACGAAAGAAGAAAAGCAGTTATTCTCAAATTACCTGGTGACGGTTCTTCGCGAACGACTTCCATTTCTTCTTCCACTATAACAACAATGGCCGTTTACACGAGATTTACGGTATACAAACAAACAAACCTTGAAGCGATAAACACACCTTCTACTCGGTACTCTTCATGCGAGAGATAAAAGAACAAAATGCTACCCGCCTCCGTGTCAGGTTGGAAAAAGCTCTTCAGAATCTCGCCTGGAGTGCCCGTAGCTTTCAAGCTCTAGCGTACAAAACGCATCATTACATCAAATCATCAGTGAGATACTTCAAGTCGCGTGTTAATGGGAGACGGATATGCACGCACCTCTGTTTGGTTGCCCATGCTGCGAAAGCTTGCGCGGCGCGTTTTCGCTGTCAAAATGGCGTCAAACACATTCTGCTCAATGTCGAGCGCGCGGGTGACGAGTCGCCTGCACAAGTGTTGCACTTGCATGACATCGACGGCGTGCAGCATGTCTTCATGACGAACGCAGTTGGTGCAGTGGATGACGTGACGTCATGCAATCGCCCGCGGCAAACTGCCCTTTGCGCACAAAACCTTTCCTCCGTAACGAGGAGAGAGCGCACGCGCTTCCGCGGCATCATCGCGGACAGGAACCCTTCTTACACGGAAGCCGTATCGCCATGAAGCGTTGCAGTTGAACTGTGGCGCGCATTGTATCCATTCCGTGCACCTCCAAAAAATGCGCAGAAACCCTGTCAAAAGCGATATATCTCATATCCAAAATGAATTGCTGCGCTACGATTCATTTCCTGTTTGATGCCATCAATTCAAACTCCCAAATAAACAGCAACTCTTGGAATCTGTGCTCGTAAAAAAGCAAAACGATCGGCGCCAAGCTCTCGACCACAAGAAGCAGGAAGCAGAAGCTCAAGCGCTCAGCAAAAGGTCGCATTCTCTATCCGCACACACGCACCCGAGGGAAGCAGCCACCTACCTGCATGAAGTACTGAGTGCGCGTGATCCCCACTCTCTCTCTCTCCCCACCAGCCAGCCATCGTTTGCCACAAGATACGATGATGAAGCATGGCGGTCGCGAGAAGCTCAAGATCGACACCGAAGTGCCGTCGAACGTGTACGCGCTCGACCTGCAGAAGCTCAGCGAGATCGCGCAGATCCCCGAGATCGAGCTCGTCCGGGGCATGCAGTCGGACGATGCCGTCGACATGCAGGGCATCGTCGTGAACCGCGGTCAGGAAGTGCCGTTTGAAGCTGTCGGCAAGACGCCGCGAGACAATGAACGAGGCCACTCGGCTGTACGCGAAGTGCTGATCACGGCAGCGTCAAGCACGATGTGTCTTGAAGGCTCGGATACGCCCAAGTGTCTGATTCAATTGGGTGAGTACACGCTGATTGAGCATATCTTGGCGCAACTGTTTGTGGCAGGCATGGAACGTGTGGTCATTATCATCTCGTACTATGGCCATGAGATCATGGAGCATGTGAAGGATTCGTTTTTGTATCACAAGATGAGGATCGAGTTTCTGAACCTGGGCGAAGAGACGCCCTACGGTCATGCGCGTACGCTGCTCTCGGCGCGCGAGATGTTCACGAAGCCGTTCTTGATCCACACGGCGGATCACGTCTTCGACAAGTCGGTCATTCTCCGCCTCGCGTCTTTCGATTTGGAAGACTGCGTCGCGTGCGTGCTCGTGGATTCGGACAAGAAGAAACTGAGCGGGTTGCCGCCAACGGCCGGGAAAGTGCAGTTTGGCAGCGGAAGTAACATCCGTCGCATCGGACGCGGACTCAAGCAGTTCGACGCCATTGACGCAGGGCTCTTCTTGACCACTGGACGCATTTTCGCCGCATTGGAGATGTTGGCGTACGAAAAGCCCAAGTTCTCGCTCGCAGAGGCGTTGAATGTGCTGCGTCCGTCGTACGGCTTGAAGTATCTGGAAACAGCCGGCGACACATGGCTTAGTATCGAAACGCAAGAGCAATTGGATCAAGTCGTGGCAAATGATAGCATGTCGCAGTTGGATCCATGGCCAGTGTTTGTCGCGAAAGATGTCACGGCGTCGGCTGATAATTCTGCCGATGTGCCCCACTCGGGGAAAAATGTGTTCCTCGCCGTGTCGGCGGGTGACGACGACTCGACGCTTCGCGCAGTGGACTCTCACCGTCGTGGCAGTGTGTTCGAAGGTTTTGTTGTTGGCGTGAACCAGCTGCAAGAAATGGAGTCGCCACTGGATGAAAACACGCCGTTGCTGAATCCAAGCTCACCAAGTTCGCACCAGGCACCGAGTCCGCCATTGAAGATCCAGCGCAAGAAAAGCTCGTACCTGGATCAAGTCGAAGACTCGTTTGTGCTGTCGATCCCCTTTGAACCGATGGGGATCGAGGAAGGCAGCGATGATGATGTGCTGACGCCTATGACAGCGTTGAAGAAAGCCTATTTGATTGAGCTACCACAGACAACGTCAACACGCGCACGCGGGGAATCCCAGCAGTTTGTGCTCGCTGTGCCAGGAACCGAGGAGGAATTCAAGCGACCGGGTTTGCTGCGCAGATGGCCGTCCTTGCCAACCGATGTCGCAGGCGTCACGGTGGAAACGATAGAGTTGAAGAATGGAGCGTTGGAGCTACAGGTCCGTGTGAAGCGCCAAGTCCCGATCATAGGATACATCCTGCTCTTAGCGTCGCTGCTCACGATCTCGTCGCTCGGACCAGCACTCGACATGCAAACCCACGTCGACCCGTTCATGAAATTGTTGTGGCGGTCTATGGCATCGGTGCTGGTGTTCTCGCCGCTCGCTGCGTGGTCGATCTACGAGGACGGGTTGCCTCGTTTCACGACCAGGAATGCGTTTCTGTTTCTGTTGTGCTCGCTTTCGTACTCGGTGTTTATGATGACGTTTCTCTGGGCGTTGAACCACACGTCGATCGGGCACGCGTACATTTTCAACAACTGCCATTCGCTGATCATGGTCATTGGGCGTTTGCTTCTTGGCCAGTACGTCTCGCAATTCGAAGGGCTCGGAACGGGCATTGGGATCATTGGCGGCACGATCACGACGCTCGACCACTCTGCGATGACAGCCGGAACCGGTTCAACGACGATCGCGGATGTTTCCTTTGCCGGGGATCTCGTGGCGCTGCTCGGTGCTGTGGGTGGTGTGTTTTACTTGATCACTGCGAAGAAGTTGCGCGTCGAGATGAACATGTCGGTGCTGCTCACGGGTGTGTTCTTGATGTCGGGCTTGCTTCATTTTCCCGTGTTCTCGCTTCTGGAGATTCCGTTTGAGTTTTCGACGGACGACACGATCGGAGTCTTCGGGTGGGTGCGCTCGACGCGCATCCTCATGGAGCTCTACATCGTGCTCGTGTGCACGCTCATCGGGACGCTCGGGTATCTAAGTGCGATGAAGTACTTCGATCCAATTGTGGTCTCGGTGGTGATGCTCATGGAGCCGATCCTCGCGAGTATGATGGGCGTTGCGATCGGCGTCGATGTCGTGCCGGGCTACTTCACGATCGGCGGCTCCATCCTGATCATCCTCGGGACGGCCTTGGTGATCGTCTCCAATGCGTCGCGCACCGAGTCCATCGACGCGACCGAAGTCATGTCCACGACGTCTGCGGCCTTGCCCAAGGGACTGTCCTCGACGAACGCTGCGTTGAGGAAACCGCAGCGTGGAGATGTGAACTACGTGTAGGAAGTCGCCTGCAGCTGAGCTTCCTCCAGGGAGCATTTGTCATGCGGGACGCGCTGGAGAGTCCTCACTCTTTGTCTTTTTTCCGTCCAGTGGGGCAGCAGCCTGCTTCTACTAGTGGGAACTACAGCGCGGGATGCCAAAGCGAATACGCCATAATGAATACAGCACAGCCTGAACAAGTAAAAGAAGATCCACATGCACGCGCGGCATTCTTTCGTGTGGCCAAATGGCGCATTGACCCATTTTGCAGATGGATGTGACAGTCCATGTGCCACACTGATTAATTTTCACGGTCTGTCCAGTACTGCTCTCTTGACCTTTTCTTCCCAAATCAAGATGCCTTATTTTGGGCACTTGGCGTATTTGCCTGCCATTTTGCGCGCGTGCCTCTATAAACTTAGAGAGTCGATTTCTCTTTTGCTTTGAAAGCCGAAGCCGGAAAGAACAACCCACACATTTATTTGCTCTTCTACAGCCATCCCGCAAGCTGAGAGCTCGCGACCAGCGCTTGCCTGCGTGCTGCTGTGCTGTCTGTGCATCTGTGAAAGGAAGAAAGGGAGGGCAGCATGAGCGCGTCGTTGTCGCGCATCACCGAGCGCCAGCGCAGCTTCAAGAAAGGCATCGATGCCGACCTCACGCGTCGCCGCCGCGAGGGCACCACCGTGCAGATCCGCAAGACCATCAAGGAGGACCGACTCAACCAGCGGCGGCGCATGGTGACAACGGTGCGAGCGCTCTGTACAAAGAAGAGTCGGGTCTAGTTGCTCGTTCTAATTATCCTGTGGGCTGATTGTGTGATCAGGTGGAGCTGAATACGATCGAAGATGGCGTGGACATGACGGGCAAATTCTCTAATGCGCCACCGAATGGAGTCAGCGTACGCTTCCGAGAAAATGGCTTATTCACTCGACCTCTCAGGCACGTGTGAATACTAATTCTGTGTGTGAATGCGGTCGATCTTGCGTGATACAGGTGCAAGATCTGCCGAAGATTGCTGCGATGATCCAATCGCTGGATCCGATGGCACAGACCACGGCCGTGTCCAAACTACGCCGATTACTTTCGCTTGGTACGTGCGATAGAATGCCGTTTGCTCTTCTGCAAGGTTGTCTCCATCCTTATTCACGTCGTTGCCGTTTGTTTTGCTGGCTTGCCGTACGATAGAGAACAGTCCACCAATCCAAGAGGTGATCAATCTCGGGGTCGTGCCGCTGCTCGTGAACTTCCTTCGCATGCACGACAAGCCGGAGCTCCAGTTTGAGTCTGCGTGGGCATTAACAAATATCGCGTCGGGCACCTCTCAGCATACGGAAGTGGTGATCAAGTGCGGTGCCATCCCCGTGCTCTGCGAATTGCTGCTTTCCTCGATCGAAGATGTGTGCGAGCAAGCCGTGTGGGCACTGGGCAACATCTCGGGCGACTCGCCGCGCTGCCGAGACTTAGTGTTAGATTCAGGCGCGATGATGCCGCTCCTGGCCGTGCTGCGGAGAAGCTCCAGGAAGATGAGCATTTTGCGCAATGCGACGTGGGCGCTGTCCAATTTCTGTCGAGGCAAGCCGAAGCCGGATTTCAACCTCGTCAGTCCTTCGCTGATGCTGCTCCCGCACCTCATCTTCTCACCCGACGAAGAAATCGCGACCGACGCTTGCTGGACGCTGTCATACCTGTCGGACGGGAAAACAGAGTGCATCCAAGCGGTGATTGACGCAGGCGTGTGCAGCAAGATCGTGGATCTGGTTGGCCACAATCTAACGTCGATTCAGACGCCGGCGCTGCGCACGGTCGGAAACATTGTCACGGGCGATGAATATCAGACGCAAACCATGCTCGATCTCGGTGTTCTCCCGCGTCTCGTGCCGCTGCTCAAACATCAGAAGAAGCTCATTCGGAAAGAAGCGTGCTGGGCGATTTCCAACATCACAGCAGGCACTCAAAGCCAGATCCAAGAAGTGATTGAGGCAAATATCATTCCGCCACTGCTACATCAACTGTCAACCGTCGAGTTTGAAGTGAAGAAAGAAGCCGCCTGGGCCATCTCCAATGCCACGTCCGGAGGATCCCCCGACCAGATCAAATACCTCGTTCATCAAGGTTTGTTTGTATTCTTTATCCATATGGGCTTTGTTTGACGGTGGTGCTCATGCTCACGCTATCATTTGTGCTATTGTGATTGACGACGACAGGCTGCATCCCCCCACTCGTGAAACTGCTTGAGAGCCCCGACATCCAAGTGATCAATGTGTGTCTCGACGCATTAGAAAACATTTTGCGCCTCGGTGAAGCTGAGAGAACGATCGACGGCGACAACAAGATGGCGATCTACATTGAAGAAGCCGATGGTGTGGAGATAATTCAGAACCTTCAGTATCACGAAGAGGAAGGTGCGCATCAAACGAAATGAGTGTCTTTGTGTGTGTCTGCTTGATGGTGACGCGCATGAAACTCACGTGTGTGTACAAACTCGGATGCAAACTGTAGAGCTGTACGAGAAAGCGCTTCGGATCGTCCGAGACTACTTTGATGGGGATGACGACGAAGACTACGATGACATGGCACCGGAAATCGATTTCGACGCGCACCAGTTCTCGTTTGGCGCAGTTCCAGGTTCCGAGAACCACGCAGCAGCCGGCAACCAGTTTAACTTCTAGCTCGGGCGTCCGAAGGCAAAGCGATTTGTTTCTACTCCTTCAAAAGCATTTGTCCTGCTTTATTCTTGAGCATCGCTCGGAATGAGTTATCCACATGGGGGAAAATAAGGATTTCGAGTTTGTGTGTGTGTGTGCAATTATATTCAAACTATTGTCTCGCTGCCGTCAGCAAAAAAAAAAAAAAACCTCGAAGAAACACCGCGCTGATTCCTTCGCGTCATAAATGTAGCCGTCATCCTCAGCCTGCTTCTGTCTTCTTCTGTTGCATTCTTCACTGCGCTGTCCTTCGTTCTCTCTGCTCAAACTTTCGCTCGTGTGCCTTATTCACTTCCGTAAGTGGGCACAATGAGAATGTGCCATTGGTGCAGCCAGCAGCACGCCCTACATGATCACAAATGCATACAAAGCATCACAATCAGTCGAGTGTTTTAACGCGAGCGTGTGTGACGGAAATAGGGAACTCACCAGAAAAGCCACAGACAGAATCCTGTCATAAACGCTAGCAGCGTGAATATTCTACAGCGCCAAAACCACAGCGATCACATTAACACACCGCAACAGCGTCCACGCCACTTGTTGGTATCATGCGCGCATGTATGCATAGCGGATATCACGTACGACGCATTCTCCTTGTTCATTTTGCCAGTGACGCCCATGCCGATGCCCGCGAAGCACGCCAGCAGCGTGAGCACAAAGTACGTGATCGAGCCGGACATCAACGGCGCCGGGATCTCCATCTTGTCTCCTTTCTTGTGTGTCTAAATGCCGCGTTGCTCTGCCTCCTGTCGCGCGTGCGCCTTCCTTCTCGCGTCGTTTGCTTTGATCGCCCTCCTGAGCTCTTTTTGGGAAAGAAATCGGGCTATTCTCATCACGCACCTCTTGATTTGGATATGCGATTGCACAGAACAGATCCAGCAGTAAGGGGACGAGGTTTATTTTCGGATCAGAGAAGGTTTTATCCCAAAATCCACAACAGTTGTATTCTTTTCACAACAGTTGTATTCTTTTCAGGCAACAATGCTGAAAATAGAAAAAAGTGTAACTGCAACCCAAATTAACCAGAAATACTGTGGGCCACACTACATAAATACACACACCAAATTGCGTCTGCTTCATTTTTATCAGATCAAAAGGTTAACGTAATCCATTACACCAATCATATGGTAGAATCAGTCGAACGAGGACGTCTCGAAGCACCAAAAGCAGCAAATGAGCGCTCGCCAGCACACAATTCCCTCCTCTGCAAGATGGATACAGTCCCAGAGAAACAGACATGACACACGTGCACCGTTGGCTCCCTCCGAGAGAAAAATGAGACACATCGGGGATGGGGATGACAAGTTGCACCGTTTCCTTCTAGAACTTCCCACAACCACACGCGCACTTGTGTTCATCTTGCGCGCGTGCTGTTTGCTTACCAAGCACGAGTGGAGCGTTATCCAGAAATCGTGAAGGCGAAGTGCCAATTTTCTTAATTAGTCTGCTGTGCCTTCGCATTGAACTTCGCGCAAAGCACGTTGAGTCAGCGTGAGTTGTTGCCATTTTTGAGCAAAAGATACCGAAATTGTACTGATTTTACAATGCCATGACATCACCAGCGTCCTGTCCATGGCCACACACACGCCACTTCAGAACCTCTCAAATGTCATGGACCTCCCAATGCGGATGGCGCAATCTTTCGACCAGGTATCCAAAAGAGAACCCTCTTAAAATGAGTATTTTACGGAAATGGCTATTCCTACACAATCGTTTCATGCAATTTTAGACATTTCTTGTGGCCTGCTAGATTTCGATTATCCAAAAAAGTAATTGCTCTCTACAGGCGCACGCTCGGAAGGTTTTGCTTGCACAAATGCACGCCTCTGTCAACATGGAAGCCAAGCAATCAGTCCATTGACCAGCAGAGATGAAGGGTGAAATGGTCGCGTCACTCTTGCCATTTTTCTCATCCGAGACCAAGATACCAACTGATGATGAATCTCGAGGCAGCTCTTTGTCAACGGTGCGTACCTCTAGAGCTATGTGCACGTATCTAAGCTACATCCGCCAACCAGATCTTGCATTTGCGCGTTCGAGCCCTGAGCTCCACAACAGAGAGGAGCAGTGGCTTGGGCTATTTTATTTCGCCTTTGTTGTGTGTTTTGCGCTTGCTTGCATTCACAGACACACACTCACGCCTCTCTCTCTTGTCGTCCTCTTTTTCTATGGCGTGATGGCGCGTCGTATCGGCTTTCACAGGGCTTCATCGCCTTTGGCTCTCCTCCCCTCTCAACGGGCAACCAGCCACAGGATGCGAAACGAAGACGGGAGGGGGAGAGAGAAGCGAGAAGTGCGCTCTCTCTCTCTCTCTCTTGCATTACTTTCGCTTTTGAGCTCAAGAGAAGAAGACTCCCGCCTCCCTGCTCCCTCCCTTGTCCAAGATGGCTTCCGCCGACTTCACCCGCGACCCGATCAAGGTCAACAGCAAGAACGTCGTGTACACGGATGACGAGATCATCGCGCAGTACACGTACAACACGACCAAGGTCGAGGGCAACGTCGCCACGCCGCTCGAGGAAAAGTACACGTTCAAGACGGCGCGCAAGGTGCCAAAGACCGGTGTGATGATCGTCGGCATTGGCGGCAACAACGGCTCGACCTTGGTCGCGTCCGTGCTCGCCAACAAGCTCGGCTTGACCTGGACGACGAAGGAGGGGGTGCAGCACCCGAACTACTACGGCTCGGTCACCCAGGCCTCGACTGTGCGTCTCGGCACCAACTCGAACGGCGAGGGCGTGTACACCCCGTTCTACAACTTGTTGCCAATGGTGTCGCCTAACGACCTTGTCATCGGCGGTTGGGACATCTCGTCGTTGAACCTCGCGCAAGCCATGCAACGCGCGCAAGTGCTCGACTACGACCTCCAGCGCCAGTTGATCCCACACCTCGAGAAGATCAAGCCGCTCCCATCGATCTACTACCCAGATTTCATCGCCGCGAACCAAGCCGACCGTGCCGACAACTTGTTGAAGGGCACCAAGCAAGAAAACTTGGACCAAGTGCGCGCGCAGATCCGTGAGTTCAAGACCAGCAACGGTCTCGATAAGGTCATTGTGCTGTGGTCGGCGAACACGGAGCGTTTCTCGGACATCGTTGAGGGCGTGAACGACACGTCGGCCAACTTGCTTGAGTCCATCAAGGCCAACGAAGACGAAGTCTCGCCATCGACGATCTTCGCTGTTGCCTCGATCTTGGAAGGCTCGACCTACATCAACGGTAGCCCACAGAACACCTTCGTGCCAGGTGTGCTTGACCTCGCCGAGGAGAAGAATGTGTTTGTCGGCGGTGATGACTTCAAGTCGGGCCAGACCAAGATGAAGTCGGTGCTCGTCGACTTCTTGGTGTCGGCTGGTATTAAGCCAGTGTCGATTGTGAGCTACAACCACCTTGGTAACAACGACGGCAAGAACTTGTCGGCCCCACAGCAGTTCCGCTCGAAGGAAATCTCCAAGTCGAACGTCGTTGACGACATGGTCGCGTCGAACCGCATGCTCTACAAGGAAGGTGAACACCCAGACCACGTCGTGGTCATCAAATACGTGCCATTCGTCGGCGACTCGAAGCGTGCGTTGGATGAATACACCTCGAAGATCTTCATGAACGGCACGAACACGATCTCGATGCACAACACTTGCGAAGACTCGTTGCTCGCGACGCCATTGATCTTGGACTTGGTGATCATCGCCGAGCTCGCGGAACGTATCCAACTCAAGAAGGAAGGTGCCGCGGAATTCGAACGCCTCCACTCTGTGCTCTCGTTGTTGAGCTACATGTTGAAGGCGCCATTGGTGCCACGTGGCACCCCTGTCGTGAACGCCCTGTTCGCGCAGCGCGAATCGATCATCAACATTTTCCGTGCGTGTTTGGCGCTCCCAGCGGAGAACCACATGCTGCTCGAGAACAAGCTGACCAGTCTTATCAACAACAGAGCTTAGACCGACTCCCGTCCGCACACACGTTCCGGAGGGTGTGGGTTTGTATTTGGTAGATGATGATTTGGTATTTGAGAGAAACAAAAGCAGCAGCAACACACAAAACAAAGCGTTAATTGGAATGTGACAAGCGTTTGCTTTCTTTTTTTTTTCTTGATTGAGGTTGGGATTGTCGTGTTTCCGTTCGTCTACAGTTGTGTGGCTCCTGACGACACACTTGAGCCGTTCTCGCCGCCACAAGTCCTGCGCGTACGTTGGTCTTAGAGCAACGATCATTGCAATGCAATCGCGCATCAGGATGCTGTGCATTTCCCATTTACGCATTGGGATCGAATGAACGTCGTGTTGCTGGGAAAGTTGACGATGGTGATGAGCTCCTTTCGTGTCCAGATTCAACGATGTGGCAGATAGGGGGAGCAACAGAGGGCCACACATTCTGGATGACCCTTATTTAGGAGTTTCATGGTCAAAAGACACCCTGTTTTAGCTGAAAACAGTTTCCAAACACAATGTTCTTAACTGATTACTGTAGCAGATATATCTGTTTGAATTAGAATACAGTTGCCGGGTTTTTTCCATCTTTCCATGTTTGGGAAAGATTGCCTTTCACTCGCCACGTGGCTGACATCGAGGCATCTTGATTGGCTGTAATAGATTTCAGCCAACCAGCATCGCGTATTGATCGATTTTGAGAGAGGGCAAAGCCTCTCCTCTGTCTCTGTGACAACGATGGGTCTGCATTTCGGGATCGAACCGGCACGCAGCAAGCAGCACATCGGCAGCACGCTTTCTACGGACGCACACACAGACACAATGGTGGGTTTATGGGGTACTGTGACGGCGGTAGGAAGGGCAGCCAGTGGTTATGCTAACGCTTTCTTGTGGTGTGTTTGTTGGCTAGGCCGCCCCCGCGAAGATGCGATTGCGCTCGGAGAAGCACTTGGCCAACATCACCAAGCGCGGAATGGTCTCCAAGCCTGAAAAGGTGCGTTGCTTGTGGCGAAGCCCAAGAACACTGCGCTTGTTTTACTGATGTCGCCGTGCTTATTCGGTGTATATGTAGAACGAGAGCGGCTACGGCGTCGGCCCTGTGCTCTTGGGCTTCTTCGTGTTCGTGCTCGTGGGCTCTTCGGTGATTCAGATCTTGCGAACGGCTCAAATGGGATTGTAATTTACGCATTCCATTTAAACTTCTCGCAAGAACGAGATGAAGAGCGCAGACTGAAAGGACAAGGATCAAGTGACTTGCCGTTCTGGAAGCTCCCACGAAGCCGAGCGCTGAAGGTGTCGTGTTCCGTGGCGGGACGAGTCTCGTCCCTACCTCATGAACAACGGCACTCATCGCGCTCGCTTGTGCGCTCGTACTGCGTTGCTCAGTTGCTCGCGAAATAGTGTAGTTGATATTGAAAACACATCCTCCCCTGAGAAGGAATATATATATATATATATGTTTTTTGTTGTCGCAAAGATCAAAGCTTCCACGCATTCTGTAGTGCAAGTTGATCATCATGCTCTTAGGGCTAGAGGGGTTAAAGCCACAGCATCTCGGCGTTGGCACTGCTTGCGATCGAGCACATGGAGCCCGACAAAACGATTTAGCCCTATGCTGACTGCATGTTAAAGATTCGCTTGAGCGAAGCTGCGCATAATGCAGTTGAATTGCGACAAATTTCTTTCTTTTTGTCTATTGGAACGGCATGCGAAGCAGTTGCTGTGAATGCCTTCCTACATGCACATTCTGATTCAGTCATCTCTTTTTCCAATACGGTACATACTCCGTCTACAATTCGGTGTGCTGGGACTCAGTCTCCTTGATCTTCTTGATGAAATCGGCCTTCTCCACGCACCCGACGCACTCGACGTTGCGCTCGCTGAGGATCTTCTTCAGCTGCTTCACGCGCATCTTGGTGTAGTCTGTGTTTACGTCCGTCTTGGTGGCTGGGTGGATACAAAAGGCAACGATAAGTCCATCAATTTTCCATCTACGCAGCATTCGACAAAACAATGCGCGACGTACGGTAGCGCATGGAGCAGAAGTCCGGGTTCTTCTTCTCAAGCGACTTGCAGATCTTGAACGAGTCCTTGCCGTACGTGATCTGGCGTGCGACATCCTTCTTCAATGGCTCAAGGAAGTAGCACTATATAAATACATATATCAAAATCATTTTAGCCCACCATGATCGGCAATATGCCTTGCATTCCTTGTCTGCACGTACCAACTTGTTGTCCTTGGTGCTCAGCTTCTTGCCGCAGTACTTGCCCAACGCGGTTTCCGCGATCTCCAGCTTCTTGCCACCCTTCTTCTCCTCCAAAAGCGTCGTGTACACGCCCTTCACGTCATCCACCACCTTCACGCACACTGCGGCAAAATAGACAACACCAAGAGAAGAACCAATCAGTCTCCATTCGCGCACCAAACCTCGCAACGCAACAAGATCGCGCATTATGCACGCACCTTCGCAGTCCTTCTCGTCCGCCGCAGAGGCGCCTGGGACGGCACTCAGCACCAACGCCACCAGAGCGAGCAACACGACGCGCTTGCAGCCCAGCATTATTCCTCTTCGTTGTCTGTGATCTGTGCTTTAAAAAGTATCCGACACGACGACACCACGTTTTTCCAGAACGCAACAGCTCTTTTCTAAAGACACCAAATCACCGATTTCAAGCGCGCTTAAGCGGAGAACAATAGCGAATCTATAGAGTTTCGAGCTTGCCATTTAAGCGCGGGCTGAAGATGGGCTCACGATTGGAATGAATCGTGTTTAGAAGGACATTTATCTATGAAGGTATGCATGCAGGCAATTGGTGTTTTGACAATCTTGTTTCGAAGGGGTATTTATTTTAGAAGGTTTGAATGGTGCTGCGATCAGTCTGTAAAACGACACACATCAAAGGTTGCCACGTGGATGGATACTGGCGGTTACATAGATACCATGGGCTCTCAAAATTAATGATGCAAATGTGGATCTCGTGACTTTTTGCAACGAGCTCTTCTTCGCGTTTTCATTTCCAAGTGATGCCATATATATATGATCGTTTGATTTATATATATATATGGAATCTGCGTGCGTGCGTACAAGCGATGCTTACTAAGGGCGACAACCCTTGCTGCTCACGAGTAGCGCGTTTGCAAGTCGGAGAAGAACCCGCTCGTTATGTTTTTCAGCTGAAAAACACACAAAAAAAAACGTACATAAAGAGTGAGCAGCCATACCACCCTACTCTCCACACTCTACCCAGAAGCAGCATATTCACAGACCTTGTTGGCTTTCTCGGACATGGACGCCTTCAACTGCTGCATCTGGTAGGCTGCTTCATCCCCCATCACTACAATAGGAAGCACACAATATGTGACTCAGAACCCACTCATCAAATTAAACAAAGCAAAGAAGAGTCGTACACTCAGCTGATGGCGCTCGCTGGCGGCCATTTCCGTAAAACGCATCACTCGAGATCGACCGCGAGCCCTGGAACTTGGACAAGTGGCTTGGGTCCACCTGCGTCGCTTCACTGCCGAAGAAGTTGGCGGACGAGATGGACTTGGAGTTCTTGTACTTGTCCAACGTCTCCGATGGCACCGACGATGCCTGGTACGACGCTGGCTTTGCTGGAGGCGAGAACTGGTTCGCGACTGGCTTTGCAGCACGATCGCTGTGATACGTAGTAGGTGCCCAGACCATTTCAATTAGCTCATTCAAGTTCCATCAGACACATCATGCGAGACTTAAGAACGTACTTTTCTGCTTCTTGTAACGCACGCGCAAGTGCCTCGTCGTCCTCAATCTGCTTCGTCTCGGATACATTTACGGCTGGAGCAGGGGGGTTCTATCGCCTCGCAGCCAACAATGAAAAAGCGTCAGCACAAATCCATACAACGACTCCAAATCGATACAACGAAAAATGACGCAACACCTCAAATGGAATGTCGTCAAAGTCAAAGTCTGCGCCTCCACCCGTCGACAGCTTTGTTGCACCAAGCCGAGTCGACTTCTTCGCGGTACTCGTTTTCTGTGCATGGGTTGACAACACAGTTTTGAGGCATTAACTATCTTCACTTTCTCTCAATAAGACACAGAGCAATTGATTACCTTGACTCGCGACTGCAAGCCCATCGAAGTCGACGCGGCGGCATCTTGGCCGAGCAACACCACTGGGCGGTTCACTGCAAGCAGTCCCTCCGCAGGTGTTGCTGCTGGCGTAGCAGCTGCGGCGGCAACAGACGGTGCAGGAGAAGCAGTCCGCTGGAAATGGCCAGAGCCCGTGTTGTCATCAAGCGACGCAAGCTTCACGAGCTCGTCCAATCCATCGGCATCTTCTTGACTTTCACTTGAGCTCTCCGCTGCAGCTTCAGGAGCAAAAATCTGCACCACCGCCGTCTTCACCTTCTTGGCCAGCGCTGCTTTGTACAGCTGCGCACCCTTGGAGTTGTACTTTTGTTCAATCTGCACGTATACACTCATGTTAGCATCTCTGCTATGAAGCATACCAGACAAAAGGATATGAACGGGCAACTTACGCTGGTCATTTCGGAGACACCGTACTGCTTGAAGAACTTGCGCGCCTCGTTGTTGCCGCCGACGTACATGAGCTTGAGCTGCTCCTCGGTCCACTCGTCCATGTCGATCGAGCGCACGAACGAGAGATGCACGCCGAGACGGCGATGGTACCCAGAGCAGTCGAGGCAGATGAACACGCCGTACGTGACTGTGGCCCACGTCGGGTTGCGCTTGTTACAGTCGAAGCAGCCTTTGTTGGCCGCACTCGAGCGCAGCTTGTGGAACCACGCGTCGCGCACCTCCGTCGGCACATACATAGGTTTGGTGCTCAGACTCATGGCTCAACTTGCTTCTGTCGATGTGCTTCGCGCTTGGATCGCTCTTTTGCGAAATAAACAGCGAAGGAGCCATACTGACTAACTGACCTGCAAAAAACGTAACCGCAGAGGATGGCAGGGGGAGGTTACGTCAAGAATTAAAGTGAAAGCATTCTTGACATTTTCGACATGTTCTTGAAGTTGCTGCATTTTTGCGGAGGGAGGGTGTTGAACATGGAAACGCCAATGAAACAGGCAGAAAGGTGTCGTACATGAGAGAGTATGGCGGTTATCTTCAGATGACCGCTCTAGCAATCTGCACAGTTGAGCGCGGCTTTCATGCGTGTATCGCCATTGGCAGACGCATTCGCTGACTCTGCTGACTGCCTGAGTGCGGAGGTTGGTTCTGTGGGTGGTGCATTTAGCGAAGTTCGCCACGAAGAGGCACGCTCTCGAGAACAACTTGATGCAGGATTTGTGGACACCCAGTTGCGCTTAGAGGGGGATTGCACGCAGCAGCGCAAGTCCCATGCACTCGCAGCAGCAGCCGACTCATCGGACGCTCGTGACGCCGAAGAAGAAGGCAGGAGGAGGGTGCCATGCCATCACGCGCCAGATCTTCGCGCTCCCCGCACTGCAGCAATTTGAGCCGGTGCTCGCGTCCTCACCGAGATCGTATGTGGTGCTGGCGAGCAGCATCCCCAAGATTGAAACCGCGCAGAATAAGAGCAGTCGCCCAAACAGCAGTCACAATGATGCAGATCGTCTACGTGCGCCACCATTTGCGCGCCAAGGCAGTCCAGGCGTGGCGGCCGTGTCGTCCTCACCGCTGTTGTCTCCACCTGTCGCCCCTCGTCGCCCGAAAGACAGAGAAAATGCGCAGAACTCGCCGAGGACGATACGTCCGCAGCCTCCACTCGGGATTTCCGTGCGAACTGACGCCAATATCTACCGGTACAACCAAGGAACGACGCAGCGCATGGCGATTCGACCGATCTTTGAGCAGCGCAAGAAGAAGCTCAGATTGCTCGCAATATATTAGCAGCGAGAGAGGACGAAGAAATACGAAAGCCAGCATCGTCAATACCGACTGCGCTTGATGATGATCAAGGACGAGACGAGGCAGAGCAGTTTGTTGATCGTGCTACAAACGATCTCGACGACGACGAAGAGCAAACTAGTGAGGATGAAGAGAGGGAAGAATTCACGACGATCAGGTTCGTGTCTCCTCGCTCTGCTGATGCCAATCGTATCAGAACAGCACCTGGCGAAACCCGTGAGAATCACATCCGAGACGAGAGGTCAGCGGGATGCCAAGATGTTATTTTGGCCCGCGAAGAAGGCAATGAAGTCATTGAATTGGTTTCTGCTAAAGATGAAGTGGCAGAAAGTGAGCCCCAAAGTGGAGAAGCAGATGTAAAAGACGAAGGAGAGGATGGCACCTTGAGTGAAAACCGTCTGCTGCGACCACTGCTTCCTGGGCACTACCATGAACCATTCCTTACACACGAAAGTGACAAATCGATGTGGTTGAGAAACGCGCCGCAGAAAATGCCAGCCAAGTCGCTTGTTGCAACAAAACGACCACCAAGCGCAAGCAAGCAGCATGGACAGACCGGAAGCGTGCTATACAAGCTGCTGTGGAAGGATTTACGATCACTCGGGACGCAAGATGTGATGGTCTCCGTTTTTCTGAGTTCCGAGGAGCACCTCATATAGAAATGTCGTATCGGTCGCACCCAACAGCTGCAGAAGGAGACTCACCATGTGAAGAAGCACTCCCTGTGATTAACATTCGTGAGTCGCACCTCACTGTGTCCAAGAAGGCTCGAAGTGATTTACGCATACTGACTCCTTTTCCACGTTTGAGAGCTGTCGAGCGACTTGGGAGTCCCATGTAAGAACCAGAAAGGAAGAAAGGCAAATATTAGCCTCCTGCAGCAAAGATGAGATGGTTCAACGCGTCCTGGACCAACTGATCGCGAGTATCAAAGGTTGGGTTGATCAGTTCTATCACAAGGTGGGAAATTGTAGCTAACTAGCATTTCTTTCTCTTGACTTGTAGACTGGGGAGTCGATCCAGAACCCTTGTTTCATGGGCTCAATATGTGCATTCAACACCGTCAAGGAAAGGAACTTGTTGAGACTGTCGAGGAGAAATTCAACGCGTTTGCTGAAGGTACCTGGAAGTTGTTTTGGTGGACTTTTGCCTTCGTCTTGATCATCTGCTAACCTTGAATGCTGTCTGGTGGACAATTAACAAGGTGTCAATCGGCTGCACGGCAAGCGGAATATTTGAAGTCTGCGCGACGAGATCGAGCAAGAACTGGAAGACTTTGAGAAGTTACTCGCGCTTCGCTGCCTCAACATTGGGCAGGATCACATCGTGACGATACCACCAAGCGAGATTCTTCACATCATCTTGAAAGGAAAAGTGGATGACGAATATGTTCGGCACGCACTCCCGACAGTGCTCCCCATCGCCAGCATTGCCGACAAACGTGAGCTAGCTCGCAAAATGGTGCTAGCTTATGCGAATGCGTCGTATGGCGATGCGTTCAATTTGATTTGCTGGAGCTGCTTGGATGTGTCTGAGAACGTGACGGTTGAAGCAGCAGAGCTTCTTGACCGGATCACAAGAAACGACGATGAAATGGAGCCTCCTCAGTCCGAAATCGACAACGAGAAAGGCACGAAGCGAGTGAAAACAGCGTCGTCCGTGGCAAGTCGAGCTCTGTACCTGTTCACCGGACTCCAGGCAATCCAGTTTCTCCAGTTTATCGCGAAAGCGGCGCATTTCAACAAAGCAATCCAGCATCGTGTGCAGGTCCAGTTGAAGCCCTATGCAGCATCGTTTGAAATGTTCCGTTTGGCGAGTGCAGTTTCTGGACTGGACAATTTTGAGATCACGGCAAGGCTCTTTGACGCCTGCTTCACGGCGACAGCGATCTATCCATGTACTCGTTTCTGGGTCCAATACGAAGAGCTCTTTGAACTAGATCTGGCAGAAAAGGCGCAATCTTGCAACCCCAAGCTAGAAGCAGCGGATAACAGCGAAGGTAAGGAGGCTGAACTGCAGTGAATCTGCCTTCCACGTTTCCCAGATCAATCAATGTGAAAGAACAAACAGCTGCGCGATGAGAGTAGAAGAAACAATTGCATATTTGTTGTGACCGTCACATCTTCGTTTTCTTTTTCAAACTCAAATGCTGTCCCTGCATCAGCTATACATGCTGGACCTCCGCTACAACAAACAAGCGAGAACGCACAGACTGTCAGCATCGACACACGTTTCACAACGCTCAACAGTATCAAGACGCTGTCCACATCGTCTATTTTGACGCACCTGCTCCAACGCCATCGCAACTCCTGTCCATTTTCCGTTCCGTCTACTCGCTTCATTCTCTCTTTACTTGATTCTTTTTTCTTCTCGTTGCAGTCGCTCTTGCTTCATACGCCACCAAAAAAGGCTCAAAACCCCGATGTCGAATGGAATAATACGCTATCGCGACTGCATCTTGTTCCATTTCTGTCGTATAGCTGTTGCATTTATTCGTCCGAAGGCTTGGCTAAGTGGCCGCGCGATTTCTGGATGTACGCGGGGATCTTTGGGCCGTCATACTGATCGGTTGGCAGACCGAGCGAACGGCGGATCGGCACGACGACCAGTGGCAGCGCAACGGCGACGGCGCCGATGGCGCAGGACGCGACGACCACGGGCTCACGGTCCACGTAGTAGCGGACGAACTTGGCGAAGCCACTCATGCTGCTGCTCTCTTCTTCGCTTCTGGTGGTGGCGATGTGCACGCAATATTCGCAGCTCTCTCTTTTCAGGGCGAGGTGAGACCGCAGGAATGACATTTGACCTCAAAGAGCAGGTGAACCGGTTCAGCAGAAAAAAGTGAACCGGTCCAATGCAATTCGACAATATGCTTCTAGATAGGCACAATATGCATTTACATAGGCTTATGTGGAAATGCTGTTGGAGAGGTTTACAGATTCGCACACGAAACGACGCGACTGCTCCAATGGAACGGACATGAGGGGCTCCGCAATGGCGAACGCTCCGCTTTGGCAGCACGCTACCATTTGACTTAAAAAAAAAGAGAGACGCAGTAGAAGACGAGAGCTTAGTGACCTCAAAGATGAACTACGGCATCATCCAGAACCGGCGCCACGACAAGCAGAAAGGCGGTGGCGCAGGAGGTGCCAAGGAGCTTCTACAAGATGCACGCCTGCGCGAGATCGCCAAGCAAATGGGACTCGATGCAAAGGACTTTGGCGAAGAAGCGCAAAGTCTGTGGCAGTTGCTGGACGACGTGGCGGTGAACGACCCAAAGGCGTACCAGAATTTCATCCATGAGCAGCTGAAAGACGAGCCACCGGTTGCACCGCCGACGTCGGCATCGCATGACCAATCCACTGGACAGAGCAATCAGGACGCGCATAAGACCAAGGAGACAAACAAGAAGGACAGTCCAAGCATCGCGCTGCCGCGGTATTTTACGCCGACCCCGGGCTTTGTGGCGAAATGCGCCATGTACCATACGATCAAGTGTTAGCAGCAGGAGACCAAACTATTCTTGAACTGCTGTGTACACAAGATGATCGGCATGCCGAAAAACCCAAACAATAGGAGCGAAGTCCCGAGTGATACGCGGGCAGTACCTAGCGCGAGCAACCTAGCGATCCCATTGGTGGTTGACAAGCTCCGCGAGATCCAGGATTTCGCTGGCGGGCTCTGTGTCGCCATCGACGTGGTGTTCCACCCGTGGGTCATGCAACGATGTGAATGGGACGGCAACTTCAAGCGCGAGGTCACGAAGTTAGCGGTCGAGTGGGTGCAACACGATGCGAAGGTGCGGCTCGTGGCATCAGCGGGTAAATTCATCAAGAGCCGGTACAAAGGTGGCGTCGCGGTCGGGAATGAGATTATCACCGCGAAATTCCTCGTCGATCCGTCCAGCAAGGAGAGGATGGTAATCAAAAGAGCGCAGAAGCCGAAGACAAAGAACTCACATCGCACACAATGGATACACCATCCACGCTGCTCAAGCAGATCAACTTGACACGAAAGGAAGAAGACCAAGGTGACTTTTTGATCGCACCCACATCTGAGAAGCGTGCTTTGTCCTCTGCGCCTCAACCCGTGACACTCGCTATGCCGAATCCAAAACCGCACATTCTCAAAGATCAAGTGACTGCTTCTGATCATCCCAATCAGCCACGAGAATTTCAAACTAAAGAGACAAAGAAGCCACTGATCCGGGTTCTAGAGCCTCCCTCATCTGTAGCTTCGGCGCCAAACACGCCCGCCACACGAACAACAGTTCCAAAGAAGAAGCCAACGGCCGCGAAACCCAAGAGCTGCGCGATCAAGAAAGGATTCCTGAATTCCGTGAAAACACAGTTGTATCCGACCGGATCGAACGAAGGTAAAGCGTCGTCACCGTACGTCAACCTGCCCTCTCGGAGCAAAGTCGTGGATCTTGGCGAGATCGAGCGCCAAAAGAAACAGCAGGAGCAACAGCAGCGCGAGGCGCAGAACGAAGTGCTGTCGTTTCTTAACCCCAGTGAGCAAAAGAGGAGCGCACCCTCATCTGCTGAAGTGGATTGTGGGGACTTGGAGTTTGAACAGCTTTGCATGGAAGCGGACCCGGATCTCAAACCGCAGCGAGAAAAGCAGCAAGGGGATATGGATGATACTGCACGCCAACTTTTCGGGAATGGTCTGGACGAAATCTCCAAGTTCCTCACACTGTAACCGAGTCTTGGTGCCGATTTTACTCAATATTGTCCATATGCTGTGCGGTGAGATGCAAATCATTACGAAGCAATTCCTTCATTTACCTTGGGTTTGTCTTCCCTATCTTACGAAAGAATGCAGACTGATGATTGCAGTAAATCGATGGAGTGGCGCCTGTGGTTAACTCATCATGCTCAGTGTTTCAAGAAGAAAAATGCGACCAAGCAATTGACGAACTGAGTCCTTCATTTGTTTTTCACTTTACCGCAGTAAACCAGCTGTCACCACACAGCGCAACCGTCGCCACACGACGGGTTTATCTTCTATCCTCTCACTTCCGGCTGCACGATGTTGTGAATTCGCTGGTAGCTCATCAGTAGAAACGCGTTCAGCAGCTGCAGGCTCGCCGCCGTCGATGGGAAGCTCTCGAGCCGCTTGAGCAAGATCACCGTGTTGTACTTCACGCTGATCGACGGGTGGAAAATCCCTTGCGCGATCGTGTGCAGACCGCCACGAAGCAGCGGCAAAAAGCTCAAGAACTCCTGCAATTCTTCTTCAGTGTGCAGCAGTGACACGAAATCGTGGTACACTTTCTCCACTTGACCCTCGTCCAGCACGACTATGTCGCCTTGTAAGCTTCGAATGTGCTTCTTGATATCAATCCCGGTTTTATCTACGTAAACAACACGAAAAACAATGAAAACCATCTGTCGTAGTAGTCAAGGAGTATCACCAGCATTCGTCAAATGCACCAGCATGCACACATAATGGGTTGGGTGGATATATTAAACGCGGGCGTGGAGAACTTGCGATGCTTGCGCGAGTCCGTGAGCAGCTTGTAATTGTCCGTTCGTGCCCATCTCGTGATGCGTTTGTTGTTCATCGCGATTCGCTTCACCTGCGTGTCGACGTCGATGTAGTTGGCTTCCCCAAGAGCAATGTCGACGACATTCTGAGCGTCAAAGAAGAACAGCAAGCAGCCCAGAGTTACTGCTTAATTGATGTGTGTCCCCTCTCTTCTAGAGACTCCCATACCTTGCGCGTATACTCTTCAAACATGCAGCGGATCCACTCTTCGTCGTATCCTGCGTTCAAGCCGTCGAGCACTTCGAGCACAAACATGCGGTCCGTTCCTTCGTACTCATCTCGCTCTGCTGGTGCCGACAGAATCACCTCCCCCGTCGAGATGTCACAAAGCACATCCCACCACTCGCGCTTGCTCTTAAACATCGGATTCGTGACCCCCGCGATGAAGCCTGGCGTCGACAGGAAGCCCAAGTCCGTCAGGTTAGCGTATCTAAAAAGCATTGTGGACATCGCAAAGCGATGAGATGTTACAGCAACATTTGCGGAAAGGCATGAGATGCTCCCAACAAAATAGGTATCCAACGTACGGGAATTGTCGCTGAATGAGTCCAAAAAGGGGAGGACACACGAGCGAACTCATCGACAGCACGTAGTTGCACACCTCGCCTACCAATACCAACAAAGTCAAGCAAATCAGCCAGATCCACGTATAGACGCTCATCAGAAGTAGACCATACCAGCTGGCTGGTTGTACCCCAGTACGATCACGCGGGCTCCCGTGAGCACTGCGTTGTACAAGATCATGGTCTGCTCGCCGAACCTCAGCAGCAGCTTCCGCAAGAGTCCATCGTCGTACTGGTCATCCGTGCTGCACAACTTAAACTGCAGTGGGATGTGCTGCTCGTGCCATTGCGCGTGCGTGCGATAGAACAGCGACTCCTCCATCTCTTTCTTCGCGTTCGCGCCATGCGCAACGCTGCGACCGTTACTGCTGACCGTGCGCTTGAGAAGACGCCGTTCCATGTCGGAGAGATTGCGCACGCCACTCGTATCGACCGCATTCACCACGTCGAACAGCTCCTGCAGGATCATCTCCGCCTCTGCGTCTTCCTTCACCACCGACAGCTTCCCAGCAGCGACGCTCAGAACGTCCTTGAACGCAAAGCAAAACTAGTAGAGCAAAGAGATAACAAACCACACATGTAGGCTTAATAAACCATTCCCGTCTAACACACAAAGAAGCAATGCCTTATACTACGTACCTTATGGGGCGAACAAATCGCAACGGCTTTGACTTTGGCGCCTCGCCGCGCAGACGTATCGTACGTGGTGTGCACGATGCTCAGGCAGTACATGAACTCCTTCAACGGGTCCTTCACGGCATCCTTCTCTTCGTCTTCTCCTTCAGCGAGTGCCGAATCAGCGCTTTCCGATGCCTCATTGCCGTCGTCCTGTGTGGCATCAGCAGCGTTATTCGAGCCGTGCGCGACCTCGTACTTGCGGGTCGCCGCCTTGCGGTTGAGGAAAAAGATCGTAAAGTCCTCCTGGCGGTTGTGGACGCCCTCGGGTAGCATCACGTCCGCGAAAAACTCGGGCGAGTAGTGCGGGATCTCGCGCGGGAAGCTCGCGCGCAGTGTGCTGCCCTTGTCGATGTCGAACTCCGCGAAGAGCACGACTTCCGCCATGCGTCCGCCTCCGACCGCATCCATCTTGGCTTTTTGCTCTTCCCGATTGAAGAGAAGCAAGGAACAGGCGTCGCACTTAAGCGAGGTGCATCTCAAGCTGTTGCGCGAAGGTGACGCAATGTGTGTTTGTGCAAATGTTGTTTGTGTGTTTTGCACAGACTGTTCTTTGATGGTGTGTCTTCTGTTTGTGTCGGAGCTTTTTCTTGTGGGATCGACACGCGCAGTATACAAAACCCAAGATGTTTTGGCGTGATGATTCAGGACTGGGGCGTGATGCAACTGCAAACTGAGCGCGTTCCGTGTGAATTCGCGCAACCTTCTCGCAACCTCTCCATCAACAGAACTGCTCACGCGTCCCCATTTGCGCTTTTCTGACTATCCGTGCGCAAGACACCCATTCGTCCAAGATGCCGTTTGAACCGCGTCTCGACCGCATCCAGCAGCTGCAGCAGCTCCCCGAGAACGCGCAGAAGAGCCTCGTGCCCGTGTACCTCGATGCCGTCGCCGACCTCGACACGCCCGTGAGCGTGCTGCTCAAACTGCGCGAGGGCAACCCGCACTCGTTCCTCTTCGAGTCGGTGTCGCCGGGCGAGAAAATCGCGCGCTACTCGTTCATCGGCAGCGGACCGCTCAAGGTCGTGGCCACGGGCGAGGGACTCGATTTTGAAGGCGACCCGCTGGTGAACTTGGAGAAGGAGATGAAGCAGTTTCGCACGATCGAGCTCCCGGAGCTGTCGGTGCCCATGACCGGTGGCGCCGTCGGATATTGCAGTTTCGACGCGATCCGCCACTTTGAGCCACGTCTTGCGCCGTACATTGAGAAGCAACGCGATGTGCTCAAGGTCCCAGAGAGTATTTACATGTTTTTCGACACGGTCGTGATCTTTGACCATGTGTTCCACTCGCTCAAGATTGTGTCCCATGCGCGATTGGACACGGACAACTTGGAGCAAGCATACGAAGAAGCCAAGCAGAAGATCCTCAAGGTGCGCGATGCGTTGGAAAAGCCATTGGCTCGTTCGTCGAGTGGCTCGCACGCGAATGCCTCTACTAACACCAAGAAGATTGATCTGGAGGCGTGCTCGAATGTTGGCCAAAAGGGGTACGAAGGATTTGTCACCAAACTGAAGGAGCACATCGTTGACGGTGATATCTTCCAAGCCGTGCCTTCGCAACGTATTGCCGTGGACTTGCCGAGTCACGTCAAAGCACTGGATCTGTACCGTCAAATGCGTGCGATCAACCCTTCGCCATACATGTTTTACCTGGAGATGGGCGAAGATTTCCAAGTCGTCGGTGCGTCGCCCGAGATGCTGGTCAAGGTCGACCACGAACGTATCGTCGAGACTCACCCTATCGCTGGTACGCGCCACCGCGGCAAGACCGACGCTGAAGACGATGCGCTGGCGCAGGATCTGCTTTCGGACGAAAAGGAACGTGCCGAGCACATCATGCTTGTGGATTTGGGCCGAAACGACGTTGGCCGCGTCGCCAAGCCAGGATCTGTGCGCGTCGACGCGTTGATGAAGATCGAAAAGTACTCGCACGTGATGCACATTGTGTCGGTCGTGAAGGGTGTGCTGCGTGACGACAAGACGGTGTACGATGCGTACCGCGCCATGTTCCCAGCTGGTACGTTGTCCGGAGCGCCAAAGGTGCGTGCAATGGAGCTCATCTGTTCACTCGAAGAAGAGCGACGTGGTGTGTACTCGGGCTCGGTCGGGTACTTTAGCTTCAGCGGCTCGCTGGACACTGCGATCGCGATCCGCACGATCGTCGTCAAGGACAAGAAGGTGTACGGTCAGGCCGGCGGCGGCATCGTGTACGACTCGGACCCGTACGCCGAGTACATGGAGACCGTGAACAAGTTGGGCTCGGCGATCCGCACCATTGAGAAATGCTCGACGCACTTGGCAAACGTCCAATAGAGAGCAGCTTTGTGAAGTCGACAATTGAGAAGAAGATCTGAATGGAGTCAACAAACCCAAACTGCTTGGCGTTTGCTCAGTGTGTCTACTTCGTTGTGATTATGCCTGCCATAGTCACTATTCACATGTTACTTTATCAAGGGTTGACTCTCCCTTTAGATGTATTGACAAGCGACAGCACAGTTAATGACAGGGGGTTCTTCCACCGAGAGATCCTAGGTGTTCAGACTGCACCGTATTCGACAGATTGATTCAATATGAAGTGCTCGCGATGAAAATGCGGAAATCCGCATGCACCAAATGTGCGGCGCCCTCACTTGCACCTGCAAGTGCTCGCAGAAGCATGCCACCGAGAGCGGCGGTGCCTGAACGGCTGCACCAAAGGCAAAGCCCTTCTTCCAGGGAGACGACAAACGAGCCATGCCGACGTGATTTGACCACTCGGAGCACCTAACGGGGTCGACAGAAGTATCATCCAGTGTCCGCTAACACAGCGCTTACTGTGTATGCCACAGTGGCGCACATAACACCGTCGTGTCTAGTGCATTTTTCCAATCACACGGATCGTATTCAGATGGATCTCGTGAACGATGGGAAGAAGCGCCAGCGGCAGTCTCAAGAACACCAGGTAAACCACACCTCAAATGAGTTCGCATGAATCAGCACTCGCATCGAAGGCTACCTTGGCTAGCGCTGATCCGATTAATTCTCGTTATTTTCATCGTTAGTGGCATCAATCGTCAGTGTATATTTGCTGAAGAGAGGCGCATGTTACATGCCCGCGAGCACATCGCCCAGCTAATCGATGGTCTTTTTGCGCATGTGGAAGAAACGATAAGGTCGCGAAGAAAGACGCTATCACCGTCTCTACCGCTAAAGTCCCATGATCAAGATCCAAGACCCAAAGAAAACACCGAGTGAGTGTGACTCACTTGGACTGAGAAAAATCACACCCACGGCAAACGGTACGCGTATGCAGGTCGCTCAGCTCAACAAGATGCAAGCGGGCATGCAGACTGACTTTTCGTTGTCGCCCGTCTAGGACGCAGTGTCATCGTCTTCAAATGGTCGAAGTCATGCACGCGCGATGGAAATAATGATTCCGCTTGCTGCAAACGTCGTGCACATTTGGTCGTTGCTGCGTACAATTCGTGACTGTGTACGGCAGCGCACTGGTTTCAGTGTACGCACACTTTTCGTGTGTGTGTGTGTTGTCGGCACGTTCTTGAGCGTCACGCCTCGAGCTCTCTTCGTTTCATTATGAGCATACTGAGTTCAAGTCACCCTGTTCTCCCCATCCCCGCGCCTCACCAGTTTCCACACCCACACCCGCCTCCCTTCCGCCATTTTGGATTTCACCTGCACTCGCGCACAGCTGGTTTTTTTTGTGGGTTGGTGCGGGTTTTGGCAAGTTTCCGAACCCACCCGCCCGTCCGAATTGTGCGACCCACCAACACACACAAAAGCAACAAAGCGTGGGGTTGGGGACTTGACGACGCGTGAATAACAAACAGTTTCACACTTGGAGACCCGCCCCCTCCTCAAGCACAAGCAAAACACCTGCACAAGCCCACCTCCACTTTTGGACATGGCGCGGGACGAGCAGCACGAAGCCCCGCGTCGCGGACGCCCCAAGCGCACGTCAGCGAACGTGCATGGACCGCCCAGCAGTATGCCGGTCGGGGTCGCTGCGCCGCCACCGCCGCATCAGCCAAATCCCAAGAGCCGCATGGAGATGATGCTCGCAGCTGTCACGACGGCCGAAGCTGCAGCCGCTGCGCACCAGTATCCTGCGGTGCCGCAATCGGCGTCCGTTCCACAGTACGCTCCGCCATCGCAATTCCAACAAGCGCCGCCGTCGCAAGTGTACCACTCGTATCAGGTGTACCAACCGCAGCAAGCGTACCAGCAACAACCGCAGCAGCAGCAACCAGAGTCAGCGTACTACCACCAGCAGTCACAGCAGCAACCGCCAGCGCAGCAACAGAGCTCTTCATCCGACAAGGTGAAGCGGAAACGCGTCAAGAAAGCCCGTAACGACATCAGCGAATGGACTGCCGCTCCGCAGTCGCAAGTGACACCGGCATCCACTGAGACCCACCATAACGACATGAGCATCGGCAGCTTAATGACAGCGCCGCACAGCATCAGCAGCTTGACGACGACGATGGGAGGCGACCATACAGCGCCCCCGCCACCGACATTCCCGATGCCCGTAGCCGCATCGTCTGGGCTTCACGTCCGTGCGCCTGCGGCAGCAACGTCATTGTCGTCGATTTTGTCGTCATCTCCTGCAGGCGCGACGTCGGTGTTTGAAGCTACGCCGACGATCATTCAAAGCTTTGCCGAGACCGAACGTCAGCGGGCACGTGCAACCACTGCGACAGCTAGCAGTAATATGAACATCATCATGCTGACGAACAGCGGCAACAACTACAGCAATGGGAAAGAAGCGAGCGTCAATAGCAACAGCCATCGCAGTGGGAAACACGACGTAGAACGTGGTGCAGCAGTTGGGACGTCTGGACGGAGCAATAGCGCCAGCCACACACAGTCAGTCTTAGAGTTATTCTTTCCCGATGCTGCTGGTGCTGCTGCAATGACGACCTCAACGACTGCAAATGGAGGAAGCCGAGACTCAACCAAGTCGCTCAAGCGGAAACGACGTGCCGTCGACTCAAGCTCCACCAGCAGTAGCCGATCTAATCGACGTGTGCACGAAGACACAGTGCTTGGCGCCAATGGCAGGTGGGAGGATATGTTGCGTTTTGGCGTCGATGCCGCCAAGCTGATCCCTCAGGGTCTTGTCGATCGCGTTGACGCTAAGATGAGCACAGCATTTATCAGCAAGTTGATTCGAAGTCACGTTGCGAATTGGATCCAGAAATCTGGCTTCGGCAACAACTTTGTATCTGAAGTCACGACCCTACTGACCGCGTATTACCCGTGCAATTACCCGACGATCCTGGACGAAGTGGTCGCTTCCTTTCTGTTTAAACGCCCTGAGGTAAGTCTCTGTATGATTGCATCGTGGAATGCTCTGCTTTTTCTTCATCTTGGTCGCATCATACTCACATTTCCCGCTGTGTCTCGATGTTAGTTTGCAGATTTGCTCTTGAAGCCCATGATTGAAAAACTACAGAAGTTTGGCGAGTCGGCAACAGGCGCAAAATATCCAGTGGTAGACGCCTTTGCAAGAGCGTGCTGCTTTGACGGTGCGGGTGGAATATCGGAGCTTTCACGACATAGCTTTGCGTGTGAGATCCTGCTGCAATGTCTCGTGGAACGAAATACTGAAAAGTTCATTCTCAGCTCAAGCATTGCAGCATGTGCTGTGAATTGCAGCGACGCGGTGTTGGAGAAATTGTGGCGTGAGATCCTGGAAGCATGGATTCTAGACTCAGATGAGTTTGACGTTGTGAAGAATCGATTGCCGAAACACGGTGCTGCCCACTGGAACATCGTGGACCCAATCCAACAAGCATATGAACTCCTGCATGAAGAGAAACTTCGCCTCCGTGGGAGCAGCAGTACGGACGCGCCGGACGGAGGATGCCGTTTGTCAGCTGCTTTCGTTCGCGTGGTCTTGCTCGATGCAAGGTTCAAGGATGAATCGGTGATTGTATCATCAGCAATCATGCAGCAAGCACTGGAATTGTTCTTTGGACATGGAAGTGTTTTTGAGAGCTCTGCGTTGCTATTGGATCGGGTTAGAGACCTCGCTGATGATAGTGGCAAAGAGTTTGCTCATTTACTGAGGTTCCTTGTAAATTCCACCGCAAAATTGAGCTTAAAAAAGACCAATTGGTTTGTACGGCATGTGCTGCGCTTCCTCTTGTCCGATGAGCACAGCATGGAAGGTCGCCACCAATTGCTCTTGGAGGTAGTGGCGCACTACATGCCGCTGCTGCTGGGAAGTGCTGAGGACGATGAGTTGAAGAGCCAAGGATTATCAAGCAAAGCCGACGAGAAGACAAGGAAGAACCCAGAAAATGGAGATGCGTCGCCGAAGAAAGTAAAGACGAGCAAGAATCTTGGCGCTACACAACTCGCCTGGGACTTGAGTCACGTGGAGAAGCACAGTGTCAGCAACGTTCTCGAGCGACTGGAGACCTTACTTGACACCTTGGACACACTGCACCACAACCACGTCGCCATGTTTTTCGAAACGTGGACTGCTGCATGGTCTTCAACATCCGACAAAACTGGAAGCGTCCCGTGGAGCTACGTGTACGCGATTATCCTTGCTGCTGTGAATGAGTCTAGTGAGTCCAAATACTCGACGTGGCTGATGAAGTCATTTCATCAGCTTGTTGCGCGAACATGCCGAAGTTACTTCAGTGTACTGGCTGCGTCAAATGGTGCTGCTGCGGTTGTTATCCACCGGTTCACGAAGATTCTGTATTTATTGCTGGCGTCGCCGCACGAGTTTGCAAAATCGTTGCTACATGATGCCGTTGATGCACTTTGTTCGTCGAAGAACGAGTCTTTTTCCAGCGGATCAGTTTTTAAGAACGCGGTAATGGTACACTTCGGAGAGCAAGGAGCACGCGATGAAGTATGGAGGAGAGCAGACTCGCCGATGAACGGGAAGCAAACTGCTATTATTGAGGATGGTGCAGCAAGTAGCAGTGCATTCACGCACAGCGATGCCGCATTTCAAGTTCTGGCGTCACTTTCCGACTTGGCGTCCCGACGTGATGATACGGGCAAGTTTGTGCGTGTCCAGCTCTCGTGTCGACAAATCGTGCGGTTGCTGTCAGACTTGTTGCACAAATTTGTCACGAGCCGCGTGAAGATACAGAAACTGATCGATACCATTGACGCCGTCGTGGCTAAACTAGACAAGTCTGCGGTGACAAAAGAGTGGACGCGACAGCATGTCGTGGAGCAGATGATTGAGTGCGCTTATCGTGTGGAGACGCCACGGATTATGGATCGTCTTGCTGGGCTGGTGCACAGGATAACGCGGACAACGGATGGTACAGGACACGGACGTGATGCGACATTGCTGTGGGGAATCGTACGGCAATGCACTAACGTTTGTTGTGGGTGCGTTCGTGTGAATCGTGAGCCAAACGCTCACCGTGCGAAATCAGCTCATTTCCACCTATCTGTGACAGGATCGTTTGCCGAGTTGGTGAAAGGAATGCTTCTTGCGACCCCGAGTGCGGCGAGCGACGTGGGCGTATTCATTGAACAGCAGCTTTGGTCCTGCCGTTCGAAAGACGAGCGCATGAACTTGTTTCTGTTGGTACTGCTGCAAAAAGTGGCGCCCGTCGAGCGTCCACCTCGGAGCTACCTCACGGCGATTCAACTTGCAGTCTTTTCCATTGGTACGACGACACAAGACCACACCCGCATCATGCAGTTGCAGCTATTAAAGGCGCTTTGCGCTCGCGTGGCCGCGCTTCGACACTTCGACAAGAATATGGTCTCCAAGAATGTGGCTCTCACAGAGGAGTGCCGAGCATGCGAGGAGTTGGTGTGCAATCCACGTTTACAATCTGATTTGCAGAGAATCGTGGCATCGTCGGCGATTACTCCTGGTGCCAGTGGCGCGTGCACAAGTAGCCGAGTTTCGATCGTGCTCGCAGAAGGGATCCTCGAGTTTGCAGCTGGGATTGCACGGAGAAGCAAATCTCACACAAGGACTACCGATAGATAGACGCGGAAAAAAGAATAGACGACTGAATAGAGAGAAAAGCGAGCGAGTGTCCTGCGCAGGGTATCCAAGTGAAGAAGGAGATATGGCAAAAAGGCAAGTCTTTGTGGTATGGTATGGGTGTTTGAGCAATCCAATTTGCAGTAGTAAAGCTAGTGGAGACGTGTTTGCCAACAACAAAACGTGTGCACGCTAGGCCGCTGTTAATTCTCCGATATTTTGAGACTCTGACCAAGGTCGTTGAAAGCTGTTATTCTGCTTGAAGGAAGCCAACCCACTCAGCTGTCAAGATCTTGCAGGCTGCTGGTTCTCTGGCACATCCCAGGTGCAGCTTCGTGTCTCGATGTTGTAGTAAAAACATCGTGCGTTGGGGTTTCGTGTGGCCAAGTCCTCCGTCACGCGCCGCGTCGACCCAATGCGTCCGATTTCCTGGCAAGCAATGGTACAAGCGAGTGTCATGCGACAAGCAAGGTCTTGCTCGTTCTTTTTCAAGAGAGGATCGGCGGTGTCTATTCGCGCCTGTTCATTTTTCTCTTACCTTAGCTCGCCGCAGCGCAATTTTCCCAGGCCCAGCAAAGCGGTAGATCCCATCGGGGGCGCGTTCTCGCTCAAGGCGGCGATAGTTCTCAAGGATCATCTCGTTTGACGGATCCAAGTCGATCGCGCGCCGATACAGCAACTCCGCCTGTGCAACAAAGGATAAGGTGTTTGGCAGAGTGAGTGACCATAGACACGTTCTGAGGAAAAGAGTGGACAAGCACCTTGTCGAATTCATGGCGGATGCACTGCATAAAAACCGCGTAATTGCCGAGCGCATTGACATCTCTCGGATGAAGAAACAGGTTCCAGCAAAAACAGTTGTCTTTCACGCCTTTCAGTGTGTCTTGCAGTTGTGAGTCAAGCGCTCGTGCTCGAGCCAGCAGATGCAATGCGCGTGACCACGTCTGCTTTAGCGGGTATTGACAGGAATACACGAGAAGCAACGCCAAGCCAGCGAGTGCTTCGACATCGTCTGGGATCAGCTACGAGGAAAACGACCACATTCAAATATGTCAAGAACAGCGAGTCGTGTAGCAACAAATGCAACATTTTGCCCATACTTTGAGAATGGCTTCGCAGATGACAAGTGCGCCTTTGCACTGCGTGAAGGACAACCAAACATTCAGTCGCCAACCAAGCGTGATCACAAGATGAAAGCAAAGTGTACAGACCTCATGCTGCATAATGTGCAGATACCGCTTCATGATCGGCGCCTGATCGAGCGCTTCCAGATCCGTCGGTTTGTAAACACGTTGATGGTATCGCAGCGCCAACGAGAGTTGGCAAAAGTTTGTTTTCCAGTCGCAGATCCCGATCCACATTGTCCGTCGAAACCATCGCTGAATGTACACCATCGCCTGACACAAAACAAAGTGCATAACCAAACGACACAGAAGCACATAAAAATGCCCGTCACCACAACACCGCCCAAAGAAAGCGAGACAAGATTTTTCTCGGCAAACGTACCCTTTCGACATTGAACGCGCTAAACACGTCGCGAGGCGGATTGAAGAACCGCTTTTTCAACGAAGTAACAGACTCCCTCTCACCATCATCGGAAACTCGAAGCCACTCATCAATCGGATCGGCGACGTCGCATTCAAGCAAGCTGCGTGGTTTGCCTTTGTAGACCCAGTGATGTGGGGACACCAAGTTCACGTACACGAATCCGCTGCCTGCTGGCCGATTGAGTTGCTTCCGGTACGTTGACTACAATTTTTTACACACACACACACGAAAACGCAGCAATCACATTCGCGAGGTTAGACGCTATGAGCACTGTCCCGAAGAGTGACGCAAGTGCGAAACACGCAATGTTTATTTACCAGTGCGAGCCATCAGCGCACGCGTCGAGCCAACGTGCGCCGCACACGGGTCTGCGCAAACACAACGAGTTCCTCTTCATGCGTTCGCCGCAATTGAGCTGCTCGTTGTTCGTTTTCGGCTTGAAGCCGCATTCTCTCGGCCACGACCTCTTCCATGTTGTCATACTCGGGAGGTTGCAGCCCATACGCGAGCACGTACCTCACGATATGGCGCACAACGAGCGATTTGTCAATGGGATCTTGCAGAATGTGGTATGCGCGGAGACGAGCAGCTTCATTCTCGTCGTCTTCTTGTTTCTTACGTGGGTCATCACCTAGATCCACAGCTTCAGATCCGCGTGAAGCTCCTGATGGCAACAGCGTCATGCTGCGATAGCGAGAGAATTGGAGTATCTGGAAAGCGAACGCAATCGATAAATCCCATCGCGTGTGCATGGACGTTCTGGGGTTGTACACGATTAATTTGAGAACGTCGTATCCGCTACTTTGCAGCATTTTCACGACATAAAGCGAGCCGCGATGGGAATCAAGAATAGTGTCAGTGACGGCTACGACGCCACGGAAGACGAGCTGCACATCAAGAAGTAAAGAAGCAGATACAAAGTCGTCATTGAGTCAGCGATGTCCACACAACAATAACGAGATCAAAAGTGAGTCACCTTTCCGAGCGAAGTGTAGATAGGATTCTTGTAGTACTTGACGTGTTCACCATCGACGTCTCGTCGCAACGATGTCGAAATTCGTGGCCAGGAGTGGCGCACGTGCAGATACACTCGCTGGACCAAGGCAGAAAGCAATTCACTCGTGGCTGCCGTTAACCTTTGCAGCAACTCTAGGTCCTCCAACACTTTGTCACCCAGACCACGACCACTGTCACTTAGCCGTAGGTCTCGTGGTTGATTTCGCTCCACGTCTTCTTGTTGACGAAGAAAACGCGTGATAAGGCTGTGTGGGATGCGTACAGCGCGCTGCCAGCACACGATCGCTTCAAAGATCTCGAGTTCGTAGAACAACTCAGTCGAGGAAGAGATGCCACTGCTACTGATATCGTCGTCGTGTTTGTTGTCTTCGAGGCACTTTGACGTCAATATTGGTTTCTCAATTTGTTGCTCAGCGACGGCGACACTCATCGTATCGCCACGATACAAAGTAAACCGAAGACGCCGCGTTTCGAGCTCATAAATATGTTCGCAGATCCGCCGCTTGCGTTTGGTCCAAATGCGCTCACGACGAGCTACCCACATGGCGTTGGTTTTTTTCCACTCGCGCAACACACGGAGCCGCTGTCGCATCCACTTGACGATGCGGACGCGCATGACCTCGACAAACGCAGCGCGTTGAGCTCGCAGACAACGCAATTGGTGGCGCGCATGAATCCGACGCTGCACATGAATCGCGGCTCGACGAAGTCGCTGAAAAGGTTGATACTCACGTCGTCACCGCTCATAGCTCTGAATCGTGGTCGCAGCTTGGCGCTCGACTTTCATTCGCAGCAGGGTCGCGAGGTGGATGCGTTTGATCACGTACAGCTTCCAAACCGATCGAATGCGCGTAGCCGCACAATACTCACGCGCATACACAGTAAGGAGCTCGAGTTTCTTCTCAAGACGCCAAGAAGTGATCAGTTCGTACCAGATGACCGCCATACTTGGGACGAAAAGCAGCCGCTCAAAGACCAACGAAGCAAGTGGTGGAGATGGCGCGGCCACAAAGCCTTCTCCCGCTTCGTTGTCGTCGTTGCTTTGTCCACGATAGTGTCTCCTGTCGTTTGCACATTTCTTCTTCTTTGGAGATACTGGCGGGTACACTAGTGACGCGATGGACTCGAGCGCTTGCACGAATCCGCCAAAGTCCATTTCGTAATGCGAACCACTCGCGACACTGCGCGCAAACAGGTAAGCGACATCACCGATGCTTAGAACTGTCGGCTGCAGTCCGCACTCGCGCAAAAAGTTGCTGAATTTCACGCCATCAATCGCAAACGACGGCGGGTGCGCCTTGCACATGGCGTCGTATTTCTTGTGCAGCACTGTATCCTGGAGATTCGTATGGCGTCGGAACGGCTCCTAGTCGACGCCGCGACTCCAGAATCGCTCTTCGATATGCTTCTCGACACGTTTACAGGCAATGGGGATGCGAAAAAAGGTAAACGTTTCCGTCGTGATGATGGCGGCATCGTACCTCGGATGCATCACACAGCGGTAGACGTCTTGAAGCCATTTTGCAGGCACTGTGACTGGCACATCATCATGGGCTGTCACGACCTTCCACGTACGCATTGCACAGCAACTGCAACGATTCAGCTGGATACGAAGCATCGCGCTGGAATTCAATTTGCAGACAAGGTGAATGCAACAGCTCTATGCTGTTGGCGTTGCTGCTGCACCCCGTGCTTTCAGTTGAATCCAGTACCAACACGCTCGTGAGATGAATCAAATGATCGGCGTCTAGCAGCACCAGCCGTATATTAACGTTGTTGAAATCGCTTGTTGGACTGAGCAGCGCCAAAATGTCGCCTACGAATGGACTCGTGAGCACTGCCGTCAAAGACGATGTCACAGTGGCAGTAGCATACACTGGCTTCAAGTACTCGCAATCGGGATTGAATCGCTGCAAAGCACAAGCGACAACAGCAGCAATGAGGACAGCCACATTCGGTGTGTAGAAAACGCGAATAATGCGATTCACACAAGCGCACTTACATGGTGTGGAAGTTGGGTCTCCTTGCTCTCGCGCAGCGCACGTTGTAATAGCAGGTCTTGGCGCTGATTCTCAACAAATGCAGCAATCTTCTGCGCCTCGGTCTTAAATCGCGGTTTGCTTTTTCTTGCGGCCGGGTCACTAGGAGCAGATAATTGCAGAACCGTCGTCGAGTCCTGAAGCAATTGGAAATGCACAAATGCACTCCAGTTTACGAAAAACTCGATCAGTACCATTGCGCACGCTGTTGCTGTCGTTATCTCTTGCGCTATTTTGTAGTACGCAATGTGAGCGTGCGCACTCGAATCTGCGTGGTCATCGCTCGCAAAGGGATGCAAATGGTTTGGTGGACCTGCATTGCGAAGCGCTTGCGCGATTTCGAGGTCGAATTGCTGAATATCACGAGCCATCTTGCGGTACAAGAGTCTCACTTCGTCGACGCAGGCGTTTCCAGCAGAACTGCTTGAAGCATATGCTGGGTCATCCATTTTCAGCACAACGACAAACGGCAAGAGTGCAATTGCGCTCATTTCGGTCTCGCTCGGGATCGGAAGCAAGCTGCCGCGGTACACAAACCGGAACGCGTCGTTGCCGGATAGCGTATGCACAGCAGAGACATGGTTGTTCGCTTGCATGGCTTCCTGAATCTTCTGACGAAGTGCCGCGACCGCCATGTGGGCTGGAATCGTTGCATTGCCGATACCGACCAGCGTCATCCTTACTGACTTATGCAATTGCTCGTGGCAGGTTGCCGATTTACTTGATTGCTGCAGCGAGAGCACCGCACATTTGAGAAGAAATGGCACGGACGTGAGGGTGAGATTGGTTCTTAAATCCATGCGATGTCTGTGATCATCAAACACGTGCGCATGTGCACCAAACTGAAAGAGAATCATCGCGAATGCCAGCGGTGGGATCCGAGTCAGATATGGGGATAGCGGTTCAACGAGCTGCCATGGTAGACTGTGTGGTGAGTTCCAGTATTCACTCTTGCTGTGTGTGTCTTGATTCTTTGCCGATCTAGATGCTGCCGAATAGTGATCGTCATGATGTAGCCGCCGTTGCCATTGTGCGGCATTCCGATTCGCCTCGAGACGATAGACAGCCCACGATGCCACATTTGCTGCCGTTACTGTTGTTGATGACCCTGAGGAAAGACGGTGAAGCCCGCGCGGTCGTTCCTTATGACTGGACGCATGATCTATGCCAGTACCTCCGTGCGCGACGGCCTGGAAAAGCACATAATGGTCGCCGAGTCTGAGTCTCGCGCGCATGACGCGTTTAACTTGTTGCGTTTGTGGTTCGTCTCGTCCGGCACTTGGCGGTGGCGGCGGCGACGCAAGGCGAGGTAAACACACCGGTTTGTTGCTCTTCTTCTTCCTTGGTGGTGACACATGCGAGATTACTTGCTCTCCATGGTGAGGTACAGAATGGCTTTTTGCTGGTCGCTCTTGGTTCAAAATCTCTGTCGGGCTCTCTTGCTCGTCTTGTACCTGCTTGAGTCTTTCAATATTGATTTCTGCGGTTGATCAGGGCGACGTTGATGCGGTCGCTTGGACCCAGTTGTGTAGTAGAAAAGGCAAAGGTAGAGCCACGCCGCGAGCCCTGCGCCGATGGTGCTCACGCGCACATACATGTCCAGCGCCGCTGAGTAACATGCACCTTGTCGGCAACCTGACACACCCTTTACTCGCTGCTGTTGCTGGCCCTGCTCATGATAAAACCCACCGAGTTGCTGGTACACAAAGCGGGGTTGCGCCGGTGCAACGAACCGCGTGTCGCTTCGCACCAGTCGTCGTAACTTTGTCTCGAGCTTCTGCCACACACTCGCTGCATTTGTGCACAATTCAAGACGCAGGAGCTCCCACGGGACGACCCGCAGCTCCAGTTGTTCTTCTTGGCGGTGCGACGACGAGAGCGTGAGCAGGAGGCAGTGCGTGCACATCAAGACGCGCAGGTCGTCGACGCACAGGCGCTCATTGAACACGCGGTGGAGCGCGTCGACGTCGGCGGACGTGAGCGACGCGATGAACGCCGGCAGGGAACTTGGTGGTGGGGGCGGCTGAGGACCAGACAGCGGCGCAGAAGAAGGCGAAGCGCCATGGTGTCCGCCACCCATGCATTCCAAATAGCAGTTCTGTGGAAATGGTGAGCCCATGTTGCATGAAGCGACGGATTGGCGTGGCGAGTTGAAGTTGTTTCGAACTGAATCATTTTAAAGAGGGCACTGATATATAGAAATTTAGTGTAACAGGAAACAGGTTAACAGTGGAAGGTATCTTCTATATTATGTTATAAATTGAAGTGGTGCATCATGTTTTCAATGTGTTTTCCTTCAAATGCACTCCTTTTGTTGAAGCTCAAATCAAATATAAAGTATAAAAATAAAGAGTGTTGTTGCATCTTTTCGGCTTTTTTGGCGGGAAAAAAAAGGCTCTAAAGCGCCGTGTTGACGAAGAGCTCGTCCGAGTCGACAGTAAAGCCGATCTTGGAGTCCGCCGTCATGAGGCACGTGCCGTCGGCCGAGTACGTGTACTCGCCGCCGACGTTGGTGCCGTTCGACTGCAGCAGCGCGCCTGTGGTCGTCGCGTAGTACACCTGGCCGGCGACGAGCTTGGATGACGACATCTTGGCATTGCCGCTGATGGCGACTGTGGCCTTGCTCTTGCTGTTGTACTCTCGGATGACACCCACAGGGCTCGCCAAAGTGCTCCACCACCGAAAATCGCTGGTGCGCGACGTTGTCGCGGTTGCCCATGTACCCAGCGATGACGCTGTCGTTGCTCGTCGCGATGATGTCGAGCGTGATCGCTTGCTTCGAGTGGGTGGCGTCGGCGATGACAAGCGTAAAGTCTTTGGCCGCGAACGGGAGCACAGGCGTCGCGTCCTTGAATGCCAGGGTCTCGAGCGAGTACTTGAGGATCTTGACGCTCATCCTGCCCGCGAGCGTCGGGTTCAAGAAACTCACAGCCATGCGGTTGCCTCTCAATTTGGCGAGACTCGGCTTGGGCGAGTAGCCATAGTAGTTGTCCCATTCGAAGCTGCCGCCGACGTCCGTGAGCGCAAAGGTGCTGCGGAAGCTCAAGCTGCCGTCAAAGCCCGAGATTACGGCGGTCATGACCGTGAGCACGTTGTTGTTGCTCTTGTCGTAGAGCGCGATCGCCATCACCGAGTCCGAGAGCATGATCGAATCGATCAAGAACGCCGGCGTGAGTTTGGCCTGGCACACGCCCGTGGAGAAGGCAGACACGATGTTTGACGCGATCGTGTACGTCGCCTTGGTCACACAGAGGCCGCCGGTTGTGGCAAAGTACGGGATAATGATGATCGGGTCCGTCGATGATGCCACAGTGGCGGGCTTGCCGAAGTTTGTGTACACCGACGTGGGTGGGGTGTTGGCTGGACCGAAGGAGACATCTGCCGAGTATGTGATCGTGTGTGAGGTGCTGTCGACCACGCCGACCTTCACGCGCTGCATGTAAGATGTGCTGTCGCAAGGATCAAAGTACGCGGCAACAAATGCTGAGCTCGTCAATGGACTGATAGAGTTGGACAACGAGCCAGTGGTCAAGGCCACCTTGTTGGCTTGCATCATCTGCACGCTTGAGCCGGTAATCGTAGCCGGGATGATGTACGACGGGTACGGGGAGTTTGAACCGTCGGCCGCCAGCACAACCATCAACGAGTCTGAAAGCGTCGCGAGGCCACGAATATTGAGTCCGGTGACGATGTTGTCAGTTGAGATCGCGCCGGTCGTGACCTGCTTCACGGTGTCGACTGTGATCGTGGTGAGGACATTTTCTTGGGCCGTCCCGACCGTGCGGCGGCAACTCATGATATTGGTCGCGTACGAGCTCTGGGACGTCCCCATCGGCGCGAAATTGATGTAGTCGTAGGCGTCGCCATCCGTCAGCGTCAACTTGTTGAGGTACGCCGTGGTGCTGGCGCTGTTGCAAAGCGTAGCGGTGCTCGAGAGACTCACAGGATCGCCCTTCTTCGGCGATGAGTCGCCCGTGGCCGCGAAATTGGTGAACGTGAACCGTGTCGTGGGACTCGGACGGTTCACAAAGTGCAGCACGTACAGCGCCGTGATGTTTCCGAGCACGAAGAGCACAAGCAAGAGCTTCATGAGCCAATGTTCAAGACACGACAGTGGCGACCGCCCTGCACGTTTGCCGCCGTCTTCAAACTTGACTTGCGCGGGATCCACTGGCTTTTGAGGATCCATGGTGCTGACGCTACTGGGGTTTTACGGAGTCGTCGTGCCTTGGAGAAAAGGAGAGAGAACTGGGTACTGGTGCTTCTGGCGCTGTTGTCGATGTGGCTGAGCCCATGCTCACCCAGCCCATAGATCGCATGACGCCACATAACGAGACAATAGCGAGCTATTCTCGAGAGCACGTTCCTGCCGCAGCGCTGATTCGGCGTGTCGCTGAGCCACATGCACATTTCTAAATAGAGATTCCCAATCATGTTGATCCCAAGGTCGACGCGACCGGGGCGTGCTGAGTGCGAAGTGCACCTCATTAAACACAGTCACACATATACACGTCCAATGCATGGAAACACGCCCATGGCAATTGAGCTTTAGAGAGAGGCATGAAGAGCCAAAGACGAGTGACGCGCATGTCTGTCCATCTGTCGGACGCTGTCGTTTGATTGGCTGTGGACAGCTCCACCACTTCAACTTCAACATGCGAATGGTGTGGCCCACAATCTACGTTTTTTATTTGATAGGGTACGCTGGCCGTTACCCAATTACGCTGGAGTTACACATGCTCACGTCTACACATCGTGGTGAAAATGCAGACGTTCGTTCGAGTGACAGCGAGCGAGTGATACGCTCCGAAGAGCATGACGTTGTCAGCTTTTAGTCTGCAATTCTGGTGGTGTTCTCTGGATGTACAGCCGATCTTAATGCTTCGTAGTTGCGTCATTGGCTGTTGCGTTTGCTGCTTGCAAGTTCAAGAACAGTCGAGAGGAATCGCTGCTCCATGTGGTGAGCGGCCAGACACGAAAGAGCAGACCAGCCAGCCAGACACCCCAGAGCCACTCGATAGAACACAAAGACCCAGAAAGAACAGAAACAAGTGCAAAACAGAGTGTGTGTCACTGGTGATCATTTGGGTGTCGTCGCGTCTTTGTTCGCGCATGCTGCTGATCAAACACGACATCCACGCCCCGTTTGCTGGCTGCTGCTGAGAACACACATGTGTGTGCCGCCAAGAGCACGCAACATTGAACCACAAGAGAGTGGGGCTTTTGCTGCTTGCATGCATTTCGGTACGAATTACTATCACTTATTAGAAAGAGCATCCAAACACAGGTCTGCATGCAGGAAACCAGGCTTCAGGCTTGTACACCAACGGCATTCAAAAGTCGCATCAATTACCACAGAAAGAAAAGACCCACACACACTGCTGACGCGGATGCTCCATTTTATGAAGACTCGCCCTACCCCCTGACAGCTGGCCTCATTTTAAACCAATCGTTTAAAGTCCAGGCACGTTCCTGCGCTCTTGACACATGACCAGCACTCCTGCATCTTTCCATGGAAAAGCTGCAAATGTATCGGTGAGGGGATGTGCAACAATGTGAGTCCGGTAGGGCAAGAGAGTGGTCCTCATGGGTGGCTGCGTCTCTCCAGCGTCCCGTCCGTAGAGGATGATCACATAACACACACACACACACACACATGCGTCCACCATCCACCATCGGCCGTCGGTTTCCATAGATTTTGCCTCCACTGGCCGCATTCTCATTCTCGAATCTGCGACCAAGAAGCAACAGCCAACGAAGAAGAAGAGCATGAAGTCTACGTCCAAGGACGTCGAGATTGAAAACGTCGCACTCACGCCGCGCGACGGCGGCGAATACGCGGCCAATGGCACCGCGTCGTCTGCTGCCGCCAGCCAGAAGCGCACGCGCTTTGTTCACATTGGCGTCGTCGCGTTCTTCCTGATCAATATCATCGTGCTCTACATCTTGCACTTTGCCGACCGCGGCGACTCGACGAGCACGAAGGCTGGCAGCGCGATCGCCGGCAAGTTCTCGACCTCGAGCTTGGCGGCGTCGTCGGGTTCGTCGTCGTCTGCATCGTCGTCTGCCTCGCTCACTGAGGGTCATGCTGTGAGTTTCACGACTGAAGGCCAATTGGCCATTGGTGCCGGTACCACGGCGTACTTGGCCGCGACGACGCTGCCTGCCGACCAAAAGTCGATTCAGTACATCCATTTTACTAAGCTGGGCACGTCCAAGAAGGTGTACAATACGAACCTGCTGTCGTACCAGCAGGGCACGGCTCCGAACCTCCAGAGTGTCGTCACGGTGCTGAGCAAGACCGCCGGCAAGAAGGAGCTCACGATCACGCCGTACGCGTCGAAGAACGTGATCACCGGCTCCACGATCAAGGGGCTCGCGACGCTCTCGGACTCGCTTGCGGTCGCGGTGACGACAACGACTGCCTCGGACGGGCTCTCGTACCTCGTCGACGTGTACCCGATCAAGATCGCCAACAGCGACGTCGAGGTGCAGGCCAAGACGTTCGCTGTCAACAACTCGGCGACCAACTTTGTGTCGCGCGTCTCGGACTCGAGCTTTGCGATCACGTACTACGAACCGTACAGCGCCACGGCCGACTACTTCCAGCGCGTCAAGGTTGGCAGCATCGCGGCCGATGGCGCCGTGACGTTCTCCAACAGCCTGGTGTTCGGCAAGGCGAACGGCGCTAAGTCGACGACGATCGGTCACCCGCAGCCCGTGTTCAACACGAACAACCACTTCACGATCCCATGGTTCGTCGACGACTCCAGCGCGACCAAGGACAACCGCACGGTGGACGGCTCGGTGGGTCTCTGTCTGACGACCGCGAGCTACGACGCGTCTTCGGCCGTGCTCTCGATCCTCGGCGACGTATGCAACACGGACTTGCAGCCTGCGTACTTCATTGACTCGACCCAGTTGTCGGATACCGTCGTTGCGTTCATCTTCTTCGACCGCGCCAACAACTTCGCGCTCACGGTCGCGACGGTGCAGTTCTCGGCGATCACGAGCGCACCCACGTTCCGCAGCTCGTTCGTGATTGACGAGGCCGCCGGCGCGTTCGACTTTGGCTCGGCCTACGGGTTCTACCCACAGCCGACGCTCCAGGCGCTGAGCGACAGCCGCATCGCGGTGAGCTTCATGAACCCGTCGAACTCGGGCAAGCCGAGCGTCAAGGTGCTCAAGTACTCGAACGACCTGTCGCTCAGCTCGGTGTCGCCCGTGCTGCCGATCTCGAACGCCGACTTCTCGGTCGCGTCGGCCGACCCGAAGGCGTACGGCTCCATTGTGCTGGATGTGCTCCCTCTCGAGAGCGGCTTTGCCGTCGGGTACGCCGGTCTCTGGGCGGGAACCCAGAACCAGCGTATCGCGCTCGTCGAGTCTATGGGCAAGCCCGTTGGCGTCGTGTCCAGCAAGGACGGCTCAGACATCTCGGTGGCTACGTCCGGCACGGTCGACGTCTCGGGTCTCACCTCGGGCCGCTCGTACTACGCGTCGACCGAGGGCACGCTGTACACACCGTCGAGCACCACGACCGACGACTTTGTGCTCGTGAAGGACAACGACGTGGTCATCTCCAAGGACGCGCTCGTCGGCATCGCCATCAGCGACAAGAAGATCTTCGTCACGGGACCGCAGTAAGGGGCTTATCTCCTATGTTGTATATAACGTATGCACACACACGCTTGATTGATTATCGTTTAGTGAAGTAGTCAAGGACAAAAGATCGCATCGATTTTACTCGGTGCTCATTATACCACACGCAACAATATATACTCCACAAAAGAGTACCAATCGTAAAAGTATAGTGGCACATTGGACGTTCGTCCTCTTTGGCCAGACTCTGATATGCGCCTTTTGCTGCGTGATGGCGGTGGGACTCTGGCGCCTGATTAACATGCGCCTGTGAATGACAAACGTTATCATCGCGGAAGTGACCATGTCTGACGATAACGAGCGGAAAGAAAGAGCGGTGCGGTACGTGCATTTCGTCATGTGCATTCGCTGCAACTCTTGGGCACGTTCCTATCTCGCGCGCGATTCGCCCATTTTGGCCAGCAAAAGGAGACCAACACGATGTCGGAATGAACCAGCCATGAGATGGTGGTCTGTCTACCTGCCTGGCTGTCGATGGTTGACTTTGCACCAACCACCACGTAGGAGATATATCCACAGGAAATGTTGGTGGGATCGCATGTGCTTGCGTGGAAAATGGTGATCCATTTTGTCTGGTGCATTGCGATCTTTCTCGTGGACTCTTCAACTTGTCAACCCAAAAAGTACTTTGTTGGAGTATCCAGTCACATCCAGCAGTAAGTTCGTTTATTTGCCAATGTTTTATACATTATGGCGATATGTACGCACGGTAACTGTTCAATTAACAGTAAGCAGTATACCCACAAAACTGCAGATAGCTTTTCTTTTCTCGTCTGCACAAAGCAGCAGAAACGAGCGAAGAGAGCGCCAAATGGAAGGGGTGAGAACCGCGTGTGTGTGTGTGTGTGTGCGACTCGATCACGATATGTGTGTACGGTGTTTGTCGTTGTCCATTGCGTGCGCAAGCACCTCCAAGAGTGTGATGTGATTATGAATAGTTTATGAAATAGACAATTCCATATGAGATGCTAACCCTCGTTGTTGTTTAATTGACTGTAGTTACACAATTGCTTTTGTTTTCTCGGGAAGATGCATGGCAGATGGCGTATTACGCTTTGTTAGATACGTGTATTGCATTATGATGCCGACCCATTGCTTGAGTGCCGGCACCATGTGCTCCATTTAAATACGGCTACTCTCTTCCTCTCCTTAACTTATAAATGTGCTGTTGTTGCTGTTGTTGCTTGGTCGACTGCCTCGCTGATCTTCATTCATTCATTGTCTCTGAGAACGAGCGGATAGCTTGATTTACCCGAACGAGCTCTCGAAATCACTGAACATATTGCGCTGCTTGGATTTCTTCTTCACTATTTGGCCGCTTCCAGATTCGACAAAGTTCTTGCAACGCAGCGAACGCAGCGGGACGTCCACTTTGCGTCCCTGGTAGCTGTTTAGTTCGCTCAGGAGCTGATAAATTGACGTCTTTTGCGCGTTCGACGATTTGCCCACGAGAAGCGGACTCTCTGCATACAGGAACACGGGTTTGACATGATGCAGGGCGCCATTGTCGTCGGTACCCACATGGAAACGCAGAATCAACTCGAACGGCGTCGCGCACCCTGTCCGGAGCTTTGTCATCATTGTCGCGGTTGGTTCCTATAAAGATAAAGAAATCCATTAGTGACGCCTTCTAACAAAAGCCATTATAGCAAACTGCTCAATACTCACACGTACCGCCATGAAGAAGCCCAACAGCAGCCCGTCTTGTTGCATGACGAACATGTACCGGCACTCAAACACGTCGAGCAAGTCACGGACCCGGACCGCGCTGCGTCTCGCCGACGTGATCAGCGTCATTGACCACTGCTGGTACATCGATCGATTCCACATGTCAATTTGCACATCGACGACACGTCCAAACACGAGTGATATCCTTGAAAAACCAGGAAGCGGTGGCTGCACGTGGTCATGTTTCGCGTACGCGGTGGGTTCGCTTTTCTCGGCCATCATCTGCAGTGTGCTCGTGTTCACTTCTTGTGGCGTGTTCGCTGGCGGCGGCATGCACAGGTGCTGCAGCACGTACAACTCGAGCCGCGTCGACACTTTGGCACACAGCGATGCCAACTTATGGAACAGACTCTGCGTCATCTTGCTGCGCGGGATGTAGTCGTAAAACAGGAACTGCAATGGCCCAAAGTGGAACCCGAGCGCGAGCGTTGCGTACGCAAAGTACCAGATCATGATGAGCAGCGAAAACATGTAATACGCTGAGCCATGGAATGTATAGTCGATCTGTGTTTGCATTGCATATCCACAAAGAAAAGCAACACGTGGGCAATTAACACGCGCATTCATCTCCAAGATACGCTTCAACACGAGACATTTCCCACACAGTTACGTACAATTTTAATCTTCATGAAGCAGTACAAGACGCCGATCAAAAGACGCGTCGTGGGTGAGAGGAAGGTGACGCGGCAGCCGCGCAGACAATGCTGCGTGATGCGGTAGCCGACATACGTCGAGAGCGACTCGGCGATTAAAAAGTAGATCGAGAAGAGCTCATAGTCGAACGCGCGCGAGGCGTCGCGCGGCGAGCGCATGCGGTCATCCGGCGGTCCATACAGGTGCTGCAGCGGCCACTGCGAGTCGTACACTGCCGGCACGGAGAACGCGGGGCCGCGCCGATACAGAGGCTGCATATCCGTTTGCTTTGTCCTTTGCCTGTTGCTTCACTTGCTGCTTCTTAGCTTGCGAGTGTTTAGGAGACTGACGGCGAGACGCCAACTTGCGCTTCCTTGCGCCAGTGTCGCTTTTTCTTTTTTCAGCCGGCAAATAGTGACGACGCTCTGTTTGCTGGTTGCCGGATCTTGTCAGGTAGCTGGGACGGACCAAACATGCAGACCTTTCGGGGAAAAGAAGAAACGAACAAATTTCGCCATCGAGAACAAAAACATACAGTTAGGCAGTGTTCGCAACGGCTCTGACTGTACAGAAACCAAGACAGGATTTTCTCACCTCAAAAAGTATCTTTCGGTAGACAGGACAGGTGGAATGATCGGAAGTTGAGATGGAAATACTAATCTTTCCTTTAGGGAAGAGCCTGTTTTGATGCTTTGTGTTTGGTTGTGACTTGGCCGAATGATCAGTTTGTCTGTGTGGTTGTTTTGAAGTGGCGAGAGAGCGAAAGGGCGTGTCAATTTGGGGACATCTTGCCATGATTTGGGCGGCACAATCTGAGGCACTTTGACGACGAAACACGGTTTCAGCCAATCAGATAGCTTTGCTGCCAAGATGTCGCAGCCATTGCCGCACTTGCGTACCTCTTCACCCATTCTCAGAATCTGTTTTGTCTGAGTCAACCATCGCTAAGTACGTATCTCGAACGAAAGCGAACCTAACAAGCGCTAATTAAACGCGTGCGATTTTTATAAAGCGGAAAATGCGGGTTGAAGATGCGGCGAGCGTTCGCTGCGTGCTCCATGGCGTGGAGCTCGACCCGGCGTTCAAAGAGACCGTGAAGCTGCTGCGTGGGGTCGCAGCGCTGTACGGTGAAGGGCTGGAGGTGCGCGTGGAGCCCAGCGACATCGTTGGTGCTGATAGCGACGTGGGGGGAATCCAGGCATCAGGAGACACCACACGATTGCATCAGCCAGTGTGGGCAACGATCACATACTTTCCAGCAGCAGTTTTTTCAGGTGAATATTATGCTGCACGAATATGTGTGGAGGCAGTACTGGTAGGTCTCAATTAGTTTCCAGATTGTTCATGCGAATTTGTTTTGTGTGCATGTATGTGACAGGTCCGCCAGCAGGAGAGACTGTGCTTGAGGGAAAAGTTGCGATCGCAGAGTGGGTGAAGACGCTTCTGGAAACGCGACTTGCTGTCCAGTGTGATGGTGGTGGTTATGCAAACGCCACACCCACTAACGGAGACGACGCTAAAGTATCACCAGGTAGGATTGACGAAAAAGCAGCTGACGATGATCAGCCGATCCGCATTTTCGTGAGCGGCGATCGCTCGCAAGTGGGTAAGTCCACCGTTTGTTTGGGGTTGGTCGGGTCGCTGCTGCGTCACGGTTTTGCGCCGTCGGAGATCGGGTACATCAAGCCTGCGACGCAGTGCGAGGCGCCGCAATTGATCACGAAGTTCTGTCGCCATCATGGCATCACGTGCTGCGACATTGGACCGATCGTGTTCTACAGTGGGTTCACAAGAGAGTTCCTAAAGGGAAACACCGATCCAGCCGATGTGCTGCTCGCCAAGGCGAAGGCAAAAGTGGACGAAGTCGGTCGCGGGAAGAAAGTGGTCGTGGTCGATGGCGTCGGGTATCCTGCTGTGGGCTCGATCTGCGGAGTCTCGAATGCCGCTGTGGCGCGCGAGGTGCAGGCACCCGTCGTGCTTGTTGGGAAGCGCGGAGTTGGCGATGCCGTCGACTCGTTCAATTTGAATGCGTGCTTCTTTGAGAGCCACGGCGTGAAGGTGATAGGCGGGCTCTTCAATCGTCTCCCCGCTGACGGGTACTACAGTCTGGAGAATTGCAAAGCGAGCGTTGAAGAGTACTTCCATCAGTTCCAGCCGGAGAAAGCTGTCTACGGCTTCATTCCAGAGATCGCGTATAAAGAAGCGGAAGATGGGGAAGCTGATGATAGTGCACCATGTACCGAGCCCGCGGAAACGGTTCCACGGATGACTGGACAAGAGGCACTGCATGCGACCCAAGTGGTCGATACATTTTATCAGTCTGTCAACTTGGAAAAGCTACTGCAGGATGCGGCTGCACATCAACACTCCGCTTCGACACCTTCGACAACAGCGCAACCTTCTGCAAAACGAGCTCGACCTACTCCGTCTTTAGGCGTAAACGGCAGTGACGGCGTACAATCAAGTCGAAATAAAAAGGGTCGAGCCGAGATCCAAGCCGAAGCCAAAGCTTCTGGGGCTGCCGGCGGCTGACAAAGCTAAACGGAGAAGCCAGCAGTGCGACATCCGACACAAGATTTCTTCAACGTGTCAGAAGTCGACGAAGCTTCTTCGTGATTAAGCAACCGAGTGCTTCTTTGGGATATGACGCCGCCAGCGGAAACTCTATGTGCGAGGAGGGGCTGGCATGGCTGAGGAAAAGAAGCGAAACGAAGGTTGCGAATAGTACCCCATGAAATATAAATCCTTAAATGTCAGTACGTTGCATGGGTTGCTGTTTTGTGCAGGTCCCAAAATCCAAACGGGCAGAAATGGAGAGCGGAAATCGGGAGAGCAACAACGCCATCGGCGCGTTGCTGCTGCTCACAGCCGTGCTCACGACATGTGTGAATGAGATGCGCGTGATTCATGCCCAACGCAGCTTCGAGCAGGCGCGTGTGGCGGCCGTGGAGCTGCTGCAGCCCGTGTACGATCCGCGCAACGACGGCCAACTGATCGCGTTCTCCGGACTCATCACGACCGACAGCGACGTGCCAGTGCTCGACCACGACGGCAACAAGATCGCGACACGTAGTCCGTTTGTACTGGACCCGCTGTTTGGCATTGCCGTGAAGGGCGTGCGTCTGTATCGACAAGTGGAGATGCTGCAGTGGGTGGAAGCATCGCACACATCGACATCGTCGACGCCTGAAGACGAGGATCGCCGCGTGGACGACAACCGCGACCGCGTGTACATGTACGATCTGCGGTGGCGCTCGGAGCGGATCGATAGCAGCGCGTTCAATGATATCAGCTACTGGAACCCACCACAAGAGGCATGGATCTACGAAGCCAACATCGTGAAGGTAACCAGTCGTTACTTGTCATTGGTATTGGCTATATAGAGCACTTACTTTATCATATTGTTCATTTGTAGGCGGTAGATGTCGTTGTCGGTGATTTCAAGCTGTCGGACACATTGATCGACCAGATTGAGCGACGAGATGACGTCGCATTGGATCCGTCGACGCGAAAGACCATGGCAAACGTACTGACCCAACGCCTTGGCGGGAATTGGGCCGACGCGAGTGCGCTCCGCAATGTGAGCATTGAGGAGGACAAGTACTTCTACGTGCGTCAAAACCAAAATCGAAATCGCCAAAAGTCGCCAGCCTCGGTGCTTGGGGATCTTCGCATCTCGTTTGCTGTCACGCCGGCGTATCCAGTGACAATCTGCGCGCAGCAACAGCAGCGATCGCTATTACCATTCCCCACGAAAGCAGGTGACGAGATCTTCCTCGTACAAGACGGGATTCACTCGGCATCGGAGCTCTTCGCACACAAACTGGACGCAAAGGTGCGATATTAAAATCCATCGTTGCTGCTGTCATTTCCACACGATATTACTCCTATTTTCTGAACCCTGTAGTTTCGCGCGAATCGTTTTTATCGGCTATTTACGGGCGTCCTGGGCTTCATTGGCTTCCTCGTGCTCCATTCGATGATTGTGGAGCGACTTGGCGGCGTTGCGCTTGCAATTGCGCCGATCCACGAGCCTGTGCTTGCAGGCGCCTTGAGCTGTGCGCTCACGTTCACGGTCGTTGGCTTCAACTGGCTGCTCTACACGTACGTACACGCAATGCCTTTCTGGATTTTGCGGCATATTTGCATCCTGCTAGCCCACTGTATCTTACTTGTCGCCCAATGTGTGCTCTCTCTAGTCCATTGTGGGCGCTTGCATTGTGGGCAGGAGGCATCACGCCCATGCTGCTGCTGCTCGTGTATGTGAAGCAGAAGCTCAAGAACGAGTGAAGAGAAAATAAAAATAGATTCCCGCTACTGTCATATTTGCTTATTTTATCCATCATAAAATACGGAAACACATTCGCGTGACCTGCAGGTGTAACCAGATTCCTTCCCCTCAAGCAGCAACGTACCAAAAAGTGTTGCCAGTTGAGAAGAAGGAATAGAAGCCATATCGACCATTTTCAGCCAATCAGCGACGAGAAGAGCCAGACTCCAGTCATTTACGCGTTGTATCGTGACCTCTTGGCCGTTCCATTGGCATTGAGCGACAGCAGCGATTGACAAGAGCGAGTCGAGTGGATCCTCCAGCTACATACACACACGCATCAGCAGCAGAAGCAGCAAGCGACTATAACAGCAACAATGGAAGTGGACTCGGTGGCAGCAGGACAGGATGTGGTGATCAACGCGCAGGACATCGAGCAGGTGTACGACGACAGCGTCGAGGTCATGGGCGAGTACGACCCGAACACGTCGGTGCTGCGTCCGAGCTTCCCGGCGCTGAGCGCGCAGGAGCAGTCGGGCGGCAAGAACGATTTCCGCCGCGTGCGCGTGCCGGCGCACCGCTACACGCCGCTGAAGAACGACTGGCCGAACATCATGAAGCCCATCGTCGAGCACCTGCACCTGCAGATCCGCATGAACACCAAGACGCGCTGCATTGAGCTCAAGAACTCGGAGCACACGATTGACGCCGGCGCGCTCCAGAAGGCCGCCGATTTCGTGCAGGCGTACATGATGGGCTTCGAGGTGCAGGACGCCGTGGCGCTTCTGCGACTGGAGGATCTGTTCTTGGACACGTTTGAGATCAACGATGTCAAGATGCTCAAGGGCGACCACCTGAGTCGCGCCATCGGCCGTGTCGCCGGCCAGGACGGCAAGACCAAGTACGCCGTGGAGAACGCGACGCGCACGCGAATCGTGCTCGCGGACCAGAAGATCCACATTCTGGGCTCGTTCGCGAACATCAAGTTGGCGCGCGATGCGATCTGTTCGCTGATCATGGGCGCACCGCCAGGCAAAGTATACAATAAGATGCGTTCTGTAGCAAGTAGAATGAACGAGCGATTTTAGAGACAAAGAGACACGAATTTTATATACTGGATACAGCATTTTGTGTTTGTTTTTGTTTTTTTCATATCGAAATCTCTTTGTGTTGCATTACGAGCAGCTCTGTTCTCTTTGCGTTGTCTTCCTTGGTTTAAATATATTATCGTGGATAAGGAAAGCAAGCGATGCCGGCGCGTTTGCACGATGCCTCGAGGCCAGAAAATCTTCGCTTAGTACTTCTTTCTTTTTTTCTCTCTTTATTTGGTCCGACGCACGCTGTGGGTCGAGTGCACGATGCGGTAGAGCTCCATGTTGATGGACTCGATGCCCTTGTCGGCCTCGGAGCAGTCGAACAGCTCCAGATCAATCCCAGGCATCTCGCTGTAGAATGCCAGAATCTCCATGTAACAAACAATTGGGAAATCACGCGAGCATGGTCAGAAACGCCTCATGTATATGCAAAATCAAGGAAACCTTACTGTTTTTTCCGAGCCGTAGCATGAAAACATGCGCTCGTCGCCCTTGACATGCACCACTTGCGACTCCGTTTGGTTCAGCGTCGCCGCTTTTAAATACCGATTGCACAAGCCATACGCAACAAGTGTTAGACATGCAACGTAACCCGCATGCATTTCTTTCTGCAACAAGAGGGCGCGCTTACCAAACTGCAGTGCGGCCCGCTTGAGCGTGACAATCGTGCGTGTAAACTCGTCGGCATTCACTGCTGCCACCTCCGACTGCGCGCTGTGCATGCAACACATTTCGTAACCCTTTGCTGTCAGTACACGACCGTCCCTTCAACAAACAACACAGAAAGCATGCCTTGCGCACAGCAGCAGGGGGTTACGCCTGTTGTACGTACATCATGTCGCCGTTCTCGCTGTTGAGCAGACAGACATAGTTGGTGCCGGGGTACACGTGTCGTATCCGGTTGAACTGTTCCTGGTAGAGCTGGTCCGCGTGGTCGTTGCGGCGCCGCGAAAAGCATGAACAGAACGGACTCATGCGCGCGCGTGTCGAGCTTATAATATGAGTGGGCAAGTCTCAAAGCTCGCACCGCAAGGGAGAAGAAAAGTTCGAAGCTTTCTGCTGTTCGTTGATGTCAAGTTGGCGCTCGCAGGCACACACACACGCGCACAAGAGCGGTTCTGCGGATTTGTCACAGTCAGCAGTCGAGTCGGTCAGAACGTAACCCAGCAAAACGTGCACAAGCAACAAATGGCAACTTTGCAACGCTTGACAACAACGTTAGTGACATTGAGTCACTAAAGCGAACTGAAGGACAATCGGGGATGGGTGCGAGATGGCACTAAAGTGAAAGTTTCACAACCGTGCGATGACGAAGATGGTTACGTTTTTATTGTGCATGTACGTCACGGGGTTACGTACATTACAGTCAGTGAGGGGAACACTCACTGTACTTTTTTTTCTGCTGACTTCCAGCGCCTTTCTTGCCGATGCATTTTATCAACGTTGCATGCAGTGAGCAACAAGTGCAAATGCACCTTGTGCAAGGCGATTGCCCGATGGAATTTACGACGCGCCGCCACTTTGTTCCGTGTGATGCGTCCGCTTTCGATATTTTCCTCTGACTTCTTCCACCCCAGCTCGACAATCCTCATCCTTTGTCCTCTATACCTACGGAAAGGCAAAACAAACAAACAACTTCCATCGAAGTAACCCCAAGAAGAGAACGTACCAAATTGGGATGCCATACGCCTATTGTTGTTACTTTGTTTCTCTTTCGTTTGTCTTCTACGCTCACGACGACGACACTTTCTTCCACTCCGAGCACTCCTGCGGCAGCACAAAGAGCTCACGTCGCTCGTCGGAATTTGTAAACGGCATGTTGTATGTCAACGACACAATCTCTAACTGGGGGAGCCGAACGTAACCTACAAGCAAACAACAAACACATGCCGTAACCAAAAGTGTACCCATGTGTGTCAAATGCAATTTGCAGCCAGCACCTGTCTTGATGGGCACCAAGCCGATCTGGAACACGTGCTCTGTGTACGGCAACAGCTCTTCCACCGCATTCGTACGCCCTGCACAACCACGCAAACAGTCCCCATGCGTAACCATCAGCACAAGCACGAAGCGTAACCCTGCAATAATCTGCAACAGCGCCAATAAACGTACCCGCGATCAAAAACTCGTTGGCCTCGTCGATGGGCTTGATGCGCAGACTGTGGAACGTGTTCTCGTTGTTGCGGATGCAGATGTCCATGGTCACCATGGCGCCCTCGACGCCGAACGACGGCGTGCGGATCGCCAGCGTCAGTGGCGTGTCGATGAACGCGACGGACGCCACGTCGAGCCACGAGCTCACGATTGTGTGCTGCTTGCTACTTCCGCCAGGCACCACGGACGACAGCCGTCGCCACTGGATCCTGATGCGTCCGATGGACACGAACGGCGCCTTCATGCGCGGCAAAAGCTGCACGAACACGCTGCGCATGTCGCCCTCCTTCATCACGGCACCACTGTCGTCCTCTGTGTCCTCGTTGCCCTCATTCTCACTAAAGCCCGACTTGGCGATGACCTCGACGAGCTGTGTATCCTGTCGCTCCAGTGCAACCGACAGGATCTTCAGAGACTCGGCGGCGCGGCACGCAATGTCGCCCTGCAGACTCACGTTCTTGCCAACGACGGCGTACGACTCCTTGGCGTGGGACGCGCCGACGCCGTTCGGGTAGTCGTGCACAAGGCTACTCGTGATCGCAAACGGATCGCGGCACACGAGCTCAAAACGCTCGTCGAGAGAAACGTGCACGCCCGACTTGGTCGCGTACGCCACGTGCACATTCACGCGCACGTTTGGCATCGCGCGCATGCATCGCACAATCACGCGCAACTCGTATCGGGACTGCGGTAATTGGCTAGGTAATGGCGTCCATTCTCGGGGTTGCAGCGACTTTGGATCTAATGGAACGGGAACCAGTGGACTGTCTGCATTCTCTGCACTCTCTGGCGAAGTTTGAAAGAAGAACGCATCGTCCGGCGAAGCTGACAGCGGCGGCGGATCGCACACGACGCGGTAGCTGAGGCTCTCGAGTGTGTCGCCGTTGGCTGCAAGGTCGAACGTGAGCACGCGGAAGTCGCCCGTCAGGAGCGCATGCTGCGTCGTCTTCGTCAAAGTCGCCTGCGCACACGGCTGCAGGATCGCGAGCGTCGAGCCGCGCACCAGCACACTCAGACCGTCTTCGAGCATTGCGTCGCCAATCACGCCGACGTCATTCCCACCATTCATACTCAAATGCAAGTCTGTACTCGCCGTGCGACCGAGTTCCGCCGTGGAGAACATGGACTTCCGTCGCGCAAAACTCGGTGACGCCGAGCCATTGCCCATCGCTGGGACGCGGCCATCCAGCAAGTACGGCTTGGGGCTTTCTCGCACGACCGGAGCCGCTTGCTCGATCGGCAGACTCAGCACCAGCCAACTTGCGTCTCCTTCTTCGTCCGTTGGTGACATCATGCTGCCTAAATAAAAGCGCGATTCCTGGTACCGCAGCATACTTCGCCCTTCCAGCACTCGCAGCGGCACTTTGAGCATTCGCGTGGCCTTATGGAGGAACGCCAAGGACGCGTACAACTTGCCGTCGTCAGGGTTCCGCGCCACTGTCTCTCCGTCTTCTTCGCCTGAGCTGCTGCTGCTGTGATAGATCACCGTGTTGTATCGCTCGTCGTCGAACAAGAGCTCGAGCTTTTGCATCGTGATTGGCGACGGGAAATGCGAGTGGAGCTGCAGCTCCAGCGTCGCGTCTTCGCGCACACACGCGTACACGCGGTCAAACTGCGCACGCAGCGTAAACATGGGGCGCGTCTTGTCGAGCGTCAGCGCGTGGCTACCTACGAGCGCCGATTGCGCAGTGAACGGTGCACCCAGAGCCGCAGGATTCTGCCACGCGGTCAAGAACGAGTCCTGGATGCGCGAACGCTCGCTGCCCGGCACAAACTCTTCTAAGATCGGCGACAGCAGTTGCAGCGAGTAGTCGATAAACGCCGCTGTATCGCCCTGTCGGAACGTGCAGATCAGCAACTGCTTGAGGATCTGGGTCGTCTGCGGCCACCAATGTTCCATGCTGAACGCCAACTTCGCCTTTTGCAGCTCCGCGCGCGAACGCTCATAATCGCCTGCAGCGAGCCGCTCGGTGCCCAATTGCACGAGCAAGCGGCTTTTCATGCGGCTTCGCGGTGCTTTCTGGTCCGCGACGGCGATCGACAGGTGCTGGATCGCGTGCTCCAGGAGATGGATCGTGCGCCTCGCATGCGGCACCGCGCGCTCCAAAGTGTGTCGATATTTGACGAGCGCAGCGAACGACGACTCTTGAGATGGTGCATTGGCTTCCCTCACCACGGGGTCACCGCCTACAAAGATTGACGGCACGACCACAAAGTCTTTTTCCGAGAGCGAGGCTCCATTTCCGTTTGCAGCTGTCGACGACGCAACATGCATCGTTGCCGTGATACCGAGGCGCGCTGAGGCTTTGCGGCGGTACGTCGCGTACTTGGCCGCGATCGAATAGTAGAGGTGCGATTCCTTGTACACGTCCGAGTCAAGCCCCGTACTCGGGAGTGCGCCGCGAATCGAGACGGCCTCCGACAGCAGCTGTGCAAACACGTGATACTGGCGCGAGACCCAGTCCCAGTGTTCATACGCGCGGTCGGGGGCGCCAATCGCGCGTACGTACACGTGCATGTGGCGATGTAATTGCTCAACAGCAGCCTTGATGTTCCCCGACGAGAAGATCAGGTGGTAGCAGAGCTTGAAGTTGACGTACTCGGCCATGGTCTTGACCTGCGAGTACCCGATGCCATCGCTGCGCTCGCTCTCGTGCAGCGGCAGCGCGATGATAGAGCGATACGCGGCTTCGTAGTGCTGCAGCACCTTGGTCGTGTACCTTCTAAATTCATAATAGTGCGCGATCTTGAAGCTGTGGCGCGCATGCAGCGGCTGGTGCGTCGTCTTGTTGAGCGCCTTCTTGTACCGCTTGACGCGCTTTGACTGCGCCTTATAGTACTCAAGCGCGTAGTTGCGGATCGACGACTCGAGTTTCGCGAGCACGGCCGAGCCGCGCGTGATGTCCCGCGAGCGCAGCAGCAGCAGACCTTTCGAATCAGTCTCCAGACGCTTCCGCAGCCCCGCGAGCCGCTCGTCCGTCACGTTCACAGGCGCAACGCCAGCGTCATCCACTTGCTGCACCAGGATCAGCAGCACACGGCATTCTCGACCTGACATATGCACATTTATGTCTATAAGAATCTAACATAGGAGCTTCCATATTCGTAAACGCATGATGTACCTGAGAGTCCCCTTTTGAGCTGCTCCATTTCCTCGCGCATCTGGATCTCCTGCATGAGCCAGTCCTTTTGGTTCCATCGCGGATCGAACTCATGAAAGAGCAACACGACGGCCGGCAGCAGCTCGTGGTGTTTCTTGAGCCAGCGTGCCTTCAGGATGCCCTGCACCTTGACGCCGTCAAAGTCGCGCTGCGTCTGGTTCGGAAACGTGCCGTGCTTCTCGCGCACCTCCTTCTTCACAGGGAACCGATGGTCGGCCGGCAGCGACGCAAAGTGCAGTTTCGGCACAAACTCCTCGTTGATTGTGCGCACATGCTGCAGTACTTTGGTCTGCAGCTCGCGCTCGCCCAGCGCCGCGATCAGCGGGTGCGGCGTCTCCTTGAGCTCCGTGCCGTAGCTCTCCATAGTTTTGTGTCAAATGAGGGACGCAGGGAGCGGACGCAGGGAGAGGATGACGTGGGGAGGGAGGGAGGGAGGGGAACGCCGCAATAGACAGAGACACAGAGAGCGGAGGGGAAGCCGCGCGTCCTTCCTAATTCTCTCCTTTTCCGCCTTCTCTTCCCTTCAATTCGCCAATTAGGACCTCATCGTCACTCGCAGCGCAACTCAGTACCGGTACCAAATACCGCTGCGCGCGGTATCGCACCCATCCTCACCATTTTCTTCAAAAACAGTTATCCACGCTTCAAGTAGAGAGAAATAGTGGTAGTAAATAATAATATTGTGACTGATCTTGGCAGTAGAAAGGCTGGAATTTGAGATAAGGGACGACAGGTTGCATAACGGATGTGTGTTTCGTGTGGTCCTATTTTTGTGGACGCATATTCGCAAGATGCTGCTTTGTCGACATGCTGCGTGCGGCGCAGGAAGAGCGAGTGCGCGGCTGCATGCGTTTTCCTCAGGACGAGATGCCGCCATCGCACAGACGCGCAGCAGTCCAGCGGCTGCCATGCGATGGAACAGCAACTCGTCGCGTTCGTTTGTGACGCTTGACACAAGTGCCAACAAGGAAGAACCGCCAAAGCCAAAGAAGAAGTACCACAATGAACCGAGTCTCCGCGTGCGCGTCGTGCCCATGTTCACCGACAACTACGGTGCGTTCCTGTAGCTCCTTTGTGTGGAGTTGCAGTTGAATAGGGTGCTGTGAAGCTCCGTTGACTGCAAATGAAATGCCAGTTGCTATCGTGAAAGACAGACGTCATTTGCTGATAAACTGATGCTTTGTGTGAACACAGGCTTTGTGGTGGTGGATGAAAACAATCAGACGATGTTTGCAGTGGACCCAGCAGAGCCGTTCAAGATCCTGGAGGTGCTGAAAGAGGAGGAGATCACCAGGAACCGCGAATTCCTTGGCATCTTGACGACCCACAAGCACGCGTACGTTATCGAGATTGTTGTATATATATGCCCAAACTTGCTGCTACTGTGGGCTTCTTTTGCTCATCTACCTGCATGTTGTGGGCGCGATCCAGTGATCACTCGGGCGGGAATGAAGAGCTCGCTAAATTGTACCCAGACATCATGGTTGCTGGCCCTGAGGGCGAGGAGATCCCAGCGCGCAATCGCCATCTGAAGGGCGGCGAGAAGTTCAAACTCGGGGCGACGAAAGTCAAGGCGCTGTCGGTTCCCTGCCACACGAAGGCGCACTTGGCGTACGTCGTCACAGGCGATCCGGAGACGCCACCGCTGCTGTTCCCAGGCGACACGCTGTTTGTCGGCGGCTGCGGGCGATTCTTTGAAGGCACGGCCGAGGACATGTACCGCGCGCTCTACGAAGTCATCCTCGCGCTTCCGAAGGACACACGCGTGTACTGCGGTCATGAGTAAGTACTTTAGTCCGCTCTCTTTCTGCTGACTGTTATTATATTCTGATACGAGTGGCGCTGACAATGTGAAAGTGGTTGCGTAGGTACACATTGTCGAACCTGCGATTCGCACTGAGCGTGGACCCGTCGAACGTCGTGCTGCGCGACAAGATTGCGTCCATGCGCATCCGCCGCTCCAAGAATCTGCCGAGCATCCCGTCCACTCTGCGCGAGGAGATGCTGTACAATCCGTTCCTGCGCGTGCACAACGACGTGATCCGCAATGCCGTCGGCGGTTCGGACCCCGTGAGCGTGCTGGAGAATTTGCGTCGGCGCAAAGACTCGTTCGAGTGAACGATGCTGGAGTTCACGACGAGGATCCACATATAACGAAATTGCAGCACAACCATGATGATAAAACAAAATAAAAGTTATTCAAGAGATTATGTGCAGCTTTCTAAGGCTTCAAAAATCGTGTATAAATGCCGAGATCGAGTCTACCATTCGGTCTCTTCAAGGACCGACTTGGCTTGCAGCGTCGCGCTTGGACGGACAATGACGGAGTCCCCAGCGGCGCTAATCGCAGCGACGTCGCTCGTGTCGGCACTGTTGGTCATCTGCGACAGGAACGTCGACCAGCCGATGCTCACGAAGTTAATGTACAGGATGCGGTACTGCAGCGGCACGAAGTTGAACGTGAACAGGTGCACGAGCGGCCACACCATGTAGTTCACGCGCAGCGTGTCAGGCACTTTGTCCTTGGCGACTTGGAAGGCGTCCTCGAGCGACTTGCCCTCGAGCGACTGCGTGGCCGTGTAGAATGTCGTCGAGATCGCAGGCGCGAACAAGATCTGGTCCATGCCGATCTTCTTGGTCACTGCCATTGCCGTCGTTCCGGGCGCGAGCCGCTCAATGAAGTTGTACCACGTGTGCGCGATCGGCGCGAACCCGATGCCGCCCCAGATCATCATGCGCATCGTCCGCTTGGCGCTCTCCACGGACATCAGTCCATTGCGCTCTTGCGCTGCCTCGTAATCGACGAACTCCTTCTCGGCCTCCCGCGCTTGCTGCTGGTGCGACTCGATGGTCTGCGCGATGCGATCGCCGACGCCGAAGAGGATGCCGGACGTCACGCACTTGGTCAGCAGCGGCTTCCTGCGCAAGCAGTCGTCGTAGAACACGCGGAAGTTGCGCATGCTGCTGCCACGGAGAAGGCGAGGCGCAGAGTGCGGGTCCTGCGCGCGGGATCTCTGCAGGGAGAGAGAATGGGCGGAGAGGAGCCCTTGAGCACGAAGCGCGTCGAGCTGTCTTCTGGGCTGCAAGTTACAGCAGTGCTGGCGATTATCTCGATATGCGACATGAACGTTAAACAACACACTGCGTTACACTGGGTACAGAGTAACCCATGTAACCACCACCTGGGTTACGCACCTCTTTTCACAGCAAACTCGAACGTGGCATTCTGCAAGGGAAAGATTGCTGCGCATGTATCTGAGGACCCAGCTATTGATCTCTTTCTGCTTGTATCTTAACGCCGATTGCCAATTTGTTGACAGCGCAAGAACTATTTTTTTTGGACATTTTGACTTGCCTGCTAGTGGAACTGAATAGGCAGAGGCTCAGATGCTGCCGACCTTGCGTTTCGTGACTCATGATGGATAGGAACTGCTGGCTCGAATGGCCAAACAGCGACGCAACATCAGCATTCAGCTGGAGTATTTGGAGCAGGTAATTTCTTGGATCGGGCTCGATGTATCGATGGGATTAACGGCCGTAATTGTGAATTGTGACGAGCAGGAGATAATAATCGGAGGTTCAGCCTTGAAGCAGTTGATGGGAAGAGGGAGCTGATCACGACGAATGTCAGGTCTCGGAGGTCGTTCAACCAGTTTTCTGACTGAACAAACGGTGCCGTGTAACCTCTGGTTGCGTAACCTTCCACACCTGTTGTCATAGTGCAGGTACGTTTGTTGCATGGCCAGTGCCCTGAGGTTACGTGCCCTTGCTTTCTTGCCGAAGTTGAAGTGTAACCCGTGACGTCTTGTGAAGTGGGGGAAACCAAAATGGCGGACATCCGATAGAGAAATGGAAGCGAACGTCGTCGCTTGCGGCTGAGCGCAAGAGAAGGCTGACGTGCGCATGCGAGCAGGACATTCTGGCGCGTAAAAGGAGAGCGGTAACCGAGACTCATGACGTCGCGCACGCCAACAACGAAACGATCTGGTAATGCGGCGAAAGCGATGCGAAGAAGAAATGCACATGTACGTTTGCCAAAGAGCGTGTATCTATCTGACTTTTGTGAATATCTGCGTGCGGCTATTTCCCGTTGCGCGTATGCAGACAGGGATCCGATGGCAGAAGCCATGACGCCAACATCGTCATCATCTTCGTCTCCGTACAGCTCTGTTGTCAATCCTCGTCGGAAAAATTCAATCTACGGTGTCATGAAGCGGCGTTCGTCTTCGGCGTTACCGAGTCTCGCTCCCAGTAAAAGCGAGCGACTTTGCGCTCTGATATCCCAAGTGCTACGCGAAACCCGATTTTTGAACGCACTGCACGTCGAAGTGCTCGATGTGAGCTGCGCGCAACTCCAGTACCGGCTTCTCGGCACCAAGCGGTATTGGCACCGGTCTGTGACCCAGGAAAAGCAGGACGCAAAGCGCTGGGAGGCAAAAGTGCACGAGATTCGATGCCGAAAATCCGTGTCGGATGCTGTTGGCGAGTGTCATTGGGTCACGATGCCGAGACTCTCGAACGCCGACGTGTACCTGAGGCATCTCGGCTACTTTGACACAGAAAGGGGTGCTACATTGGCGTGTGTGGCAGCCATGAAGGCGTGCGATGTGACGAATCCGTTCACTGGGAGGCACGTTTCGACGACGCCATTGCCGAGTGAGCTGGTGAGATATTTCCAGATCCAGGTCGTCTCTGACGCATTCCAGCGAAAGACGCAGCGAGAGCGGCTACGATGTGTCTACGAGCTGCTTTTGGGTGCATTAGCTTCCAGCTCCGAAGCGACAGCGCCGTCGCTGCCGCTGTACCCAGGCTCAGAGTCCCGTTTGCGAGGGTTTACGTGGGTTGGAGAGCACGTTGCACGCCTTCCATTGTGGCGATTTCTTAGTCTACATTTCAGTATTACCGCGAAGACGCCAGTGCAATGGATGGCTGCGGGCAGCAAGGCATCGATGGATCCTACCGACACCGACCGTTTTGGACCAAGTCATCTCGCGAACGACCGCACATTGGGCGTCAACACAGCGCTACTGCCAGTCTCCAGGGGATTGTCAGAGCTTGTCTCCCTGAATCAAGAAGATGCAAACGCTTGGAACAAAAGCGTGTTACCTCGTTTTTACCACGGTTTACCGGACGAGTTGAAGCGAATGATCGCAGACGAGCAAGTCAAAGCGGATCAAGTACATCATCATTCCGCGGGGTACCGGAAGCTTTTCAAGAACACAGAGAGCTCGTTTGTTAAGAAATACATGAAACGAAAGTGCGAGTACGTTCAGATTGCGCTGAAGTTGCAGCGATCGGTTCGAGTGAAGACACAGAGGAAGGTCTTGCGAGAGATCTTTCAGCGACAGCGAGGAGCACTCGCCTTCCAGCGTTTGTACCGAGGTCGTCGAGCGAGAAAATACGTCAAGGCGTATTTTCGAGTGATGACATGCGCAGCACTCATTGTGCAGTCCGTGTATCGTGGACATGTGTCTCAGAGGCATACGAAAGCGCTGCGTAAGCTCATGGAAGCATCGACGCTTACCATTCAGGGTGTATATCAGGATCACCTGGCGCGCAAATATGTTCGCTGGGTCCATCAACTGGAACGCAGTGCCATCACGGTGGAGAGAGCAGTACGTGGCTTCATGGCACGCCAACGTGTCAAACGCATTCGACTGGCGCGCTACAAAGTGAAAGTCATCATTCCATCGTGCATTCAGATCCAGCGAGTTTGGCGCGGTCATCGAGGAAGGCTACTTGTGAAAGCGAAGCGAGAAGTACGAGAAAAATTGGAGGTTCTGCATCCTGCAGCCGTACGAATCGAGAGGATCTTGCGTGGATACCTAGCACGGCGACTGGCCAAGCGATTCCGAGAAGCAACGAAAGCAGCGCTACAGATTCAAACATTTTGACGATCCGTTCGATATTACAAGAAATGGATGGATCTCATGGAGCTGCGACGAAGACATCGCATGGCGTCCAAGGTTGGGACGCTCGGAAGAGGGTACGTTGCTCGTAAATTCATTAAACGTGAGAAACGGAGGTGATATTTCCAGTTTGTGCTTCAACCAGCAGCGGTCAATATTCAACGCGTCTTTCGCGGCTACATGGTTCGGAAATATTTGGAAGACATGCGAGACCACATCGAGGCTGCGATTGCGTTGCAGCAAATGTGGCGCAAACGATCGAAAGTCAAGACCACTCAAGACAAGCTGCGCGGGTTCCGAGTCGCGATCCGGAATGCCAAAGCGTCTCAGATCCAACGATCCTACCGCTGCTACCGGGCACGACAGCAGCTCTTGTACCTTCGGATATCGTATCAAGCACGTTATGGAAAAGCTGCAGTCGCTATCCAGTCCGCATGGCGCGGCCACTGCAGTCGGGTCCAGCTCAAAGAGTTTCGCTTTTGCTCGCTTATCGAGCGGAAAGCTCGCTCACTCACACAATGCAAGGAATCGCGGGAGATGATCGAGTTCGATATGTTTGACGCGCGTGCGGATTTAAAGCGAATCATCAAGTACAAGGCAAAGTCGCTGAAGGAGATGCGCCTGGAGTGGGAGCGACGGCAGCCCGTAGTTGAGAAAGAACTGAGCGAACTGACCGAGGAAGACCTCGACCGGGGCTGGGGAGAAGCGTTCCAGACTGAAAAACATATCCTTCACTACAGTTTAGAGCTCAGTGTCGAGGATATCCTGTCACGGAAGCAGCAGGTGCGCGAGTACGATGCGGAAGTTGAGGATTTGTGCCTGGAGCTCGAAGACCTGGAGCGCGATCTGGAAGAATGCATCCTCGACGAGACTGTGGAACTGGAAATTGTGTCGAGCAATGCTAGATGAGCGTCACATTGCTGTCACTTTTGAGCAGGGCTCAATGAGGCAAATATGCGGTCGACTTTCGGTGTGTTCACAAGGTCGATTCAACAGTGACCCACATGCGTCGGTGCAGATCCAAGTCAATGAATGGCTGCTCGCAGTGATAAAGCGTCTTTAGGAAAGACAAAAACGCCGCAACAGAACTTTCAACTTGCGCATCAACGCCGATGATGCATGCGAATGTATTCACAATTGCACACTATTCGTCCGACCAATCCGAGGCTTCCGACATACTCAGCGAGTCTGCTCGTTGACGCAGACCAACCATTTGCTAAAAGTTTCAAGAACACCGCATCAGGGAAATCAAAAAGTCAGTCACTGATCCAGGACGAGCAACGCAAGAAACGGCAAGCAACCAAACTTACCGATTCAAAATCGACGATTGGATTCTTTGGCTCCTCTACCTTTGGAGGTGGCGGAATCGGACGCGCTGCCGCTGGTTTGTTCCCCTCGGATTCTTGTTTTTTCTTGATGTTTCGGATTTGGGCCAGGAAATCGTTCTACAGTTTGGAAATACACACACGACAGACGATTTGTATAAAGCGAACACACACGCCATAGAACAAATAGTCGTACCTCATCGTCGTTGGATTCCTTGTCGGCATCGGAATCATTTCCATCATCGACACTCCCGTCATCCGACATTTGGACAGATGGGAGTCTCTTCCTTCGATCGTCGTCCGAGGCTGGCGGTGGTGGCGGTGGCGGAGGCGCGGTGACTTCCTGTGCTGTAAGCACTTGCACTGGCTTCGCAAAGCGTTCACGGTCCCGCTTTTGCTCCAGCTGATCCTGCTTGCCACTGATGGCAGCTTGGCGACGCAGCATGCGCTGCTTCATCTCATCGGCAATCGACAGAGGCTTGTTCGCAGAAGCCTATGAAACATATACACATTTGTGTTAGCTTCTTTGCGAAGATATGAGCTCTGGTGCACAGAATCAAATAGCGTACCGCTGGTTTATCGAGTGAGTCGACTCTCTTTTCATTCGGGTTCACCTACAAGGACACAATGTTTTCCTTCGTCAGTACCGCTGCAAGACCCAAAACCAAGCACAAACGGAATCGCCAATTAGTACCTTTCGCAACTTCATGTTTGGGTTTCGAATTTGATCCAAAAGACTGGCAACCGGATTTTGCTCCACAGGCGCTGGAGGAGGAGGAGCATCCTATTGAACAAGTACATATAAAAGACATCCAAATTTGTACATCAATAATCTTCCATGTTGAACAACACTGTCGTCCACGTACCTCCTGCTGTGGAGCGACAGGTGGTGGAGGAGGAGGTGCGTCGTCCTGCTCATCAGCTGTGAACTGTGGTGGCGGCGGTGGTGGGGGAGCGGAATCGTCGTCGCCAAAGGTGCTTGGCGGTGGTGGCGGCGGAGGCGGCACATCGCTTCGTGAGAAATCGACGTTCGGTCCTGGTGGAGGTGGTGGTGGCGGTCCGTCCACTGGCCCAATCTGGAAATTCTGCTCCGAGGGCTCCATTGCCGACGGCGCATCCGCGAAATCGGCGACCGGCGGGAGATCCGGCAATGCTTGTTTGTTCTGGAAGAGCGATGGCGCAATGGACGCATTGGCGCCTTCGTAGTTGTAGTCGACAATGCCAGCGAGTGGCAAGTTGGCTGGCAGTTTCTTCGACAAGTCTTCATTCGCGCCAAGCGTTGGACGGAAGTCGTAATCGAGACCAGACACACTCGGCTGTACGACATTTCCCAAAAACAGAGAAGAATACACGAGTCAGCACACAACCATCCAAAGCAGTCAAAAGACTGAAAAAAGAGACGCAAAGATGAGTCAATAGCACCCACCAGCTCGTCGCCTTCGCGGAGGGTCTTTGGCGCGCTTGCCAGCTCCTTCTGCGCCTCTTCTTCTTCTTCGTAGTCCGTGCCAAGCAGATTATCCCACGACGTGTACTGCAACCAACAAAACAAAACAAAAACGAATATGTGAGCCTTCCAACGCATTCTCTCTTTCAGCCAACCAGTCTCATTGGGACACAAGCACAAGACAAACCGTCTGGTATGGATTCTGGCCCGAGTTGAACAGCAGGACGCTGCCGACAGAAGGGATGTACTCGGGGAGTACGCCCAGTCCTTCTTGCGTCATGTCCACGCCCGTGTTCTGCGCCTCCTGGTACAGGTTCACTTTTTCGTACAGATCCACGACTTCCGTCATGAGTTGGCCACGCTGCGCCGGCGGTAATGGATCCTATTATCTCCAAATACGCAATTCAAATATCAGCACAAAGGTATCCATAAGCATCTTCAGCATACAGAGACTTGAGCATACCGCTGGCAGGAAGTGCGTGTCTTCATCGGCATCGGGGATAATCATCGGTCCATCGGCGTACGGCTTGTCATGGAAGAGCGTCTTCGTCGGCGGCAGCACTAGTAATATATACAGAATTATATCAGCACCATACCATTCATATATAGCGCTCGTATACGCACCCTTTGGCGCGGGGTACTTGGACGTGGAGAAAACGGTTGTGGGCTTGTTGGACGTGCGGCGCTCCGTGATGGCGTTCACCTTGGCCTGGCAGACGCGGATGCGCTCGTCGATCGCGGCCACGCGCTCCTTCTCGAGCGTGACCTTGTGCACGAGGCGGTTGAAGATGTCGCCCACAACAGCGTCCAGCTGCGAGAGCTGCTTGATGACGTCCTTGGCCACGAACTGCGGCCGCAGGTCCTCGTACACGCGCTCGATCGCGTACACCTGCGTCGTCTGCATGGCGCCTGCTTCACTGCACTGTCGAGCTTTGTGTGTTCCGACTTGAAGCCCTAGTGAAGAACGGTAGCTCTGAAGTAACACAATGGGAGAGAACCTTTGGAAAAGCGTCAACCCTTTGCATATCGCATAGTATGATAGATGAAGAGGTACTTACCGATAACATGCAGGAAATACCGGTTGGGGACGGTATTGCCTGTCACATATGTCGAGAAGGACAAGTTTGCCATGAAAGACTTATCTTTGATGGGTTGGTGGACATTCTGTTCTTCTGTTTGGGGGATGAGAGGGACACTGCTGCATGTTGGAGCACAGATGCATTCTGCCTGTGCATTCGCTGATCGAATTCGACTCGCGATTTTTTCAGCGTTGAATAACTCGAGAGCTTGGATATCGCTCGAATAGGTTGGACTCACCATGCTGATGACTATCCACTGAACGCGTGTCAGTTGCACTTGTGATTGCAAGTGGATGTCGGGAAATCCCGAAGCACAAGCATTGCTTAGGCGGAGTATTGCACCCGCTATCGGTAGTTTTTCTTATGAGCTGAAAAAAGGACCAAACTTTTATTTCGCCGCACGTGGCAACTGGCTGCTGTTATGCTATGCCACATTTCGCTTTTCCTTTTGCTGATCACCATCGCCCGCACCTCTCCAAAGTGCCGAACACTAGAAAATTCCCTAGAAGCTTTTCTAATCGTTCGCCTTCAAGCTGATGCCTCGTCCACAGAACGGGAGTGACTTTGTCTGTGTGCGTACGTCGAGAGGTTTCAGCGTGAAGAAACCCATTGAGTGGTGGTCATTGTGGGTGGACTGTCCCGGCACCAGCTATCAGCAACTCGCTCAATCTTGAACTGAAAAAAATGAGCGAAATTTGTTAATCTGGGTATTCACACTGTGCAGTATTGCACCGCCTTGCGCATTTTTGTTTGCTGGTCAACATCGTGCGTAGCTCTTCGCGACTGGCTCCACTCACTCTGCACAGGTTGAACTAATCCCGCTCCGATCTTGCCAGTCACCTGCGCCAGGAGAGACAGCCACGTCGGCTGTCCAACTCTTGCGAATAATTTGCTTTGTCTCATGCAGAGTGTGTGAATCCCACCAAGCAGTAGACGGCGGAAACGCGAGCGAGGGGAACGCGGTGGGCATCGCTCGTGCAATGACGATCCGCCACGTTACGCTGCGAGATTCAAGGCCACACACAAAAAAAGAATCCGCCGGCTTTATCCATCACGCGGGACTCAACATCTATTAGATGAGAGAATCCGCGCTGTTGCGTGAATCCTGAGATGGGAGAAACCCTTTTCTGTCATTTCCCTATTGCGATTCACGCAACAGGAGCAAATCGACGCAAAGATTTGAGAAAACCGACTATCATACTGGAGAAACGATGGCTTTTGCATTGCTGTTGCTCACACAAGTATGGACGGCATTGTGTGGCTGCCAATACAACGGTGGCGCTGCATTAAGTCAATCGCTACCGAGGCTCAGGTTTGCCAGCGGTGATGCTTCCCGATTGCGGTTTCCCCTGCTGTATCGCTGTACCGTGTGCAGCATTCGGGACATCACGTCGGTTTTCGATGCAAACTTCAGCAGACATGTGCTTGCTTGTGAGATGCTTGGATGGTGTGAAGCCATGCCAAATTTAGAGTGTCGAGTTCGCCAAACAGAAGGAACGTAACTTCCGACCCTCAAAGGGTGCATTTGCACTTTCTCTTTACACAGTCTCTACAAGTTTGTGCAAACAGCATCAGTGCGTTGGTCTCTCTAATCTGCTGAACCAACTTCCTGTTTTTTGGCTCTCACGCAACTGATGCGCAACTGATGCTCGTCCTCCTGCACCCCTCTCAAGTCCCATATCAGGTACTAATCAATTGCATCAGCAAGAACGAAGAGGCTTCAGAACCATTTTTATAAAATACAATTACACCACAATACCCATAATAAGAAGGAATGTAGCAGCTTGCAGAATGCCGTTTATTCTGAGGTCCACATGGCTTTTGGAACTGCTCGCTCTCTGAGCAGGCGGCACCCACCACCTGCCGAAAGGAAACCAGCAGTGCAGTGCGGAAAAGACCTGCATCCATCAGCAGCAGAGAGAGGCGCTCCTCCATTTGCGCGCGTACGCTCCCACGTCCACCGACAGGACCCGCCCGTGCACACACCCGCCACTCTCGAATCCGCCGCCGTCCCTCCCCCCAAGTCATTCCGTCGATCCACTGAAAGAGATGGTGGTGCAACGTCGCCCGACCGAAGTGCAGGCGGAAGTACCGACGTCCGTGTACGCGCTCGACCTGACGCGCCTGAGTGAGCTGCTCGCGATCCCCGAGGATGAGCTCGTGTCGGGCTTCCAGAGCAACCCGACGGCGTCCGACATGCACGGTGTGATCGTCGACGCCGGCGAGGATGTGCCCTTCGAGACCGTCGGCCACGTCGTCGGTGCTGAACACAAAGCGTATGACGACTGGGATATCGGCCACATCAACATCAAGGTCCGTGGAGAAGACGAAGCGGCGCGCTTGGCAGCGGCGACGTCGCCTGCGCGCCAGGAGCGCAAGATCGTGCGCCAAGTGTTGCTCACGGCCGCGGTGCGCAAGACGAGTCTCGACGCGCATGGGCTCCCGAAATGCTTGATCCAACTCGGCTCGCAGACGATCATCGGCCACATCTTGACGCAGCTGTACGCTGCGGGTATCGAGCGCGTCGTGATCTCGGTCGCGGCTGCGGGTGCACAAATCATGGCCGCCGTCAAGCAGACGCCGTTCTTCACCAAGATGAAGATCGAGTTTTTGAATCTGGGCAGCGAGTACCACGACGGCCACGCGCGATCGATCCTCGCGGCGCGCACGATGTTCCCGAAAGGACCGTTCCTGATCCACACGGCGGACCACATCTTCGACAAGTCGATCATCTCCAAGATCTCGAATTTCCAGCTAAACGACGCCGTCGCGTGCGTGCTCGTGGAGACCGACATCGCGGAGCTGATCGCGGATTTGCCACCGACGGCCGTGCGTGTGCAACTCGGCAAGGAGACCGTGACAAAGATCGCGCGCAACCTGCCGCAATTTGACGGGTTCGACGCCGGTTTGTTCGTGAGTTCTGTTGCGATTTTCGACGCGATGCAGGATCTTGCGGCCAAGAAGGAGTACTTTTCGCTTGCCGAGGCCTTGAACTACTTCACCAAGTTCAACAAGCTCACGTACCTGCCGACGGCTGGCGAGACGTGGTTCAGCATCGAGACGAAGGAGCAGCTCGCGTACACGAAGGACAGCGACGGCGTATCCGTTTTGTCGCCGTGGACTGTGTTCCTTGCCTCGACGCCATTCACGCTCGACGATCCGTCGCTGACCAAGAACGTGGTCATTGGCGTCTCTGCGCCTGACCAGGACGCGTCGCTGCGCGTTGCGGGCAACACTGAGGCATCCACTGTGTTCGAAGGCTTTATCATTGGTGTGAGCAATGCCGACTTGCGTGACGAGGCCGACATGAGCGCGCGCGACTACGAGGCGATGATGGAGTCGGACACGCGGCCGCTACTCTCGTTGGGCCGCCGCGCGACGTTCCTGAGCTCGTCGCGCTCGCGGCTTTCTCGTCTCGGCTCGTTTGTCGACCGCGCGGGCTTGGATGATTCCTTTGTACTCTCGTTCCCCATGGACGACGAGTCGTCGAAGACGATTGAAGACGCGTCGGTGGGTCGTCAGGCGTATTTGATCGAGATGAACTCGGATCCGTCGACGCCTGTGGGTCCGAACACGCAGTACATGCTCGCAGTGCCCGGTAAGGAGCATGCGACGCCACGCCTGAATCGGCGTGAGCGACGCACCGAGATCTTGCCGTCGGACATCACGGACATCTCGCTCGAGACGCGCGGCTACGACGACAACCTCGAAGTGGCTGTCGTCGTGCATCGCCAGGTGCCGTTGATTGGGTACATTTTGCTGTTTATCGCCCTCTTCACGGTCTCATCCGTTGGTGTCGCCTTGGACATGATAGACGACGTCACGCCGCTGCTCAAGCTCTTTTGGCGCAACACGGCGTCGTCGCTCACGACGTTCCCGCTCGCGATGCTGGCGATGCGTCGCAACGGCGCGCCGACGCTGGACAAGGAGTTTGTGCTCACGATGCTGTTCATGGGCACCTCGTACGCTTTCTACCTGGGCTCGTACGTTGTGTCGCTCTCGCTCACCTCCGTGGGCCACGCGACGCTGTTCAACAACGCGCACTCGCTGCTTTTGGTGTTTGTGAAGCTGCTCATGGGGCAGCCCGTGGCGCTTTTCGAGGGACTCGGTGCTGCGATCGGTGTCGCTGGTGGCGCTGTCACGACGATGGACTCGACTGCGGTTTCTGAAAGCGACAAAGTGGTGGCGCCATCAGCATTGGGCGATATCGTTGCACTCGCCGGCGCGCTCGGTGGTGCCACGTACTTTGTGCTCGCCAAGAAGCTGCGTCCGAAGATGGATCTGGTCGTGTTCATGTGGGCGCTGACCACGATCTCCGCGACCACGTTGCTGATCACGATGCTCGCGATGGGACAAGACGTGACATTCTCGGCAGATGTCCACAATGGGCTCTTCGGATGGATCAACCCGCTGCCTGACCGTCTATTGGTCGTGTGCTACCTGGTGCTGGTGTGCGACCTCATGGGCACGATGGGGTACATTAGCGTGATGAAGTACTTTGACCCGATCGTGATCTCGGTCGTGTGTCTGCTCGAGCCGATCGTGGCCACAGCCATGGGTATCGTCGTAGGCGTCGACGCGATTCCTGGGCACCTCACGTTCATCGGCGCGATGCTCGTGATCGGCGGCACGTTCATGGTCATCACGACGCAGAGCGAGAAGACCGAGCAGATCGACGCCACGGAGGCGATCAAGTCCACGGGCAACTCGGCCACGCCTACGCCAATGTACAGTGCGCGCGTGAAGAGGAAGATGAACTATGGCTCTGTTGTTGCACAGTAATGCTCGAGTAAACGAGCTATGTAGATGCCGCCTGATGGTGCATCTATGCACACTAGCGACTGCGACGAAATGCTACCGACCGGATATTTCACACTTGAGCAACAGCAAAATATTGCGAGACGCGTTCGCATCACGATTCACAGTCATATCGCGACAGCCATTGTGTGTGCAATGGAGTGCACTGTGAACTTTCATGACGCGAACTTCTCCGTCTCGGCAAAGCTTCTTTGAATACTGATGCTTCAACTCTCCATGACATACAGAATGAAGTTTGCTTGTGCGATATTCATCCACGGCAATAGCAGTGCAATAACGTTTCAGTTGATTTTCAAAACGCTTCACTGGACCAGCAGGAGATTTCTTGATGAAACCAATCTGATCTCGGTTGCTCCAGTCACCAAACCCAACCAGAGTTCTTTCGCTTGTTCCTCAAGTCAACTTAAGGCAAAGAAGCTGGAGTTTCTTCTGAGCGAAGACGTGCCGCTTGAACTTCAGACCACGAAAATCTTTACGGATATGAAAATCAAGCAAAAGATCCAAGTGAGGAAGGAGAGACTCAACGTATTGTTTCAATTTTTGCACACTTGCACACTTATATATGGCAAAGTCAACAAGCACATGCACACACGTGGTCTGAAGCACGTGGGGGCTTGGCAAGAAGCAAAAGGAGACTCTTTACACAGCGCCAGGGATCACCTCGACGACCACTTTGCCAATGGCGTGACCGGCTTCCAGGTACTCCATCGCCGTGTCAGCCTTCTCGAATGGGTACACTTTGTCGATCACAGGCGAGATCGCATTCTGCTCACACAGCGTCCGGATCTCGTCCAGCGCAGCGCCGTTGTCCACGACAAAGAAGTAGCTGTAGTTGATCTGCGCCTGACGCGCCTTCTTCGCCACCGAGTGACTGAGGCAGTTGAGCACAAAGCCGATGAAGCGCGAGAACTGGACGCCCTTGGACTCGAGGCCGCGCAGCTCGTCCGCCGACGGGGTCTCGCTGATGGAGATCACACTTCCGTTCTTCGTCACGCATTCAAAGCATTTGACCGACTGCATATAGCAATGCACAAATGTTAAACTACAGTTTTTTCCCATTCATCAGTCACATTCAGAAGCAGCAAGGTTGGGCACGTACCTCCCCCGTGCAGTCGAACGCAAAGTCGTACTCTGCAAGTTCGCGTTCAAAAGCTTCACGCGTGTAGTCAATGACTTCGTCTGCGCAATTCCCGAGAAAAGAAAAAAGATTAGCACCAAGTAGCAGGCCGTTGCGTTGTTTACAGCATGCAATCAGGCTTTTCTTTACAAAACAAGACAGACTCACCCGCTCCAAGGGACTTCATTCGCTCCACTTTCCGCGTACTTGCAGTCGTCGCCACTGTTTGCGCCTGCAAATAATCACAATATCACCATCAGAAGATGCAACTCGAGGCGGATACGCCCTGAACACTATCAATTTTAGTTCCGCGCCTTGAAAACAGCCTTGGCAATTTGAATCGCGATCGTGCCAACGCCACCAGCACTAACAAAGTAGTACAACAAAAAGGGAAACAGGTTTGTTAGCACCACGATTGCTTCCGTATGTTGCAATGACTCATGCAGGAATACATTTAGGTGTCCACGTACCCTCCCGTGACAAGTACTTTCTTGCCTTCTTCCAGGTGACCTGCTCGAAAGCCGAGCAATGCCGTCAACGAGACAAGCGGCAACGACGCGGCTTGGACGTGCCTGTACAGCCACGAAACAATCACGGTTAGTGCCGTCTTTTCCATAAACTGCATGCAGGAAATCGCCGAATAGTCTTACGTCAGGTTGGCTGGTTTCTTGGCCAAATAATCCTCGTGGACACTCGCCAACCTATTAGCAAAATGACATTTGAAAATACAAGTTTCAGCACCAGAATCAGGGAGATTGTCTGTGCGGCCATAGCGCATGGGAACGTACTCTGCGAGTGCGCCGTTGCGGTTGTGCGGTAGCATGCCAAACACCTCGTCGCCCACTTGAAACCTCATCACCTCAGCGCCGCACTCCACAACGACGCCCGAGACATCGTAGCCAACGATATGCGGCCTTTTCAATACAACGCGTCTCACAACGCGTTAGAAGCGCAGCGATGCGGCCATGAGCACCTGAATGACAGAGATCATGCATAGGACATCGTTCGCGTACCAATGCTCGTCGAGGATCACCTTCAACGCGCCTTGTCGGCGCTTGTAATCAATCTACATATGCACACACACAAACATGCACAGCATAACAGACAGCGTAAGCGCCATACGAAGCCAATACTATAGAGCAACGCGCACACACAGCTCAACGCACCGGGTTCAGTGACGCTGCGTGCACCTTGATGACCACGTCGTGCGTACTTTGCAGAGTGGCGTCTGACTGCTCCCCCGTCTGCAGCACTGCCGGGCCGCCGTATCTGTCGCCAACACAATCACAGGGACAACACCAGGGGGATCATAAGCGATGCCGATACATTAACAACAGCGACGTCCACACCCACACGGACGTACCTCGTGTAAAACCACGCGCGCATGTTCTTCTTCTGCCGTCTGCAACTTGCTCACTTGTGCGTGTCGGCCAGATTTCCAAAATGCGGTTCGTTGAATGCGTCGCTGCCACAATAAACCTGCACAAATCCTGTTTTTTGTCTCGTATTTTCTGCACCAATGATGAGGGTAGGGGACGTAAATGCATGTATTTTTGTGGAGAATTGTCACAAAGTTGCGTCTGGCGGTAAGGTTTGAACGCATTTTTGTGTCTGTCATTCGAAATGGTGACCACAGACACACACTCTGACAGAATGTGTGTTGGCACCTTGAAGTAGAAGTGTCTTCAAGTTGAAGACACTCGGCATACTGTAAACAAGAAGCATAACGCAACGACAAGTTGCTGGTCAAAACATTCAAGAAATTGTGAAGTTTTCGTAAGAATTGCCCCATTTAGCAATATTTGCCATGCTGTCCAAAATATAGCAATTGCACAATACTGCAATGCAGAGAAATTGTTTCACTCGGACGCAGCAGCGATCAGCTCGACGACCACTTTGCCCGTTGCATGGCCCGCTGCCAAGTACTCCAATGCGGCATCCGCCTTTTCGAATGGGTACACTTTGTCAATCACCGGCACAATGGCTTCCTGCTCACACAGCGTCTTGATCTCGTCCAGCACCGCGCCATCGCCCACGACAAAGTAGAAGTCGTAGTTGACCTCGGCATGACGAGCCTTTCTCGTCACCGAGTGGCTGAGGCAGTTGAGCACAAAGCCAATCAAGCGCGAGAACTCGACGCCTTTCGATTCGAGCCCCTGCAGCGACTCCTTCGTTGGCGAGTCTATGATGGAGATCACACTCCCGCTCTTCGCCACACAATCGATGCATTTTTTCGCCTATTCAAAGCAAGAGCAAGTCAACTTAGCAAGTAGCAAACACATTGGACTCAGAGTACAGGTATGTTCGCCGCTCCACGTACTTCGCCCGTGCAGTCAAGCGCAAAGTCATATTCGGTAAGTTTGCGCTCAAAGGCGTCACGGTTGTAGTCGATAACTTCGTCTGAGCAAAGAACAAGTAGCACACAAGAAGAAGTTGTGAGTATTACAACTGCTGATGAGTTGCGCGCGCTTGGACGCACCCGCTCCCCAAGCTTTCGCGCGGTCAAACTTGCGCTCGCTGGCAGTTGTCGCCACGTGCTTTGCCTGTGAGATCAAGTTTGTGAGAGTGAACCGTCATGCTAACAAGAATCACACAAAGCGTACGTTGAAAATCGCCTTGGCGATTTGAATCGCAATCGAACCAACACCACCGGCACTGAAGAGTTGATGCCACAAGAAAAGCAGATTTCAGTCGATTTAGCATAATTGTTCCCTTTCGTTGACTTCACCATTTGCAAGTATATAGGAATGCTACGTACCCTCCCGTGACAAGCACTTTCTTGCCCTCTTCCAGGTTGCCCTCTCGAAACGCAAGCAGCGAAGTCAAAACTGCCATCGGTAAAGATGCCGCTTGGGTATGGCTATAATTTCGAAAAAACAGAACAGTTAGTATCTTGAGGTGCATGCGGGACACCCGAATGAGTTGGCATCTCACCTCAAATTGGCTGGTTTCTTGGCGAGGTAACTCTCGTGAACGCTCGCGTACCTGGCCAAGATAGCCAAGTAAGCATGGAAGTAAGCAAATAGCTCCTCGACAGTAAACTAAGGGCATCCAACACTCCACTTACTCTGCGAGTGCGCCGTTGCGGTTGTGTGGGAGCATCCCGTAGACTTCGTCGCCCACTGCAAACTTTCCCGCCGCAGAACCGCACTTTACCACAACACCAGAGACGTCGTACCCAACGACGTGCGGCCTAACACAACAATAAGTAAATTGGACCGCGTTAGAGGACCTTGCCACTTTGACTGAAGACACAATCTCAATATTTATCTTTACCATTGCTGGGCGAGGATCAGCTTCATCACTCCTTCGCGGCGCCTGTTGTCAATCTACCGTGCAGCGGGACACAGAGAAAGACGAGGTCAGGCGTGTGCGGATTCCCTTGTGCAAAATCACGAGACCTGACGTACCGGATTCAACCCTGCCGCATGGACCCTGATGACCACGTCATTAGGATCTCGAATGGAGGCTTCAGGCTGCTCCCCTGTCTGCAGGACATCGAATCCACCGTACCTACGAACCCACCACACACAGAGTCAATGTGTGCACAGCTCGGTCAGCAAATCTTGTAGCAGAGAGATATATAGATTCGCGCAAAACGTGCTTCGTATAAAACCAGGCGCGCATCGTTCTTCTTTCGTTGCTCCTTGCTTTACTTGTTCTCCGTCAGTGCAAAATGAGTTGTGCGATCACAAAGCGCACTTTACGATCGCGGCTTCTGACGAGGGCATGCTTGGGTCCACAAGCATACGCGGCGAAAGTGTACATATCAATGCGGCTTCAAAAGTGTACACATCAAGACGTACCAAGCGATGGTGCTGTTGACGACTTGGCACTGCGCCGGCGTCAAAAGTCTCAAGTGGCAAGCATGGCTCTTTCAAGATCGTGATTATCCATGGCCGTTTTTTGTTGCTGATTATTTCATACTGGAAAATTGATGATCATCAGTTTCGTCTCAGTGTGACGTGGCTTCTTCTATCGTAAGGCATGGTGTCGCCGACACTTCTTCACACATTGAGTGCAGGGTTTCCATTAGAAAGCGTAAGTAGAGAGACGATTTTAAAATATCCTCTCGAGCATGCCGTGAGAATTATCTTGTTTGAATGGGAGCAACTGCTGCGTGGTTGCAGTCACTCAAACAAGTCCCCCACACTATAATCCTGCTGGTCTCGACCATATCTCGTGGATTGTGCTGTGAAACAAAATTCGCAAACAGAGATCGCGTGAGGCAACGGATGGCACCACGCAGACCTTTGCACGCGATCAATAACTTGGTTCTCTAAATCTTGCTCTATCGCGTCCACATCAGCGCGCACTCGCCTGAGTAAATTGGAAAGAGGGGTTTTCAAGGAGCTGTGCAACTTTGTAGGGGTAGGGTGTCTCGGTAAAGTATCGATTCCTGTCGAAACTCACGCAGTCGTTGCTTGTAGGGCTAGGTCTGTGTCTGCTTTTGTGGCGCAAGTTGCACACAAACGAGAATATCTGGCCAATTTACACATGCAATTGTGTGAAGATGCAACAGAAGCACTTTTTTGCTGTTGTGAGAATTTGGGACTCAGGTTCCCAGTCGGCGCGCGTGGAGCATCCTCGTCCCACAGGTAATTTGTAGAATGTCTATTGATTCCACACAAGGCGCCTTGAGAATAGGATAGTTTGACCTCGTGTGTGCATCCAATGAAGTGCTGCTCCATCTTGGTCAACATGGAAACATTGTGTTAGGATAACAGACGAAGGCCATCGAGCCACAAGTTGGACTTCTGCAGTATGACACTGAGAAAAAAAAACTCGGTTAAATTAGAGCGCTTATGACCACAAACAACACAAAAACGAGGTTGACTACTCGGACGTGATTAAGACAGGTTGCACACTGCCTTGCTGCATTGGAGAAGGAAGCGACGCAGCAGTGGTCTCGGCGCCCTTGATTTCGTACACTGGGATAGCTGCACTTGCGTCGGATTCAGGGAGAGACGACATGCTGTCTCGTTCACCATCGATCGACAGACGATCGTCAAAATCCGGAGGCGGTGACCGGTTTGTTTGTTCTTTCCGCGTGAAGAACGCCTGGGGTGGCTCTGGGATATCGTCATCTGGGGATCGTTCTTGGTCTGCATCATGCGCTGTTTCAGATCGGACGTAAAGAGTAGGTCCTGATTCCTTCAGCTGACGGCTAGCATGCGCTGACATGGACACAGTTTGGATGGTCGGCGGCGCGGTGATATGGTCAGGTTCTGGGGGAGGCGCTTGCTCAATGGGTTCGAGACGCACTCGAAGAATCGATTTCAACGGTTGTTTCGCAGGCGCGGGTCTTGGTGGTGCTGGCAAAGGTCTTCTCCCAATTGGAGCCCAGCTTCGGAGTTTGGAAACTTCAACTTCAATCTCAAACTCGATCACGGAGGGCTCGCCAAAGCGGATGCGACTTTCTCGTTCTGTGTCCTCCTCTTCCGTCCCTTTCTCTGGCACGACGTTCTCGACTTGGTCCGTGAATCTTCTCGCCACAGCGTCAAGGATAACAGTCGATCTCCGAGCACGATGAGCGTAAGCTGGACCAAGCTTTCGTTTCGAACTGAGGGCATTGCCCAGTACATCTTTTCCTTTCCCATTTCGCGAACCTAGAGCAGAGCAAGTTACAAAGCAAATGCTTAGCCAGCAGCCCACAGTGCAGCTATCGTGGAAAATGAAAACATACCCATTAGGTCGCGCAAATGGTTTGCTGAGTTCGATCGTTTCGACGATGCTGAATCGGGACCGTTCGATGGCTGGTTACGCTCCTGTGCCTTAGGCTGGGATTTCACTGCTCGCTTCTCGTCATGACTATCCTTTCCGCCGTGTGGTGATTTAGAAGACTCTTTTTGTTCACGCGCAGGTTTACTTTTCTTCGTCGCAACGTTTAATTCTTGCTTCAACTTGTTGATGGTCCATTTGGCCAAATCTGTCGTTGAATCGTCGAGACCCCACATGGCTCCATGCTTCTTGATGTCGTTTAGCTTTCTTCCGATACCACTCTCCAAAACTGCGTCAGTCGTTACACCAGGCAACACACCGAGAATCTACGCCACACACATGTGAGTCAGCAGTCAGTTTTTCTCTTCTTGCCAGTCTTCCACGAGAAAAATCGAGCAGACTTGATACGAAAGCTTACCTTCATGATCACCACCATACCAGCCTCGGTTTCTTTGCCACCGGACCATGTTGTGAGTAACCCGCAGAACGTTGCTAGACCACCTTTCTCAACAAACGCTGTGAGCGCAGCTTTCGCCTACGGAGCACATAGTCATTTAGCATATACAAGTCATCATTAGAAGGACGTCGGCAAATCGAAACACCGAACTGAGATTTCAAGCCCTACTTTGAGCGTTCCATCGTTTAGAATCACCAACTGCTCGTCTTTCGCGGCCGAATCGGGACTTGTGCTCACAACCACGTACGTAATGCTTCGAGCGATCATGTACGAAAGTCCATTTGTGAGTACCTGTGCGGGATCGAGTGTCGCGGGCATCAGATCGATAGCCGACGGCGCGACACCGTCGTCGCCACTTTCCCGTCTCGAGAATTTAGACATATTGTCTGCGTCACCATGACTCTCAAACGACTTTAGTTTCTTTGGAGATGCCGATGGTTCTGCCACAGTGGCCACCCCATCCGCAAGCTTCCTCTTTTTCGTCTCCTCATCACTGGGAGAATATAAAGGGAGGCTATCCAGGACATCCTGGTGCGTAAGGTCTTCGCACTGTCCATTAAGGTACAGCACACGATACTTGTTGGTGGCGTTAAAATACGTCGACACCGTGCCGTAGACAATGTATTCCTTCCCGTTGCCATCCACACTCGGCTTCGAGATGCGCTTCCCAATAAGATTATTGATCTCCTCCTGAGATTTACCAGGTTCTTGTCGTGCAGTCGTCGGTGACGCAGCCTTTGGGCTGCTACGTGTCGACTTTGGAGGCTGGTACCCACCTGTGTACTCGTTGCTGCCATTTAAACTGCCACTTGGGCTGTTCTTGCCACTCTTGCTGCCGTTGTAATTCACACCGGGCGCGTTGTCGTTCAAATTCAAAATCAGTTTCTTGGTCGCGCCATGGGCTGCATTTGCGCTTGAGGACGACTCGCTCGGATAGATTGTCGGTAACCGCAACACGTGTGCCTCGAGGTCTGCCTCCGTCATCTCTTCGCTGTCACCGTCGTCGTAGCTGATATGGTAAAATCCAGAGAACTTGGAGTAGTCGTCCACCGTTCCCTCGAACGGATCCTTGTATCCAGGAAAGTACTTGGAGATCCGAGTCCCCATGGGAAACCGCGACGTCTTCTGCATACGCGCCTGCACCACGCACGCATACAGAGAGAGATCCATGGTTAGCGTCGCATGAACTTCACGCTATGGCAACCAAATCTAACGCACCATCTTGCTCTCTTTCCCTCTCTCTTTGGCTGTTCCTGGTACGAGCAAGACAGCACGAGACGAGCAGTGGGGGGGGGGGGGGAGTATATTAATTAAGACTCTGTGTACGTGTGTGTGTGTGCCTACGCTTCTGTCGTCGTTGAGAAAAGACTCGCCGCGCGCTTCTCCTTCTTCTGATTCAACCGGCCAATCTCAAAGTGAGGACCACGGAAAATGTTGCAGTTGGAACGACCCGATTTTAAGGTGTCAAACTCTACTTTCGGGACATGGAACTGTCACAACACTAGGTGCGCTTGCATCAGCTAATTCCTGTTTATGTCTTAACACTATTTTAGGACTCTCGAACCGTCGCGATCCTATCTTAATGTGGCGTGAGCAAACTGATCACCGTTGCAGACCGCGTACCATGGCGACATGCGCCTTGTCGTAGATGGCGGCGCGGCTGCCGCTGGCCGTTGCCGCAGGCGTCCTGTTTGCGCCACTCACATTGCCCCACAAGGTCGCTCTCTTGGTAGCGGCGATGGTGGCGTGGCGAGACCGTGATGCGGCTACCGTAGGCGCGCGGGTCCTTTGGGACTTGGGGGCGATGGCTCTCCGGATTGCTGCCTCGAGGTGCTGAAACTTGAGCTCTTACTGCTGCCGAGCGCTCTGTCTCCTCGCTGCTGCAGCAGCCGTAGGTCGTAGCGATGGCTGTGCAGATGCGGCTCTATTTGAGCTGTGGACGCGTTTCCGCCTGGGATCAAACGACGTGTCGCCGTAGATCGCGAATGAGGCGGATGGAGCAGTAGATCGGCTCTGTGTGCATTGCTCCGCTAACCCCATTTGATGCATTCGATCCACCATGTGGTTCACTTCGTCCTCAGAGACGGTGCGTGAGGTATTGGATGCACGGCTTGTCTTTGGGAGAACCACGCGCAGCACGTCGGTCGGGTTGCCGTGAAGCGCGGACTCGTCCTGGGCTTCCAGTGCTTCGATCACATGGTTGGATGGATCCATCGCGATCCGCTGGATCGAACGATTGCGCAGTAGTCCTTGCTTCACCACATCGACGCCGTGGTATGAGATCGCTGCGTTCTCATCGGCGCTCACGATTTTGACGCAACTGGGGGATTTTTCAAGGAAATGGGCGAGACGCGTGGCGCCAGCGTCGGTCAATGTGTTGCCATCGAGACGAATCTCGTGGAACGCGACGCCGCTGACTTGGATCTTCAACAGGACTTCGACGATATCGTCGTCGTCGATGCTGCGCTTGGAAAGGTCCAAGCAATCGCAGGAAGGTTCTTGTAGTGTCAGTGCGTTGCTGATCAAGATGTCGCTGGAGGAAGTCATCTGGGTCAAGAACGTGGACTGGCGATGCTTCTGCTGCTGTTTCTCGACGTACACGTCAATGAGTTTCATCAAGAGCTTGTGACGGGACTGCGAGGACGAATGCTGTGCAAGAGTGCTGCTTGTGTTGGATTTTTCCATTGGCAATGCATCAAGACAACTCACTCGAGTCTTGAGCTTATGCTTGAGCTCCTCCGCCTCTCGCTGCAGCATTTGTATCGTCGCGCGCTGCGTCGTAGTCTCAGCTCCAAATTGGAATTTGAGTTCACGCAATTTGGTGATGCACTCGGCCAGTTTGGTGAAGATGAGCTCTTTGAATTTCTCTTTCGCCGCGTGGCCCTGAATAAACTGTAGGAACGCGTTGATCTTGCTGCGATTGAGGTATGAGGCGCCGTTCGCATCGTTTGCGTCAGCGACTATCGCGAGCTGCTCCATGGTATGCGCTTCTTCATTGTCTTCTTGCTGATTGCCGTCGTTCTTCCGTTTGGCGACACTCACGACTCGAAATGGCGCAAAGTTTTTCGCTTTTGGCGCCGCACTGGCGAGCGATTGTGTCGGAAACTCGCTAAACGCGGCAGCGCCAGTGTGCCCTGTGAGCATATCGACCTGGTAAGAACCGCTCAGCAGGTAATTTTCTCGGGCAAGGCGCAAGTACGCGTTGTCGTCCTCATCAAGTGGGCGTTGTTGCATTTGCTCCAGGGCACTTTCAGGATCTCATTAGACTCTGCTGCCGCATGGAATTTGTCTTGCAGTGCGTTCAGTTGCTGCAGCAGAAAGGGAAACGATTGCATCAGCACATCCAGACTTCACGCTTTTCGGTCTCTAGCATCAGCAAACAACCGTGTTATAGTGCGTAACTTTGGGCAACTACAAAGTCGATTCTCAAAAGAGCAGAGATTTTGTACCTTTGTTCTTCTGTCACGCGCAATTTGTCTGTCAGGGTTGCTATACGACTGGACATGGCCTTGAGTCGCGAGGATCCGGGCTGAGAGGCACTGGAGTTGCTGCCCAGTGCTCTTCCAGACATGGTTCCTCTCGAAGAACTCGTTTTCCGTGCTGCCCCGCTGGCGCAACTGAGATACTCGTCGAAAGTTTGATTCAGATCCGCATACGCCCGCGTCTTTGTCAGGAGCTCATCCTCTAATAAACGAATCCGCGCATCCAACTATTACAGAAACCATTAAGCCACCTCGAACCTCATTCTCGCAAACAGAAATTCAAGCAGGAAATCGCACGACGCACCTTCTCCACGTTCACGTGCGCTTGCTCGTTTTGCATGCTGGCTTCGAGCTTTGCCTCCATGGTCTTCACGAACCCCGTCATGCGGGTCAGCTGATCGTGCGCGCTGTCGACTTCGCGTTCCAGATGTGCCTTGTCCTCTAGTAGACTCTCCATTTCCTGCGTCAAGATTTGCACGCGTTGATCACGATCAGCACAATTTCGCTCCATGGCCAAATACTTGCGCTCCCAGGATTGCAGTTTCTGCTCGTAGTTGGCTAATCGCTGCTGTTGGTCGCCTCCTGCGTGGATTAGCTTTGCCTGCATTTGGTTTACTGTGTCCTGGAGTTGCTCAATTGTGGCCAGCGCGGCCACGTAGTTGGACTTGAGCGTTGCACGCGATTCCTTCGACGACGCGTGTTTTGTTTCAAGAGTTGAGAATACGCCATGGAGCAACGCGAGCTGTTCAGTTTGGCTCTGGTGCTGGGAGAGCAGCTCTGCGTGCGACGCTCGGAGCTCCTCTCGAGAATTCAACTCCTTCTCCAAAAGTTGGGCAATCTGTCATAAGCCACAACATCAGGGGGTCAACTGAAGGGACCGAAGTTGTTGAGGAAACAAGATCTCGCAACACACGGTCTTACTTTTTGATTTTCGCGACAAGTTCGGCGATTTTGAGCTCTTTCTCCTTGCGCTCGACGAGGTTGTAGCCATTGGCGATTTCTTGATCGAGACGACGAAACGCTTCCTCAATCTCGCGCTTCTCCTCACAAACATGCTGGAGCTCGCGTTTCCACCTCGGAGCTACTCTACTTCTGACTAGAAAAGCATATTGTCAAACGTAAAGTGCACGTAGCACTCCAGCTTCGAAGGTGGCCATCTCGTACCTCGCGCTGTTTCTTCAGCGCAGTGTCTTCATCATTGTTGTTGCTGCTGGCAATTAAAATACGCCGACGACCGCGACCAATTGTACTTGGACTCTTCCTTGATTCAGCACTATCTCTTCGTGCGGTTGGCGCTGACATCGTCTTGGATGACTTCCTACCTCATGAAAGCACAAGTCAGTAAGTTCGAGTCAAATTGATCGTTGGTGCATTTCCTTTTAATCGCCATAGGTTCAGCCTGGCCGTAGTGGCAGCTGCAGCACCGGTGATGCACATCTCTTCTTCATCTTCGTGCTGCTTGTGAGATGAACGAAAGCCTTCGTCAAGGTGGTAATGGTGCTCAGGCACTTTTTCTTCGACTCCGTCTAGGCTGAGACCCTGCTGGTCGACACCTCGCAGCTCATCAAAGCGTGACTCTGGCTGCGCGACAACGTCCGCGTGTTCGTCCATGCGATCGCTACTTATCGCGGCTCAAGTGGTGCCTCCCATGCACCGCTCTTTCCAAGCCACATCCTATTTATTGCATGCCATTGAGAGTGATTGACAACCAAACATAGAAAGGACGAAATGGCTACAAAACCAACCAACATGGCTACATTCTACCTATAAATAGAAAGCTTTCTCAGTTGCGCTCTTGTTCTCTCGCTGCTGTGCACATCCACAGAAGAAGAGCCACTCGCATACCATGTACCAGTCGCCACTTGATCCGCTCGGCAAGCTTGTGTTTCCATTCGATCCCTTACGCGCACTCCATGCGCGCAGCGACTCGGAGCTGCGATGGCCCGAGTACCCGTACAAACAAGTGGTTATTGACCGCGTGCGCCATAAAGTACCAGGTGTGGAGACCAGCGCCGAGGCTGCAGCAGGCGCGCTGCTCATGGCACTTGGAGAAGAAACTGGCGCGCACTTTGAGATCGAGCAGCATCGTCTGCGCGAAGATGACGTCGATGAGGAGGATGAGCAGGCGCCTGGTGAGCAACATCAAGTCCGTGGGTGGCGCGTGTTGGAGCAGCGGTTCTTGGACGAACGCGCCAAGCGCGCATTCCTCCAGCAGGAGAAACAAAAAGCGCAGTCTACTCTGGACAGCATCGATGCGCAAAAGCGAGAGGAGCAAGAGCGTGAAGCCCACGATGCAGGGCTCGACGGCAAATCGTGAAGCGGTACGATGACAGCAGCAAGTGCGACGGCGATGGCGTGCGCGTGAGCAACGTGCTGGTGCCGCATGGCCATGGCACACTATGGGTCTCCGATAAGAAGTTCGGTTTGACGGAGACGATCCGAGCCGACATCAAGCGCGTGCCACGATATATTGGCATGTGGATGGACGACTTCATGCACGGCCGCGACACGTACTTTTGGAGCAACGGCGATTCTTAGATCGGGAACTTCATGCGCGACGAGCTGCAGGGCAAAGGTGTGTACACTTTCCGCGACCATGGCCAGCACACAGGCAGAGATGGTGATGGCGGTGATACACATAGAAGCTTGGTGGATACACACAGCGTTGTCGGCGAAGAGCGCGTTCGGTACTATAACGCGAGTCAGCACGTCTGCTGGGGCGACGAACTTGTTCGCGGCTGCTGTCTCATGCTGTTCACCAACCGCCATTACGGGTTTCCGCTCGAATCGGTCGTCAAGTGCAGCGATGTGGATCTGGAAGAGGAGACCGAGTGCGTGATCGTGAGCTACGACGCCGCCAGCGACAACCATCTCGTGCGCAAGTGCGAGACTGAGAGCGTCAAGTGGGTCTCGCTCGCGAACACGAGCTTCCGCGTCGTGCCGGGACGGCCGATCGCGCGACTTGAGAACGATGATTAGCATGCAAGGAAGGAAGTGAACAGCAATCGACAGCAAAAAAGCGTGCCTTTTCACACACAATAACAAAAGAAAACTGCATTCTTAACTCAAATATGCAGGAGCTACAACGAGGAAAACTCTTCTGCATGTGGCACAAAACTCTCTGGTTTTTTTGTCTGCGTTTATACGCAGAAGGACTCGTTGTCGACCACGCTTGTGCGTGTATCAGCGGAGGCACCTTCTTTCGGAGCCTCCGTCTCACCGTCGTCTCCATCGTCATCGTCGTTGTCGTCGCCATCGCTCTTTTCGGTGCCTGTGAGCTCTTCCTTGGTGTAGTCGGAGAAGTTGATCCCCGCGTTTGGCGCAGCCGTGGCTGGAGCAGCAGTTGGCGCTTTCGTGGGTGGCGCGGTCGTAGGCGCAGCAGTAGGCGCTGCAGTAGGCGCGCTAGTGACTGGCGCAGGCGTGACCGTCGGGGTCGCCGCTGGTGGCGCAGCCGTGGTCGGTACGCTGCCTCCGCTCGAGCCTTCGACTTCGACTTCAAAGCACGTCGTGTACGATGCGCCAAAGTATCCGCGCGCGCGCTCCTTGTCGGCGTACGATCCGTCGTCCAAATAGAATTTCCAGTACCACACAAAGTGGTAGATGCCCGACGGTGTGCCACTTGGGATCGTGAACGAGCCAATGCAGGGCTTGCCGTCACCGGCACGACCGCCGGGCTTGCCGTTCGAGTCGAGGGTCTCGCCACAGTTACCGTCGTCGAAATCCGAGAGCTTCCCGTCCACGAGATTCTCGGTCGTCATGTCGAAGGTCGTCTGGAGTCTCTTGTCCGTCTTGCCCGTCCAGTAGATCCCGGATTTTGTGCCGCGCGCCATCTTGTCCTTGACGATGTGGCCATTCGGCAGGTACGAGTAGTAGATCGGCACGCCGGCCTTGACTTTGAGGCGTTTGCGCCAGCCCGTGTACGTGTTGGCGTCCACACTCTGGCAGATCTGCGCGCCGGCCTCGACCTCGTTCTTGAGCATCTTGTGCGTGTACATAGTACCAATATCCTGCACGCCGCGACCGGGGAAGCCCGCGCCGTAGCCATCGCAGAAGCCGTTGCCCTTGGCGCCTCCGAAGATGTACTCCGCCGACTGGTCGTAGAGCTTGGAGCGGCTTGTGTCGAGGCAGTCGATCCACGAGTGCGCCTGCACCTGTTGCTGCACGCACGCGAGACTCAGCAGCGCCACCGCGCTCAGCGCCGCGCGGAGGGAGGACAGCATGATAATAACGATGACCACTTAATCCAAAGAGCGCGATTCGGGAAATAGCGAACGCAAAGGAGCTGTCGGCATCCTTGGCAGGTGCGAGAAGAGACAGTGGTGCTGCCGACTGCCAGCAGGAATCGCGGCGCGCCAGGCGCCGTGGAGCATACCACTTGGCGAGTGTATGGAAAGGGGAGACGGCCGCAAGGAAGGAACCATGGCTGCTGACTCTTTTTTCGCATTTAACGACACAGTATGAGAAATTAAAAACAGCAAGTCACTCGGAAAAAGCGCGGCGAATGCGCCCATCCACCGTAGTATTTTCTCTATCGGACCAATGCAATCGTGCATGTGGACACTATTTTCGTATCTATGCACGTTAAGATGACTTCTACCAAAAAGTACTATTGAACATGTATACAAGATGGAAGTCAAGCAGTCCGCATTTGATAATTAGTTTTGAGTTTAATACCCTCTGATGACTGATGCATCGGACAGCTTGGGACACTGGGGAGTAATCACGATTTGCGTGGTTGACCTGCTGTGGTGATGCGATTTTCGGATCGAGTACTGAATCCAAGTGAATCAGAGGGTGGCTGCTGAGCGCCAGCTGGCAGCACGGAACGCTGTTCATCCAACTCTTCACCCAAAGGTGTTTCGCAGGTCCACCCCCGAAATAAGGTGAACGACCTTAACTATTTGTACTAATTATATGTTTGTCACATTAAACTGGTTGATTTGACGGTCTCAAAGAAAGATCACGGCAGATTTCTTGGGGGAAGATGCTGCAGGCGTCGCTGATCGGACGTGGCGCAGTGGCGGCCGCGTCCATGAGCGCGGGTGGCAAGGCGTCCGTGGGTCTGCAGAAGCTCTCCGTGCGTGCGTGGGACCCCATTGCACCGCCGTTGATCAAGAAGGTCGTGCTGCCGCAGCATCGGATGGCGGCAACTTCAAGTCGCGGCGCATTCGCGTTCGCCAACGTCGCTGCTCGTCGAACGCCGCCTTTGCCGACCGCCATGGCGTTTTCCGGTCCGCTGCGCCTGACGAACGCGTTCCAGCCACGAGTGAATACGATGCTGCGAACAGCAACGGCTGGTAAGAACGGCTTGGGGATCCATGCGCGTCACCACCAGTCCTCGTATCGCACGCAGATGTTCCATTCGAGACGCCGCAAATCGTTCCAAGCCACGGGGGAGATGGTCGTCGCAGGTTTGATCACGGCCAACGTCGCTGTGACGATGATGTGGATCACCGCGCACTCACAGCGCAAGAAGCGCCGCATGATGACGCACTTCACGACGTCGACGATGCATCTCGCGCGCGGTCAGTACCACACGCTGCTCACGTCCGTGTTCAGCCACGCCGATTTGGGTCACTTGTTGGCCAACATGATCGGTCTGTTCTTCTTTGGGCGCCAAATCTGCGATGTACTCGGCCCGAAGCGGTTCCTGGCGCTGTATCTGGGCAGCGGCGTGTTGTCGTCGTGGGCTGCGGTGTATGAGCAGCAGCACTCGAATCGGATGACGTTCAACCTCGGCGCGAGCGGCGCCGTGAACAGCATCACGGCGCTGAGCATCCTGCTGTTCCCGCACTCGACGTTGCTGATCTTCGGCATCATCCCCATGCCCGCGTGGCTCGCTGGCTCGATGTTCATCTTCAAGGACGCGTACTCGTGGGCCACGGACCGGCGCGACGGCATCGGCCACTTTGCGCACCTGAGCGGCGCGTTCTGCGGCGGCGCGTACTACTACTACTTGCGTCGCAACGGCGGGCTGCGCTTCTTCCGATAGACTCATGGCGGGTTAAAATTTTGTGTGGAGAGTGGCGTGCGAAGAACCGAGTAAAAGCTCGGATGGAGGAAAAGATGCGAGGCTTTTTCTCATGTAGAAGCTCGTCGCCGGCGGGTAGAAGAGCATCGTGAGGCATCAGCGCATCGCTCCACGTTCGTATGCAGATGCTGTTGTTGAAGGCGCTGTTTAGTGCGTTTTTTTGCTTTAGAGTGGCTACATGGATCATGCCAGCATGCTACAAAGCGAACATGGAATGCAAGCATACGAGCTCTTCTCAGATGACGATTATCAGGTTAGAAAGACATCAAAAAGAATCAGGTAGTGACGATTGACACTTTTTTCTGCTGGCATATCGATTTACACAATGAGTACGGTACTCTACTTTGCCATTTTTCCAGCTCTCCGATACAAACAACAACATGGCGAGGATGAATGCAACGAACATGCAGCAGGCGCTGGTTCTGCTGCTCGCTGTGCTTGGGCTGCAGCGTGCGCTCGCGGAGACGCCGACGCCGACGCCGACGTCGGATGTGTGCAGCGACAGCTGCATCCCGGCCTCCTGTGTCTCGGAATGGTGGAGGAAGACGAACGCGATCAAGCTCTCGGGTGCCGCCGTGCTCGTGTTCTTCGCCACGTTCCTGCCGCGCGTGCTCGTGCGCTTGTCCATCTTCGTGCTCACCAAGCTGCCCTTCATCCGGCAGTACGACCCGTATACGTGTATGCGAATGTGTCTATGCTCTAAACGATGCATGTGTGTGTTCATGCTACAGAGTCGCGGAGGACTTTCGGGAATACTGCACGGGCTCGACGGCGTATCTGATCTCGGCGTCGCTCGTGCTCATCGCGATGAGGGTCTCAGACCTGGCGCAGTTCTTCTGCGACCTGCCGAGCTACATATGGGGCGTCTTCTTCCTCGTATGGCTCTACTCGCTCTTCAACGTCGTCGAAAGTGTGCGTCTTTGTGCCTCTTATGGCTTGCATGTCCGCATTACAATGGCGTCACTATACTGTACTGACGCTCCCATTGCTTTTTTTTGATATGCGATGTGTGTCATTCGTATATTTCCTATGTATTGCAGCTTGCGGTTCGCCGTTTTGTCGGCGCGAATGGCGATTTTTCCAAGAAAATGGTTATCTCCGAGTCCGTCAAGGTGCAGCTCCAGACAATGGCACACCCTCCAATTCGCAATAGCTATCATAACGGACTCATGCATATTATGGATGTGCGTGATAGATCCTGCGTCTTACGGTGCTGCTGATCATCGCGCTGATCATTTACTCCTCGGTGCTCGGCAGCAGCACAACGCTGAAGTACTCGGTGCTGGCCGTGATCGGTCTCGCGATCGCTCTCGGCTTTGTCCCATCGGTACGTCTGTCACTTCCTTCATAAAAACGAAATGGCTGGCTGGTATTTATCAGACTTTGCGTGTATTCTCGCCTTAAACAGTTCCACAATGTCGTCGGCGGTCTCTTTTTGGCGTTCAATTCGCAGTTTAAGATCGACGATTTCATCGAAGTCGGCGACGCCAAAGGGTTTGTGCATCGCGTGTCGCTGCGGTACACGACGGTCGTGAGCATGGACGGCACCAAGCTCTACGTGCCCAACAGCTTCTTTCTGTACAAGCCCATGGTGAATTTCACGCAGCGCCCCAAGCAGGACATCGACATCCACGTGCGCGTCACGACGGCCACGTCGGTCGAGAAACTGCGGCTCTGCATCACCAAACTGGAGATGATGCTGCAATCGCTGCACGTGGCGCTGACGTCTCACGAAGAGAACCAGTCGGACCTCCGCCACGGCGACAAGTGGGAGCGCTTCTTCTTTGTTGCGATGGAGGAGTTGTACCACATCCGCGTGTACTCGTACACGGACGAGCTCGATTCGCGCAAGTACGCGATGATCAAATCCGAAGTGTGGCTCGCGGTCATGGAGATCATGGAAGAGCTCGGCATCGAAGTGCTCAGTGACCCGCATGAGATGGCCAAGAACCCGTATGCCGAGTCGCCGCACGCTCGAAGTGATCCCACCGCTAAGCCCCCCTTTACGGTTGAAATAAATGCCGTGATTGGCGCGCAGGACGGCGCAGGAGGTGTGAGGACACAACTGTAGAGTGAGTGATCTAGAGAGGGTGGTTGAATCTGTCTTTGGTGGTGCCGTAATTTATCAAGCGATGATGGCGTTTGCTTATCCGTGTGTCAATGCTACAACCCTCGTCTAGAACTGGTCGATCCACTGTGAGCCAAGGATCTCGCGCTCCAAGTCTTTCACCTCTTGCTGCAGGTCTTCCTCCAGGACAAAAGCGCGTTCGCGCAACTCCCACGCTTTGTTTCGACTCTCCACGCGGATGAACTTTGCAAAGCAGCCCATCAGCTTGCCGTGCGCGAGCTTGAAGATCTCGCCACCTTCCCTGTACTGGAACGCCAAGTCGTCGAGCATCCGTTTGTTGTTGGATTCTTCAAAAAGCCCAAAGCCGTAGCTTCTTGAGGATGCATTTAATACAATCGGAGAGGACATCGCTGGTATTTGGTAAAACCCGGAGTAAAGATCCTTGTCTGCGATCGCGCCAAAAGCAGGCGACAGCGGAGACTCTTCTTCTTCCTCTACCATTGCAGCTCCAGAAAACGAAAAAGAAGATGCACCGAGGTAATCGTGCTGCTTGTACAAAGTGGAACTCTTGAGCCGAAGGTCCTGGCCAAGACTTTGGAGGCGTGCAATGTCCGAGTCATCTCGTGCTCGTGGTTGACGTGCTGCCACTTGCCCAAGTATTGCGCTTGTGTTGCTGCGGGCTAATCGGTGGTTCGAACGAGGCATCCCGTGGGCAGGATCAGCTTTCTGCTGCACAGGCGGAAACTCCATTGGCGACTGGATCCAACGGCCACCGTGCCACATGAACCGATATGAAGCACCAAGGCACTCGAGGCGAACAGCACATGTCGCCTTTACCGCAGATACCAGCGAGTACATAAACACTTCTGAAAAGTGAACGCACACACACAGACAAAAGACATCCGTATCAGCTCCTTGTGAGTACCTTCTAATACAAGGCAAAAAGCAAGCAATAGTTGAGCTCATACGAACCAGATAAGAAGACATGAGACGGCTTGAGATCCTCTCGTGCGTTCATGAGACAACTCCAGCGTTGCCCACCGCTTGTCGAATCGCTGCTGCTTTCGCTTTCGAAAAACATCCCCGATGAATCAATCAACTCAACAGGCGAGAGGTATCCCAACTGATCCAACAACGAGCCCGACGACATGTCATGGCCAGCACCTGAGACTTTACCCTCTCGCACTTGCGAAAGCCAACTTTGCAAGTCCAGATTCGGCAATTTCCCCAGAGGGCATGCCTTTAGCTGACTTGAAAGCGCGAGCCACTTGGATTGCCGCCGACTCAACTCTGTCGCAAGATTTGACGCCGACTCGGACAAATCAGTAAGCCGCAACTGAAGCATCCTCAAGCACATATCCATCGACTCTCCTCCGAGTTCATCGTCATCTTCATCATCGGAGAATGGTGGGGTTAGTCGCTGATTGCCTGCCTGGACCCGACTATTCCCACTCAGGCGGTCAGCAACGGAGGCACACCGTGAGCAAACATCTTGCACTTGTGTCAACATGCTCACTTTCTCATTAATCTGCTCGACCTGCGCATGGAAAACGAAAAAACGGGTAATCAAACACTCTGTAGGCAACAGGATAAAGGAAAATGGGATGCTGTGGCTCACATTTTGGGTCACGGCATCTAAAACGCGCTGGCGATGCGTTGCGCGAAGCTTCTCCAGCTGATCGCCCGTCAACCCTACGAGGAACCAATTGCAATATTTTGAGTCCAGACTGATTATTGCTTGAGGCACGCGATGCAAAAACGTACATGGGATGTTTAAATCGTCCTTAAACACGAGCGAAAACAGTGAATTGGCGTCGATGCAACTGATTTCCGTCGCATGCAGGCATTCGTCGACTTCATGGCACGTTGTCGCATGAAACAACTTTTCTTCAGCCTGTAAAAACAGCGCAATGCCGACGCCAAACAGCACACGAAGGCCTTGTGAGAAGAAGGCGTCCCAAATCCGCAAAACCTAGACAGATGATGGCCAAAGAAACAGAGTTAGAGCAGAACGGCTGTATTCGCAGTGCATGCGACAATATGTCGATGTGGGACTTACCGTGGGCAGTGGAATAAATGTCGACGTGAAAATGGTCAAGAACCATTTCTCGGCAAGTCGATCGAGAGGAAACTCGAGCGATTGCAAATGCGAAAGAAGCGCCGGCGTTCGGTCTTCAAGCAATGATTGGAAGGCTGATACATCGATCTGCAGAGCTGGTCGATGACCGTGAAAGTATCCTGGAAGCATCACGTCATTTAAGCTGTAGACACAAACACACACAACAAGCGTTATGCGCAAGCCAGTCACGCTTGATAGTGGTGCCATTTCCAGCCCGAGTGTGGCAGCCACATTACCTATTGATGACCCAAAAGACACTCTCTTCTTCCAGGTACGCTAACAACAAGCACGATACTCTCCAGGGACACGGATGCGAATAGGGGCTACAAGGAACAGCAACCTCGTGACTAAAACCTGCTGAACACATCAAAGTCAGGCGATGGCTTACTTATAGCGCGAATTTGCGATCAGCACTCGTCGTCGTGCAGCCATCTCCCAGTCTGCACTCGGTGAATCGCTCGGATACACATAATCACCCAGTCTCCCTTTGCCCAACTGCTTCAATGTGTTTCGAGGATCCGCAGCAGCAAGAGGCGTGTCGGGTTCATCGTCGGTGTCTGCCTCCACATCGATTGCGTGCACAGCGATGTTGAACGATCCTCTGCGAGCATTCAGCATGCTTTGTCGTTCATCCTGAAGATCCGACTCAGTGCGGTTTAACTGTCCGGCAGGAAGCGTCAAATCGTTGCCGTGTTGGGTCTCTCGAAGAGCAAGTGCGCGCAGGCGCGAGTACAGCATCTGATTCTCCGGACTACGCTGGGGTGCGTTTGGGTCGATGGGCAACGCATACTCGTCAAACAGCGACGTTGGAGCAGCGGCATCGGAAGCCGCCGCTTCTGGCGTCGAGTCTCTTGACCGAGTGCTGCCTGACTTGGACACTTTTCGTCGAATAGATTGCTTCAGCTCTGCGCGTCGTTGAAGCTCCGCCGCACCCGAGAATCCTTTCCACAATTGTCCACGCAGCTCATCCGGGATGCCTGCTCGAACTGCCGAAATAATCTAAAGACAAAGCACGCAGCAGTCAATTTGCCACAAGGCTGTCGTGTAAGTTCCGCATCCAGCACAAGACAGCTAGCTACCTCTGGAGTACTCTCGTATTTGCTGTCCGCGATGCATTTTTCTAGTTGGGTGTACTTCGTTTCCGCGTGCCCTTTCAAGAGCAAGGATAGCCATTTCCTTCAAGTAGTAGCAGCACAATGCAAAAGCGTCAGAAGGTCCGTTGTTGGACTACGTCAGGAGGAAACGGGCGTACCTTGCAGCAGGTGTGAGCTCGTTCCGTTTTCCATTAGTGATTGCGACGTCGTGGCCGTCCTGCAGCTTCAGCACAAACATCTTGGATGGCGGAGTGGCGATCCACACGAGACACGCGCGACGCTCGAGTGCCGACATCTTGCTCGCAAACTTGAACAGACTGGTCTCTTTTTTCTTTTCCTCGATCATCCGCTCGTCCGTGACACGCACTGTTGGTGCGTGGCGCACGTCGACTCGTCCCTGGAGCTCATTGAGAGACTCGTCTCGGAAGTACAGGAGGTCTCCAGTCGCCAAAAACACAAAGAAATGGCGCTTCCAATAGGACATGATGCTCTTGGCGCTGCAAATCATCAAGCCATCCAAGGCGGTGAGTACATGCGCACAATGGCCTTGTTCCCATCGCTAGACGTATACCAAACAGCGCACCTGTGGACAGTTCGCTCTCGCTTTTTGGTCATCCAGCCCGAGTGGAGCACATCGATCGCAGGGTAGAACGCGGACAACGCGGCGAGCAACGATAGCCCCTGCTGAGCCTCACTTGCACTAGAGAAGCAGCAATATTTAAGTGTGGGTCCGTATCATCCACAGGAAAGCAAACGTAAAGCAAATCAATGCGTACATTCCCCATTCGCGGCCGTTGTGGAAAGCCAGCAAAGTGACAGTCTATCAGTGCAGTATAAAACATGAGTTGGTGCAGAATCGAAAGCCCAAGATGCAAATGCAAATACAGCGGCGCATGCCCCTTACCAGAGGAGTGATGACGGCGAATTTCTGATCCTGGCTGTCGAGATCCGAATCATTCCCATCCGATCGATTCTGCAGGCATTTAACAGCACAAACGAGTCAGTCCCCAATAACAGCGAATCACTGTAATCCAGAAGACAAGCACACGCCCAGACAGCACGTACAAATATCGGTGGCTTCTTCCCCGTCGGTGGCGACGTCGGCAGGAAGCAGCAGATGCCGATCGCGTCCGTCATCGTAATGACGCCCTTCGGTGTCGTCACCAGCAGCGTCGCGACGTCTCGACACGCATCTATCGTCCAAAATGCATCAGCAACCGCTCACATAGCCGCGCTCCCACACGCCAAGGACTCACCGTAGTGGCGCAGCTCTTTCGTGCCGTTGGTCGTCGACACGAACACAAAGTACCGGCGGCGCCAGCGCTTGCTGAAGCGCCCGAGCTTCTTCAACCAGCCGTGCCAGAGCACCGTCGCGTCGCGCGGACTCGGGAACGCCACGGGGTTCGAGCTGCAGGCACACATGCACATATACGTTAGTATAAGCAATGGATCATTTGCGCGTATAGAGAAACAGAGCGCCATACTTGCTGCGCGTCTTCTGCATACTGCTGTTTGTCGTCGTTTTGTGGAATGCGGAGGCGGATTGCGCGTTATGTTACACTTGCGTCTGGAGCTCTTCTTTTTTTTTTTCTCTCTTTTTTTCAGTAGTGTATTGTGAAGTTGGAAGAAGGTCGGAATTCAGTGTGCTGCAGTGGAACTAAAACACATAACCTCTGACAGTTGGTTACGAACAGTGCGACGCTATTGAGGATTTAAGATTTAGAATCGCAAATAGTGTGGTTACGGGAGTTGGTATACCTGGTATAATTGGTTGTGTGCAATTTGACGATCGAGAGAGTCGAGTGAAGGGTGGAAGATCCGCCTTTTCTTTCGTGGTGATCGTTAAGTTCGTTATTTTGTTTGCCAGCGACAAATGCAAAATAAACGGGTCTTTCGAGAAATGCGACAAAAAGCCACATCAATGCAAACATCGTACCTTGGAACAAGGACATGCGTCATTTGCTTCAACAGCTTGAAGTTTCTTTGTCAGCCTTGCTTTAAGAGCATTCCGGTAATATAGCCGGGTGATTGCATCTCGAGGGAACCGCGGACGCGAAAGATATACGGCCGCACCAACCTCGCCCCATGCCATCAACAGCACAGTGTGAGAAAGAAGCCATCACAAGGAAGGGGGAAAGTGGCGCTCTGATCATGTTCAAGAAGTTCTCGGAGCGGTTCCCTGCGGCCGCCAAGGGGCTCGAGTCGCTCACGGGCGCGCACGCTTCCGCTGGTGCCTCAGCCGCGTCTTCGCCCGCGTCCACATCTGACGCCGCGTCGCCGTCGGAGAACGCGGAAAACACCAACAGCGGTGGAAATCAGAACACGCACGGAGACGCCGACAAGAAGGACCAAAAGGCGGAAGACGAGAAGGACGGCGAGAAGACGACTGCTGGCGGTGGTGCGCCGCCGAAGAGCGAAGACCGCATCTCGCATGTGAAGGCTGCGATCGCCGAGAGGATCAACTCGGAGTCGGTGTCCGCGGCGGCATCGATCGCGGCGTCGAGCATGTTTGGGCTGATGAAGAAAGCACAGAGCGTCGCGTCGGTTGCGGCGCGTGAGGGCGCGGCGAAGGCGACGGTGTGGAAGAACAAGGCGCTGGATGCCGCGGATATGGATGCGTTGCAGAGACGACTGAGCTATGCGCTGGATCGATCGACGGGGGAGGTGAACTTGGAGCTGCTGAACTTCTCGTACATCACAGACAACATTGTCGCCATGGGGTTCCCGAGCATGAACTCGGGCACGAACCGCACGTTGATCAAGGACAATCCGATTGATTTGGTCGCCATGTATTTGAACGACAAGCATGGCGGCCACTACATGATCTGGAACTTGAGCGGTACAGTTGGATACGTGTTGTCTTGTTTGTCTGTTCTGAGGTCGACGCGTCTAGAGTCTAACACGTGTCTTTGCTGGTGCTATGTATACAAAAATATCAGAGGAAGCGTACGATTACACGTATTTTGACAACCAGGTATGAAACAATCACTCTGTATGAGCGAAAGTTCGCCTTTTTTCGCGTCGTCTAACTCGTCTGTGGCTCTATATCAATAGGTACTGGAATTTAACTTTCCAGGACATCCTGCTCCCCCTCTCGGTATGCTCGATCAAGCGACTCGTTCCCTTTTGTTTTATCTAATTTTCGGAATGATTGGTGGTATGCGGTTATCAGGACTCGTGTTTAAAATCTGCTCGTCGATCGAAAACTGGCTGCAGGCTGACGAGAAGAATCTTGCGGCGATCCACTGCCTGACTGGAAAAGGGCGAACGGGGACTGTGATCGCGTGCTACTTGGCGTGGATCGGGCAATTCCCAAACGCGATGGAAAGTCTCGAGTATGTGGCAGAGCAACGAAACACGTCGGTCGAGAGACTCACGATTCCATCGCAACGCAGGTAAATTGAGTAAGTACTGAAAGAATGGCGAAGAGCTCCTCTTTTACTGACATGGATATGTCTTCTTGGTATGATTGCATAGATACATCCAGTATTTCACGAATGTGATGGACGGCGTCAAGCCACGGTCATCTCCACTTTTGCTTCGTCGTGTGATCATCAACACGATCCCAGTGTTCGGAACGAGACGAGTGTTGGAGCCTGTGAAGAAGCAAGATGAAGGCGAAGAAAAGACCGACGCTGAAGGTGACGAAGCGGCTGCTGCTGCTCCACAAGAAGTAAGCGAAGAAGAGATGCAGGAAATTGTGGAAGAAGGGTGCTGCCCTTACCTCCAGATTTTCAAGGGTGGCAAGCTGGTGTTTACGACTACTTGGCGCGACATGGAGACTGGCAACGGGGTCCGGTGGGCGAGCACGAACGATGGTTCTGTGTCTTTCAATGTGGATTGCATGTTGCAAGGAGATGTCCTCATTCGCTGCAGACACCTTACGGATTCTGGCGAGAGAATCTCGATGTTCCGAGGAGCGTTCCACACGGGATACATCCCCCAGGGCATTTTGCGGTGAGTTTGCTTGTTGAAAGTTGAATGGTCGATCTTGTCTGAGCTTATTTATGAACGATGGCTTGATTTCTATCAGTTTGACCAAAGCGCAGTTGGATGGTGCGTGTGGTGATCCTCGTTTTGATCAAGACTTCTTCGTCGATTTGATCTTTGCTGATGTCGAGACTGACAATGATTCTCACACCCAGCCAGGTCCGTGCAATCATAAGTTACAACCATCGTATTATGTATTATGTTTTAACTCATTTCCTACACCTCGAGCAGACGGATCAGTTGTCACAAATGGACCAAAGAGCGAAGGTGTTGCTTTGACTGAGGAAGACCGCCAAGCGTACGAAGATATGTTGCATCGCGACGAAGCCTTCTGGGTCGACATTGAAGCCAGAAAAGTGAGACTTCAGAAACTACGAGAGGAGCAACAGAAGAAGAAGCAACAAGAAGCGGAGGCTGCGGCCGCCCGCGCGGCGGAAGCCGCTGCTGCTGCTGAAGCTGCCGCGTTGGCTGAACAAGCGCAGAAAGCGAAGGAGGAGGCGATAAAAAAGCAGAGTTCGTTTAGTATCGTTGGCGGCGACGAAGATGAGCATTTCAGCAAGTCTTCTAAAGTGAATCGAAAAGGTAGCTGGGATGAAGCGAAGGACAAAGAGCTGATGAGCGAGTTGGAGTCCATCACATCGGGAGCGCTTGCTAAAGCGGCCAGTGACGACAGTTTACTGCTTTCGAGTGATCTCGAGGAAAAAGCAACAAACAAGAGCAGTCCAGCGACCGACAGTGACGCCATGGCTGGTCTCGCGAAGGAGTTTGAAGACATGAAGAACTTGGAGAAAGAACTCGGTCTTGAGTCGTTTTCGTCTGAATTGGCCAGCCTCCCAGACGGAAAGCTAGATGCTCGATTGGATGCACTGGATGCAGAGCTTCAAGGTCTGGGCTCACTTTCTCCAACGGCCAAGGAAGGTGTTGCTGAGGATGTGATGAATTTTGCGGCTGATGACTTCGACGAGCTCGAGGAATACCTGAGCGGTCTCTCGACGTCATCATCCTGAGTATACAGCCGATAAAAGACCGATAGCACACCTCAACTTCAGCATTAAGGATGAGCAAGAGAGGGAGAGTATGTGAGAAAGCGAAAAGAAGAAAAAAATGCCGAGCTAATCCCCCCTTGTTGTGCACGCCTAGGGATGGTAAATACAGTCTACCTGTTGCATGTGATATTCGCGCTTTTTGGCAGCTTGTGCGAAAAGGCGGTAGGGATCTTTGACAGGCGACGCACCCGTGACGAAGGATCTGCTGCGTTTGAGAGCCGCAAGTGAGCGGTACGACACGCTGTCGCCGTTTGCAACGGCTGCGATGCCAGGCATGTTTGCATTAATCTAGGGAAGTGTGATACAGCAACTCCGAGCAATGTATTCATGCACTATTTGCTGTGCACGATGGCAGGATGGCAGGATCCGTATGTCGAAGCGATCAAGTTCGGCATGAACCACCGCAATATTGGGTGGGATACTCAAGGCGATGTCGAGCAGCTTCAGGACAAGTACATTCACAAAAATGTGTTCAAGATTCGTGGTGCGATTGCAGCGACCAATTACTTACGGATCCCCAGGTAAGAGCTTGAAACAGAAGACATAGAGAAATGTGGTATCATCGGTAATGATCTGAATCATTCTTTGTGTGTAGGGATACCTCGAAAGAGACTCAGGGTCTGGGTCTTACGGGACGCTTTGTGTACATTCAGGTTTGTCATGATCACCAGTGTGTCGAAATATATGGCACGTAGACCTATAGCACTAAGCTTCTTCGTTTCGGCATTCATCAGATCCGATGCATCCAGGATCTCCCCGTCACGATTCATTTGGATCTGGTGACAAACAAGAAAACGACACTGAGGTTCACGCTGAGTTCGATCTACCAGTCGCTGCGAAGTGCTGGCACCGCTTTGAGAGTCCCTCTAAGGTATTTGACTACACGCTGCAATCCTATGCTTCGTGTGCTGCTTTCGACTTATGTGAAGCTTTCCTGTTGCAGTTTGAGCAACAGCTGGACAGTTTTGGTCGTCGATATGGCTCGACTGCTAGAGCTGCACACCTTTAATCAGTACTCTCGAGAGCAATTCCATCACCTGAAAGTGAGTTCATTGTGCGTATGCCTGGCGACTGGCAACCCCTTGAGAGACAATTGCGACGCTGATCTTTTGTGTTTGGATAGAGCGTGACATTGTGCGCGGCGACGAACATCCGAAACGTTTTCTCCTCGTCTACTCTCTACATCCAACATGTTGGTTGCTCTGCATGACCTTTGCTGTCAGTGCTACCTGTGTGATGCTAATGAGCTTATATTTGTTTGTTCAAGACTCTGCCAGCACCTCTTCGGTTCCCAGATACGCTCGGTCTGCATTATGACTGGCGAACACTCCCTGTCGAGAAGACATGCTCGCCGAAGAAATCAACGATTGCTCGACGGAACTCATATTACAAGAACGAGATTGAACGCGATATTGCTTTTCATTCTGACAACTACAAAAATGAAAGGGAGGTGTTTTCTCCATCTCCGTCAAAGCGAGCCGCGGAATCACGCGTTCACGTTTTGTCACCAAGAGAAACGTACATACAAGCTTCCCCAGCAACGCGAGAGCACAACTTGAATCGTGACCGCAATGTCATCCTTGCCAGGGTAAGTCGGGAAGTGAGGCTTATGTTCTGTTAATTTTGGCGCACTAAAGTAATTTATTGTATCTCAATCAGGCGGACCAAATAGTTCGTGATGCAGGAGTTTCGCAGTTGGACGCACCTTCCGAACGCGATAGCCACACACAAGTCATTTGCTCACTGAACCGTTTGGCGAAGCGAAAAGCAGTATCGTCAATTACAAACGTTGAATGGCTAGACCCGATCTTGACGTTGAGGCACATTGTCGGGTTCTCAAACAATTTCCCGAAAGCTCTTATGTGGCTCCCTGGAAGCTCGTGTTGCATCTATTCAAGCTTCTCCACTGTCGCGCTTCGATATTTTGGAAGCAACAATTCGTCTCCACTCAAGACCGGCTCAAACGATCCAATGCCCTCATTTCGTGAAGGCACGATTCGAAGTGACGACGCGACTAAAGGAGGATCGAGCGACGCCAATGGAGCAAACTGTACCAAGTATTTCTTACATGGTCATGTTGGAGCGATCTGTGGGTTAGCTCTCTCGAGTGATGGAGCTTTGTTGGCGTCAGTAGAAGGCGGATCCAGCAGCATCAGAGTTTGGAGTGTAGCACGTCGCGAGTGCGCAACTGTGCTGAAAGGACAGTCTCGAGGCGTCCACGCACTTTACTTTTCGCTCAGAGAGCAGAACGAGTTGCTGCTGTGCACCGTCGGTCGGGATGATTTCTACCGCATGCAAATTTACGTTTGGGATTGCTCTGCGGTCTCCAGTGATGGCAAAGGTGGTAAAGCAACGATTATAGCGAAGCAGACGTGCGATTTCCCAGTGACATCGGTTGCATTCTCTCCATACGAAGCCGATCATCTTATATCGTGTGGCAAGGAGAATGTCCGCTTTTGGCGCCTGAAAAAGAACCACCTCACAGGAAGTCCAGTGATCTTGAAAGAGTATTCCAGGGACACAGTGTTCACAGACCTGGAGTTTGATCCGGTGTATCAAGCGTTTCCTTCGAACATCCCCCGGACGAGACCATTGTATGTTTCGTCAAGCTTGGGAACATTGTTGTTGATCGACTACGACACCCGCGACGTTGTGTGCGTGTACCAGCTGCATGATGCAGCCATCAATTGCCTGTCGATCAACGAGGGCTTTTGCGTGACAGGCTCCGAGGATCAATTCTTGCGGGTTTGGCCGCTTGACTTTACGGATTTCTTCCTCGAAGCGCAGCATGAAGCTGGTGTTGCCTCAGTCGAAGTGTCCCTCGATGGGTTGAAAGTGCTTGTTGGGAGCCGCAACGGTGCAATCGGCGTGCTCGGCATTTCAGACCAGCGCTACGACACGATTTTGCGCTCACATATGAGCGAGATCACGGCGATGACGCTGACCCCGATCTCGATTTTCAGCCATGGTGAGACGATCAAGAAAGATGAGATCATCACGACATCGCTCGACGGCACATTGCGAATATGGGACGTAGTGTCCGGACAGCAATCCTACGAATTTGATGTTCAGAAAGACGCCGTGACGTGCTTAGTGGTGTCGCCTGTGGAAAATGGTATAATTGCCGTGGGCTTTGCGTCCAGTAGCTCGCGAATCTTTGGCACGAAGGACGGAAACATGACCAGCGTCTTGTGCGAGTTTCAGCAGCATCAGAACTCGATTTGCTCGATCCAATACGATCGAGACAGTGAATTCCCGTACACGTTGGCTACGGGTCAGCAATTATGTATGTATGATGCTCGCCAGCGAGAGTACGCGCCGCTGAAGATGCTGATCGTGGATATGTACCCCGGGTATGGCAACTTCTGTCTGAGTACTGACAAGAAGTACACTGCGATGATCAGCAGTGACCAGCAGAGAGTTGTGTTGTTGCATGCCCGATCGCTTCAAGTGTGCACAACGATCAAGCCGTCGAGCAATCAGCAGCAGCAACAGCACTACCCCAACAACGAGACGTCCAAAGACGAGCTGAAAGATCTCGTCATATCTTCCGATGCATCGGAGCTCCTCGCGCTCTCTAAAACGGACCGACTGTTTGTGTATTCGATGCATACGATGCAAAACTTGCAAACGGTTCCTCTGCTAGGACAGCAGTCGGTCGCATCACTTATCTTGAGCCCCAACATGAAGTACATGGCGACTGGAGGATCGGACGGCTCAGTGCGATTGTGGAGATGGGACGAAAAGCAACGATTCAGCCGGATGCAACAGTGCTTTCTTGGCCAGATGGGGGAGCTCACTCGTGTCTGCTTTATGAGTGACGGCAGATTTATCGTGGTGACAGGCAGCTCAAGTACAATTTTCATTTGGGATTTCCACGGTGAGTCCGGGTGTTCAAATCTACCGTCTTTGGACAACCTGTCTCCAGGAAAACACAGCAATGATGGAGAAAGCGGCAGTGGTGATCTCACTCCGCAAACTCTTGAGCAGAAGCAATTAGAGAGTAGCTTTTCGGGCTACTTGAACGATGGCAGCGTCGACCCTGAAGCGATGTCTCCTTCGCTGAACATTCCTGTCCCGTCTTCCAAGCCAAAATTCAGCCTCAGTCTTGCGCTGGACCCGCTAGTGCTGAGCGAGAATGCAAAGCAGAAACAACAGGAAGCGTCGCCGTCAAACCAGCTCGAAGGCGTTAAGGTCACCACTCTCGGTGTCTCATCAACCGCTCGTGGCTGTCTGACAGCCTCCAATGTCGTGTCCGGACTCAACCCAGTGCATGTGTTGTGGCCGTATTCTACTGGCTCGCTGGTATTTACTGTTGGTGCTGCGTTGGTGATTGAAGACCTGGAGTCTGGTCGTCAGACCTTCCACTGCGATCACTACCAAGCGAGCAGCGGGAACGTAGATAGCGAAGTGAACGCTGAAATCGTGTGCATCTGCCTTTCGTCTCAGAGATTGTGGGTCGCGACTGTGTCAGCCAGATTCGATTCGATATCAGTCCGAAAGATTGGTCACTCTCAGAAGCCTTCATACGACGAGTCCAATCCAGGCAACGATCAGTGGTTTGTAAAGTTACCGACTGGCGTTCTGTCTATGGATGCGATGGAATTTGTTCACGGAGACGATCATGGCGGGGTGATATGCTTCGGTTGCGAGCTGGGCACGCGAGGCACGTACGCGTTGTTCGTTGCACATGCGTCAAGCGGCGCGATTCTTTGGTCCGACACCAACAGCAGCCGCCAAAAGGTGCATGACATTGTCTCCATTTCCGCTACCAAGTTTGTGACTTGCAGCGGTGACAAATGTCAAGTGGAGCTCCATGATCTCACGCTGTTGTCGCATCCGTCTGGAGTGAATGGTCACAGCAACAATGATGTAGTTCGTTCAAAAACATTGGTAGATTCGTTTCCTAGCTCGATCCAGATCAAGAGGGCAAGCCCAGCTGGGGTCGATGGTCGTTCTCGGTATCTTTTGTGCGTCGACGCTGAAGCTTATTGCTTCTTTTACGATCTCGTGTGCGAATCGATGGTCGCAACCTCTCAGTTGCTGATGATGCGACAGCAAGCTGCCTCGAAGCAGCAATGCCGGGTTCCAATCGACTTTATGGAGTGGATCGCCGCGCCAGATACCCAGTGCATCGTGCACGGTTCAACGTCAGAACTCATCCTACGAATCCATGCGTGTCCTGCCAAATCGTCGCGGGCTAATGCCGCCATCAACTGGCAACTTGTAGCGCAAAGTGGGCTTCCACTTCTGTATCAAGTAGCACTTGGCAGCGCCCCAAGAAGTCTGTCGGTGGATCCGGTGAAGGGGGTCGGAATCGTCGCGACAGAAGATGCGGTAGTGGTTTTTCTTGAGTTTGAAGATGGTGCTCCGAAGCGGGTTTTGAAGCAGTTGTGCCCAGCCACCGCCAATCCGAAGACGAGGGGAACGCATGGCGTTGTAGAAGCGCCAACGAAGTACAAGTTCACAAAGTTGCGCTGCGTGGCTTGGGCTCTACATGATTCTGTGTTCCTCATGCTGGCTGAGAATAATACTGTGATCTGTTGCTGGATTCCTGAAGCAGCTCGCGAAGTAGCTCGCTTCGAGGTGAGCTCGTCCAAATGCACGGCTATGGCTGTTAATACGTGCTTCTTAGCGATATCTTCGAGCATGTGCTCAGGATCACTCTTGCTTGCGGGTTACGAGGACGGAACCATTCGGCTCTTTGATGTGAACGAGATGCAGCTCATCGCGCAGTCCCAGCTCCCAGTTCGCTCACAAACACGAAGATCTACGCCATCCCCAGGCAATAACGAACATACCGCTAAGCTCAAGACTCTGAAGAGCAGGCTACTGGAAGCCGATCGAAGCAGTAAGATTGACCAGATCCACTTTGTCGGAGCTTGCGCGGCAGTCGTTGTCATCTCATCGCATCGAGTTTTGTTCGTGGATTTCTCGGAAGTGGTATTGAACCGGCAGGGAAATGACGTGAGAAACAAAAAGAAACAAACCAAAGCGGAGATGCGAGAGATCGTGTACCGCGAGTTGGTCCTATCGGTGCCAAGCAGCAAGAGTGCTCGACGCCAGCAACAACATGCGACGGCAAAAGTTGTCGATGTCGACGTGAAGACCCGAGTCGAGAACAGCTTTTTCAGTCACAGAGCTTCGCCGCTGACTGTGTATCCTTTCCTCCTGCTGACCACCTCATCTGTTGCTGAGTGCAGCACATCAGCTCCAGATGTGGTCGTGAAAGTGTTTGGGTGGAGTGACATGATGATCTCGAATGAGAGCGAGCTTTCCCCAACGGACGAATGGGGGAGGACAACCAGCAAAAGCGTCAAAGCTGCTGCTGCATTCGTGGACTCGGATCAACCCCTTGTGCTCTATTCGTGCGTGAATGCCAGCAGTGCCACCGAGAGCCTCAGCACTGGATCGTGGTGTCTTGAGCTTCGTGACTACCTACAGCAATGCGTACTTGGTCGTTTTGAAGTAGGCTCGCTGGAGGGAGTCCCCAGATCCCCAGTGTTCATGACGCGCATGAGTCCTGGAAAGTCATCACTTGCAAAGCTACCACATCGCAGCAAGCAGGACAGCAACGAACTGGGGATTGTGGTCCTAGGAGACGCGTCTGGAGCCGTGGTCGCAATGGACTTGGCGCAAAATGCACACATCCCGATAACGACGACCGAGTTGAACGCACTCTCACTGCAGCCGCAGAGCCGATCTGCTTTCAGCAGTGATGGACGCGTTCTAATGCACTCGCCCGAGGGGCGGCTTTTGATTGCACGCATCAGCTTGGACAAGCAGGAGGAGGCGAATGATTTATAGACACGCTGATAGAAATAGAGGAGGCAGTACAAACGTACAACTCATTGCATTCCGTTTTGGGCAAACTACACAAGTATGCAAGAGCCTTGCTTAGGCTCTCTCTGCGTGGAGGATACTACGTTTTTCTTCTGTTTCTGCAGTGTCGCTACTCTTGATTTAAAGCTCGCCGCAGTCTTCAATCACGACAGGAGCACTGAAATCACGCACATGCAGACAGATAGCACCATCATGAGTCAAGAAAACATGCTGCAAACAACAGAAGACAGGAAGACTGAACTTACCGAGTCGCACCCGACGAGCTACCTTGCGCTTCCATCTTCTCAAGCACGTCCTTGCCTTCAACGACCTACATACACGCACATGAAGCAAAGCAAGTGGGCGTCCCCATTGTGAGCAAACCGTCATATTACGATCACCACGGAGGTAATGCATATACATACTTGGCCAAAGACGACGTGCGCGGTGTCGAGCCATGGGCAGTCGACCGTGGTCAAGAAGAACTGCGAGCCGTTCGTGTTTGGTCCGGCGTTGGCCATCGACAACACGCCGACACCCTCGTGCTTGAGCTCGAACTTCTCGTCGGCGAACTTTTCGCCGTAGATGCTTTCACCACCCGTGCCGTTTCCGCGCTATTGGTAGTTGGACAAACATGCCATTACGTACATTAGCACAGAAATGCAATAGGGAAGACGCATGGACGCGGTGGACGGCACGCACCGTGAAATCACCGCCCTGGCACATGAAGTTAGGGATGATGCGGTGGAACTTGGAGCCTTTGTAGTGAAGAGGCTACAACAATAGGAGAAACAACAAATAGCAATGCAATGCGCACGATCAGCACCAAGACGCACGCACGTATGCGCACGCTAACGGCTGCTTTACCTTGCCGGACTTGCCGACGCCGGCCTCGCCCGTGCACAACTGGCGGAAGTTCTCGGCGGTCTTTGGCACGACGTCGGCGCGCAGCTCGAAGACCAGACGGCCAGTTGGCTTGCCGCCGATCGAGATGTCGAAGAAGACCGACGGGTTCTTGTCGCGCGCCGAGCTGAAGAGCGAGACGGCGGACGGCGCCGCGAACTGGCTGCGCTTGGCGGCGGCGGTGGCGGGCGCGCGGAGCTTGAGCATGGAGGCGAGCATGACGGCGATGGTGGGGATGCGCGGAATGTGCAGTTGGCAAAAATGCGATCTGTGGATCTGGTGTGCTTGGTTGGATCTTGACAATTTCGACTCGTTGAATCTCAGAAGCAGACAAAGTTTTAGACAGTGTCGAAATGCAGATGATTGTGCAATCCAAGAGTGAGGGTTGGGTGTTGCTGTTTCTTGACATTTATGGCAACATGAACACACTCGGACGAAAGGTCAGACTCCAAACTTTATAAGGTGAGGTATATTTAGGTTCATCGTCGTGACCTGCAATATCCATTCTCCTACCTAATCTTCATGACGAATTTCATATCGGAGTGTAAATGTGTCTGCAGCGCGGATTGCAATAGATCACTTCGAACTGCTAAATAATCTTTGACCAGGATGGCATGTTCTCTTGGTCCTATGTGAGGCTGCCTTGTGTTGTCCAATGACCTTGGATCTTCCGAACTTCTCATAAGCCAATGCATGACGTCGTTGTCAAGATCCTGGGTGAGATTGTTGAAAGCAGCTCTTTGAGTTGGGAAGTGAACCTGCGTTGAGGTTCTGGTGTCCATGGCTAGGTTGGCGGCTGAGTCCGCCATCTTGTTGAAGGCACGGTAGTGATGGTACCATCCTCGGATGTCGATGCAATCCGCGAGTCGTCGACTTGTCTGGTATAAACGTGCCAATCGGTGCTGTCGAGGGGACCGATGCATTCGTTGTTGGGAGATAATGAGTGCACTGTCTCCAATCACGTACAACGGTTCGAAGTGACTGCGTTGGGGTTCTCGGAGTCCATGTGTGAGACCCCAGTACTCGGACGAAAGATCAGACAACGAGGACCAACCACACTTGTGTGGGTGTCACTGGCATAGTCCTCGTCTGGTGTTACAATGCTCTGCTGGTCCAGCTGAGTTCATGCACCTGAGCAGTCTTAATGAGTTGAGGCATAGAGTTGATGAAGACATCGCAGCAATGAGCCATGTGCTTTGCCAGTTACAGCTGAGCTGTGGCAGTGGAATCAGACAAGGTTGTCTATCCTCTTGATTCCTTCTCGTATCCCTACGTCCCCACAACCTCACCACCTGCGCTCACGAGCCATGTAGCAGATGAACTCTTCATCCACACTCAGGAATGAAGGGGTAGACTGTATCCGCGGGTAGACTAACCGACTTCAGATGGCTACAGGAGAGAGTAGAGAGAGAGAACCGATGATATCTGCAGCACACAATCAAGACACTCGACTCTCGCTCGCTCTTGTAGTTTCTCGCCGTATGGGGTCAACGTGGTAGAGGCTGTGTCGCTGCTGCAGCTGCGCGCTGCGACCAGATCCTGGAATCGCTGGCCAGTGGAACCCGGCCACGCAGTGGAGGCCAGCAAGCAGCGGGCAGGGCGTGGCTTCTCTCCGGACGCGAACTAGCGCCGCATCAACACTGTCATTCTCGAATTTGCTACTCCTAGTCCAAGTCGCAACTACTACACACCCTTTCATTCCTTGCGGAATCGATCGAACCTACTAGAGCACCTACTCAGTCCAACCCAGACTCCCACCCACCCAATCTCGTCGCCATGATTTACGTCCGAGCTACCCTCATTGCAGTGATCGCTGTCTCCGTGCTGGCCAACGCGCCTGCTGCGGATGCTCACCGGCCGTACACCAAGCCCACGACTGCGCCGCCACCAGTGTCGTACAGTCACCCCCAGCTGCGTCTTCACGGCTTTACGAACGTTCAGCCAGTGTGGAAGCAGTCTCCCGCGACTCCAGCACCTCCGCGCACGAAAACTGCTGCGCCTGCGACGAAGTCCCCGGTCACCTCCTGCCCAAATCAAAGGCTGTTCCAGTGACGAAGGCTCCCTTGACTCCTTGCCCAAAGGCAACTGTTCCAGCTACCAAGGCTCCAGAGCCGACGAATTCGGTTCCAGTGGCTCCAGCGACCGAAACTCCAGCTACCGAGAATCCTGTGACAAATCCCCCATACACTCAAGCTCCAGTGACCGAAGCGCCAAAAACTGACGCTCCTGCTGCTGAGGCTCCTGCTACTGATACTCCTGCATCCGACGCTCCGGTGACCAACTCCCCTGGGACGGATATCCCAGTGACAAACTCCCCTGTACCCGTGACAGTGACGCCAGTGACCGAAACTCCTGTGACCGAGACTCCTGCTCCTGTGACAGTGGCTCCTGTGACTGAAGCGCCAGTGACCGATGCCCCAGCCACGGTCGCTCCTGTAATTGAATCACCGTGCATGCCACCAGCGAACCAGTCGCCATACACTCCTGTGGCCAAACCGCCAGTGACGCAGTCACCTTCCGCGAAGATCCCAAGGAACAAGACTCCAGCTCCCAAATCTCCAGCTCCGGTGACTAAGTCTCCTTACACTAAGGCCAAAACCCCAGCGCCAAAGTCACCGTACACTCCAGTGAAGAAAGCTCCAACGGCGAAGTCTCCACACACTCCAGTGACCAGCACCCCATCCACCAAGGCTCCTTACGCAAAGCCTCCATCAAGCAAGACCCCAGCAGCGAAAACTCTGGTGGCGAAAACTCCGTACACGCCAGTGACGGATGTGCCAGTCGTGAAGTCTCCATACGCCGCGGTGGCCAAAGCACCAGTCACGAAGTCGCCGAAGTCCCCGTACACCCCAGCGACCAAATCTCCAGTGACGAAGCCAGCGCCGTATGCACCTGCTACCAAGGCTCCAGCAACGAACTACTCGAAGACCCCAAAGCTGTCTCCTGCCACCATGTCGCCTTACACAACTGCGACGCAGGTGCCTGTGGTCCAGGTGGCTCCATACGCTTCAGCTGCAAAGGGACCAACTGGAAAGACTCGTACCGTGGCTCCAGCCAAGCCATACGCTTCGACGTCAGCGGCGCACTCCAAGTACTAGATACTTCTGGAAATCGTTGTGAATGCATGATTCTCGTTTAGAATGTTCTTTTTCATCCAGTAGCGTAGTGCGGCAACAACCCCAGAGGCATTGCACGAGCTCAATAAAGAAAGGAAATCATGGATACGATCTTCAGTTGAAACGTGTGGCTGGGTTCCCCTTTGTAGCTGTGTATTGCTGTACTGGTAATGTTGCCTTTCTCTATTAGTACCTTCCATTCGCGGAAGCAGCTTTAAAACAGAAATCGAGACACAGCGGCACGTGGTCCGAAATATACTGGCAATTCGGCAGCGCAGTCTTCGCGTACGATTCCAGAATCTCCGGTGGGTGCACCTTGAGCCCTGCAAACGCTGTGAGCTGGTCGGGCGTGTACCACACGTAGTCCACGACACCAGTCCAGTGACCTGCCAGAAGAGAAACAAGTGAGTGCGGGTGAGACCGCGCAACAACGGATTAACAGACGTGGGCAGATCAGCGTACCAGTGTAGTTGGTGTACTCTGGCTCGGTGCCAAACACAGACGCGTACGCGCTTGCAAACGAGAAATTGTGTTCCAGATCCATCGTGGCGTAGATGTTGGCGTGTGCACTCAGGTCAGCATGGTTCGTTGAGACATGGTTGCGCGTCATGAACTCATAGACAGCGCTGATCGGCTCACTGTTGAAATCACCGCACAAAATCACTGGAAGGTTGCGCACGAGTGCGATTCGCTCGATCTAACGGATTGTACACATATACAATAACGCAGTCTCGATTTCAGCAGCGGAAAACATCAGGTACTATGTGCATGGCAAGAAACTGCACCAACCTGCTTGACTAGCGCGTGGGTTTGCCATAACTTCACATCTGGGAACTTTGGGTTCGAAAAGATGTGAACGTTCGAAATGCAAATCAGAGGGCCGGACTGAGATTTGCGCGCTAACGACAGCGAGAAAGCAAGAAAACAAGGCGTGAGTCAAGAGAGCAAAAAGTTGTTCCGCGTCAAAGAAGCGCTTACAAATTTCGTTGTTGGCAGGAATGGCTTCTAGAATTGCAATTTGGCCCACGTTGTCACGCATGAGACACTGTCTCATTTTCGATATTGTTTGTTGAAATGCCTGATAATGGTTGAAATCGCATCAGATGTTAGAGAGAGACCCCACTTCATCACTTCATGCGATGGCAGCGTACCTCTCGGTCTGACATGAGTGCCGTCGGGTACGTCATGTCGAACTCATTCATGATCCCGTCCAGAAAATTCTTCGCGATTTCGTTGAATTCGATCGGATACTGCTCCTTCATAATGAACCTATCACACGCACCATACTTCAGTTAGCTTGCATGCCCAATCGCTAGTGTAAAGAAGAAGAGAATGATTGCTGACCTGTTTCGCTTGTAAAATAAAGCGCAACCATCCACTTTGCCTTCCAGCCCCATAGACTCGCGAGTCTTCTTCAAGTACCAGCCTTCATAGCCCAAGTCGGTCATCATGGGAACAAAAAACTCCTTGTAGTGATCACCTTGCACTTCCTGGAGGCAAATGATGTCGGCGTTGTACGTCTGCAATTCCCGCGCCAGCAGCTCTCTACGAAACGACCAGCTCAATGCCCACACCGGACAGTACGGGTACATTTGTCGCGTGGCGTAGATCTCAGCAAGAATGTTGTACGTGAGCACACGGAACATTCCAATTTGTCGAAGGCGCAGTGTAGGTCGCTCTTCGTGCACATTTGCCAGCATTTGACGCTTTGGGGGCATCGGAGGGACTGCACACACGTTCCAACAGTGAGTTATTGTGTTGAAATTGCCCACTGAGTCATAGAAATACATATGCTGACGTACATGGCAGCACGATTCCAGTATCGACAGTCTTGATGAGCACTGAGCCGCCGACTCGCTTTGTTGCTTTGCACTCTACGCGGATCACATGACCGACATCCTCAGCAGTCGGTTTGTATGACCGGCTACGATTGTTATTGAAACACCGTGTCAGTGCCCTTTGTGAATTGTTAACCAATACGGAATTGGTTGCACGTCAAAATACGTACTTTTCTTCGTGAATCTCGATCCATCGCTCTTCAGGAAGCGGGCAAAATGCCTCGATGTTGTGCAACTGCGACTTCCACGGCAATGAATCGTTCGAATGCTGCAACACCGCCATATTGTCATGCAACTGCTTGTGCTTATGCCACGCGAGTCGGAAACAGTCGGGACTGCAGAAACACGAGTGCTCTCGCGTGATCCCCAAGCGGCAGCACAGCACGCACTCGAGTTTGGCAACGAGCAGCAGCACATTTCCCTCACCGTGGCGCGGACATTCGCTGTTGGCACACGCACGCCGCATGGACGAGCGGTACCAGTGGAACTGCAAGTCGACATCCTTGTCATCGATATCACCGTCCACCGAGCGGAAGAACGCATGCGTCATCACCTGGCAGCCCTCCACGGGTTGGTCCACACGCAGCGAGATCTTGCCTTCTCCGTGCACGGGCGAGCCTTTCGGTGGCGACACGGACAGCGCTTGCCGGCGGCTCTTTGACGACGGTGATAAGTACCCTTTCTTCATTGCGTTCGTTTGATTAGTAGCGCGCACAGATCTTGTGTAATTCTACACCCACACGAAAAACAGTATCCACATCACATGGCGTCGTTCTTGTCAAAAGCCGCAACCAATATATTTCATCGACCAGTAAAGCGCTCGCCATGCTGCTGCGCAAAATGGCCAGTTTGCGCAGCCTCGCATCTACTTTCTCGTGTTGCGTGTGTCATCATCATCCATGCGTTGAGCGAGCGAGGGTCTGATGTTCTATGCGAGCCTGAGCTTCTTGCGTCTATTATCACCCGCCGCTGCGATTACCACCGTTGCCGGTAGGTGAAAATGAGCGGACCACTTCAGTGGGAATGAGACATTGCCATTTGGTTTCATCCACTGACAGCATCGGTATTCAATCCCATACAAAAACGGCATGCAACGCACCACACACATACACACACACACACGCAACCATGTAGCAACGACAACGCGCATTCTCACGCTAACAGAATATTTACATATATATGTATACATGTGATATACGTGAGCATCATACGATGCATACCTGTGGGCTTCTTCTTTTTCTTCAAATGCGCGGTGCTCCCGTCGTCTCCAGTGCGCATCCAACCCTCAGACACAACCACCGGAGGTTGTCACTCGCTCTCGTTCCCACGGACGACGACCCAATACACACACTCACGGCCACGCGCTCAACCTGGGGAATGAGACGAGAAGAAGGGGGTGATGGAACGACGACACAACCGACCGCTCTCTCTCTCTTTCACTCTCTTTCACTCTCTTTCGCTTTATATATGCGCAAGGGGGCGAGTGGTTTTGTATTCCGCAGCACCGCTGTCGTCACCTTCAAGTTCCAATAGAGAGAGAAATACAAAGCAAAACCAAAAACAACCAAGACCGTCAGTTTATTACTAAAGGAGAACCAGATAAATCGTGTATTACGTAGATAGACACATTTGGAGGAGTGAAGGTTGCTGCGTACTTAAACGAGGTTGAAGTGCAACTTCATTTGAGGTCGCTGCCACGCACTTCCAGCATTCTCATTCTACAATTCGACAGATAGGGCACCACCACCATCGCGAGTCCTGCAATCGAGTGAGCACGGAAAGCAACATGCGCTTCGCAACTTGCCTATAAGCGCATCCACAGATGGATCGATCGTGTACAGCCGATGCGTGGTCGTCGGCGTTGTCCAAGCATCACGGTGGCTCGATCGTGCTAAGCATCATTCGTCTTCGATACCATTTCCATTGAGGTGAGCACGTATGGTGCGTAGGTGCAAAGGAAGCATGCTCGCTTCGTCCACAAATCTCGACTAAACTCGATCAGCTGGGGAAAATGCTGCATCAATGGGCACAGGCATGTGGAATGCAAGTGCCAAGAATATATTCACGAGAAGCGATACCAGAATATTTACTCACAGGAAAGCGAAACGATAAACAGATGGATAACTGCTGCGCTGGTACGCATTGGCAATGGAACGGATCAGTGAACGGACGACGGAGTGACTTACACCTTCTTCAGGATGATGTTCAGCTGATTGTAGAGCGACTCCTCCTTCTTCTTGTCGATCGAGTCTTGCATCTTCTGCAGCAAGTTCAGCAACTTCGTCTTTTGAGCTTCGTCGAAACGATCCAAGTGGTCAAACGACTGCAAGATTGGGTACGCAGCCATCTGGTTCACCTTCCCGACCTTCGTAAACACTTCGGCCATGACATCCAAACCCTCGTCCGTCGAAAGGGAAAAGTGACGAATCTGCGACAAGCAGCGCGTCAACGTACGGCCATGGCTCGATTGCGCTGGGTTGAAGCTAGGGTGAGCCACCAACTTCAAGATCTGCTTGCCCACTTCAGGCGAGTCCAAGCTGCTAACAATACCGATGTACTTGGTCATGGTGTCAGGGTGTTGACGCCATTGCTCAAAGATCTCCTCCTGTACCTTGGTACGGTCTTCGAAAGTCTCGTCTTCGAGCACGTAGCGGAAGCCCGTCGCTTGGTCCGAAGCGAAAGTGGACTTCTTGAGGAGGTCCAACGCGAGCTTCGCTGGGGCCACGGTTGGCACAACGCGTGGGATCGTGCTCAACACAGGCGCCTTCGCACCAGCGACGATCAACTGCAGCAAGTGGCGCTTCAGTGAACGCTCCTGGAACTGCTCGTGGTGTGGACCAGGACGCGACGACTCCGCCAACTTGTTGTAGGCAGCTTCGATTTGGCTCGAGTACTTGACCCACACTGCTTGCAGCAACGCAGTGGTAGCGTCCTTGACAGCCAAGTAGTGGTGGCTCAAGTCATCGCGGCTTTGAATGCGGTTCAATTCGACCAACGTCAACGCACGTGCCGACGGGTTGAGCTCTTCCGAGAACAGGATCTTGGCGTGAAGCTCAATGAATTCAGCAGAGATCTCCGTCTTGGAGTCGCCCTTGAGCAGACCATCAATGACCTTCGCCTTCTCATCATCAGCAACAGCGCGGTACGCAAGGTACTTGTTGACGGCGTCTGGGTCAGTCATGGCTTGCTTGATCAATTGTGCAATGGTCGCGTTCGTCTGCTTCGTCTTACCGAAGAACGACCAGCCACGAGCAAAAGACAAGTAGTCTGGCTCGTCAGCCACATCTGAAATCACGAACGAGGTTTCCTTGGCGCTGAAGATGTACAGACCTTCCTTCACGACCTTGCCATCCTTGATCAGAGCCCAGTCGATCGGAACCTCCCATGGACCGTTGTTGTCAGCTGGCTTGTCTTCGAAACCAGTCTGAGCCACCTTCACGACGTATTCCTTGGCAGCAGCGTTGTACTCCGTCGAGTACGTGACGTTCGGGTGGCCAGGACGCTTCAGCCAGGTCTTGGCCAGGTTCTGCAAGTTCAATCCAGAGAACTCTTCCATGCAGCTGATCCATTCCGAAGAGAGCGCGTTGCCAAAGCTGTAGTCCGTGTGGTATTTGTCGAGAGCCTTGTGGAACTTGTCGTGACCCAGCATCAGCTCCACCATGCGCACGAATTCTGGCGCCTTCGAGTACGTCACGACGGACACGAGTTCCTGCGTCTGGTTGAAACCTTCTGGCTCAACCGCAAGCGAGGTGGCAGACAAGTCCTGAGCAAGAGGACCAATTGCTGGGGTAAACATGTACAGCACTTCGCTCAAACGACTGTAGTCTTCACCGAAGATAGCGGCACCACGCTTGCGTTCCATGTGCACAGTCACGGCTTCGTTGAGCCAGATCTCAAATGGCGATTGGCCAGTCACCTGACTGCCGTTGATGTTGTGATAGTACTCGTGCACCTTCACGTGCTCCATGTACTCGTAAGACTTGTCATCCATACGGCAACTTGGGCACAGGCACGAGCTCACGATCGTGGTGTTACCGACGTTTTCCATACCTCCGTAGTACGAGTTCTCCATAGCGATTTCACGGTACACAGCACCCGTGTACTTGTACCCAGTCTTCTTCCACGCCTTGAGCAACTCCTTGAGCTCGGCGCGGATCGCAGCGAGGCGAGCAGCGTCTTCAGAGCTCAGCGGCGTCTTCTCGTACGTCTCGTTTGGACCCAAGCACAACGGACCTTCCTTCGCCTTGATCACCTCGCGCTCTTCGAGTAATTCGTACATGCGCTTGCGCTCGTCGTGGTGCTCACACGCCTCTGGACCGAGGCTCACCATGGTCCACAACACCGAATCGTGCAGCATCTTCACGGCGGCCTTGGCGTCTTCAGGCTCGAAGAAGCCTGGGAACGCAAGGATCTCCAACAACGTCGTGTCGCCGTCTGGGAACTCAAGCGTGCGACGGAACGTCTCGTACGTGCCCACGCCAAGGAAGAACAAGTACGGAGCCATGTTCACCTTGTGGTTGTAGTACTTGAGCACGTGGCGGGTCTCGTCCGCTTCACCCAGCACTTCTTCCGCCGAGTGGAACACTGGCACACCTTGCTCCGTGTGGTAGCCCGGAGCCAAGTCACCGTTCGTGATGATGTTGGTGTAGCGCTTGCCGGCCAAGATCGTCGTGGTGTAATACGCCTTGGCGTCCATCGTGTCGATGCACGGCACGATGCGTTGGAAGCCGTGCTGCTGGCATTGCGTGATGATGGTCTTTGGCGCACCTTCAGGCGTGTAGTCGTAGTACAGTCCCTCGAGGATGTTCTCTGTCGGCGTGGCGATGCTCACGGTGCGGATCACGAATTCGGCGCCAGTCTGGATCGGCTGTGTGAACTTGACGATCAAGAAGTGGTCGTCCGAGTCCACGACGTACTCGAGTGCGCGAGGCGCCGCGAAGCTCTTGACGTGGTCGACAAAATTCTTGGTCTCTCCCAGAGGCGAGAACGTGTCGAATCGCTCGACCGACACGATCTCGAGCTCCTTGGAGTTGAGCTTCAATTCGGTCAGCGGTTCAGGTCCAAAGTGCTTCAGCGTGGTCTGCAGCGTCACTTTCACCTACACACAATAGAAAGCGAGGGAAAGGATGAGCATCACGCATAGCATTTGATGCGCAGCCGTATTCGTCCTCACGCATCCTTCTATCGTGCTCATGTATAGGAGTCACACAGACGTAAACCACACACACACACACACACACACACACGCACACACACACAGACGCTCACAATCATGCAAACGCTGTTCCGCACCTTGGTCTCCGTGATGTCGAACACCATGTCAAAGTGCAGCGGCTTCGTGTCCAGCTTCTTGAAGTCTTCGCGCGTGAAGCGGTATTTCTTCGCTTCCTGGGCGTCAGCCATGGTTTCTGCTCGTTCTTGGTTCTTGGAGGAGGCGGAGGAGTCTTGAGGGGTCCGCGGTAAATTCCCAACTGAGCGGCTGTGGGGCGAGTGCAGATGCACTCGTGCACTCGCTGCTCCCCCCCACAAGTTATGTTGCGCCAAGCTCTCGCTCACTCACACACACATCACAAGTCAGCCAAATCCTCTGTAAATGCATAAGATCGTCCAGAATGAAGGTCGCAGTGTCTGCTTCAAGGCTCACAGCGTACACTGTGTGTACGGAAAAAGTTGCAACCTGAGGGGGAGATGGATGGGTTGCTATTCGAGTTTCCCTCTCACAATTCATATTCTCTTGATGGCTGGGGGTTGGTTGAGGGTAGGGGTGCGGGTCAACACATCGCATTCGATTGCGCATCAAAACTTGGAGACGAAAAGTAACATAGAATGGCCATTATTAAGTGAGAGAGAACCACCTGGTGCACATGAAACCAACCAGCACACACATGCACGCTGTATACGAGCCAAAGCAATTGTCGACGAAAGGAAATCAGCAGCACAAAGACCTTGCGCTCAGTTTGTGCTCACTTACATAAATGAAAGTTGCTATTTGCACTGCACTGTAGCTGTGGTTTCTTTCCCACATGATGATGTAAAATGGATTCAGCTGCAGTACGCTGCACCAACAGTAGAATTCATGAAATCGACAGCATTCATTGGCCATCGCGAAGAGCGACGTGGCACCACTCTCATCGATTTTGGAGGTGCCATGATTTTGAAAAACCTTGTTGTTATAAAAACCTCGGCAAATGTACCTGAGTTGACCACAAAGTGGACAATGACTGCGTCGTCGAGTGAGATTGGACGCGCACTTGTTCCAACTTCAAATTGAAGACGAATGAAACACTGAACCCACAGCTCCGCTTAGACGCACCGCGTGTTTGAAGCTGGCGATGCCTGCAACACGACGCTCACTCGACTGCCTAATCTCAAGGCAGACTGCAAGTGATGCTTGTTGAGATGCATTTAGCTCCACACGCATGGTTGTCCCTGTAGACACCAGTGCGCCTATGCAGTGCATTTGCTCTCATACAGTATACCTGCCAAACCCAACGAAGAGCGAGCTTTGAGAGCAGTGTTGTGGTCTCCTCATTTCTGTTGAAGATAAAACTTAGCAGTCTGTACAGTACTCCTTTGCTTGTCAAAGTGGACAGGAATGATGATCGTTTCCTCGTCGGTCCCCTCCTTGATCAATGCGCATCCTCCTCCCCTCGAGTGTGTTGACCAAGAACAGCCCACTCTACGCACTCTGACTGGGCTTTGCGGGAGTTGAGAGGGGAGGGAGGGATCCAAATGCTCGTACAGCTGTGCGTTTTCTGCAAGCGAGGCTCTCGTGAGATGATGGATGCGTGCGCGCGAAAGTGATGAGTGGTCTGAGTCGACGACGAAAGCAGCAAGCAGAAAAAAAACAGGCTCATTTCGGAATCGGAGGTGCAAGACTCAAGACACTTCCCCGAGACACGCAACCCAAGCAACAACCATGGCCGCTGGAGACTCCTCGGACCAAGCTTCCAAGAAATACCGCTTCACGCGCGAAGACTTCAAGAAGCTGGACACGAAGCCGCTGCACTTTGACATGGTGTTCGACATCACGGAGACCAAGGTGCGGAACAGCGTTTGCATGATTGTGAGCGTCTGTGTGTGTGTGCGTGTGTGTGTGTGTGTGTGTGTGTGTGGTTTACGTCTGTGTGACTCCTATACATGAGCACGATAGAAGGATGCGTGAGGACGAATACGGCTGCGCATCAAATGCTATGCGTGATGCTCATCCTTTCCCTCGCTTTCTATTGTGTGTAGGTGAAAGTGACGCTGCAGACCACGCTGAAGCACTTTGGACCTGAACCGCTGACCGAATTGAAGCTCAACTCCAAGGAGCTCGAGATCGTGTCGGTCGAGCGATTCGACACGTTCTCGCCTCTGGGAGAGACCAAGAATTTTGTCGACCACGTCAAGAGCTTCGCGGCGCCTCGCGCACTCGAGTACGTCGTGGACTCGGACGACCACTTCTTGATCGTCAAGTTCACACAGCCGATCCAGACTGGCGCCGAATTCGTGATCCGCACCGTGAGCATCGCCACGCCGACAGAGAACATCCTCGAGGGACTGTACTACGACTACACGCCTGAAGGTGCGCCAAAGACCATCATCACGCAATGCCAGCAGCACGGCTTCCAACGCATCGTGCCGTGCATCGACACGATGGACGCCAAGGCGTATTACACCACGACGATCTTGGCCGGCAAGCGCTACACCAACATCATCACGAACGGTGACTTGGCTCCGGGCTACCACACGGAGCAAGGTGTGCCAGTGTTCCACTCGGCGGAAGAAGTGCTGGGTGAAGCGGACGAGACCCGCCACGTGCTCAAGTACTACAACCACAAGGTGAACATGGCTCCGTACTTGTTCTTCCTTGGCGTGGGCACGTACGAGACGTTCCGTCGCACGCTTGAGTTCCCAGACGGCGACACGACGTTGTTGGAGATCCTTGCGTTCCCAGGCTTCTTCGAGCCTGAAGACGCCAAGGCCGCCGTGAAGATGCTGCACGATTCGGTGTTGTGGACCATGGTGAGCCTCGGTCCAGAGGCGTGTGAGCACCACGACGAGCGCAAGCGCATGTACGAATTACTCGAAGAGCGCGAGGTGATCAAGGCGAAGGAAGGTCCGTTGTGCTTGGGTCCAAACGAGACGTACGAGAAGACGCCGCTGAGCTCTGAAGACGCTGCTCGCCTCGCTGCGATCCGCGCCGAGCTCAAGGAGTTGCTCAAGGCGTGGAAGAAGACTGGGTACAAGTACACGGGTGCTGTGTACCGTGAAATCGCTATGGAGAACTCGTACTACGGAGGTATGGAAAACGTCGGTAACACCACGATCGTGAGCTCGTGCCTGTGCCCAAGTTGCCGTATGGATGACAAGTCTTACGAGTACATGGAGCACGTGAAGGTGCACGAGTACTATCACAACATCAACGGCAGTCAGGTGACTGGCCAATCGCCATTTGAGATCTGGCTCAACGAAGCCGTGACTGTGCACATGGAACGCAAGCGTGGTGCCGCTATCTTCGGTGAAGACTACAGTCGTTTGAGCGAAGTGCTGTACATGTTTACCCCAGCAATTGGTCCTCTTGCTCAGGACTTGTCTGCCACCTCGCTTGCGGTTGAGCCAGAAGGTTTCAACCAGACGCAGGAACTCGTGTCCGTCGTGACGTACTCGAAGGCGCCAGAATTCGTGCGCATGGTGGAGCTGATGCTGGGTCACGACAAGTTCCACAAGGCTCTCGACAAATACCACACGGACTACAGCTTTGGCAACGCGCTCTCTTCGGAATGGATCAGCTGCATGGAAGAGTTCTCTGGATTGAACTTGCAGAACCTGGCCAAGACCTGGCTGAAGCGTCCTGGCCACCCGAACGTCACGTACTCGACGGAGTACAACGCTGCTGCCAAGGAATACGTCGTGAAGGTGGCTCAGACTGGTTTCGAAGACAAGCCAGCTGACAACAACGGTCCATGGGAGGTTCCGATCGACTGGGCTCTGATCAAGGATGGCAAGGTCGTGAAGGAAGGTCTGTACATCTTCAGCGCCAAGGAAACCTCGTTCGTGATTTCAGATGTGGCTGACGAGCCAGACTACTTGTCTTTTGCTCGTGGCTGGTCGTTCTTCGGTAAGACGAAGCAGACGAACGCGACCATTGCACAATTGATCAAGCAAGCCATGACTGACCCAGACGCCGTCAACAAGTACCTTGCGTACCGCGCTGTTGCTGATGATGAGAAGGCGAAGGTCATTGATGGTCTGCTCAAGGGCGACTCCAAGACGGAGATCTCTGCTGAATTCATTGAGCTTCACGCCAAGATCCTGTTCTCGGAAGAGCTCAACCCGTCGGCACGTGCGTTGACGTTGGTCGAATTGAACCGCATTCAAAGCCGCGATGACTTGAGCCACCACTACTTGGCTGTCAAGGACGCTACCACTGCGTTGCTGCAAGCAGTGTGGGTCAAGTACTCGAGCCAAATCGAAGCTGCCTACAACAAGTTGGCGGAGTCGTCGCGTCCTGGTCCACACCACGAGCAGTTCCAGGAGCGTTCACTGAAGCGCCACTTGCTGCAGTTGATCGTCGCTGGTGCGAAGGCGCCTGTGTTGAGCACGATCCCACGCGTTGTGCCAACCGTGGCCCCAGCGAAGCTCGCGTTGGACCTCCTCAAGAAGTCCACTTTCGCTTCGGACCAAGCGACGGGCTTCCGCTACGTGCTCGAAGACGAGACTTTCGAAGACCGTACCAAGGTACAGGAGGAGATCTTTGAGCAATGGCGTCAACACCCTGACACCATGACCAAGTACATCGGTATTGTTAGCAGCTTGGACTCGCCTGAAGTGGGCAAGCAGATCTTGAAGTTGGTGGCTCACCCTAGCTTCAACCCAGCGCAATCGAGCCATGGCCGTACGTTGACGCGCTGCTTGTCGCAGATCCGTCACTTTTCCCTTTCGACGGACGAGGGTTTGGATGTCATGGCCGAAGTGTTTACGAAGGTCGGGAAGGTGAACCAGATGGCTGCGTACCCAATCTTGCAGTCGTTTGACCACTTGGATCGTTTCGACGAAGCTCAAAAGACGAAGTTGCTGAACTTGCTGCAGAAGATGCAAGACTCGATCGACAAGAAGAAGGAGGAGTCGCTCTACAATCAGCTGAACATCATCCTGAAGAAGGTCTAAGTACGCATGCACACCTGGTAAGAGTGTCTATTTTTGATGGACACTAGGTAGCTTCTGTCTCGCTCGTCTGGACTCCACCGTGTCAGGGAGTTCTCGAGTCGTTGTGCGACGTTTTTAATCTACTTATCCCCCTCTCCGCATACAGCCTTGACCTACTTTGTTGCTGGCCATTGCGTGAATATGTCATTTCGTTCATTGCATCTACGCTGATACCGCATGAACGGACAAGCAAAAGCAAAGCAGCAGTAAGCGCATGGGTAAGTTAACAGGCATTTTTACTTTTTCCAATATCAATAACGGACATCCTCCCATGCCGTAAGTACACTATCTACATCCTGGGCTTCTTAGAGTCGATTCACGTGCAAGTTTGCCAAGTACGGGCTGACAACGTCCAGGATCTGGCCGCTGCGCACCAGCTCGATCACAGCGTCGATGTCAGGCTTCATGAAGCGGTCGTTCTCGAGTGGAGGCACGCGAGTGCGCACCAACGCGTGCAGAGCTTCGAGCGGTGCAGTCGTGCGAAGCGGACGGTGCAGATCGAGCGCCTGGCACGCAGCGAGGATCTCGATGGCCACGACCGTCTCAACGTGTTCCACGACTGTCAGCGCCTTGCGCGCAGCAAAGCCGCCCATGGACACGTGGTCTTCCTTGCCGCCACTGGTCGAGATCGAGTCGACCGATGAAGGGTGCGTGAGCACCTTGTTCTCGGAGACCAACGCCGCCGCCGTGCAGTGCGCGATCATGAAGCCCGAGTTCAGACCGCCTTCTTTCACCAAGAACGCTGGCAGGTTGCTCAACGACGGGTTCACCAGTCGCTCGATACGGCGCTCACTCACACTCGCAATTTCGTGGATCGCGATGGCCAGAAAGTCCAGCGCCTTGGCAGGGTACTCGCCGTGGAAGTTGCCGCCCGAGATGATGAAGCCGCCTCCACCGCGGTAAAACGTGTCCGTCGTGCGCTTCAGCCCAGACGCTTGATGGTCCTTTTGGTCTTGCACAACCTTATTCAAGCGCGCAATTTCCTTCTTCGCGTCATCGAGGTCGGTGATGTCTTCCACCTTCACAGGTGCAGCAGAGTCCTCGTCCGAGTCTGGGTGCGCGTTGAAATCCGTGGTCACGTCGGCGCTGCCGGTGAACACCATCGGGTTGTCCGTGGCACTGTTCATCTCGACGTTGATGATGTTCTTCACGAACTGGATCGTGTCGTGGACGACGCCGTGGATCTGTGGCGCGCAACGAAGTGTGTAGGCATCTTGGACCTTGCCGACGTAGTTGTGGCTTCGAAAAAGCTCCGATGGCTCGTCAGCCTGCAAAAGCGTGCGGATGCGGTCGGCGACGAGGCGCTGGCCGACGTGAGGACGCGCTTCGTGGATGCGTGGGTGGAAAGCGTTCACCGTGCCCATGAGCACTTCCAAGCTCAAGGAGACCGCGATATCGGCGCATCGAGCAGCATTCTCAGCGCGCACGACAGCCTCGGCGCCAATGCACGTAATGAGCTGAGTGCCGTTGATCATCGCGAGACCTTCCTTTGCACCGAGTTGCACGGGGCGAAGTCCATTCTTCGCGAGCACGTGCGCGGCATCCGCGATCTCAAAGCGCGTGACGCCGTTCTCCACGATCTTGTCCCACATCTTGCCTTCGCCCATCATACCAAGCGCAAGGTGAGCCAGTGGCGCAAGGTCGCCCGAGGCACCCACTGTTCCTTTCGCTGGCACGACCGACAGGCAGTCGTGGTTGAACGCATCGATCAGTTGCTTCAACGTCTCGACGCGGATGCCGCTGTGTCCCTTGGAGAGCACGTTGATACGCAGCGCTAGCAGCATTCGCGTCTGGCTCGGGGACAATGGCTCGCCCGTGCCCGACGAGTGGGAACGGATGAGGTTCTCTTGCAGCTCCGTGAGCTTGTCGGGACTGATGACGACGTTGGAGAAGAGCCCGAAGCCCGTGTTGATGCCGTACGCGACGCGCGTCGAGTCCTTGAGGATGTTGTCCACGACCTTGCGGCCGTGCGCGACGCGCTCCCAGGCCTGCTCACTCAGCGCGATCTTGGTCTCGCCCTTCGAGAGCAGCACGAGGTCTTCGACGCAGAGCGACACGCCGTCGAGCAGCAGTGGCGCGGGAGCTTGCAGAGCGGCCATGGTAGGTAGTGACTTGTGTGTGTGTGAGAGAGAGAGAGAGCGGAGTGTGTGCGCGCAGTGCTGCCGATTGGGGAGTGAGCGCCTGCAGCAGCCACGGAGCCGCAGCAGCGGATGGATCGCCATGTGCCGAGTGATTGGACTGCCAAGCGGTGCCGATTGGACGTGTTTTTGCTTTGATGAGCTGCTCCAAAACGAGTTGACCCAGTGCGCGTCACTGAGTCCTAAGAATGCATAGCCTTTAATTTATTATGCATCTCGTATATGCCATACATATAACTTATTGAATGCAAGTATGCAGAAAGTATACTTATCCTTTGGTAATGCATATGTGATGAGAATGGATAAGTGCGCTGTCGGGAGAGAAAAAAGGGGACATTGAACTTGCCACAAACAGCCACTTTGCACTCTAATTAGTGTGCAAAATACCTATTATGGTGTGGTGTGCATCCTCGTAGAAGTGCGAGTGGACATTATTCGTTTTGCTGGGTGGAGGTGCAATTGCACGCAATGTGAATGGGATGGGGCGAGCGCGAGTCACATCACGCGGAGAAAGGTGGTTACAGTCCTCAGCGCCTGCCTGCACAGTAGCAATAGAACCAATAGACTCGCGCGTGTGTGTGTGTGTGCGTGCGTGCGCATGAGCGACATCCTGTAAGCTCACAAGGAAGACACGACTCGACTTATTATACAGACATGGCGCAGCACGTGTCCCACCAGTCGCGCGGGTTCCCCTCACACGCCGCCGCCGAGCGCCGCGCGGCGACGAGACTCCGCACGGGTTCCACAGTGACGCCATACCAGCTGACGCCCATGACGCGCTTCCGCGGCGGCGCGCGCAGCTCGTTCTCGTCGACGTCGTCAGTGATCTCGGCCTGCTGCGACGACGAGGAACCAGGCGGCGAGAATGAACAGGAAGAGAACCTCGGCTACGACTACGAGGTGCGCGCTTTTGATTCCTTTATTAGAAACCACGTATTGCGGAGAGGAAGAAGGTTACTTATGACTTGTTTTTGTGTGGCAGGTGATGTTTACGGAGGAGAAATTGGGGCTAACGCTCAAGTGCCAGGACGAGTGGGCGGACGACGAGGAGCAGCAGCAACCGCGCACGGTCGTGAAGTCGGCGAATGGTGTCGCCCAAATCGCCAACCAGATACACGTGTGCTTGACAGCAGCAGAAGATTTAATGCGGCAATGCCGGCAGGTCTTAATGCGCTCTCTTTGTGTGTGTATTGTATAGGAAGGAGATGTGCTGCTGTCGGTGAATGACGTGTCCGTGGTGAATCTGGAGTTTTCCGACGTGCTGTGTGTGCTGAAAGTGTCGACGCGGCCGATTCGCCTGCGGTTCCGAACGTCGTCACCACGGCGGCGGCTGAATGCGAGTATGTTTGCAGCGAGCACAAGTGACGAGCGCAGTCGACAGGTCGCGGGCGGAGCTCGCGTGATGCTGTCGCTGAACGCGTTCCTGCTTCCGGAAGAGCCGCAAGAGGATGGTGGCGATGCGAACGACGATGGGGATAGCCACTATGCAGTGCAGTCCGAGAGCTTTGGAGACGCCGATAGTACGCGCACGACCGAAGACAGCTCCGTCATCACGGACATCACAGAGATCGAGTACAAAGCATCCCGGCATTCGTCATCCCGGTTTACGGCGTTCTTTCTGAGAAAGCCGTTTCGAAGAGCGGACGGATTCGACCACAATCGCGTCGAACTCCGGATGGGGATCGTCCCCGCAACCCCACGTTTAGAGATTTCAGCAGATTCGCCTTCCAAGGTACGAAACTTTGTGTGCTGTCGTTGTTATTGTTGGCTACCTAGATGATGACCGATGGGCTATGAAAATGATGGAGGCGGCAATACGCGTGTACTGGCGGGGTCATCCGAAGGCGCTGTTGTACCACGTGCAGTATTCTCGGGATCGGGCCATGAGAGTGTGGAAGAACTGGTCGGGTCGAGCGCGTCGCTCGAACGAGAACGAACTCGAGCTGTTCACAGTGCTCTTTGGTCTGGACTTCGCCAAGAGCTACGTCGTGCGGCTCCGCTTCGAGTTTGACAGCACGTACAGTCCAGGCGAGTGGAGCATGCCGAGTCGCCCGCTGCTGACGCCCGAGATGGACGCGTATCGAGCGGCACAGGTCCGATCGCGACGTGGTTAAAGACACAAACGCATTTTGACGTCCATAGAAGCATTGAACTTATTGACATCCGACTCGGTTCCCATTTGTGGCTGTGTTGTGACATGGCGGAACGCTGCACCCACGCAGTGTATTATCCATCGGTTAAACGATAGAAAACACTGTCAGTATCCTATTCTCAGTCGATATCGTCAAACAATAAACCCTACCCTCGCGCTGCTAATCCCGCTTTTTATCTCTCTGATTGGTTTATTTCCTTTCAGCAACCACAATTCAACCAATCCGAGCACATCACGGGTGCTGAAGTTCGGAGGAAACTTGCGACGTCTGCTCTGCTGCTGCTGCTGTGTGTGTCGCGTCGACTCGCACATGTAGGTAGGCTATTGGAAAATTATCGAACGACGAGTGCGGCAAGCGCCGAATTCGCTGTTGCCCGCTCCTCCGTCTGCGTGTCCAGCGCCCCGCAGCACACTCCTTCATACAAAGAGAGAGAAACCGCGCCCGCGTGAGCGAGAACGGCCCCTGTGCGGCCGTGTGCGTGTGTGCGTCCCTTTCCTTCCTTTACAACTGCGCGACCGAGCGTTCGGCAGACCGATCACATAAGACGCCGCGATGTTAGAAGGACCGCTCAAGTCGTGGATCTGCTACTTCCTGGACCAGTATGTCGACAGTGAGAGCGTGCAGGTGTCGGCGAAGCTGTGGAAGTCATCGGAGCGTTTAAAGTTGGAGAACCTGACGCTCAAGAAGAGCATCATCCCGTCGTGGCTGCCGTTCCGCTTGAAGACGGGCTTCATCGGCCAGTTTGAGGCCGATTTGCCGATCTCGGCGATCTTCGGGAACGCGTCCGCGAAGATCAAGTTTATCGACGTGTTGATCGTGCTCGCACCGCTACAGCATGACGAGGACGAGCAGCAGGAAGAGATCGCGTCGCTGATCGAGCAGAAAATGCAGCACCTGGAGCAGGATTTGCTCGATCGTTGGAACGGACCGCAAGTGCCGGAATACACTGTGCCCCATGAAAGCGAGGGGTACTTTGGAACCGATGGGTGGATCGGGAGAACGATGACGAAGCTCATCGACAACCTGCAGATTGATATCCGGAATCTACACATTCGAATAGAGGGCTTCTGGTACCCCACGATGTCACTCCGAGATCCACACAGCAGCATCTCGAGAAGCTCGCAAACGAGCCCAGCGCGCGTGAATTCAGCAAAATTTGCGGCAGGCATCACGCTCGGTGCCCTCTCTGCAGTGACGACGCCCAGCAATTGGCGGATAGACGGCTTTGACGACGAAAAGGAAAAGCCGCCCGCGGAGAAAAACCACCTCGTGTTTAAACTGATCAACGCGTTGGAGTTGTCAGCGTATGTGGATCCGCATGCGCTACATTTTATCCACTCGCGCGTGCACCCGAAGGTTCTGAGCTCGACACTTTCGAGACTAAAAGAAATGGGGGCTAAGACGGCCCGCTCCGACTGGTGGAACGCCGACGAAAGCCTGCACTCGCATCGATTTTTGATTGCACCCATCGCAGTTTCGCTCAAGCTCACGATGAATACTGCCGCGCAACACACGCAGACTGACGACCCGAGATACAACGCAGTATTCCATTTGTCCAAGCTCTCGATGGCTTTAGATGAAGACCAACTGTCGGTGTTGAATCTAATTATTGACTCGTATAGCCGACATGAGCAGTGGCGAGTGATGGTGTCGGAGCAACTAAAGATAACAGAGCGGAATGCAGCCATTGAGTCGGAAAAGACAGTCCACATCGTCAAGGAGTATTTATTACTGTGGAAGCAGATCATGTCGATAAAGAAAGATGACCTCGAGATGCTGAAAAAGAGCGAGGTGTGGAGTCGCGCGACATACATCGAGCAGCAATTCCCGTTTGAGCTGATCGTCTCTCTTCGAAATCAAGGTCACCTGGAAGATGTGAAAGCGTCGTCCGTACCGTTCGCGAGTTGGCTTCACGAAATGGGTGATGCAATGGGTATTCCGCTTCCAGAAATTAGCGTTGCCTTTCCGAAAGGACCGACTGGTCTCCTTTTTGATATCACAAAAGAGGGAGATGTCGTTGTGAAGCGGTGCGCAGAGAAAAGCGTGGCAGCGATGAAGGAAGCTGTCAAACCGGGCTTGCTGGTCATAAAAGTTGATGGGCAGCCTCTGCGATCGCAATTTCGATTCAAATCGGGACTGGATCTTCAGCTACGACTCGATTCCATGGACGAAAAGGTGTTGACGTTCCGTCATCCGTTGGTGAAAACCCCAGAGGTTACTCCGGCTCACCTGGTGTCTCACGTGTCGCTGAGTGCAGACTCCCTTAATTTTCGGCTTGTGCGTGCATCGAAGAAGAAGGTGATTGCTGAAGTGGCACTCGATCATCCGAATGTTGTTATCAAAGGCTTTGGGCCAGATCTGTTCTCGTATCATCTGTACGAAATCGCTACTTTGGACTACTTCATCCAAAACATGGCATACGAAGATGGCAGTGGAAATTACTGTATAGCATCGAGCATCAGCAACCCGAATGATTTGGAATATCGCGATGGCGCAGAAGAATACTCTCACGCATCACTCAGGCTCGTGTTCAATTATCTTCATGATCAGCATCCGGACTCAACCAAAGGTAAAGTTACCTCGTATGGCTCAAAGACATCGTTCTACTTGGGTGATTCGATTCTGGTGTTTGACGAACTGAAAATGACCAAGCTTCTGGAGGAATGGAGCGGATTTTCGGATGGAATATCGACTCAGTATACCAGCTACGTCCATCCAAGCATCGGAACTGGTCTCAGTACAATCCCGTCAGCCTCCGAGTCGACTTCGATATCGTCGCTAGCTCCGACTAGCTCAATGAACAACAGCCTGTCAGAAGACACATTGCCAACTGTGACGACTAGCAGCTACTCGTACGAGATTAAAATGGACAATCTTCAATTATTTATCAGTGCTACGAAGAAAGTAGAGCCACCAACTCCAGTGAAGAGCCAGCCATCTTATCGACTGCTATTGAAGCAATTAGTCAACAATGAGCCAACTGTTGCACCGGTGCAGCCAGACTGGGTCAAGGCAACACGAGCGATCGTAGTGGTGCAACGATTTATTCGTGGAGCTATCGTGAGAAAGCGCAAAATGGTTCGACTAGCACTGACGAAGAGTCGCTGGATGTACTACCAAGGAGACGAGATGATGGGTTGGCTGTTCACAAGGGATGACACGCTCGCTTTTCGTCGTTGGCGTCGATCATGGTGCCACCTCGATGAAGATTCCATTTTCTCAGTGCACGAGAATGGTTCTGGTGCTGAGCTCTTGGATGAGTTCAAAGTGGTGGGGTGCAAAGTGATCCTCTTGCCGAATGTGCGTGGAGGGCCGTACGCGGGCTGTGGTAAACGATGCAACATACTGGAGATCTGGTCAGGCGGCGGTGTTCTCTGCAAGGTTCTGAGCTCGACCAACCTGGATGAACTGCAGAAGTGGAAGGCGTGTATCGAAAACAGTGCACGGAATGGCACTAGACGATCAATATTGGAAGAAGACGATATCGACGAGACGATTTACGGATCAATGTACGAAAACTCGGTGTATTTCGACGAGACTGGGAACGACAAGATGCATTACGACGAAGAGAGCAGAATCGCTCGATTTTTCTCGCAGGATGTGGGACCCGAACAGCTTTTGCTTGGTGGTTTCTCGGATTCATACCATCCCTCGACGGGGCTCCATGAAGAAAAATCGTCCTGGATAACGCTCAGTGTGTCCGATTTAGTTGTTATGACGGACGTTCACCAAGTCTCGGAACCTGAAAAATCGGCTTTTCGTCTCTTTATTGGGGTCAAGAGTCTGAGCGCAGTAGATCATCGGAAAGAGAGCAATCATGGCTTGCTGCACATTGGCGACGAGTTTCTGAGTTTGAAGAACGGCATTTTAGCACCTGCGAAGCTTCGTTCCGATCGTCTGCAGCGTGATCAGTTCCTCTCGTTGAGTGTGTCTTACCGTGGTGCGAATACTTCTCCCGATTGTTTTGTGCTGAAGAAGGGGGTGCACGTAGACATGGACGTGTCCGGGTGGGTGATGCCTCTCAACTTGACGGAAATGGTTTTCGAGATCATCGATGTGCTGGACATTCTGTGGACGGATCCATCTCAAACGACCTCTGAAGAATACCCTGTCGCAGCGAATCCAGCTCCATGGTATAAAGTCACTGAACTCTTCATTCACATTCGAGCTCCTATGTTGGAGGCGTATGTGGAGGACTCGCACTGTGTTGCAAAGCTTTCCATCGAGAAGAGTTCATTCTCCTATCGAGCAGATCCGGGGATGGAAAATCTGAAGATTCGTCTTGGTCCGACCGCGCTGTTCGTCCTTACTGATGAAGTTGCACTTCGCCTTGCGCAAGTTGACAAGCTCTGGGTTGGTTATGACCTTCGTCTTCACAAGATGACTGACAGCAACCATGAGTGCGCACTGTGCTCTGATGAATCCGGCAGACGACCAAATTGTCATCGGTCAGTCTCGATTTTTATCGGTCAAGTAAAACTGGAAGCAGATCGGCGGCTTGAGCTTCTCTTTGCGCTATTGGAAGCGCTGACACAGAGTGAAGAAGGCGGAGATGAATCCATGGAGAATCCCGGTGCCAAGTTCGAGGACAAGTTTGATGGTGAGGAAAAAGAAGGTACTCACTCTGCATCGCCAGCAGGGTATAATTCGACTCGCCTCACACCATCTGACTTTTTACAAACCGAGCGAATGCAATCGATGCAGTTCAGTTTTAATGACGATATGATGGAACTGCGACCAATGTATTCGGGCTTTGGCCGAACTTATGTGTCTCCTACGGGTCGGAGTCGAATATCTACGGCAACCTCAGCAGGATTGAACAACTTGACATCTCAAGAGAACGATAACAAGCCAAGACCAAGATCTACAGCGTCGTCATTCATCCCGTTGCTGAACTACCAAACGTATTTCGCCATCTTAGAAGAAGTGGGGGAGAACCAGTTGCGTCAGCGAACACTTTTCCGAACTCGGATGCGCATTGGACGCATTCACGACAGGATGACCGTCTCGTGTTATTCCGTTGTGTTTGAAGTTATCAAGCGGAGCCTCTCGGTAGTTGCATTGGACACGTACATTCCTGTGATGAATTTTGCTCTCAGCGACATGAAGTTGCAGTGTATGACCCGGAGTGAGTTTGCTTTCGACTACGTGGTGGATGCCAGTCTGGAAATATCGGCCCGGTATTATAACACCGCGCTTGCTGATTGGGAACCGTTTATTGAGCCGTGGCGTGCGTATGCTAAGGTTAGAAGCGATGAAGGCGAGTCAGGGACTTCGATGGAGTTGAGCGCGATGCAACGACTGAATATCAATTTCACCGACGCGTTTGTACGGTTGCTGAGCAGCGTGGCGAAAAATCGACGAAGACAAGTAATGTATGTCGAGAAACGCACCCCAGCTGCAGTGGCAGCAGACGGAGAGGCAAAGAAGGAAGACGGTCGTGTGTGTGTGCTCAACAACTTGGGCGTTCCAATCCGGCTAGCGAACCTGAACACTTCCCGAGCTGGGACGCTTCATGTTGAGGTTCGTGACGGGTGGAACTTTCCAGGCTACTCCCGCTTTCATGATGTCCGTGTAGATGTGATGCTGCTGCCGTGGTGGCACCCTCGCGAAGCGGCAAAACTGGAGAACCTCCGTCACAAGTTTTCGCTTCCGTATGGCGGAGCTCAATCGGGAGTCACACCAATTCTGCGAATCGATATTTTGTCAACAGACAAAGGCAAGCGCAATTTTGTTTTCGACCACGTCACGAACAAGTACGTTGAAGTCGATGAGGAAGCTGACGATGACGCCGAAGAGGATTGTACACCACTTTCGCAACCGCAGGTCTCGGGGCTAACGATGGGAAGAGAAGACAGCTCCGCAACGAAGGAGAAGTGGTTCTCAATTGGAACAGTAGAAATCAATTTGGCTGGAAGTGTCATGGGATCTCTCGGAACCAAGTTGAGTCGATGGTATCGTCTCCATGACGTTCGAGGCAACGCTACAGGAGAGATCTTTCTCGCGTTGGATTTTGTTCCAAACTCGAGGAGCGATAGTCATGGCAAGATTAACGAGCCGGAACAGGTGAAGGACGGTCAGTTTCTCGTCTTTGATCCTCTGAAAATCATCACGACGAAAGATGCCAAGTCGAAGCTCTCCAAGAGACAGAAGCAAAACTCCAGCTCGAGCCAGAAAGACAATGCGATTTTGTCGGAAGGATTACGCGGGAGCTACATTCCTCCACTGGCGCTTGAAGTCATCATTGGTTCTACGCGAAGTAGCTTGCTATGCCCTCTTCGGAGAGCAGGAAAGTTTCTCATTCAAGGCGACAAGGTACTTGCGGAAGTGAAAGTCGCACAACGCGATGAATCTCGACGTGTGTTATTGCTGAGCTCCCCTGTCCAGCTGAAAAACGGTACGATATGCGGGATAAAGCCATCGCTGTGTGACGATTTTACTAATGATGTTTCTGCTCTCTATAGATACAAATATCGACATGGACTTTTGGACAGCGCGAACGGACTTGCAGGCTGGAGAGGTAAGAAGCTCTTATGTTGTTTCTGTCTTACCATTCACACAATTTCTAATGCAATGCTATTTTTCAGAGCGGCATGCTGCCCAAATCCGACAAGGCCATGGTACTGATGACAGGAAACAAAATTTCGGTTCCTCTGAGCGCGATGTTCGGTGATGAGAAACAATCTGTTATTATCAAAGTGGATGGCTGCAAACCGACAGTCATCGCTGATTTGGGGAAACTCGTGGCTGGTTCTTCGATCATGACGCTTGAGCCTGAAGACGGATCTACCTCAGGGTATTGCTTCTATGTGAATATCGTGTCTTTCATGCGAAAAGTGTACCGCGAAGATTACCAAAATGTGATCACTCGCGGAAATACGACTCAAGATGGCGAGCTGCAAACGTATGCAACGAAATACCAAATTTGCTTGCACTCGTGCCTCGTCTTTGAAAATACGCTGCCAATTCGAGTGCAATTCAAGGTTGTCGCTCAGAAAAGTGCGCTGCAAGCAGAGTCAGTTTTGCGAGCAGGGACGTTGTCACCTGGCGAAGAAGTCCACCTCCACGAATTTCAGAAGAGTGCTCAGCTGCTTCTTCGACTACCAGAGATGGATTCAATTTGGACGCGACCGATCAATCTCGGCGACTGTATCTTTCGAGAAGGTATGGATCGTTCCGTGAGGTCGATGCTTGGAGCAGCTGGCCATTGGGACCCGATCGTTGAATTCATCCCGTCTCTTCAAAGCTCTGACGTGATTTTCAAGAATGAGGAGGATACAGATTCCAAGAAGATTATTTCTCGATTGGATTTTACTGCAGCAGACGACGGAAGTCCACGTGTCGTCTTGTATTGCTCGCTATGGATCTACAATCAGTCACATGTGCAGACGATGCTGTTTCGATGTGCAGACGAAATCAGTCCGCATGTCCTGCATGCACCACAACTGGTACCCCAGCGACCTGTGCCTCGATTGATGGATTGCCCCGGTCAGGCGTTTGAAATGAGCACAATTATCGATCATGAAGTTTCTCGATGGTCTGAGAAAATCCACTCGACGGTTGTTGGTATCCAAGCTCCAATCGCGCTTAAATTCGGAAGCAAGTTGGGACCAAAGTCAAGAAACGAGATCGGCATCTCCATTCAACGACCAATGGGACAGTTTCATAGAACGACTCAAGTGGTGGTAACGTCGCGATTCGTGTTTGTGAACAAAACCAACTCAGCTTTCAAGGTATCGCAGAATGGGAGAGACAACGACCGAGTGGTTGAACTTCCTATGATGTCAAAGAGCGGGGAACCTACCGCATGTCATTTTGATTTCGATGCGTCTGCGAAAAATGCAAAGCGAGAGGTTTACATTCGGATGAATCATAGCGGCGCGGAGTGGAGTGGGCCGTTTTCAGTGGTTGAAGAGAAAGAATTTCCGCTAAAGCTGAAAGGAGCAGTGCCAAAGAAATGGGGTGATTCAAGCAGCGACGACTTTGAGCGTGACGGGTTTTCGCTGAGCGACGTCCACTTGCCTCGACTGAGGGTGCGCATTAGCACCGTTGGTGCGAGTATGGTGGTGACTTTGATGAAGGACGATCCACCAATGTACCTCATCTGCAACCAGTCAAGCTCCGATTTGTTGGTCAATCAAGTGTACTCGTCCGACGAGACGGTCATCATTCGAAGCATGGAGTATGTGCCGTTTGCGTGGGTGAAACCGGATGGAGCCAGGTAAGTGACCTCGAGCAAACATTTTCGACTAGAGAGCTTTAGGATGGGGTTCTCATCTTTCTTTTGTTGTTGCATAGACGAGTTTCGTGCCGCGCGGTTGCTCCTGGACAGCATCATTCATCTTCTCCTGTTTCGCGGGTCTACGACTTCGCCAATCTGGATCGAGAAAAAAGGGCAGATGGACTGAAATTCTGGCTGTTTGGGGAGCAAATCAAGAACATATCTGCTGAGATCCTCGTGGAAAGATCATCTCGAGTGCTGGTGTTTCGTGATCTGTACCTGGACATACCGCCGAGTTACATTCTCGAGGTCAAAGTCATCGCTGCCCGTCTGAAAAATGACATCTCCTTGCGACAAGATGCTTTGGCTGAATTTCTCGTTGAAACGGACAACCAGTTGGTGAGTCCTTGCTTTATACGTGCTGTCCGTTGTCGGGAAAGCTTCCCAATTCTAACCTGTTTTTGTGATGTGCACAGCCGATTGCTATTGAGTCGAAGGAGGTCAAGACTGCTCATGTGTATCGGTTTGACTCCGACATAGAGTTTGAGTGCACTTCTCGCCCGAAAAAGCTCATGCTGAACTTTTACGAGAACCAGAGAGACGTGGTCACGAGGGAGTTGGCGGCATCGTCGATCGGAATCGATGATGAGAACTTGTTCCATTGCAGTCAGCTGCACAACGATATGACCCTTCCACCAAGTCCAATGGACGGAGAGGATGCTGGTCCATTTGAGATGATGCGGACCCCATTGGGCTCTCCCACTGCACGAGAACAGGCAGTATCGGAAGGCGCATCGCTTCCCAGACACCGACGTTTTTACGAGAAGGATGATTCGTTTGTCGGCGAGCCATTGCATTTAAGTGACGCAGAACGGGTTAGTGTTTCTTCTTCAGAGACATCAGAAGCCGAAGAGCGTCGCGACGACATCTTGAAAGAGAGCTCAGGCTTTGTGGAGATCCGAATTCCAAGGAAGGCGTGGTCTCGTTTTGGCGTCGGAGCGAAACGATCGCTAGCGTGGTCCTACAATAATGGCGAGCAAGCAAAGCGATCTCTGGGACGAAGAGAAGGGCATTGGTGGGAGATGCGGCATCCAGAGACTGGCGAGATCGTGGGCGAAGTGCAGGTTGCGTTGAAGTTCCGAACGTCCGAACGTGAGCACACGCATCCAACCAACATTTTCAATGTCGGGCTGTCGATTCCGAGTATTGGTGTGTCGTTTCTGCATAACGCGAATTCCAATATGGTGGAAGTCGCGTATCTGTCGATGCAGCGAATGGGGCTTCTCTACTCGCGTGTTGGCGGAAGCAGCGAGATCATTTTCTCCCTGGGCAACCTCCAGATGGACAACCAAATGGACGCAGAGGTTGTTTTGGGTCCGAAAGTCCATCGAGTGAAAGAAGGGGTCTCGGTGCGGCTTCGTGACCGGTGGCGCAATGCGATGAACTATCGCTACCGCGGCATTTTCGAGCAGCTCGACACGACAAGCATGAGCGTCGTGCAATTCCGTATGCTCTGGAACTCAAGTTGCGCTGCTGGAGAAGTAATCCACTATGAACTGATCGAATTGATCATGCAAGAAGTGGAAATCTCGACCGATGAGAAGTTCGTGGTGAATCTGATCAGTGTGTTCCAAGGTCTGGAAGGGTTGACCAGTCCGCACACGTTTGAAGAAATCGTGAACACACAACTCGACTATGCCAACAACGGGTCGGGAGCAGCGAGCAGTGGATCTGGTGGTGCTACTGCTGACGAGAATGGCGTGGCAATCACGGACGGCATCTACATCGAAGAGCTCAACATTGAGTCGATCCGCTTGAAGTTCAGCATGGAGCTGAATGGCGGGCGGCACATCAAGACTCTTGGACCTTCAGGTCGCCGGTTGGCGGTGTACTTGCCCGAGTCGAACGTCAAGGACTTCCGGTTGTACCTGACCAAGCTGACGTTCAACCATCTGTATGAGCCGAAGTCAAGCGTGATCGAGAAGGTGACACGTCGGTACCAGCAGCAAGCAGTGATCCTCGTGCTGAGAGGTTTGCACACCGTGTCTGTGTACGCGAATCCATTCCGAATCGTGTACCGTCTCGGCCACGGGCTGGTGGAGCTGGTTCGTATGCCTGCTCGAGGGCTTGCTTCGGGAAGTCCAGTGGAGTTGATCACTGGAGCGTACCTCGGTGTTCGCTCCTTGGCGATGAATACGATCAGCGCAAGCTACGAGATCGTGGCTGGTGCGACAGGAATCTTTGGTGCGTTCCTATCGCCGCTGGTGCCGGAGAGCAAGCGGAAGGCGTTTGACGAAGACTTGATCGGCTTCCAGCGTGCAGTGATCGAAGAAGTGGACTCGTTTGACGCGGCCGAGGAGCGGACGATGACCAAGGTGATTGTGCGCAAGCCACGCGTGTTTGACCCCACGGGGGTGGGGCTTCTCACTGTGTATGGTCCGGGTTCCGTTCCGTTGGAAGAGCAGGATCGCATCGATCATAAAGCAGTGGTGCTCTTGCAGCACTGGTGGCGCCGTCGCCGCCGAGCCAACATCATCTACGAGGAAGCGCTGCGGCTGCGTCCAGAGATCGGCCAAGTCAGCGCGCGTCACATTCACGGGCTCACATGCGCCATCATGTAGTCAGGTGAAGAAGAAGAAGCGTCCGATTCGAATGAAGTGCTCGAGACCAAGCGAACTGCGGCCACCAAATCTCCGTCCGAAGGTGCCAAGAGACAACCTGTTGTTGTCGAGTAAGTAGTAAGTCTCCTCCCTGTGAGTGCTGGAACGACAGTGTGCAGAAACAACAAAAAAGCGTCGGGAGGAATGATGTGTAGTTGGATGTGCTTATTTATTAATGCTGGAAAGTATGCAAACAACAAATCGGCATGTTCGTTTGTGAAAAGAATATTCTTTTGCATGTGGCGTGTGTTTGTTTGTTGATGGAGACGTTGCGGCGCAATATTGGGATATTGGGATATTGGTGATCAATCGAGAGAGAGCATGCAAAATGCTGGTAAGTGGAGGTTGATGTGAGCATTTGAATTTGAATCTAAAAAGTAATATAAAAGAGGAAAGGCAATAACTTTTCATATCGACCGCACTCACTCACGCTGCGTTGGAATCGCGACAGCGGACGTTCATCAAGGAGAACCGCGTCCCATTTTCTAAGAAGAGAGAAGAGTCGGCGGCGCTGCGACATCCCGAGTCAATGAGTGGGGCCTGATACGATCATCAAAGTTATTGAGATTGTCTACGTTGGAAAACCAAGTAGAAATGAGTGTACTATAGAAAAGATCCTGTATAAGTACGGTCATGGTCTGCTGGAAGGACAACCACGCTTCACGCTCTACACCATGCGTGTTCCACACGGTGCAAACATGCACAAATGGATGCAAAACATCCCTTAACGACCAATCAGATGCTCAGACAGCGAGTCGAGTCGGATGCATTCAGCGTATGTGAGATTGGGTTAAAATAGAGTCTCATTTGGAAAATGGGTGCACACGTCTCTTCGTGCACAGTGTGTCATGTCCGCACTTTAGAGGTGGTTCCTTGTACACTGTGACCACATTCGGTGCACACTGCGCTCCCCGCGATGATGACGGTGATGATGGTGATGCGCATCATCACGCAGACGATGAGCGCCGCACCTTTTTCCGGTTGAACATCGCGTCCGCGGCGGCACGACAATCAGCGCAACCAGCGCCTGCTGAGCGACCAGGTGCTCGTGGAGAAGCGCTCGAGGCTCTGTGACGTCGCCGACGCGAACCTACCGAGCTGATTCCGTCGCGATGCAGCACGGCGCGGCGCGGCCCTGAGTCGGTACGACGTTCGTATTGCATGGTTCGTGTTTGCCGGTGGCGTTCGGCGTCTTTTCTTTCGAGTTGAAGCTGCCGCTCCCGTTGTACCAACAAGATCATGATGCGCACCACGGTGTCGAGCATATTATCCCCCGACCATTGAACACCATGGTCTCTCGTCGAACAAGTACCAGCATTTACAGCAGCAGTAGTGATTTAGATCAGTAGACATTAGACACGATGCATTTATGTATATACATGAAGAGCCAATATATGGTGCTTTGCTCTCCTTCGTGACGACTCATGGACACCTTCTCACTCAGTGTTGCACTTGCAGCACGCTCCTGGATGTGGTGAAGGAAAAGGAACTCACGCGTACTACCACGAGCAATTTGCTGTGCCTGCGGTCGCGCGTACATTTCCTGATTGCGTCCTACTGTCAGCACCCAGGTCGTCCCAAGTTGTGAAATCTGAAATGTGCATTGTATCCTGCGCGGCATGCATGCCACTGCCAGGAGCTCCGTCCGGATTGCGCAGTATGCAGAAAGAGAGAGATTGTATCGGCGCCACCAACAGCGTTGCTGGTACTGCAGCAGCGCAGCGGGACCGAGCGTCTGAAGGCAACTATCTAGGCGGACAGGAGCAGCATTTGTTGCTGCCGTGAAGCAGTGGAGAGGACGCAATCAAATTAGAACGACGCATCGTCGTGAAGCCCCAGGGTTTTGTGGCGTGTGCCTCTACGGACCAGTCGTGAATGTGAGGTTGTTGTGCATTGAAACCGCTCTTTCAGTCAAGTCTACGGGAAACAAAGTGCTCATTTGCTGCTTGAAGCAGCGGAAGATGCGGGCGAGACGCCAAAAGTATCCTCAAAAGCCGTTGGCAACTCGAAGCCCTCGTAGCTGTTAAAAACTGGCGACCAAAAGTGGCAAAGTGGCGGGTGTCTCAAGTCGACAGACAGCCGCCGCTCGATCGAGTGGAGCCCGAGGGAGAAAGAAAGCGCTCAGATTGGTGCTTTATTGCTCTCTCGTAATCTTAACGCGTAGTTGAGTCTTGGGCGGTGCTGGACACCGAGTGCTGCGTGGAAACGGCCACCTGGGAAGCTCACGGGTGCTCTGGAGGTGGTGTAATCTGAGCCGAGCGCTCAAGTTCAACAGGTACGCGCGACGCGTCCTAGGTCGATTTGCACTCAACTGATGGCGCTTCTTGTTTACCATCGCTTCGTTTGAGATCGACAGAGAGGGTTTCTAGCAGCAGCAGATGCAGCTGGTGATGGTGATGGCGGTGAGGAGAGCGCGCGTGCGACGTGCGCATATTGCGAAAATCCGGTCTCCTGTGGTTCTGGCTGTTTCGCGGCGCTGCCACATGAAAATGTTGTCGCCTTCAATGTCAATGGCGATGCTCGAGAGACACGCGATCGATGCGCATGAAGGAGTGGACGTTGTGAACCAAGAAGAAGACCCGTCGCTGCTGTGGGAGAGATCTCCTTCCTGCCATGCTGTTGTCGCCCCGCTTTGCATGTCGAACCCGGAACCTTCGCGTCCAATCCCATTCTCATTCGAGTTTTCTCCTCGCCTCAAGCGAGCAACGAGCACCTCCGGACACTGGGAACACGGACCGACAACTGCGCCACGGCCATTCGCACTGCGCTCTCGACTTTCGACAACTCCGAGGACAACTGCAGTTTCGATCTCGATCAAACAGGCAAGTTCCCGATGACAAAGGCGGTCGCTAAGAGCTCTCTAACCACATCTCTGTCTATACTTCGTCTTCTATGGCTGCTCCTCGTGACGATGCTTCGTGCAACAAATTGATCAGCGAGCCTCGGCTGCGCCGTTGCGCTCGAAGAAAGGCATCCATTTTGGGCACCACTCTAGCTGAGCCAGCATGAGAATGGATGGGTTGGTGACTCAGACAGTGACGACTTTGAGCGTGACGGGTTTTCGCTGAGCGACGTCCACTTGCCTCGACTGAGGGTGCGCATTAGCACCGTTGGTGCGAGTATGGTGGTGACTTTGATGAAGGACGATCCACCAATGTACCTCATCTGCAACCAGTCAAGCTCCGATTTGTTGGTCAATCAAGTGTACTCGTCCGACGAGACGGTCATCATTCGAAGCATGGAGTATGTGCCGTTTGCGTGGGTGAAACCGGATGGAGCCAGGTAAGTGACCTCGAGCAAACATTTTCGACTAGAGAGCTTTAGGATGGGGTTCTCATCTTTCTTTTGTTGTTGCATAGACGAGTTTCGTGCCGCGCGGTTGCTCCTGGACAGCATCATTCATCTTCTCCTGTTTCGCGGGTCTACGACTTCGCCAATCTGGATCGAGAAAAAAGGGCAGATGGACTGAAATTCTGGCTGTTTGGGGAGCAAATCAAGAACATATCTGCTGAGATCCTCGTGGAAAGATCATCTCGAGTGCTGGTGTTTCGTGATTCTCTCGATTGATGATCAATATTGGGATATTGGGATATTGGTGATCAATCGAGAGAGAGAATCGAGAGAGCATGCAAAATGCTGGTAAGTGGAGGTTGATGTGAGCATTTGAATTTGAATCTAAAAAGTAATATAAAAGAGGAAAGGCAATAACTTTTCATATCGACCGCACTCACTCACGCTGCGTTGGAATCGCGACAGCGGACGTTCATCAAGGAGAACCGCGTCCCATTTTCTAAGAAGAGAGAAGAGTCGGCGGCGCTGCGACATCCCGAGTCAATGAGTGGGGCCTGATACGATCATCAAAGTTATTGAGATTGTCTACGTTGGAAAACCAAGTAGAAATGAGTGTACTATAGAAAAGATCCTGTATAAGTACGGTCATGGTCTGCTGGAAGGACAACCACGCTTCACGCTCTACACCATGCGTGTTCCACACGGTGCAAACATGCACAAATGGATGCAAAACATCCCTTAACGACCAATCAGATGCTCAGACAGCGAGTCGAGTCGGATGCATTCAGCGTATGTGAGATTGGGTTAAAATAGAGTCTCATTTGGAAAATGGGTGCACACGTCTCTTCGTGCACAGTGTGTCGCCGTAACATGAAGAGAGCGACTATATGGAAGCGAAGGAGAGGTTCATGGCCACGCTTGCTGCGCTGGATGAGCGCATGCATCGACTGCGTACATGTCTTGTGCAAGTGCATCACCTCGTCTCTCTCTGCTTGAGTCTTTTGTCTGCCAACGTCGAGAGCGTCGTCGCGCGTCACCCGTGGGTCCGCAATGCCCGCAACGCCCTCTTTCACGTGCTCGCGTTCATCGTTGGCTCAACCCACGCAGATGAACTTGTCGCATTCTCAAAGCCCAGACTCGTGAAGAACGACGCGTATCGAGACCGCCTGTTGGAACCGGAGATCGCCGACCTCGTCGATCTGAGTGACGCCCTGCAGCTCACGGTTCCGCAGCGGAAAGCCGTGTTCCAGTGCTTCCTGCATGTGGATTTCATGCGGCGCGCAGGCATCACGCGATCCGAGTTACTCCGATACTGTAACCTCCGGCTCACGCCATTGACGTGCTTCATGTTGCCCGAGTCGGTTAATGGCGCGACCCACCGTGGCGGTAGTGGTGCGACCAAGCGCTGGGACATCATGCAGTGGATCGCAGTGTGCTTCACAGTGTGCACCTTGGATTTGAGCACGGTACGAATAGCAGATAGCGCATTGAATTCACAGGAAGAACGAAGCGCTGACAACTGTGTCCTAATGTCAATATATGTTTGCAGCTAGCTCAGGTTACGATTGTCGAGGCATGTCGACCGAAAGTCGTGGCGGAAGATCAGCAGCAAGGAGAAAACCCTTCCTGAGATCAGGATTCAGAGCATTCAGAACTTCCTTCGGCACCGCAACCAAAAGGAGACACGAGTGACGACCTTTGTGACCAGATTACGCGGTGCTTTGAGTTCTGTACTGGTGTCTTGAATGCACAAGAGATCTATCTGCAAGTCCTGCTCCATCAATTCTACGGTCAAAAACGGATAGATGACCTGCAGAGAGCAGCATCGACACTCGACTTTCGCAAAGCCCATGGAGTTCGGTGCGTCGCGGATGTCGTCAGGTTATTCCCAGGTAATGAAGTTGATTCCAACTCGTTTTTGCATTTCAAGACTCTGATGCTGGACTCCTGACTACCTCTCTCGATATGACAATTTTGGTCTCCTGAAACGTAGTGCTTGTGTTTCCATGCGTTTGGGTGCAACGAGTGCTCCAAGCGCGGATTTTAGGGCCGAGCACATGGCAAGTTTTGCGGAAACGCCGCCGAGAACTGCAGACCGTTGGGATGAACGAGTTGCTCCTGTCGTATACCGATATCATCACGGTCGCGAGAATCCAATTGAACCGCAAGCACGAGCAACAGGAGCGCAAGAAGAAAGATGCAGATAGGCGGACATTCAAAGTTCCACTACTGTCGATACGACATGGAGGTCGTAACTCGGATGGAGATTCTGCTTTACCTGACTTGCCGTCTTCTGCTACTAAAGTACCAACGCAAAACTCGGAGGCTCGCATGTCCACTCCAAGGAAGATCCTACCCTCGATGTAAGTGCGTGTAGTGCCCCTATTTCGTTTGGTGACTTGAGCTGAGGTATATTGAGACCAATCCATTTGCTTTCTATGATTCCCAGTGGCATTAGCTCCCCTCTTGAGACGTTCGCCTCCAAAACTGCCATGACTCGGACGCTAGCACGCTTGGATACACCAGAATTGAACTACACGAGTGAAACTGTGGCCTGGAAAGTGATTGCGAACCACGTGCTTGCGTCAGTATACCTTGGTATCCTGTTCCGTGACGACTCCGACCTCCGTCAGCAGTAAATGCACAATAAAAAAGACGCCTCAACGATCTTCCTGTCGACTACGAAAGACATTTTCGAGGGTAAACTAGCACCCGAGACATGCGAAGCCCTGCGGAAGACGTTGGTGCGCGAGTACGGCTATCAATTCGCAAAATTCCTCTTTGAGAAGAGCAGTCTGAAGGAGCTCAGTGCCGCCTCCAAGTCAGGTCTCGAAGAGCACCGCGCGCAATTGCGCTACAAGAATGCGTGGAAAAGTGTCGATCCTCCGGAGGACAAGTCACGGTTCCGGAAACACATGAGTTGGCTTCAACTACTTTGGTGCGTGAAAGACAAGAAACTCATTCATATCGTGTGGTTGCCACTGGTTTGTCGACCCTGCGAGCAAGCGCGCGTTCTATTACAACATTCGCACGGGCGAGTCGCGATGGGAGCAACCGGCCACCTACGTCGCGCCAACAAAGAACGCCAAGAAAAAGAAGCGGAAGCTGAAAGCGCCATGACCCACAAACCGAGTCCATTCCACGACCCAGACGCAAAGATAGAGACCAGTATGCGTTTTCAGTAAGAATATCTACGCAGTCAAAAGATGATTCTCTCTTCATTTCTTTCCATTCTCTATCTCAGGCACAAAAAATCAACGTTCAGACATCTCGTGACACGGTCACTTCGTACCCTGCGAGCAGGATTGGCCCGGATTCCTGGAGGGTTTCGTAGATCGGGCTGATCGGTGCGTCTGCTATAGCACTCACGCGCTGGGCATACGCGTCCAAGCACGTCACGATCTCTTTCCACGCTTCTTTCTCAGCGCTCAATGCGAGTTTCCGGTCTTTCAGGCAAGGGTATGCCAGCGGAACTTTCGTGATCGACGATTTTGACGTTAACTCGAAGGACTTGCCTGATGGAGACGACGATTTGCCCTCCAATCCTGCGCTCCGGTCCAGCCAGTCGATGTACTTGGACGCATTCCATCGCTTCATCTGGTGCGGCAACTGCAGCTCGACTGGCGCGCGCGAGATGAGGTGGTGCCACACATTCGTGGGGCGAATCTTGTCGATCATGCTGTCCCGTAAGATGGCGCTATTATCCAGGAACATCATGTGGCGGAACGCGCGGAGCTCTTCGTACGGCGCGCCGAGCGTCTTCAAGGGCAAGATATGCTCGAGGCGAAGTTCCAATTGCGCCATGTCGTTTGCGAGCCGCAGCTTCCCGTTCTCCTGCAGTGGTCGTAACAACGATGCATGTCGAATGAACACGGAGACCAGACGGGCGACGAAGTCGCTCACGCATATCGCGACAAATGGCGCGTTGGGAAGCCGCCTGATGTGCTCTTCCAGGAGCACATGAAACGCGCCGTTGAACTCGATCATGTACTTGGAGCCGCTGTTGTGCGCACGTTCACTGGTCGAGCGATCCGCAAAGGACTCGTCGTGCATTTTCGCAAAGATCCCTTCCATCAGCATGCAGAGTCCCTGCAGATAATAGCCGAGCACCGAGTACTCGAGTGTCTGGATCACGTCTCGACATGGCGCGATTTCCTTGGCAAGCAACGCCTCGAGCTCTTTCTGCGAAAACGCAGTACCGACTTGCTTTTGGTTCGAAGCACCTGTATCAACTGCCGCTGTCACCCGAGACACGATTTCATCCAGCGCGTCCTCTAGTTGCTTCAGGACGTTCAAAAGACTGACGTTGTGAGCTTGCGCAGGCGTTCGGCCGTATGTCGAAGTGGTCGCGATCGCCGCTTTCCCCGTGTTCATGATTCGCTTCACATTCCCACAGAATAGTGTCACAGCCTTTTGGATCTGCTGCAATGCACCATCGATCAGCACTGGGTCGTGGTCGGCCTGGTCCACTTCCGAAAGCATGGTACGCGCCAGCGTTTGCATATCGCTTCGTCCAGGCGGCGACGTGTGGAAGTTTGAACTCTGGGGAAACATGAGGTGGACCGGATTCGCCATTCGACGGTACGCGCGGTCGGTGAACGCGTCGTACAGCGGTGCCATGGACTCGAGCAGCTGATTTCGCTCTTGCTCGGAGCCTGCGATGCCCTGCAATGCGTCCTTACGGACGCGGCTTCCTGTTTGTCCCGCGACGGCGTCCAACACGAAGGATTCGGTATCCGAATGGTGGTTATGGTGGGCTGTGGCCGCGTACAATTCGTTCAGCACGCGTTGCGCTTCTTCGCGCATCCGCGGGTACGACGCGATCAGCACGATCTTGACCGACGAGCGGTAGTTGAGCGTCGAGAAGAACAACTCGCGCACGATCGCGCAGCTCACTTCCCAGAACGTGGCAAATAGACTCGGTTCATCGTGTTCAATCACTAGGTCCAGGTAGTTTTTGTTCAGACTCGGATCGACCATTTTCACGAGCACACGTTGCAGGTTCCACACCTGGAGCGCATGCACGCGGATCACGCCAAACACGTCCTGGATCGCTTTCCACACGTCCGCTTTCTGCGCACTCGCTTCGGCAGCACCACCACCATTCGGAAGAGCAGCAGCAGGCGTTTGATTGCTATTGCTGGTGCTGCTGACCAGCACGTCTTCCGCGATCGCCGCGCCGCATTTACGCTCAACCTCTTGGATGACGTCGTTCACGGTCGTTTGGACGCTCTCCGTCAAGTTGCCGAGGTAGAACAGGATTTGGAGCGCATCGCCGACGTCGGCCTGACTCAGTTTCTGCATCCCGTTGCGCAGGTTCACGCGCACATCGCGCCGCATCGTGGACGCGATCTTGCGGATGTTTGGTAAGCTCATACGCACGACCGTGAGGTCTTCAAACTGCGGATCCGCGACTAAAGTCTCGATCTCGCGGATCGCGAGCGCCAGCGTCACCATCTCACTGTTGAGTTCCCCACTGCCACGCAAGGCAGCACTAGTAGCAACATTGTGGTCCATACTCGCTGCGCGCGATCTACCACCAACCGTAAGCGCACTGGCACTCAATGGGGAGCTCAAGACGCGATCCGAGAGCTGATTGTATCGCAGCACGCGGCGCAGGATCTCGCTGCACTTGTCGACGTTGCGGTGTTTCTGGATCGTCGAGTGCAGCTTGTCGTGCTGAGCCTTCATGAGTGTCTCAAGGTCATAAACGGCGTGCTTCAGGTGGTGCACCGAGGACTGCACAGACGTGACGTGGTCCTGCAGGTCGTCGACCGACCCGACCGTGTCCAACAGCGCGCTGTGGTTGTCGCCGATGTGATCGGTGATCACACGGTCGATCTTGCGCACCGCATCGTCGATGCGCTGGATGAACCGCTCCGAGTGGCTCGACGACTCGTGCTCGCCCGAGAAGCCGTGGCTGCCGCTGCGGTGTAGTTGGCGGCGGTCGTGGTGGGTGGTGCTGACGGAGGACGAATCGCGCCCGACGATCTCGCTCGCGATCGTGCTGACGTTGCAGTCCTGCGCGAAGAACACGCCCAGTTGGGCTACAACCACAGGCATAACACACACGTGCACATTAGCTATCTGTCTAGGACTGTGGCTGTTTAAATGCGCGCATGTACATGGTACCGTCATGCTGGAGCTCCTTCACGACGGCCTCCATCTTCCCCTCTTCCGAACGATGCCAAGTGGATGTGAGTATCATCAACCATGCACGGTCTTTTACTTCTGTCGTACACAGTCAACTCATCGTACTTATTGGTACCGGTTTCATACTCGGTTTGTTTGTTAAAACGATTTGCATCGGTATCATACCGGTATGTACCTTCAAAATGCCAGTACTTGCTCTGCTTTCTTTCGCAGTGTTGTTGAAGGGAAACCGAGAGGGGGCGAGTGCGCATCCAAATCGAAAAAGACAGCCATAAGCGCTCAAGTGCGGCGCCGACCTCCGTCCCGCCCGCCGTTCAATTCCGCACTCGCGTGTCCGCAATCAGTTCCGCACTCTCATCAAAGGAGAAACGTGTGTGTGCTTGCGGCTTCTCTCTCTCTCTCTCTCTCTCTCTCTCTCTCTGTGGTATATCCGCAGTTCGTAGACCTACGCTGAGGACGAGGGCTGCGTGAGTGTGCGCTTGACCTGCTTCAGAAATCTCCGTTTGATCGTAAAGCAAGGGTAAAGCAAACATGGCGGGAGGAAAGGAGTTGGTCGCGGGCACCAAATGCTACGTGCCGGACGACCAGTTCGTGTGGCTTCCGGCGCAGATCGTACGCGAAGAGAAGAGCAACGATCCATCCAAGCCCGAGAAGACCGTCGTGCTGAAGGTGTTCCCGGCGAATACGGTGGCGCAGGGCGATGGCGGATCTCCGCCGTCATCTTCGAACGCGTATCAAGAGCGCGTGATGGATTTTAACGACAAGAACGTGAAGGCGCTGATGAAGAGTCTGCAGTTGGAGTCGTTGCCGTACCAGAACGAGGATCTCGGTGAATTCGGGATTGAAGACATGATCGCGCTCAATTATTTGCATGAAGCCGCGATCCTGTACAACGTGAAGAAGCGATTTCTCAAGAGGTTGCCGTACACGTACACGGGGGATATCTGTATCGCAGTGAACCCGTACCAGTGGCTTCCTGAGCTCTACGCCGAGGATATCCATGCCCAGTATCTTACGAAGAATCGCGACGAGCTGCCTCCTCATGTGTATGCGACGTCTGTCGCGTCGTACAACGATATGAAGCGCAATGCAGTGAACCAGTCGATTCTGGTGAGTGGCGAGTCCGGCGCAGGCAAAACGGAGACGACGAAGATTCTGATGAACCATTTGGCATCGATTGCCGGTGGGCTGAACGATAACACGATCAAGAAGATCATTGAAGTCAACCCGCTCTTGGAATCGTTCGGCAATGCCAAAACCGTTCGCAACGACAACAGTAGTCGTTTTGGGAAATTCACGCAGCTTCAGTTCGATAAAGCTGGCATCCTCGTCGGCGCCAGGTGCCGAACGTATTTGCTCGAGAAAACGCGAGTCATCCATCATGAATCGCCAGAGCGGAATTACCACATCTTTTACCAGATTCTGGAGTCAACCAGTGCTCCAAAGTGGTACCTGGACAACTCCAAGTCGTACACATACACTGGCGACAACACAGCGATGAAGATTGAAGGTATCTCGGACGAAGCTCACTTCGAGAGAACGAGAACTGCTCTTGGGCTGATCGGACTCAGTTATGAAGAGCAGGAAGTGCTGTTTGAAGTGTTGGCGGGTATCTTGCATTTGGGCGAAATCAAGATTAACAAGAAGAACGGAAACGACGAAGAAGCTGTGATCGCTCCGAATGATCCAGCGGCCGTATCGACCACAGCGCTGTTTGGTATCTCCGTGGAAGACCTTGAAACTGCGTTGTGCTCTCGAAAAATTGCTGTGTCTGGCGAGATTCTGAAGAAACACCTTCGTAAAGAGCAAGCCGAAGAATGCCGTGATGCTCTGGCAAAGGCTACCTATTCGAACATTTTCGATTGGTTGGTGTCCGTGATCAATGCCTCGCTTGAGAATGACAAGAAGATGCGCAATCACGTGGGCATTCTCGATATTTTCGGTTTCGAGCACTTCAAGCACAACTCGTTCGAACAATTCTGTATCAACTACGCGAACGAGAAATTGCAGCAGAAATTTACGCAGGATGTGTTCAAGACCGTTCAGCTTGAATATGAAGCCGAAGGAATCATCTGGAGTCACATTGATTTTGCAGATAACCAAGATGTGATTTCGATCATTGAAGACCGACTGGGCATTATTTCGCTGTTGAACGATGAAGTGATGAGACCGAAGGGAAACGACGAGTCGTTGGTGTCAAAGCTCGCGTCAATTCACAAGGAAGACAAACACGTGATTGAGTTTCCTAGAACGTCGAGAACCCAGTTTACGATCAAGCACTATGCCGCAGCAGTCACGTACGAATCGCTGGGATTTCTGGAGAAGCACAAAGACGCACTGCTTCCTGATCTCTCAGATTTGATGCGCAGCTCGTCCAAATCTTTCCTATGCGACATCTTTGCAGCTAAGGGGGGTGAAGCTGAAAGCAGCGCCGCAAAACTGCCTCAAAGTGGAAGCGCAAGAAGAGGAGGAGGGCGAGCAGCTGGTGGTGCGCTGTCGGTAGCGAATGTTGGCACGCAGTTCAAGGATAACCTGAATGAGCTCATGACCAGCATCCGTCAAACCAAGGTTCACTATGTACGCTGCATCAAACCAAACCAAAATAAGAGCCCTCATGAGATGGATCAACCTATGGTCGTGGCGCAGCTGCGGTGTGCTGGTGTGATCGAAGCTATTCGAATCTCTCGCGTTGCGTATCCGAATCGCCATCTTCTCGAAGAATTGCTCGATAAATTTTGGGTGTTTGACAAGCACAGGAAGACCGACGTATCTCTTGCTGACAGATGCCAGACGGTGATGGAAAAGATGAGTTTCTCCAAGCCTACCCAGTATCAAATCGGTCGCACGCGAATCTACTTTCGTTATGGTGTGCTGGAAGAAATGGAAGAAAGGAAGGCAGTGATATTAGATGCCGAGGCGAGACGTGTTCAGCACTTGATGCGAGGATTCTGCGAAAGACTGAAGTACCTGCGAAAGCTACGAGCGATTATCAAGCTTCAGGTATATACTCTCAACTATTTGAGGATAACTTTTACGCGAGTACTGACAAAATGGCTAACTGTGTCGTGGTTGTAGTCTGTTGCACGCTGTGTGGTGATGATGAACCGGTACAACTCGTTCATGAATGCGCTCACAGTTCTTCAGGCGCGTTGGCGCGGATACCAAGGTCGCCTTATCGCGATACGTGCTAAGAAGACGAAAAGTGCTATCACGATTCAGAGACACATCCGTGGTTTTGTCAAACGGTAAGTTCTTGTCTGTGAATGTTTCTTGTTGTAGCTTGGTCACATTACTTTTTCTTACATTCTTTTTGTTGATTACAAGAAAACAATTCATGGAAAAGCGCAAGAGCGTCGTGAAAACACAGGCTTTCGTTCGGATGAAAATTCAGCGTCAAAAGTATCAGCTAATGCTTTCAGACAAGAAGGTTCAAGACAACATCGCATCTCAGTTGCAAGATCTTCAGTCTCGCCTCCATGATGAACAGAGACGCAATGCTGAACTCAAAATGGAGCGCGATTCCAACCACCGAGACAGTCTCTTATTTAACGAAACGAACGGGGCTCGATCTCGTGGTAAATCGACTGCCCACCTCTGGATGGCAGATGCCGATGATATCATTGGCCAACTCAACGGCGAAGCAACTCGACTACGAAAGAAAAATGACGAGCAAAGAGCTCGGAATACCTTGCTGAAGAACGAGATCGAAAAGCTCAAGAATGAAAAGGAAGTGATCGCAGCGAATTATCACGTCAAGATTCGTCAATTTGAAGATTTGGTACAGAAATCGCTTATCTGGATATGTTTTGCCACTCAGTTTACATCATCACTGACGATTTGATGCTTCTTTCTACAGATTCGTGAAAAGGACAAAAAGCTGGCGGCTGCTGAGCAAGAAGTCGCAAAGCTGCGTCAACGCACAGGTTCTACAGCTCCTCCTCACTCTTTAGAGCGACAGAAATCAATGGGAAGTGGGCACCGAAAGTCAATTTTCCGTACGTTGGGCTCAAAGAAAGATTCGGCTAATGGATCAGGGGATTATCACGGGGACTACAATCGAGGTTCAATGGCTGTCCATGCGACTCTTGCACAGAAATCAGCGGATACAGCTCAATTTCTCAAGAATTCAGCTCGACGTATGTCTCGACCGAAGTTCTGGGGAAACGGTGGTGATGATGACAGCGATCGATTGTCCGACGGAGCTGAAGTTGGCGGGCGCAAATCACTTCTACAAGAAGTTGGCGCGGCGGGAGTAGGAGCAATGACCAGTTTGAAGGGCAGGCTCAGTGCTGTGAAGGGTAAATACTACGGCGACGGGATGGCAGATCAACTAGGGCGTCCGGGAACAGAAGGGAACATCAACGGGGGGTTTAACCTCGATGCAATGCCCGAGGCACCTCTTCCACCCGGATGGGAAGCTCGACTCTCCCGTTCCAAGGGCAAAGTTTACTTTTGCAACCCGTCGCTGAAGCTTACACAATGGGATCGACCTACGGTGGAATCGTTGAAAGCAAAGAAGCAAGCCGCTGCAGCTGCCCAGCGGGCTCGAAAGTAAGTGAGCAGGTTTGTTTTGACGTGTTCATTGGGGGTAATGACTCGAACTCTACCGATTAAATGCTGTATGTTGAGCAGAGAGTCACAAGTGCACAGTCCAGTTCGAGAGTCAATCGGTACGTCCTGCTCAATGTGCACTTGTGTTGACGATCCTTTGGCTAACTAACGTCATATCATTGTTCCAATTGCAGAAGAAGGTCAAATATAGGCGGTTTCTGCAGAATCCCTCACCAATTCTGTCGAAACAATATCGATGAAGGAGAGCACATTGATCTAAACCCGCATAGAAAGCACAAGCAAAATATTGAGTTAGCGCTTGTCGAAGACGAACCAAGTATGTATATTCATGTGCAAATTTTGAGGCTACTGCTAGTAAAACTCTTAGTATCCGTTTGGGCGTGCTCCATCGTATGGAAAGTATCGGGCGAAAATCCTGGTTGCTCGTTTGCCGCTTGCTCGTAGCATTGGCGACAGCAATACGTATCTTCCTGGGCATTCCAGAGAGCAGCAAACCGTTCGACCTTACAGGTGCCACAAAGTCGACACTCGTCCGGTTTCTCCCAAGTTTGAAGCATCCGAAGCGGGTTGTAGAAGAAATGCTCACCTGCAAACACCTCATTAGCATTCGGCTCTAGTTCCTGTCGCGATAAAACAGCTGATAAGATGCAAAGCAAGGTCAATCGAACGTACCGATCGTGGAGTCTTCAATGAGAAACCATTGGTCGGGGTACTCGAGTTCTTCGGATCCAAGTCCAAACGGCTTCCGGAGCGATTTCTCACCGCTGAATGTGTTGCGATACACTGCCGTTTGCTTTTTGGCATCGAAATCCTTGATAAACAGCGCGCGGATCTCTTGGCGAAGGATTTTTCGTGCGGCAAACATTCGGAAAGCGCATTGTACTCGAATTGTGCTCTTCTCACGACGCACGCGTTCTTCAGCGTTCTCTTTCATCTGATCAAGCAGACCGTTTTCCAGTAATGGCAAGTACTAAACTCAGCATGAAGGTATATGTGCTTGTGAAGACTCACCGCTCGCTCTTCTTCCTCTTCGTCCAGTTTGTTTAGGAAAGCTGCTTCGGCGTTACGCCAATCGTCTTCCGCCTAGACAAGCATGTGAATTTGATCAGCAACGAATGCACGGACAAAGAACCCCGCGCAAGGTCAGCAGCAAAGCAGCAATACCAGTTTTCGCTCGTTTTCCTGCTCTTCAGCGACGATCTCGAGCTGAGCGCGCTCTTCGAGTTCTCGCTTTGGAATCGCCACGCTCGAGGATTTGTATTTGGCTGAAAGAACTTTTTCGCGCTCCTTGATGCTGCGCTTGAGCTGCTGTTGTAGCTGTTTCCACTCGCCCGGTTCGTCCAGCAAGAGCACCTGCGACACAAAAAGCTTCTTCTGGGCTTGTTCCGCGATTCGAGCCTCCCACTCCCGCTGGAGCTGTTCGTACGCAGCAGCGCATTGCAGCTTGATCTGCGCCTTTCGGTCGTCGCGCGCTTGTTTGAACGCTTCCCATTGTCGTTGGCGCCGAAGTTGGATAACCTTTTGCTTCTCGCGGTTGTCGATTTGCTTGCGTTTCTTCCGGTACTCCGCGTCTTCGCGCAATTTGTTGTACGCCTTGGTGACGTCGTGGCGATAGCGTCTCGCGGCGCGGATAGCGTTTTCCGCGTTCTTGTTCATCTCGTGCTCGAATTTGCGTCGCAAGAAGGCTTCTTCGAGAGTACGGCGCTCGCGTTTCTCGCGCACAAGGCTATGGAAAAAGCGCTGCAGACGTCTCGCCATGTGCTCGCGAACGTGTGCGCGGAATGCGTCGCACTCACGCTGCAAATTCGCCACCTCCAAGTAGTAGTACGCCAAGAGTCTGGTTCGTGTGACGATGCGGCCCCGGCGTCCGCGATACACACGCTGGATGCGGATCGCGAGCTGGTTGCGCTTTTTCAGATCCTTCAAGAACTTGACGAAGTGCGATCGCATGCGGAACGCGCCTTGCACTTTGATCGCTGCCTGCACGAGTTTCCACTGCTCCTCACCGGCGCAACGCCCCAAATATCCTCGGAACGTGCGCTGGATCTCGATCACCGCGATACTCGCGATCGCATGGTGCTTCAACTTGTGGAATGCCCACATGCGCTTGACTCGCGCTAACTTGTCGCATGTCTCCATCATGCGCTGCCTTGTGCGTTTGCGTATGCGTGCGAGTTGAGTCCAGATGAAGAAGCAATTGCGAAGTGCGCGCGTCGCGTGGAGGTGCCGCAACCGCTTGATCACGCGAATGTTGTGCTCGCGCTTACGGTGGCGAAACACAAGGTCCCGGTAGACTGGACTCGCGAGTTCGTCCAAGTAGCTCGTGTGCGGCGTCGCGCGCTCCAAGCATGCGCGCAGAGGAGGCTGCTGGAGAAGCGCCTGAAAGCGGCGATAGTTCATGCGGGACGACGATCCGATTGCAGACAACAGCAACTCGACTGCATGACGGATTTACAAACGCAAGGGTATTGCTTCAAGATGAGACTGAGGAGGTATCATAAAGCGAAGTCACACTCCTGCTATGACTCGCTCGCTCCGAGACGAACCGCGTCGCTGCATGGTTGCGCAGGAAATGCGTGAGGATCTGCACGACGTGGCTACCGTCGACGGTGTCGGTGTCTCTCCGTTCGAGGAATCCGCTCGACGCGAACATGCTGAACGTCCACTTGAGATGCTCCTTCATGGGCACCAACGGTTCCTGAAACATGTGCAGCGCCGAGAGCAGCAGCCGCCAGTTGACGCACGCGTGACCGCCATCCTGCTGTGGAACACGCTCAAACGTGTACTGCATGCTCTCGAGATGGCGACAGAGTTCAGTTTCCTCGTGACGCAGTTTCCGACGCACGCCGTCGTCCACGCCGCAAATGGTGCGCAGCACACTCACAAACCTCGCTTTCGTCACCATGTCGTGCGGGGACGCGCGATAGAAGCGCTCGTACAGCGCGCGATCGTCGCCAGCGATTCGGATCGCGTGGAAACTCGGCATCGCAAGCAGTTTGTGCTGATTCCAACACAACAGAATGGAGAAAGCCCTCAATCAGCACCAACATGATCAAGCCATTAACAGCAGCATTTTGACATACGAGTGTGAAAGCCTCGCTCCATTTGCGCTTGTGGAATTTTTCGAGGGTAGCGTTCGTTGACACCAGCAGCACGTGCAAGTCCACGCTCCAGCGGTCGGGCTCCTGGTTGGTTCCATTTGCTGCAGGCGCATGACCGTCCTGAGTCTGAGCGACTATTTGAACAGCGACGCCTTCATTGTTGCTGTCATTGTGATCATCGCTATCACTTGCTGGATGGTCGAGTACGGGTGCTTGAGCGCTCTCCTGCGTCCATGAGATGCAGCGTAAGCGGTGCGTTAGACGAGAAGCAATTGCGACAGACGAGAGATCGAATTTGAAATGGTTGGTTAAACGCTTTGGATGGATTAGCAGAGGAACATGCAGTGGATGAACACAAGGTTGGAGCCAACTAACTATACACAGTTGTCGCCTCATCCTCATTGCTTGTTTCCAAAGACCAGAGCTCTGCCGTTATGAAACGACGAGCTTAGTCACACATGCAAGAAGACTCGCTTAACCCATGTGCAGCTCCACGGGCTTGCCCTGCTCGCCCATGATCTTCAGGTGGCGGAAGTGCGCAAGCAGCGCCTCCGTGAACGTCGGGAGCACGGTGTACTTGATGTTGTACTTCTTGCACACGTCGATGATGATCGGCGCGATGGCAGGGTAGTGGTACTGCGAGATGCCCGGGTACAGGTGGTGGGTCACTTGGTAGTTGAGCGCACCGCAGAGGAATGCCGCGAGAGGCGAACCATGCGCGTAGTCGACCGAGGACTTGACCTGCGAGATCGCCCACTCCTCGCCGATCTCCGTCGATGGCGCGGCGCCGCACGGGTAGTCGCACTCCGTCGAAACGTGACTCACCTGGAAGTTGAACGCCAAGTACCAGCCGGTCGTGAACTCCGCGAGCAGGAACACAGGCCAGAACGTCGATGGCGCGATCTTGAGCACCGTGAGCGGGATCCAGATACGGTAGAACGCCCAGAACGTCTTGGAGAGTAGCAGCTGGACCCAGTCCGAGATCGGGTGCGGGTTCACGCGCACAGGGCCGTTAGAGAGCGCGATGAACGTCTCAAAGATGTCCTGGATGCGGAACTTGAGGCCGAGCACGCCGTAGAGAGGAGGCAAGTAGATGTGCTGGAACTTGTACATTGGCAGCAACACCTATTGTACACATATAAAACACAAATAATCGTCAGCCAAATGCCATAGACATTGCCACCAAGTCAACAAATCGTACCTGACGCTCGACAATACGACGCACGTCGCTCTTGAAGTTGACGGGGAGATCCGGGTCAGCACCCGCAACGTTTGTGTAGATGTGGTGGCCCACGACGTGCTGGTTCAGCCACGAGACCATGCTGGCGCCGGCGAACCAGTCCATGGCACCACGACCGATGATGTGCCACATCACAGGGCTGCTCGAGCACGCCGCGTGCGACGAATCGTGCATCACGTGAAGCAATGGGAGCGCCTGGAATGCGCCAAAGACCACAGCCCACGCGTACTGCAAGTAGATGTTGGTTGGGATGAGCTGGTTCATGCCCATGTACGCGAGCGCGGCGACGGCGAACACAAACACCATGCGCCAGAAGCCCGCGAAGCCCGCCTTCGGGTCCAGGTTGTTGGTCTTGAAGTACTCGGCCACGCGCTCCGAACATTCCTTGTAGAAGCCCGAGTCGGGCTTGAACACCGGAAACTCGTAGCCGCCCACGAGCTTGCCGATCTTGTACTTGCCGAGGATCTTATCGGCGCGGTTCGAGAACGGGTGGTACGAATCGAACGTGTCCGTGCACTCGCGGCCCGAGTGCAGCAGGATGAGCTCGCGACCGCCAGGGTGCTTGTCAGCCCACTCGGTCACGTCGTACACCTCGCCACGGATGATCACCCACGCACTCTTGCCCGTGTTGTGCTTGGCGACCTCCTGCCACGTAAACTCGTTGGCGCTCTTCGACGCCGCATCGGCAGGGACGGCGGCAGCTGCAGGCTTGCGCTCACGCAATTCCGATTCTACACAAGTAGAACGCAAGGTGATGAGTTCATCCAATGGAAGAACATGGAAGGTTGTTCGAAACGTACCAGTCGCGATCGGAGGCATCGTCGGTGCGTCAGTGGATCAGGGAGAGGGGAGGGGGATTCCGCGGGTGCTGCTGGTCCTTGTCTCTCTCGCGTGGGTCTCCTCGTGGCGGCGAATGCGAAAGTGGCGGTCGTGAGCGATGACATCGCGCCGCGCACTCGGGCGAGTCGATCATTCGGCCCTTCAGAATGCCTGGACGGAGATGGGCACAGTGGAAGAAAGCAAAGAAACAGTGGGTGGGTAGGGATGGCACCTTGTGATTAGAACAGAAGAGTCACTATACGGAGTGTATGGGAAGCACGCAGAGCCACTCGTGACTGTGGCGGTAGAAAACCGACCTATGTGTCGTGTGAACCCCTACCCCTGTAACACAATAACCTGTCAAAGAGAGTGAGTGATAGGTACATCATGTATTTATAGAGAGCTGAAACGGTTAAAGAGCAAATCAATGTAGAAGGGTATCGGTTTGTAGAGGCAATCTAAGCTGTTTCGAAGGTTTTATGGCACCAAGAAAGATCGAAGATCGCCATTATTGCCTTTCGTGTTTTGTCCGCGTAGCTATGCGTCCATCGTACAAAAAATCATGTCGAAATACCGGGATCTCTACCGGTACTTCAAATCAAAATGGCTTCACAGTTTGATGCGGATGCACCAATGCTCCAACACACTCGCGACGATCGAGACCGCCAGCATGTACGCAGTCAGCACACTATTCGCTACGAGCGGACTCGCTTCGATCGTGCGCATGCTGAGATTCACAGCCCCCGTCGCGAGATTCGCCTACATATGCATAATTATATAGAAACACGTATGCTCTCAGTTACGCAAGAGCGTTTGCAGCAGAAAGAGAAGACAAAGGAGACGTACCACGAGGAAGATGAACAACTGGTTGTGGCTGATGCCCTTGAACAGCAATGGCGTGCGCGGCAGCATGCTGACATACACAGATATATCAGATGCGATCTATAGAGAGAAGACTCGGATGAGGCAGAGAGAGAGTGTGGTACGCACCATACAACTTGGATGACCGAGTACATCCCAAGGAGGAAGAAGGTCTCGGCCATGACCCACAGCACGTACGAGAAGTTTACCTACAATAAACACAAAAGCTCCCAGTCCGGAGATCAGTGCACATGCTTATCAACTACACACATGCAAGAGGACAGTGCGTGCTGCGCACCATTCGACGGGAGGGACGCGCAATGAGCCGCACGGAGACAAACGTCGCAACGACGAGGACGATCGTGAGCACTGTGAAGGAGAGCGCGAGCCAGCGCATGTTGCGCACGGCCTTGGCGCCGTTGCTCTCCATGTAACCGAAGGTCACTTGGCCCGTGGACACAGCGAACATGTACAGCGACGTGTACCCGGCGAGACTCAGGATGCCCTCGCGGTTTTGCTCAAACAGCGTGTCGCGAGGTGCATACAGAATGAAGTCTTCGCCGCCATCGTGCGTCAGATACAACTGATAGCCTAATACAGAGACAACGTGAGTATATTGTATGAGGATTAGAAACAATTAGATGCATGACGTACCGATGATAATCGAGAGCGCGACGACGGGATTCGTGGTCCACTTGCCAAAGACTTGCAGGAACGAGTACGCCAGATAGACACCGCCGAGGGTGAAGTAGAAGTTCCAGTGCACACCGTACTCGGTCACATGTTCCTGGCATTTTTGTGGACAGATCTCAGTATATACGCAGCGTATCGTAAGCATGCAACAAAGCGACATACCTGATAGTTGACGCCTTTGACTGTCAGGAACCGCGCGGAGCCGAGAATGAGAATCAGTGCAATCGGCCGGACGAATGCGTACAGCTTTTGCCCAAAGCTGTGCTGACTCACGTGCCTATAAACATAAAGACACATCACCACAAAGTTGTACAGCATCAAAGTTAGCTTTTCATGAGCTGAGCGACTCTGCAAATGCATCTCCTTACCGCTTCTTGTCCGCCGCTGCTGGACGAGATTGACGTGCGTACGACGAGACGATCGCCGAGGACACGATGAAGGCACCCACACCAATGTCCATCTTATATGGTCAACATTTTAGAAAATCACACAACCACAGAGCAGGCTTAGCAAAAGCAATGGCAGCAAGAAGCAAGCAGACAGCCACGTACGACACTGAAACCAAACGTCTCGGTCTTCGCAAAGCGTCTTGGAAACACCGTGAAGTCCACCGCGAGGATCGCAAAAACGCTAAGCAACAGGATCAAAGCGTGTCCAACGGGTTGGTTAACCAGTGCCCACACAAAGCCGCAAATACATGCATGCATAGACAACATACGTGGAGTGCATGATCTGCGCGCGAAAGCACGTGAGGAACGGCAGTTCGCTGGAGAGCAGCTGGTTCATCTTCTCCTTGCGGCAGTGCTTGCTCACGTACTCACGCGCGTGCTTCCACGAGAGCAAGTTGAGCACGAGCGCAAGCAAGTACACGCTCGCGAGCAGCGGCAGTGCCAGCTCCGCGTACGTGAACGCGACCATCGTCGGCATACCCAGCATCACAAACTCCACCAAGATCGTCGTCAGCAGACTCTGCATAAGGCATGTACACACCACCATTAACATGAGCAGAGCCCCATACACACTGCTGTCATTGCGCTGACGCAGCAGCACTTACGAAGTAGCCCGAGCCAACGGGGCGCAAGCCTGCGACCTCAAGGAGCAGCATCACTTCGGAGTAGAGCCATTGCGAGCCCTACAAACACACGCACTTTGTGTGAGATATACCGTCCCCTCCACTGCGCAACTCATATAGCAAATCGAACATGGACGCACAGGCATGATGGCGAAGACCGCGAACACCTCGCGCGCCGACGTGCCATGCAGATCGGCCACGAACGCCTCCTTCGCGCGCTTGTACGCGTCGTCGTTGATCATCTTTGTGACTCGCACGTCATTGGGAAAAGACAGCAGCCGCAGACCATTTTAGCCAATCATAGGAACGTGTTGGTGAGATTCGACCAATGAACGCGCTGTAAGCCCTCAGTTCGCAACAAGATGACTGGTACGCGAATGAGTGATGAACATGCGCGCGATGGCGGCTGTGGTGGCGCGCTCTGTGTGTCCCTCCTGCCGCAGGGACCGCATGAGGGAAGAGCGCAATGTGCTGACGTGTGTGTGTGATGTGTGGCCATGTGCGTATGTGCTCGTTCCTATAGACTACAAGGAAGAACAGGCGATGGAGGTGGAGGCACTCGAATCCATTTATATGGACGAGTTCAAGCGTACGTGAACGCCTACTTCATCGTGTATATGCGCGTACATTTCGCTGATACACCTTTGCTCTTCTGTATCGCGTAGCGCTCACGCAGGACCCACTCTCGTACCAGATCCACATTGTGCCAAACCAGGACGGACAGAACAACCACGGTATGCTTGTCCATATAAACAGAGCTACTTAGAGATCCGTATGCGCTAATAACGGACTCGCTTGTAGTGGCGCTGACGCTCAAGTGCATGATCCCCGAGACGTACCCGGATGTGGAGCCAAAGGTGCGTAAGCGATGGAACAACACACATAAAAACGTCGAGATCGTTTACGACTGTGTTGTTCTCTGTATAATGCTCTGTGTTTAGATCGACGTGGTCCTCGACAAAGGACTGAGCGACACGCAGCACAAGGAGATCGTGGCGCTGTTGAAGGAGCAGATCCAGGAAAACGTCGGCATGGCCATGGTGTTTACGTTGTGCGAAGCAGTTAGAGAATATTTAGTCGAGAACAACCACAAGGGCAACGTGCGTTCGACTTTATCCTCGGGGATTGTATGCCAGAGGATGACAGTGGACTGAGTGTATATTGCTTTTTTGATATGTACACAGGACGGCTCCGAGTACCAGGACATGCTGCGTCGCCTGGAGATCAAGAAGAAGAAGGACGACAAGGACGAAGCGGACAAGTTAGAGAGGACAGAGACCGACGGTTCCGAGAAGACGTCCCGCGACTTTGTTGGTGCGTTGAAAGGCGGATTTTGCTGTAGATTTACCTTTTCGCTGTGCTGCCGCTCACTGCATGTGGTTTATGCTTATGCAGGCACGGCGGTGACGGTCGAGTCGTTTGCGATCTGGCTGGCGAAGTTTGAAGCCGAGATGCGCGGCAAGCAAAAAGCATCTTTGAAAGACGAGAGCACTGCCAAACTCACGGGTACGTTGCGCAATGGTCAGGTGCATCGGAATTGTTTCTGTAACTAGATGAACCTCGGTTTGTGTGATGTCCTTGTAGGCAAACAATTGTGGGCCAAGGGTCTCGCAGGCGATGACGACGGCGACACGTCGACGATCCGCGGCGAGGACGGAGAGAACGACGATGAGGACGACGAGGACTACGAAGACGGCGAAGAAGAGGAGGACGACGAAGAAGACTGAGGTGTCTATTTTTCTCCAAGTGGTAGGCTATTGCCTATAAATGCCAAAGTCATGTGTACCTGCTAGACTATTCTTTGATTGGTTTATAGGCTATTCAATACCCTACCGATCCAAATGACACGCATGGGTACGCGTACCATCGTTTGTGGTACACTTCTGGTTCTCTTTTTCTTTTTCGTCGCCCTTTATGGAACGTTTCCTTTCTGCCCATCCACAGAAGAGCTCACGAGAATAATGGCATTGGGAGGAGCTGTCGTGGCTCTGCCGCCGTCCTTTGCTCAGTCGGCGCCAGCACCGCAACCGCTGCGACCGCCACGGGTTGTGGCGATGGCGCAGTCGGCTGCCTCTGCGGAGCGCTCCAATGCGTGTGCGATCGCGACCTTCTGCCAGTACTGCGAGGTGGCGTTCCACCAGTTCCGACCGCGCTACACGTGCAACGTGAGTGCTTGGCTTGCATATAAGCGAGGAAGAGGCTATTTGCGTGTTGCTGATGATAGTGAGTGGGGATGTGTATGCTTGTAGGTGTGCTTTGTGCAAGTGTGTCAGTTCTGCGCCTGGCACAGCGGTGCAACGCGCGCGACTTGTCTGCTCTGCCAGGTATGTGACGTTCGATAGTGCATGCCGAGTGCCTATCGTCCTTTCTGTTTATTGTGCTGATGCGCTTCTCTCTTGACCTCGTCTGTCACTAACGGCATTTTGCAATATTGGCAGCCAGAGTTGAAGGCGGACCAGCCGTCGTTCTCGTTGCGTCAGGTAAACAACCGAGTTGTTCACTTGCTCTGTGTAGTTGTTCACTTGCCCTGTGTGTTTGTTGCACTGTTTGCATCTCATGATTGTGTTTTTCTTGTTGCTAGTTTTTGTGGACAGTAAAGCTACTGCCGTTTGGGTGTCGTGCTGAGAAATGGTTTTACTACGCGCGCAAGCGGCGCTCGCGGATCTGCTTCTCGCCCATGACGAAGGAGAACTACCAGGAGCTGCTGCAGGAACTGGACTCGACGAATCGCAACGCGGGCTCGACCCAGCAGCGCATGATTGATCAGGTCCGTCTTTTCACCCCTAATGTGTCTCAATACTGTGGACAGTTTTCCTCAATTGTCTGTCTTGTCATGCGTCGCGGTGGACACTTTTTTCAGGATGTTGACCGGACGTTTCATCAGTTACATGACGTGATCTTGCAGTCGTGCAACACGGCGTTTCAGTCGCCCACACGAAACGCCTTCAAGAGGAAGGCGCCGCTATCGGAGGCTGCGTTTGCAGCATGGAAGGAGAACACGCAGGAGCTGCTCAGCGCGTTTCTCCTGCTCAAGCCACAGATTGGGTACTGCCAGGTACTAATTGGAAGTTTTAACCTTCATAAGAGAAAGCGCAGGGTGCCTGTGGTTGGCGCACTGACGTTGGATTTCTTTGCGTTTGGCGCACAGGGCATGACGTACCTTGCGGCAGTGATGGTGCAAGAGTCCAAGCTGAACCGCGAGACTGCATTTCGACTCTTTCTCTGCATGACCGAAACGTATCGCATGGACCTCCTCTACGGCCCCGAGATGCGCGACGTAAACCTTCGCTTCTTCCAGGTACGAAGGTGCATGCAGTGTTGCGTAGTGAGGCTGCAAGATTCCAATTCACTGACTGCGTTATCGCGCTGTGTTTGTCTCTGTGTAATGCAGCTGGACGAATCACTGCGTCGGTACATACCGAGCCTTCACACGCACATGTCGGATCTTGGCGTGCACCCGACAACCTATGCGTCCAGGTATTGCATGCTTTAAGGCTCCAGTTTTTGCAAGAGGTGACGGCTTACATTGCCCGAGTCCGCCCTTTGTGTTGTGTTTAACGTCTGCACAGCTGGGTCCTGACGCTTTTCACTGACTGCCGTGTGCTCCCACACCGCGGCGTCTTGCTCTTCCTCGATCTCTTCTTCCGTACCGGCTGGAAAGCATTTTATCGTGTCACCATGTTAATCTTCAACGTCGCAAAGGTAAGTAGATGTCTTTTTGCATAAGATGCTATTGCACCCACGAAGAAGGTGCGGTGTTGTGTCTTAATCTCTGTTTTTTTACATTTTGCACAAAAGGAAGACATCATGAGAGAGCAAACGGCTGCAGATATCCTCGTCGTATTGACCAGGAAACTACCGCTTCTGATCCAGCGAGCGGTGAGACGAAAGTGGTTTCAGGTTGCACGTATGGATGCCAAACCAATAATGCACGCTCACTTATCTGCTACTGCTTCTCTCTTTATTCAGTATGGCAACGACATTCACAAGTTCGTCGCCCTTGCCGCCTCGTTCAAGGTATGCACAGCGTAGAGTTACAGAGTGCGGCTATCTATACACGCCACGCTGCTTATGTTGCAGTCTGTCTGTTTAACTCACATGTACTCTGTGGCTTGCATTTCAGCTTCGAAATTCGTTTTTAGACGCGCTAGAGATGGATTTTTGGACGCAGCGAATGACGGGCTGAAGGTGCTGCGTGCTATGAATCTCAGCGAGGCACGCGCTTTTGGCAAAAAGAGCACGGGACTGCTCCGTTTTGCTCTAGGGAGAGGGACAGTCAGATTGGTGTGCCTACGACCTGAACGACTCGTTGGTGGCGTTTCTCAGGCAGCCTAGCGTTGCTATTCTCCGCGATGGAAGTGCTCACCAGGAGGTGGATCGTGAACAGAAGACTCCGAGGCTGAATCTGTGCTTTTCCATGCCGAAGTGCTCTATGCGCTGGTTGCGAAACCCGGTGACGTCCAGACCGCTCCTGGTGGTCATGGCAGTCGGCATGCCGGTCGCGTACGTATCTGTATCAAAAGCGAGTGCGATTCTGCTGACCTGTGTGAGTGAGTCGAGTTCACAAGACCCCAAGTAAATGGACACACCCCAGTGATTAAAGGTATCAATTGACACTGCAAACGAACGACAATTAATAACAACCATGCTTCTTCAAATGGTTATTGCTATCGCTGGGTCTTCTGCTTCAATCACTCGAATAGAAACGTGAAATCGACGCCGAAGTGCACGAGCGGCTCCTGCATCGAGAACACGATCCAAAGACTAACTTCGACTACACTTGCTGCCATTCGCTCGCCAGTACGAACGCCAGGTGATGCAGTACCGACACGCGCAGTTTGCGCTGCAGCAACGTGCCCAGCACCACCAGCGAACCAATCTCGAGCAGCACATACGCCATCAAACAATCCACGCGGTCGGCGAGTTCGGTCGCATCAATGCCGAGCAGGTTCACGCAGAATGCGCGATTTGGAAGGCAGAACGTGATCCAGAGATAGAGATCTGCAATGGCTCAGAAACAAATATTTGTGTGACCCTTCCTCTCGGAGTGTCGGATCGATTTCCTGCAAGAACGTCACAGCATCAACGAGTCGAAAGTTGGTGCTTGATTCGCGCTAGCATGACGATGGACGAGTGCTAGCATTCAACGTAGCAGCTCCACGCACGGTAGACGCACTCTGTGACGTAACGAACCTTGCGGACTCGATTGACTCATGTAGGGTCCTCAGAATTGCATTCACTTTCCACACCGACACACACGCGAGAGCAAAGTCGACTGCCATGATCACCACAAGCGTACTCGTTGACGTCGAGTTTTGTAAGCAGGTAGCGATAAAGAGAGCGTGGAACACTTCGGCATGGGAAAGCACGAACTCGGGTTTGTCGTCTTCCTGTTGATGCACGAGGCAGTCCAGCAAGCTCTCGGATACAAACTTTATCACGGGGAGAAGCAACGCGAAGGCGGCTTGGGAAATGCCAGTGAGCCTGGTAAACCCATGAGCGTACACTGGGTAGACGTATGCCATCCCAAGCTGTGACGCCATCACGAGACAATAGTGCCTCAGGTCATTTCTATCACAGGCGCTCGTCGAAAGTGGTCTCCCCGTACAAGTAGCAACGCTGCACCCATGACCACACAGCAACACGGAGCCGAGAGTGTGATCACGAACGGTACGGGAAACTCAATCCAGTATGCTAAGCCAATCGCCCAAGCGTTGCACCCAAGCGCATTGAAAACAAGACATAGACGATCTGAGAATGCGCCGTTGGAGGCTGAGTAATGAAGTGGCGGCATTGCTGAAGCATCAGGAACGTCAAGATCCAATCGACCACAAACGAGCGCACCAAGAACCTCAGGCTATGATTCCGTCCTTTCTCGGGAGGTTCCAATGGGATCGTGTCCGGCACGAGCACTGCGAGAAGGTACAGAAGCGGCGTGAGAGTGATATGCGTGAGCGCACGAGGTATGTTCGTGGTGCGGACGAACGCTGTGAGCTCGTGCATGCGTTCCACCGAGTACCAACCACCACCAAGGAAATTGGAAGCTTGACGCCACCTGTGCGCAATACTTTGTCAGCAACCTCTTCGCTTCCTATGGAGCCTCGCGCGTAGATAGCAAATTTTGATAGTGATGTATTCGTTAGCTCCTCCTACACATGCACTTGGGTCTGAACGGCCGGGACACCGGATACGACTACCCAAGATACGACTCTTGACAGGCGGGATACGATCCTTCTAGATATGACCCTTGAAGATCTCCGAACCGAATCAAGCCGAGTACACGAACCAACCAAAGAACCAAGCCAAGTCCATCTCAGGGAAGTCTGACTAGGGTTCCGCACCAGGTTCCACACTTCCTCATGTGGTAACTCTTCTTCGAGTCGCACTTTACAAAGCAGAAGGTTGCCTCGCGTATTAACAGCGGTCAAAGCCGAGCCAGTCTCTCTCGTTGATGGCACTTTTCGTCCGACCACTTGTTGTGCTTGTGTACATCACTGCAAAGTCAGCACTCAACCTTCTGCTTTGTAAAGTGCGACTCGAAGAAGAGTTACCACATGAGGAAGTGTGGAACCTGGTGCGGAACCCTAGTCAGACTTCCCTGAGATGGACTTGGCTTGGTTCTTTGGTTGGTTCGTGTACTCGGCTTGACTCGGTTCGGAGATCTTCAAGGGTCATATCTAGAAGGATCGTATCCCGCCTGTCAAGAGTCGTATCTTGGGTAGTCGTATCCGGTGTCCCGGCCGTTCAGACCCAAGTGCATGTGTAGGAGGAGCTAACGAATACATCACTATCAAAATTTGCTATCTACGCGCGAGGCTCCATAGGAAGCGAAGAGGTTGCTGACAAAGTATTGCGCACAGGTGGCGTCAAGCTTCCAATTTCCTTGGTGGTGGTTGGTACCCGGTGGAACGCATGCACGAGCTCACAGCGTTCGTCCGCACCACGAACATACCTCGTGCGCTCACGCATATCACTCTCACGCCGCTTCTGTACCTTCTCGCAGTGCTCGTGCCGGACACGATCCCATTGGAACCTCCCGAGAAAGGACGGAATCATAGCCTGAGGTTCTTGGTGCGCTCGTTTGTGGTCGATTGGATCTTGACGTTCCTGATGCTTCAGCAATGCCGCCACTTCATTACTCAGCCTCCAACGGCGCATTCTCAGATCGTCTATGTCTTGTTTTCAATGCGCTTGGGTGCAACGCTTGGGCGATTGGCTTAGCATACTGGATTGAGTTTCCCGTACCGTTCGTGATCACACTCTCGGCTCCGTGTTGCTGTGTGGTCATGGGTGCAGCGTTGCTACTTGTACGGGGAGACCACTTTCGACGAGCGCCTGTGATAGAAATGACCTGAGGCACTATTGTCTCGTGATGGCGTCACAGCTTGGGATGGCATACGTCTACCCAGTGTACGCTCATGGGTTTACCAGGCTCACTGGCATTTCCCAAGCCGCCTTCGCGTTGCTTCTCCCCGTGATAAAGTTTGTATCCGAGAGCTTGCTGGACTGCCTCGTGCATCAACAGGAAGACGACAAACCCGAGTTCGTGCTTTCCCATGCCGAAGTGTTCCACGCTCTCTTTATCGCTACCTGCTTACAAAACTCGACGTCAACGAGTACGCTTGTGGTGATCATGGCAGTCGACTTTGCTCTCGCGTGTGTGTCGGTGTGGAAAGTGAATGCAATTCTGAGGACCCTACATGAGTCAATCGAGTCCGCAAGGTTCGTTACGTCACAGAGTGCGTCTACCGTGCGTGGAGCTGCTACGTTGAATGCTAGCACTCGTCCATCGTCATGCTAGCGCGAATCAAGCACCAACTTTCGACTCGTTGATGCTGTGACGTTCTTGCAGGAAATCGATCCGACACTCCGAGAGGAAGGGTCACACAAATATTTGTTTCTGAGCCATTGCAGATCTCTATCTCTGGATCACGTTCTGCCTTCCAAATCGCGCATTCTGCGTGAACCTGCTCGGCATTGATGCGACCGAACTCGCCGACCGCGTGGATTGTTTGATGGCGTATGTGCTGCTCGAGATTGGTTCGCTGGTGGTGCTGGGCACGTTGCTGCAGCGCAAACTGCGCGTGTCGGTACTGCATCACCTGGCGTTCGTACTGGCGAGCGAATGGCAGCAAGTGTAGTCGAAGTTAGTCTTTGGATCGTGTTCTCGATGCAGGAGCCGCTCGTGCACTTCGGCGTCGATTTCACGTTTCTATTCGAGTGATTGAAGCAGAAGACCCAGCGATAGTCCACAACAGCACCAGCTGCTGGAAGCAGGTTGCTGTCATAACCAAATGAAAGGGAAATTGCCAAGATTGCCTGTCATCCATTGGCCAGCACGGAAACAAAGATCACTGCTGTGGCTGTCATGTCACTCCAGTGTATCCATTAGGTTACTCTTCTGGTTACAGCTGCGGCTCGTGGCTCGGCTCATTAACTCTCAACATATTTTGCAATTAATTGTATGATCTCAACAACTTGCAATTCAATTGTCACGTCAATTGCTTTAATTAATCCATGCATCCTGCCAATATTCTTTCTCTCTCTTTGCTTCTCACTCTTCTACAAAGGACACGTGCTGAATGAACGACACGCGCTTGCGTTTCCGCAATGCTGCTGCGAGCGCACGTGGCTTCATGCGCTGCGATGCGCGGCCCGACGGCGTGCCCCATTTCAGATGGTGGAAGAGCGCTTCTGTCAGCAGCCGCTCCTGGATGATGCCGTCGCGCACGAGAGGCCGCACTTTGCCGTACAAATCGCTCACGCTCATCGTGGCGAAGCGAACGTGCTCCATGACGTCGCTCAGGATCTCAAGAATCGGAGTGCCGCCCGCGTTCTCGACCCGCGCTTCTCCCCAGCCCACGAGCGCGTCAAGCAGCGCCATTTCCCGGATCTGGAGCTCATCGTGCTCGATGACCTAAAGCAATAGAGATACACAAGTTTATAAGTCTATGGACAAAAAAGCAGCCTCGCAACAGAGCGAAGCTCAAGTTGTACCTCGAGCAGCAATTTCTCGGGCAACTGCACGATCTGCGGGTTCCGGAACACGTCGTGCGCGTGGTAGAGCACAAAGCTCTTGCAGATCTCACGCAGCGCCGCGAGCTCATACATCTCGGAAGCGATCAGCAGTCCGATCACATTGTCCAGATCCAGCACCACATCTAATTTGAAGTCAAAGAGACAAAGTCAAGAACCATCACAACCACACGATCAACCATTTTGATGATACCTCCTGTGTAGATGAACAGCAGCATCTTCTCGACCGTGTGCGGCTCGACACCGTAGATGTCCACTTCTCGCTGGCTCGCTTCGCGCATTCGGCCCGTGAGCATCGCGCGGAACGGCTCCGAGCTCGCCGCAAGCATGAACCGGTGCGCGTGGAACTTCTTGACACTGGTGTCCATAGCGCCACTGTTGTTGCTTGCTCCTGTTGCTGCACTTCGCTGGCTTTTCACGCAGAGCACGACGTCTGTACCGATCATGTCTTCGCCAAAGCTCCCTCCATCGTCACCACCACTGGCCACGGCGCGTTTGAGTCTTAGTGACAAATCCCGGTGGTTCGAGTACGCCGACATCACGTGCTTCCGCGAGCGGCTGCCCACAGTGTGCGGCGTGCGTGCGTCATCGACGTTCGCGTCGGACGAGCAGTTGCTGGGGCTGCGCGCAAAGCGGCGCGAATGCGGTGCCTCCGTAGACGTCTCGGAGCGGTAGTCGTCGTCTTCGCCCGACATGGTCGGCGTGTCGAGCGGCGACGCGGCGATCGGCACGAACCGCGGACTGCTGCCGGTGTCGGACGCCACGCCCAAGTCCGCGTCCTGCGCGGCAGCGACGGCTTCACGTCCACCACCGTCTCCTGGTCGCTCTACGAGCGCTGCGTCGTCCTGGAAGCGCACGGAGCCCGTGCTGCTGCTGCGCCGCATCCTGGCATCGTCGAGATGCGGACGCCTTGCGGCCATTTTACATTGTCCAGTTGCAATCGAATCTGGGAAAAGCAGCGCACTAAATAGCGATTAACTTGGTTATCAATTCTGAGGCAAGTCGTGGTTAGCAACGTTTCTCAAAAGTTGTCAAAATAGCAAGTTTCATGATCAATGCGATGGGATTGGATGCAAGTTTTGTAGAAAGGTTGCTAATTTATAGCCAATGGAAACGCAGGAAGGTGAAATGTGGTCCTTCCCCCAAATCTTTGTTTTCTCCATTTTCGAGCGGCGACACACTGGGAAAATAGCATAGGGGAAAGCGATGATCAAGGGGATTCTGATCGTCAACAACCACGGCAAGCCGCGGATCGTCAAGTTCTACGAGCACGTGGTGCGTATGCGCACAGATAAAGACATTCTCCTGTATGCGCGTTGGTGACGGCGTGTGCATGGTATGAGTGTGAACTGATTGTGATTATGGTGTTGTTGTGTGCCTTTTTCACAGCCCGATGCCGAGCAGCAAGCCGTGATCCGCGATATCTACACACAAGTCTCCAAGCGACCGGACACGCTCTGTAACTTCTTAGAGGGAACGTACGTATTGGCTTTGTGTGTGGCGCGTGGTGAAGATGTCGCTGGTATCGTGGACGCTCGTGAAGTGACAAACGACACTGACTGAGTGTGTGTGTGTTCTTCATTATATCTGCTGCGATTGAAAATACGGACTGTTATAGCGTGCGATACTGGGGCGACGGCATCAAGTTAATTTATCGCCACTACGCGACTCTCTACTTTGTGTTCGCGGTGGACCAGCAGGAGAGTGATCTGGGCATCCTCGATTTGATTCAAGGTACGGACATATAAGCACACTTTTTGCTGGAGTATGAGAGGAAGAATGGAGTATTGATCGCATGTGTTGTATTGTTTGCTGTGTGTGCCACTATTTTACCATTGCAGTGTTTGTGGAAACGCTGGACAAGATCTTTGAAAACGTGTGCGAGTTGGACCTGATCTTCCACAGCGACAAGGTGCACTACGCGCTCGATGAGATCGTCATGGGCGGCATGGTGCTCGAGACCAACATCAACGAAGTGCTCACGGCCGTGAACGAGATGAACCGCCTGGACAACGCGTCCACGAAGCGGTCGCTCCCGGGCGCCATGAAGAAGTAAACAGATAATGTGTGGTAGAAACTCAGCTGATCCGCTAGAAAAAATGCGTGATTACGATCTCCCATTTGCGCATTTACATGTTGGTTCGTTCGTCGTGTGACTTTATAATAACTCCAAGTACATGAGAGCGTGCGCATTTCTAAAGCAAGGTGTGTTGTCGCGTTGGAGGTCTGTTTCATCATCGTTATCATCTATATGCAGCAAACTGCAGGCATTCTTCTCCAACACGCTGTTGCTTAATCTGGTTCTGTGCTGCTTGTCCGTCTAAATTAGCATTCCCTTCTTCGGTGCGCTTTCCGAATTGTCGCTTGGCGCCGTCATGGCCGCGAGGAGCTTGGCTTCTTCGTCGCGCTGCGCTTTCTCCTGTTCGGCCTTCGCAGCTTCAGCGACCGCCGCAGCAGCGATCTCGTCGTCCACCGGCACCTCACCGCCAAGCGACACGACCAGTTGCTCCAGCACCTGCACGCGCTCGCTCAACTGCTCCTTCTCCGTCGCCAGCTTCTCGTGCTTTTGCTTGTACGACACCAGCTGTGACGACAGCGAGAGCGTCAGGAATGCCATACCGATGTTGAACACGTTGAGCTTCTGGGTCTTGAGGTGCGACACGAACGACGTCGGGTACTCTATACACATGCGGTCGAATAGGACAATAGATAAGCAATGGCATGCATGAGGACAAAGAGCGATGAGAGCTTGTGGTTACAGCGCACGCCCTTCGCTCTCACAGCATACAGAGAAGCAGGGACATTGCGTGGACATATCGCAAGGACATGTGCGTATAGATAGCACACCTTGGCGTGGTCGTGGCGCCGACGCCTGCGTGGAGAACTGGCGAAGGCGGCGCGCAGCAAAGATCATCATCTTGCTTCTTGCTTCTTGCTTCGTGGTGGTCAAAAATCGCAAAAATCGCACTGAAAAAGCTGTTGGAAACACAAAAATCTGACACTTAAACAGTGGGTACCACACACTACAAGGACACAAAACAACACACTACACTTTGTTTACATCTACACCACACTACTTTGGGGCATCGAGCGCTTCAATGTGTTCAATGTGGCGCGCCAATTGGGTCGCATACTGGCGAAAGCGATGGCGCTGCCGCAGCGTCAGCATCTCGGCTTGCACCTCGTGGAGCGCGTCGAGTGACAGGCAGCCGCACAGCGCTGCGCTCTCGAAGACGCACGAAGAGAGCGCTGTGCGGAAGAGACCTGAGAATGTATACAAACGTCCATATGAACGTGGTTCGAGCCGAAGAGAAGAGCAAGGGACAGAAAGAGACGAACCTTGGATGTGTGAAGGCACGCGCGGCGAATGCAGCACTTGGAAGAGGAACTCCCACAGGTTGCGCTGACGGTAGTGCACGCGTTTGGGGCCGAAATAGCTCAGCACGCCGCGCGTGATCGACGTCGTGAACTGCTCCAGCTCGCGCACGCACGACTCCTGAGAAGCGCTGCATGCGTCGAGGATGAAGTCGCACACCGCATCCGAGATCTCTTGCACCTACAGGTATAACATAGCCACGCATTTAGAACCGCACTATGGTTGCAAGACATATACACAACATATGACGCACCTGGTGGTCTGTTTCCAGGAGAATGCTCCCGAGCCGCAGCGAGTGCCAGAACAGCGAGATCTGATGCGGTGCCCGCGGTTGTGTCAGCACCTGCGGAAAACACTGGAGTACCTGTCGAATCAACTGTATGAACTGGATGATCTCCTGGGATGCGAGCGCGACGTTGCGGTGGTTCTCGCAGAACGCGGTGATGTTGCGCTCGCCAGCGTCCAGATCCTCCATGGGTACGTCGCGGATCTTTTGGCGAAACACGACGAAAAGAGCCTACAAATGGTATGCAAATTGTCAGTCTGTAGCTCTTCGTTTGAGAGATCGTATTGGACATCGTGAGCTCACCGATATCATTTGCTCAACGGTGGCCACGAACTCGGTGTTCGCCTTCTCCTTGGTGACGATCGCGATGCAGCACTTCAGAATCTCGCCCGCGAAGCTCTCGGGGTACCAGCGCAGACACAGGTCGAGAATCTCGCGCTGGATGTGCGCGTGATGTGCGTCCAATGCTGGCACCACGTTGAGAAATAGCTGCACAGCTCCGTCTCGGCAATTGGCGTCTGCTTGGTGGCGAGCGATGGAGTCGCCAACAAGCCCCCATATCTGATCAATCAGCGCAAGCGCCTGCTCGGGTGCCTGCACGCCGCTGATCGCTCGACCAAGCAGCGCAATCGCGTCTGCGCATTCCTGAGAAATTGAGCTCTGTATGGACGTTGTGATGGGAGTGAGAACTGCATTACAGAAGTTGGCAAAGTCTACGAAAAAATCAACCTGTCAACAATAGACTGAAAGCATGCGAGGGAAAGAGAGAATGTAACGCACCGGCATTCGAGATTCCGTCCATTGTACGGAACGTAGCCTCCAACAGATCACCTCTGGCCGAAATCGATACATCTGGTGGGAGACTTGTGCTACTGATGGCCAAAAGCGTTTGCAGCAACTCGGCACGTTCGCTGACTTCAGTGTATTTGCTGCCAGATCACATGTAAAAAAGTACTGGTCAGTAAACAGGGGCTCATAATTCGAGAAGCTCAAGGAACGAAAGGAATGCACCTCGTATTGTTGCTGTTCTGCAGCAAGGCTTGCGCTGCCACTGGAAAGGATGCGGCAAAGTGGAGACCGCGGCACAAATTCAACGAAGCCTGAAGATACACATCGCTGGGCAATACGACAGCAGCACCTAACGAGCGGAGGTATCTACACCACACAACGATGCACAGAGGTCATAGAAAACTCTACAGCAGTGCTTTTCATATCTGAGAGGCACCCACAAAACTACCTTGCGATCCCGTTGATGATTAACGGGTGGCTTGGCAGCGTGTGCGCACTGGTTAGAACAGATTGCAGCAGCAGAATGCCTTCACCCGACCGTGCGACGAGCTCTAGCTCACTATCGGATTCTGAGTCGGACGAGTCGATATCGAAAAGCTCAATCATGTACTCGAGCAGAAACAGGATCGCGTCCGCCAGCGCAATATCCGTGGACGTGTACAGGAGATTGATCATACCCTTTACGCACGCGTGATAGTTGCCATTTGGCTCGCCGTGGAGACCCGGCCACTTTGAGAACAGGCTGAGCAACGTATCAGCGATGTCCCTGCAAAAAGGTTGGTTGATATTGAAGTCAGACTCAAAGATACAACGTCAGAGAAAGCAATGGCCAAGTCATACCTGCGGATAGCGGCAATGGCCTCAATGTCAGCATCGTCGTTTGTGAGCTCTTGGGTCTCGACAAACCACTGTGGGTATCGGCAGTGGTCGATCAGCGCATTCACGAGGCGACCGAGCAGCTGCACCACGTGCTCCTTCTCAGCGACGCTCGTGAGCAAGTGCCAGAGGGATCCACTTTTTGTGCTCTGGTCGAGGAAGAAGAACCAAAATTCGAGCGTCGGTTCCATGACCTCGATGTCTTTGTGGGACGAGCACCCCAATAAATACTCCAGAAACGCAGAGCTGAACGAGTTCCGAGTAGCGTCAAAGTCCATGCGCGTCATCGCCTCGTTCATCTCTCGTGAGAGCAGCATCGCCGTGTGGTTGATGGACAACGAGCATGCGATCCGAGACAACCCGCGGCAAATGGTTGTTTGTGAGGCATCGTCCGAGTCCTCCAATCCCGATGTTATTGTGGTCGCTTGGCCGAGTATTATGGATCTCGTCCGGAGAAGCCGATGCGCCGTGTAGCAGACGACTTCAGTCATGGTATCGGCCGCAGACTCTGGTGATGTGCTCGCAAGTGCGTCAGCGACGATCTCTGCTGCGAGCTACACAACCCTGCACTTAGTTTGTCGTACTGGACAGGAAATCAAGTCTATGTCGATCTTGCAGCTCCTTACCTGCGCCATGTCTTCGTTTCCACACGTGGCTGCACTCAGCAGAGGATCCAGAACACCGCTGGGTTCCACACACACACACAACGATAGAAAGTGAGATTTGAATCCTTAGTCTCAAAGCTGTAAGCTGGTTTAGTACGCACCCTGTGAACAATGTGATTGCGTCGAGACCAAAGTCGTCGTGTGTTGCAATGCAGCCGACCAGCCAGTTCTCTATACATCGCAGAACATTACTCTGTGCATCCGGACTGCACACAAAAGCCGTGTTAAAATAAAGCAAAGGCGAGGACTTTTCGGTCAAGGCGCTTGCTACTCACATGCTGGAGAGAACAGTGCGCGCAAAGTACATCACGTGCTCTTGTTCTTGCTTGAAGGATGCGATCACATCCTGCAGCTCGTCAGGCGTCCACAAGTGTGTTGATGCCGCGATCTGCTGCGGAATCGAACCGAGAACTTCTTCATACTAGATAAGCATATTGAAGTGAAACAATTAGATTAGTGAGTGAGACGCAGCACACAAACGGCATACTATGCAGACTCCGTACCATGATCGCACCCATGGCATTCTTCTGCGCGAGGCTGGCATCAACGATCTGCTGCAGATCGCGCTTCCACGTGCTCCATTCGCGACTCGACTTGACGATAATGTCGGCGATGATCACACACGCGATGCGGAACGCCGCTGGAGTCAACACGCTCTTGTCACTCGTACACGCGACGCCAAGCAGCGACAGCAGCGTCTATCAGCACACCAACACACATGTCAATATGCAATCATCTTCAACCACTTGTCTCCACAAACAGCAATTGCCTGCTGCACACTCACATCGCGCACAAACTGTCGCTGCTCGCCGGTCATGCGCGTCCACTCCTGCACGGTCTTCAAGCGCACGATCTGCATCGCGACGAGCACGGGCGCTGCGAGCACTTGGCCTCTTCCTGTCGCTGCTACATTGCTAGTGTCGAGGTGATCGTGGACGCGCGGCGGGTGCTGGAGCACGTGCAGCGCGGGCTGCCACGCCTCGTCGCGCGTCTGGAACGCCATGAGCCACGCGTTGGCGTCCTTCTGCTGCGCGCTGCCGGGCACGCCCTCGAAGAGCTCGCGCGCGCACGCGATCAGCTGCTGCTCCATTGAATATCGTCTCCTGCTGCTGTTATGCTTCTTTCCGTCCGTCCAGCAGCGCAACACGACGATGCACTCACTTGGGCGGATCCACTCGGCCGAACCTTGTGATGCGCTAAATGGGATGAGGTAAGTCGGTGCACACCCAGATCCGCGCGCATTCCGCACTTTTTCTGGAGCGCTCCACATGTGGGTACGATAGGACTATAATGCAGAACACTTGGTGGAACAGTATATGGATCGCTCCACATGTTAGAACCTAGAATTGGCTTTTTTGCTGTGCCGAAAGCGTCAGAATTGAGGCTGTGAATATGGTCGACCTGCAGCAACTTGGTGCGCTTTCTCTACGCTGCTTTATCAGAAGAAGACCGCACGCTCTGTGTATATGGACACGATACTAACGGCCTCCTTTTTCTGCTCTGTGTGTGCGTGTGTGTGTATCAGATCGGCCGCAGGGCGAAGGACTGCACGAGTTTGGCGCGCTCAACACGTTGCTCTTTGTATGTTGCTTCACTTGTGTTCCCATATGCGGTCTTATATGGTTCGATTGCGATATGGCCGCGTTCACAGCTGCTCACGCGTTGGTTGGATGTTGCCGCGATTTGGTGGTGGCGCAGGTGATCATTCTCGGACTATGCATCGTGTGCGCGTATCTGATCAAGGAGTACCGCTTCTACTACCTCCCGGAATCCGGCGCCGCGATGCTCGTCGGACTAATCGTCGGTGTCTGGTACGTCTATCTACCGTTGGTGCTGCTCTGCAGTGCGTATGCTGGCTAACGAGCGAGTATTTATTGCACGTGGCCGTCAGCGCTCGACTGTTTTTCCCGAGTCGGAAAGAGCTCGAGTTCCTGCGGTTCAATGTACGTAGCTCTTCATTCAATGCTCAGAAGCATTTGTTTCATGTATCCCTCATTAACGAGCATGCCTTAACGTGGTATTGTCCGTTGAATTGCCTCGCTTTTGCAGAAAATCATGTTTTACTTTCTCCTGCTGCCGCCGATCATCTTTGAAGCAGGGTATTCGCTGCACCGGGTACGATTCACTATTATTGCGCTGCCACTTTTGCTGTTTGTTGCAATTCGTACTGATGGTGCTGCTTGCTGTTTTATTTTGTTTCTGAATGCAATAGAAACGCTTTTTCAACAATTTCAAGTGCGTTGGGAAACACTTACGCTGCTTTTCAAGAGTCTGTGGAGCGTAGCTGCTCGCCAAACTGTGCGCCGTGTGTAACTGACCTGTATTTGCAATGATGTGCAGTACCATTTTGCTCTTTGCCGTTCTCGGGACCATGGTCTCGACGTTCATCATTGGCTTTTTGACGTACTACGCTGGAAAGGTGAGCTTTGGGCTTCATTTGTACGGTTTCCGTCGTTTTTTCTCTTCTTCAAAGTCATTTTTCCAAACATCTTTCTTTGTTTATAGTGGGGCTGGATCCAAATTGACTCGTCGTCACCCTTGGAAGCGTTGTTGTTCGGTGCACTGATCTCTGCTGTCGACCCTGTGGCCACGCTCTCGATCCTCGGCAACCCCGAACTCAATCTGGATCCGCTGTTGTACAGTATCGTCTTTGGCGAGAGTGTCCTCAACGATGCCGTCGCGATTGTGCTCTTTAACACCTTCCTCAAGGTATGTCTGTGCGCACACGATCATGTGACAACAGTTATGTCCATTGTTGATGGCCCAGGTTTGTTGTGTTCGTGTGCCTATCAACTCAGTTTGAAGAGTCTGGAAGCGAGTTCACGTATGGTGCAGTGGCGTCACTGATGGTGGAGTTTGTGTTCATTTCGCTCGGATCGGTTGCATGCGGCCTTGTCACTGGGTAAGTGTTGTGTTTGCTATACAGCTGACTTAGTTTCTCAAGCCAGAGCAAGTTTAACCCCGTGCTCTCGTATGCACAGGCTTGCATGCTCGTTCATGTGCAAGAACACCAACATCAAGGGCTACCCCGCGTACGAGATCACGCTGCTGTTTCTCTACGCGTACGGATCATACGCGCTGGCGGAAGTGATGAAGTTGTCGGGTATCATGTCGCTGTTCTTCTGCGGTATCACGATGGCACATTACAACTCGTACAACCTCTCCAAGCCGTCGCAAGTCACGGCGGAGCACATTTTCAAGAGTTTTGCGCTCGTGGCCGAGTTTTTCGTGTTTTTGTACATGGGCATGGGCGTGTGCGCTGGCCAATTCGGCCGCTGGGATCTCAAGTTCATCATCCTTGCCATCCTCTTCTGCCTTGTTGCGCGTTTGTTCAACACCTTCCCGTTCAGCTGGCTGGCCAATTTGGGGTGAGTTAGTGACCGTGTCGCGATACAAGCAAATTGGTAGCTTATCGTATGTGTCGTTATGTGTATGTTGTGATAGCCGAACGACAAAAATCCCGATGAAGATGCAGATCGTGCTTTGGTTTGCGGGTCTGCGCGGCGCCATCGCATTTGCGTTGTCCCAGTGCGTTGCCCGCATTGGTGTACGTGATGCTCACAATGTTGCGAGTTCTCTAACACTGTGCATCTTTGACTCCATTGCAGGAACATGCCTGGACCAAACCAAGATCTCTACATCACGACAACGCTATCAGGTGCGTGCAATGTTAACTGTCTTGATTCTCGTCGCATTGCATGCCAACATGATTTGTGTTTCTTCTGAACCAGTGGTGATCTTTACGACGATTATCTGCGGTGGCCTCACGGAGCCATTGCTCAAATACACCAAGCTAAAGGTACTAGAGTGCACCTACCGTCACCTGCTGAGCTGTATCCCGCTAAACTGACGAATGTGCGCTCTAGCGAGACCGCGAGCCTGACTCGAATGATATTCCGGACGACGAAGAAGAACACGGGTTGCTCGGCGAATCGGTGAGCGATATGCTGTCGTCTTCAGGCGCTTACATAAACCTTTTTTGATCGAGGTGAACATTGCTTTGCAGATCTCAGACCACCATGGCGCTCATCGCGGCGACCCGGACGGTGGCAGCGACGATGATGCCTCGCCGCGGTTGTTTCACCGGAATGTGCAAGCAAACGACTTGCATTCGTTTTGGGGAAATGTACGTACACACAGCAAAGAAAGCGACAGCAGGCATGATGACGGGTGACAGCAGAATGCTCAAACCTCATTGGGTTGCTGTGGTTGGACATGCAGGTGGATGAGAAATACTTCAAGCCCCTCTTTGGAGGATCTGTGCGTCACAAGGTAAGCGGAAGACGCTGAAAACGGTTTGCTGCTCTCAATGCGCTTGCTAACACAATGCTTGCTTGGGGCTGCACGACATGGTTTGCTTGTTTGCGTGCGGCTGAAGGCTTCGCGGACGCTGTCAGAGTAACATCGCTCTGTTGACGCGCACTGAGAACCGCAAAGGGGATCTATGTGTGTTTGGCTGGCTTGGTGTGGTTTTCATTGCATTTGCGTTTGCAGTGGCTTTTTGTTGTTGTGAAAAATACAGATTTGAGCACATGAAGTGAAATTCAATGCAGCTGCCAAACTTAGTGCGCGCTCGTTGGAGAAGCACTGCGAACTTCCATGTCTTCATGGGAAGACGCATCGGCGCTAGCATTGCGCATCTTCTTCTTCTTCTTCTTCTCCTTCTTCTTGCCAGCATGCCGTTCCCACTTGTCTGATTTTTCCGTGCCAGTGTGTTTGTGGTGATGTGGTCGCTCGGACGAAGCGGCTTTGTCTGTCGGCAGTTTGTCTCCACTGAGCGGAGACTCGGCTTGGCTTCCTCCTCCTGACTCTGACGCGCGAGACGACGTCGAGAGCTGACTACGATTGTCAGACGCCTTGCGCTCTTTATTGCGACTGCCTTTGGCTTTTCGGTTGGTTTCGTCCTGTGTTACGAAATACGTGAATGGAGTATCAGCGAGTAAACGAGCTAAGTAAGACGTGGAGATCGACGCATCAACGGAAGCAGCGAGTCACTACACACCACATCCTGGCAGTTCTCATCAAATAGAAAGAACTTTTTCAGGTTCGGATCTGCGTGATGCTTGAAAAACTCGACTGCGCTTCGCAGGTCGCACACGCGCGTGACGTACGTATCCAACTGCAGACGTCGCTCTTCCAGGAACTCGTGCTCGAGCGCTTTGCCGAGAAGCGACCGGAAGGCGTCGCGGTGATACTTGACAAAGTCGATGCTGGCGAGTTGAGCACCCAACGAGACTTTCAGCGCTCTAGTCGTACATCGACATCGAGGATAAGCCAGCCATTGTCAACTCTCTGTACAAATATGGTAAGTCCCAAGCAAGTCTACTCACTCATTCAGCGCGTCAAACTCCGAGAATCGATGCCACACATTCCACTGCTTGGACAGTCGATGCGCCACCAGTTTGCTGAAGATCTGGCACGAGCAAGTGACCATATATTCCTGCATTTGCCATACAGCAATGTCACGGTGTCACGCGTCATCCTTGACAACAAAGCATCTCCGCGCTCAACGATCATACGTACCGCATGCTTGCCTTCCTCATGGATGCGGAACTTCACGACCCGCGCCTGGAAAGAGAAGTCGTGCTCCGACTACGTGGTCGCAAAGCGCGGCTCTCGTGGCCCGTGCTTCGCAATCTGCAGCAGCGCAGTCACCCATTGCTTCTTCACCGCGTCACTCGGTGCCGCAAGGTAGTGACAGCTTTCGTCCCCCGCAATCCCCGTTGAACTGCGCACATAAAAGCAGAATGGGGTCTCGTCGACGTTCACACCGTGGTTCGGCTCGCCCGGCACTGGCGTCGCGATGTCGGCGCCGACAAGCGACACACTCCATTGAACACAGAACTGCGATCAGTCGGTGAATGCTACGAGCTTCGCGGAGATGTCATCGAGCTTCAGGAACACAGACTGCCACAATTTCTTGGCCGGCTTGTCTGTTGGCGACACGGCGAGGATGAGTTCTTCCATGGTTATAGCAGCAACCGAGGAGCTCTTGGGTGTGCCGACAAAAGGCGAACTGGGTGGCTTCATTTTCCTACGAGAGTCTGAGCTGAAGGCGGACAACGGTACATCGTCACTCGCCAGATCAGTTCAGTGAGTCTAAAAAATAGAGGGAAAGCTATAACGGGAGTTGAGGTCGCATCTCTATTTCCTGTCACGTTGCTCGTTTCTTTTCAGGATATTCGATCTTGTTCAACTATCTCGACGCCAGCTCGTCTCTGGATTTGCACGCAAAGGAAGCCACATCCAAACCCAACGAATCCACGCCAACGAGCGGAGTTAGCGCTCGACTGGACGGGCTGGATCCAAACGTTCTTGTGCTGTCAAGATCGCGCACGTCCTCCTCGTCGATTGCTGTGGCCGCCATCGACCGCGCGCTGGCGTTAAATAGGAAGCCTTGGGTCGTCGCATTCAACGCGGCAGCCTACGTGCAGAGAGAGAACGAGTAAAATTACCGTGAATGCAGTCCGACGTGTGTGAAAATCGAGTAGCAGTTGCCATACCTTGAACGGGAAGCGGGATTTACGCTTCTGTGCGGTCGTCTCCTGGGCAAACTTTTGCCCAAGGTGCTTTTGAAGCAGTGGCAGAATGGACGGATGCGCATGGACGTAGTCAAGCACGGTCTTGCCTTTCAGATTCTACACAAAGCATGCATTTCATCCAAGTAAATCAGACTCGCAGGCTAATGTTCAGAAGGCGAACACTGCCTTTCTGTGTACCTTCATCGTCCAGATTTCAGTGGTCGAGCCACGGTTGAGCTTCTCCAGTTCAAGAGCCATGGCTAGAAGCAAACTATCATGACCTCGACGAGCTACCCAGTGAAACGCAGCATCACCCTGGCAAATAGAAATAGTCAAACACATAACCCGTGAGTAGTTCATATTCTATGCCGAAGAACGTTCAATGGAGCCAAGCAACTTACGTGGGCATCGCGATGTGTTGCATTCGCATTGTTGCGAAGCAAAAGGACGCAAATTGTAACATGCCCTATGCGTGCCGCGTCTAGCAATGGCGTCGTCTTGCTTGCTACCGTATCGATCGCATCTCCAGATCGTTCGCCTTGACTGCATTCCACGCTGTGCCGCTGTAGTTTATGACCGCACGACGCGCATCTGCTCGCATTCGTCGCTTTAGATCCGTCTCCGTTGACTCTGCTGTTTCCGGCTGATGGGAATGGCTTGAATGCGGCCAAGCAATCGTAGCAGATTTCACTGCCAGCTTCTTTGGACTTGCGCCACCATGTTGCTACTCGTAAACGGTTAGCAACGTGGATTTGAACAAAATTAACGTGTAGTCATCGTGTCACTTTGCTCACGCACCGCTTGGCCTTCAAAGGGTAGTGTCGCTGCCTCGGCAGGCGTTTCTTGATGGTCCGCCAACACCACCTGCCGTTGTTGCATCCGCTCGAGACGTTTCGCTTGCAGCCGAGACTTGAAAACGGTAGCGCCTTGCTCCACCTCGGAAGCGCTTGCATCCGATTGCTTTGCTGCCGGGGTATCGCCTAGAGACTCGTGACTCTCCATTGTCTTTCTCAACGGATTAGTACTTGCGTTTGCGCTGCTCTGAGGTCGAAAGATGCACTCAGACAGAGATCCAAACCGCGACGCCTCGTGTGATTTTGCTTGAATCTATACTTTATTGTTAGACATCACGAGAGTCTCTATGTTTCTATGGACCAGGATGAAGTCAACAACACATCATGCACCTTGACTTTTTGCTTTTACGACCACGATTCGATCACGTATCGTTTCGTTCGCATCATTGTCTTCATGAACGCTTCCGCATTTTTCAGCGGCATCTTGCCAACGGAGCGCAGGATATCGCGCAACACTTCATAGACATCGTTCGGCATTCGTTTCGCTGATCCAGCGATGTACACGTAGCCACCGTTCATGAGGAACGCAAACACTTCTTCCTTGTTTTCAGCGAGGCGGGTCTGCACGTAGATTTTGTGGTCCTGTATGCCATTTTCATGGGATGATATGCACAAATTGAGAATCAAGGAAAATTGCTCTGCTATGGTATTTAAATTTTCACACGCTGCTCTTACCTGGTCACGTGAAAATGCGGTGTGAAGCCCTGTCAAGTCTTCTGCCTGAACGAGCGTGCGCATTTCATCTCCATACAGAAAATCCTATCAGGGAAATGCATCAACCCAAGCATTAAAATGACGCCGTTATTTCGCATTCATCACATGCGTTGACACTCACCTTTTTCTCGTGGCGAGAGCCAAAGTAAAGATACGTGTTTCCGTGCGTTGCATCAGCTGCAGCCAGTGCTCGAAGCACTTTCCGTTCTTGAATGATCGCCCGCATGGCTGCAAGTCCTGTGCCTGGTCCGATCAGCAGCATCTCGTTCTCTCGACTGGGAGGATCAAAAAGTCCTGTCTTGATCCACATTGGCACCACTTTCTGTTCCTTTTCAGGCTCGAGGGACTGGAAATACGCAGAGCAGATGCCAGTGCGGCGACGTTTGTATGGAGTCAAAAAATCGACAATTGCGACAGTCAAGTGCACCTACAAAGCAAAAAGCAATGCTGTCAGGGTTCTGATTGCACGTAAACCGACAGAAAGACCGGAAAACATACTCTGCCTGGGTGAAGCAAGGGCGACGAAGAAATAGAATACGATCGCGGACGAAGTCGCGGGATCATCTGCAGTAGATTCGCGAGCGGCACTTGCACGCTCTTGAAATCCGAGAGCACTTCCCCGTATGTCTTTTTCTCCCGAATGCAGTATCCGTAGAGCAAATCCACGCCTTCCGGGGACGCGATTTCTTGCAGCTTCTCTTTCTGCAATGATAGCCAAACAGCATCCAGTAATGAGCATGAGTGATAGTGCTCCTCATCACACGCTAAGGAAAACGTACCTCTTCCAGATCGGTGGCAAAGAGCGATAGTCGCTCAAAGAAGCTCCGTCGTGGAGTACCGAGGATGTCGAGGTATTTCGCAAACACGCCGCGCACTGTCGTCGGCGACGGGAAATCGAACTGCGGCGAGCCATTCGCCGCCAAGATTGCGATCACACGATCACCATCTGGTATGCCAATATACTCGAGCATCTCGTCCACTCCCCACGTATTCTCCGGGTAAATGTCGGCGACCGCACCAGCTTTGTACGGGATCGCTCCTGGTGTTGTCGCTGCGTGGCTGCTGATGTCCAATTCCAGATGACGCACATCTTGCGTCCAATCTTCAGCTGTCAGCCGAGTATTCACGACGACTGGCGCCATGTAAATGCCCTGCTCCACGTTGAGAGCCGAACTCGGCGCCGCATAGAAAGTCGACTTGTCGTCACGCGGATTGAACATCCTCGCGGCGAGCGTATACTGCTCATCATCATGGAACACGATCTGGTACTTTGGCTCAATCGGTCGAGGCGAGTCGTCGATCTTGAAGTCTGCAGGCACAGGGTACTGCTGCAGCACGGCGTCCCACAACTTCGTCAGCCACGGGTTTAGCGCGCCAAAGTACCCGAACGCGTGCTGATCGTCGCCCAAGCCACGATCGATCATCTCCGTGGCACCGAGCTGCAAGAGCCGCGCTTGGAGCTTGCGCGCGACTGCATTGTACTTGGCGTAGCTCGAGTCGCCGAGACCGAACACCGCGACCTGCATGCCTTGCAGCCACTGCGCGCTCAGATTCTTGCGCAGCAGACTGCGCCACGCAGCGCGCATGTTCACAGGCGCTTCGCCATCGCCCGTCGTGGACGCCACGAACACCACCATCGAGCACTGTGGCAGCAGCTTCGCGACAGGGAAATCGTCCATCGCCATCACCTGCGTGTCCGAAAGGCGCCGCGCGAACGCCATCTGCTGGATGTACTCGGACACATCCTGTGCCGTGCCGGTTTCGCTGCCGTAGAGGATCAGCAGCCGCGGGATCGTGACGGATGATGGAGGTGCCGGTGGCGCCGCAGCGTCTTCTGCTGGAGTGGCGCTGTGTCCGTTGGTGGTGGAGAAGTCCATTATAGCAGCAGAAGGAAGGAGTACACGCAGCCGTAAATGCGCCTGATGCTCTCTGGTTCAACTCACTTGGGAATGTGCCAATTGCGCAATGTGGCAAGCGCGTGCCAGCAATGCACGCATTCGTCAGACACTAAGTCCGCAACAGCCAACTTTGTAAAGTTCGGTTGCATCACATTGTGCGCAGTCTTCTCGTGAAGAGAAACCATCGAAGGTTTTAATATTATTCTTGTTTTGTGTGCAAGGTGCTCTTTATAAACTCTTGGGAAGCAGGAGTTGCTAACTGACCACTTGGGTTGAGTTGTTGATCTAGAGGATCCCTCTTTCTCCTTTCCTTTCACTCTCTCACAGTAAAAAAGAAGGGTGTCGCTGGCAAAGAAGAGGAAAGCAGGAAGCAGCCATGGATGAGGAAATGAAGACCCCTGATGCTGCCGCCGTGGCGCCACCGCCGGCGCCTGCTGCGGCCACCGTCAGCAGCGACGAGAAGCGCTTTGAGATCAAGAAGTGGAACGCCGTCGCGCTCTGGTCCTGGGGTGAGTAGGAGGGACGAACAATGATTGAGCTCAACTGCTTGGTGGTTAAGGTGGTGATGATGAAGAGGGAGTGATTGGATCTTGCTGATGTTGTATTATGCGGTGGCTTTGTGCGTGCTTGTAGATATCGTCGTGGACAACTGTGCGATTTGTCGAAACCATATTATGGACCTGTGCATTGAGTGCCAGGCCAACCAAGCGTCGGCGACGAGTGAAGAGTGCACCGTGGCGTGGGGAGTGTGCAGTAAGTCGCTAGTTTTTATCATGTATTTTGCTTCATATGGCCGTGGTTGTGCGTGCTTTGGTCGTTACGGATTGGTGGTAACGTATGCCTCCCTCTTGTGCGTATGATCACAGACCACGCGTTCCACTTCCACTGCATCTCGCGATGGTTGAAGACGCGCCAAGTGTGTCCGCTGGACAACCGCGAGTGGGAATTCCAGAAATACGGCAGATAGATCCACAGATCGCGTGAGAAAGAAAGTCAAGGAGAGAAAGAGTAGGCACAAAGAGAAAGGGGAGGTCCGTACTGTGTCGTCTGCAAGAGCTTGCGGAATCGCTCGTCAATTAGCTGAACGCCTCTGCTCTCCTCGTTTTCTTAGGCAAGGATGCGAGCACATCATCCGAATTGGAGAGCGGATCTCCACTTTAATATACATCGAGTTCTGCGTTTTCGCTTGCCCACACTTGTGGTTATTGCATCCCAGCGAGCGAGACACTAGGCATATTGCTGGTTGAAAGATGGCCACGATGAGGCTATCCTGCTTTCATTTTCTCTTTTTCTTGTTCTTTCTTATGATCGTTGGGGGCAACTGCGGTGCACTTCTTGCTGTGTGCTGCCTCTTTGCTTTCTTTGCTATTGAGGGTTGGTGGCATTGCTTTAGACAAAGTTCAAGAGCGATGGATCGATTTTCTGTCCTTTGCCGCCTCGACGCTTGCCTTTCTTGCCGGTGGATACATCGTCGTCTTGGCTCTTGGCGCTCGCGCTGCTAGGCGATTTCTTCAAGGAAGGACCCGACGAGGACGGGAAGGACGAACCTTTCTTCTTGCGCTGGATAAACTCGGTCGCAAACGCCGAGACACGAGGCGTCGAGCCCAAGTACGCCGCCAGGTATTCACGGATCTCACCTGGGTCTTCAAGCGACGCGCAGTACTCCATTAATGTCAGATCTTCACGGCCACTGATCGCCTGGAACTGCTTCGCCGCCCACGTCATAAACTCGGACGAGACGGCAGTGTTGCCAAATGCGTTCGACACCTTCACTTCATCTGTGGTCGCAGAACCACTCGAACTCGCCTTGGCGGTTTGGGCCGCACCAAAGTTCCAGAAAGACGCATCGCTCTCTACTTTCGCTGGCGTAGGGCTCGTTTTGGGGGCAGACGAATCTGCGCCATTTGTGGCGCGAATCTGCTGGCGGCTCTTTAGCACCGACACTGGCACTGGACCCAACGACGACCGCACTGGCTTTGGCGCGGGGGTCACAGACGTACCGGCGACAACGTTCACCCAGTGCGAGTTCGACGACGTGCCACCTTCGTTCTTGCGTGCACGTTCCTGGGCCAAACGCTCTTCTTCAGCCTGAATGTCTCGCAATGATTGCTTCGAGGCAATTGTTGGTTGCGCAGTAGCCACTGGAACTCCCCACGGACTTGCGCCTCCACCACTGGAAGATGGTGCGGCCGGTGCAGGAGACTGAGGTTGTGGTGGAGATGGAGCTGCAAGGGACTGAACGCCCAACATCATCTTCAACTGCGCACCCATTTGCTCCAGGTTTGTCGAGTTCGAGGTTTCTTCCATCTTCTTGCGCAACTCTTGCTGTTCTTCCTTTTGGATGTCCTTGAGCGATTTTGCTGGAGCTGCCGTCGGGTCCACCCATGCCCCTTTATCATTGCCGTTGTTTTCGGCCGCCTTGGCTTGGTTCTTTGACTTCTTCGTGTTTTCTTTCGCTGGGGTTCCAGTCTGCTTTTGACTAGCCTGTGACTGCGAAGCTGGTGACTGACTAGCTTGCGACTGAGGAGCTTGCGGCTGCTTTGGTGCAACAGGCTTAGGAGGAGTAGGTGACACCACTTGCTTTTCTTCTTGCTTTTCCGGGCTACTGAGCGCATTGCGCACTTCTTCGGCTGCGCGACGTTTCTCCTCATTCTGGATTTCATACAGTGAGAACGAGTTGTCAGCATCAGTCTTTGGCTTTCCCCACGGATCCAATGGCACATCCGCCTTCTCTTGGGTGTGCAGTTGAGCCATTTCTGCTAATGGATTGTGTTGTTGTTGTTGCTGCTGCTGTCCTTGGTGGAACAAGCTTTCACCCAACACCGGTTGCTGCGAGGAGCTTTGCCAGAATTCATTCTGCTGCTGCCTCGCTCCACTATCGTTCAAGAAAAGAGAATCACGGAGAACCGGGTCGTGGGCACCAAGGTGATGCTGCGTGCGGAAGTCGGACTGGAATTGGGTTTGCATTCCATGGAAACTTTCGTTCGCAGGAATGCCTCGCTGGTCTTGTTCGCCTCCAAAGATTCCCAATGCACTCATGATGCCTTCTCGCTGCATTCGCTGCCACGAGCTCTGCTGCTGTAGCAACATGTGCTGTTGCTGTTGATGATGATGCTGCTGCTGTTGTTGTTGCTGTTGTAGCATTTGCTGCTGATGCATTTGCTGCTGTTGTTGCTGGTAGAGGTGGCTCTGCTGCTGACGAGCAATCTCCAGTCGTTGCATTTCCATGCGGATCTTCTCTTCTTGGTTCAATTGCAGCAAGCGCTGGTGCTCTTGTTGCTGCTGCAGTTGCAGCATTTGCTGTTGTTGCTGTAGCTCTTGGCGTTGCTGCTCTTGCTGCAATGCATACAGACGCTGCCGCTCGTTCTCGGCTGCTACCTTCGGACTTGGCTGTGGAGGGCCAGAAAATGGTACTTGTCCGTGTAAAAACTGGTTTGCGAGTGGCGTAAACGCACCTTCTCTTCCAAATCGGATCGGAAGGTGCGGCTTAAAGTAGCCAGCTTCAAACCATTCACGCATCTCGATCGATTTGAACGGACCTTGCTGGAGTCCTTGTGGGTCCAAGTAAAACCATTCATCTCGCACTTCTACGCGCAACGACTCCAAACTCGACAACGGCTCGCCACCGAGTTGTTGCAAGGAGAAGCTTTTCTCCTCGACAAGCGGAAACTGCTTGGTATCGATGATACCGAATTGGCTCTTTGCCGTCGATGCGTCCTCGAAAAACAGAGGTCCACGATCTCCGCCGAGACCACCACCAAGATCGGTCGGATCGTCCCATTGCACTTCCTCGTCACTGTCTTCAAACTGGCCGGCAGCAGCTGCGCTTTCGAGTTTCTTATCAAACTCGTCCAGATCGGTGTTGTTATCTTTCTGTAAAGCAGAAGCAGACAGTGTTAGAATGACTTTGCCTAACAGCACACCGCTATGAGCAAATGCAACGCTCGCAGAACATGTATGCGTACCAGAACAGGAGGATTTAATTCCTCACGCATCGCATCCATTTCACGACGGAATCGCTCTGCTGCTTCAGCCATGCTCGATAGATCCTATAGTAGCCACAGAGACAGCAGCCGTCAACAAGAATGATTCCCTTTTGTTTTCGCTCAGTAGATCTATGCAAATAAACAAATACATACCATTTCATTGCTGTCGCTGCCACCAAGGGCTCCGACATCATCCCATACATCGTCACGGCTGCCCGAGGACGGCTCTGTAACCTTGAAGCCGCGTTGCCACGTGCTGTCTCCGTCGCCTTGCGGCTGCTGCTCATCACCATCATTCTTTGCGGTCTTGTTGCCTCCCTCTTCCCATTTTCCATTTGAACGACTGCGGTCTGATTGCTGCTGTCCGTCCGTCGCATTTCCTGCTCCCGTGCCTCGTCCGCGACCACGGCCGCGATTGCGGTTCAACGCCCACTGCTTGTATATTTCCTCATAGTCGAACGGAAGAGTCGAGACCGGGGGCAATGCAAGATCGCATGCAACCAGTGTCTCGGGTGGAAACTCGGGCGGCGACGTCGTCGTGAAATGCAATGCAAGCAGTTCTTCCTTCGTATAGCGCAACACTGCATCCACGATTGCACACCAAGCCACACAACGCCGCACAAACTCAAATTAGACGCCTGTGTGTCACATATCCACATAAAAGTATCCATTTACACAGTTGCCATCCTTACCTTTGCTTTTACGGCGAGATGCATCGGCGGCGCCTTGTGGGTCTTGCGCGGCATTGGCATCTTTGCCCTGTCCCGCAGTCGCATTACTCGCATTGCTCGTGGCTGCTGTCACAAAGCCCTCGCCGTCCTTCGACCATTGCGGGCGATACGCGGATCCTTCCGATTCTGTTCGCCCGCGTCCTTTCATCGCAAACATCGTGCGCGGACGCAGCGAGATGCCTTCGCTCGATGCACTCGTCGATGCGTTCGAGCCTCCTGGTCCTGCAGGCGGCTTTCCCTCCGTGACCGTCGTGTGCTTTTCGGACTTGCTGCTACCGGGATCTTCGGACGTCGCACCGCCGCCACTGCCGCTGGTCGTGTGCTTCTTGCGGTGCTTTGCGGTCTTGGTGACGAAATCGTCGTCGCCGTCGTCGCGCTTCATCATCGTGGCGATAGTGCGTGGTAGTTAGTTGGGGGGCTCTGCGGTGCTGCGGATCGAGCCAATGGACTCAATCGGGCGCTTCTTGTCTTTGGCGTTTGGCTCGGGGTTCAATTCTCGTGGTGAATTGCCCCCCACTCGGCCCCCCGCCCCCTCCCGCGACATAATAAAAACAACAACAGCACACACACACACTCTCTCTCTCTCTCTCTCTCTCTCTTTTTTGCACCTCAAGTGAACCGGAGGATGCGCGGTTCGAGTGGGACCGGGCTCGGTTAACTACCAAAATATCGACGAAACACGGTGGGATGAAAGGCTTTTACACCTTGTTTTGGGTATGGTGGACATTTTTGAACTTGACGATCTGGAGGGTGGTAGAGACTTTTGTGGAGTGCGATCTCTTTTGGGGTTCATCAAACTATTGCATCGTGGGTGCTCGATGTCTGCACAAGTGTGCAATTGGTGAAGGGGAAAATGGCGGCGGGGCTGCGCAACTGGCGGTACGTTGGCGTCTCTGTGTGTGCATATGTGCATTACTTTTGTGTGTGCGTGCATGAGCTGTCGTGTCTAACGCCATCGTCATCATCCTGTTGCTCTTGTTGTGTCATACAGAGGCGAAGTGATCGGCGCAAACGATGCAAACGAAGATGCCGCGACGACGACAGCAACATCCTCACCGTCGCCAGCGATTCCGCTCCCCCGAGCTGCAGAGAACGGCGAGACCTCGAGAGATGCAGTGAGCGGTGCCAATGAGGAGCGACATCAGGATGGCGCAAGCACATCTACGGAGAGCAAGGAGCGTGCTGTGGTGTTCCGCAAGGACGAGTTTGGTCGTGACATTCCCGTGGAAGTATCAGCCTCCGACAAGGACAAGTCACGCAAGAAATCGGGCAAAAAGAAATACAGCAAGAAGAAGAGCAAGAAGAAGCTCAAGCACAAGCGGAGCAGTCGCTCGCGATCACGATCGCCGAGTGTCCCGCGAAGCATGTTGGTAGGCACGCCGCCGCCTCCCGATCCATATCGTCCCCAGGTTGGTGACTTTGCTAACGCATTGGGAAACTTCGCAGGGGTTTCGATATATCTAACAATGAATATGCGTCGCACGTCGTGATGTATACCCTTTAGCTGGATGAAACGCGCCATCAACGCGGTCGGGAGAGCACGCGACATCGCCGCAGTCGAAGCAGAAGCGTCCGTCGATCAAGACGACACGAGGACCGACGCCACCGGCGCTCACGCAGTAAACACGACGACAGCAGGAACCAAAGCAGCTCCAGTCGAAGCAGAAGTCGAGAGCGAAACCGAGACAAGCGGAGACGTCGAAGAAGTCGAACGAGGAGCGACGCGAGTCGAAGCTGCAGCCGAAGTCGGAGCCGCTCACGAACATCGCCAACACGCCACCGCCTCTCACCATCCACAAGTCAGTGGACGCACGATGCGTTTGAAAACCGGAGTCCAAGTCCCGTGCGCGAGACGGATCCGTTTTACCGTCCGGAACCTGAAGCGTGGGTGTCCAGAGCTGGAGGTGTATACATGCCCAAGAAACAGTAGCGAAGTCGGTCCATGGCTCATGGTAATCTCCAGAAGGAAGATGGTCCAAAGCAAGGTAAGCATTTTGGCAGCAAACTCATGACGATACAATTCTAAAACTCACCGAGTGAACTAGCTCAATATTCAGCTTCAGCAGTGCATTAACACCCATGAGATGGCTGGGATGAGAAAAGAACTGAAGCATTTTCGGTGGAACATCGACACCACGCTCGGAAGATCAGCACTGTGAATATGAACGCGACCTTCGCATCACGGGCGTCTATCGGCGCGATCGACCCTGCCACAGGTCCGGGAAAAGCTGGAATACCATCTGCGACAGCTGGTGGTGCCATGAAGTTGATGATGCAGCTGACTTCATTCTGGATCGGGAATAGTATCATCGTGGTGCTTGGAGCTGGAAGAGGACCAGGCAACTATGGAAGCGATCCATTTGCTGGGACAGTTAGTGGCGCCACGTGGTTGACGATGCTGTTAGTCTCGTTCTGAATCGCACCCCCGAGCTCCGTCGGAGGACACAGGATCGTGTTTCGTATTCCCGTCGTCGGCGCGAAAACGAACTGGACCAAAGGGAACCCTCGGCCAGCGAGCTCCCCGATTCTTCTTGCGCTTTAACAGCATTTCAGCATTCTTGTCGTCGCTCTGCGCACTAGGCTTGGTCATGTTGCGATCGATTCCCACGTGGTGTGTTCAACTGGAGGCACGTTGCAAAGTGAGGAGGAAGGAGGAAAACAGTAAGAGCTACGACGACAGCACTGGGAGCATAAGGTCATCGGTACACAGCGGTCCAGAGAACATGAGTAGTGCTTGCGATAGGCTTCTTCATGAGGTCACTCTAGCTTCATTCCATTTAAGCACTAGTCAAAAGAAGGATCTCGGGGACGTACCTCGAACCTCAAAACTACTCAAACGGCAACTGGTAACTAGGTGTGCATCGGGTTAAGACGGAGTAAAAGAACAGCTCGCTGGGGAGCATGTCAGAAGACGACTGTCCCGTAGTAATTACTGCAGCATCACCATCCTCTGTATCACGTGCTTGAAGCGCTAGTCTTCATCTCCACGATACACTGTCCCAAATGCAACAGCCATTGTCCCCAATGTATAGTCATGTTGATACGGTTGGAGTCAGTATGCGGCTCACGAGAATCTTGACCACTCGAAGAGGTCCCGTCGGATTCGCTCGAGCAGAGAGCTCCATGAGCGGGAGATCGTGCTGCTGACAGTAGGCGCGAATTTCTGAAAGTACCGCCTCAACCTCCGCGGTCACTAAAACATCGCGCTTGTTGCCGACAATCACGACGGGCGACGTCCGAGTCTGTTCGTTGTCATTTGTCAAATTGTTTTCTACTAGTGCGTCTTGTGTTGACCACAGGAGCTCCAGTACGACTTGCCACGATCGACGCATCACCGACACATCCGGATCCATCGCAAACATGAACACAAACGCTTTCACGCTGCGAACGTATCGCTCGTACATGGCTGAGCCCGCAAAGATCTGGGACGGAACATCCCATAAGTGGGCCACATGATGGTGGAGATTTCCGCTTGATTAATGCGTTGGAGGGTGGTGAGCTCATGGTGCCAATAGGATATGCAAACAACGTACTTTAATGACGACTCGAGGAAAATGCTCCAGATGCACCAGCTTTGCACCGATATTCGCTATTCAAGTCCGTCGAAACATCGAAACCGCGTCGTACCAGATCAGTGCAAATCAAATTGATCAATTGTCAGCATGCCACTCCGACGAATTATGCCAAGGTTGCCGCTGTGCACCTGTCGTCGAAGGGACATGCGTTGAGGTTGTCGTCTCATCATCTCCTTCCTCTTTGCCGCCTTTGACCGTCACCACACTGCCCATGAGCCGCTGGAACAGCGTGGTTTTTCCGACGCCGCTGGCTCCGAGCACCACGATCTTGATTTTCTCCACTCTGTCGGTCGTCGTCGAACCATGAGAGGAGCTTTTCCGACGGCGGCTCACTGTGTGCAATGTTGTATCATCATCACAAAGTTAGTATACGAGCGAATTTGATTAAAACGATGCAATCCAACACCAGGTCATGGTCCGTATTCAAGTTGCAACGCAGAATCTGTCGCACCTGTACCTCCCATCGAAATGAACGCGTGTCCAGGAACGAATCAGTGGCGCTCACTCTCTCAAACCAATTTGAACCGTTGGGTATGTGCGTATGTGGTGTGTCGCCACCGCCGTCGGACAAAAATACGAGAACCTCGAATACGGAAAATCGTATCTTGTGGTTTTCACTATTGCTGCGTTCATTTTGCAATTTGCGCTCCCCAGCACCATATATTTAGCCAAGAAGCTGAAGACTCATCCAAAAAGCATGCTCGAGTCCGTGGCGGGTTTCAAGCTTTTCTCGGCGGCGCTGATCTGGATCCTCGCGATCACCGGTGGCGTCGCGCCGCTGCTGCTTCGCAACCAGCAGCACCATGGCAAAGGCTCGCTCGTGAGCGTGCTCAACATGTTTGCCGGCGGCGTCTTCCTCTCGGGCGCCGTGCTGCATCTGCTGCCTGATGCCCAGGAGAACGAAGCGCTTGCGACGTGGCTCTGTGAATCTGAAGACGGATGCTTCAAGTGGGCGAACTTCTTCTTTGGTGTGGGGTTTCTGTTTGTGCTGATTCTCGAGCTGTTTGCGCACTCGCTGCAGCGCACGTTTGGTGACGAGAACAGCAAAGTAGGGCTCCAGCAGCAACAACAGCAGTTCAATCACGAGCTCACGCCGCTCGTCACGAACTCCACGATCGACTACAGCCGCCACCGTCAACCAGACATGTTGCCTACGCACCATCACCACGCTACGTCGTCGTCGGATGAGACGGAGGTCGCGTCGCCCTCTGCAAGAATCCACCCAGATGATCTCGTTGTTGGTCATGCGCACCACAACCACGATCTTGAAAGCGGTGGCCACAGTCACGACCTATCGTACGATGAACCTGCGCCTTCCTACGACAGTACACTGAAAGATTCCATGACAAAGCACGCGCTACAACAGCATCATCACCACCGAAGCAGCAAGGCAACGAACGCCAATGATGATACTCTTTGTGCCGACATGGAAGTCACGCATGCGCACATCCACGGGATCATGGACGCGAAGCCCGTGCTGGCGTTCGTCGTATTTGTCGCGTTGTCCTTCCATTCGCTCATGGAAGGAATGGGCATCGGCGCATCGAATCATGCCGCGTGGGACATCCTGATCGCAGTCCTCGCGCACAAGTCGCTAGCTGCGTTTGCGCTCACAATGGAATTGCAACACCACCAGGTCCCGCTGCGTCGCGTGGCCACATCCATTGGCATCTTCTCCATCATGTCACCCGTGGGCATCTTCCTTGGCTCGATGCTCGTGGACTCAACCGAGGAGAGCATCGGCAGCGGGATCTGTTCGGCACTCGCAGGCGGCACGTTCCTGTTCGTCGCCGTCATGGAGGTCATCCCGCAGGAGTTGCAGAACAACAAGCATCTAAGTGAAAAATGCGCGGCATTGGTGGCTGGGTACTGCGCCATGGGGGTCTTGTCCATCTGGGCATAAGCGCACCACGTAGGCTTCAGGATCGACTTGATTTGAAATTGTACATGCGTGTGTGAAGTTCGAGGCTCTTGTTTGTATCATAAAGTGCGTCGCAATAAAGGAAACAAATGAATGGCCACGGCATCAATGCTTGTCAACGCAGCTGTTGCTTGGGGTGTACTGTACCGTAGGTTGAAGATGTCGCTCACGATGACGCAGAGGACGTGGTGCTCTCCTGCGTTACTAAATATCCCAGCTGCCTATGTCTTCTCACAGGTCTGCTTTGGCAAATCCTCCCAAGCATCTCAACATCTCCTGCCATACCAAATATCACTCCATCGACGATGCCACCTTCTTCCACGATTTGTCTGTTTTTGTTCCAATCAAATTCTATCAAATTTACGACCTCAGCAAAAATACTGCATCACCCACACTTTGTCCAGCTGGTGCGTACTTAAGCGCGAACCTTGCGTCCTTGCTCTGGTACTAAAGTAGCGCCGTACGCTCGCTTTTGGTACCAGAGCACGGACTTCAACCGCTTCCCGCGTGTACGCTCCCAGACGCCGCCGTACGCTCCCACATCATTGCACAAACCCCCAGTTGCCATTCCGCATCCGCACGCCAACTGCCATTCTGCAATTTGCACGCCAATCGCCACACGAAGCCCCCGAAGCCTCTCTCTGATGCTCGCCGCCACGACGCGCGTCCGCCGCCACTTGCTCTTGCGCACTATGGCCTCCGCCTCAGCTAAGACATCGACCGGCGTTGCCGCGGGCTTCCACTCGGAGGTGCAGAACCGCGATCTGATCTGCACGCAGGGCTTCGTCAACGGCAAATGGATCGACGCGCACTCCAAGGCGCACTTCTCCGTCACCGGTACGCACATGGGAAAGAGAGTCTTTACGCTGTTAGTATGATTTATCATGAGACTCATTTGGATGATTTATCGCTGTGTGCGCGTTAGACCCTGCGACGGATGAGGAGATTGCGCGTGTGGCGGATATGGGCAAGGAGGAGACGCAAGACGCGATCCATGCCGCGTTGGAAGCGCAACGCTCCTGGAAGAAGACGACGCCGTTGGTGCGCTCGAACTTGTTGAAGAAATGGTACGCTGCGATTCGTGACAATGCCGATGACTTGGCTGTGATCGCGTCGGCAGAAAGCGGCAAGCCGCTGCCTGAAGCCAAGGGCGAAGTCGCGTATGCTGCGGGCTTCATTGACTACTACGCGCACGAGATCATGCACTCGGCGGGCTATGTCGTGCCACCTAGTGCACCTGGTCAGCAACTGATCGCGGTCAAGGAGCCTGTCGGCGTGTGTGGCATCATCACGCCTTGGAACTTTCCATTGGCGATGATCACGCGCAAGCTCGGTCCATGCCTTGCTGCTGGTTGCACGGCCGTTGTGAAGCCTGCCGCCGAGACCCCATTGTCGGCATTGGCGATCGCGAAGTTGGCGCAAGACGTCGGCATCCCTTCGGGTGTGATCAACGTTGTGACGTCGCCGCACGCTCGCGCCGCTGAGGTCGGTGAGACGCTGTCGACGAGCAACGATGTGCGCAAGCTCTCGTTCACGGGCTCGACGCGCGTGGGCAAGATTTTGATGCAGCAGTCGGCCGAGAACGTCAAGCGTCTGTCTCTCGAATTGGGTGGCAACGCGCCGTTCATCGTGTTTGAAGATGCGGACGTTGATGCTGCTGTTGATGGACTTGTGGCGTCCAAGTTCCGCAACACAGGCCAAACGTGCGTGTGCACGAACCGCGTGTTTGTGCACTCGTCGATCTACCAGGAGTTTTCGGACAAGCTGATCGCCAAGGTGAAGAACCTGAAGATGGGACGTCCACGTACGCCTGGCACCCAATTGGGTCCATTGATCAGCCAAGCCGCGTTCCAGAAGACGTCCGACTTGGTGGACGATGCGGTGTCGAAGGGCGCGAAGGCGCTTACAGGTGGTAAGCCGAGCGGACTCGGCTCGAACTTCTACGAAGCGACTGTTCTCTGCGACGTCGATCACACGATGCGCGTCTCTCAGGAAGAGATCTTCGGTCCAATCGCGCCGCTCTTCTCGTTCTCGAGCGAAGAGGAAGTGATCGCGAAGGCGAACGGCACGGAAGCTGGTCTCGCGGGTTACTTCTATACGCGCGATATGTCGCGTGCATGGCGCGTCGCCAAAGAGCTCGAGTGCGGCATGATTGGCATCAACACGGGGCTCATCTCGAACGTGCAAGCGCCATTCGGAGGCATCAAGCAGTCGGGACTCGGTCGCGAGGGCTCGCCGCTTGGTCTCGACGAATACACAGAGACCAAGCTCGTGGTCACGGCCGGTCTGGCGTAAGTGTGTTGAAAGTGTCGAGTATGTTTTAGAAATTAGGTAGCTTTGGGTGATTTGTGCATCATCATCATCAATACACGTTGAACGGCGTTGTTGGATCTGTCCAGGAGGTCTCTCCTGTCTCGGCATTGTAGTAGTACGCATTGCCGTCCGCGTCGAACGTGCGCTGCCACTCAGCAGAAGAAGACGAAGAAGATGCTTCTTCTCCCACTGAAGCAGCAGCAGTAGGCGCATCCACTGGCGCCGTCCAGCTTGTCTCGCCCGCGCACTGATTGTAAAAGTATGCAGCACCGTTTTCATCCACATACGAGACCCAGTCACTCGCTGGTGTCTTCATTACCATGTCAGCTTCGCTATTGCTTCGTCTCTTTCCCAACGGCGCACTCGCAGATCCAAAGGCGCCAACCTGAAGCGCCTCACTCGCACTTCGTCCACTGCTCTGCTTCTGTGCACTCATCACTTGGCTCTGCTCTCGTATCAGAATCTGCTGCACGAGTGCATCCGCCTGCTTCCAGTTCCTCTCGGCGATCGCGCTCTCCAACCATTTCATGTGCTCGTCTCGCGATTCATACGCCACAGGCGCCTCCCGCAGCCTCTTGACTTGTGCGTAGAGCGCCAACGACATGTGCTGCTCGTCGTCGGTCTCGGACCGCGCGCTCCGCGGCGAGAGCGACCAGCGCGTCTCGCCCGTGATCTCGTTGTAATAGTACGTGTGCTGCGTCTCGGGGTCCATGAGCTCGACCCATTTCTCGTCGAGCACGCGAGTCGTTCGCTGGGATGACTGCGACCGCGATGTGAGCTCTCTGTTGCTATTGGCATCACCCTGTTGCTGCTGCGTGGCCTCGAACCACGCGCGCGAGGCGTTTGGATGCTTCAGATACTCGTCGAAGGTCGCGTCGACGTCTTGGGGCCGTTCCCAGCGATACTCGTTCGTGAGCGCGTTGAAGTAGTACGTGAGACTGCTCTCTTGGTCCAAGCGCTCGTTCCACACTGGCCGCGGTCGGCTGCTCGCGACGAGATGGCCCGTGACTGCATCGTACTCGTAGCCGCAGCGATACTGCCACTGCACTGACCACGCCGACGATGCATTGCATCCGCTGCCATTGCTATCACGACCACCAGTGCGGATACTCGGAGGCGAGCGCCTCGATGTCCTACTGCTGCGGACATTGCCAATCGACATGTGGACACTCCGAGGTGAGAGCGACGCCTTGACTTGCTGCGTCTCCGGGTGGAAGTACACGAAATGCTCGCTGATCGGGTCGACGCACACTTGCCAGGGTCCGATTGCCGCACCAGGACGCTCGGTCGTTGTCGCGAGTAGTTCCTCGAGGTTGTCCTGGTACTCGTCAATCCACTCCTGCCGTTGTCGTCTCGTGGACTGATTCGCAAACGCATTGGCGAGAGTGTCGTCCTCGGGTGGACGCTCCCATTGACACTCCTTGGTGCCGCTGTGGAAGTAGCACGTGGCTTGAAGTCTGTCATCGAAGGCTTCGTACCACGCGCCTCGTCCACGCATTGTTGACGACAATTGTCCGCTGGTGGACACTTGCTGTCTTCCTGCTGTTGAAGTTGTCACTACTGCTGCAGCAGCAGGCATCACGGACTCCGCAAAGGTGTCGTGGAAAATGTCCGTCGCCAGTGGACGCTGCCACCGTGCCTCGCTTGCCAGCGTGTTATAATAGTACTTTGCAGGTTGCGCACCACCACCGCCATTGGCGTCATCATCTGAAGTCCAGAGCTCGATCCAGCAATTGCCGCCTTCGCGGACTGCACAGCGGACGCGGAAGCCGCGAAACCTGCGCTGCTGCAACCGAGCCGTGCGGTTCGCCTTCGTGTTCGCGATCACGCCGTGCGTGAGCGGCTCCAGCTGCCGCAGCACGAGTCGATGCTGCTTCTCCGCGTCCTGTAGTTGCGTCATTATCTGCTCGAGACTCTGGGTATCGAGCGCGATGGCAATGCGCAGCGCACGGAGTTGCTCTGCGAGCTGCACCTGCAGATACTGCGTGAGGAACCGCTGCGGCGTGCCCGTGGTGCGGCTCGAGTCATGGTACTTGGTCTTGGTCTGCATTGTCTTCTCGAGCTCGTCGTCACGGAGCTTGCTCGTGGCCACTGTCACGCGCTCGCGTTGGTCCTCGATGAGCGCGTGCAGCCTCGCTTGCTTCGCGAACGAGGGCTTGACCTGGGCTTCGAGTTTGCGCAATTCGCGCTGCACTTCGGCCTCGGCGCGACCGCGATGGCCGCGAAGCACACGCTGGATCGTAATCGCTGATGCCACACGCTTCCTCTGCGCAATCAAAGTCAACCGCATCGTGCGGACAAAGCCTCGAGACATGTGCATCCTGTACGCGCGTTGTATCGCATTCGCGGCTTCGTGCTCACGTGCGCGGAGTTTGATCAACCCCAGCAGCACGGCGGACAAGTGCTTTTGACGAAGTCCGCGCCAGTACCATTGGATCGTCATGGCCGCGTTGATGCGAACTAATACCTCGGCTTCCTTCCGTAGGATCAATGCGTTGCGTCGTCCTCTGTGGCCACGCACCACTTTCTGCATCATCACGGCGCCATCGTGCTGCTTCTTGCGGTGCAGCAGCTCTGTGAGTCTCTGCGCGCGTTGCTGTCGACCCTGGTGACCTCGGTACACACGTTGCACGAACAACACGGCCTCAAGCTCGCGTTGCGCTTGGCGTCGACTCGCTTCACGCGCGGCATGCAACATCGCGGCATCACATCTTCCGCGGTGACCTCGGTATGAGCGTTGCGCCTTGACCGCCGCGAGCTCGAGCATGACCTGAACATGCGCCTCGGCCAGCTGCTGCTGTCGAATCGCAGCTTTCATGTTGCGCACGCGAGTGCGGCTCTGGTATCCGCGAAAGAGCCTCTGGAAGACCAGCGCTGCCTCGTTCTCGTTTTCCTGGATGCGACACAGCCGCTTGGTGCGCGCGAGCATGCGTCGTAGTCGTACATTGCGGTACTCTCTTCCGATCCGCGATGCCGCAGCGTCTTCGCGAGTGTGCTGCTTGTCTGCGGCGATGCGCTTCCGCACCAAGAAGCCTCGGACACGTGCCTGGATCTTGGGCGGTACATGTCTCTGGACGTACTTGAGCTTGGTTTCCCAGAGTCCACCGCGCGTGAGGCAGCCGCGCATCGCCGCCTGGATCTTGACGGCGCTTTTCCACTCGAGAATGCGTCGATCGCGCTGTCTGCATAATTCTGCGGCGTCCTATCTGCGCGCAGTCGGTGAGATCGAGCGTCGTGAGGTTCGTGCACGCCTTGGTGATATCTGCAACCCCGCTTTCTGTGATCCGCGGACAATTTGCGAGCGCGAGCGTCGCCAATGGCGGTGACAGCGACGACGAAAACGCGCTCTTCGCGGTGGCGCTGCTGGCGGAAAGCGCCTCGAGTGCCGTGTCGTTGATGCGTTGGCAACCCAAAAGGTTCAGGTACTTGAGCTGCTGGCAGTGCTGCGCGAACCCCAACTGCATCAATGTTTGGCGAGCCGCTGATATCGAGCCACGTGAGCGCTTTGCATTTGGTCGCGAGCGCGATGACGTCGGCGTTCGTCATCTGGACGCATCCTGCGAGCGAGAGTGTGTGCAGCGCGAGGCATTGGCTCGCCAGCGCCTGGATCGCGATGCTGCTCACGTCGCGGCATCCTGTCAGCTTCAGAGTCGTGAGCAATGGGTATCCTCGAGCAATGGCACGCACACCTGCGTCATGAACGTGGCGGCACCTAAAGAGATCCAAGTGGGTCAGCTGCGGACACCACTTGCCGATCTCGACCAGCGCCTTGTCGCCATACTCGCCCACATGCTCGCACTCGGAGACGTCGACGTGGCGCAGGTTCTGCTTGCAGCACTGCGCGATCTTGACGATCCCAGCGTCCGAGATGCGCGCGCAGCGCCGCAGGATCAACGTGTGCAGCGTCCAGCAACCCGCCGCGAGCGTCTGCAGCACAGTGTCCGTGATCTGAGGACACTCGCTGAGCTCAACGAGTCCAAGTGGACAATTGTGCGCGAGCAGCCGCAGTCCGAGCTCCGTCACGCGCGCGCACTGCGCCAAGTGGATCGTGCCTAGTTGCGGACATTGGCGCGCGATCGTCCAGAGTCCGGCGTCCGTGATGTGCGTGTACCCATTGAGCTGCAAGCCGCGGAGCTGCGGGATCGTCGCGACAACCTCATGGAGCGTGGCGTCCGCGATCACGAGCCTCGTGTCGCGAGCGTGCAGCGCGAGATCGAGCACGCGCTGGATGGCGCCGTGGTCGTCTGCGAGAAAGTTGTGCAGGAACGAGCGCATCTGCCGCTGCTGCTGCTCGTCCACTGGCGGCCGCGAGTGTTGAACGTCGTGCTGGAGCGAAGGCAGACGCGACGCATCGTCATCTTCATGCCGAGTGTGCTAGTGAGTAGCTGTCGGTGATCGCAGTGGCTTGACGAGCTTCGTTCTCGGTAGTGAGGCTGGTGCCCTGGCGCTGCTTGCGTAACTCTGGCAGAGTGGTGTCATCGTCATTGTCTTCTTGGAGATACCGGTATGAGCCTTCGCGCGGACTGCGTGCCACCATCAGCACGCGCTCTTTCATACTGGGAGCCACCTGCACAAGCACACACACACACACACGTAAATCCATATGACAAGCGCGCAAATCGAACGCGAGATGGTGTGGGCTGTTATTACTCTCTGGTTAATTATCTCGGAGAAGAAGCAAGCACGCTGCGCGGCAACGGTGAAGTTAAGAATACGCACTGCCTGGTATAGTTGAGGTACATTCACCCATCGCTCTTGCACATAACAAGCAAACGCCGTGAGTGTTGTATAGCGGATGCGCATTCGCTTGGTTTTATGTGTTGTGATGTGTACTGAGCGCTTTAGTTGCCGGCATCCAGCGACGCCGTGCCCGAAGAGAGCGGCACCGTGACGGTCGTTCTCTCGTCGCCCGTGTACGCCGACACGAGCGACATGGTCGCGAACATGATGGACATGGACAGCTGCTTGACGTCCGAGTCCAGGTTGCGCATGTTGCCGAACGACGCGCCGCAGCAGATGAAGCACGCCCACGCCAGCGCCTTCCACTACATGCGCGCACATAAACCGGCATACGCAACATCATATAGAGCACAAGAGAGCGCATTTCACAGTCAGCATAACCACATTCCCCATACGACAAACGACCAAGACAGTTGCGCGTTGTGGAACCTTGAGGGTGAAGCTGAGGAAGCCGAGGAGCATGGAGAGGCCCGAGTAGTAGTCTGGCGGGTCGCGGCTGATGTCCACGGGCTCGCGGATGAACGAGTGCACCTCGGCGGGGCGGCGCGGGTCTCCAGTCACGCTCGCCATCTCGATCCAATGCTCTTGTTACGGGGAGGGAGGGGGAATATGCTGATGTGCAGTGCGTGTTCCAGGCAGTGCATGCTTGGGGCAGTGGGCTACTATTGAGAGGGCAAATATGTCTTGTTTTGTATGCGAGTCTACTATAAAAGTATGGTCATGGTCGCAACTGCTTTGTGAGTGCGAGCGTCTCCATGTGGAAGGCGTCAATGTGCTCGAGGAACTCGCCGTAGCTCTCGGAATGCACGTTGAACGTGCTGTCGCCCTGCTCCCAGAGTGCACCAGAGACATAGTGGCGTTATTCTGCTCGTGTAAGTTGATGGGCGTGTGACGTACCTTCTGATGATGCTTGTTCTTGAGCTCCTAGACCTCGAGCTCGTGGTGCGCGCGCATGGCGGCGAGTTCGGCTGCGTGTTTCTTCCGCAGCTTGTCTCGGACCTCCACTTCCTTTTCCAGCGTCTTCTCGTAGCCTTTGAGCACCGCCTGCAGTTCCTAAAGTGTCGTGCATCCGTGGGATAAATGAGATCAATAGGATGGTGCCTGGTGCATGGCTCGTCGTGGCGTCGGGTACCTTGAGTTGCACCTTGAGCGTGTGGTTCTCGTGCTTTTGGTCGTGCAACTCGACGCGCATCTTCTCAAACGCTCCTTTCCAGACGCGCTCCCACTCCCATTGATCCTCGCTCTCGCTCGTCTGGACCTGCTGATGCTGTGTCTACTTGATCAAAAGATGAGGAAGGAGGAAATGAGCAACAGTTGTGCTCAAATGCATCATTGATACGTGTCACTGAAAAATATGGCGTATGATCGTGCGTGTGGCGGCGCGATGTTCTCAACATCTCGTCGAGCGTGGCTGTCGTGATGACCCACAAGCGGTCGTCGTCTTTGGTGAGCTTGTGGACTCTCTGGAACTGTGCGAAGGACCTACGTGACAAAGTTATCACCAATTGAGCAAATTGATCCATGGACCAAGGCATCGCTGCAACAAAAGACATGACGGACATGGTGACGAAGTAGCGTTGGCAACGATCCTTGCGGCGGCATCTTGACAAACGGCTCATCAAGAGCCTATGGTAGAAATCATTAGCGTATCCGCCCTAAGAAAAAACTTCATGAAGATATCACATGCACGCACCCTGTGCATGAGCATCTGCAGTAACGTCGTCGCGTACTCCAGCACGTTTTTCATCCACGTCGGATTGGAGGTCGGCTGCGTCTGGAGCTTACGCACCCAGTGATTGACGCGGATCTGCTGGTGTTTGCTATCTCCACGCGCATTGAGCTCCTGGATGTGCGCCAGCACATCGTGGAGTGAGTCCTGGTGTGCTGTCGGGGTAGCGCTTCTGCTACCGTTCACTGCCATGCTCGTGTCGAAGCCGCCGACCCAGTTGATTATGTGGAGCCTACGAATGGTATCGTTGACTGGTGATATGAAGAGGCACGAACGAGAAAGGCACTCCGAGTCGTTTCGGATCACTTTCGTAAACCGCAACGACTGCGCTTAACGCTATTGACGCTGTTCATGTTGACGCTCGTGCTGCCTTGAAAGCTTTGCGTTGTCTTTGGTCTGTCTGACGCATCTTCGCGCAAAATTGCGACTTTGTAGTGTGCCGAGTCCTCGTCGTCATCATGGACCACAAGGTCACGACGGACTACACGCGGTTGCTCGCGGATGCCAACGTCAAGATGCGCTGATCTTGTTTTCTGTGCCGTGCATCGCACTAAACATGGACGAACGTTGTTGTCTTGCGTGAAAACCCAGGTTTACGTGCGTGCGCGGCCGTGTGCCGATGGCCAAAAGCTGTCCGAGGACATGTTTGAGCGCAACCGCGACACGCAAAAGAACATCGCCATCAAAGTGCGTTTTCTATGCTTACTATCGCGATCACAACAGCCAAACTTGATGAATATGTGCGTTTTGCGCGTGCATAGAACACGGAGAGCATGCAATACGGCAACCACGCGTTCAGCTTTGATCATGTACGCGCTCATAATTATGAAATTGGGATGCTTCAGTTTCGGAGGGTGAACTAAATTGCGCGTTTGGCGGCTCTCGTGTGTGGTAGACAAGCAAGCCGCTCGTGGATTATGCGCTCAAGGGAATCAATAGTTGCTGCTTTGCTTATGGCCAAACTGGGTCCGGCAAAACGCTCAGGTGTGTGAATGCTATAGCGAAAAGATTCCACCACAGTGCTTTTTGTTTCTGAATTTGCAGCTTTGTGTATCTTGTGCATTGTGTGAAACTTTTGTATTTAGCATTTTCGGTGAGTTTGGCGAGAAAGCTGGCCTCCTGTCGCGCTCCATCGAGTCACTTTTCGAGTTTGTCGAGCGCAACGACAACAAATCCAAAGCACGTCTTTGCTTGTTGATCAGTTCGAATGTCGTTGCTGTCTTCGCGTTAGCCTTTAATTTCAAATTGTGGGCTTCCGTGGACTCAACTCAGGAATCCACACTCGTCGTGAGTTTCTCGAGATTTACTGCGACCGAGTCCGCGATCTGTCTCGAGAGTAATGAGTTCTCTCCTCTTCATATTGCTATACAATGTTGCGAGGTTGGTGAAAGTGGCTGACTTCCTTTCGTGTTTGCCTTGGCGATAGCTACCTGAAGAAAACGGGGCGTCCAATCTCCTATCAGGCATCGAGTAGCACCGAGTGGTTCCTTCGCCAGGTCCGTTACCTGCACAAGTTTTGCCAGATCATGAAGAACTTGGCTTGGTCTCGAATTTGACCTGACAGTCTACCTTCTGATCTTTGCTCCGTCTGGTCTCGCTATGCGATCTGGTGAACGCAGCAACAAATGCAAAGCACGGAGAGCGCATCAAGGTACAGATGTAACGTTGCATTGTCATGATAAATCGTTCTTGGTGTCCATGCGAGAACTAACGCGTTATGTGCACACGCAGCTTTGGTTCCAATCCGCCGCGCGTGGACGAAGAGTACGATTACGAGAAAGCAAACTTTGAGATCCACGAAGATGCACAGGGGAACGTGTTTATGAAGGACCTCGCGATGGTCACGGTCTCATCCCGGGAAGAAGTCGACGCACTCGTGCAATCGGGACTCAAGCTGTGCGCGACCCACGAGACGAAAATGGACGCGGTCTCGTCCCGTTCCCACACCGTGTTCACGATCCGCATCTTCCAGCAGAGTAGGTAGTTTCACGAGTTCAGCAGTTCCCATTTCATCATTGAGCGCTGATTCAAATGGAGCCACTCTCGTTGTGATGCGCTGCTCATAGTCCAAGAAACTGGTGAAGTGATCTATGGGATGCTCAATATGGTGGACCTCGCGGGCTCCGAGCGGCTCAAGAAGAGCGAATCCGACAGCCAGCGTCTCAAAGAAGCGCTGCACATCAACTCGAGTCTCTCGGCCGTCGGCAAAGTGGTCATGTCACTCGATCCGGAGAGTGGGTACAACTACATCCCGTACCGTGGCTCGAAATTGACGCGATTGCTGCAAAACAGCATTGGTGAGGAGTATTTCCGTTTGCATACAAAACCAATTTCAGTCTACTCACCTCCACATGCACATTAAATACAGGCGGCAATTGCTTTACGATCTTGATCGCGACGATTCACCCCATGAAGGAGCACTACGAAGAGTGTCTTGGCGCATTACAATTCGCGAATCGATGTCGTTCGGTCTAAAATCAAGTACGTCCATTGCAGAGTGTCTCGTTTGGCAGCTCTGGGCTTCTCTTCTGACTTCACTCGGATCGTTTACCTTCTTGAACATGCTCGCAGCCGCGTGTCAACCACATCAATGGCTCTGTTGCCGATAAAGACCGCCGGATTCGCAAACTGCAAGACGAGTTGTCGGTCTTGCGTCGGCAGCTCGAAGGACTGCGAACCGAGTACAATAACAAATTTGTACTCACACTGAATGAACTGGGGTTTGATGCTGAGGAGATCACCGAGACGGGAGACATCAAGTTTGCTGCGAGTTTAGAAATCGTTTTGCGCAGCATGGACGCGGTTTTGCTTCTCCGAAGTAGTTCTGGCTGATATCGTGTTGTCTTCGACAGGATGGCCTCTTGCTTCGATCTGTGTTCTCCGAAAAAGGGGACGAGTGCGCACGTGATGAGGGTGGTAGCAGTGACACGCTCAGTCTTTCTCCAACTCGGAAAGCTGCGAATCAGTCGCAGCTCCAGACGACGCGAAAAGCGCATGGTACGTGCCGCTAAGTGGTTCACAGGACGGGGTCGGCAACTGTGATTCGTCGTTGGCTTTTGTGTTTTTTTCACCGGACAGAGATCTCGAAGAGAGACCGTGATCGCCTGCGTCAGAAATACACCAATGCGAAAAACAACTTCTCGATCGTCGTGGTGCGAAAAACGAGCCCTTGCGTTCAAATCGCTTGGGTGTGTGTGTCCTCACCGTTTGGCTCGAATTCCGTAGGATGAGGCAAAGAAAGACAAAGAAGCGTCTCGGAAAGCACTCACTGACCAGCGACGGCGCACCGCGGTCTTGGAAGACAACCTCGTGCAGAAAACCAAAGAGTACGAGCGTGCGTTAGCGAGTGAAGAAGCCAAGCACCGCGCCGAGATCAAGGAGCTGCTCAGTCGAAACCCGCACTCGAGCAGCGGAAGTCAGGAGCAGACGTTGTGGAAACGATCAGCGTCTATCGGGAACATGCGTGCCGATCCAGCCGTGGACGAATCCAAGAAGCGCGAGCAGCAAAATGAACAGGTAATTTTGAACAGCAGCAATGTGTGGCCGATGCGCAGGTTTGCTAAAGTGGCTGGTATAATTCGTGGATTTGATCGCATCTAGAAACTGCGCCAACGCGTTGCGGCACTACAGACATCGAAAGAAGACGAGATTGCGCTCATTCGACAGCATGCACGAACCTTTTCCTTCTCGTAGTGTCAAACGGACCGGTATATTGAAGCTGACGCGATCTTGGACCCGTAGTTTGAACAGATTTTGAAGAAGAAAACCGAAGACCTGGAAGCAGCAAATGGGAAGCTGCAGCAACTGCATGTGGCCACGGCTCGCACTGTCGATATAACGCGATAGCCTCAATTCTATTCTTCCGAACTCGAGACGCGCATTGATATTCTTGCTCACGAAATCCGTCGTTGCCTTCTTCGTAGAGTCTGCACGAGGATTGCGTCGAATTGTACTCGTATGTTGGTCGATTGTTGCAGGTGGTCGAGAACGGACAACGGTGCGTTCCATACTTCTCAAATATTGCTTGCATGCGCACTAATGGGATACTTGCATTTGGCAGAAGTGGATTGCCGCCAAAGAACATCCTTGCTGACTCCACGAAGCGGCGTCATTTGAAAGCATTGGTAAGCTAGACCATTGTCGTTCTGGGTGAGACGAGCGACTCGTAGTAACAATCAACACAGGTGGCAACGGATACGAATAAGCACCTTCAACACTTCGACTGCGCACATGTCTATGACGATGGCAAACTGGTGCGACCAGTTTCCGCTCCAGCTCGACGATCCAAGACGACGACGTACCCTTCAGTACTACGCGACCGCGTGAATCAAACCGTTGGCAGCAGCGACGCCGAGGAAACCATTTTCAGTCGATCGCACACGCCGACGAAATCGTGTCCGTCGATCTCTCAAACCAGCAAAGGACCTCTCGATGTGGTCGAGTTCAACCGAATCAAGTCCCTGCTAGAGGAAGAGGTACGGGTTTGCTGCACATCAGTGCGTCTCCAACCAAATGCTGGAGTCGTGCTCAGAGGCTGACATATTTTGTTGTGCTCGATACCACCAGCGCAAGAAGAACAAAGCACTCAAAGCAGCAAATAGTGCTCTCACTCGGCAAAGCCAGCGAAAAACTTTGGGTCATTGACACTGTAATGGCGATCTCGAACGTCGTGTGCTTCAAAAGTATAATCTATTCCAATTTTGAAGTTTGCCTTGTAAATCCAAAAACACTGTTAGAGCGCCAAGTCTTGTTGGAATCAACTCATTGCAAAAGTCTCGTCCAAGGGTTCAGCTGCATCTTCTACGTGTGGCTAGCAGATAAACTCACTTTTCGGCAACGATTCGCAGCATCTCCTCCACCGAGGTGAATTTCTCGCGGGGCTTCCCCACAGCTTCCCCACGCTTCGTTTCTTCATCGTTCAGTCGCTCGTAATCTTTCCATGACACGAGCTGCTTCTCAGGATTCCTCCCAAGAATGATTTGCTTAATCGTCTCGAGTCCGTTTGAACTCGCTGGGTTCAAGATTTTCCCACTCGCGATGTCTTCGACGATGCTGGTCACAGTCTCGCGAGCATCGACAATGTTCGTGCCAATGATGCCAGAAGGGCCACGCTTTACCCAACCAGAGCAGTACAGACCCACGACTTGCTCTCCATCGCCCTTCACATCGACGAGCCTGCCTTGGTCGTTTGCAAGCACGTTGCGCTTTGTATCAAACGGAGCATCTTCAAGTGGCTGCGACTTGTACCCAATGCTACGCAGCACCAAGCTAGCGGTGATCGTCTCGAACTCACCCGTGCCCACAGCACGTTGGCGGTTCGCCTCACCTTGCAACTCGGTCTTCTCTACACGCACACTGCCAACTTTTTCCGGGTTTTCCCGATCCGCGAGCAGTTCAACTGGAGCAGAGAGAAACTTGATCTGGACCTGACGAGCACCAGCGTCTTCTTTGCCGAATTCACTCGAAACCTTGGCTGCATGCAAGAAAGTTGGAGAGTTGAGTGTGAGTGACTGCACATAGTCTCATTGTATTTGCAGCAGCAGGAGACTTACTCAGCAGTTCGTTCATGCGCTTCTTGGCGCGTTGCTCATTAATTTCCTGCTGGGAGCTTTCATTCAGACTGGCCTTCATATCGTCCGGATCAACCACACACGAGACGTTCGTGAGCTTGGTCAGCTCACGGATTTCTTTCATCGTGAACGCTGCTTGCGCACTCCCACGACGGCCGATCAGGTACACCTTCTTGATGTTGCTGCATCATAGCGGATAAACACGGTTAGCACAATTAGCACCCCAAAAGGCACAGTAATAAATGAAAAAATACGTTGTACCTGTTGCGAAGCACGTCGACAGCATGCTGCGAGATATCCGTCGTCGCGAGCTCATCGACCGATTTCGTCAAAATGCGCGCGCAGTCCACTGCGACGTTGCCCTGTCCGAAGATCACAGCCGTCTCGCCCGACAGATCCACTGGCAAATCGCGGAATTGCGGGTGGCCATTGTACCAGTTCACAAACGCTCTCGCGCTCAGCACACCTGCCAAATGTTCACCTGGAATCCCGAGTTCGCGGTCACCTGCTGCGCCATACGCGAGTACCACCGCGTGGTAGTGCTGCTTGAGCTCGCTCAGCGTGATGTCGTCGCCGACGCGGACGTTGCCGAGAAAGTCGAAGCGCGCCTCGGCCGCCACTTTCTCGAAATCGTTCATCACCGACTTGACCTCGGGGTGGTCCGGCGCGACACCCGAGCGCACGAGTCCGTAGGGCGCCGGCAGCGCTTCGAGCATGTCCACGCGCACACCATCGTGCTCCTTGAGCAGGTACTTAGCGGCGTAGAAGCCCGCAGGACCCGAGCCCACGATGCACACACGCAACGCGGTGTCGGTGACGTCAGAGACCGTCGAGGAGAACGCGCTTGTAGCTGTCCATTGAGCGCTTGTGCTGCGGAGAATGCTGCGGCGCGCGGGCGTCATGGAGCGCCGCAGCCACGGCGCCATCATCATGCTTGTCAATTCGGCACTGACAGAAAAACTGACAGTAGGTTCGGCAGAGAGCAACACGCACTTGCACGAGTGCGAACTTAGGAGTCGGTTACTCACGGTTCGGCTCATAAACTGAACCGTGATTATGGTCCCTGAACCGAAAGGTTCGCTGCTCCGCTTCTACTGAACCGGTTCGCGTTCACCCAACAAACGACCATCACTCTGGATCGGCATGGCGCATATATAGTCCAGTCCCTCCTCCCTATGGTGTGCTTCTGTTGGGGTGGACGATGCAAAGGTCTGCCCAGCACATGCACAGCAGCAGAGGATCGGGCAGGCGCCAAACACACCTGAGTATATTTCGTTCGCTTCGACCCCTGTGCGTCTGCTGGATCACCACTGACGCTTTAGCGAATTCAGCCTTGGAAACACGAATGCTGGGGGGGGAACCACGATGTTTGAGAAATGAATGAACCTGTGTGTACGGTATCTCCCGCACGACTCGCTTTTTCTGCAGAGGAGAACCTTCGGCGAACCCACGGGCAGGCTGCTTGTCCTCCCCCACCAGTGCTTGAGTGCGCGCGATCCTTTCTCCCCCTCCGCTAGCCCATCATCCGCAGTGTTCCCTTCAACCTCGCACAATGCATATGGCTGCATCCCTACCAGTTTCCACAGGCAAATACCGTTTTCGTCCGCTCTTGTACCGGTATTTTGTTCGCGTCCGTCCGCCCCGTCATGTTTCAAAGAGTTTGATTGGCTGAAAGGGGAGGTGGTGTGACAAGGGATGGGGCAAGCGGATGCTGTGAGGGGAGCGGACTCTCTCGACGCAGCCGCGCGCACCCAAGAGCGAGAAGGAAGAAAGGAAGAAGAGTGGGGACACCCGCCCCCACATTCTCCCACCCCATTCCTCACTTATTTTCGTTTTAGGGCGGCGCACCAGAGAAGAAGAAGCCAAGAAGCCGAAGAAGCAGACGCGGAAGACGAGGACGCCCTCCCTTCTTCCATCGTGTCTCTCTCTACATTCTCTCTTCCCTCCCCACTGAAATCACGACACGATGAGCGGTCTGGAAATGGTCCATGGGGCCAAGTGCTACGTGCCGGACGAGACCCACGTGTGGCTCGCGGCCGAGGTGATCCGCGAGGAGAACTCGGGCGACGGCAAGGTGCGCAAGATCTACGCCAAGGTGGAGCTCCCCCCCAGTCCCGATGCGCCGGTGGACGACGCCGCGCCGGAATATGAAGAGCGCATGATCGACATGAACGACAAGCAAATCAAGGCGCTCATGAACGTCCACCAGCTCGAGTCGCTGCCGTACCAGAACGAAAACACGGGCGAGTGTGGCATTGAAGATATGATCACGCTCAACTACCTCCACGAAGCTGCGATCTTGTTCAACGTCAAGACCCGTTTCCAGAAGAGTCTCCCGTACACGTACACGGGGGACATCTGTATCGCGGTGAATCCGTACCAGTGGCTCCCGGATCTGTACGCGGACGAGCAGCACTTGCGCTACTTGAACCAACCAAAAGAAGAGCTTCCACCCCATGTGTATGCGACCTCGGTCGCGTCCTACGACAACATGCGTCGCACGGAACGCAACCAGTCGATCTTGGTCAGTGGTGAATCTGGTGCCGGTAAAACGGAGACGACCAAGATTCTGATGAACCACTTGGCGACGATCGCCGGTGGTCTGAACAACTCGACCATTAAGAAGATTATTGAAGTGAACCCTCTGTTGGAGTCTTTTGGTAACGCCAAAACGGTGCGTAACGACAACAGTTCTCGATTCGGCAAGTTCACACAATTGCAGTTTGATCGCGAGGGAACGCTGGTGGGTGCCAAGTGCCGCACGTACCTTTTGGAAAAGACGCGTGTGATCAACCATGAAGCCCCAGAGCGAAACTACCACATTTTCTACCAGGTGCGCACGTTGTACTCTTTTGCTATCATTGCAGGCTTCAGATAGCACTGACTTTGTTTATTGTGGCCTCATTTTCATCTATTTTTTTGCATTAGATCTTGGAAGGTGACAGTGCCGCAGAGTTCCTCTTGGACCCGTCCAAGACGTACGCGTACACTGGCAACAACAGTGCTCAGAAGATCGAGGGCATATCGGATGCCAAGCACTTTGAGAAGACGCGCGATGCGTTGGAGCTGATTGGTCTTACCCCAGACGATCAGAAGCCGCTCTTTGAAGTCTTGGCGGGTGTATTGCAACTCGGTGAGATCAGTTTGCTCTCGAACCCAGCGAATGATGAAGAGTCTTTGATTGCCGAGGGAGATGCTGGTGCGACCGCGGCCACGCAATTGCTCGGTGTTTCCTGGGAAGCGATTCAGAAAGCACTTTGCTCGCGTACGATGCGCGCAGTGAACGATGTGTACAGTGTGCCATTGCGCAAGGAGCAAGCGATGGACTGTCGTGACGCGCTCGCGAAAGCTATTTATTCCAATGTCTTTGATTGGCTCGTGGCGTCGATCAACCAGTCGCTTTCCGATGATAAGAACATGTTCAACCACGTTGGTGTGTTGGACATCTTCGGTTTTGAGCACTTCAAGCACAACTCATTTGAACAATTCTGCATCAACTACGCCAATGAAAAGTTGCAACAGAAGTTCACGCAAGATGTGTTCAAGACGGTGCAAATCGAATACGAAGAAGAAGGCATTACGTGGAACCATATCGAATACGCGGATAACCAAGACGTGTTGACCGTGATTGAGTCGAAGATGGGTATCATTTCGCTTTTGAACGAAGAATTGATGCGTCCAAAGGGTAATGAAGAATCGTTCATGTCGAAGGTGGCGTCCTTGCACAAGGAAGATATGGCGCACGTTATTGAATTCCCACGAACGTCTCGCACTGAATTCTTGATCAAGCACTACGCCGCGCCAGTCATGTACGATTCGGTTGGTTTCTTGGAAAAGCACAAGGACGCTTTGCTCCCAGACTTGTCGGAATTGATGCGCGGATCCTCGAAGCCATTCCTTTCGGCCTTGTTTGAACCAAAACCTGTGCCACAAGCTGCTGCCGCCGACCCCACGGCTCGACGAAAGCGTGGTGGTGGCGGTGCGTTGACCCTCTCTACTGTTGGCACTCAGTTCAAGGAAAGTCTGGGTGAACTGATGACCACGATTCAGGCCACGAAGGTGCACTACGTGCGTTGCATCAAGCCAAACTCGATTAAGAGCCCAACTGTTATGGATCAGCAGATGGTTGTGTCTCAGCTGCGTTGTGCTGGTGTGATCGAAGCCATTCGTATCGCGCGTGCTGCGTACCCGAACCGTCTTCAGCACAGTGAGATTCTGGATAAGTTCTGGCTGTTTGTTCCTCGGCAAGGAGAAACTGCGCGTGAAAAGTGCGAGCTGCTGATGGAGAAGCTCAAGTTGTCGACTCCTGAGCAGTACCAAATGGGTAAGACTCGCGTGTACTTCCAACTTGGGGTCCTTGAAGAGCTCGAGGATCGCCGTAAGAAGTTCTTGGATGCCAAGGCGACGTACCTCCAGGGTGTCATGAAGACTTTCACACAGAGAATCAAATACGTTCGACAACTGGCTGCGATCATCAAGTTGCAGGTATGGTGCTTTCTTGTATGTCATTATGTTGTGGTCTCATGCTAACTCTTTTTTTTTTTCCCGCTCGTTCCATTATTAGTCTGTTATTCGTTGCGTCATTGCGATGCGAAGATACAACACTTTCATGAATGGTCTCATCAAGGCTCAAGCACGCTGGAGAGGCATTGAGGGACGCAAGCACTACGCCGAAGTGAGGAGCAACCACTATGCTGTGATTATCCAGCGATACGTGCGTGGTTTTGTTTTGCGGTGAGTCTTGATATGTTCAATTGCTACATCGTACTCTGTATGCGATCGCTTATACTAAACATGTTCAATTTTTACCTTTGCAGTCACAAATACACGAAATTGCGCGCGATGATCATTCGCGTGCAAGCCATGGTTCGTATGAAGATCCAACGACCAAAGTACCTTGCTGCGCTCCAAGAAGAGAAGCTGCAGGCCGACATGGTCTACCAACTGCAACAGCTGAAGGCCCGTCTTCAAGAAGAGCAAGAGCGCAATGCGAGATTACAAGAAGAGCGACTGAGTCTTACTGCTGCCGACGCTCCGGTGCCACCACGCCGTGCTAGTGTCGTTGCTGCGTCGAATGTTGTCATCGCCGATGCCGGTGGCATGATTGAGAAGCTTCAGGAAGAAAACTCCAAGTTCCGTTCGAAGAACGACGAGCTGAAGGCGACCGTGAAGGCTCTGAAGGCCGAAGTTGAGAAGTACAAGTCGGAGAAGGAAATGAGCCACGCTGGTAACCACGTGAAGGTTCGTCAGTTGGAAGACACTGTGCGCGAAAAGGACAAGCGCATCGCTCAATTGGAGGCTGAAAACGCGAAGTTGACGGAGCAGGTGCACGAGCTCCAGGCGAACGGCCATGTGACGTTCGAGAAGAAGGCCAAGGAGAAGCGTTCGATTTTCCGCACGCTTGGGTCGAAGAAGGAAAAGAAGTCGGAAGCCGTGCTTCTCGACTCGCTGACTGGTGATGACGACCCTACTGGATCGAAGACGTCGGATGTGCGCCCTTCGGAGCGTCACTTCCCTAAGCTTCCAAGCATGAGCATCCCGAAGGCGAAGTTCTGGAGCAAGTCCAAGACTGAAAACGGTGAGGGCCATGAGGACCGCGATTCCAACGGCGAGGATTCACCAAACGGTACGATGACGTCTAGCCAGGCAGATTCGATCACTGCCGCACCACGTAACACTATCGTGAAGAGCATGGAAAGCGGTGTGACTGGCGCGATGACGAACCTCAAGGGCAAGATGGCTGCGGTGAAGACCATGTACAACACGAACGCGTCCAAGGGCAAGCGATCGGGCAGCAAGGGCGAGGAATCGGACCGTCCTCAGTTGGCGGCGCTCAACAAGGATCGACCAATCCGTGAATCGTTCAACTTGGATGCGCTTCCGGAAGTGTCGTTGCCTGTTGGATGGGAAGCCAAGGTGTCTCGATCGACGGGCCGCGTGTACTACGTGAACCGCAAGTTAGGTAAATCGCAGTTTGAGCGTCCGACGCTCGCGTCGTTGAAGGCGCAGAAGCTTGCGCGTCAGAAGCCGTCCAGTACCGCTGGCGCCAACGGTACTCCTGCGCAGCCTTAGGCAAAGAAGAAGAAGAGAGAGAAACAAGAAGCGGAACCACATGCGCTTTGTTTTTTTTTGTGTGTTAGTGTACATATGCCGCCTAGGCCACGTAGAAGGTTTTATTTTGCTTTTTCCTCTGTCATGACTTGAAATAGACTTATGATCTGCGATCATGGCACGAAGAATGAAAAGCATCAGGAGATGGCGACTTTGGGGTTGCTTGTTTCTCGTTTCAGGGAATACTTGACACATGGGATACAATATGACGATAAATAATCTACAACAATGTGGTCCGACTAGCGCGGCGTGGACGCGCTGCCCCGGTTGTTCTCGGTCTCCAGGAGCTTCCGGCTGGAGCGCTCGCGGCGGCGGAAGTTGTTCAAGTGGAGCGGGTTCGAGTCCACGAGGCTCTTCTTCTCGTCCGTCGACTTGTACATGAGCACGTTGGCGCTCGCGTTCTGCGTGAGCGGTCTCTGCGGCGGTCGGCCACCTCGTCCGCTACCGCTTCGTCCACTGCTGCTGCTGGTTGTGGAACGCACGGACGAGCCGCTCGAGCTCGGGGTGAATGGACTCGGCAGTGGACTGATCTCGTCAATGTTGACGCTGCGGTTGTCGTCGCTGTCGTCGACGCTCTCGTTGTCATGGACGGCGGCAGAACTCGAGTTCGACGACGACGACGCCTTCTTTGCGAGCGTGCTCGTGAACCGCATCATGACCGAGCCTCTTCGAATCGCGTTCGCCACGGACATGCCGCGCGTTCGCTCCTTTTCCTTTTCCTTCTCCTGGAATCGCGTCGGCGGGAGCACCGGTTTCCCATGACTGCTGATCGGACCGTTGGGGTTGTTGGCGCCTAGAATCGCGCTCGACATGCGGCGGAAGCGCGTCGACGACATGGACGACTCGTTCGAGATCTCCTCGCCCAGACGCTCGAGGTCCGTCGGCACGTGCTTATGCGCGTCGTTCGCCTTGTTGATCGCGTCGCACTGCGCGCGCACACTCGTGAGCTCGTCGTCGAGCGCATTGAGCTCGTCTGTGAGCTTCTGCACCTTGTTGGAGCCCTTGACGGCTGCGAGCTCGCGCGTCGTGGTCACCGTCAGGATCTCGCGCTGCAGCTTGGTGTTGCGCATCACGAGCGCGTGGATCTCCTCCTTGATGCGCTCGTTCTCGGCGCGGATTTCCACGAGCGTCGTCATCTCCTCTGCGCTGCGTGTCGTTCGTTCCTGATGCGTCGCGTGATGCCAAATGTTCAGTGTGGCACACTGCGAACAAGAGCAAGAGTGCTGTGTGCGCTTGTGCTTGTGTACAATGTGCACGGTTTGTCTGTCTATTTCGGTTCGAGTCCAGTTGGACAAAGTCACTTTTATATTATACCCTGTCAAGTATGATATGAAAGATAACGAAGCGATTTAAAGGGACAGTTGAGTGATTGATTGTGTATTGCTAAAACCTCTCATGTTAGATAGTTGTATCACCTTTATAGTGGAAAGTACCTTTGGTGTTAGATATAGACGGCACTTTTGTACGTTGGAGGTCTGACTGTTGTGTCCGGATGTGCGCCACTACAAGAGGTGGGATTTGTATTGCCTTAAACTTGGGTTGAGTATGTGTACTCGCATTTTCGCACAGCGTCTGTTTTGAATGTGAAATACACACACCAGCAAATAGAAACACAATTTGCACGTAAAGAACACACAAAAACACCCGTGCATGCAGCTTGTGGCGGATTGCTTCAATACGGTGCTGGCTTAGATCGAACGCATGCTTGCTTTTACATGGGCAACACATAGCAGATGTGCGCTCTGTGTTGAATGCACTGGTTTATTGAACAGAGACCACGTTTCGGTGCTTCTTTTCGAATGCTGACCCACTTGCTGCTGGGCAAATGTAAATGTAGAGACGACACAACAAGAACAGCAAAAGCATAGAATTAGCATCTCGACTTGGACGAGTTAGGAGAAAAAGTTCAATAAAATCCCGACTAAACTGTATTCATCCAACTCGCCTCTTTATAAGGCACATTGTTTTGTCAAGTCAATTAATCGGACTCGCCATAAGACACAAATAGAGGTTTTGCTTGCATTTCCGTTAAGTTCGCACTGATCATACAATGCAAGCACTCACTTTCCAATAAACACGACAAATGGAGGGCGAATTGGACAGTCGCGTGCACTTTTCGGACGCGAACGATCCGTGGGCATCGTCGCGCCACGTCGCCGTGCTCCAGTCGCTCGACGCCGTCGAGAAGGTACTGCTGCGTATGCACATGCGTCTCTGCGTGTCATCCCTCCGTCTTCCCGCACTTAATGAGTCTCTCTCTTCGTGGCTGTAGAAACTCGTCGCTGCGCTGCGCACGGCCGCGACGGCCATGAGCCACGTGGCGCCGCGGATCTCGTCGGATGAGAGCGCGACGACGGCGTTCAACAAGTCGTCGACCGAGTTCCTGCAGCTCATCAAGGAGATCCACACGGAGCTGGCAAGCCACATCCACCTCGTATCGGACTACCGCACGTACGGCCGCAGCACGTACGGCGCCGAGAAGGACTTTGCGATCAGCCGCGACAAAGTGACCGTCGTGTCGGAGCAGCTGCAGCAGCTCTCGCGGTATCTCGAGGAGAACTTTGTGCCGGAAGAAGGAATTAATTAAAAGGGGGTTCAGAGTAACCTTTAGCGGAGTGGAGACACCCCGGAATGGTTAATGAGGTATTTTTTTGTTGACGGTATGCAATTGCATTGGGTTTATTTATCGTGAGATCGCGCTGGTGATAACGATGCTACAGAGTCCCAAGAGATGGTCCGGAATTGCGCAAAGTGGTGCTGCAATCGCACGCGCATCTGCTGTTCGCACTGCTCGTCCATGTCGTCGCAGTACAATTCGCGCTCGTCGTACTCTGGATCGCGATGCGGTTGCCATTGGAGCTGTTTTTATTTCGCGGCATTGTCGACAGCCAAATAGAAAGAATGATTCGCGGGTTATCAACAGAAATGGACGTGCCACCGCTACAAGATGCACGCTGACTCACCTCAGGTACGTAATCCCGCACGGCCGCGTCGATGTCGACTTCGATATCGCTCAGTTCCAGATCGATGGGGTCCGCTGAGGCACTGGTGGCGTCGCGTTTCAGTTGAATCGGTTTCCGCCAGCCATTTTGGTAGAACTGGAGTGTCAGCATTCGCTGGTGGTTTTCGCTCTCGAGCAAGGCTGCGGCAAAGTGTTCGGGCTGTAGCGTTCGCCACGAGAGCAGCCTTTTCATGGAGAGAGCGAAGATTCGAGCGAGGTGCGCTGCTGCAGCCTGTGTATCGCAATCACACTTTGTCAGCGTCACGTCCTCGTGGAACAATGACAAACCCGCAAGCGCCGCCAATATGACAGCGACGTTGTCCCACCTGCGGACATTTTGTGAACACGAAATGGATCGCGATCGCTGCGGCATACCACTTCAGCGATCGCGGGTGCTCTGCCAGCAGCCCAAACGACAGCGGCACGAGAACCTCGCATTGCGTGACCTCAACACAGAGATCAAGGGCATCCAATGTGAACAACCTGGGCATTCAGAGGGTGACACCTCAGACTCGACATGCGTATGCATGTAAACGAAAATACCATGATGGGCAGGATCGCTGGCGTCGAGTGCACCAGCGTGTTGATGGACCGAGCGGCATGCACAAACGGAGAGTGCATGTGGCTAAACGTCTCATACTCGCGCGAGCTCTGAATGGACGCCAATCGCTTGTCCACGCTGGCGTCGCCGACAAAATACATACAAACAAAAGGCAATCATTAAAATGGCAACAATGAAGCAAGACATTCTCGTCGACCACGCACGATTCAGATGCCAGGGCAGTCTACCTGATCCATTCAACGAGCGCTTGACAGATCCTGCCCTGTATATAGTTGCACCAGCAGCTTGTAAGTTCGGGAAAAGCCAAAAAGCCCACATTCTTCTCTCGCACTCGTACCTGCAACTGCTCGTTCTGCAAGAGCGAATGCACAAGTTCGAGTCCCTCGTGCTGCAAGTGGATGTCGCTCGACTGGAGAATCCCCATTGCCAGCGCGACGAGCTGGACGGCTTTCGCGTTGCGATACTTGAGATCCACGTAGAACGAGTCTGGCGTGATGAGGTGCCGAAGTATCTGAGAAAGACAAGTCAGAAGCCACTAAGTCAGCTTTTCAATCCCTCTCGAGAAGCCACCTATGCTCGTTTTCAAATACCTGAGCGCCAAAGATCTGCACATTTGTATCCGGGTACTGCATAATTAACAAGATCACGCCATGCACCTGCTCGAGGCTGTTTGGATTCCCCACGAGTTGCTCCAGCAACGCATCGCGACACAGAGTCCACAGCGTCGAGTCCATGTCGCTACACGCCTGCGAGCCAGCGAGCGCACCTCGGATCATCGCGAGTTCACCTCCATGGCGACTGATCTCTTCTTTGTGCGATCGCCCACGCTGTGAAATGTGGTGGAGAATGTCGAGGATGACGGTGCGATCGGTGTCACCCACGCCAGCACCAGCAGACTGACTTCTTGGTGAGCTCAGCACCCAAAGCAGCAGTGGCAGTCCATCGGCTTGCTGGAACTCCCGACAGTACGCATGAATGTTGACCGAAGTAAAGAAGAGCTGGATGCACGCCAACTGATCTGAGAGCGCAAAGCAGGTCGCAGTCGTCGTAATCGCAGGTTCATTTGCTGCTGGCAACGTGCTCGTGCTTTTCTGCATCTACACGAGGATCCGCGCGAGGAAAAGCGCGACATCGGCGCCACATTCGCGCTCGAACTCGCCGCGAAAGTGCGTAAACTGGAACTGGTCGCGAAACCATTCCAAGAGTTTCTTGCGACGGGGTTTGGACGCTGTGCCATGATGAAGTTACAACGAGAATTCGCTGCTCAATACTGAGAAAGCAGGGTAAGCGCTGTTGATCGTGCACGCACTCACCTTCGTCCCACTCGCGAAGCAGTGCGCTCATGACTCTGGTAGACAAGCTCTCAAGCCACACTGCTGTTGAAGGCGGACGAAAAAGTACACAAGCAAAAATAGCTGCCAATGATCGATATTGCTCAATTGTTCAACCAATATTGCTAAATTGTCAATTCGTTTGTGTAATTGGAGCAGCAATTCAGGCGGCTGCGTTCGCTTCGTTCCTTCATTGTCAGCATCAGCAACCACCCTCTGGATCGATTCTCGGTTTAATTGACTTCGATCTTGTTAAAAAGAAGTGTACGAAACGGAACTACACGAATAGAACAGCGTATCTAGATGATTCAATGCGAGGTTATCGAGCTGGAAGTTGTAACGGGAATGCCCGTTACACGGCGTACACGTGCGTTGAGGGAGCGCAGGTGAGAGGAAGGATACAGCAGTAACGCTGTGCCCAAGGAGAAGGAAGGGAGCTTTGCGTGATAATGTAAGAGGGCGCTGTTCTCAACAGTCCCTCAAACACGGCACACACGCCTGTGCGATGAGGAAGCAACTCCCCCGACTTAGAGGGAGGAAGGATGACTTGACAGATCGGTGGTAAAACTGCAACGGAATTGAAATGTGGTTGTGGTTCCTGTCGCTACTTGTAAATGAACCCTAAGGGATCCTACACATTTTATAACTGAAACCTAAACATACACAATAAAACCTATGAATCTGATATATAAAACCTTGGGTACACTGAGGTTGAACCTAGGGGATCTTCTGGAAAATTGAACTTCAGGTCTTGTGGAAAATCCCTGCGAAGTGACTGGCTCGCGCCACTGTAAGAGGTTATCCGAGACAGCCTCTAACACGGCACGCATGCTTGCGCTTGAGAGGAAGACTTGAGAGGAACTTGGCAAAAATGCCACTGATTTGAAATGAGCTTATGGTTCCTGACACTACATATAAAACACCACTAGAACTCCTACAGGTTTTATGCATGAAACCTGGACATGCAGAAATAAAACCTATGAATCTGATATACAATACCTTGGGTATACTGAGGCTGAACCTAGGGGATCGTCGAGAAACTTGAACTCCAAGTACCGCGAAGATTCCCTGCGAAGTGATTGGCTCACACCACTCACTTCAGGTGGCAGAGACTCGTCGATCTCGTCACCAGTGCAGTTTCCCAAGTAGGAACCACCACTCAGTATTTGATTAGTACATGGGTGTCATTAATGCAACGGGACTCGTTACACGGAGTACACGTGCGTTGAGGAAGCGCAGGTGAAAGGAAGGGAGCTTTGCGCGTTACCGTGCAAATTGAGAAGTGAATTAAAACGTTAAAGTGCTAACATGCAATCGTAGTGACTGAAACCTACGGTGTCTCTCATTGGTAGATAATCGGATGTCCAGTCCGACTATCATCCAATGGGATTAAATCTTAACGGCTTAGTCTTATTGGCTAATATGCAAATGGCTACGTACAGTGTTCATGAGTGACACATATTAATGTGTCTCCAACTGTACGACGTGGGTGGGTTCGGAAGAGGTGGTAAAACCCATGTGGGAGAAAACCCACACTCTCCTGACCCGGGAACCCATGTAATGGGAGGCCCCATTACATCATCCCCCCGTAAAGCGATTGGTCACGTAGAAACGCGCGCGACCAATCCATCTTGTGTTCTTCTGTGTTCTTTGGTGTTCTTCCGTGTTCGGAGGAACTGGTCACAGAAGGCAGAGCACTGAGTCTTGCGGGCTCAGTTCTCAGTGTGCGCCGTGCCCAACAGAGAGCTTTCCAGACGCCGCAAGCTGTGCGAGGTGAACCTCGTACAAATGTCTTCGATCGACAGTGATGCTGTTGACTACGAGTCGAGTAGCGAGGAGGTGACTCCTTGCAACACTCCAATGAGTAGCACCACGACGAATGTCGTGCGTGACGATCGGGAGGAAGAAGCCGAGTCTTCTTCCGTTGACCGTTCGAATCTCAAACGAAACGAAGCGAAACGTTCGTCGTCCGCGGCCCTCTTGAATGAGCCTACGCGGAAGAAGCGTCGTGAGGAGGGATCTCCTCACGGAGAAACGAGCGGATCCACCGTGGCGGTTGCCATTTCCGATGTCGGAGCGTCGGAAAGTGCGGCATCTGCCAACACGATGGAAAATCTCGGTCGGGAAGGATTAGCGTCAGCTGATCCCGACCTGGTGGATGCAGCGAGAAATATCCTTCTCTCGCTGGACGCGTCCAATTGTGAACTGGAAGCTGTCGGTCCACCCGAGGACTTGCTCTTCGATGTGGAATCCGAATCTGATGCGCAGGTTACTGCGTCATCGGGAAATAGCGAGTTGCCACGCCATCTTGCCTTTCCGGCGGAGGAGAAGGATCCGGTGACGGGTCCTTCTGAAGGGATGGATTTCGTCCCTTCTAGCTGGAGTCACTTATGGGCGCCCAAACCCAATTGGGTTCGTGCACATCGTGGCACCCAGCGTGCGGGCACTCACGCGCTGTACGATGTTAGTACCATCAAGGATGATGACTTCGTCCTTCGACAGAACTTCCATCCCAAGGCGCGCGAGGAGTTTTACATCGACCTTTTCCATTCGATGCGGTACTTCGATGGTCGATCGAAGTCAAAGAAGTCTCACGGCGCTGAGAAACAAGCGCTGTTCCTTTCGCAAGCGTGGGGTGCCTTCGTTGTGAATTTCAACGAAGACGCTGCGAAGTGTATCTCTCGATTGCGAGATAATCGGGATAAGTTCCTCTGGCACAATGCCGTTGGAAAGTTGTTGGCGATCCACGAGGAATGCGTGGATCTTGGGGTTCCGTGTGGAGTCAAGACCACACCGAGGGGTTGCCGCATCTGCACCAGCGATGATCCTCAGTTGACTGAGGAGCACCTTCGTGGTTACAACGGCGTGATGCTTCCTCGCGGATTGCAAGATCGAATCCGCGAGTTGTGGAAGCGAGAGTCGATTAGCGTCGACTCTCGTACTGCTGCACCAAGCCAGGAACATCGGCTTGGAGCATCGCGGCCGGTTCCCAGGTATCTCGATCTGGCGGGTAACCAAGCCAACGAACGCGATAGACGCGCTCCTTCTTCCCTCGCGACGATCGATCGCGATGAGCAAGTATCTTCTCCGCGATCCAGCGTTGGTTCCCCTCGGAGTCTCGCAACGGAGGAGCTGGAGGAGGGAAGATCTGCTCGTGACTCTGAGGCGCATCCTCAGAGTGACCAGCGTCTTCTTGATCGGCTGAAGTACGCTGAGCGGGAGAACGAGGTTCTCCGACTTCGGGCCGAGCTAAGCGAGATGATCGCGAAGCACGAGCGGCTCGAGGGACGGCTTTCGAGGCTCGAGGCTGATCACAAGCTTGTGCTTGGGATCCTTCGCGACCACGGTCTCCTGAAGAGGAAGAGACCAACGAGTCATCGTGGCGATGAGACGCTTTGAGACGCCCGACGTAGAACGTCGGGTGTAGACGCATGGTCGGAGGAAGCTCCAACGTGTATGCGTCCCCAATCCTTTCAAGGACCTTGAAAGGGCCAATGTATCTTGGCAGCAACTTGTTGCTGTCACTGCTCACCACTCTGTTAGGTAGGTTAGCAGTCGATAATAAAACAAACGAATTTCGTTGAAACTCGTTCGTGTTTTTGCGGCCACTCTTGTCCGCTTGTTCTTTCTGGCCATCCACTGCGTCGGCGATTGAATCGCGGACGAAGCGGATGACAGCTTGCCGCTGCAACACTGTTGCAACGATGTCTTTGTCGACGATCGCCGCATGAGCAGTTGCCTACCCATGATGGTGCGAGATCTCCGCGCTCTTCGCTTGTTCCGAAGCAGCTGCTTCGCGGACTCCTCCCCCACTCAAGGGAGATGTCACCGACGGAGGGGACATCCCACCGAGGATGGACGGAACACGTGGGTGCCTGAGGGCGTTCACGTAGAATGGCGTGTGCCCGGTTGAGACATGCACAGAGTTGTTGATTGCAAACTCTGCGAGAGGGAGACATTCATTCCAGTGAGTGAATGAATGCGCATAGCTGCGCAGAATATCCTCGAGCGTGCGATTTACACGCTCGGTCTGACCATCTGCCTGCGGATGATCAGCTGTCGACATCTTGAGCTGAGTGCCCAAGAGTCGGAACAACTCTTGCCAGAAGGCAGCTGTGAATCGTGGATCTCGGTCCGACACGATTTCAGTGGGCATTCCGTGTAACCTAAACACAGAATCCAGGAATATCTGCGCCGTCTGCTTTGCGGTGACGCTAGCAGGGACAGCACTGAGATGGACCATCTTACTGAAGCGATCCACGATGACGAGGATGCCAGTCTTCTTGCTGGAGTCAGCAGGAAGACCGGAGATGAAGTCCATCGAGACTGACTTCCAACAGTCCGTTGGGACTGGCAGAGATCGCAGCGGTGCGTTGGTCACCGGTGCTGGCTTGACGCGCTGGCACACTTCGCATGCGCGTACGTATTTGCGGACCCACTTGTATTGGTGGGACCAATAGAAGTCGCGGGAAAGCGCGAGATACGTTTTCTCGCGTCCTGGATGGCCGCGGAAAGACGCATCGTGGTACTCGAAGAGCACACGATTGCGAAGATCACTATCGTTTGGAACGACAGCGCGTGGCTCGTCGCTGTCATCTATACGGTAGTACAACACATCGTTGCGCATCTCGTAACGATGTAGACGAGCGCGTTGAGCCGGATCCAACGCCTTGAGCGACTTATCAGACGGGTCTGACAAGTGGGCAACAAGTCGACTGATGTCGCTGTCTGTCGCATACGCTCTTTTGATATCGTCGAGGAGCGACGATGTCGGCGTGCTTTCCCGTGTGATTGCCATCACACGGTCTTCCTTTGAGTCGTTTGCTTTCGACTCAAAGTCTGGGCGACGTGATAATGCATCCGCGATCACGTTGAACCGTCCGGGTTTGTACTCGACGTCAAACTCGTACTCCGCAAAGAAAGAAAGCCATCGGGCCATTCTTTGCGACAGATGTGGCGACTTCACTGCGGTGCGCAGCGAAGCGTGGTCAGTGTAAACGGTGAACCGTTTACTTCCGAGCAAATACACTCTTAACTTCGTAAGAGCGTACTTCATGGCAAGCAACTCCTTGTCATGAACCGGATAATTGCGCTCAGCTGGCTTCAGCTGACGCGACTGATAGCAGATCACGCGTTCTCGATCTGCATCGTCGCGCTGCATGAGCGCGCATCCGATTGCAAAGTCGGATGCATCACAGACCACATAGAAAGGTCGCTCGTGATCGGCGATCGCGAGAACCGGAGCTTCCATGAGGCTGCGTTTCACCTTGACGAATGCATCTTGACATTCGCTGGACCACTCCCGATCGACGTCTTTCTTCAGTAATGATGAAAAAGGTCGGATGATACCCACATAGTTCTGCGAGTACTTATGGAGATACGTCGCAAGACCGAGGAACTTGCGAAGATCCTTTTGGCTTGTTGGGACGGGCCAGTCGTTGATCGCCTTGATCTTTTCGGGATCAGGACGCACTCCGTTCTTGCCGACAAAGCAACCGAGAACGGGGATCTCATCAACACCGAACATACACTTTTGTATGTTGGCGTACAGCTTGTACTTCCGCATCAAGTCCAATAGCTGTCGGAGGTGCTCTTTGTGCACTTCCACATCGGATGCAGCATCCGATGCACGACTGTGTATGAACACGTCGTCGAAATAGCTTGGTGCGAAGTCTCGCACCGGTCGTAACAGTTGCGTGACGCATCTGTCGAACGTGGCGGGAGCATTTGTTAGCCCCTGTGGCATTACGAGCCACTCCCACAGCATCCCACTCGGGGTGCTGACTGCTGTGAAAGGGATATTCTTTTCACGCATCAAGATTTGATAGAACCCATCTCTCAAATCGATCGTACTCAAGATAGTACTACCTTGCATGCTGTCAATGATGACATCTTTGCGAGGTATCGGCGTTTGCACCGGGATTGTTGCCGCATTCAACTTGTTGAACGCATGCACGATCCTCCAACCTCCTGTGGCCTTTTTCACACAGAAGGTGGGACTGCAGTGCGGAGAATTCGACTCGCGCACTTGGCCCGCTTTACGACGAGCTTCAAAGAACTCGTCGATCACCTTGACTTGCTCTCGAGGCAGTGGTCATTGCCTCGTGACGCAGTACTTTGTTCCCGGCTTGAGATCAATCTCATGCCGAACTCCTTTGTCTGTCGGAAGACGACAAGGTACATCTTCTGGGAATACGTCTTCGTATTCCTCCACCAGCTCGTAGAATGGACTGTCCTTCAGGGATTCCCATCCCTGAGCCTGAAATCGTTCCTTCTTCGTTGGTTCGTCGAGCACATCAGTGTCCATCACTGATGACGACGCAAGGAAACATTCATCGAGTGGGTGTCTCTGTACTGCCGACTCGGCATTGCTCGATTCCTGAGGAGCGATGTAACATATCTGCTCGAGGGTGCCTCGATGCAGTTCTTTCATGAACCGTTTCTGGCTCATGACGGGTAGCGTTACCACTTCCGGAGCGTTCTTCGGAGGGTCTTCTAACGCCATTTCATGAATATGAGATCCATCCTCATCAGTGACCATGACACTGATGACTTCGCACGAGGAGGCTTGATCAGAGGTCTCCATTGGCGGTACCTTTCCTTTGTCATCGCTCTTCTGTACAGAGCGATGAGCAACCGAAGTCTGTCCTTTAGACTTTCGGGCGGTTTCTCCATCGAACATCGTGCTAAGGGGGCCATCGCACACCCTTGCATCATGTTCGTTAACCGACAGCGCGTTGCGCGCCGACGGGCGGTTAGCCTTGTTCCGCTTCATAGCGGAGTAACTGATCGATTGTTGATTCCAATCGATGATCGGCTGATACTTCTTCATCCATGGCATTCCAAGGATGACATCGAACTTGTCATCTAAATCCAGCCAAATGAAGTCTCCTTCCATTTGGCGTCCATCATGCGTGACACGAAGCCGTGTCACGTGTTTCTCCGTCGTGACGGTGGCGCCTGTTGCCAACCGCACGGTGATCTTCGACTCGGAGGAACGTGATTCCTCCGAAATTACTCTCGCTAGCGCACGGGCGACATGCGATCGAACAAAGTTGTTCGACGCACCCGTGTCTAGCAGTGCCCGCAGCGGGGTCGTAAATCCCTCTACGGTTATCTCAAGTTGGATGAGCCGATCTCTCGGCTCCTCCGCAGTCGTGGTAGTCCAGCAGCGCGCGTCATGCACGCTGGGGGCTTGCGTCTCGTACACCACGATCACACCAGACGCATATTCGCCAGTAGAGTGCCCCGCGTCTACTGGTGGTTGTCGTGTTTTGGCTCTTCGCGCTCATTACGCGAAGAAGCCGTTCGAGACGTTTCTCTAACGCGAGGAGCGGGTTGTGCCACTCGGCACTCGTAGGAGAAGTGCCCCAGTTTCTGGCAGCGGTGGCACCGCAGCTTGCGCTTGTCGACGGGTCTCTTCGGAGCCGCCGAAGCTTGAACCAACGAGAGATCCATTGGTTCGGATCCACTGTAACGTGGAGGAGGTTTCGCGTGCCGGAACTGCGCGGCGCGGTAAGGGAACGCGTGAAGCCGTGCTTGCTTCGCGCTAAAGTCTTCCTGAAGCGCCAGAGCGATTGCTTGCTCTAGCGTTTCCGGGTATTCCCGGAACAGGTAGGTCTTGACGGGGCCATCCACCAAACCTTTCATGAACGTGGCGACTTGCGTCGCCATGTCGATTGGCTCAGACACGATACTTGATACCAAGTATCGGGCATGCTGGATATACGCGTGGAGATCGCGTTTATCCTGTCGGATTTTGAGAAATTCCGTGCGAGTACGGAATTCCGACTTTGGTGGCTCAAAGGCGGCACGGATGTCGCCTTTAAACTCCGAAAGTGTGGAGAAACAACCATGGTCGGCCATTCGGCGACCAAATGCCCAGCTCTTGGCTCTCCCAGCGAGCTTGGACATCGCGAAATCGACCTGCTGTTCCGGATCGTAGATTTGTCCGGAGCGAATGGCGGCATCGATTTCGACGAACCATCGGAGGAGAGGTTCATTGTCTCCTCCGCCATACTTCGCGACTTCAAGCCTCACAGGCTTTTGTCGTGGGAACTGTACCTGCGCAGGAGCTGCGCGGGTTGCTTCTCTTCCGCGGTCTTCTGCCTCCTTCTGCAGGAACCCGATCGCCGTGAGGCGATGTTGATCCTGCGACAGGGTGGCAAGGATGGCAAACACGGCCTTTTCGCCGATGATCGTCCTCATCCGTTGGAAGGCACTCCACTCGAGATCACTCAAGTGGAGGCAATCCTCCCGGCTGATCGTCGCACTCGCGGTTTCCGCGGGTTCGAGATTCATCATCGGTTCTTCGTCAGTACTCATTACTGACGGCTCCCGCTCTGTGGTTGGACGGACCACAAAGTGCTACCAGGTGTAACGGGACTCGTTACACGGCGTACACGTGCGTTGAGGAAGCTCAAGTGAGAGGAAGGGAGCTTTGCGCGTTACCGTGCAAATTGAGAAGTGAATTAAAACGTTAAAGTGCTAACATGCAATCGTAGTGACTGAAACCTACGGTGTCTCTCATTGGTATGTAATCGGATGTCCAGTCCGCCTATCATCCAATGGGATTAAATCTTAACGGCTTAGTCTTATTGGCTAATATGCAAATGGCTACGTACAGTGTTTATGAGTGACACATATTAATGTGTCTCCAACTGTACGACGTAGGTGGGTTCGGAAGAGGTGGTAAAACCCATGTGGGAGAAAACCCACACTCTCCTGACCCGGGAACCCATGTAATGGGAGGCCCCATTACAGTTTTGCTCTCGATAGCCAAGCGCAGAATTACCGAGATTTGGTGCTGGAGCTGGGATCGAAAGCAGAAAGCAGCGTGCTCGAATTTCTCCGTGCTAGGGGAATATCGTCGAAGGGGAGCAATGCCGTGCTCAAGCACCTACGCGTTCTCCATCGCTCTGGCGCACTCAACAATAAAATTGCACACCACCGCAAACCCCTCGCTGCACACAAGATTTTGGATCCTGCTCCCGGCTTCACGCAAGACATTCTTGAAGTAGTTATGTTCAGTCAGCAGTCAGACTCGTAATACCCACCATTTGACCACGCTCCCACACGAGCAACACATGTATGCAGCACTTACATTTTGACTCCATTGAATACACGATCCTTTCATTTGCTGGTTGCCAATATAGGTTATCACTCCCTCAGCATTCGCGTGGACTAATGCCTTGCACCTCACAAGTACTGAGTCGGGTGTGTTGGTTTGCGCGCGCCGCTCATCGTGCTCATTTCGCATTTCGCCGCCTCCTGCACATCAACAACAACAACAACAAGATGAAGCCCCCTACGAAGAACAATATCAGCTCCAGGACCGAGTTCAAGGGCCTCTGCGTGATGTACGCGAACTCGGCCGGCGTCCGCATTCGCGATCAAGCACTACGCCACCTCCGGGCTACCCTCAATGCGGCATCAAGCCACTCAAACGACCTGCATGAGGCCTTGTACGTCATCTTCCTCTCCCTCGCCAAGCGCGGCACACGTATGACCGAGCTGGAGCATCTACGCGAGTGGATTGCTCCACCGGCGGACGCAACGGACGCAAACGACGAGGCTGAGTGGACAGCTGAAGGAAGTCTGGCTGGCGAACAGCTTCACAGCGTTCGAAAAGTCTTGGATTGCGTGAAGAAGGGGAAGAAGACGTACTACATGGCTGACTGGGCGCCGACGTACGAGCCGCGCGAGAACCTACCGCAATCGCTGATTGTCCAATTCAATAAGGAGCGCCGTGTTCTAGTTCGTCGAACCTACATTGAATACGAAGCAAGCGAGGACAACAGCGAAAACCCACAATAACTCAAATAACACGATTTGATTTGCTCACACACTTCGTTGGATTGATTGAGGTTTATATAAGCACAAGTTTATACAACAATGTTAACAGCAATATGTCGTACACAAAGTTTAACGCCCGAAGGTACAACAATGTTAACGCGACAACATGCACACAAAGTTTAACGTAAACTCGAGACAAAATGCGCCAAAATACATTCCATAAGCACACACATTCATGAGCACACACATTCATAAGCAATCAAATGCACACACAATCACATGCATGCACACTATGCCGGCAGAGGGTATCGACCCCTCAACACAGGATAACCCGTGTCCTGAACCTCCAGGTACCGGCTCGGAGGGGGGAGGGGCGGTGTCGACCTGCGTGGTAGAAGAAATAAATCGCGAATGTCGAGCTAAGTGGAACTGGCGCAATACACAAACGCTTCTTGTCCACGTCTTAAAATAAAGCGGGCTTATCCCTTTGAAGCGCGCTATATTTATCTTAAGCTGGCTTAAACACATAGAAGCGCGCTTGTTAACGAGTGGAAATGGAAACCACAAAATCTAACTCTATTAGTGGCCTCTTCACACCGTTTGTTGGCCTCATTTGCCAATTTCCTCTGTAGAGAGCACATCCCTCCTGTATATTTTTGTCCTTTTTTGTGTGGAAAACGTTTTTCTCGTTTTTCTCAGCCTACAGACCGTTTTGAGCCCTCTAAGTGTTCCTATTAAACATAAGTCAAATGGTCCTTTCACTCGTTTTATTTTCATGCACCAATTCATATTCCCCTTCCCCTACCCTAACTCAGTGCTGACTTTTAGAACCCACAATGAAATTGCACTTAATAATGGCCCCTGCTGAATGTTTGCGTCGGAGCAGGGGCGTCGGATCTCTCGGACGGTCGGAGATATTATGGTATGGCCAATTACAGAAATCCATCTAACAGAGCCTGCTCTCCTACAAGAGGATTCTACTGTAGTTGTCAATTTGAGTCCCTAAGTTCGTGTCTCGCTAATACCGAACTTAGTGCTCTGTAGCTCTAAAGACACGCAAACACGCACACATTCGTGAAAAAGCAGCAGCATGGCGATGGCAGCAGCGACGAAACCCGCCGCGAAGGAGCTCGTGGTGCTCGGCGGCGGCATCTCCGGCCTGAGTCTCGCGTACTTTCTGCGACGCGCGCTCCAGCAGCAGCAGCAGTCACCTCCCGCGCGCATCCGCGTGGTCGACGCCGCGCCACACGCCGGCGGTTGGATCCACACGGCCAAGCGCGACGAGTTCCTCTTCGAAGAAGGTCCGCGCGGGTTCCGGCCTTCGCGCAATGGCGCCGAGATGCTACGCCTCGTGGAAGAGTTGGATCTGCAACGCGACATGTGCGCCGTGGATGCTGCTGCCAAGTCTCGCTACATACTGCGCAATGGCAACGTTGAGGTAAATGGAAGTGTTGCTTGTGTGAATGCTGGGGTTGTATCAATAGTAACGCACTGTTTATTATGGTTTCCTATATAGAAACTGCCGTCAAGCGTTCGTGAAGTCCTCACGTGGCCACTCACGAAAGAGTTCGTCAAGGCCGGCGTGCACGAGTTGTTCACCAAGCGAAGCTCTGTGAGGATACTTTGCTAGTTGACTGAGTATTTGGCTCTCTATTGTGGCTCATGCTACTTCTGGTTGCATTGTTGCAGCTTGCGGATGAATCGATTTACGACTTTGCAGCGCGCCGATTCAGTCCGTTGGTGGCCGAGCGGCTGCTGGACCCAGTCGTGTCAGGTATCTTTGGCGGCGACATCCACAAACTCTCGGTCCGTTCGTGCTTCAAGATGCTCTATGATCTGGAGCAGGAGCATGGATCTGTCGTGCGTGGGATGCTCTTTGGGAAGAACTCTGCGGACGACACTCTGCTCGATGGCTCGACCAAGTCGGACTTTGTGCGCAGCCACGAGAGCTCGGTTAGTGTGAGCTTCCAGGATGGCATGTCGACGCTCATGAACGCGCTTGAGACCCAGATTCAGGTAACCTGCAATGCCATGATGCACTTTATTGCGCGCGGACTTGTTAGATTTGTTTGCTCACTTTGCATCTTGGTAATCTTTCTTCAATGGTGTACAGGCAGACCCGCTGTCGGAGATCCACTTGAATACCAAGGTCAAATCGATTCGACCTCGTTCCACTTCAACTCCGTCGTCCCCAGCGTTTTCGATCCAAGTAGAAGGCAGCGCAACTGCTACGACGCGCGAAATCGAAGCATCTCACGTGTTCTCGACGCTGCCAGCCTTTCAACTGGCGTCGGCTGTTGAGAGTTCGCTGCCAGCACTCGCGAAGACGCTCCAGGAGATCCAATTCGTGTCAATGGGTATGGTGCACGTCGGGTTCAACGACCGTGTGCTTGACAGCGATGGCTTTGGGTACCTCGTTCCGACCTGCGAGCGTGAGCGTGTGCTCGGTGTCGTTTTTGACTCGAACGCGTTCCCATCACAGAACGCGGCTTCGCGGTCCATGCAGACTCGGCTAAGCGTCATGTGTGGCGGCGCGCATTTTCCGGAGATCACAGACTTGGGGCTGGACGAAGTGGAGAAACTCGCACGGGATGCTGTAAAGCGCCATTTGGGGATCTCAAAAGAACCCGACTATGTGCGCAGCATGGTGCTCCACAACTGCATTCCTCAGTACCATGTTGGCTTTTGGAAGACGCTCGAGACGATTGAGAACCAACTCGTGCCGGGGATGAGTCTTGGAGGCAACAGCTTTTATGGCATCGGGCTCGCCGATTGCGTCACGCGATCCAAGGAGCTCGCGTTGGAGTACGCAAAGACGATCGTGAATGAAAAGTGATTGAAGGACGCATCATGTGTGCCATAAGCAATCATATAGAAAGCCTACTCTTTGGTAGCTGCACGGAGAAATATTGGTCCCTAAGCGAGTGCGGCCGATTTTGACAACTTCGAGTACGAGAGGATCTATTTGACTGGGCGAATTTCTCTATTTTGCAAAGAGCGCATCTATTTTCCACGCGTGTGATGGAAACGGTTGCCGCTTTGGGTTTGTAAGCATGTCTCTTGCCCTTTTCTCAGCGTTTCTGTGTGTGTCTGAGCTGCAAGGGCATGTCGTGTGTCTACCGATTCATCACCGCAGGCTTTTGAAGTGAAGACAAGATGGCTCATCTGATGCCCACGCGCGCTCTCGACTCGGTCTATGGTACGTTCGTGATCATAATGGTCCTTCTTCTCCAAACTAACGATCTGCTTTGTTGCTGTCTACAGACCCTGTCTACACCGTGCCGCGGTCGGGAGGCAGATTCAGCAAGGGCGTCTACCGCGCGTCGGGGTCAAAGCCCCCGACTGCAGCGACAAGTTCCAATAACAACAACAGCAACAATAACTCGATGGCTGGGTACGCGATGGTGAGTGGCGCCGAGCAGCCCAAGTTCTTCTGCCGCCCGATTCTGCCGCATTTGCAGGCCGAATCGCCCGAAGTGCTGCTCTCGCCTCCCGTGCCAGCAGCGTCCACTTCATCGACTACGAAAAAGCGGCTCAATGAAGAACAACACGAAATGGAGAGTGCAACGACCCGATCCGTCGGGATCCAGATCATGTACCGCGACTCGGACGCGCAAACGGACCCGTACACACCGGACTACACGATCAAGAAGACCCAGAGTGCCACGACAGGAAAGGAGCCGCCTGAGGTGCTCAGTTTGCTGCACTTGCACCACAACCAGGGTCTGCCTGCAGGTCAAGCGGAGATCGAGCTGATGGAATGAAATCGGAAGAAGAAGGCGTTCGACGCGTCGCTACCACCCATGACGGACGAGGCTTCGTTCCTGCTACGGAAGTCCATGATGGAGGTCCAGGAAACGCGCGAGTGGGCGTTCCGAGAGGCTGAGATTGACCAGCTGCACGCGCAGCGCATCGCGTTGCCCCAGCAGGCGCTCGTGGAGCGTGACAAGGAGAATAAATTCCTCGCCGAGCAGCGCGTCGAGGCACTGCGCGCGAAACTGGTGCACGAAAAGGAAAACACGATAGAGCGCATCCAGCAAGAGTGCGTCACGGCGCTCCGGAAACTGACCAAGAAGCGGCAGCACGGGCTGCTGACGTCCCCATCGAAAGCAAAGCGCGACATTATCCAAGAGTGCACGGACTTTGGCTCGAAAGTGTATGCTCCGGTGACGCGAGACGGGAAATCCGGCAAGGTGGACATCCTCGAGGTCGGCATCGGCAAGGAGCAGTACAAACAGATCGAGTCGCTGATTGAATTGGAGTCCGCCGTGCCGCCGCGGATGCTGCTCTCGTCCAAGATCAGGCCTCCGGAGAAGAGCGTGCGGACCGCAAAAGAGCGCAAGCAAACCGCGATTGAAGCACATTTGCTGAAAATGGAGTCGATTATCAAGAAAAGCAAGGAGACCATCGAGGATGCACCACCGAGTTCTCCTCATGGTGCTGGCTCCACGTCGAGTCCCATGCCGATGCGTGGCAGACGCAGCAGTCTGCATCAAGCCCAGGTCATGACGCGGCCATCGACACCCGATTACGCGCTGCTGAGTGACGAGGACGACAGTATGGCGGACGCCGTGCGGTTTTTGCAGAAACTCATTCGAGGTCACACGGTGCAGAACATGATGTTCGAGGGCAAAGAGCGTCGTACTGAGCTCATCCAAGAGCTACGTGCTAGCGACGAGGCGTACAAGCAGGATCAGCATGGCAAGCAGCTACCTGGTGTCGACGACGATGATAACAAGGTCGCGAGTGCCACGCTGGCCAAGGCCGAGGGCGAAGTGATCTCGGACATGCTCGATTTCCTGTACAAAGAGCTCGATCGGTCGAAGGAGATCGTCAAGATGCGCGCATTCGTGGACAACGCCACCGAGGCGCGACGCAGACTCGAGGTCGAAGAAGGCGGGAGACGGCAGGCTGAAGACTTGCTGCGCGGCCGCGAAGACGAAGCGTTTCGACGCATCGAGCGCGTGCACCAGGAGACGGCGTCGGACCTCATTCTCGACATCATCGGCGGCGTGGTCCAAGAGCAAGCGCACATCGCGGCCGCGGACGAGCTCAACGTCATGACCAACGGCGTGAGCAACATCGTGATGCAGCTCGAGGAGACATACAATTCGGACGCCGTGGTCGTGAAGGAGCTCGTCGCGTCGTTCCTGCTGCCGCAAGTCCAGCGGCTCAATGTGCGCGACCAGGTGGCCCACGAGCAGCGAAAGTACGTCACGGCAGCGCACTCCATGCTCACAGAGATGGTGCATCGAATGAAAGGAGCCGAGACTTAACTAGGGAGAGACATTGTTTGAATACTACATTGTCATTTTTTGCCAACGCTAATGGACTTCACCAAGTTCGCTTTTCACTTTGGTGCACCGCCAGCAGCCCCAGACACCACTACACCACCGCTGGCACTGCTGCTACTGGCGCCACAGCCTGCGGATTTCAGGAACGCGTCGAGGTGCTGGCCCTAGTACTTGAGGAAATCGAGCTCCTCTTTGAACTTCTTGTCCTGAAGCGCCTTGCGCTCCGTCGCGCGCTTTCCGATCAGCTCGAGCCTGTTGGTGAGCTCCGCGACCTTCGCCTCGTGCTCCTGCTTCTCGCGCTGCAGCTTGTCCATGCGGTCCTGGAGATCGCCCATCCCGTCTTCGGCCTGCAACTGCTTGCGGATCCCAAAGGTGATGCTGCTGTCGTACAGCGTCTTGTACGCGTCCGTCGTGAGTCGGACCTCGTCACGGACACGAAGTAACAGCAACCTGCGCTCGGGGCAATTGATCGCGACTTCGCGGATCAGTTCGTCAAAGCACTGCCGGTAGATGTCTTCGTGCACGGGGCAGATGCCGTTCTCGCGCGCCTGGCGCTTCATGAGTTTATTGTCCATCTCCTCCTGCAACTTGATCACGTTGAAGCGTGTTGACGGCACGGGCGCCGCATACCGCATCCAGTACCCCGTGTCTTCTTCACGCCACATTCTATCCCTATGTTGAAACGGTTCGATTTCGGCTTGAATGTTGGACACTTTTTCGGGAGTTTCTTGGCTCGAAAGTTGTAGACGTACATGTTGGTGCGATTTCTCTGTGCCAATGCACATATGTTACAATTGCGCAATGAATTGAAGAGACCAGGTGATAGAACCCATTTGACAATGATGTATATACCTCAGCATTGACGTTGGTCCGCTTGTAGCATTTCCCAGTCATCTGCATGTTGTCGTAGTTGGACGTCGACATATTCCATCCGGGCTTCTCACTCGAAAGGATCCGCGACTTGAGGCTCTCGAGCACTTCCTGCTTGGCCAACGCTTTGTCGCTCGGTGTGTCCTTTGAGCTGAAAACTCGCTCTTCGAACGAGTAGTTCACCGGCGCATCTTTACCGCCGACCTTTTTCGTCGCATGGAGAACCGCACGCTGTCGCAACTGCTCCTCACTGATGCTGTCGGCAATCAAGTCCAAGGTCATTGCTGTGCTCTTCTACGCGGCGCAAGCGCGAGGTAGAGCAACTCGTGTTCTTCTTGCCCCATGATGCCTGTCAAACCTCACATTCTCACTCAAGTCAGCTCGAAAATAGACAAAGGTCTTGTCATCCATCCATTTGAGGCTGGGTAGCCGCGTGTACATTACCCCTGCATGTTCGCACCACAAATGAGGCTAAATTTAACGAAACCGTACAATGAATGGGGGACTCGCTCCGTATTCAGCTCTGCTTTCTTTTTGTCTCGTTTTGCTTGTTTCTTGCATGTAGTCTTGCTTGACACTCACCTAACTCCTGGGCTTGGTAGCTCTAGACGGATTCAGGCACGAGAGGCTTCCCCTCACGAATGCTGTTGCGTTCAGCTTGCAAGTGGCGACAGAGACTTTCGAGTTTCTTGATTTTCTCGAGGTACTTCTGCGTTTCCTCGGCAGCTTTGACCTTGCCCTGAATCATCGCAATTGCGTTCGTGTCGTATTCTGCGCATTTCTTCTTCAATGCCGTGTTTTCCTTCTCAAGCTTCTTCGTGTGCTTGGCCATCTATCCCATTCAAATGTATCGCAAAGCAGGGTGATATCAGTGAGTTTGTGATACAAAGTCCAGAGTCGCCAAGAGTTTACGTCCGACCTTGTCCATTTCGTCACGGAACGTTGTGAACATTTGGTTGCTTTTATTCAACGTCTCCTGCACGATATCAAATTTCTCCGAGTACGAGTTCAATTGAGCCTACAGAGTCACAAAATAACCATCAGCTTCATCAAATTTCCGGCTAACTCCATCCGAAAGCAAACTTATTTACCTGCAACTGCAGCTCGCGGTCTGAAAACTCTTTGGCTTTGTCGAGCGCGAGTTTCACTTTTCCCGATTCGCGCGCTGTGAGCTCTACCTGGTGCTGCAGTTTTGCGTCTGCGAGTTGCACCGTGAGATCCTTGGCTTCAAGCTGCTTCTGGAAATGCTCTTCGCGTACAGTATACTGCTCAAGGAAATTCTTCAGCTTTTGTTGAAGACTGACACACGAAAGAAGCAACCAGGCAACACCAACGGCAACAAAGTATCAGTGTCAACAACTGCAATACGAAGCATCCACTGGGCGTAAACAAAACCCACCTTTCGTTTTCTTTCAATGACGCCACGTAGTCTTTTCCCTGCTGATCCATCTTTGCGCTCACTTCTTCGATCGTTTTCTGAAACTGCGTCGACAACTCGCGGCTGGAGAAAGCAACAAAGTGAAAACGCATTTGAAAAGAAACGGAGTGAGAAGCAAGTACTAGCGAATTGGAAGGAACCATTTCCATCAGCACTTACCGCTTCTGGTCTTCTTCGTCGGCGATTCGGCGACTTTCACTCTAGTAAGCAGGATTCCCCATACGAAGCAGCTCGTCGTCAAACTTCACAATATCGTGCAATGGAAATAGGAAAGGTGATGCTGTTACGTGCCACAATCAACTTGTTTTGCTTTTGCAATTCCCGACACAATTGCTCCAATTTGCCCTTGGTCGTATTCGTTTTCACCAACTCCGTCGTTGCTACGCGTCAAGTAAAATGGAAACAACACCAATCAGCATTTGCGTATGAAACCAGGCTGCATGTCATATAATCAAAGTGCATACCCGTCTGCTTGCGCTGCTTGAGCAAAACGCATTTCGCATTGAGTTCGCCGATCTTTTGCTGCAACTGCGCGAGTTGGTCGCTCTGCAAAGCGAAGAACGGCACAATTAGTGACGCTTCGATCAATCATTCCCTTGTTTGAAAAGAAACTCACCGCTTTCTTCACTTGAGCAGCGAGCGCGTCCACTTTCGCCTCAGCACCGAGTTCTTCATTGTCCAGCACGCCTTGCATGGTCTCAAGCGTCTGCGCAGGCAGCGCCTCGTCTTGGTAGATGCCTACATAGTGCGAATTTTATGCATGCAAACATAATCAACACACTTACATCTTCGTTATCAAATACTAGCAAAGCACATTATAGCTTACCGGAGAGATCGATGGGCGTCTCCAGGTTCTCATCGCCGCCCACTTGGAGCTCGGCGATCTTGCTCGTGAGCAGTTCGCGCATGGCGTCTTCACCCTTCGCAGCGCTGCCGCTAGCCACAGCGTTTCCGGCGCTGCGCGCATGGCGCATGCTGTGGTGGTGGTGGTGGTGCGCGCGGTGGTGGTGATGCGCATGCGCGTCACTGGCCGCAGCTCCAGCAGTGGCTGCTTTGTCATCGCCAGCGGTGTCCGAACCGCCACCGATGGCCGCAGCCGCCGCGCGCTTGTTCTTGGACTTGTGCTTGAGGTTCTTGGCGCTGCGGCCGTGCTGCTTGAGCTCGAGCGCGTTCGCACCCACGGTCGATGCGGCAGAGTCGTCCATGTTGCTGTGTGTGTGCGTTGCGGTGCCTCCTTGAGTCGTGTTTCCGCTTTGCTTCGGAGATCCACTCCAAATGACGCCCTGTGAGAGTGCATCTTGTGGAAAACAGCAGGCTGCAAAGGGTATAAGATTCCGAAGGTTTGTACCACATTGGCATGAACAGCTTGCGGAAACCTGTCTTGGCGCGAAAGAAAGAAAGCATGAGCCAAATGGGGAGACTTGTGCTTTGTGCGAGTCTTCAGCCGTACAATGTCCACAACGCACACGACGCGAATCGTACGCATCGAGCAGCGCGGTCTCGAATGCGTGGTCCATGAGCACCCACCGTGTAAGCGTTGCTGCCACGGTCTTGCTTCTCTCGACCCCGACTTCTGGACAAGTCCTTGCAATCCAGATGAATGGCGTTGACATTTTACACACCGGTGAGGCTTCGTTGCTGCTGAGTAGCTTGAATGCCTGCGCTTCAATGTGTAAAATGAAATCTGCTAATGCAATTGTTAGCTTCCTGTGCGTTGCTGTATGTCGTCAATCAGCCAATTCGATGCAACTTTTTCCTTTCTTTATGCACTGTCCATGTTCTTTTTCAGCTTGAAGAGATCGATTTTCTTGGATGACGACGCTTTGTTCGCTTCGGCCTTTGCTCTCGCTTCTCGCTTCGTCTACGTCTCGAGTGCTTGCAAGCGGCGCTCCAGTTGCTCGTACGTTCCTTTCTTGGCGCCGCGCAGTCGCTTCTACAATGTGATCCCCATGACGATCATCGGAATCAAGAAATGCAAAGGAAGAGCACACACAACGAGATTGCCAGCGTGGTGCCGAGGATGTCGGTGCAAAGCGAATCGTGAACCGCGTTGAACGAGATGTCGGTCCATCCACAACTCTGCGAGCACCGAAGTCTCTCAATAGTCTCGAGGAGTTTGCCGACAACACCACTGCTCTGCATGAGTGTGTCGATGGTCGACTTGCGCACCGCAGCCAAACGAGAGAAATAGTCATCGGCAAACTCCACAATGGAGACTGTGTAGTTCCAGTCATCCGAGAAACCTTTGCTAGTATCTCCAAGCAGATCTTCGCGCATCGTATCAATCATGTCGCTGATTTTGTTGAACGAAAGCACGTAGTTGTACGCGTTCGTAAATGCCGCCGTACATTTGTCTTTGGATGAAGTTGGACCTGTTCCTGATTCGCCCTTCATGAAGCAGATCGGGACATCATCCGAAGTCAAATTCTTACTGCTGCAGTTGAAGGACGCAGACGAATCACCAGAATAGAGCAACCAAGGCGTGACGACATTTTCCTGAGTGAAAGACTTGGAGCCACTCTTGCCCGCATCAGCAACAGCAGTGTTCAGCTTCGATAGCAAGTCACGCGATGTAGCGGAGTCGAAGCCAAAATCACGAAGCCCATAATCCGAGACTTTCACGCCATATACAGAAGTCAGCGTTTTGAACGAGCCGAAGTCGGTGCTTTTCACCTTGGTGTACGTATCATCCATCTGGCAGGAAAACGCAATTTGGTCTTCGAGCTTGAGCGGCTCCAGAATACCGCTGTCATTGAAGCACGCATTCACGATTGTCGCCACTTGATGTGGAACGTATGGAGACACATCGGCTTGCATGATGTTCATGTGATTGCATGGATCATACCAGACAGCACCAACCGCGAGCAGAGATGCCGAAAGAACGAAGCCCAAAACGCAGACGAGAGTCCCCAGAATCCAACTCACATGTAGCATATGAACCCATGCACTCTTCTTGGTGCACACACCTTTAAAAATCGCGAAAGCGCCGAGGAGAGATGAGATTAAACCGAAAAAGAAAACGGAAAACACCAGCGCCCCCCGTGAGAACGAATAGTCATCAAAAGTCTCCTTCACAAGTGTCACCACTTCCTTGGAACGCTTTGTCATCGTTTCGACTTCCGAGATTTCCATATTCGCTGCGCGAATCCCAGTGAGAATGTCCTTGGACTTGTTGACAAACACATATTGAAGGCTTTGCACCGAGCTGACCATGATTTCACTTGTATCGGACGCAATGCCGGATGCACTGCTGACAAATGTCTTGAGAGGTGATCCACAGACGGTATCGGGGCAAGCGACACAGGACGTGCTATTGGTAGTGCATGTCTTCGAGGGAAATGGTCCTTGTGTCGAATAGATCGTATTGTAGTCTTGAATCATTCTGCGCAACTTCTCTCCATCTGTGGCAATCCACTTCAGCCCTTAAATCTGAGCGCTCACAGATGTAGCAGCCGATTGGATTTGTGCTTCCGCGTCAATAAGTGATGCTTGAAGGTTGGACGCAAAGATATCGATGTCCACAAGTGTCACATTCAACGAGTTCAAAATCCCGTTCACACCATCTGAAATGTTCGTGTTTTGGGCGATCGTCACAACGGAGCAGATGAATACAGCCAAAGTGCACACCATGAAAATCACACTTGGAATGACGATGTCGCAGCGGGTATACCCTTTCTCTCTTGGATTCCGTCCACCGCACTGATTGAAGATGCATCGCAAGATGATAAATCCCACGAATATGAGAGACGTCAGTACTGCGAAAACAATCCCGGGGGCGACGAACGATGCTAAGCTGCTTGGGTAGCCCTTTTCCATCCACTTGGCTGCCGTCGTGACATTGTCGGCCGTGAAAAGTCCGCGCCGAGAAGACGTCCCAGCTTCCACGTCATCCCACTTGCAATTGCTTTCATGCTCACACATTCCCTTACTGCTGTAGCTATCAACTCCTGTGAGTTTGATGCACTGTCCGGTAATGTCGAGTGCAGCGTCGGGGTTCGAAGCCTCGACACAACGATCCAATTCTCCCAGGGACATCATCTCGACGCAAAAGTACGTCGTCATGTTGCGCAAGCTCGTTTCATACCAAGTTTTGGTCTTCTTGCGCATCCCAGACATGGCCGCATTCCCTACTGTGCCACTCAGCTTGAGCGCTGTCAATCGAGCCGATTCATAGGTGTCAACGATGTTGCTCTCGTCAATATTGATCTCCGAAGCATCCATATTGGTCAATGGAAGCAAGTCCTTGTTGTTTGAAGTGCGTACAGCGCATTTTCCTTGCCATGACGCTGTCGCCGTCGCCGAACAAGTCGCTGCTGATGCTGCAGTGGTCGCTTCATCAATCTCCTCGAACATGCCGCTCCATTCGAGCGCAGTCACGAGCAGCGCGCTTCGTGGAAGCCGCATCTCCGTCTTCTTCGCTTCTGTAATCGCCACGTAGTAACCCGATGCTCGTTTGCGTTCTCAACCCACGCGTCTCGAATGAATAGGAGCATCGCACGCACAGAGGCATGAGGAATGGTTTCGGCCATCTATTTGTCACTCGCCTCCTTCGCATCTATTTATTTATTCCTCCCTCACACCCGCATCGTCGCAGCATTCGTCGCACGGAGCGGCAAGAGCGCCGTATGACTTGACTCCATTATGGTGACTATGGCGGAAACACACCTACAGAAATAGCGCCAAACAAAGAATGCGTCAGTTTCACTTCAACCTGCAGTTTACCGGTACACACTGAAATGTTCTTCCGAGTGATGGTTGGTTCCATTTTTGCAAAATACCGGTTTATCTACCGATGCCACCTCCGCAACCGGTTTTTCTTTTGGCTACTGATATTTCCAGTTTTTCGACACCCACCTCTTTCTCTCTCTCTCTCTCTCTCTCATACTCAGTTCCCATACAAAAAGACAGCCATCTCGGGCGGCGGAAGGAAGCCACGACGCCGTCATGATCGAGCACCCGCGCAAGAAGCCCCCGCGGCTGACGATCCTCACGGGGGACAGCAGCGCAGACGCCCACGCGGACGGACGGCACTTCGCTAACGGAAGCGGCGGTGGTGTCGGCGGCGCGATGCTCCCGCCCACTGCACCGCCGTTTGCGTCAGCGATGGCTACTTCCACATCCACAGCATCCCCATGGAGTCCGATCAACGGGAACACGCAGCGAGATGCGCCATCCGCCATCGCGGCGTTTATGCCGACGATTGGCATGGGAGACGCGATGAACGGTGCACGGCATCTTGAGGGGGGAGCTGGTGGTGCGCTGGCAACAGGGGGACGCGCACAGCATTCGCTCGTGCGGAGTCAATCGAATGTGCAGGCGAGTGTGCACTACGCGGACACGGGCTGCCCTTTTGCGGAGAAATCAGAGAAGCACAAAAAGAGGGGCCGTGTCGAGAGCGCGAATGCGACGTTCGACGATCAACCGGTCAATCGCGCGCCGAGCCGAAGCCATGCAACGACGATGATGCAGTCGATGGCGCTAGGCGGACGAATTCCTGGAGCGCATTCTGGGTTGGTGTACAGTTCAGTGCGCAACAGGCGAGGGTTGCCGCGGTCACATTCGTCTCCGAACTTCGTCGCTCAGGTGAGTACTTGCTCTGTATGCTGCGTAACGCAATGATATCCTGCATGGCACTGACAAAGCATGTCATGCGACTGTGGTGTCATTATGTTCATAGGTTGACAACACAGCGATCACGAATATCTTTCCCGATATCAACCCTCGCAACCTTCGCATTGCAGAAGTGAAGTCGTGGTATTGCGACTGGATGGATAAAGACTTTCAGGTGCCGGAAGAGGAGTCTGACGCGCAATCCACGTTGCCACATGCACCTTATCAGGCTGACGAATCCAAGCACCCGGCAAGTCCACTGAGTGATGGCGGACCGTACACTCCTCCACTGCAAAGTCTCAATATGAAAGCGAGAATGGGGCATCAGAAGGAGAACGGAGAGCCCAATGAGGTTGACGAGATGATTGCTCAAATCAACAGCGAATTTACGCTAGAAGAGAAATTTGCCGCTCCTGCGATTTTGGAGACTCCCGTGTCGAATGGCACCTCGGCTGCACCGCTCTCGAAGACCTCATCTATCTCCAAACGACCACAGTTGCGCCTGAAGCTTGAAGACATGCCGACGCCGCAGCAAGCTGAAAATCGTGCTCAGCGTGCTGCCAATCGTTTGATAGCGAAACGTGAGGCGGCGGAAAAAGAGATGATAGCATCGTCTGTACCTGGAACTGGTGGTAAACGTGGCGATGGTGGGAGTGCGACTCAAAACGCACTGTTGCGACTGAATTTCAAGTCGTATAGTTCAGGAGACGATTCAGATCTCCAGTCGCCAAGCGGTAAGTGCCTTTATATGATGATGCATCACTGTAGACTTGGCTAAATCTTTGTCGGCGGTAATGCATTGCAGACGCTGGGCGGCATAGTGCTGGAAGTGCCTATTCTCCAAACCATGGAATGTTCACGACGAAAAACGTAGCAGTGTCGGAAGCTGGCATTTCTTCCCCTGATTCGAACTGCTTGCACTTGCAAGAAAATCTGGAGAGAGTGAAAGAGATTGGACGCGGAGCGTCCGGCACCGTATACAAAGCCATTCATATCCCGACGCTGAAAGTTGTAGCGATCAAGGTGCGTAGTACTTCTAAAACATTCTGTTGGATCTATATATGCTCTCGCACCTAACGAGAATTATGCTGCTGGTGCTAGGATGTTCCCGTGTACGGAAGGGGACAGCGAAGACAAATGGTTCGCGAACTCCACGCACTCTACTCGAATCTTGTCCCGATGTCCGAAAATGGCAGATCGGGGCAATCAAGCTCGCAGAATGGGGACTCGAGACCAAAGTATGTCTGCTTGCTCTTTGGCTAATGTGTTTGGTCATTCCACTGATTTATATGTTGCTTCCTTTAGACCGAGTCCATATATCGTCTCATTTTACGATGCTTTCGTCGACCGACCAAAGAATTCTATCTGCTTGGTGATGGAATACATGAGCACGGGTTCACTCCAAGATATTGTGCTGCGTGGAGGGTGCCAAAACGAGAAGATTCTGGCGAGGTTGGCGACTGGTGTTCTGCAAGGACTCGCGCACATCCACAGAAAACGCATGATCCATCGAGACATCAAACCCCACAACTTGTTGACAAATCGGCAAGGAGAAGTAAAGATCTCTGATTTCGGTCTTGCCAGAACACTCAACGACAACTCAAGCACGACCAAGACGTTTGTTGGAACCTTGTTGTACATGGCTCCAGAGAGAATCGGTGGCGGAGATTACTCTTATCCAGGTATCACCAAACTCTTTTTGTCATTCAAATGTGGTTTTAGTTCCTTTTGGCTCACTCTTGTTGTTTGTTGTAGCTGATATCTGGTCGTTTGGGCTTGCGCTGATATCCGTCGCTTTTGGAAAGTACCCTCTTCCAACTCAAGATGGTTTCTTCGGACTGGTGGATTCAGTGAGTACAACACATTCTCCTGATTGACGCGGCGTCATGTTACTGAACCTAGATTGGCGTTGTGTAGGTTGCCAACGAGAAATTTCTGGAGTTGCCTGCAGATCAATATTCTTCGGAATGTTGTTCATTTATCCAAGAGGTAAGAAGATCTTCCTACGACCAAAGGAACCATTACGAGATTGACGCTAACGTGCTTTTTGTTAAACTTTTAGTGCATACGCATAGACCCAGATGAACGCCCATCAGCTGAAGAGCTGCTATCCCACCCATTCATCACCAAATACTCCCCGGAAGAAACGTTGGCCGAGGTACTTCCATCCTGCACCATGGTGCTCTAAGTCTTCGGTACTAATGCGCGAACTCTTTCTTTTACCAGTGGACACGATTTATTGAGGAAAGAAGCCTATGCGAAGAACGCTTAAAGGAATTGGAATCGCTCGCGGATGCAGTGTATCGACACATCTACGAACGCTGTGTGAAATTCTCGTTCCAGCCTCAGGTGAGTCTGACTTTGGTTAACTTTTGGAAGAAAGCAAGTACACCTACTGACGTTATTTGTTGGTATTCCAGTCAGACTACGGGGTATCGTTTCTTTCTACAGCCACCCCAGCATTCTCGCGGCGTAATGTGTCCATTGAACCTGTACAGATGAGGTAAATCTCATTGCATGATATCATTCCAAGTGTGCATTTGCATCTAACCTTTTCGTGCTTTGTTGTGACAAATTTAGTCTCCAGCTTGGACTAGCAAACGTCTTGGGCATGCCAGTACACAAGGTCTACGAACAATTCGAAGTGGTACGTCGCTTTCTTTGCTGCACTCAGGCCTGGAGGACTTCGCTGACGCAAAACCTGTGCATGACAATAGAAACGCTGCTATTACAGCGACAAATTATTGGAGGACTATTGTTACTCCCCTCAAAGCTGGACTGCATCTCCTGGTGATGCACGCCGGCAACAACTATTTGGTAGTGACAGTGAATCTCCTGGACGCCCCAACGAAAGAAATCGAGGATCGTTCTGGCGAAAACTCCACGAGAGCATGTCGAAGTTTGGAAGCAAAAGGAAGAAGAAAGACTGCCGTGGGTCGTCTTCTCAGCGATCTTAGTTGTTTGGTGAGACGGACTAAAATGAAGAGCTCTTGTGGATTTAACCAGCGGTATCTTATCGGTGTTTGATTATTCGACATAACGTTCTAGTTTTGCATAAACATGGCCACATATGCTGACAGAAACGCAATACGCACAGGCGAGATAAAGACTTGAACGGATGGCATCATGCATCTCACACCCGGCGTGATTGCAGCGTTTCCTTGACCGCTTTGATCATGATTTGCCCCCATCCAGCACCATTTTCGCCCACATCCTGAAGATCGTACGGGGAAATATCAAATTGCGGGCGGTGCAGCTTGAAGAAACCTGCGCGCGATAGCGTGACGACAAGCGTGTCTTTCGGTCCTTTGCTGTCCTGTGTTGTTTTCACGTGCTGGGTGAGCACGAACGCGGCAGCCACATCTTTGCGTACCCTCTCGTTCGGTGCGTACGGATACAGCGCATCATCGTCCACGAAATCTATGACGATAATCCCGCACGGAGCGCCATTGGAGAGCTGGTGCTGGGGATAATACTTGGAAAACATAATGCCATTCGACTCGATCGGGATCCCATTTGCATCGGACACGAGGCGATAGTTGGAGATACTGTTGTCGACGCTGTCGTAGTCTTCTCGGACCGTGATATGCCCGAGCCGCTCGGAAATGCTGATCTCAATGTTCATCAAGCAGTACAGCAATGTGTCGAAGACTTGCTTCACGCTGTGAATGCCTTCAAGCGGCGTCGAGTCAAAGCGCGAGCCGCATTTGTCCCCATTCTCATTCTCGTACACGTTAGCAGAGCAGTGCGTGCGCAAGGGATCGAGCATTTCGGACCGCGCAGCAACGTACTCGTGCGCGCGACGCAACTTGATCTCTTTCATCGCGCGCAAGGTCTCATTGCGATCGTCCCAGTTTGTCCCCAGTCGGATGCATGTACTCAGTGGATTGGTCGTCTGGGCATCCAGATACTCGGAGATCGCCGACTGAGTCTTTGCGACTGAGAGATGCTGGAAATGGACAGCCTCCCGCATCACATCGTTCGCGACCATCTTCTCCGTGAGTCCCTTGTTTACAAGTCCAGCACGCTCCTTGAGAAATTCCAATTGCGACTCCAGGGTCTCCACGGTGTTCAACAAAGACGCCTTCTCTTCCTAAGTGTATTCCCCAAGGACAAACAAGCGCATCCACATGTTAGTACGCCGATAAAAGCATATGTGCCTTCAAGACCGAATGAGTACGCACTTTTCGAAGAACGTGGGTGGGCTTGCGCGCTTTCGTAGCGCCGTGCTGCTCTGTGAAACCTGTCACCAGATGCTGCCGTTTCTTGGACGTCTCGCGCTCCGAGTCGCTCGACACCGATGGGCTGTTCGTTGTGTGCGCGAACGCGTCGTCCTCCATAGGCACTGCGCCGGCGCCATCAGTGGCGGCGTCAGCGAGTAGCAGACTGTCGATGATGGCGCTGTCGAACCTCAAGTCTTCTGCTGAGAACGCGGACGACGACGACGACACCGCGCCGCGCAGCATTCTTTTGGTCTCTTGTCGTTTATGAGAATGCGCCACTCCCCTTTGCCAAACACACAGTGAAGTCCAGGAGCTACACTCCTGATGAAACGGAATGATGGTAGATGCCTTTCTCAACGAAAGGATGCCAAGAATGATGGTTTCGGGAAAACTTGTGCTCATGAGGTCTAGGAGACGGTCATTCCTATTGATGCAATACGACACGCAGTCTCCGCGAACCCCATTCTGCCCTCTGTTGTGCGCTCACACTATGTGCGTGCTACGGAGAGAAGAAGGAATCGTTGACCTGTGAGGGGATTGCGCAAGACACTTTACTGGTCCAAGATCAGCACTGAGTGCGCACCGCGTAGAAGAAAGCAAACCACACATTGAAATTGGATGCTTGCTAAAGGAGGTGGGGGTGCTTTTCGATAAATCTATTGCTTTCAGCACCAAAGATTTTGCGTCAAAAGAGGTCCGTCACGTCGGAGTATTGGTGATCCTTTCTTTAACACGTTGAAAGCATCTGACGGTTCCTACTGCTGGCAGTTCGGTGCTTCCACCAAATTAAAACTCGATAAGCCTGTCAAGCGATATGGTATCGAATCAGCGGTACTGGTGGCTGTAGACTCTAAACCTGCAAAGCAAAGTGCTGAGATCCGACTATTGTTACAATACATTTCCTGCAAGTGTTACATATAAAGATAAGTCTCTTGAAACCCAGGAAATCATAGCTCATGCCTGGAGTGATTGCAGCATTTCCTTTAGTACTGTCAGCATCATTTGCCCCCGTCCACTAAAAGTTTCGTCCAAATCTTGCATACCATGAGGGGGGATGCTGCAGTGTGGGCGATGCAATTTAGCAAACGCTGCATGTGCCATCGTAACGATCAGCTCGTCTTTTTGCTCTTTGCCCTCTGTGCATTGCGTCTTTTTCATATGTGGGGTGAGCACGAATGCGATGGTCATGTCTTTGCGTACCCTCTCGTTCGGTGCGTACGGGTGCAGCGCATCATCGTCTACGAAATCTACGATAACAACGCCGCAAGGACCGCCGTCGGAATACTCGTGGTGGTCGTAATACTTGGAGAACATAATGACATTTGACTCGATCGGGATCCCGTTCGTATCGGACACGAGGCGATAATTGTAGATACTGTTGTCGACGCTGTCGTAGTCTTCTCGGACCGTGATATACCCGAGCCGCTCGGAAATGCTGATTTCAGCGTTCATCAGGTAATACAGCAGCGTGTCGTACACGTGTTTCACGCTCTGAGCACCTTGCAAAGGCGTCGAGTCGAAACGAGAACCACACTTGTCCCCATTGGTATTCTCGCATGCACCACCAGAGCTGTGGGAGCGAAAGGGATCAAGGAGTTCGGACCGCGCAGCAACGTACTCGTACGCGCGACGCAACTTGGTGTCTTTCATCGCGCGTAAGGTTTCACGGCGTTCATTCCAGTTTGCACCAAGTCGAATGTACGTCGTGAGTGGATTAGACGCGTGGACATCCTAGGTATTGATTTGATATCACACGCGAAATGTAAATAAAGACAATAGGGAATTAGGTGAGTGAAGCCTAATGCATCGAACGAAAGAGCTTACCGAAAACCCCGCAATCGCCGACTGAGTCTTTGCGACTGAGAGATGCTGGAAATGGACAGCCTCCCGCATCACATCGTTCGCGACCATCTTCTCCGTGAGTCCCTTGTTTACAAGTCCAGCACGCTCCTTGAGAAATTCCAATTGCGACTCCAGGGTCTCCACGGTGTTCAACAAAGACGCCTTCTCTTCCTAAGTGTATTCCCCAAGGACAAACAAGCGCATCCACATGTTAGTACGCCGATAAAAGCATATGTGCCTTCAAGACCGAATGAGTACGCACTTTTCGAAGAACGTGGGTGGGCTTGCGCGCTTTCGTAGCGCCGTGCTGCTCTGTGAAACCTGTCACCAGATGCTGCCGTTTCTTGGACGTCTCGCGCTCCGAGTCGCTCGACACCGATGGGCTGTTCGTTGTGTGCGCGAACGCGTCGTCCTCCATAGGCACTGCGCCGGCGCCATCAGTGGCGGCGTCAGCGAGTAGCAGACTGTCGATGATGGCGCTGTCGAACCTCAAGTCTTCTGCTGAGAACGCGGACGACGACGACGACACCGCGCCGCGCAGCATTCTTTTGGTCTCTTGTCGTTTATGAGAATGCGCCACTCCCCTTTGCCAAACACACAGTGAAGTCCAGGAGCTACACTCCTGATGAAACGGAATGATGGTAGATGCCTTTCTCAACGAAAGGATGCCAAGAATGATGGTTTCGGGAAAACTTGTGCTCATGAGGTCTAGGAGACGGTCATTCCTATTGATGCAATACGACACGCAGTCTCCGCGAACCCCATTCTGCCCTCTGTTGTGCGCTCACACTATGTGCGTGTTATGGAGAGAAGAAGGAATCGTTGACCTGTGAGAGGATTGCGCAAGACACTTTACTGGTCCAAGATCAGCACTGAGTGCGCACCGCGTAGAAGAAAGCAAACCACACATTGAAATTGGATGCTTGCTAAAGGAGGTGGGGGTGCTTTTCGATAAATCTATTGCTTTCAGCACCAAAGATTTTGCGTCAAAAGAGGTCCGTCACGTCGGAGTATTGGTGATCCTTTCTTTAACACGTTGAAAGCATCTGACGGTTCCTACTGCTGGCAGTTCGGTGCTTCCACCAAATTAAAACTCGATAAGCCTGTCAAGCGATATGGTATCGAATCAGCGGTACTGGTGGCTGTAGACTCTAAACCTGCAAAGCAAAGTGCTGAGATCCGACTATTGTTACAATACATTTCCTGCAAGTGTTACATATAAAGATAAGTCTCTTGAAACCCAGGAAATCATAGCTCATGCCTGGAGTGATTGCAGCATTTCCTTTAGTACTGTCAGCATCATTTGCCCCCGTCCACTAAAAGTTTCGTCCAAATCTTGCATACCATGAGGGGGGATGCTGCAGTGTGGGCGATGCAATTTAGCAAACGCTGCATGTGCCATCGTAACGATCAGCTCGTCTTTTTGCTCTTTGCCCTCTGTGCATTGCGTCTTTTTCATATGTGGGGTGAGCACGAATGCGATGGTCATGTCTTTGCGTACCCTCTCGTTCGGTGCGTACGGGTGCAGCGCATCATCGTCTACGAAATCTACGATAACAACGCCGCAAGGACCGCCGTCGGAATACTCGTGGTGGTCGTAATACTTGGAGAACATAATGACATTTGACTCGATCGGGATCCCGTTCGTATCGGACACGAGGCGATAATTGTAGATACTGTTGTCGACGCTGTCGTAGTCTTCTCGGACCGTGATATACCCGAGCCGCTCGGAAATGCTGATTTCAGCGTTCATCAGGTAATACAGCAGCGTGTCGTACACGTGTTTCACGCTCTGAGCACCTTGCAAAGGCGTCGAGTCGAAACGAGAACCACACTTGTCCCCATTGGTATTCTCGCATGCACCACCAGAGCTGTGGGAGCGAAAGGGATCAAGGAGTTCGGACCGCGCAGCAACGTACTCGTACGCGCGACGCAACTTGGTGTCTTTCATCGCGCGTAAGGTTTCACGGCGTTCATTCCAGTTTGCACCAAGTCGAATGTACGTCGTGAGTGGATTAGACGCGTGGACATCCTAGGTATTGATTTGATATCACACGCGAAATGTAAATAAAGACAATAGGGAATTAGGTGAGTGAAGCCTAATGCATCGAACGAAAGAGCTTACCGAAAACCCCGCAATCGCCGACTGAGTCTTTGCGACTGAGAGATGCTGGAAATGGACAGCCTCCCGCATCACATCGTTCGCGACCATCTTCTCCGTGAGTCCCTTGTTTACAAGTCCAGCACGCTCCTTGAGAAATTCCAATTGCGACTCCAGGGTCTCCACGGTGTTCAACAAAGACGCCTTCTCTTCCTAAGTGTATTCCCCAAGGACAAACAAGCGCATCCACATGTTAGTACGCCGATAAAAGCATATGTGCCTTCAAGACCGAATGAGTACGCACTTTTCGAAGAACGTGGGTGGGCTTGCGCGCTTTCGTAGCGCCGTGCTGCTCTGTGAAACCTGTCACCAGATGCTGCCGTTTCTTGGACGTCTCGCGCTCCGAGTCGCTCGACACCGATGGGCTGTTCGTTGTGTGCGCGAACGCGTCGTCCTCCATAGGCACTGCGCCGGCGCCATCAGTGGCGGCGTCAGCGAGTAGCAGACTGTCGATGATGGCGCTGTCGAACCTCAAGTCTTCTGCTGAGAACGCGGACGACGACGACGACACCGCGCCGCGCAGCATTCTTTTGGTCTCTTGTCGTTTATGAGAATGCGCCACTCCCCTTTGCCAAACACACAGTGAAGTCCAGGAGCTACACTCCTGATGAAACGGAATGATGGTAGATGCCTTTCTCAACGAAAGGATGCCAAGAATGATGGTTTCGGGAAAACTTGTGCTCATGAGGTCTAGGAGACGGTCATTCCTATTGATGCAATACGACACGCAGTCTCCGCGAACCCCATTCTGCCCTCTGTTGTGCGCTCACACTATGTGCGTGCTACGGAGAGAAGAAGGAATCGTTGACCTGTGAGGGGATTGCGCAAGACACTTTACTGGTCCAAGATCAGCACTGAGTGCGCACCGCGTAGAAGAAAGCAAACCACACATTGAAATTGGATGCTTGCTAAAGGAGGTGGGGGTGCTTTTCGATAAATCTATTGCTTTCAGCACCAAAGATTTTGCGTCAAAAGAGGTCCGTCACGTCGGAGTATTGGTGATCCTTTCTTTAACACGTTGAAAGCATCTGACGGTTCCTACTGCTGGCAGTTCGGTGCTTCCACCAAATTAAAACTCGATAAGCCTGTCAAGCGATATGGTATCGAATCAGCGGTACTGGTGGCTGTAGACTCTAAACCTGCAAAGCAAAGTGCTGAGATCCGACTATTGTTACAATACATTTCCTGCAAGTGTTACATATAAAGATAAGTCTCTTGAAACCCAGGAAATCATAGCTCATGCCTGGAGTGATTGCAGCATTTCCTTTAGTACTGTCAGCATCATTTGCCCCCGTCCACTAAAAGTTTCGTCCAAATCTTGCATACCATGAGGGGGGATGCTGCAGTGTGGGCGATGCAATTTAGCAAACGCTGCATGTGCCATCGTAACGATCAGCTCGTCTTTTTGCTCTTTGCCCTCTGTGCATTGCGTCTTTTTCATATGTGGGGTGAGCACGAATGCGATGGTCATGTCTTTGCGTACCCTCTCGTTCGGTGCGTACGGGTGCAGCGCATCATCGTCTACGAAATCTACGATAACAACGCCGCAAGGACCGCCGTCGGAATACTCGTGGTGGTCGTAATACTTGGAGAACATAATGACATTTGACTCGATCGGGATCCCGTTCGTATCGGACACGAGGCGATAATTGTAGATACTGTTGTCGACGCTGTCGTAGTCTTCTCGGACCGTGATATACCCGAGCCGCTCGGAAATGCTGATTTCAGCGTTCATCAGGTAATACAGCAGCGTGTCGTACACGTGTTTCACGCTCTGAGCACCTTGCAAAGGCGTCGAGTCGAAACGAGAACCACACTTGTCCCCATTGGTATTCTCGCATGCACCACCAGAGCTGTGGGAGCGAAAGGGATCAAGGAGTTCGGACCGCGCAGCAACGTACTCGTACGCGCGACGCAACTTGGTGTCTTTCATCGCGCGTAAGGTTTCACGGCGTTCATTCCAGTTTGCACCAAGTCGAATGTACGTCGTGAGTGGATTAGACGCGTGGACATCCTAGGTATTGATTTGATATCACACGCGAAATGTAAATAAAGACAATAGGGAATTAGGTGAGTGAAGCCTAATGCATCGAACGAAAGAGCTTACCGAAAACCCCGCAATCGCCGACTGAGTCTTTGCGACTGAGAGATGCTGGAAATGGACAGCCTCCCGCATCACATCGTTCGCGACCATCTTCTCCGTGAGTCCCTTGTTTACAAGTCCAGCACGCTCCTTGAGAAATTCCAATTGCGACTCCAGGGTCTCCACGGTGTTCAACAAAGACGCCTTCTCTTCCTAAGTGTATTCCCCAAGGACAAACAAGCGCATCCACATGTTAGTACGCCGATAAAAGCATATGTGCCTTCAAGACCGAATGAGTACGCACTTTTCGAAGAACGTGGGTGGGCTTGCGCGCTTTCGTAGCGCCGTGCTGCTCTGTGAAACCTGTCACCAGATGCTGCCGTTTCTTGGACGTCTCGCGCTCCGAGTCGCTCGACACCGATGGGCTGTTCGTTGTGTGCGCGAACGCGTCGTCCTCCATAGGCACTGCGCCGGCGCCATCAGTGGCGGCGTCAGCGAGTAGCAGACTGTCGATGATGGCGCTGTCGAACCTCAAGTCTTCTGCTGAGAACGCGGACGACGACGACGACACCGCGCCGCGCAGCATTCTTTTGGTCTCTTGTCGTTTATGAGAATGCGCCACTCCCCTTTGCCAAACACACAGTGACGTCCAGGAGCTACACTCCTGATGAAACGGAATGATGGTAGATGCCTTTCTCAACGAAAGGATGCCAAGAATGATGATCTTTTTGCAGGTTCAGAAAAATGAATGATGATTCCACGCAGCTCTCTGTTGAATTTGGTGCATGCACCCAGAAGAAATGAGAGACGCAGCACGAGTGTACAATCAAAGCACGGACGGACATGGAGAAGAAGTTCCAGTCAAAAGTTAGACCTCGCCGACGTCTCGTGCATGCAGTTTGGTGATGGCTGCGCACGGCACAGAGAACAGCTCCAGTCCCTTCGCGTGGTAAAACATGTTGGAGCGCGCCAACTCGTTCATGATTTTCTGCATGAACGATCGAGAAAACGCGATATAAGACGAAAAGAATAGGCAAAACAGATTTCTGAGTGCTGTTTTGTTTGTGGTAGGTGCGTACCTTCATTTTGAGAATCCGAAACTCTTCAAATTTGCTCAAATGGTAGTCGATGAGCGCGTTTACGTTTTCGACGCGGCGCTTCTGGTCCGAGAGCATGCGCAGCTTCTTTTCTTTCTCCTTCCCCGATCCACCACGCTGCATGCAGCCACACACACACACATTCATTTATTCAAATCAGTCATACCCACGCTCTCTCCATTGACGATCCTTCCGCATCACTCGCTCTTCGCACCTTTTCATCATACTCTTTCTGCAGCTTGCACTCAATCTTGAGCGCTTTCTCTCGATCTTCCAGCAGTCTCTATGCAAACATCAGCATCCAACACTCAAGAGCGCTTCGCCCATCATTGGCGCTAATATGAAAGCAACCAACATCTCACCTTCATGGGGACGATGCCCCAGTCCTGGATCTGCGTGAGCACGAGCAGTATCTCGCCCTCGGGGCGCTGCAGCATCACGTCGTGGGTCTCGCTCGCGAGCTTCTGGCCGCAGTCGCCGAGACTGAGCAGACACTGCGCGAGCTCCTTCGAGTCCTCCTGCGCGCCGATGTCCTGCAGCGCCTTCGCGAATCCATGGAGGAAGCCCTCCTGCTCTTCGCGCATGCGCAGCATCTTGGCGACCAGCTCTTCGAGCGCCCGTCCGTTGCGCTCCATGAACTGCAGCTGCGCCTGCACGCGCTTGCCCATGTCGTCCATCCTGCTTGGTCCCTTTGTCAAATATCGAAGACCTTCATGCCGATTGATCCATACTGGCACACTGTGCCACAATTAAACAAACTGAGGAGGTGAAAAAGCAGTCTGATTCTGGTAATTTATCACAATAAATGTCTGCCAAATTTATAGTGCCCCTCGAATGGGGTACTATTTTATATAGAAGGGTACTTTCGCACCTTGCTAGCGTTTGAGAGGCGGCAAAGCAACAGAAAAGACCGAAAGCGCACGCCAAAGACGCAAGAAGGAAGCCCGATCGCTCTCTCTCTCTCTCTCTCTCTCTCTGTGTAAAGCGCCGACGCCTGTGACGCGACGACGCGCTAGATACACTTGCGCACAAGACCCCTTCACCCCTATTGCCGAGAAATCCCTCTCTCTCTCTCTCTCTATCCTTTCTATTGTAGCTTTCCCCCTTCTTTCCTGACGACGTCGACGACGATCACCACCACGACTCATTCAAGATGCGCATCATGATCAAGGGCGGCGTGTGGAAGAACACGGAGGACGAGATCCTGAAGGCGGCCGTGATGAAGTACGGCATGAACCAGTGGGCGCGCGTGGCGTCGCTGCTGTCACGCAAGTCGGCCAAGCAGTGCAAAGCGCGCTGGTACGAGTGGCTCGACCCGTCGATCAAGAAGACCGAGTGGAGCCGCGAGGAAGAGGAGAAGCTGCTGCATCTCGCCAAACTCATGCCGTCGCAGTGGCGCACGATCGCGCCCATCGTCGGCCGCACAGCCGCGCAGTGCATGGAGCACTACGAGCGCTTGTTGGATGCCGCGCAGCAGAAAGAAGGCATCGACGTGAGCGACGACCCGCGCCGCTTGCGTCCCGGCGAGATCGACCCGAACCCAGAGAACAAACCGGCGCGTCCTGATCCCGTGGACATGGACGAAGACGAGAAGGAGATGCTCTCGGAGGCGCGTGCGCGTTTGGCGAATACAAAAGGCAAGAAGGCGAAGCGCAAGGCTCGTGAGAAACAGTTGGAGGAGGCGCGACGACTCGCTGCCTTGCAGAAGCGCCGCGAACTGAAAGCAGCCGGCGTCGTGGGCAACAAGACGCACGCGAAGAAGCGCAAGTTCATGGACTACGCGAATGAGATCCCGTTCCAGAAAGTGGCGCCTGCAGGCTTTTACGATGTCTCGGAGGAGCGCCGCATCTCTGCGAACTCCGCATTGGACCCGAAAGCCGCGGCGCTGCAGTTGGACAAGCTGGACGGTATCCGTCGCGACCAGCAGGAGAAGAAGGAGCGCAAGCAGGACGCGAAGCGCCAGAAGAGCATGATGAAGTCTAATTTGCCACAGGTGATCGCGGCTGTGAACGAGAAGAACGACCCGATCAACGCGATCAAGCGCAAGCCGCTGAGTCTCCCAGCGCCAGTCGTGTCGAACGACGAGCTCTCGGATCTCGCTAAGCTCGGCATGCACGCGGCGCATGCTGCAGCGTTGGCGCTAGAGAACTCGTCGACCACGGAGACGCGCGCACTGATGGGCGATTACACGGCGACCCCACTACGAACGGCGAGCACGACCCCAGCGCCAGCACGTGACATCCATGATACGATCATGCAGGAAGCCGCGAACCTTGCGGCGATGACGAGAACGGCGACACCGTTGCTCGGTGGAGAGAACGTTGTCTTGCAAGAAGGAACCGGGTACGCCGGCGCAACACCATCGCGAACACCGTCGGTGCGAAGCAGCATCGGCGACAAAACTCCGCTGGCTTCCTCAACGCGCACGCCACTCCGTGATGAGCTGGGGATCAACCCGGAGCAACTTTACGGTATGGAAGACAACAAACGTGCGGAGAAGGCGCGCCAGAAGCGCATGCTCGCCGACCTGAAGCAAGGATTTGGAAGCCTGCCGGCGCCGCAGAACGAGTACGAGATCAACATTCCCGTGAAAGAAGACGACGAGAACGATGATCGTACGATCGAAGAAGAAGACGCTGGAGACCGTGAGGCGCGTCTGCAGAAACAGCGCGAGTTGGAACTCGAACGTGAACTGAGGCGACGATCGAACGCTGTGCAAAAGGATCTGCCGCGTCCAACCAAGGTGAAGAAAGCGCTCATTGACGGCGGTCTCGACGACATTTCCCGTGAGATGCACGCGATGATCGAATTTGATATCGTCAAGCACCCGGTGGACGTCGACAGCAAGCAGAAGAAAAACAGCAGCAAGAAACGCAAGAAAGCTTCGGCGGTTGCTGCCGTGCCGCAGCTTCGGACGTTCACGGATGCGCAGCTTGAGCACGCGCGAAACATGATCCAGATTGAAGCGAGTCTGCATGAACGTGACAGTATCTGGAAATCGGAGAGTCCAAGCACCTTGGAGACAACGTGGCTCGATGCGCAGTCACAGTACCTGGCGCGTACTAGTGAAGAAAACTCGAAAGAACAAGAAGGCACTCGTGCGGAGCTCCTGACGTTTGCGAAATCCGATGAAGACCGCGTTCGCGCGATCATGGCCGAGTTTGAGGAACTGAAAGAGGTCGAGCAATTCCTATCCAAGCGCGCGCAGAAACTGGATGACCGTGTGCGCGTGATCAACGGCGGCTTCCAACGTCGCTCCGAGCAAGCGCTTGCATCGTTGCGTCGTCTCGTGGCCGAGTACCAGAACGCGCTGATCGAGCACTCGTGCTTTGATGCACTCTCTGGCATTGAGACCCAGGCGCTGCAGAGCCGCATTGCACGCCTTGCCATCGATGTGAACTCGCAACAGCTTGTCGAAGTGCAGCTACAGAAGAAATACGCCGCGCTCGTGCAAGAGCAATCGTAAGTAAAGTTAGCCAGACAGCAGCTAAGCAGAGCCTCCGCGCCACAGCAAAGTGATGGCAACGACTTGGGCACCTTGAGCGTCTCTCGTGCGTATTTGCTGAATATCCTAATCAACTTGCTTCTTTGTTATTCAAAACGCAACCCACACGTGTATTTACTTTAGTTGGGCGATGGGCAAAGCGACGAGCCCGCAGTCTCAATTAGTGTCGCCGACGAAAAGCGTCGTCTTTGAAGGCGGCGAAGCTTCCCGGCCGATGCGCAGATTCTCGAGCGAGTACTTGCGATGCATCAAGCTCACGAGCGTTTTCAACTACATCCAACAGCACGCACGTCATCCTCGTTAGTCTCACATACTATTGCACGTGAATGCATCTGAAAGAGCTCACTCACCTCGTGCCATTTCGCGGACATGGTCGACTTGTGGGAACCCGTGAGCGCGTCCAGTTTCTTGAGCAGGAGCGACATCTCCTTTTGCGTAAGGATGTTGAGAAACGCCTGCAGCGCCAAGTCCATGAGCGCGACTTTCTTGCAGAGCAGGTCGTACGGTGGCGGCGTCTTAGACGCCTTGCCACTTTGCCGCTTCTCCGTGTACTTGAGCGTCAGGTCTTCGACGATGCCGGCGACAATGTCCAAGACGAGGCCGCTTTGGATCGGGAACTTCAGCGGACGCTCCGAGTTGGACTAGAAAATCAAAAGAATCCGCACATCATATCAATCTGTCAGAACGCTCTTTATACAAAAGAGACAACAACAGTGCAGGCACGTACGCCTTCCTGTGGCGTCCTGTCGATACGATGCTGCAAGACGTAGATCGACAGCCCCGTCGTGAGTTGTGTGCCTCGAATCGTTCGCGGTAAGCGTCGTGCGACCGTGAGCCACCCGGTCGCGGAATCAAAAAGACCTTCGTTCACGCCCGCGATGCGCAGCACAAGCGACGGCGCCCACTCTTTTCGCCACTCCATCGTGGGAAACACTTCCAACAGCTCTTCGATGCAGATCGACGCGAGTTGCACGATCTCTGGATGCATGTTTTGCTCAAACTGCATGCGCAGGAAGAACATCGTAAAGCTGAACGCATCGTAGCCATCCAGTTTCAAAATTCTACAGGGTAAGGCAACACACAGCTCATTAGATCTTTTCTCACATCGAGCGCTCCACCCTCCGATCAAACAACGTACTTGGCGCGCAGACACAACACAAAGTAGAGAAGAACGAATTCCATGTTCAGTGCTGGGAACGGCAGGATCGGTGCGGCTTTCTGCTTTTGCTCGCTGGTGCTCTTGGGGGTCACGTCGATCTTGCTCTTCGCGCTCATGGAACGCTTGCTGTCCTGGAAACCAAACGTGCGGAACGCATTGAGAAAATCGTACACGGTCGGCTGCCACTCCATGCGCAACGCTGTCATCTTTGAACCCAAGAGCACGCGATAGTCTTCGTTCGGGTAGCAAAACGCTGCACTCGGTAGTCCGGCCTGGAATTCCTGTGTAAGGCAACAACGAAGCAAGGGTTAGCGGAGTAGCATACGGCGGCTCAGACATATGATATTGTGCTTGCGGACTGCGGTGGAGATATGCGTCGGACGGGTGACCATGAATAAATTACTAAGACAGCCGCGCACGACATGGCTGTCGCTGTGTGTCGCCACTAAATCCGCAATCAACAGCACAGCACAGCACATAAACGTTAGTACTGATCCATTTCGCACACTCACAGCGTAAATTGCAGTCGACTCACTTGTACTAAAGAGCCATGCGCCAATCTTCGCGGGCAGCGCTGGTCCATTGGCGTCACTTGTCTTTGCGTCCTTGGCCAAGACGCAGCGCAGGAGAATCGCTTTGCTCCAGAGCAACGCGCCAATCTCGTTCGCGTCGTTCGACTCCATGGCTTTGTACACGAGCTTCAATTCACTGTTAAGTTCGGCAGGCGTGGCCTCATACCGACGGTACGGGAGCGGCTCCGTGATGGGCGAGAAGACGTAGCCGAAGCGCTCCTGGTTCTTCGGGAGCTCGTCCGTGAAGAGGTGGTTGTCGGCCGAGAGGCTCGTCATGTTGCTCTCCATGGCGTTCATGAGCTTGCCGAGTGGCGACGCGCCGTCGAACGCCGGGTTCTGCAGCGACGTGTCGCACTCGTCGCGCAGCTTCTGTAGCTTGCGCTCGCGCGCCTGCTTCTTGCGCTTCTCCTCTAGGTCGTTGTCCAGCAGCGCGTCCAGGCTCATGAACTCGTCCAGAATCGCGGTCTTGGCCGGAGCGCCGCGCTTGCGTTTCCTATCGTACACATAGAGAGGTGTACATATACACACACATGAGTCCACATATCACGAATGCTATTCGTGTACAGAGCAAAGCGCATAGCAGAAGCCAGGAAAATGTTCAAACTTACGAGTTGATGCGTCGCTTGTCGTCGTCCACTTTGGCCAAGAGCGCTTCGGCATCATCGTCACCATCGTCCGAGTCGCTATGCCAGTGCACACACATATACACAACACACACGCACACACACACACACACAATGAGCAATTCCTCTCCATAGTAGGCGCCATGGTGGCATGGTGACGCGACACCACCAAGAGCCGTACGTGGTAGCCTTCTTCTTGCTGGCGGGTTTCTTGGTGGCGCTGCCGCCTGCGCGCGTGGATGCCTCCGCCGCACTGAGGCTGCTGCCGATAGTCGTGCTGCTGATGCTCGTGCCCGCCTTGTTGATCGCGCGCGCGGTGCGGCGCGGCTTGTCCGTCGCTGTCGCAGCCATTTCAAATTCCCAGTTATGCTCTGTTGCGATGGACAAACTGTGGAAGCGGGTTCGCGGGTTTAGTTGGAATACGGGTTATGCAACTAAAACTCGGCCCATTGCGATGGAGTATCGTAGTTGTTCTCTTATATGCCACAGTTGGGTTTCACCCGCTTGTAAGTGGGTGAAACCTTGATGGCCTGACCATAACCCTTCCAGAGGGGTTTGGCTACGGTTGTTGCAGCAGTCCCCTCTTTTATGCGCTCACAGCGAAGGGAGTTGGTGGCTTTCGTTGTTCGTTGAGTTCCACAACACCTGGCAGCACCATTTTCTTTCCATGAAGCAGGTTTTCCATCTTTTCTCCATTTGTTTCCCCTCTGCTGCGTGCAAGGCGCATCAAGATGCAGCTGTGGATCAGCATCAGCATTTGCCACTTGCAACGCTAATATTGAAGTTGCCATGCAGTCTCCGCTAACCTCTTTGTGCACCAAAATGAAAGCTCGCAAGTCAATTGAGGATCTCCAGCGAACTCTTTTTCATTTCCCTTTGGCATCCAGGCGATGGACATGGATCGATCTTGCTTGTCTTTTTCTTTCGATTGCAAGGGTGTCCTGTTTTTGTGTCCTAGTTTTGCGAGTTGCAAGTCAACTCAGGTTGTGGATGTCGATGCTTCGATATTTGCTTTTTCCGACATTCAATTGGTCAATATTACTCAATTCTATCCAATGAGAGCGCAAATTGCAAAGGTTCCATATATAAAACGGTGAGCAGCAGCAGGCATCGTCCTGCTTGCGATGGCGTTGGCATGGCTGTGCACACAACACTAACCCACCATTCGCGATCCTGAGTGTACCCCTGCAAGCCGCGCTTGCCGACGAGCGTACCCCCTGCAGTTCGGTGGTTGTCTTGCTGCTATAGAGTGCGTGCGGTTGCGTGCAGATTCAGCACGCGCAAGTGGCTCCTGAACAGCAGCAAACAACACGTACACACACACAACGCACGCTTGCAGCAAACAACCAGCGCGCCCCCAGAAATAAACTCGTAAAAAAGCAGAAACTGCTCGCAGATACAACCATCAGGCAACAAGGGTCGCCCCGCAATCGCAGGATTTTAAGCAGGACGCGCATCCATTCTTCCACATACCAGTATTTATCTGCAAGCGCAGCAGCCGCGACACCCGCAGTCGATTGTCTACCAGCAAGAGCGAGCGAGGTGTGTATTGGAGTTACGCGCTGTGCTGTGTTTGAGCTGTGATCTTTAAACGGCGCATATTCGGCAAACAAATAACCCAGCAAGCAAAAACAATCACTCCTGCGCCACCACTTGCATGACGCTGTCGAACCAAGTGGCAGGGTACCTGGACACGGCGGCGGGGGTCAAGCGCGCGCACCAACCAGCAGCAGCGAACATGGCGACGGCAGCGGAGACCACGAACGACTGGCGCGTCGCGTACACTGCGGGCGACCGCACGCGCAGTCTCGTTGAAGGCAAGCGCCTGCATGTAATTGCGTCGACAAGTTGCTAATGTGTGGTTACTCATGAAACGCTCACATGCTGCATGCTTGCTTGTTTGCTTGCTCACATATCATTTTTTCTACGAAAATGCAGCCGAGGTGATCTCCGCAATCGAATATGACCGATCGGGCGATTTCCTCGCCACAGGCAACAAGAGCGGCCGCCTCACCATCTACGCGCGCAACGGTTCGCACTCCTCCGTAAGTCTCGTTTGCACATGTTGTTTGCACATGCTGCATACTTGTCGACAAGAAAGCGTAACCATGTTGTCCTTGCTGTCCTGTGTCCTCTAGGACAAAGCGAGCATGTTCGGGTCCTCATCTCGACCCGTGCAATACGCGCCGTACACCGAGTTCCAGAGCCACACGGCCGAGTTCGACTACCTCAAGAGCCTCGAGATCGAGGAGAAGATCAACCAGATCCGCTGGGGCCGCGCGAGCAACAACGCGCAGTACCTGCTCTCGACCAACGACAAGACCATCAAGCTCTGGAAGGTCTGCGAGCGCAACGTGCGCGAGGTCACGCAGTACAACGCGCAGGCGCTGTCCACGGGCGGCGTCTCCAGCAGCAAGCTACTCGCGGCGGGCATGAATGGGATCCGACTGCCGCAGTGCGCCGTGCGCAACCGCGTGACCGCGAGCACCGCCAAGCGCGTCTACGCCAACGCGCACACGTACCACATCAACTCGATCGCGCTCAACTCGGACGGCGAGACGTTCATGTCGGCCGACGACCTGCGCGTCAACCTCTGGAGCCTCAGCCGCACGGACCAGAGCTTCAGTGCGTTTTTGTGCTTTGTATTTGAATATTGGACTTTTTTTCCTTTTGGCAATGGCTCACAGTGGCTTGTATTCGCTTGAGTAGACATTGTGGACATCAAGCCGCGCAATATGGAGGAGCTGACGGAGGTGATCACGGCCGCAGACTTCCACCCGTCGCACTGCAACATCATGATGTACAGCACGAGCCGCGGCGCAATCAAACTCGGCGATATGCGTCAGGCCGCGCTCTGCGACTCGTACTGCAAAGGTATGACTCTGGTACGCTTGCCCTTGATCCAAGCGATAGCCAGGCTCACACACTCTCATTATGTCACAGTCTACGAAGAGCAGGAAGACCCCGAGGCTCGCAGTTTCTTCTCCGAGATCATCGCGTCGATCTCCGACATCAAGTTCTCGCCCGACGGCCGGTACATCATCGCGCGCGACTTCCTCACACTCAAGATCTGGGACGTTAACATGGACTCGAAACCCGTGCAGACCATCAATGTGCGAAATTGTAAAGCTACCTTACCAGGTTGCAAGTCTTCTCTGGACTAACGTCATTTTGATTCATCATTATAGATCCACGAGCATCTGCGCCCGCGCCTGGGCGATTTGTATGAGAGCGACTGCATCTTCGACAAATTTGAGTGCGCTGTGAGTGGCGACGGCAACAATTTTATCACGGGCTCGTACAACAGCGAATTCCATATTTATGACCGCTACGGCCGTAGCGACATCTGCATGTCGCCCAACCCGGGGCGGGCCGCGCGGCGCCACTCGATGCCGCACCACGCGCTCGCGCAGCAGTTCTCTGCCGCTGCTGGCCACGTGACGCCGTCGCCGCAGTCGGAAAGCACCGATGCGCTCGACTTTTCGAGGAAAGTGCTGCAGACCAGTTGGCACCCGACGAAAAACGAAGTCGCCGTCTCCATCCGCAACAATCTCTATGTCTATAGCACGTGATGGGAGGCAGAACAGGAAAATCGCAAGTTTATACAAAGCATCAAGTGGAAATGTTCGCGCTGCTCCGAAGTGGAAAAAGAAAGAAAAAGTGATGATTCATGCAACGCCAACACAGCAAAAGAAAACACAACAAACAAGACAAACACTTGGAAAACCATGGATCGCCTTTTTGTTTTGCTTCATCGAGTGTCTGCATTCTCCTTCCTGGCGGGAAGATACAATTTGCGCTTGTTGTTGTATTGCGTATGAGTAGTTTCTTTTGTTTATCTTGAAGCAACGCGACGCATGCGTTCCTCTTCTTGATTCAAATTCGTTGCAGCGGAATCTCAACTATGTCAAAATGGCCTTGGATTCGTCGAATTCGATCTCGCCGCTGCCATCGACGTCCAGTTTGTTGGTCATCTCCTGCAGCAGAATCAACACACATGTGATGTTGTGAATATGACGGGAGAAAAAGACTGATTGTTCCATCGAACAGGTCACCTCAATGTTGATGGTGAGACCAAATCGCCCTTGATGATCTTTACGAGCGTCTCTTTCCGCACAAAGCCGCTTTTGTCCGTTTTCCCGCCACACGCCACAAACGCATCGACTGCAAGAACCAAGATTTGACAACATCAATTTCGTCTCAGTAACGTGTGAAGAAGGAACAAAGTTGCCTTTTCGTAAATGACAACGCACTCATATCGCTGTCGTCTTCGTACATGGCGGCGCGATCTTTCTGGTTGTCGATGACTTGGAGAAACTCGGCAAAGTCTGGCAGCACCAGATTTTATCACCGCATATTAGCTCCAACCACACTTCTCCAATGAGGATGCGTTTGCGTTGGATAACTTTACCAATGGCGCCACTCATGTCTTCGCCGACTTCGCTAATCATCTGGAAAAGCTCTTCCTCCGTCGGCTGCTGCCCCATCGCTGCAACCGAAGGCGAGAACGACTTTCAGCATACTTGCTGCATGCGGCTGGAGAATGACGAAGCGCTAAATAATTGTTTTGTGTACCTTCAAGGACTTGGTGCAGCTCCCAGACATCAATCGGTCCGCTCCTGCGAACACATTCACGAGAAGTTTGTAAGATGAAAGGAATCGAACAAACTGGTGGCTCGAAGTTCCTCGTGGATACACCAGATACCGATCCTTGTCAAATGCCAGGAACGCTTCTCGGCACGCATCGATCTCGTCCTACGCCAGCACCATCTTGGCAAAGAATGCTTTCTCTCCACTGGTCTCCTTTCCGATTCACGCAAGATGCGTCTTTTCAATGTCAGCACAAAGTAGAAAGGAAGTAAAAGTATCTCCAAATACCCAGCAAAACTTGGTGCGGCGTGTGTCTTCGTTGATCTAACTATCAGTCAGTCACATTTTCGTTTTCTTTTCTTTCTCCACCAAACATCGCAGCAATACGCAACAAAGACTACAGGAAAGGAATGAACGAGGAGGGTAACAGTTCCTTACTCAAGGCAACAGGGTCAGCTTTCCAGGATTTGCTTCGGTTGGTCGCCGATGGCGATGGTGTTCTGCAGCAAATAGTTTTCGTTGTTGGCTTCGACTTGCTGGAGATCGTACTTGTAGTTCACCATCATCCCCGCACTTTGATGAAGTCCCTGCACGAGCGAATGCAACAGGAAAATGATGAATTCAGTGCTGCGTTGACACCAAAAACTACTCATTCATTGTGACGGCCACCTACCTTTGGCGACGGATCCGCGAGCCAATTGATGCGTTCAAAGATCGCGCCATTGCGAATGTGGAAGTTCGAGACAGGGCAAAGCGCTTTGCCTCGCTTTTTCTCTTGGTAAATGTACCGCGTCCCCAGCTTCAATAGAATGGGCTTCAACGCATTCTCCAAATTCGCATCTTCCCACCAATTTTCGACTGCTAACGCCTCGAGAACGACTGCCACGGCGGACGCTGAATCTGCGGTGGAAACTCGCGTGGACACCACCGACTTGAGGCGTTCAAGGTGCGCTTCATGCACGAAGGACCCATCGGCGCTGAGACGATGTGTCTCAAGCCACGCCACGAATTGCGGCATCGGACTCAGTGTCGCAAACGTATCCAGCTGCGTATGCTCCGACTTCAGCGCTTTGGCGACTTCTTTGATGAGAAAGTTGCCAAGATCCACACCCTACAGTTGATTTCATATGATGTAAAATACGCTATGAGGATTCCTCCCTTGATATGTGAAAATGGCACAAAGGTACAATCATGAAGAGCTTTACCTGAAGACCCTTCTGGGTGGAGGAGATGGAATAGAAGATTGCCGCTTTCGCGTCATGTTCATCGTCCATCGTCTCCGTTTCCTCCCGGATGTACTGCATGCTCGACGCGATTTCTTTCACCAGCGCCACGTGCACAAAGACGAGCGGCTCATCTGGAACGCTACATGGGTGAAGTTAGCGTTAATTCCACCCACTTATGGCTGTAACTCCTTTTGTCCGACGATATTGATTGCCCTGGACGTACCTGGGGTGGAAAAATGCGAAGCAGCGACGTCCCTTGCCTACGACATTAGCAAACAACAAAAAAAACTGGATAAGCCACATACGATAACGTCCTAGCATCTCAACACTACTGATTGCACATACCAAGTCGTCGCTTTAGTTCGATGATTGTACCAACTGGGTGCACGGCTTCGTACCGAATAATCTTCTCCAAAAGCTGTCCAGGCGAACGCTCATACGTGACACGCTCGAGGTTAAGGAATCCGACGCTAAACCAGGATGCCAGGAAGTTCTACACAGCCGCAGGGACACGCACCAATTGCCTGAGTGCCTGTGGACAGTCCAAAGCAGTACGGCTGCTTCAACGTACCTTGAGACTGACGTCAAGGGATCGCAGCGCGGCGGCTTCGCTGCTCTCCAAGCCTTTCTTGCGCAGGATCTGCAGCAAATCCGCACGCATATGGACCAAAAACAGCATTCCACCTTCACGTTGCGACAGGATTTGCTGGAAAAAGGTCTTTGGGATACGACAAGAATCAAAAGCAAACCGTTGAATCAATGGATGAGCAAGTAACCCACGGAATGTGAGTGAGAGAGCTGTCCACGCACCTCGTACAACGGACTCAACGCCTGGCGCAAATTGCGGAACGTGCGCAAGTAGCGCTCGATGTTCTCATGCTCCCAGTCGATGTTAAGAGCATCGTCGTGGGGGCCCTGCACTTTGGACATGCTCTCGTGGAAATATGCGAGGCTTTGCTGCAACTGTATCGTGTCAAAACCACCACCATATTCAGCGATTTCGCAATGTAACAGATACATTGAAGCATATAAACTGAATTGCAATTTGCGACGTACTGCTGTCGTGTCAACATGCAGATCGCGCGCCAAGATGAGCAGGAAATGCTTCTTCTCGTCGATGTTCAGCGTGCGGTACTTGGAGCAGAGGCTCTCGATCACCACGCGCGGCACGAAATCTACACATACCGCAATGAAACATACAGCAAACGCGTCTTGTTATGAGCGAAATTCATCCATCCGGTTGTCGTTCATCTAACCAAATGCCACGTACCTCCTGTGTTCGCCTTGGTTTTCACGACCTCTTGGATCATTTTCGCGAGTCGCTGACGGTCTTCGGCGCTCGGATGGCTCAGATCAATCTGCTGCAAGAGCGATGACGGTACTGCCGTTGCCTCTGCGTTGCAGTCGCCATTGTCCGAGCTTGCGCATGAAAAGAATCGGTTTGGCATGACAGCGCCACCAATACTGCGACCGCCGTATTGTGGCCCCTGCGGGACCTGAGTGAGCGAGAGAGCCACCGTTGCGCTCACCGAATTGACACGCAGACCGTGAGTCACGCGAATGCGCGCTGTTCGGCCCCACGTCACGCTTGGGAACGCGCGATTCGCACGCGCAAGCAGCCCCATTTTCATTTTCCCTGCTTTCCCCCTTGCGTTTGATGCAGAACACATAAAAAGTGGTGTAGACACTGCCGATAGACATTTGTGAACCCTGCTCTTGAAGTTCGGAAAAAGAGGGGGTACAATAGGAACGAAGTACTGTGGGAGTATTAATTGTACCCCATGGAACATGTTGAAGTTGAAAATAAAAAGGACAACCATGCATTTATAACGCTACGATGGTTAAACGTGGCTCCAACTATTCGTACGCTGCGCACGATAGACGAGCACTAGAGCACGACGGGTCATGGGTCTTCACGCGTTGGTTGCTGTTCTGCCAACGGATAGTAAAGCCACGTGGCTTCCACGTCTCGAGTGGAAAACATACAGGGCTCAGACAGAGAAACCGTGAGTGGGATTACGAACGTTGGCATTTGCCCGCTTTGCAGGCACAGCAGAGGCGTCGATCGTGCGGTGGCGCCTCCTTTTCCACTTTCGTGTCGGGACGCATCGAGTCGCGAAGACCAAAGAGCAGCTGCAGCTTGGAATACACGCGCTCAAGGTACGTCTCTTCATCGACCGTGCACGAAACGTTGCCTTTGCACTTGCGGCACGCCTGGTTCCACACGATCACGTCAAATTTGAACTGATTCCCCGCATCTTTGACAAAGACCTCGACAAAGATCTTGCCGCTCGACCACTGTGGACACGTCTTCCTCCTTTGCTTCTTCCTCTGCTCCAGGTATCGGTTAGTTTGCGCTTTGCTTCCTGCCGATGGCACTTCTCCGTTCTTGCACACGAATTTGCCGACGAGATATGTCGATGCGTAGTTGCGGCCGCTCTGGTAATGCGTGCGATTCGGCTCGTGCACGATCCATTTGGCGGATTGCGGGTGCTCATCCGCGAATCGCAGCGCCAGCGCGATGTTCAAGCGATTGAAGCGTGTGCAGCTGCCTTCCGTTTCCCCATCGACACTGGTCGTGTCGCCGCCGCGCCACTCGAGAAGCTGTCGGCGGTAGTCCGCTTTAGCTTGTGCGCGGCGTTGCTCGCGATCGCGCGTCTCTCGCTCACGCTCCAGCACCTGCTGGCGAGCGATCGCTTCATACAGCGCAAGCCGATGCCTCCAATGCTCCTTCTCTTCCTCAATCTCTTCATCCCACGCTTGCTGCTGCCGTCGATGCTCCTGCTTTTCCTCTGTCTCGTGCGCCTTGGATGCGAAGATGTCCATTTCGATCACACAGCAAACACCACACCAAGTTGGCGAGGCGGCCAACGACGACGGCAAGCACCTTTGGCAGCGACGGCTCCATGGCATAAATTGCCGGTTGGCTGTAATTGCTCAATATCGCATCATGGTAAATCGTGCCATCATGTAGTTTACGATATGGCAGTGTAGTTTACTTCGCTCAAGCACTGCTGACGCGCATTGATCACAGTAGCTGCCATCTCCAACTCACAGACGCAATAATCTTTTCCGAGGTTGTGCCATTCAAGTCACTAGATTCTGCCGTTTTCTTGCTGTCGCTGCTGTCATTAGAGGCACGTTACAGGCTCCTGAGGAGCATTTATCACAGCGGCGCATATGATGGATATTGGACTGCTGGTCGACATCTCTCTTCAAGATCCGCAACATATGGAATGAAGTCAGATTCAACTGTCTGATCCAGCATCAGCTTTTTCAGATATGATTGGCTGAAACCACGCTATTTTTGGAGGGTCAGCTCTGAGTCTCTCAAGAAGCGCGTGCTGTGCATACTGCTGCCATCTGGAGCTCTTCCTAGACGCACACTCGCTGGCTCCACGCGTCCCCGCAGACATGATGCTGCGCACCGGATGGAGGTACCCGCGTGCCGTCCACGCGGCCATTTCTCCTGCTGCTGCGGCGCCTACTGGCTCGCTGTCGTGTCGAGGTCGCCGCCTCGCGAGCAGCAGCGACAGTTGCGGACTCGTTATGCGCCGCGCATTCGGTACTAACGTTGTCCCCCCACCCTCCTCCTCTCCTGCGCCTAGAAACCAATTGGATCGGAGGATGACCAGCAGCAACAACACCAGTGGTGGGGATCCACCATCGACGATCGTGGACGAGAGAGCGCCGCTCACGGGGGGCGAGTTACCGATCGTGTCTTCCAAAGTAAGTGGCGTACGAACAGGCGTGTTTACGAGGTGATAATGCTTGTATTGATGCTTTTTTGCTGCATGGACGATAGACTGAGATGAAGAACGGCGCTTCCAGTGCAAACGCGGCTTCCTCCCACCTCGAGTCAACGTCGCTTCATGTGGCTGCGAGTGACGATGAAAACGCCGCAGAGCCGCAGCTTTCGTGGCGAGAGCGCGCCAAGACGTTTGCGATCGAGTACGGCCGCGTCGGCGTGTGCACGCACATCGTGCTGTCGATCGCGTCGTTCTCCACGATCTACGTCGTGGTCTCCAGCGGGGTCGACGTGAGTGCGATGCTTAACGCTGTCGGGTATTCCGTGAGCGCGAAAGACTCAACCACGAACTCCGCGGGCTCGTTTGTGATCGCGTACGCGATGTACAAGCTGCTGTCGCCCGTGCGATGGCCACTCACGTTTGCCGTGACACCTGTGGTCATGCGCGCACTGCGCAAGCGAGGATACATGCTCCCGGCAGCAGCAGCGCAGCTGTCGTCCCGTCGATCGTCGCCTACGCATAGTGACTTTGTTGACCGCAAGAAATAAGCAGTCACATCTATAAACAAAGAAAACACCCAATAAATACTAAACGCATGCCCATTTAAATACTTGTGCGCTAGTTTGTAGCTTCGGTGTCTACATGGATGTATCTTCTGGACTGATGAGCGCATCGACGAACGCCTTCTCGCCTGTGCCGCTCTCGATCATGTGCTGCACGGAGAGGAAGCCGTCGGTGTTCATGCGCAGGAACGTCTCGTTGGAGCTCGCGAGCGCCTTAAACGCCTGCTGCAGCACTGCGACGTGGAATGTCGCCGCGCATTTACCACTGCCGCCGCCATCACCGTCGTCTTCATCAGCGGCAGCACAGAAAAAATCAATAAATGCCTTGGACGTGACGCCAAATTCGATCTCACACGAGCCCGTTTCCGACGTCGCGCTGAGACTGAGGCACTTGTGGGACTTGGTGCGTGCGCGCGCATCGTCGCCAAACATCGCGATCGTCACGGATGCTGCGCTCGGCAAGTCGTACAGCTCTGCGAACGCGTCATGCAACGGCTCAGACTGGATGATGCAGCGTCCGATGACCGCCGAGTGCTCAAACGCACTCTCGAACTCCAGCTGGCTCACATCGTTGCCGTCGTGCTCGAGAACTTGCATCGAGCATTCGCAGATCACGCCATTGTCTTCAACGACAAGCAGCAAGTGCGCCGTTTCCGGGTCGTAACTCATGCGCAACGACGTCGTTGGCAGCGCGCTCGGACCAAAGATCGACAGACACTCGATGAGCGTATTCAGATTTAACGCAAAGCTCAGCTGCAGGATATCGTCTTCGTCTTCATCCTCACCCCCAGTGCCGTTGACGACTGCAAACTCGTAGGACTCGAAGAGCTCGCTAGCCGCAGACGTCTTGATCTGCAGCGACTTTCCCTTCGAGTGCGCAGTGAACAGGATCCCGTGGCGGTCGATGTCGCAGCGGATGCGCTGGTCTTTTCTGCCCGGCGACGCCAGACAGCTCAGCAACGTCACCAGGAGCTTCACGCTGTCCGTCGTGCACAGCAGCGTCAGCTGCGGACTCTCTCCTCGCCCCTGCGGCTGTTCACTGTCGCTCTCGCTGCAGTCTTGTCGGATGCGCCGTCGCTGCGGCCGCGTCGTTGTGCCAGCAGCATCGTCGTCGTCATCACTCGCGGTGCGTGCCATTTTGCTCATTGGTCGAAGCTGCTGGCGCCAAAAATGCCATCTGGAAAATGGAGCAGTATTTGTACCCCACAGGAGGGGATACTATACAAAATTGATTTTATTCTGTCCTTTGCAGTAAGAGGCATGCTTTTTGAGAGGATGTACGGTACTGTGTGCTGTTTCACAGATAGATAGATGGCTACACTTTTAGCAATTGGAACCTGTGTCGAATAGCTACTTTTGCAAACGAAAAAAGCAAAAAATGCTGAGTGCAGCGCCAGCGCCAGGCGCGATCGCTGGCTACGAGACGCTTGCGCTGCTGGGCAGCGGCCAGTACGGCGACGTGTACCTCGTGAAACGGAAGCGCGATGGACAACAGTTTGCGGCAAAGCTATCGAACCAGACAGGTGGCAGCCGCATCTGCTTACAGCAAGCTAAACAGGAAGCCGAGCTGCTGAGCCAGATGCGGCATCCAAATATCACACAATGCATTAAAGTGGTGGAAGACTGCGCCAAGTTGGCGATCGCCATGGAGTACGCGAGTGGAGGCGATCTGGATTCGTATCTGAGAACTTACCAAGACAGGTAGAGTGACATACTCTGCCGCTAACACTTAATGACGTAACAGCGACTGACGATTGAGCCAACTGCATAGGCACGAAGTCCTAAGTGAAATGGAGGTCATGCGAATTTTCATCCAGATCAGTTTGGCACTATCCTATCTGCATGAGAATCGAATCCTACACAGGTATGCTTCCACAAAACTGAGGTCATATGAGAGAAGGCTATCTAAATGTACCAACCAGCTTGTGCATATTCTCGAATGCAGAGATCTGAAGCCAAAGGTAATGCGACGTCTCCTTTTGCCTAAATGCACGCTACATGCTTCTGTCCCTGTGCTCTCATTTTTTTATGACGCAGTAGAATATACTATTAGACGCCAACGGAATCGTGAAAGTGAGCGACTTTGGCGTGTCGCGGAGATTGCAGAACTCGCTCGATGCTGTACACACTGTCATCGGAACCCCGTTCTACATGTTCGTCCTCACGTCGAGCCATGTGGCCAAGCTATTGCCATTTCCGTCGTAACGCGATTTGTATCCACTTCTCCCTCCTAGGTCACCAGAGCTAATGGAAGATCACCCATACGATTCCAAGAGCGACGTGTGGAGCTTGGGATGTGTGCTGTACGAACTCGCCACTTTCTCCCCACCATTCAACGGGAAAGCCATTGGTGCTGTCGCGTATCAGATCCTGAACGCGGAGCCCGCTGCGCTGCCCTCTCGATTTTCTCACCCGTTTCACGATTTGGTAAAGAAATTGCTCACGAAAGATCCAAGGGTGTGCACATTAATGCTTTATGCGCGGTCATCTAGTAATTGGATGCTAATGACTATCGTTCACTACAACTTCATATGGCCAGAAACGGCCAGACATGAAGAAAATCCTTCAAAGCGACATCGTACAGCATCACATGCTCCAGCTGATGAGCGTGACGACATTTCAGCAATCAAGGCATTTGCAGCGAAGTGCTCTGGGGATTGCGATGAACGATAACCATGGCAACCCGTTTAAGCAGCGCTACGAGGCAATGGCAACGCCATTTGCCGCCTCTGCTCATACTCCTCCAGAACGCGAAATCCAGCACAACCAGGCCCAGCAGCAGCAGCAGCATCCAACTCACATTCTACCAAAACCAGTCCAGATTCAAGGCGATGCCGCCACAGCACAACAAATTTTCTTCGAGAACCAGGTTGAAACGCAGCGCATGAACAAATGCCACTACAGAAAGCTAAAGTTGTTACGATGCTCTACTCTCTCTCCCTCCCTCCATGCAGGCAGCCGCGCGAAAAAACGAAGAGCGCGTCGACAACGAAAAATCGGCACCGGCAGCGTTCATGGACGTCCCTGATGCTCCAACAGACCTCCACTGCGTTCGCCAACAGTAACCACCGGTTCTCAGCGTCCAGAAGGAACGAAACGATAGTGCCCATCAACTCGCTCTCGAGCAAGCGCGCCAGCGCTTTCTTGAAAGCGCTCGCGCTGCCAAAGCCAACAAACAGTGCGCACTGGAGGACATGAAGGGATCCTCTAGCGAACTACACGCTTTTGGTGACAAGAGATCAGAACGCATGATGCCTCCCCCAGCACCTCCCGCGGTCCCGCTCAACGTCCGCAAGGAGCAACGCAACAGCGCGTACGTCCGCGCGTTCGCCAATCCACTCCATGCAATCGATAGTGGTGTGGCTTTGCGATCCTTAACCTGGGTTGATACATGTGAAACCCTTGCAGATCGAGTTATGAGGAGATGCTTGAAGCCGAGCGACGACGCGTGCGATTGGAGACCAAAGCGCTGCACGAGCGCATGCGCGGCTTACAGCTCAACGGTGCATCCAGCACTCCGTCAGCAGTGGCAAACGCCGAGACATAGTGAAGTGCACGCGTGCCTCTTGCATACAAAATGTAGCCATATTGGCCAAGCAAGTGTAGCCATGCTGCCTATCACGGCCAATAGTGACATGGCACTCAACATTAGTGACATGCACAATTAGTGACCTTCAAATCCCTCTTTGAATGATGAGTGTGTCATTCTGCAACGATCACGAAGATGAGCGCCGCCAAGAAGTTCCTGAGCCTCGGGTGCGTCCGTCGCAGCTTAGTTTGCGCGCGTCTCTGTGTGCCACATGCGCGCTGTACATGCGTGCGTGTGTGTGCCATGTCCTCATACTGAGCCACTGCCTCGTGAAACTCACAGGAAGAAGATCATTGCGATCGGCAAGAACTATGAAGCGCACGCGCGCGAAATGGGCGCCACGCACGCGCCTAAGGACCCCGTGATCTTCCTCAAGCCCACCACCAGGTATGCCACTTGCGCGTTGTACAGGATATCTCCCCTCTCTCCTATTTCCTGTCTCCCCAGTATTGACGACGGTTGTGTATCTCTGTTGAACAGCTACGTGGCGAACGGCGGTAGCGTGCTGCTTCCTCCAGGGATCGGTGACGTCCATCACGAAGTCGAACTCGGCGTACGTTTCCCCTGTACCCAGTAGCTTCGTATTGTGTATTAATGTGGCGATGTGATTGTGTGAACCATATATTCAGGTCGTGATCGGCAAGGGCGGACGCGACATCGCGGAGCAGGAAAGCATGAGCCACGTCGCCGGATACGTGCGTAAAGGCATTTTGCATACGTTTATTTTGACAATGCGATGAGAGCTCATGCGGGGTGTCCGATTATGTGGGTTCGATTGCGCATTGCAGGTCTTGGCGATTGACATGACGGCGCGTCACCTGCAGGACAAGGCCAAGAAGGCGGGACTCCCGTGGACTCAGGCCAAGGGGTTCGACACGTTCACACCCGTGAGCGAGTTCATCCCGAAGGAAGCCGTACCAGACCCGCACAACCTCGACTTGTGGCTCAAGGTCGGTGTGAATGAAGCTCATAAGTGTTATAATCTCAGACCTTGATCTCTAAGTCATGTGTATACAAACAATAGGTCGATGACGAGCTCCGTCAAGACGGCAACACGTCCGACATGGTGCACAAGATCCCGTTCCTCGTCGCGCACGTGAGCCGCATCATGACGCTCGAAGAAGGCGACGTGATCATCACGGGAACCCCCGAAGGCGTCGGTCCAGTGCCGCCCAACAGCGTACGCTACACGAGTTTCTCCTGGCATGCAATCGAGGCTTCGGATTCGCTTATACGCGTGCTTACTGTATCGTGTGGGATTGTTCGTAGGTCATGACGGCTGGCATCAAGGGTCTCATCGACGTTCGCTTCCCTGTTGAAACCCGCAAGTACAAATTGTAGGAACAGAGTCTCCACCACATCTCCACGACACAACGCACAAAGGTTTTTGTTTTGTTGATTGCTTACGTGGACATCATCGTTCCTTTCCTGCTCCATTTTCTTTAACCTACCTACACAAGCAGCACTGTCTAACTGGTGACCAGACGCTCCATGACAGTCACGAGCGAGCTATCGACCTGCGTTTTCCGCAACGAGGTCACCTTCCGCAGGCGTTCCCGACGATTGAAGATGCTGCGCGCGAATTGCGCACGCACGGCCCAGCCTCGGTAGATCGACTGGATTCGGAGCGCAGCGGCATCGTGGGGGAGATTACGAATCGCTGTGAGAGCGTGCTCACGGACTCGCGCCGATGTATTCGACGCTTTACAGAACTGGATTAGAGTGCCGAGCACGCCGCGCTTGACGAGTTCGCTCCGAGACGCGTGCACCATGGACATGGCCGTGATGGCGCGAGTAACCTCGTAGAGCACTTCGTTGTTGCGCGAGACCGGACAGACGTACTTGACGAGGATCGCGAGCACGCCCTCGTCAACGAGTTTCAAGATATTCTCGGGTCGTTCGGCAAAGTTGGCGATCGTGCGCGCAATGTTGTACCGCGTTTGCACGAGCGGGTGGAACGCAAATTCCTTCAGAACCTGCAGCAATTGAGGTTTGCACATCGTGATTCGCGAGTTCTCGTCTTCCGTGAGCTGTGCGATCGCGCCAATTGCGTCAACCTTTATGCTGAAATCGTTGCCATGTAAGATCCCAAAGAGGCATTTCACGACCCCACGCGCCAGCAGCTCAATGTAGTGCTTGTACTCGGCTTCTTCAGTGGAATTGTGCTCTTGTGTCTCCTCAGCCACTGTCTTCGGTTGCTCATCGAGCTCGAGTTTTACGGTGTCGGAGTGGATGAGAACACTGTTGCTCTGCTGCTGCTCGCGTTGACGATCGCGTTCGCACTCTTTGCAGATCAAGAAGGTGAGCAACGTGATCACGGACCACCGCACGCGCTTGTCGGGTGATGCGTACAAGGTTTTACTCGCGATGTAGTCGACGAGCTTCGACCGGATCACGTGCTCTCGGTTTGCCGGATTCTTCGCCATTTCGCAAAAGAGCACGAACACAGGTCGCAAGATCGTGTTCATTTCACTTGGCATCGGCAAAGTGCACGAACTGTGCGGGCAGGAGATGAAAGACGTCACCACTCCAGCGATCATTCCTGCCGAAACTTGCAGTCCAGTTCCCGACTGCGAAATCGCAGACCGTCGACTTGAATTGGCACTTGCCGCTGCCGAACTTTGGCGACGGTCAGTGAAGAACCTATTCGGCTTGTGCGAACCTGATCCACTCAGTAGTCTGCGGTTGCCGGGAAAGCAGAGTTGCACGATCCGTGGCAACGCATTCGCAGCCACGAGCGCGACGTGGTTCCTCTTGTGCAGCGCGAGTGCCTCGATAATCGAGACCACGAGCAAACAGATTTGTAGGTTCGTCTTGGGCGAATCGAGGAACAGGAGCAGCGTCGACACCAGGTTAAGTTTGACGAATCGGCGTCCGTTTTCCTCTTCAGATACCAGCAGATGCACGAAACTCAGCAGCTCGCGTCGAAAGCGGAAATCCTTTTCCATGTACGGATCACAGAGAATCGAGGCGAGGGTCTCGAAGTGCGTCGTCGAGTGGTAAAAGAGAAATCGGTTGTCGCGACACGCGGCCAGTTGATGCAGAATCGCGGCCGCGAGGCAGCGGATGTGCGAGTCCTTCGACGTGCATGACGACGTTCATCAAGGAGAGCGCGGTTTTTCACCAGCAAAATTCGCTCAACCTCGCTGTCGAGCCTTTGTGTCAAGCTCCATTTGTCGAACTGGTCGATCTTGAAACTGAACCGTGCTGTTTAGATGCGACGAGGCATCATATCTATCGAGCGCATAGTGTGTGCAAACAAGGAAATCATCCACGTGTCGAACTGCTGGATCCGTTACTGCATGCGATAGTCTTGCTTCGACTATGCGAGAGTACCTGCAGCTTGGTTGATTCAAATTTAACAGCAAAACAATGTTGGCGGCGCACCATTTGCATCTAGGCCATGTCTCTCCTCTCCCATCGCCAAAAAGTGAGCCTCTCTCTTTCTTTCCGAGACATTCTGTTTATTGAGTTGTTATCATTTCCCAAACCTCACATACGCTCATAAAAAACAATGCCATGGAGCACATACCACTGCAAAGCTGTCAGCAAAAAAAAACACGTGTGTGCCAACCCTCTTTTCCCTTTGTGGCACCTTTGTGTGTGTCGTTGCTTAACTTGTTTGCTGGACGTAGCTTTCAAACACTGGTCTAGCAGCCTTAATGTTAAGGTGGATCGTGGACGGTTCTGTGGTAAAAGAGAAACAACGCAATACAGAGCAAATCAGATCATGTCAGTGTACCCCGTCAAACAAAAGAGCAATAAGTCAGAGGCATCGTACGGATGTTTTGGTCCGACATGATCACCATAATGTAGGTGTTGGTCGTGAAAAAGTCGATGAACGCCGTGAAGTTCGAGTTGCGGACCTCCATGCCCTGAAATTGAGCCTGCGTCTTGCTGCAACTGAGCTTGAATTGCTTGATGATGTTACTGATTTTTTCGAAGCGATGGATATCGCGGTGGTTCGCATGCGTGGCATGCGAGATCACGAGGAACGTCGCGCGCTCGAACAGCACGACTTCGTCGGCGTTGCAGATCGAGCAGAACGTGTTCAAGTGTTTCTCAAGGTCCTGCATGTTTGGGATCAGCGAATACACGATCGACGACCACGCACGGTACAGAGTCTCATCCCAAATCGAAGTGCCGAAGCACACCGTTGGCAACGCTCCCGTTCGGGACAGGATCATCTCCTTCTTTTGCTCGAAAACCTACATGTACCGAGAAGTAACGATATCGTACACACAAATTAGCAACGATGGCTTTGTGCCCCAGTGCGTTCGGTGAAACAAGAATGAATTGCCACGTACGCGTTCCCGTTGCTCCTCTGGGACTAGATCCATCTTGTGGATGAGCACAAACACCTTGGCATTGCTTGAGTTTTGGTCAATGGCCTCCAAGCAACCGTCAAAGTGCGCCATATCTTTCTACAAGGGTTATTGCACCGAATTGTTCACGCGCATATCAGTAGACACACAGCACAGCATACTTCAACAAGCGGACACACACGCACGTCGATTTCGCGGCTTTCAATATCAAACACGTAGATCAGGAGCTCCACGCTGCGGAAAATGTGGTCCCGCTGGCTTTCAAAGTAGTTCTCATAGAACGCATCTTGACTGTCGACAGCAATGCACAGCGTAAAGAGAAAATCCACAGCACAACGCGAAAGATAGCGTCATCACATACCCGCCGCAGTCCCAGAGGTTCAACACCAGATTGCCCAGAAATCGCACATGCGAGTGCTCCACATCCACTACATCGTGCACAGGCAGTCGTATCGTCAGTAGTCATCCCTCATTGACATCAGTCCCCCATTCATATTTGAGATATAGCATGAAGCTACATACAGGTTGGTCCAAGACGCATAGTGTCACGAGCTACGATAGGCATCATCACATAGTACATTAGCCCCCCACATCACATCACAGATGAAGCGCAGCACAACGCAAGAGACACAACCGAACTAGCAACTGCTACATCAATAAACGCCGCTGTTTAAGCAGCATGGTTGTCACTTTCTCTTACCGAGGTAGTTGGCGAAGATGATGGATCGCATCGACGTCTTGCCGGATCCGGACTTGCCCATCAAAAGCACCTAATCGCGCCAACCACAGCATCAGGACAAGAACTAGTTCAATACCTTCGACATACACACAATGACAGCGTCCAATAGACGCATTAAGGCCACGCACTTTCTTCTTCATCTTGGCTTCCTCGCTCGCTTCTTTCCCTTCTTTCCGCAATGGATGCACACAAGAATGCGCGCAACACACAAACAGAGACATCACGCAATTCATTTTTATCAATTCAAACATGAATTGCTCTCTCGCCAACTCATTATCGACTCATACAATGTGGCCCACATCGTTCTAGTACACCCTTTACTCACAAAAAAACCTTCGTACAAACTAAAAACCTCGTTGGAAACCAACAACGGGGCTTTTTCCCGTGGCCGCCCCTCGCGCGACCCGACAATTCAACTTGCCAGCCCCATAAACATCTCCTCCATAATGGCGCGGAAAGCAGCAGCGCCGCCCAAAGCCGCAACGATGGCGATGCCGACGTCTGCTCTCAATATGAACGTGATGCCGCAGTCAACGACTGCAGTCGCAGTTAACACGAAGACGCGCGTGGCGCCCAGCCGCAAGAGAAAGGACGGTAGCTTCACGGTGCGGCAGCTCAAGACCAAGAACCCGGACGACCCGCGCATGAAGTGGCTGCCGCGCTACGAGGCCGAGTACGGGCTCGAGCCTGAGTACGGGCCCAACGGCGAGGTCACGCAGGCAAAGTGCAAGTTCTGCGACTGCTTTGGGCGGGATGACACGAATTCCAGCAGCAATGTTTTCACAGCACCAGCACAACCATCGCTGCCATCGGGAGCAGATATTCTGAGCGGCGAGTTCACGGCGCTACTCGCGGGAGGAGGAGGAGGCAAGACGACGCGCAAGACGCGCACGACGCTGCACATGACGCGCTGCTTCCGCGCTGACAAGATGCGGCAGCACCTGGTGACGGCGCACGCGCACAAGTGGCAGCAGTACAAGCTGTTCCCGAAGGACTCGAAGGAACGCGCGACGTTCTTCGACCGCAAGGAGATCGAAGCCGTCGCGAAGCGCAAGCGCGGCGCATCCGCGACCGTGCGTCCGATCGCCAAGAAGAAAGACATTCACTACATTTTGCAGCAGTTCCAGGGCGAGAAGGCCGACCCGCGCATGCGGTTCCTGCCCCGGTACGAGACCGAGTACGGGTTGCTTCCGACGATCTTTGGTCCGAACGGCGAAGTCGTGCAGGCAAAATGCAAGTTTTGCCTCGTGTTTGGACGCGAGGATTTCCCGACTACGACACCGACAATGGACCCGATGAACCTGTGGGCAGAGGCAGCAACAATGGCGAACGCCATAAGCTCTGGCAGTGAGAACACACGACAACTCGTGACCAAATGCTTCCGCGCGGACAAAATCGGCCAGCATCTCATGAAAGCGCACCCACAGCGGTGGCAAGAGTACAAAGCCATCCCGGAGAACTCCAAGTTTCGCAAGATCTTCTTCGACCAGCACGTGCTTGGCGCGCCGCCGCGAAAGCTCGACGACACGATCTTTGTCGTCTTTTCGTCCATCGCAGACATCATCGCCCAGCTTTTCTGCAATTCCACAAGCCAGGGCAACGACTGGCAAGAGGATTATGTCAAGATTGACGAGCAGTTGCCCGAAGATATCAACACAGAGGACGATTTCCATGCGATCACTGCTGGCGAAGAAGCAGGAGGGTACGTGTTGATCAAGATGCCGAACCTGCTGGGCTTCAAGACTGTGGTCAACATGCTTGCGGAAGGCACCGCGATCCAGGCCGTGTCCCGGAATCTACAGATCGTGGCCGATGCGCTCGGCACCGTGACGTTGGGCAACCCGAGCGCCATTGAGATCGCCCAAATGGTCCGCTACGTGACGGCAATCAACTTTAGTGCGCTCCAGACGATTCTGGACAATGTGTGGGCGTATTCGATCTGGACCGACGGTGCCACCCATGAGACAGAGGGCTTTTTCGACGTGCGCATCTCGTTTGGCGCGCGTGGGAAGCTGTACAACTTCCACTTGCTGGCGATCCCCGTCGCCGAACGCATGCACACGGGCCACAACTATGCCGAGTTGATTTTGTTTGTGCTTTCTCGCTTGTGCCCAAGTGACTACAAGAAGAAGTTGATTGGTGTCGCGTCCGATGGAACGTCGGTGAAGATGGGTTGTGATCGTGGATTTGACACTCGAATGGCGAACGCGTGCGAAGAAGGCGGCGGCAGTGGCATCACTGTAAATTCATGCGGTGCAGCAGATCAGCTGAATTCGGCCGTAGACTGTTTTCTGGAAATATTCGACAACTTTTGCAACTTCCGCTCTGTGTTGTCGTCGGAGATCGCGTTCTCGCGGTCCCATGAAGCGCTGACGCAGATGATCGGAAAATGCAGCACGTACACGTCGACGCGGTGGGAGTCGATCCACTTGACGTGCGAGTTTATCGAGAAGCACCGCAAGACGATCCAGAACTTCCATCTACAGAAGGAGCAGCACGGTCCAAGTGATACGTGGTGGATGTGTCTGTTTGCGATCAAGTCCGTCGTGGAGCCACTCAGTGAGTATTTCAAGACGCTGCAGTACAAGACCATCACGATGAAGGAACAGTATGAGACGCTGCGAGCGCTCGTGGCGTATTTCCAGAACCAGATGCAAGTCGAAGGACGACAGAACGCCATGGGTGACATCTCCTACGCCATTTCGGCAGTGAACGCAAAGCTATTCCTTCAGTCTAATCCTACGTTGGCTACTTTCGAATTGATGCGAGCGCTCGAGCGGGAGCGCAACCTGCAGCCGATCCTGGATTGTGTCGCGCGTGCACTCCGCGTCTTCCTCGAGTACGTGAACTCGATCAACTTGGACATCCTGTCGGATGGTAAAGAGCGTGATCCAACCACACCCATGGAGCTGATCGAATGCGATGACAACTCGTTCCTGGAACTCTTGCAGAGGCACCGCGATCGTCTCGAAAAGCAGTTTGGCGTGAATGCGACCGACGTGATCTGGGGCGAACGAAGTGCGCTGCGCATTGGATATAGCAACGACGAAGATCTGAAGGCAAAGGTCGACCGGTATGCACGTCGACGCTTTGCGCAGGCGTGGACCAACATCCCTGGTTTTGAGACGCTCAAGGCATTTGCTGCAGGGTTGGCAAGCATTGCACCTGCCAGCAACCCTCCAGTTCGCAAAGATATCAGTGCGCTCACGAAGGCGCAAAGCAAACAGAAGCCCTGCCGAAGCACGTACGCGATGGAGGCACAGCTGCAGTCCAAGCAGTACGCCGAACTGAAAGCGCTCGCGTCGTCGTTTCCATCAGCGAGCAGTAGCGAGAACCATCATACGGTTGCCATCATGTAGAAGCCGAAGAAGAAACCCCTGTGTTGCCCAAAATGTATGTGTGCGAGTGTAACTTCAAAGGGGCGAGTTTCGAGAAACTCCCTTTTTACATCAACGATATTCAGAAATGTAGCCATCTGGTCTTTTGAGAATGGCTACACTTCGAGAGTCTCAAGTGGTTTTGGCGCTATTCGTTCGACGCGTAATGGAGAGAGACTAGCTTCTGCTATTCAAGATCGTAGGTCTCCTTTATTTTGATCACGTGTTCACAGTGCACCCACACGAAGAGAAATGGCAATGTGAGCTATGATAATATGGTTTGTTCTACTGCCGAAGCATCAATAGTCAGATCTGACGAAGCCATTCCGATCGTGTATGACAAACCATTGTCCGCGTCCTCGACAGAGGTATAGGAAGCTAAACGAATAAGCTCGCGCTTCTCACAGGTGGACGAGAGTCTCCATGGATACGCATTCTTAAGGCAAAGTCTCAGTCTGCGATCTGATCCCTCCGACTCTGATCGGACAATCAGTCTCGCCTATGGAGACCTGATCGAAACCAAATCGCAGGTAGTCGGCAGTTTTCAAAACGGGATCCGGATTGCGATGCCGCCACGACCCCAAAGCGCGTCAAGCTCGAAGATGAAGTCACCGCCACCACCAGCAGCGAGACGGCGTCTGCAGTAGCAGCAGCACCCCCTTTGAGCGAGTCCGACGACAACAACGAAGACGGGGTGGCCGTGATCTCGCACGGGTCCGTGGCGTCCCTGTCGCGCCTCCGGGATGCAACGTACAAGTTCACGATAGCGACCGGGCCATGGCGCACTCGGCTTGGTGTATGGACCAAGAAGCCTTCAAAGTGTCAACTGATGCATTCTGCTGTGTAATGCTGTCATTGCATGAAACGAAGCCTTGTGGCCGAGACAAGCGAGCAGAACGAAATCCAAGAGTGCGAGCGCGATTTAGTCTCCCCAGAAGAATTAGCGATGCCACGCTTGCCCCGTCAAGCAACTGACACTGATCCGTACGAGACGTGTGAGAGCTGGAGTTTGTTCTTTCAGCTGAATCTGTCGACGAAAAATCGAGTCCGGAGACGCTTCGTCTTCCCGATGAAGCTTCTTCCTTTGAGCCCCATGGCCGAACTGGCTGCGGCGGTCAAGAGGCAAGAGCAAGAGCTCGAGATCCTGTGATCCCAGGTCGCCTCGCTAAAGGCGAAAAGCAGCGTTCGCGGTAACGAAGATCGGTCGGATCCGCCAGGTGTTCCCTGTGTGCTGGTGCTAAAGCTCGCTGCTTTGGTTGCATTACCGAACACGCTCGTGCGCTGGAAAGCTGTCGAGACTGCTATTGTTTTGAAGTACGACCATGCGTTCTTTGTGCGACAGGACGGACGCATTTGCTGCCTGATTGCGGGTATGTACCAAGTCCACTTGAATCTCTGCCACCTTTCGGAGGGGCATTACGCGCACAAACTCCAACTCGACGACCAATGCATTCAAGAGCGTAGTGGGCGATTTACTGCTACGGCGAATTTGCTGTGTGGTCGCCGTTCAGGAGAGCCAAGAATTCTCGGTGCTCTGTACCGATGGAGAATGCTTGAAGCACGGCTCGACCATGTCACTGACCTCGCTCGTACAAGCATACTGTTGGAGAACAAGGGAATACGGGGATCTGAAGCCGAACACCCCCTTTAAGGGATTGACTAGCTTCGGCCGATCATTACGATTAACATGATTGAATATGAGGCTAAACTGAGTTTGTTCCAATTATCCCACGCTCGTGCTTTCACTTTCTACGTTCTTTCGATGAGCATATGACCGTACTTACACAGGATCTTTTCTGCAGTACCTTCACTTCTACTTGGTTTTCCAACGTAGACAATCTCAATAGCTTTGGTGATCGTGTGGGACCCCACTCATTGACTCGGGGTGTCGACGAGCCGCCGACTGCTTTCTTTTTTCATAAAGAGGACGGAACACGCACTCTCCTTGATGAACGTCCGCTGTCGCTGTTCCAAGGCAGCGTGAGTGAGTGCGGGCGACATGAAGTTGTTGCCCTTTATCTTTATAAGGTGAGGTATATTTAGGTTCATCGTCGTGACCTACAATATCCATTCTCCTCCCTAATCTTCATGACGAATATCATATAGGAGTGTAAATGTGTCTACAGCGCGGATTGCACTAGATCACCTCTAACTGCTAAATAATCTTCGACCAGGATGGCATGTTCTCTTGGTCCTATGTGAGGCTGCCTTGTGTTGTCCAATGACCTTGGGTCTTCCGAACTTCTCATAAGCCAATGCATGACGTCGTTGTCAAGATCCTGGGTGAGATTGTTGAAAGCAGCTCTTTGAGTTGGGAAGTGGACCTGCGTTGAGGTTCTGGTATCCATGGCTAGGTTGGCGGCTGAGTCCGCCATCTTGTTGAAGGCACGGTAGTGATGGTACCATCCTCGGATGTCGATGCAATCCGCAAGTCGTCGACTTGTCTGGTATAAACGTGCCAATCGGTGCTGTCGAGGGGACCGATGCATTCGCTGTTGGGAGATAATCAGTGCACTGTCTCCAATCACGTACAACGGTTCGAAGTGACTGCGTTGGGCTTCTCGGAGTCCGTGTATGAGACCCCAGTACTCGGCAAAGTTGTTGGTCGTGTCCTTCCTGCTATATGCCATGCTGGCGGCCCAAATTAAACTGGCTGTGTGCGAGTCCTTATGGACACGCACGATAATGGATCCAGTCCCTCCTGGTCCTGGATTGCCGCGTGATCCACCATCGAAAAACAACAGGTATACGCTGCGAGTATCGTTTGGAGTCAAGGGGATGGCGTCGGTTTGGCTGAGAAAGCAGTCGACATATGCTTTGAGAACTGCTGCAACCGTGTGACCGTCCGAGTCTCCAGCTTGCGCTTCAGCGAGTCGTGTGAGGTTTCGCATTCCTGCCTCTAATCTGGTCATCATGATCGCCATCTCAGCAGTCGATTCGATTGGATCCGAATCCATGCGTCGCAGATGCGCACACCAAATGGCATGTATGAGCGACGCGCTCATATATCGCCACAGCATGTGTGCGACGGGATAGAGATGATCTTGGAGATGTTCATTGGAGCACTTGTGTCCGATAATGTGTCTCTTGATCGTGGTCCAAAAGCAGGATCAGTGGAATGCGCACTGGATGGCAGCTACGGTGACGTTGCGTGGTGAAACGGTGTTACTTCTCAACATCTACGCTCCTTCTACCGTATTTGCAAGGGAAACTTTCTACAGAGCACTATCAGTTCTCCTCTCGTCACATGATGGACCCATTCTGTGCGGTGGAGACTTTAATTGCACTCTCAACCAGATGGCAGACAGGTCTCACAACAACCACAACAAAGTGCACGATTCCAGGGAGTTGAAGAAACTGCTCCAGAAATTGAATCTTGTTGACACCCTTGAGGATGATGCTCTTCGCGCCACGGACACACGAGACGTCAAAGCATTCCATCGACAGCATCACACCTACTACTATACACTGCCTTCAGGCGGCAGTGCCAGCAGTAGGCTCGACCGATGGTACTGCAGCAATGACCATCTCGACTGGGTTCGCAGCGTCTACCAAAGCGTAGCTGGTCCATTCTCCGATCACAATGGAGTCACGATCCGGGTAGCTGCTCCTGACAAGGTGATCCAAAGCAAGAAAACTCGTGTTGTCTATCCACTTCCGAAGAATACAGCGGCGCACGCGGCGAGTATTGGAAAAGATTTCTTCGATAAAGCCCATGATCAACTTGATGAATTACGTGGGCGTTACTCTTCGCCTCGCGATTATGCTCTGGCCACAGCAAATTGGTGGGATGAAGCCAAGATCGCGCTCAGGATCGGGTACCTTGAAGCTAAAAAATCGTACTTCGCCAGATTGAATCAAGGATACAAGAAGAAAATCCAGAGGTTACAACGACGCCTCTCAGAATCAGAAGCGCAGATGCTCGGTCACTCTGGTGGAGCGGTGGGTGATCATAACGTGGAGTTGTCGCAAGAGTTTCTTACCACCGTCGCGAGTATCCATCGTGCCATTGCAGAGTGCAAAGCAAAGTGGCAGGCTTCAAAACGGGACCGCATTTTTCGGGAGCACATGCATCATGAACGAAAAACGAGCAAATCCTTCTACAAGCGTATCTCGACCAAGTTCCTTGACAACACTATCTTCAGGCTCGGTGGCACAGCGACTTACGGACCCATGCGTTCACGAGAACTTGCTGACGACATGGGAGAAGGATGGAAATCAATCATGCAACAGGCGCCCACTCTGCAAACTGACATCGATCAAATCCTTGATCCAGGAACAGCTATTCCTCCGTCGGACAGATTAGGCTTCCTGCTCAAACCGATCAATTCGAGTGAGATTAAACAGGCTGTGAAGAAATGCAAGAGAGGCAAAGCTCACGGTCCTGACGAACTCGGCAATGACTGGTACAGAGACCACTGTGACGAGATTACCGCCTATTCGAGCGACTTTTCAACTTGTGGATACCCGAATGCGTTCTACCAATTTCGTTCAGTGAAGCCCATATTCACTGCATAAAAAGTCCGTCTCTGCTGCATCGCCGCTGGACTACAGGCCAATCGCACTCCTCAACTCTGATTACAAAATATTCACACGGATATTTGCAACCAGATTACGAACTGTGCTCCCTTGGCTTATCCATCACATGCAAGCTGGTTTCGTTCCAGGGCGAGCAATCCCGACTACGATCGATGTGTTATTGGCTGCACAACAGCGGGCCACGAGCGACCCCGCCATGTCCAGAGCGATCGCGTTGCTTCTTGATTTTGCTAAAGCCTATGATTCACTCGATCGCAGCTTTCTGGCACAAGCGCTCCAGCATCTTGGATTCCCATTGAAGTTCGTACACTTAGTGAAGGTGTTACACTCTCAAACCACTTACAAGTTCATTGTCAACGGTTTCCTGTCGAGAAAGTACAACGTAACATCCGGAATTCGTCAAGGATGTCCGCTGGCCCCTCTTCTCTTCATCTTGACGTTAGAGGTTCTTTATCGGAAAATCGAAGCGAGTGACGAAATACACGGCGTTGAACTCCAGGCGGCAGGATGCGCAACTGAGGTCAGACTTGGAGGATACGCAGACGACACGACCATTTATCTTAGCGATCCCAAGGATATTAACGCCGTGTTTGCAATCCTGGACAAATATGGAGCAGCTTCTGGGCTTTGAGTCAATCGGCACAAATCTGCAGTATTACCGCTGAACAAGGAATATAGCTCCACCGAAGAGTCAGTCAGTGACATTCATGTGCTACAACGTGAGGAACATTGCCGCTACCTCGGCATCCAAGTCGGACAAACGCCTTCGAATGCAAGTAACTGGTCCAAGTGCATCCAAGCCTTACGTGTCAGACTTCGACTTGCGCGTCTCAAAACTCACTCTGTCGCCCAACGCGCAGCAATTGCCAGTGCCGTCATCATACCCAAAGTGCTTTACGTGGCCAGGCACTCCTGGTCCTCTACGGCTATTGGCAATCAACTACACGACCTAGTGAAACAATTTGTCTCGGGCTCAAGGAATGGTAAGCCTGCGAAACCGTGGATGAAGGAAGAACAAGCCGAGCTCAAAAAATGAATGGAGGCTTGTCAGTACCCAACATCAGAACTGAGCTGATGACGATGAGTGCCACAGCAGTCTCCAAATGGGCAATCACTACCTCTCACATCGATCAGATCATCGGGGAAATCTTGCTGCACAACACAAGGGCTTCTTCGACGTACATCACGCCGCTCGATGCAATTCCAAGGCGGCCACCCCAGCTTCGTGATACTATGTGGACAACTGGCGCAGCATTGTGTGCGTCGCTCCATTCTCGACCCTATGAGCCCAGAGAACGTGATAATGTACGTTGGTGTTACGAGCACTTCAAGTCGACAATTGTGCAGACTCAATGGGATGGCGATGTGTTCCAGATCGACCTCAGCTCTAAAATGTCTGACAGGCTTCCAGGTATCATCGCTGAAGGACGAAAGCTACGTGGGACATTCTGTGCAGAATGGCTGCCATACATGACCTCGACTGCAGATGGGTGGCTTCTTGATTCCAACGGCTCCCCTTACAAGCTTGCTCACACATCATTATCAGTTGGAACAGCACAACTGGGTGACATACTTCGATGGGAGTGGATAAGACCAGGAGTGCTTAACTTCATCCCAACATGTGGAATCTCCGGATTCTCCCGGCCGTCTATTCGAGCGCTCGAGCGGTTATGTGCTACGTTGGTATCCAACTTCCCACAGCTTCTGTATCGACCACAGCAAACAAATGTGCTTCGGCTGTACAACGGGCAACGTCATTATAACCACGAATGGCATCTGCACACCAGTGAAGCAACTCTGACCCACGTCGACACGACCCTAGTCAAAGCTACGCATACAGTTCACTCCGCAATGGACTGTGACATCATGGCAACAAGAGACTTGAACGGACAGAAGGTGTCGTTCCATGCACATCCACGTTTCACAAGAATCGTGCAACTATGGGGTGGCAACGGACGATACAATACGGCCAGATCTTTCTATCGGCAACAAGTTGCAGCAACGAGGACACAAATTGGCAAAGATACTCGAGATGCAGCAGTCAACAAAGCTGTCCATACAGCAGGATCTCTGTGGCCAGGACTGCAATTAATCCAATGGAGCGAATTACACAACATCCCAGGGATTACAGTTTATACGGTCCAGACTCTTCTCCGGCTGAAAGCCAACCGACTCTCCATGTGGAACTATGAGAAAGCTGATCTATCCTGCTCGAATCCCGAATGCTCCCAAGTTGTCCAATCTTCTGTTCAACATCTATTCTGGGAGTGTCCGAAAGCCAAACTGGTGTGGAACTACTTTTATGCGCTATGGGCGAAGATCGGAATCACTCCTGGTCACGACCCCGCAATCTGGATCTTCAGTCTGGATCTACCAGATACTCCAAAGCATGCATGGACCACGATCAAGAGACACATTATCGGACACAAGTGCTCCAATGAACATCTCCAAGATCATCTCTATCCCGTCGCACACATGCTGTGGCGATATATGAGCGCGTCGCTCATACATGCCATTTGGTGTGCGCATCTGCGACGCATGGATTCGGATCCAATCGAATCGACTGCTGAGATGGCGATCATGATGACCAGATTAGAGGCAGGAATGAGAAACCTCACACGACTCGCTGAAGCGCAAGCTGGAGACTCGGACGGTCACACGGTTGCAGCAGTTCTCAAAGCATATGTCGACTGCTTTCTCAGCCAAACCGACGCCATCCCCTTGACTCCAAATGATACTCGCAGCGTTTACCTGTTGTTTTTCGATGGTGGATCACGCGGCAATCCAGGACCAGGAGGGACTGGATCCATTATCGTGCGTGTCCATAAGGACTCGCACACAGCCAGTTTAATTTGGGCCGCCAGCATGGTCTATAGCAGGAAGGACACGACCAACAACTTTGCCGAGTACTGGGGTCTCATACACGGACTCCGAGAAGCCCAACGCAGTCACTTCGAACCGTTGTACGTGATTGGAGACAGTGCACTGATTATCTCCCAACAGCGAATGCATCGGTCCCCTCGACAGCACCGATTGGCACGTTTATACCAGACAAGTCGACGACTCGCGGATTGCATCGACATCCGAGGATGGTACCATCACTACCGTGCCTTCAACAAGATGGCGGACTCAGCCGCCAACCTAGCCATGGACACCAGAACCTCAACGCAGGTCCACTTCCCAACTCAAAGAGCTGCTTTCAACAATCTCACCCAGGATCTTGACAACGACGTCATGCATTGGCTTATGCGAAGTTCGGAAGACCCAAGGTCATTGGACAACACAAGGCAGCCTCACATAGGACCAAGAGAACATGCCATCCTGGTCAAAGATTATTTAGCAGTTAGAGGTGATCTAGTGCAATCCGCGCTGTAGACACATTTACACTCCTATATGATATTCGTCATGAAGATTAGGGAGGAGAATGGATATTGTAGGTCACGACGATGAACCTAAATATACCTCACCTTATAAAGTCATCAAGGACAGTCGGCTCCGTCGCCGGGGTTCTCCACGTCGGAGACGATTTCGTGGAGTTTTGCGACGACATACGAGATCTTGACACGCTCTTTCGGGTCAAGTGCAGTCATCTGTTCAATCAGCTCCCAGTGCGTATCTTTCATAATGAGAGGCCGACGCGGAAGGCGTCGTAGGCGTGTCGATCTGTTGGCAGTGCCTTCGACGACATTCCTTGCCCAGGGGATCTTGTCCCCCACTGCCTCAACGATGCACATCGCGAACGAGTAAATATCAGACGCAAATGACGACTGACCACCGGCAATGTACTCGGGAGATTTCCAGTGAACCGCACCCATGTGCTGCGGGTTCACTTCCACTTCTTTCTTGTTCAGCACGGAACTGAGACCAAAGTCAACGAGCTTGGCGTTCCCATCGGCGCCGACCAAGACGTTATTGCACTTGAGGTTGTTGTGCACGATGCTGCGGCCATGCAGGTACTGCAATCCGAGCGCGACTTCGTACAGTTTTTGCCACACCAGCTTCGCGTCTTTGGCTTGATGACGTCTCAGATAGTCGCGGAGCGAGCCATGTGGCGCGTACTCGTACACCAAATAGCGGGTCCCAACATCGCTAGCGCCGTGCAGCTTCGCGACGTTCGGATGCGTGAGCTGAAACCACACGCTCACTTCATGTTGAAACAATGGCGCCGACACAAACTGACCGTTTTGCGCCTTGAGGTCTGTCATCTTGATCGCGACAGGTGCAGAGAGCCATCTCCCGCGGTATACATCGCTGTTGCGAATTCGATCCCTCTTACTGAACTGCAATGCATGCAACGGAATATACCACTGCGGCGCAGCGTTTCTGTCGGTGTGGCTCGTTTGTACGGCTGCAGTATCGCCGTTTAGTGTGTCGGCAACCACATCTTCAAGAGGAAGCGCCAGCAAACGCGACACTTCAACTTTCGCATCCTCGGTACCCGCGCTGGCAAATTTCTCCAGCACATTGACGACACGCTCAATGCCGACTCGCTCGATCGGGTCGTGCTTCGTCATCCGAACTACCAGATGCCACTGATCGTCGGTCATACACGCCGGACGTTCTGGGATGCGGCCCTTTTTCACGTGGAACTTCACAACCGATGGATTCATGGACTTTCCCCATGGAAAGTCACCGACAAAGGCCTCGAGAATGCACATAGCAAAGGAATAGATATCCGAGGCAAATGTTGGTCGCCCGCCAACGAGGTACTCGGGCGACTTCCAGTGTACTGCACCCATTGCGCTGGGGCTCACCATGATCTCGGCTTTGCTTGGGATCGAACTCAAGCCGAAGTCGATCAATTTCGCGTTGCCATTGCTGCCGACAAGAATATTATCGCATTTGAGATCGTTGTGCACGATGTTACGGTAGTGCAAGTACTGAATTCCAAGGGCAACTTCGTACAACTTCATCCACAGCAGTACTCGGCCGTCTTCGTTGTCTTCTGGGTGCCGCGCAATGTACTCGATCAGGTTTCCATTGGACGCATACTCACATACAAAATACCGCTTCCCAGTATGGCATGCACCGTAGAGGTGGACAATGTGCGGGTGCCACAAGTGGTACCAGATCTGCACCTCGTGATGAAACAAGTCTGCGCCGACAGTGCCGTAATCTTCTTCGTAACCCATGTACTTGACAACCACACGGTTGTTGAGCCAAACGCCCTTGAACACGGCGCCAAACGCTCCTTCACCGATACTATCCATCATTTCATCGAATTGCACTTCGTATAATGGAAGGAACCACGGAAACTTCTCCATCATCGCCGCCGTGGTCTCAATCGTCACGCCAGACGAAGACTCAGGTGAGCCTAAAAGATCCGACACGGCTGATAAGGAGCGATCTCTTGAACCAGAAGAAGAATTCGACTTGCTGATTTGCACCAAACGAACTGCTGCATTCTCACTGGCGTCTTCATCGCTGTCCATTGCGGCTTGTAAAGACGTCTCACTTTGCGTTATCCCATCTATCGACTCCACCAATACGCTTGTTGCGCCTCGGTCTGCTCCTTCTTCGACCACGATTGCCCCAAAACGAACAATGGTGATGGGGCTTGGCTCCATCGTCGTGCCTCGTGCCCCCACACGCGCGACACACGAGTCGGCCACTTCGTGTTCAAACCGAGCATGCAAAAGCGCCTCAAAGCGTGACTTCCAGTCTCGCACGGGGTCAGCCTCGGGGACCTGGAGTAGGTCGAGCACCTCGTCCATACCGGAATGGAACACGTGGTTCACATCGCGCACACGCCGAGAGCGCGCAAACCGTCCGACTGAGATCTTTGTCACGGGCGTGCGTAGGTACCGCAGAAACTGCGCCACGATGACACAAAACCGCGCGACTTCAACATCCTCTGGGGACTTCTGCCGCGCCAGCAGGATCTCGTATACTTGAGTGAGTCGCGCGTGCGCATGCGCTGCCATCTCCTGCGACTCAGAGAACAGCGCGAGCTTGTGTTCAGCGATCACCAGCGCGTTTGGCAGCGTCTCGCCCAGTGAAGGGAACATAAAGGCCGAGAGAAGAGTCGGATTCGTCACATTGCTTTCCTGATAGAGATATTGGCAAATAGTGCATCCATTGATCAGCATCTCCAATGAACCAGACAAGCACGGTAGAGAGAGGCAAACGTACCTCATGGACGCTGTCGACGGGACTCGTCTCAGCAGCAGCGCACAGGGTGCCACGAGCCGTAGGACGCTCTTGCGCTCTCGTGTTGGCGCCGCCGCCATCAGCGTATTCGTCTCGCGCCATGTCTTGGGCAGGTCACACTGTGAACTCACCATGGAAGTCGGAGTGATGATCAGAAAATGTGGTGCGAGCCGAGTCGAGCCGAGCCGCTGCTGCAAATTGAGACTTTGGGAAAATGTCCCTAAATGGGTTATTTAGGGACAAATTTCGGTTCTATTCAGGTGCAAATAAGGACGGCAATCAATGTGGAAGTTTGTATGGCAAACCCAGCGCAGCAACTTCATACCTCTTCACGCCAATTTACGAAAGGGATATGCGTGGTTCAATGCAAATTCCAACCCTAATTCAGCCCAAAAGAGTTCTGTGTTGGTTGTACCATCGATCGACCCTCAGTAGCTGTACAAATACCTCTCTTCGCAGGCTGGATAGTGCCTCGCATCGAGATAACTTGATCTTGTGCTTGGATGGCAAGATGCTGAACGCACCAGTAAAGGCAGTAGATCTTGTTGACTCAGTCTTCTGGGCTGGCGATGGTTAGCGTCTTGGCGCGAGAGAGATCACGGCAAAGGAAGTGCGTCGTGATGTGAAGACAGCCGCTCAAAATGAACGAGCGGTGCACCACGAGCTTCGGCCCGGGAGCGATCAATGATGTAAGGAGCAGCCTCCATGGGTCGATGTGCAAAATGTAGCCCCGAGACTTCCAATACGAGCCCCAAACACTCTTTAGAGGACGATTTGGTTTTCTGAAGAGAGTTTCGTGACACTGTATTTTTTAAAATGCCTACCTCTCTTTCCTTCATGTGCAAGAGAGCACTGGCATAGCAGAACACACAATACTGGAAGCTATCAGGTGCCACGTCTGATTTTAGGCGACCTCGAGAACAACGGAACTAACCACTGCCAGCGACAAAACCGGTTAGAGCGTAAGTCGAGAGAGCAACCTCAATGGAAATAATGCTGCAAAGCGACAAGTATAGAAATGGGTATGATGTACTTTAAGAAGGCTTTTGTGCAGACGCGTGAGTTTACTGTGTAAATTGACTTGGATAAACTCCATCCTCGATATTTATTACTTCGAAACACAACACACGACACTTGAGGTTTTATTTATTCCGTCGTGAACCCGTGCGTGTCGGTGTCCAATGTCGCAGACAACGCTTCGCTCAGCTTGGCTCGAGTCGCGAACAACGGCAGATCCAACTGGTTGAAGCACGCATGGCTCCAGATGTACTCGTTCTCCTCCAGAGACACACCCTTCAGTGTGAACGGGTACAACCGGCCGTCGAGGCTAGTCAACGCACTGAAGCCCGCGATCGGGACCCGAGACGAGCCCGTCGCAAAGTGCAGCAGGCGACGGCGGTGCTCGTTCGGCATCTCGCGCACGATCTCCCAGAACCACCTCAGCACGTCGTGGTCACGCAGATTGTCGCTCCATTGCGCGTTGCGCTGCCAGTCGTCCACGTCGATCTCGTCCGAGCCACAGAGCAGGTAATCAAACTCTTCGGGGTCAAAGAGCAACAGGAGCTCTTGCGGGATCACGTCGTAGACTCCCTTGAGGAACGCGTACAGCTGACTCGAGACACTCTCAAACAGGAGATACTGGAATCGGCGCTCCAGGTACAGCTCCTTGTTCTCTTGGGTGACGGCGATGTCACGCCCGTCCTCGATCAAGTCGACTTCGACCAGGCGATCACCTTGTGTCTCCATGAGACTGAGCGTGAGACCAAGAGATTCGACATCCTCACTCGCGAGGATCCACAGCATGCTCTTATATGCTTCACTGTCAAAATATTCTAGATCGTTGAACGATACTGGGAGCCCCAGGATCAACTTCAGAAGCGGCAGCGCCAAGTGGAACCCCAGCACGTGTCCTTCAAGCAATGAGCGACCGATAAGACATCCAGCCGCAAGAAAATACGCGAGGTGGTCATCGCCGATATCGTGCGCTGAGTTTGGATTCAGGTAGAAGGTCTGCTCGGCCGCGTCCACACAACGAAACACACCGGTGGATTCGTCTGCCAGACTTTGGTTCAGCAGCAGAAGCCACTCACGATGAAGGCCACCAGCGTCCAGGCCACGTTCGCCAACAAAGTGGATCCGCATCGCCGACCGTATGTGCTCTCGGGGGATCAGACTCAGGGACTCGACAGAATCAGCAACCAAGTGGTCTCGACGCACGTGAAGAGTGATGCGTTCTTGGGTAGCGGGTACACAGAGCCCAGCGGTGGTTGTCACAAAGTGGGCAAACTTGGTCGGGAAATCTTGGTCGGCGATTCGAAGTGTGTCTTGTAAGCGCTGCGTCTGCTGCCGTTGCGATATTTGCTCTTCGTTGCGTAGAGGAAACTGCATCGGATCTGCGAGCCAGGAAGCAGTGAGCGCCAACTTCACCGAGTTAACTTCGATGCCCAGTTTGTGGATCAGCGTTTGTTTGGAGATGACTTCGGTCAGTGTCCGTTGTGGCTCGTCGCCGTTGTTGGTTGTCGGGCGTTGCGTCTGTGAAAGCTCTCGTCTTGACGGGGACAAAAGCTCGATGGCTACCTTTGAGAGCAAGCTCGGGGCTACTCCAGCCGGAAAAAGTATTTTGGTCGGCAGTGCGGATCCTGCGACTTCATGTCGTGATGGGAATGCGATTGTGTATCCTGCCAGCCGAGGTCGCGTTGCCGTAGATTCTCGACCCTGCCGGTACCAAAAGAGTTTCCCGCTCACGTCCACTTTTCTCAGCCACTCTTTGCGATTTCTACGCACACAGTAAGATAAAGTCAACCCACAAGTACAAAAATACCGCGCTGGCTTTGATTTTGTTTTCTCCACGCACCGCGCGCGCTTCTGGCGTTGGGTGCCGCCGCTTCTGTCGTCGTCCAAGTGCCGATTCATCAGCTGCGGGGGCAGGGGTTTGTAGTATTGATATTGCGTCTCGGCTCTTTCGATGCGCGCCAGCTTTTCGCCGCAGAGGCTGCAAAACGGGAACCGCTTGAAATTCTCAAACGCGCACACGCGACAGCGATAATATCCGTCCTCAGCATCGCTACAACATTCCGCACACAACGCGTCAATAAGTCACAAAGTTTACAGCAAGTGGCCATCAAATGCGTTCAAATATACACGAGATACGAACCGCAATGCGAGTTGGAGCCGATGACCCACGGCGCTATTCTCACATACACACAAAGAAACCAGCGCAAGCACCATATGACTGCACAGTCAAACACATATACAAGCACGCATACATACGTTGGCAATAGCGGTGCGTGGAGGTCCTCCAGCCGAATGGGGATGTTCACCCGTCGGCACTGGAACCAACACGCGAACGCGAAGCACGCCGTCATCGCCAGCAGCAGCAGCGCCAGCAGCTCTGCCGTCGTGACCATCCTTCTGGCACTGCGGGCAGCAGAGGGAGCGATAGATGCGCGCTCTCCGCTGCAGGTTCTGTGATTCTTTTGCGCATCACCAGCACCACGCGCAACTTTTTTCGATACTCTTGTCAAATAATAGGGAAAATGGGAGTGCGGCTGTGGGTACCGCATCTGAGTCCATAGTTTCACATATAGAGGGTGTTATTTGTCAAACTTGACACATACAAGGGTGGTATCATGAAAACGGTCTCGTTCCACCTGACAGAACGCACCATACTGTCTGTGAGGCAGTCAATCATATATACTTTGGTATCATGTCAATCGGTCGTGAAGCCGTGCAATTCGGTGTCGAGGATGCTGTAGATCGCCATTTCGAGGAGTTCTTTGGAGTCGTAGAGCGGCACATCCAGGCGGTTCAAGCACGCGCGACTCGCGATGCACGACGCCGCGATGCACGCCGTGGTCCTGTCCCACATAATGCCGTTCAACGTGAAGCGGCACAAGCGTCCATCGATGCTGGTCAATGCCGCAAAGCCGCCGAGAGGGACTCGACTAGATCCAGTCGCGAAGTGCAGCAGCCGGCGACGATATTCATTGGGCATCTCGCGCACGATCACCCAGAACCACGTGAGGACGCTGTGGTGCTGCAAGTTTGCACTAACGACAGTGTGGCGCTTCCAGTCGTTCACGTCGATCTCTTGCGGATCACCGCAGAGCACGTAATCCAGCTCTTCTGGGTCAAAAAGCATGATAATGTGTGGTGGAATCACTTCGTAGATCCCCTTCAGGAACACGTACAACTGACTCGACACACTCTCGAAAAGCAAATAACGGAACCTCCGCTCCAGGTACAGATCCTTGTTCTCGTCCGTGATATCAATATTCCGGCCATTCTCGATCAAGTCGATCACGACCAGGTCGCCATCGCCTCGCTTCTCCGTCATACTGAAAGTAATGCCCAGATCCCCCACGCCGTCATTATCCATCATCCACAGCATGCTCTTGTACGCCTCGGGGTCCATGTCTTCCAAGTCACCGAGGGTGACTGGCATCCCCAAGATGATCTTGAGCAGCGGCAGCGTCAAGTGGAAGTTGAGCACGTGGCCTTCCAATAACGCGCGACCGATGAATCGACCCGTGGCGTAGTAGTACAGCAGGTGATCGTTACCGATGTCGTGCGCCGAGTTTGGGTTCAGATAGAAGATTTGCTCGGTCATGTCGACACAGCGAAATACTCCAGTCGCCGGATCTGCGAGAGCGAGACTCAGAAGCATAAACCATTCCCGCTGGAGCCCGCCACCGTCGACGCCCTGCTCGACGATAAAGTTAATCCGCGTCGCGGAGCGTACGCTGGGTCGCGGGATGACACTCAGAGCCTCCATGGAGTCGTGTACTAGGTGGTCGCGGCGAATATTCAACTTGACGTACTGGCGACTGGCATCGCCAAGCAATGTTGCTGTCTTCGCCACAAAGTGTGCGTACACGGTCGGGAAACTGTTCGTCATCGCCATTAGCATTGACTTCCAATCGATGGCCGTGTCCAGAAACGCGTCGGCAATTGGCAATTTACTCGCGTCAGCGAGAGCGGCATCGGTGAGAACGAGCGTTTGGAACGCGCACGCAATCTCCAGACTCTGAGTCACTGCTTCCTTCGCAAACACTGTCTTAAGGTCGATCATTTCGCGGTGAAGAGGATCGGCTGCACGATTCAACGGCGGTGACTCTGGTGGCAAGACCTCGATCTCCACTTTTGCTGGTGTCATGGGTGGGTACAACGATGCGATCTCCTCGACTGGAGACGTCTCAGTCTCCTGGACAAAGCTGACGACGAACCCTGGAAACTGTTCACCAGATGTCGGAATGGTTGATTGGTACCAGAAGAGTTGATTTTCAGTGTCCGTCTTGCGTGCCCACTCCTTTCGCGATCTACATTGTAAAGAAACTGAGTCCACTTGTACGTCTTTCTCTTTTCCAAAAGACAAATGGTGGGCACCTTGCGCGCTTTCGGCGTCGCGTCTCGTGCTCATTGGAGGTGAGTGTCGCGAGGCGCTCTCCGTCTACTGCATCACGATACTCTTGCTCAAGCACCGCGCCGCACAAAACGCAAAAGAAAACGTGTCGGAAATTTTCAAACGCGCAATAGTTGCATTTGTGGAAACCACTTCTTGCATGTCTGGAGCAGAGAGAACAGTCCAAATATTTAGTGTCAATAACACATTCGAGGTCTCATGAATCGCTGTAAAGAGGAATGGCAAACGTGAACCTTGATGCCGCTTCGAGTCGATGAGGCGGATCTCGACGCCTGGTGGTTCTGTTGCTTGTAGCATTCGGCGCGCTTGTCGCTGTCGTAATCGTGATTAAAGCTTCATCGTTGCTGTGATAATGTAATTAGCACCCAGAGGTCAGCATTCCAGCACAAAGTCGTGTCATCCACAAGCAAATACTACACGAGAAAGAACGTACAGTAGCGCCAACGGCGCGTGCAAGTCGTAATCGTGCTGTCTGCTGAACCCCTTGCGTCTGTATGCATAAAATGCGGCGTACAATGCGACGAGGACGACGACGCCGACAACAAGCGCGATCAGCAGAGGGCCCCATTGACTCGAAGTTGCAGCCATCGTTCTCAGTGTGTTCGTTGGAGTGTGCTGCTGCTCAGCTGTTTGTCTCGGCGGCTCCGTGCTTCTGCCAAAAGTTTGGCGGCTCTTCCAAAATTTCCATCTTTCGATGGGTGTCATACGGACGCACCCCTTCGCCGTGAACTTTTATCAATGTTGAAGTCTTGGTTCTTCTTGGACAGCAGCCATTCATGACGTTTTTAGTGAGGTACACTGTGTTGCGCCGAAAGCGAACAAGATATCCTGAATCTATCACATGCAGTCCACTACCACAGAAACACATGAATCTCATCACATGGTGAGGCAGAGGAGGCACGTCATACATCCACCACGCCACGCGAGACAGATAATGACACACATCGTTCCGTGCAAATTGCCTGAGGAGATCAAATTCTCGTCGCCCGGAATCAATACCAACTTGGATACTTTCATTTCATCAGCACCGCCCGCGATCGAAAACCAGATCGCGCGCCTGAACACTCGTATTTGATTGTTCTGGGAATAGTGCAAAGATGTGTGATCCTCCGATTTTCAGGTGGAAGTGAGAATAGTGCAACTCGAATGTCCCCCCTTGCTGCAGTTGAGCAGAATAGCTGCACGGATTTGAGGGGCACTGTAGCATGAATGAAATTTTCGGCAGAAGAAAGATGCAGCCATGCTTTGTATCAAATTCAGTGGCACCCACAGGCAAGGCATGAGGGACACGGACCCTTCGAGTCTTGTGGCATCAGACCTCACATGATATCAATGCATTTTGAATACCTTCAAGAATTGACATACTGTGCCTTCCGCGACGTGCATGCTCACTAAAGGACAGCTTGCTTCATCAAGCTCGCATTTCATTTGCTTACCCCTCGCTACTTGTACATGCTGAACCGCATCCCACCAATACGTACCCTGTGATTGGCCATACGTGGCAGTACACTTTGGCAGATGAGTTTGCATGTGTTTGTAGCTGAGAATTTCTATTGGCAGAGACACATTGTGTGTTTCGGACCATCCATTAGGAATGGATCTCTGGTGTTCATTAACGCATTAATGATCAAAGTTCGAGTGTCTTCTGCATTCCGTGTGGTCGGCAGCCGTCGATCTTCCAAGCTTCCTCGAAACGCTCCGCGCGTGTCAAGGTAACGGTGACTCTCGTCGGAGAAAACTTCCCTCGCTAATCGAGGATGAAGTGAAATGCCATCTAATTTATGGCTGCGAGAAGGTAATTCTATTTAACTTATGATCTACATATAGTTTAAGAATTCCTGAGTCTCATTAACACTGCTGACAGTGAGGTGTTTCTAAGTTTTGACGGTGTGGCACCGATATCATTGTCGAGTAGAACTGCGACTTGGGACATAAGAATTTGATCGTTCCCCCGCGATTCGTCGGTGAGTATCTTCGCACTCTTGGAGTTCATTGCCACGTTGGCGAGAAGATCGGCCATTTTGTTTTGTTCTCGTTTTGTGTGATTCCAGGAGATCCACGCAAAGTTGGCGATGATTTGATTTACCCGAACTGCTAGTGGCTGCAACTCGGTCTGGCGTATTGAGGCGAACCCGTTCTGGGCTGCGATAATCATTTGGCTGTCTCCGAAGACTTCCAACTTGACTTCATAGTGCTGTAGGTAGTGTGCACTGTATGCCAGGCCATCTTTCAGCGCGCTGTATTCGCACCGGTTGTTCGTGACTTGTGGTCCCATGTACGCATAGCCGCATGCTTTGAGTTCCCATCGATTGCTGCGTTCATTCAGGAAGATGAGTGCCCAACCACTGCCTCCTGGACCTGGGTTGCCGCGTGCACCTCCATCGAAATACAAACGCGCTGTCGCCCACGCTTCAAGTTGGCGCGACATGTCTTGTCTCTCCAGTACGCTGAGCAGTTGGCTCAGGCAAGTTGCATTGATCTTTTCTCCTTTGAGCGTTCTCATCCGATGAGCCACAGCTCGCACTTGCATCACACACGCAGTCCACACACGCTTGGTGCTTTCTTCGATAGCAACGTGTTGCCATTCATGCACTATTTCCACTCTCGTTCTCCACAGCAATACTGGGATGCTTGATGTGACGATAAACCAGAGTTTCTGTAGTGCTGTCGAGTGTTCCGGAGTAATGAACCCGAAGCTCTTTTCCAATTCCCGGAGCAAAGATCGTTGACCTGGCGGGGCTGTGCGGCTAGCAATGTGAGGCAGGAAGAGATTGAGTGCTTGCTCCGTCAATGTTCGACCAATCCATCGCCCGAGGAACGCCATCCACGCAGCTTGTGCTCGCTTGCAACTCCAGACTATGTGTGAGATAGTTTCTTTTGTTTCCCCACATCCGGCATTGCTTGGACATGCCGAAGACTCGATCCTTCCCGGATGGAACAGGTTGAGCTGCATCGCAGAAATCCGGTATGTCGTCCACATCTGATACGGTGTAAGACATCCTCGTTGCTTCCATAGATCTGCTGGTAGCCGATACTGCACATGACTGTACCACTGATCAGTTTTCGCGACTTCGTTGAGCTTGTCTACGAGTACTCCGAGACCTTGATACAACTTGCTGTGCAGCCTCCGTGTTCTTGCTCGGTCAATTGTCTTCTGGATGCTGTTTGGGGGAGTACGTTCATGCACCAGCCACGGACAGTGCGTCGTGAGCGGGTGCGGTTTGAATGTCCACCCTACAGTCTTTATTTCTTCTTCGATCATTGCAACGTCTTGTTGGCAAGTAGCATCCCCGGTCCAGTCGGTCACTGTCCAGAGAACTCCATTTGCTTGCCGTTGCATCTGAATGTAGTCCGTGTGGCTCCTCTCCGACCCTGGCATCGCGATGATGGTTCCCATGCCGTTGCTGATCCACTTGTACTCTCGTTTTGTGGGTTTCCTGCTCCACGGCTCCTGCTGACTGATTAGCTGGTTGCCTGCATCGATTTCCATCTCCGGTGAGCATAGAATGATGCTGGTTACGAGTTTTCGCAGGACGGCCCTTCGTTTGGACGTGAGAGTCGCCGTCATGGTTGGTAGCCGCACGGAGAACACTCGCTCTTCTTCCCGTCTCACGTTGAAGCTGGCCAAATTGCATTCCTTCAGGAAAGAAACCGTTTTGACCGTGTACTGCTCGCCTTGACTGTCGATTATCCAGGGGTTGTCGTTCCACTGAAAGGATGGCCAGAACGCTCGAGTCTCTTCCGATAGCTGATGAATCGTCTGCTCAGGTTTTCTCCCAAAGTACACACCTACCCGTCCGTCTGATCTCCACTCGAGGTCCACGGTCGGTAGCAAGGATTCCATTTGCCGCTTTAGATCGTCTTTCCACGCGGGATTGCGTCCCTCTGCAGCCACCAGGTCTTCACCGAGATACTCCCACCCGAGTCTGTGGATATTGTTCGTCTGGTACAGCCTTGTCTGTGCGTGCTGGCTTCGCTCCTTGGGTGAAATCGCGCAGCATCCCCAGTTTTGACTTTTGTCCTGATGAACCTGTTCATGCCAAGCTTCTGTATACCTGTCTCGCGCTCGCTGTAGCCACCGAGTTGTCCGCCGCATCGCTTGTCGCTTTATTGCCAGAGGTATTGAATAGAGACCAATACCTCCTTCCTTGACCGGCAGGTAGAGCAGGGAAGGACTCACCTTGTGCCTCATGCCGTCTGTGCCGAGTGTCGATTTCCACAAAAATTGCTTTTGTAGATTCACTAGCTGATCCACGACCTTCGCTGGGGGCTTGATGTAGCCGGCAGTGAATAGAATCGCCGGCAGCAAGACCGAATTCAGTATAAGCACTCTCCCCACCACACTGTTGGAGACTTTGGTCGCGATGATCAATCTTGTTCGGAGCTTTTGCAGGCGGTCCTCCCAATTAGCTTGCGTGATGTTCCCGGTTCCTATTTGGATGCCAAGGTACCTCACCGTCTCTCCATGCTTCAGGATTGGAATGCCGCATCTTTGTTCTTGGACTACTGCTGTGTTGAGACTGATATAGCTGCTTTTCGTTGGTTGCACGTGCAGACCTGATTGCTGGCCAAACTCGGTCAGCAGCTGCATCAGCCGAGGCAGCTGTTTCCCTTGTTTCAAAAAGACAGCAGAGTCGTCAACGAAGGTCGAAATAAGATGGGGTTCTGCTCCGGATTTGGTCACGTGAATTCCTTCCAGATAGGGGTCTTGTTGTACTGCCAGTGCGAGAATCTCCGCAGCAACGATAAACAGCAGAGGGGCCAGGGGGCAACCTTGACGAATGCCCGACTTGACCTCCCATTCTCTCGACAGTTCACCGTTCACCAGGTACTGCGCCGTAGTGTCCGAGTGCATTCGACGTACTAAATCCACAAATTGTCGCCCAAAGCCGAACTTGCTCAGCACAAGGTACAGAAAGTCTCTGTCCAGTGTGTCGTAAGCCTTCATGAAGTCAAGCATCACAATTCCCGGAGCGTCATCGAACCCTTCAGTGCTGCTGTGGTACGCTTTATCCAATGCGGCTTGCATGATGAGGATCGCGTTCTCCATCAGTCGGTCGCGTACGAAGCCTTGTTGTTCTTCTCCGATGATCCACAGAAGGATGTCTTGCAACCTTGTTGCTAGGACTTTTGCAAACAACTTGTAGGTGGTCGTAAGCAGAGTGATTGGTCTGTAATCGAGGGGATTTGGCGAATCTCCTTTCTTGCGCAACGGAATAACGATTCCTTGACCGAATGATCTTGGCATGGGTGCCCCGCGTTGGATGTTGTTGAATTCCCGCACCAAAACGTCGACCATCGCGTCCTCGCAATCCTTGTAGAAGTCATTGTTCAGACTGTCCACGCCACCTGCCTTATGCCGATGTAAAGCCGCGATCGCCTCTCGTACTTCTTTCTCAGTAATGGGTGCCATCAAGTCTTGGTTTTGCGCTTCCGTGACTTTCCGAGTTTCCGGAATGTACACCAGTGCATCGAATCGCTGTCCAGCCTTGTGCGGAGGGACCGCAGCATGGCTCTGGCCGGTGATTTGGTGCCACTCAGCCCCCATGATGTCCGCTAGACTCGCGTTTGGTGGGTGGTACCTTCCGGGGGTCGGTTCCAATCGCGAAATTGTTTGATCCCGCTGCCAGTTGGCGATCCTCCGAAAGAAGTGACGAACATCCCCCTGCGTTGCTTGCATATACTTACCGAATTTAAACTCTGCTGCCTCTCTTGCCGCGTTTGCTTGTTCTTCGATCAGCTGACGCCTTGAGCGTTTCACCGGTTGGTGCTGCTGATCCTCCAACTTTTGCTGGTATCTTCGCACTTGCCGCTTCTCTGCTCGACTCACTCTCAGTATTGCTTGGATGATACGCTTCTCCAGATGGCTCCACTCGATTGGTCCTTCACTCTGCATCAGCTCCAGCTCGCGACTGATTGCCTGTTGCACTCCAGTCCGCACCAAGTCAGGACGCGAAGTACGTATCGGGTACCTGCACTTGTTCACCTTCCTTGGTCTCTGCGGTTGGCTCGTCCATTTCATATGCAGCACCACTGCTTGGTGATCCGAGTAGCGCTTGGGTAGCTCTATGGCCTCCCATTGCACGGCGCTTCCCAGATTTCCTGCTATATAGAATCGGTCGAGTCGACTGGCTGAGTTTTTTCTCCAGTATGTGAAATGCTCCGTCGGTTCTCGCTGCACTGGCCACTCCGGATCCTCCACTAGCTCCCGTGCGTCGTGTATGTTCCACTCCGTCACTAATCTTCTCAGTTCTGCACTTTCGCATTGCATCGGTAGCAGAACTCCTCTTTGGTACCGGTCTCGTTGCTTGTCGAGCACACAATTGAAGTCACCTCCGAGCACTGCTGCTGCACGATGAGTCCCGAACTCCTCGTTTAGGCGTCGGAAGAAGTGTTCTCGCTCTGCTTTCTTGTTGGGTGCGTACACATTAATCCACACCACTCCCTTGGACTTGATAGCGACTGTGCGATTTGTCCACTTGGATTCCTCGATCAGTTGTGTTTCGCTAATCGTCTTCGGATTTGTGAGTATTGCAACTCCGCCGGTCGCGTCTGGATGGATGGACCAAAAGGACGTTGCTTCGTCCAGGTTTGTAATCCCCCATATTCGGTTCCAGTATTGTCGGAGTCTGCGTTCTTCTTTGGCTGTGGTGATCCTCGTTTCCTGCAAATAAATGATATCATACTTTTCTGCGGTTAGTGCCCCCTTGAGATCCTCTAACCATTTTGTTCGTTCTTTCTTTTTGAATCCGCACACGTTCTGAGTTAATACCCGTAGCGTGTTAGGACATGATCTTTTTTCCTTTTTTTGGTTTTTGTAAAATGCATTCTTGAGGGCATGTAGCGCGGCGTACATTTCTGTACCTGGGCTACTGCCATCTTGGTTACCTGTTGGTGTCGTGCCTTTAGTACCTTGAGGGCTCGACCGAGTCCACTTCCATGGTGACTTGAGCCATAATCACCGATAGAGCTGACCACTCGCTGAGCTCCTCTCCGCTCTTGAAGGCTGCTTTGAGTTCTCTGGTTTGCTTCAACATCGCACAGAAGTCTTCAATCGCCTCGTACAGGTTGTCTGGGTCTTCGGCGTCGCTAGACCTGAACGTCTGCAGCTCCTCCTCATACACCACTGTGCAGATGATGTAGCGGCTGAGCTTCTCTTGCTGGGTCGGGTGACAAAGTCGCAGAACTTCGAGACCACCGTACTTCATTCTTCCTAGCATCGACCAGTCTTCCTTGGAGTTGAGTAGTGCCGCCCGTTGTTGCTTCGTGGTTGCCGTTGCAATCCTGTCAAACCAACCTGTAATCCATACCTTGGTTTCTGCTTCATCGGTGCGGTATAAAAGACGTTTGAGTCCTTCCTCAATCACCTGTTCGCGCAGTACTTGTGTCAAGTCCACTAGCGTTGGCCCTCTGAGGTGGTTCAGCACATGATGCGGTCCTGGCGACGTCTTCAACATCGCTAGAATTCGCTCCCATTCATTGAGAGCTGCCTGCGTCCATACATCATGATTGGACGAGAGCAGAGGAAAGGGGCATTTGGTTTCTTGTTTCCATTGCTCCTGGAACCCTTCCCAATGCTCCTGCAGCGTGCGCTCGAGGTCTCTGCGTTTCTGCATGGAGTCTCCTTCGATCGCCAAACGTCTCGAGAGCGTTCTGGTTTTCTTGAGGGGGACATTGGGGCTGTTCAGGTTCATCGCGTCGTCACCATCTCCGGCTGTGAGCATCAGGGTTTCGTCTCTATCTCGCTTCCTGGGTTGTGGAGGTAACTCGGTTGTGGGCGAGTGATACACCACAAGCTGATTCTCCTGAGATGCGAACGACCAACCGTGATGTCCGCTGAGCTGGTTTGGCTCGAACTTTTCTCGCTCCTCCAGCGATGGAGTCACCTCTAAATCTTCCAAACTGGAATTGTCGCTTTCCTCCATTGAATCCTCCGCAACTGGTTCGAAGTCGAATTGGCCGGATCGGTCAGTCTTGAACTCCGTCTTGCTCCTTTCGGATCCTTGGAGATGCTTCGCTAGAGATGAGCTCGTCATATTCGCCAGTGACGATGGTTCGTTTAGGGTTCTGAAATGCAGACTGTTGTAGTGTTCTTTTGCGAATTTCATCACGATTGGAAGTGGACTGCTCGTAGCCTCTGCTTCGATTCTGTCCTGACGAAGCTCGTCTTCCCATTGCTTCCCCGTGCACGCATGCTCTTTGGCTGACAGAAACTGGCCTCCTGCGTGGACTCTGGATTGTGGCTTGTAAATTGCAAAGCCTTTTCGGTTTCCGTACGTTGTCTCGATGAGCACGAAGACTTTTCTCTGCAAAGCCTTGGCAGCCATCCGCAAGGACTCCGGTCCACCCCACATGGACCCTGGCAGCGTCGACGATCGGCTGGAGGAGCTGCTTGCGATATCATTGAAATAGTCGAGAACATCTGCTTTCCTTTCTTTTGGGCTCATTTTTCGATCCCCTCTCCCCAATGCTTCGAGTATTCCCAGATGCGTTCCTTCAGGGAATTCAAGATCGAAGTTGAGACGTGCGGCCGCGTTCATACTTTGCTTGATTCTGCTCGCCGTTGCCTCCAGCAGCTTCTCATTGGCCATGTTGTCATGCGTGATTTGGAGCATCGCTTCCGCCACTGCATAAAATTGGCAATTTCCGGTAGGTGGTGTCGTTGCTTCTGCAAGTCCGTTGGCGTCCATCACGTCTTGAAGCGTGTACTCCCCATCCCAGTCCATGATGTCGTTACGATTCGGGTTGAGCTCGGCTTGTCTTTCCACGTGCACCTTCATCAGCTCGTCCATATCTCGTCGAAAGCGCATCAGTTCTTTTGCCCATCGGATGTCCTCCTTGGAGATTTGTCTTGGTCCATTTTTCTGGCTTGCCTTTGACACGGGTCCTTTTGTATTCGCTACTCCGCCGTTTGGTTTCGCCTTCGCCTGTTCTTTAAGATTGCCGATTTGTTGTACTGGAATTCCTGTTCCCACTGTAAACGATGCATTTTTTGTTAGATTTCTTGGATTGGAGTTCGGTTGTGGGCTGGACGTGTTGGTCACGTCAGGCGTCACGGGATTCGCGTTCTCGCTCGGCTTGTTTTCCTCACTGGCTTGAGGACTCTCTGCTGCTGGTTGGAGGGGCTGTTTCAGTTTGTCGATACTGTCTGAGACCGACTCTTTTATTTCCGCTGCACTTGTGAAAGTGGCTGGCTTTCTCGGAAGTTTACTCACGATTTCGTCATCTGCGTAAATACAGTTGTTAGTTTTTAGTTCCTCTTCCGTTGCCTTACATGCTCGCGCGAAATGTCCCGCTGCCCCGCAGATTAAACAAGGAGCAATTCGATACTTGGATGCGTGGTGAAGGATGATCGTTCGCCCTCGCCAAATAATTCGTCTGACATCGATAAGCGCTTTTGGGCACAATTCGTCTTCAAAGAGCACCTCCCACCACTGCGATTGGTTGGATCTTGGGCCGTACTGATCAAGTGGGTAGGCGTAGAATCGCTTGCCTGTCGTCTGCTTCAAGTATTCTAAAAACAAGGCCATATTCATTGAGCGAGCAGTGTTTAAAAGCTGAATTTTGTACCTGGATCTCGATTCTGCGTTTTGTAGCCCGTCCGCTCCCAATTGCCTGTTCCAAACATTGTTTGCCTCCTGTCGCTCTCCGGTTGTCTCCGTCTGGTGTGCGGATATGAGCTGCACCAATTGGCGTCGGAAGGGGATCGTCATTTTGTTCCATTTCGCCGCTGTGCTCCTGTCAAAGAAATAGAAGTGGAGAGAGTGAGTGCTGTCATTATATTCCGCAGCTTTGAGGTCTTTCAGCATCGCCATTGTCTCTTCCATTTTGCCGTCATTTCGGTATCTCGCTGCTTGCAAGATGTCTTCCACGATTCGTCCGGTCGACTGGTGATCTTTGTAAACCTGCGTTGCATCCGATAATTTGCCGACCAGCTCTCCTTCCACCTGAGCTGCGATGGTGTTCTGGAAGCGGAAGAGGGTGTCCCCATCACACACTCGCCGGAGGAATTGAGGCAGGTGTCGAATCAGGAGTTCGCCTTCCACGATCGCTAGCATGATTTCCCATTCCATCGTTGTCGGCTGGCGCAGGGTTACTGAGTACTCGAACTTTTGCTTGCAGTGTCGGATCATGTTGCTTTGTTCCTCCTCCGAGTATTTGTCCGATTTGAAGGTGAAGGGTTGGGTACCTTGCTCTTTGGCTTTTGTTTGACTGTTGGTGCTGGTTTGCGAACCCCATGGCGAAGCCTTGGTTTCTTCTGCCAGCTTGTTCTGGTCAATTCTCTTTTGGATAAGCGCTACCACTGTCCACGATGACCGGTGCATATCCTTGCATAAATCTTGGATCGTCCGCTTCCACTCCGGAAAGGATTTTCCCTTTTCAATTGCCAGTAGACGGAAAAGGTCTACCAGTGCGTCCGCTTCTTCTCCATTGAGTGTTGGGTAATTGCCGTTCGCCTTTTTTGGTTTCTCCAGAATCCGCATCCCGTTGTAAAGAGCCGTGAACATTAACCGCACTTCGTATTCAATCTCCACTTTGTTGACCGCGTTTGGTGACACACACAACTTTGCGGCGAGGGCTTCGTATCTCTCCACTGGTGTAGTCTCCGTCGACGCTTCTTTTCGAGAACCTTCCGCACGCGATGGTGTCGTGCCCTCTTCAATGGTCCTTATCTTTTCTTGTCCTCCTGCTTTTAATTGGGCCGTATCGTTCGTGTGCACAGAATCTAGGGCTCCCCCTTCTTCGTGCTGCGACGCTCGTGTGGCCACATCTGCGTCGACTTGCGCACGCACACTCCGCAGCGCGGTGGCTGTCTTTGTGGAAACACTTTCTGGAGCTTCCTTCCGCGCGGCCCCCTCCTTTGGTTGCTCCATATTCGCCATGGAGACCTCAGGAGAAAGCATTCGCTTATCGCTCTTTATAAAGGCTCGTATACTCAGTTCAGTATATTCGCCCCTTTCCAATGATCTTGGCAGTGGACTGTCGATTGTCGTCGTGGTACTTGTACTCCCGATACAAACAGCTGGTACCAAGGCTGTCTGTCCTGTAGAAGGCTAGATCGAAAGTGTCTAATTTATGGCTGCCATCGTCGGCGACTCCGTCTGTGAGCATCTCCTTCGGGAGCTGGGTCCTGAGACACACCGAGCGGTTGCGCACGAATTTATCGAACGCAAACTGGAGTAGACACACCAGCCAGCTCTCACACCTGTCCCGTCTGCTCGAGCACAACTGTTGAAGCTACAGTGGAGTGGACCGTCTGCCACTCCTTCGATAGTTTTACGAGATCGACATGGCGATCCAAGTTCGTCAGATTGCAGACCCTGGAATGCAAGTGGCGTTCCTCATGTTGAAGTTGTCCGGTCGTGCTCGAATGTGGTCGTATGGGGAACTCACCGTGGACCCGCCGTCTTTAGTATCCCTCGAAGACATCAAGAGTGAATTGAGAGTAGTCTTCGAACCGCCTCCGAGTGAATTCCGCATGAGAGTCGAATTCCTGAACATGCGTCAAGGGAGCATGGATACAAATGGAAATATCCAGAAGGCGCAGTACTCGGTGTCGCGTTGTGTGTCCGCGCCGATTGGTATGGCCACCTAAGTCAACTCGTTTATGACTAACCTTCACGATGATCAAGTGAAGATCTATTTGTTCCGCGAATATCTGGAAATGCTGGAGCACGCGTTCCCGATTGTGCTCCGTGAAGGTTTCAGTGTCAAACGAGCGAAGCGTCGCTCATATCATGCGCGTGGTTCTGACAGCGCAGAACCAATTGACCTGTCCGCTGCGACAGCCCATCACAGTGGTGTACGTGATGGCGGTCGCATCTCACGACGTCCTGAGAACCGCAACGACAAGCATGCTGATGCGGTGAACGCATAGAATGGCTGCCACCCCATCGATGGCTTGGATCGAACAACCGAATAGGTTCAGTAGGAGCGGGGCGTCTACTGGTTATGATGGAATGTGTGGCGAAGGTGTCGAGCGCCAACATTCCGGCCCCAGCGTGCAGCACGCACACTTGAACTCGACAACCAACAGTAGCGCGCAGCGGCTGATCGTCATTGATTTTGAGGTGAGGGCATGCACGAACTCCTCCGCGCACTGTTGGATCGGAAGTGACAACACAATTCCGTTTGATTCGACTGCGTTGTGGAGAAGCTTCTCAATGTGAAGGTTATGGAATTTTCCGACGTCGAGATGGTGATACGGCTTGCAAACGGCAAGTCAGTGGGGACACCCAAGCGAGTGGCGCGTCTCACGTACGATATCGATTTCTTTCAAGCTGAAGACGAGTTTTGGCGATTGAGATGGGTGAAGTTGTGTTGTCGTATACATCTGTGGAAGAGATCCCAGATGACCCTTGATATCGCGGTGTGCGATGGCTCCCCATGTCCACAAGCGGTACCCATTTTGAAGAAGACGAACGGAGGTGGAGCAGTCAGGCGCCAGAAAAAGACTGTCTCCTTTGCCATCGACGACGAGAAGGTTCGCGATGGCGTTGACAAGAGTGAATGGAAGAGGAACAGACACCCTTCCCAAGACAAGAAGAAGAAGACCAGCAAGAGAAGTTTTTCGTCAAGAGTTTTGAGTTCCCCTGATCAAGGTACAAGTGGTGATGACGGAGGGAGTGTCGAAGCACAAGACACTCCAAGCGAGTTTGTGAATATCGCGGTCTACAATGAAGAAGGTGACGTGGATGTAATCCGTCACGTGAAGATTGAAAATCCTCCAAGTTCAGTCGAAGAGTTGATTTCCTTGCCGTCGATGAGCAAGAAGACACTGGAGCGCAGCCTAGCGAGAGGCGACATTGCGCAAGTGTGTGTGATCGTCGGAATGGTCGACGAAGGCTTCGTCAACACAGCATCAAGTGCGGATGTGTTGGACGAAAAGACACGGAAGGAAAGGTTCGAGGAGCAGTCGTGGGACGCCCTCAAGAAGAACCCCGTGTATGCGCTTGCCAGGGAATATGAAGACATTTTCCCTGACAAGGTGCCGGACGAATTGCCATTCGACAGAGGCATTCGTCATGAGATTGATGTACTTCCTGACACGAAGTACTGCACCACAAGACAGTGGCCGTTGCCAAAGGAACAAGTCGAGGCAATCGACGAGTTCTTTGCACAACGTGCTAAGGCTGGTCATGTGCGAGAGAGCAAGTCTCCGCATTGCAGCTCCACTTTCTGTGTGAAGAAGGCAACTGGAGGTTGGCGTATTGTTCACGCTTTCAACAAGCTGAACGACGCGACAATTCCAGCCCAGACTCCGGTTCCACGCAAGGACATGATCCTTGATGGAATGGTTGGCAGCACCGTCTTTAGTGCTATCGATCTGAAAGATGGGTTCTATCAGATTCGAATGCGCGAAGACGATGTCCCACTAACCGCAGTGAGTACCCCGAGTGGTATGCTGTGGGAATGGTTAGTGATGCCACAGGGACTGAAGAATGCTCCTGCGACCTTCAATCGAATGGTCACGAACGTTCTTCGTCCTCTGCGAACATTTGCACCAAGTTACTTTGACGACATTTTCGTTCATAGTAAGACCACGAATGGGAAGTCTGATGTCGATGTTCATCTCGATCATCTTCGTCAAGTTTTCCAGGTCATGCGTGAGAACAAACTCTACACAAACTTGAAGAAGTGCATGTTCTTCGCCCCCGAGATCCCTGTTCTCGGTTGTTTTGTGGGCAAGAGCGGTGTTCGAGTCGATCCGGAGAAGGTCAAAGCTATTGACGATTGGCCAGTGCCTCAGAACGTCAAACAGCTATGACAATGGTTGGGTCTAGCCAACTACTTGCACAAGTACACGCGCAATTATGCAGCGTTGGTGCAACCCCTCACACAGCTCTTGAAGAAAGACGTTGAGTGGAAGTGGTCGAAAGACCATCAGACGGCGTTCGAAGAAGTCAAGAGGAGTCTTCGAGAAGCTCCTGTGTTGGCTCTGCCAAACCACGACAAGCCGTTCCACGTCGTCTGTGATGCGAGCGACTATGCCATCGGTTGCGCATTAATGCAACACGATGATGAGGGTCATGAGCGAGTTGTGTCGTATCAGTCACGACAACTCCGACCCGCAGAACGGAACTACCCAGTTCACGACAAGGAACTTCTGGCGATGAAGTATTCTTTGGTCAAGTTCCGTGTGTATCTGCTTGGCGAGGAGCGCTTTGCTATCTACACTGATCACGCATCTCTGCGTACGGCAGTGAAGACTCCTCATTTGTCGCAAAGAATGGCGAGATGGTTCTCCTTCTTTGCAGAGTACAACTTTGTTGTACACTACAAGCCAGGCAAGACGAACATCTTAGCCGATGCGCTGTCAAGACGTCCGGATTACGATCCGAAGACCAAGAGTGAAGACACGGACGGAGCGTGTCGACTCTGTGAAGATGTTCAAGCGATCGCGGTGCAAGCAACGACTACAGTGCGAGAAGAGATCGTCGAAGGGTACAAGTCTGACGAAACATGTCAGGACTTGTTGAAGTACTTCAAGGACCCTTCCGACAAAGCACTGCAAGGTCTTCCGTCGCGCACAAGATCGCGAGTTCACCGCTTCCGAGTACACAATAGGTTGTTGTACTATGCGGTCGAACAAGGGGATACAGCAAGGGTTGTTGTTCCCAACGACGAAGGTCTGCGTCATCGACTCTTGTATGAGTACCATGACAGTCCTTCGGGTGGCCACCTCGGACGTGAGAAAACGTTTCTCAGTCTTTCCCGGGATTACTACTGGCCACACATGTACAAGTGGGTGCGCAAGTATGTGAGGACTTGCGAGATCTGCCAACGAGTGAAACCCTCTGGTTCCACGCAGGCACCACTTCGTTCATTGGCTGTCCCATCGGACAGTTGGAAGTCTGTGAGTATGGATTTCATATTCGGACTTCCAAGAGACACACATGGACGCAATGGCATCCTTGTGTTTGTGGACCGATTCAGCAAGATGGTTCATCTTGCGCCTGTTTCGGACAAGATCTCTGCTGAGAAGACTGCCAAGGTCTTTGTAGACGTCGTATTCCGTCTACACGGACTACCAGTCGAGATCGTGTCTGACCGTGACACCCGTTTCACGTCCAAGTTCTGGCGTGCACTGTTCGGACTTCTGGACACCAAGTTGTCCATGTCAACAGCGGCACACCCTGAAACGGACGGTCAAACAGAGCGAGTGAATCGTGTCCTCGAAGACGTGTTGCGCAGCTACGCAACGTCTTTCAAAGAGTGGAGCGACTATCTCCCTCTTGCCGAGTTTGCGTTGAACAACTCCACGCATGCCTCGACAGGTCACTCTCCATTTTATGTGAACTATGGCATTCACCCTCGAGTGCCTGCTTCCATAATGGGCGAGGTCTCTACCTTAAGTGGGGGAGGGACTCCGGCTCATGGTAACAAGCCGAAGTCGTCTTACGACCTGAATGCTGCTTCCGAGTTGAAAGCAAATTTTGACTCGATGAAACCCCTCGACGACCTAACAAGTCGTGAAGAGCAGCAAGTCGATGACTTTATTGTGAGGAGACAAGCCGTTGTGAGGTTTGTTCGAGACGCAATCGCGAAGGCTCAGGATCTGCAAAAGGAACAAGCAGACAAGAGCGGAAGGAAGAACAAGCAAGTATATAAGATCAATGATCTTGTATTACTTAGCACGGCGAACCTGCCTGAACATGCAGTGTCCAACTTGGGAAGCTCGAAGCTTCTGCCAAGGTTCATTGGACCGTTCAAGGTAGTGAAATGCAATGGCGATGCCTACACGCTAGACATACCTACACGCATGCGTCTACACCCGACATTTTATGTGGGTAGACTGAAGCCTTACCTTCCAAGTGGATCTGCGGATCCTACGAGATCTTCCGCAAACGATCGAGCTGATCGTGAAGTTTCTCCACTTGATTGCGAAGAGCAAACAGCTCATCGCTCTGGAGATTCTTCTCGGCGTACAGGAGTTGCAGGACGTCGAAGGATTGGTCCTTCACTGCCTCCAACGCTTGAAGACGAGAATGGTACTCGCCACGAAGTACCTCGAGAGCCGAACCTGCCTCTTCCACAGAGCGCAACAGGCGATCGTGAGCCAACTCACGAGACTTCTCGTTCTTCCGGAGTCGAACAAGTTCGTCCTGAACCTGTTGGAACCGTTCCTCGTAACGGGACTCCAAAGCCGAACACTGGGCAGAACCTTCTGTCAGATCGTCGATCTTCGACTCATGATCGGCGACAAGGTTCTCGAGACTCTCGCAGCGTTCCTCAAGTGTCGAACAACGCTGCTGCAAAGCCTCGATTTGCCCACGATGAGCACTCTTCCACTTCCAGAGTCGCTCAATCGTTTTCTCGTTCAGCCCCACCCCCGTTGTTAGACTCTCAGGGAGAGCATCGCTGGGTGGTTGAGTCGATTGTTGATCATGAAGATCGACCGACTCATCGTCGAGGAAAGAAGCAGTTGAACCATCAACGCTTCTACAGAGTTCGGTGGCGTGGATATCCACCGAGCTTGGACACGTGGGAGCCTCGTCAGACATTGGAGTCTGATGTCCCCGACGTGGTCTGCAGCTATGAGAACTGCTTGTAGCGTCGCCAGGGGCGACACTACGACGACCAGAGCTACGGTTCGCTCTGTCGTCAGCGGGAGTTCTTCTTTCGGCACGAGCATTGCCACGACGAAGAAGACGCTCCATCTTGTTCTCGTTCTCAAGACGAACAAATGTTCGCCATGAGTCTCTCTGGGCTGCGATGTGTTGGTTCGGATCATCGCGATCGTTGATCCGACGCCAACTGAAGAACCGCTCCTTGTAGAACTCGAGCTCCCCCTTCTTCTTCAGAATGGGAGAGATGTCGAAGAGTTCTGGAGCTGTCTGCTGTCGCTTGGACGACGGACGTTCTTCACGGTTCACTTGGTCACTTGGTCGCTTCATTGCCGAATGAAAGTGAACTGCTCCGAAAGGTCTGCAAAAGTACGCAAGGTACTTGTGACTTTAAGGAGGGGATGATGTAATGGGCTATAACCAGCCATTACATGAAGGTGGATCTGTCCACAGATCTAGTGTGGAACACACCACCTTCAGCGTGCATTGTGGAGACACAAATAACAAAGGGATTACGGTAATACAGTCCCCACATGCACGTGTGACGTCATTCGATGACGTCACGAGTGTTCTCTGTGCTGATCAGTGCAGAATGTTGTTCTCATGTACTAATCAGTACTGAGCGATGACATCCATGTACTAATCAAGTACTGAGTGATGGTTCCTGCTTGGGAAACTGGACTGGCGACGAGACCGACGTGTCTCTGCCACCTGGAGTGAGTGGCGCGAGCCAATCACTTTGCAGGGATTTTATACAAGACTTGAAGTTCAAGCTTCTAGAAGATCCCGTAGGTTCAACCTCAGTGTACCCAAGGTTTTATATATCAGATTCATAGGTTTTATTGTGTATGTTTAGGTTTTAGTTATAAAACGTGTAGGATCCCTTGGGGTTCATTTGTAAGTAGCGACAGGAACCATAACCTTTTCAATTCAGTTGCAAATTTTTCTCCAAGCCCTCAAGTCTTCTTCCTCCCTCCGAGTCGGGAGATCGCTTCCTCTGGCACAAGCGTGTGTGCCGTGTTTGAGGGACTGTTGTTAACAGCGCCCTCTTACACATGATCCTTGATGGAATGGTTGGCAGCACCGTCTTTAGTGCAGCAACGACCTCAGCCAGACATTTCATAAGAGCTGGGATATGCAAACGGATACACGCGGTGCAGACCTGGACATACAAAGCAGCCGCATAAGTCAAAAACCCACCATAATGTCATAGTGTAATTTCTTACCGATTTAATGGCAGCGTGAAATTGCTCGATTGCAATGTTGGTCGTCGCCATGCCGACGTTCGTGAAGAATATTTGCCAGTTGGGAAATTGTGTTCTGGCTATTGGGAGCCACCATCCTTTCATGCGCACGGTATTATATCACCCCATGTTCGTCAATAAAGCAAGCATTACTTGCGTCCATTGCGACATGGAAGTAGCACACCAGGCACTTCGCGTGCGGGTAAAGTCGAGCAACTGCGTTCTTGATGGCTTTGTCGACGTCGCCCATATAAAAGTCGATGTTGAGGGATGGCAAGCACACGCGTTCATATTCTCGCTTGATTGATGACAACACGCAAACGATGTCCAGCTCACGGCGTTGAGATGATGTGAAGAGCGCAGCAACATGAAATTGCCCAGCAACATCTGAGAATCCTCACACTAATACCTGATATGAAACCGTGTTGGCCATGAACGTCGAGTCGCAGTGCGTAATGATCTGGATGCGTTGGGCAGCTTCGTGCAGCTTTTGAGGCGCGAAAACAGGCGTGATTCCTGCTCACAACACAAAAGTCAGTATCTCATTTAAACTGGCGAATGTAGCATTGCACGTACCAATGCGAAACTTCCATTGCTTTCAAAGTTGATGTGTGAAATTAGTGAGGTGATACGAGAAACAATCGCTGTTTATTGCATTCAATTGTGACAGACCAATTACGAATCCAAGCACGATACCTCTCGTCGTATTGCACTACAAGGTCTTCAGCGGAGTCATGCACACGAACATGCTCGCACCTATCGACCTCTATCACAAACATGTGTCAGTACGCCTTTGCGCGATTGCGCCGTTTGTGTGTACACCTTTTGGCAATTGCAATGGGAAAAATTTGACATTTGAAGTCTTTATGTACTTTCCAAGCTTACATGGAGCCTTTTTTTTCAGGTACCTGTAGTTCAGGAAGGTTCCGTGAAAGTTATCAATTGTTCGCTTCCTCAACAAACGTGCGCAGTTCGTGCATCTTGAGTCCTGCAAGCCAAACATCGCAAATCAGCAAAGCTACCATAAAACAAACATTTCGATGCAAAATACAGTACATTCCGTCTTTGCAGTGGCGCATCAGATCAAAGGATTCAAACAACCCATCAGATTTGCATTTCAAACCTTAAGATTTCAATTCACTTCTCTTTTTGCACGTTATCGCGCAAAACTCCCTTCCTTCTTTTGGATACAGCGTTACCACTATGCCCTTCCTCTCACTTGAGCTTCCTCAACGCACGTGTACGCCGTGTAACGGGCAATTCCCGTTGCAGTCAATCCCTTTCTTCCCTGGGCTCGACATTTTTCAATTCCGAGCCTTTCTGGTGGAATGTTGTCGGGTTGCATATCCCTCCAAACCACGTAGCTGTTCGTCTCGCTCAGCCAATCCAGGAACCCATCCTCAATAAGAGGCATTGTCATCCTTGTTGCCGTCCCACTTGACACGGTAGTCGAAAATATCACCGTCACCCATCACGAAATCGATGGTATCGAAAACGATGAATCTTAGTTCTTTTGCTTTCTTCCCCATTTGTGCACCAACGGGACACAATTTGAGAGGAGAAAATAATCAATGCATTGGTCGTCTAGTTTCAAAGCTCTTGGTAGATGCATCTCGACTGTCTTTAAAACCAACCATCCAAATATATATCCAGTCGCCATAAGTTTATTGGTGTTTCCTTATGCATACCTGTTATTGTTTAGCTTGATTTATTTGTGCAACTATCCTTTCGTGCTCTTCTTCTCTTGATTGTGGTCGATCAATCATGCTTACAGCGTTTGCCGAAGTGGCAAACTGGTTTCTGTGGCAGAATTAATTGTGCGTTCCCCACCTCAACCTCATAATCATTCATTTCTATATGAATATGAAGCAGTGCAGGATATATTGCTGAGTTTGATATGATCAGTTTGTTGAATGTGTTCACTATCGAAGTCAGATTTTAATGGTCACTGTGCGCACATGATTTGCATAGTTCTTTTGTGTGAAATGACTTTCCTCAGCGCAGTGTCCTACCGTGCTGCAGTTTGCAATTCACTCAACACTGCGTCGCACTTTGCAAGTGCCAGCTGCCAATAAGCTCGGTGAATGTACTTTTATTGCTTTATGCGGTTTTGTCAGCTTCATGTGTGCCCATTGTTTTGTTGACGTTTGTTGTGTGTTTACTTCGTGTGTGTGGTTTTGCCGTTTTGAATGTGGCGTTTGTTCTATTTCATGTAGTATTTGATTTTGGGTGTGTGGTGTCTTTCCGTCGATGTGTTGTAAAACACCACTCTCGAAGAAGTTGATCGATGACTTCATCATGGATCGACAAGTAGTGCTTCGATTCGTTTGAGATTCAGTGGTATCCGCAGTCGATGAGTAAAAGGAACAACCCGTGTACACTGCATTACCCTGTGGCGAATGCATAGGCGTTTTCGTCGCCAAAGTCGAGCAACCACTATCGACTTTCCCTTGCGTTGGGAACCATTTGGCGAGGAATGTCGTCGACAACGGACTGGTACCACACGAGATCTTGGTCGAGGAGGTAGTAGCGATATTGCTGTCCATGCAGTCGCGTCTTGGGTCAATTATCAGAGCTTGCAGCTCGTTCCTTGATTGCTGCGGTGATAGCATTGACTTGCCGATCCTTCGCACACGCAGACTTGATTGTCTTGATCAGTTCCGTATCCGTCGTGACTTTGCTGATTTCCGAACGAAGTTTCATCGAAGCTCATGACCCTGAGATCGTGAAAGTACTTCGTTTCCGGTTGCAGATCAGGACGACGGCTCAACGTATCGGCGGTGCCGTTGTCTGCTCCAGGCAAACAGGCTTTCGCTTCACAGTGCCTCTAGACAGGAACGTCTGATACCACCTCAAGATGGAGCGGCGAGATGCACCAAGAACAGCGGCAATTTGGTCTATTTCTACATCATACAAAACATGCAAAACGATGGCGAGCCATCGCAAGTCTTTGAAAAAGCCCATTTACCCCAAGCACAGTTTAGTGTGCTTGGATCTCGAAATTGTGATGAGTGGCACCGTAGAAAAGTGCTGATTTGGCCATGTCAGTGGTTAGCAAGGCTTTGCTCACTTTGTGCGTCCTAATTGGGCGTTATCGCATTTGTCGCAATCGCGCTCTCTTTCTATTCATCTCGCACTGAAGTGCGATTTACAGTTGACAATGTGGTTGTAATTCAGCCGATTTAAGCTATTTAGTGCCAAAAAAGGTGAGGAGCGCAATATGTGATATAGTGTACAAGACAGACTTTCTCGATATTACTATGCCTTTTCGCGTACGATTGAGTCACATGTGCAGTAAATGCACCCATCTTGAACACCTCCCAAATATGGCATTGTGGCAAACGTGCACATGAGTGATGGTGACTGCGACTGCGACCTTCACTGATGTGTGCAGATAGCGACCTTCATTTACGTGCGCGATTGTCCAGGACTTGCTGCTCATACTTCTCACTGTTTAAATTGCGCTGTTAGGAGCACGTCGTCCTGCATCCAGTATTGGGAATTTCCTCCAGGTGCGTCTCACGTGACACTTTTTCGCATAGCTAGTAGCCTGGCCACACCAATCTACTCTTCCAATCCCCTCCCCAGAGATCATGGAGGCATCACTCTTGCTGGCGTTGCTCTCGCTAGGTCTGATCGCTGTGTTCGCGTTCTCATGCTGGTACCAATGCCACCGAGCGAACGTCCCGCTTAGCCTCCACGACCTTCGAGTGCCACTTTTGCCAATGTACGTGCCAGTTGTCCGCTTCTATTGCCATTATCGACCCTTATCTGTCTCTTCAACAGTAACTTACTCATGTTCATGTTACAACTGTGTGCTGCAAATTGCTTCGGCCGGACGACCAGTGCTGCTGGACATCGACTGCAACTCGCATTGAAGTACGTTGAGCTTAACTGCCCCTGGGGGGTTAATCCAATGACTCCACTGATGCGGTCGACATGGCTCGCTAATAGCAAGCATGGGCTCGGATTGTATGATGTCAACACAACAGGTGTGCAAGTGATGGCTATCGTCGCTGTGGCTTCTGTGGCTTTGAGAACTTCAAGCGGCTCCCATTCTGCTGTCTCTGCGGTGAAAGCGTGGCGCACATTCCGGCGCAATCGGGACTCGACAAGAGCGCGTCCTTCCCCCAAGCCATACCTCCTGATGAGGGGTCATTTCACGACGGTGGTGCTTCCGTCAACACCTCCCAGCGTCACAAGCGAGCAAAGTACGTCTATTTTTTGTAGTAAGCGCACGGTTAAAGCCAACCACGGTGACTCATTGTTCTTATTATTCTGTTCTTTGTGCGTAGAAACCGGAAGGAGTGGATGCGCAAGGTGGACGCAACGAGCGAGTTGTATTGGTGTCGCCAGGTGTGCTGCAAAATCAAATCCACGACTGAGACGCATCCTCGACCTACGGGGTATGCGTTCGCCTTCATCCATCCACACGGCCCAGCAACGACGGTGTACTTCGATCCTCAGTCGTCGTCGTGTGATGCCGTCGCCAGCGAATCTTCAAGTCGCGAGTTCAAAATACAGATTGTCGTTGACCCACAACCACCATGTCTTCTGTGGGAAATTGAAGGAGAGCAACTCCACGAGGACAACCGTCAAGTGCCACCCAAACCAGAATACATCTCCAAATCAGCACTGATTGCCAGGTTGGACCAAGGAGGTTGTGATTCGACAAAGTATACTCTCACACCATCAAGTCTGGCGGATCCGATGCAGTTCCCCATTTTCAACGACGAAGAAGCATCGCCATCCAAGCAGCACTTACAAGACACACTTCGAATCGCCGACCAAGATTTCCCGACCAAGTTTGCCCACTTTGTGACAACCACCGCTGGGCTCTGTGTACCCGCTACCCAAGAACGCATCACTCTTCACGTGCGTCGAGACCACTTGGTTGCTGATTCTGTCGAGTCCCTGAGTCTGATCCCCCGAGAGCACATACGGTCGGCGATGCGGATCCACTTTGTTGGCGAACGTGGCCTGGACGCTGGTGGCCTTCATCGTGAGTGGCTTCTGCTGCTGAACCAAAGTCTGGCAGACGAATCCACCGGTGTGTTTCGTTGTGTGGACGCGGCCGAGCAGACCTTCTACCTGAATCCAAACTCAGCGCACGATATCGGCGATGACCACCTCGCGTATTTTCTTGCGGCTGGATGTCTTATCGGTCGCTCATTGCTTGAAGGACACGTGCTGGGGTTCCACTTGGCGCTGCCGCTTCTGAAGTTGATCCTGGGGCTCCCAGTATCGTTCAACGATCTAGAATATTTTGACAGTGAAGCATATAAGAGCATGCTGTGGATCCTCGCGAGTGAGGATATCGAATCTCTTGGTCTCACGCTCAGTCTCATGGACACACAAGGTGATCGCCTGGTCGAAGTCGACTTGATCGAGGACGGGCGTGACATCGCCGTCACCCAAGAGAACAAGGAGCTGTACCTGGAGCGCCGATTCCAGTATCTCCTGTTTGAGAGTGTCTCGAGTCAGCTGTACGCGTTCCTCAAGGGAGTCTACGACGTGATCCCGCAAGAGCTCCTGTTGCTCTTTGACCCCGAAGAGTTTGATTACCTGCTCTGTGGCTCGGACGAGATCGACGTGGACGACTGGCAGCGCAACGCGCAATGGAGCGACAATCTGCGTGACCACGACGTGCTGAGGTGGTTCTGGGAGATCGTGCGCGAGATGCCGAACGAGCACCGCCGTCGCCTGCTGCACTTTGCGACGGGCTCGTCTCGGGTCCCGATCGCGGGCTTCAGTGCGTTGACTAGCCTCGACGGCCGGTTGTACCCGTTCACACTGAAGGGTGTGTCTCTGGAGGAGAACGAGTACATCTGGAGCCATGCGTGCTTCAACCAGTTGGATCTGCCGTTGTTCGCGACTCGAGCCAAGCTGAGCGAAGCGTTGTCTGCGACATTGGACACCGACACGCACGGGTTCACGACGGAATAAATAAAACCTCAAGTGTCGTGTGTTGTGTTTCGAAGTAATAAATATCGAGGATGGAGTTTATCCAAGTCAATTTACACAGTAAACTCACGCGTCTGCACAAAAGCCTTCTTAAAGTACATCATACCCATTTCTATACTTGTCGCTTTGCAGCATTATTTCCATTGAGGTTGCTCTCTCGACTTACGCTCTAACCGGTTTTGTCGCTGGCAGCGGTTAGTTCCGTTGTTCTCGAGGTCGCCTAAAATCAGACGTGGTCACATTTACACTCCTGTATGAAATTCGTAATGAAGATTAGTTAGGAGAATGGATATTGTAGGTCACGACGATGAACCTAAATATACCTCATATTATAAAGATATAGAGCTGAAAAACGATCCACAGGAAAAGAAAGAACCAATTGCTCCAGTTATCTACGCTGAACGACAGAAACGAGTGAGGAAACGCAAGGAATGGCAGCGCAAGCTCGACGTAAATAGCAGCTTGTTCTGGTATTGAGAAAGTAACGTCGGCAGTGACCTTCGCTTCCCAGGATGCCCGCTACGGTACACGAAACACTTCAACAATGGGGTTGCCTCGACGGAAAGGGTGCATTTTAACGCGCTACAAACGCTTACGAAGAGTAGCTCCCGGTTCCTCTCGCACTTGAAGCCGTCGTTAAAACGCTAAACGATGAAGCTGCTTCATTCGCATTGGTGCTGACGGAATCACCCTTGTTGAGTCCTGCCCAGATGCCGGTCCAGGACACAAACGCTGATCAGCAAGCCTTGCAGTGGCCAATTGCGCTACTGATGGCGTCTCGAGATTTTCCGACCAAGTACACGGAGTTCGTGTCCCAGGCAGCGCCTTCACTCGCGCCAGCAACGAGTGAAGATGTGCGGCTTAGTGTGCTTCCCATCAATGTGCTGGACGATTCCATGCAATACCTCAGTTTCATTCCACGGCGATACATCCGCTCGGCCATGCGAGTCTATTTCCTCGACGAGACCGGAGTCGACGCGGGCGGACTCCACCGAGAGTGGTTTGCGCTTCTCGATCAAAAGCTGCCGGACCATCTAACGGAGTCTTTCGACGCGTGAACGCGCGCGATCAGACGTTCTACTTGAACCCGAACTCGGCGCACGATATTGGTCCAGACCACCTGATGCACCATTTCGCAACGGGAAGGTGATCAGAAGAGCGCTGCTGGAAGGGCAAATCCTTGACTTCCACTTGCCATTGCCTCTGATCAAGATCATATTCGGGCTGCTTGCGGCCGTCTCGGATATGGAGCATTTCGACCCCGAGACGTACAAGAACCTGCTGTGGATCATGGAGAACGATATCGCGGTGGCAAGTCTGCAACTAGACTTTACTATGACCGAGCGACGTGGGAGCAAGATAGGTGTGGTTGACCTCATTGAAGGAGGTCGAGATATCAACGTGACAAACGACAACAAGGCACTATATCTGGATCGAATGTTTCGGTACTTAGTCTTCGAGAGCGTGTCGAGCCAGTTGTACGCGTTCCTGAAGGGAGTGTTCGAAGTGGTCCCGCAGGAGCTGCTCGTGCTGTTGGACACGGAAGAGTTTGACTACTTGTTGTGTGGCTCCGACACGATCGACGTGGACGACTGGCAGCGCCACACCGTGTACAGCGACAACCTGAAGGACCACGACGTCCAGGCGTGGTTCTGAAAGATTATGCGGGAGATGCCAGACGAGTACCGTCTCCGACTGCTGCATTTCGCGGCGGGCTCGTTCCGTCCTCCCATGGCTGGTTTCCGTGCGTTGACGAGCCGAGACGGTCGCTTGAGCCCGCTCACGTTGGAAGGTGTGGCAGATGGCGAGAATAACTGGAGTCACGCATGCTTCAATCGACTGGAGCTGCCATTGTGCTACGATTCGTGACTCACGCTGAGCCTCGCTTTGTACTATGCTTGTGATGGGCACGAAATCCACATCCATCAAATTACTGTTAAATCTTATATTCGAATAGAACAGATCGGATATAGAATTAAAAGAGTCATGTGCATTCCACAGTGCAACAGCATGACAATCCTAGTTTTCGCGTCATTGTGTTTGAAGAACTCCGCCAACAACATCTACATGGTCTGGCATCGCGCTCAATTACAGATCCCACTGTGAGGGATAGGTGGTGACAGTGAAGAGAACTTGGCAGTTCCAGAGCACCACGCATCGCCAATTTCGTCTTCGTGTTTTTTTTGCCTCAAGCGCTTCCTCACAGATGCCAGCGCGTGCAAGACAAGTGCTACTGCCACACTCTCTGATTCCGAATCATTCATTCGTTTTATTGGGTTGTCATGTTTAGGAGGGTAAATGCATTTGATTTTGTTCTGGGTGAATTTGGATTGGGTTTGGGTGCATTTGATTCTGTTCTTTGGTGAACTTGGCTTGGAAAAGGTGCAGTGCACCGGTTTTCAATCGCTTGCTTGCTTCGCATCAGTTGTTGCTCATGGCATATTTGGAGTCCAAATTTTGACTGAAAATTCCGATTAATTCTCGCAGGTATCCTGAATGAGAATGATTGCGCCATGCAACTTCAAAGTGGGTTTTCTAGGTGAAAGGTCACTGTTTTATCCGCCCATCTCCATGCACTTGTGCAGAGTTATGCAAATACGGAGGTTTTGATCAGCCAGAAACACGGCGCTGATTGCTAGTTCGACTTGAACAAGGCGCGAATCCGCATTCGACCGCGCAGAGCGATGCTGGACGTCCTCTTCCTCTGCCTCGGGCTCACCGTCGTCCTGCTCATGGTGCTCGGGCTCTACCGCGCCGGCCGCAAGGAGGACGCGCTCATCGCGCTGCGGCGACCGCTTCTGCCAGTGTGCGTACTTGCTGTTCTTTCTGATACCTCGGATCTTGACGCTGTGCCGACAGATAATGGCGACTGAAGAATGCTGACACTATTGTTAATGGTCTTTGACTTGTTCGTGCTGTAGATCCGGGGATCGCCGAGTGGAAGCTGCTGCCAGGTATGCGGATGACGATGTAGGACTTGAGGAATTGGAATTGCTCTGTTATATATCTTGCCATTTTTTGATACCCTTGGATAACAGAGACGCCGAGGAAGGTTTCGTCGCCTGCTCAATGTGCGCGTTCGAGAATTTTAAGCGGTTTCCGTTCTGCAGTCTGTGCGGCGAAGCACTGAACAAAGGAACTGACAATGAGAATGACAAGCGCACGAATGCCGCCGCGACAACCCAGCGTCAACGCAGAGCCATGTGCGTTTGGATACCAAACCTTCGGGTTTCACAGTAACGGGAGGAAAGCTGCTCATCTAAGCTCATCGAAATGTTCTCGTGCTCGTAGGAAACGCAAGAATTGGGTGCGCAAACTGGATGTGCAGGACGATTTGTTTTGGTTTCAAGCGTCGCAAGACAACGATGGCCAACAGCAGTCGGGTCGATTCCCTGGCTACTGCTTGGTTTTCACGAATACCAGCAGCAGCAAGAATGTCGAGTCATTGCCGCCATTCTCTACCGAGAGGTCGCCTCGGAGCACATGTAGCATCACTGATGCCCCAGACGGCGCTGCGCTGCCTAGAACTGACAGTCGAACGAATATGCTCCCTCTCCTGCCTCAGGATGCCTTGCGCTTGTCGCTGTCACGTTTCCAGCAAAGCCAGTTGGATGCACACACGCAGTCACAGCAGTTAAAGCCGCTAGCGAGAGATGGCGTCCTCGGAAGACTTCAGGAATGGGTCACGGCACTCAAGCTGGAGTTCACCGAATCCTCGGCATCCGATCCCGCTCGGTTGCCGGTTCAAAGCACTCTGGGCCACAACGTCTTTGCCTGGTCCCATATCCTCGTGATTGCGGCGTGGGATTTCCCCACCAAGTACGCCGAGTTTGTTGCCTTGACGACGACATTGATGCAGCCTGGTCACCACCACATCTTGAAGCTCAACGTCAATCGAAGTGAGTTGCTATTGGACTCGATGGAGTCCATCAGCGTGATTCCCTTAGAGAGTGTCCGATCGTCAATGCGCATCAACTTTCTCGGCGAGCCCGGACTGGACGCCGGAGGCATCCAGCGCGAGTGGTTTATGCTGCTCAACGACAAATTAACCGAGCCAGAAGCCGGTATCTTTCGCTGCGTCAACCCAGGCGACCAGACATTCTACCTGAACCCAAGCTCTGCGACAGACATCGGTGAGGACCACCTTATATACTACTTTGCGACGGGGCGACTCGTGGGGCGAGCGTTGCTGGAAGGTCAAGTCTTAGGTTTCCACTTGGCTCTCCCACTTCTCAAGATCATCTTGGGCTTGCCGATCGCGTTCAGTGACTTGGAGTATTTCGACCCAGTAGCATACAAGAGTATGCTGTGGATCCGAGAGAACGATGGTGCCGAGAACCTGGGACTCGATTTCAGCGTGACAGAAATGCGCAGCGATGGGACGATCGTGACCGTGGATCTGATCCCAAACGGACAGCAAATTGAGGTGACGGACGAGAACAAACACGAGTATCTGGAGTGTAAGTTCCGGTACCTGCTCTTTGAGAGCGTGACGCCGCAATTGTACGTGTTCTTGAAAGGGTTGTACGAAGTGGTGCCGCAAGAGCTACTCATGCTGTTTGACCCCGAAGAGCTCGACTACGTGTTGTGTGGCTCGGAAGAGATCGATGTGGACGACTGGGAACGCCATACCCAGGTCACCGACAACCTCCAAAGTCATCGCAAGTACATCGTCAAGTGGTTCTGGGAGATCGTGCGCGAAATGCCCAACGAGTATCGACGTCGACTGTTGCTCTTCGCTACGGGCTCGTCACGCGTCCCGATTGCGGGTTTTAGCGCACTCACCAGCAATGATGGCCGACTGTGTCCGTTTACTTTGAAGAGCACTGAAGGCGCTGTGATGACGACAGCCACCGGTAACGCGATGAATGGGTACATCTGGAGCCACGCGTGCTTCAACCGACTGGACCTGCCAGTGTTTTTGTCCCGTGAGAAGCTCGAGACCGCGTTGTACGCGACCTTGAGCACCGAGATGAATGGCTTTACCACCGATTGAGAGCACTGGCAGACACTATTTATGGCGCACTGTCCACGTTGAACCAAAGCTACAACTTTTGTATAAAGTTCTCATTGTGAGTCCTTAGATTTAGGCTTCAGTTTGGCAGTACTGAATCATACACTCTTCGAAATGATATTTTCGTAAAACCAATTTTTGCTACACCATCACTGACAGTAAATCTAATCCTGACATATTTAATACCTGTTTGAGCTGACTAATGACGCTGATGCAACACTGTCGTTGTGGATGCGCGACAAGGTGAAGAAGCTATAGCTGTAACGGGACTGCCAGTTACACGGTGTACACGTGCGTTGTAACCGGGCACTTCCGAGTTACGCAGCACGGTACGTGTGTGAGGAAGCGTATGCAACGCTTCTCTCAAGGACTCTGTTCCGAGAGCGGTTGCCTGCTTCCTGCAGTGCAACAATCGGTTACCTATAGGCCTCTATAGAGTAACCGTCGATAACCAAAGACTTTAGTTGACGGTAAAAATGGGACTGTTTATTTGTTGGAGGTTGCCCTCTGTAGGACAACCTGGATTATCTTTATGTAACTATGAACAATAGCAATCTCAAGTGTAATTACTCCCCATGGGGCAATGAGTGGCTATGAAAGACTAACGCTAGTTGTCTTATGTGATTGGATGAAATGCATGTTCAATTATATCCAATCGGAGGCGCCGTCACTCAGACTGGCTGCCGGCTCCACCGTGAAGGTTCGAGCAAGTACGACGAACCTCATGGTTCGGTCTTAAACTTGTTGCGCGTACTCTACGTACCGCAAGGTTCGGTTTGGTTGTGTGGCACAACACAAGTGCGTAACCATGTTACAGTGTAACCCCGTTACACCACCCCCCAATTAAAGTGCGAAACACTCGAAGGGTCGGTGTGAGAAAATGTGGTGGTCACGGTACGACTCACGAAGTCGTGGTCAGAATTTATCGTGAGAGGCACAGCGAACACGCGTGCAAAGCTCTCCGAGAATCGTCGTAAAATCGCAAGTGTGAACGCACACGTGATGGCGACAAACAAATCGGTGCGCGAGAAGATCGCCCGATGCGCGAGCGGTACTACAGAAGGACTCGTTCAAAGATTGCAGAAGCTCGACGCTGAAAAGCGCGAGACGGCGAGCGCAAAACAACGCGCTGCTGCTGCGATCACGACTGCCACAGTAGACGTGAGCATGAGCGACGTCGAGTCGACTCAACCGAAGGCTGCTCCTGACTGTGTCAGTGAGCTACAATTTGGCGACCTCCCTGCCATCATGCCGATGAGCAGGACAAGCGGCGCCGAAGACGACACGGCAGTCGACTACCAAGAGTACTCGCCCGAAGAAGGGGAGGAAGGGGAAGACATCACCGTGAAGCTCGGCTCCATCGACGAGTGGGTTGAGTATGAGGAGCTACGTTACGGGAGCGGTAGCCCCGAACTGCACGAGTTGGAACGAAATCCCTCGGCAGACGTCTCGATTTATCGGACGGATGAAGAAAATGACGTCGCAAAGACTGTCAAAGAAAGAGGGAAGGGGGAGGTCATCATTACCAATAATGAGACCGGACTGGAACCACCGCGAAAAGGTTCCGTCCATTATTCGCTTCCCATTATGCCGCCGCCAAATGAATGGCCGACAGCGAAAACCCCGGCAAATCTACTTGCGCGGGCGCGAGTTACACTCGAGAGCTACGACTCCGAGTTCGCGCGATGGCGCGTAGCCGATCTGCGTGGACGTGACGGGGCACTACGTGTGCACCCGATCCCGGTTATCCTCTACGAAGGTAAGACCGAGGATCAATACGAAACCGCGTTCATGGCATCAAGAACCGGTGTGAAATGTTTTGGCACTGCGCGTAAATTGGCCACCGATCCTGGGGCACAACGTAGCCAGCGCATGCAATTCGCTGTGCAGCGCGTACAAAAGTACCGCGAAGCGATCAAGACTGTTGACCGTGCTCGTTCGAGTCACGTCGTTAACAAGCGGCAGATGGACGAGTCCCACTCGCCACCAACGCACGCTCAAAAGCGGCGACCATGTCGGGAACGTCCTCGAGGAGGCGCTCAGCAGGCTCCCACGAGCTCTGCGACACATCGTACCCACGCCACTTCACAAGGTAGTGGGTGTTCCCCTTACGCCACTGCACACGCAGCAGGCGCTCAACATGGTAGTGGCGCTGTCCCTGCTTGTCAATCAGCGGGACAGGTGGCGCCCTACTTCGCTTCAGCATCGGTGGTTGCACCAGATGCGATGGTTCAGATGGTTCAGATGGTTCACGCGAACGCATCGTCTTTGGGGGCGCTACAGCAAGCCGTCCGTACCCTTCGCCAGCAATATCTGGACGAAATCTCGCTTTTAAAGCAGAGGGTGACAGCGCTTGAGACGGAGCTGAAGGAAGCTCGTCAGATGCTGGAGGAGTACCATGTCCGCTGGAAGCACTTCCACGCGAGGTACGCTCCGCGAGTGAAGACGCTTTGGGAGAGGCACAACGCGCTCGTGTCTCGATGGGCGGCGTCTGAGCCCCCTGATGAGACCGACGTGCTCCCGGACTGGGATAAAAATCCACAGTAGCGTCATGGTAGCGCTTAAGCAAACCCACGTAGAACACGGGGTGCGTTGCCATTCTCGTTGGGAGATCGAGCTTGTAATTCAAGTCTCCAATCTTCTCCACAACAGTGTATGGCCCGATGAATCGTGGCAACAACTTACTCCCGCTGGGGAGCGTTGTGACTGCATCGTTTGGTAGGTTTTTAATGCTTAAAAGCACTTTATCACCCACACAAAACGTTTGTTTGTTCTTTCTACCCGATTTATCGGCGTAGAGCTTTTGCTTGTCTTGCGCAGCAGCTAGTTGGTCGCGTACGCGACGCAACAATGCTGCGCGCTCATCGACAAATTGCCGCGCTGCCGCGACGGCTTTGTCTTGCTTTTTCGTTGCTCTCGCAGCGCGTGCTGCAGAGAGATCTATTTCTGCGCCGGTGTGTGACACTGCGCGTCCTTCCATTCGTGGCTGACGCTCACACGAGCAGTCGCCTGATTCCGCCTGAGACTGGCTATTTTTAGCACGAGTACCGTAAATCGGTACCGTGGGAGAGCCATCTATAGGGACACGAGTACCGTAACTCAGTACCGTGGGTGATCCATCTTTAGGGACACGTGTACCGTAACTCAGCACCGTGCCCGACATGTCAATACTCTGCGTGCTGTCCGGTAAGACCGTGACAGATTCGGAACGCGATCGCACAGGCGGCGCATCGCGCGCGTCACGTGAGCGGTCGACGCCACGTCCGGTGACGGAGATCGCGCGCTCGCATCGAGCGCAGTGAGTTGCCCTCCCACCGCAGAACATTCGACGCCCTCAAACAGAGTGGCGGGTACGCGCGGGTGCCGCAGCGAGTTAAAATAGAACGGAGTCACGGCCGTAGAGGCGTGCTCGCTGCTATTTATAGCAAACTCGGCGTACGGCAGCCAGCGGCTCCAGTCGCGGGGATGATCGACAGCGATGCTGCGAAGAATATCCTCGACGACACGGTTCACGCGCTCGGTTTGCCCGTCTGTCTCGGGGTGATCGGCAGTGGACAACGCCAGATCTGTGCCGAGCAGGCGAAAGAGTTCGCGCCAAAAGGCAGCGGTAAAACGCGGGTCCCGGTCTGATACAATAGACTCGGGCAAGCCGTGATAGCGGAACACGTGCTCTAAAATAGGCACGCCGTCTCTTGCGCATTGACATGCTTGCGCACAGGTGCAACGTGCACCATTTTGCTCAGTCGGTCGACGAACACGACGACGCCTGTGTTGCGCGCCTTGTCTTCCGGGAAACCGAAGACGAAATCCATGCTGACCGACTTCCAGCAGTCTTGCGGAATCGGCAGCGGATGCAGCGGCGCTTTGTTCTTGCCCGCAGGCTTCACGCGCTGGCACTGCTCGCATGAGCGTACATAATTGGCCACCCATTTGTATTGGTGTGGCCACCAAAACACATTAGACACTTGCAAGAAGGTCTTTTCACGTCCGAGATGCCCACTCGCTGGTGCATCGTGAAACTCATGCAGGATCGAAAGTTTCAGATCCTGGTCATGCGGTACATACACACGCGGGTAATCGAAGTTGGACAGTCGATGCCACAACAACCCGTCGTGGTAACTAAACCGAGCAAGCTTTGGCTCGAGTTTGGCAGGCAATGACTCTTTGGACGAGCCGTCAAAGTAAGCAATCAACAAGCGACATTCATCGTCCTTTGGATAAAGCGACTGAATATTGTCCTTGAGCTTTGTTTGCACTCGACTGATGCTCAGATGCATGAGATCAGGAGTGCGCTCCAAACACAGGGCGTCAGAGCTGCTGTCAGCGCTCGACTCGTAATCTGGACGGCGCGAGAGCGCGTCCGCCAGAACATTTTCCTTTCCCGGCTTGTATTCGACCCGAAAGTTGAACTCGGAGAAGAATGCAAGCCATCGCGCCATTCGCTGCGATAAATGGGGGGAATTAATCGCGGTCCGCAAGGACGCGTGATCCGTGTACACAACGAACGGTGTCGCACCCAAAAGGTGGACCCTGAACTTCAAGAGAGCGTACTTGATCGCAAGCAGCTCCTTGTCGTGCACAGGATAATTCTTTTCAGCTGCCTTAAGCAGTCTGCTTTGGTATGATACGACGCGCTCATGGCCGTCATCATCCTTCTGCATCAGCGCACAGCCGATTGCAAAATCGCTGGCATCGCACACGACACTGAAGGCTTTCGTGTGGTCCGGCAACGCCAGGACAGGAGCGCGAACGAGCGACTCCTTCACGTCAATGAATGCATTCATGACATCATTCGTCCAGTCCCACTCGACATCCTTTTTCAAGAGATGCGTGAGCGGACGGACTCTTGCCGCATAGTTGTGGCTGTACTTGTGCAAGTAATTTGCCAAGCCAAGCCACTTGCGCAAGTCCTTGACATTCTTTGGGATCGGCCAGTCGGCGATCGCCTTGATCTTCTCTGGGTCCGCGCGGACTCCAGCTTTGCCAACATAGCAGCCCAGGATCGGTATCTCTGAGGCGCCAAAGATGCATTTCTTCAGGTTGCAATACAGACTGTTGTCTCGTAAGCACTGCAACACTGAGCGCAAATGTCTCTTGTGCACGTCAACGGCACTGAGACCTCCTTCGGCACGACTGTGCACGAAGATGTCATCGAAATAGCTCTGTGCATATGCACGATGAGGACGCAGAAGATGTGTCACCAGACGATTGAACGTCGCTGGTGCATTCTTCAAACCTTGCGGCATAACGAGCCACTCCCACAGCATCCCGCTGGGTGTGCTTACTGCCGTCAAGGGAACGTCACTCTCTCGCATGAGGATCTGATAGAACCCATCCATCAGATCCAGTGCGGAGAACACTGTCGAGCCGCCCATGGAGTCGATCAAGACATCCTTCCTTGGGATCGGCGTTTGTGCCGGAATGGTGGCGGCGTTCGGCTTGTTGAAAGCGTGAACAATGCGCCAGCCACCAGTCGCTTTCCGCACACAAAACGTGGGTGAGCTATGTGGAGACTTGCTTTCTCTCACATGACCGGCGAGGGCTCGTTTCGCGAAGAACTCGTCGATTGCCTCAACCTGCTCGCGGGGCAGCGGCCATTGTCTGGTCACGCAATATTTGCTCCCGGGCTCGAGGTCAATCTCGTGCCGTACGCCACGATCAACGGGCAGGGCACTTGGCACTTTGTCGGGAAACACATCTTTGAACTCCCACAACAAGTCAAAGTATGGACTGCCTTTCACGGTGTCCCAATCCTGAGCAGCAAACCGTTTCTGTTTGTCTGGCTCCAAAACACTCTCATCCGCAGTGGACGAGGTGCATAGTTCGCCACGCGGAAACGCGGTGGGAACGACGATCTCGCGGATCTGATCACGCTCTAGATCCGTAAGAAAGAGCTCATAGCTCATTTCTTCGAGGGATACAATCGCCTCAGCGGTACTCGGCAGCTCATGGAGCGCCGCAAATTCAGCGAAGAACACTTCGTCTGATGCGTTTGCTTCCGGACTGCGCGTCGCGCGTCTGAGCGCCACGTCAACGTGAGCGCGATCTATCGACGGATCCGAGATCCTGTCGAAGGCGCGCAGCGAAGTTGCAGCTGCATTGAGAGATGGGGCAATCATATGCGAGGCGGCCGTTTCCTCAGCAACAGATGCCAATGTACTGTCTCTCTCGCGAGCTGACAACTTGCGTCGCCCTCGTCGGTTGATGCGAACGCGCGACCTCGCGGTTCTGAGCTCCAGTACTGCACCGTCAGGGTGGTACGAGCTGGTTGACGCGTGTACACCTGTACTGTCGCTGTCACTTGCGGGGGCTGGCTCGGGTGCTCTGGAGCCGCACACTTGCGCACCAGTGTCCACGTCTGGACTTTCTGGCGCTTCCGCACAAACTGGGCTACCTGCCGCAGTTGATTTCTTTGCTGGGCTCCCTGCCTCAGCGCATCTTCTAGCTGGGCTCCCTGCCACAGCGTGAGTGTTTGAAGCGGGGCTCGCTGCCGCCGCATGTCTTCCTGCTGGGCTCCCTGCCACAGCGTGTTCAAAGCTCGCATCCATTGCGTGGAAATTTTCCCACAACCTTCGCTCTTCATCAGAGGAAGGGGTGGAGTTTCCGATTGTGCGTGCTCGCCAATCGATCCAAGGCTGATGTTTCGCCAGCCAAGGCATCCCTAGGATGAGGTCGTACTTCGACCCCATCGCTAGTACCACGAACGTTTCTTTGCAGACAAAGTCGCAAAAACTGAAAGAGAGTTCGACTTGAACCCCTTCAGTGTGTACTGTCGACCCATCGGCCAGACGTACGATCATCTTCTCGCGCTTGCCACTGTGGACAAGTCGCTCATACGCTTGCAGACTCTTTTTCAGAGCTGCCTTCGAGACGAAGTTCTGTGACGCACCGCAGTCAACAAGAACCGTCATTTTCTTCTCATAGCCCTTCACATCGGCGCTATATACCAACATCTCACTCGGAGCCTTGTTGCCAAGAGCTCCTGGGACTAAGCTTCCCATCTGCACGACTCTAGTAGTCGGCGACGCCGAAGCTATAGAGTCTGTCTCAGTAGAGCGTCCCGCTTCTACTGAGACATTCCGTTTCCCTTTCTTGCCACAGCGGATCTGCCACCTCGGTGAACGTGGTTGCCGCGCGGCGTTTGGTAGTCCCTCGCCTGATTTCCAGTGCGAGGAGCAGACTGCCTTGGAGCGGGACATTTCGACTGATAGTGTCCTCGCTTGCCACAGTTAAAGCAGGTCACTTCGGCGCTGCTGAGATCCATTGGTGTCGGACCATGGAAGCGCCGCTCATTCGCGACTGCTCGGTGGCTGTGATGCGCACCGTTGTGGCGGCCAGCGTTCCAATCAGGTCGGCTGACTCTGAACGATTGCTGCTCAACGAGCGCAATGCGGATCGCATCTTCCATCGTGGCCGGCAAGCGTCGGTACAACTCCTGACGCGCTGGTCCACTGTTGAGGCCGTTGAGAAACGCAGGCACTTTCACAGACTCAGGCAAAGGGCTGGTCGTGATCGCCGCGCACAGGCTTCTCATCTCCTGGATGTATCGTTCCAGTGAGAGCTTCCCTTGTTTCAAGGAGAAGAAACGACCTTGCAACAGCACTTCGTTGTTCGGAGGCTGATACATGGCGGTGATTCTCGCACGGAAAATATCCCACGTGTCGAATGCACACTCATCGGCGAGCAACGTCGAGAATGCCCATTCCGACGCTCGACCGCGCAGGTTCGAGATGGCGTAAGACACCATCTGCTCGTTGCTGTCGATGAGCTGAGCCTTGGCGCAACGCTCCACGGCGAGCAGCCAGTGGATGAGCTTGTCGCCATCCGCACCATCGAATTTCGGAGCGTCGATCTTGACAGCTCTTGGGCGGGGAGTTTGGGACGCGGGTGTCTGAGGCGCAGAAGCCGCACTCGACAAAGACGTGGCTGCACCAGCAACCACAGATACCACTCGCTCGAGCGCTTCGCGCGACTCAGCAGCTGAGCGCAGCATCTCTGCGGTCAAGCTTGCGGTGGCTTGCATTTGTGCTTGCGCACTTCGCTCTCCTTCGAGGCGCTGAGCGTTCGAGAAGTTCTCGAACTGCTCGAGTCGAAAGATTTGCTGTTCCGGCGACGCCGAGAGCACGTCTAGAGCGACTTGGTCGCCTAGCGCTTGTGCCATTCGGGTCAGCACACTCCGGTGTTCAGCCGAGAGGTGCGGGAACTGCGCAGGGTCAATTGACGCCATGATGAATCCTTGAGGAAGCGATTCAGGCAGTCACCTCTGCCGGGTCGTAGATTGACTACTAGTGCTACCAGTTGTAACCGGACACTTCCGAGTTACGCAGCACGGTACGTGTGTGAGGAAGCGTATTCAACGCTTCTCTCAAGGACTCTGTTCCGAGAGCGGTTGCCTGCTTCCTGCAGTGCAACAATCGGTTACCTATAGGTCTCTATAGAGTAACCGTCGATAACCAAAGGCTTTAGTTAACGGTAAAAATGGAACTGTTTATTTGTTGGAGGTTGCCCTCTGTAGGACAACCTGGATTATCTTTATGTAACTATGAACAATAGCAATCTCAAGTGTAATTACTCCCCATGGGGCAATGAGTGGCTATGAAAGACTAACGCTAGTTGTCTTATGTGATTGGATGAAATGCATGTTCAATTATATCCAATCGGAGGCGCCGTCACTCAGACTGGCTGCCGGCTCCACCGTGAAGGTTCGAACAAGTACGACGAACCTCATGGTTCGGTCTTAAACTTGCTGCGCGTACTCTACGTACCGCAAGGTTCGGTTTGGTTGTGTGGCACAACACAAGTGCGTAACCATGTTACAGTGTAACCCCGTTACATGCGTTGAGGGAGCGCAGGTGAGAGGAAGGACACAGCGGTAACGCTGTGTCCAAAAGAAGGAAGGGAGCTTTGCGCGATAACGTGCAAAAAGAGAAGTGAATTGAAATCTGATGGGTTGTTCCTACGGTGTCTTCGATTGGTAGATAGTCGAGTGTCCAATCCGACTATCATCCAATGAGATTAAACTTCAATGGAATGTTCTTATTGGCTAAAGATGCAATTGGCTACATAGAGTGTTGATGGGTCAACGGGTGGGTTTGTAGAGAGTGGTAGAACCCGTGTGGGTATGACCCACACTCTCTGGACCCAAGAACTCATGTAATGGGAACCCCCATTACAGGTAGCGTGTCGTCGACGAGCGGGCTGGGTGGCGCTGTGGAGCTATTGGGCGAATCGGAGTGACGTCGGTGGCCACGTGGCGATTGCAAACGGGAGATCAATGACTAGGGTTCCAAACATGGTCTGCATCGCAACCGAGCGTGGTCCACATCACAAGTGAATTAGAAATGCGGTAGAAACCGTGGCTCGAATTAGGAATAGGCATTCAAATTAAACACACTATCAATAAAACACCAGCTACGCTTGAGTCAAATGCGTGTCCAAGCCTGTGGCCTCCTGCGTGCCCAAGTACGCGACGAGAATGAAGAGTGCAGCAGTGAACGGCGCCATGAATATTGTATCCACCGTGTGTGTGAGAGGGCGCTGTTCACTACAGTCCCTCAGACACCGCATCGACGATTGTGCCTGCAACAAGTATGTACAGATCAAAACTGACGGCGGATATGGTATTTGGGTTTGTTTCAGGACGCGCAAGGAATGGACCCACAAGCTGGATATCGAGCAGAGACTCTGCTGGTATCGGGCAAGCGAAATCATCGAGGAAGACGAAGGTCTTCGCTATCCTGGGTACACGACGGCGTTCCGTCAGAGTGATCGTTCTGATGGGGGTGCTGGCTTTCAAAACGGCACCAGTAATGTATCAGTGGGTACTGAACCTTCCAAGATGGCCATCGTAATTTTGCCCCCAGAGATCCCAGCGAGTGAACAACGAGGAGCTTCAGCAATGAATCGACCATCGGAACTCTCAAGCAAAGACCAAGCCGAACAACCACAGCCTGTTGCGCTCACTAAGCAGTCAGTGATCCAGACGCTTAACAGTGAGACTGCGACGATCCACCAACTAGTTCGAGAGAACACAGCAGTCGAGGCTGACGAAATTCCCATCGCACCAGACGCAGGGTATGAGCAAAAAGCTGTCGACTGGCAACACGTGCTCGACCTCGCGGTGCTGGATTTCCCAACAAAGTATACACGCTTCGTGACGTCACCAGCGGCGCTGCTTGTGCAAGCGAGCCAGCAGTATGTCACCCTCAGCGTCCATAGGAATATGCTGCTTGATAATTCGGTGGAATCGCTCAGCGTCATTCCGACCACGTACAATCGGTCAGCGATGCGAATCGAGTTTCCCGGTGACCGTGGTGTCGACGCCGGGGGCTTGCAGCGCGAATGGTTCATACAACTTAACAAGCAGCTTGCCGATCCGTCGCACGGCGTGTTTTGATGCGTCAACAAACCCGAGCAAATGCACTATTTGAATCCAGCTTCTGTCCACGATATTGGCGAGGCGCATCTCATGCATTACCTTGGAGCAGGACGATTGATCAGTCGTGCCATACTTGAAGGTCAGATGATGGGCTTCCACTTGGCGCTACCATTGCTCAAGATCACCCTTGGCATCCCAGTGAGCTTCAGCGACTTCGAGTACTTTGACTCCGAGGCGTACATGAGCATGCTGTGGGTGAAACAAAACGACGGCGTGAACACGCTCGGTCTGGATTTCAGTGTCATGGAGACACGCGCTGGAGAGCTCGTCGTGGTGGACCTGATCCCAGATGGCCGCAACATTGCGGTCACAGATACCAACAAAGAGTTGTACCTGCAACGCAAGTTTGAGCACTTGCTGTTTGAGAGCGTGCCAGCGCAGCTCTATGCGTTTCTCAAGGGGATTTGCGAAGTGATCCCGATGGAGGTGCTCGCGGTGTTTGACCCCGAAGAGTTGGACTCCGTGCTCTGCGGCTCGGACGAAATCAATGTCGCCGACTGGAAGCGAAGCAGCCGATGCAGTCCGATCTTGCACCGTCACCCCGTGAAGGCGTGGTTCTGGGAACTCGTGCACGAGATGCCCAACGAGTATCGGCGTCGCCTGTTGCACTTCGGCACCGGATCGTCTCGAGTGCCGATCGCTGGGTTCAGTGCGCTTCTGAGCAATGATGGCCAATTGAGTCCGTTCACTCTGCACGCCGAGACTGACCTAAAGAAGGATCACATTTGGAGCCACACGCGTTTCAACCGCATCGGGCTCCCGCTGTACGATTCGCGTGAGAAACTCGAGACTATGCTCTACGCGACGCTGGACATGGAGCTATATGGGTTCACGACAGACTAATTCATCTCGTAACTAGCTTCTCATCTTCATCGCATTGGATTTATTCAGAGGTAGCTCATTTGACATATCGCGGACGAGTTCCCAGGACCACTGGAGTACCTTGTGGCCTCTCAAGTTGCTGCTGCATTTCGTATTTGTGACCCAGTCGTCGATGTCAATGTCATCAGAGCCACGCAATAGGTAATCAAACTCTTCGGAGTCAAAGAGCATGAGAAGTCCATGCGGGATCACCTCGTAGACTCCCTTGAGGAACACATAGAGTTGACTGGAAACGCTCCCAAAGAGCAAATAGCGGAACTGCCGCTCCGGGTACAATTCATTGTTCTCATCGGTCACCTCGATGTTCCAGCCATTCTCGATCAAGTCCACCGCGAGAATTGTGTCACCCCGTTTCTCCGTGCCACTGAAATCGAGACCGAGCATGCCCACGCCTCGGTTTTCTCGGACCCAAAGCATGCTTTGGTGCGCCTCAGGATCAAAGCCGCCAAGTCACTGAATGATGCTGAGATACCGAGCACGGGTTTCAGCAACGGCAACGCCAAGTGGAAACTTGGCGCGTATCCCTCGAGTAGTGCACGACTGATCAACTTCCCCGTCGCATACTAGAAGAGCAGGCGATTCTCGGCAATGTCGTGGAGCGAGTTATGGTTCAAATAGAACGTCTGCTCGCTCGCGTTTACGCACCGAAGCATACCGTTCATCGTGTCCGAGATCTCTTGGTTTAAAAGTACAAACCACTCGCAGTAGAGCCCACCGGCATCGACCCCAGTCTCGTCAACAAAGCTGGTACGCATCACCGACCGTATCCGTTCCTGACGAAGCGCGCTGAGGTGGACAACAGAGTCCTCGAGCAAGATCATTCGAGCGATGTCAACCTTGATGGGCTCGCTATCGATTAGCAACACCTCTGTCGTTGCCACAAAGTAGGCATACTTGGTTGGGAAGTCTTGTCCAGCTAACTCCAAAATATTCGTCCACTGCAAGCAACATCGGTTGCCATCATCGACAGGTAAATGATCCGGATTTGCGTGCATAGATTCCACAAGTTGAAACGAGACTGAGCCCACTTCGCTGGTCAGCGCTAGACGCGCGTTATCCAATACGAAAAACTGTGGCGGTCTGGATGCATCTTCGTCAAATGGCACTAAATTCAGCGCGTCTGGTGCCGTGGATGGTCGCTGTGGCACGGCTGCCGGCTCGCCACCACCTGCTAAGGTCTCCACTGGAATGAACGAGCTTCTGGGTGAAAGCGAAGTACCGCATGATGCTTTATCTAATGACTTTGCCAGCTTCCCGCTTGGATCTCTCGTGGATGCTCATAAAAATCCAACCGATTAAAGCACGCATGGCCGTCACAGCTAGTTGGCCGAAAGAGTGCGCTGTTGCTTCACCAGCGCAATGATTTGCTTGTGCAACTCCGCCACTTGCTGCAATGTCTGGCGATTTTCGTAATCAGACACGTGTGGGGGAGATTAATGCAAAATGGATCCAAAGTGCATTCTTTGTCACGGTACAGAAACCAGGCGCTTGCACAAGTGCCGTTTCTCTTGACACAATCCATCCCGTTCTTTTCCTCTTTTGTCATTTAGAAGTGAAGATTATGGCTTGGCACGTGCCACTCACTCGCCAGAAAAAGGGAACTCGCATGTTGTCTCTGTTTGCTTTTTTGGATGCGTGACGTGACGTGCACGCGAAAGACTCAGAAAATGGGTCACAAGGTCTGTTGCATCCATGTTCTCAGGACCAACTGGAAGGAAGTCGCGCGCACATGCACACGAGTTTAACCGACGCGCACGACTTGCAACTCACTTCTCCGTTCGAGACGCGAACATGTGCGCAAGTTTGGCGATGTGTGCGTTGTTCTACATTGCGTAGATTAGCTGCGTGCTGCAGCTCCCTACAACTATCGATTGCATGCCTCGTTGCAGTCCGAGCGCTTCACCATTTGTATAATGAGTTGTTGGTTGGCAATCCTATCGCACGCAATTGCATGCGGAGGATATGTTTGCTAGGTTACCTTTGTGTTTGTGCGCACCAGAGGTGCTAAAGAGTGATTTTGAGGGTTCCAAGTGGTTGCATTAATAGTCTTGCAGCATCTGTGGTGAGAAACTTGCCAAGGAACGGCGGCAAGGAGGATGGAAGTGACACCAGCAGCGCCACTGAACAAGCATCGGTGTGCTCTCGTGTTGGTCGAAACGCTGTCCTCATGAGTGCAAATCAATCGCCGCGCACGATGAAGAGAGTGCAAGGTACACTGCGCAGTTGCTTTTGTTTTGTTTTTTTGAATGTGAACTAACTGGTGGGTCCTTCGTAAGCATATCCTTATACGTAGCACCACAAAGAGTATCCATAAACTTCATTTGGCTTCAATGACAACTTGTACTGGCACCGGAAAGATCAAAGCCCATGTATCGCGAAGTGCAGTTCCAAGGGTCTGCGTTGGGCAGGCAAAAACACTTGCAGTACGGTGCCTGCAGTTTGGGTGCCAAGTACCGGTAGTTCTAACTTGGAGTGTTTCACATTGAGGCTGGACGTTAGGAATTTTCGTCATATGTATCCGCCTTGCTTCCCTCCCATTGGCATCTCACAACCTAGATCCCCGCACTTGGACACACCCTGCCGCGAGTGTCCAACGATAAATGGTGCATTCGTTCACAAATCGATTTCTTCACCTCAGCAAACGTCAACGAATACACATACGCTCAAGATCCAACACCAGCAGCGACAGGAAGAATGACCAACCTCGTGACTCTCGCTATCGCCGGCGGTCTGTCGCCACGCTCTGCACTGTGATCACTCTGTTCGAGAAATGCTTCCCGCGCAGCATCCTCATTCGATCCATGGACGAGCGGCTCTGGGGACTGCCGTTCGTGTTCCTCGACGCAGCCGAGTTGTACCAGACGCTGGGTTACAGCTCCGGCATCGCTTTCGTAATCCTGGAGGTGCTTGCGCTGTGTCGCTATGATAGAACTAAGCCTGTTCCAACTGGTACCATGACACATTAGTTTGCTGGCAATACCCCGAATTTTCCATAGCTGCAATTGGCATACTAGCTTCACCGTTCGTTTTTTCAGACGCAGTAATTGTTTGAACTGTTCCCTGTTAATTAAACGCGCGCAGTTGTTCAGTCCATCGCTAGCCATACACTGTTGATGTCCGAGTTTTGGCGCCTTGAGGTACTTTCACTGAAGCTGATCCAGCATTAAAGGCTAATTTGCTTGGATCGTTTTCGGATGCCCATGATAAATACTGTCTCACTCTTCCGCTGTATCAATGTGTGGTGAAGCCGTACATTTTCGTCTCCACAGTCGCCTGCAGCACGGCTTTCAGTTGGTCCCTGTCGACATGCAACGGCAAATCCAACCGATTGAAGCACGCGTGGCTGACAATGTAGCCATCTTTCACCAGACGCACCCCCTTGAGTGTAAATGGACACAATCGTCCATCATAACTCGTCAGCGAACTGAAACCAGCGATAGGCACGCGCGAAGACCCCGTTGCAAAGTGCAGCAGTCGCCGGCGGTACTCGTTCGGCATCTCACGCACGAGTTCCCAGAACCAGACGACAGCCTGGTGCTCATGCAGCCCGACTGTGTACCTCGTGTTGCGTTCCCAGTCGTCGACGTCAATCTCGTCCGAGCCGCAGAGCAGGTAGTCAAATTCTTCTGGGTCAAACAGCATGAGCAGCTCCTGCGGAATCACTTCGTAGACTCCCTTCAGAAACACGTACAACTGGCTCGAGACGCTCTCAAATAGCAAGTACCGGAACCGCCGCTCGACGTACTTGTGCTTGTTTTCATCTATGACATCGATATGACGGCCATCTGGGATCAAATCCACGACGACGGCCTCGCTGTCACTGCGTGCCTCGATAACACTGAAATCCAGCCCGAGAGCCTCAGCACCGTCGTTCTCGAGCAGCCACAGCAGGTTTCGGTACAGCTCTGGGTCGAAAAACTCGAGATCACGAAACGAAATCGGCAGCCCCAAGATCACCTTGAGCAGCGGCAACGCCAAGTGGAAGCCCAACACATACCCTTCGAGCAACGCGCGACCAACGAGGCGACCTGACGCATAGTAGTACCTCAGATGGTGTTCCCCCGCATCACGCCGCGAGTTGGCGTTCAAGTAGAAACTCTGCTCGTCCTTGTTCACACAGCAGAAGAGGCCACGGTCGGGGTCCACGAGTTGCTCGTTCACAAGCATAAACCACTCGCGGTGCAGACCGCCGGCATCGATCCCAGCCTCGTTGAAAAAATGGATTCGTATCGCCGTGCGGATATTTTCGAGAGGCAGCACGCAGATGGCGTCCATCGAGTCTTCGAACAGATAGTCGCGATTCACGCTGATCTTGAGATTCTCGGACGAAACGATCAACGCGGCTGTCGTGGTCACAAAGTGCGCATACTTTTTCGGGAACACCTGGGACGAGAGACTCAGGATGTCACGCCATTGCAGACCGGTATTTGTCGTGTTGACAGGCAGCGGAAGATGCGCGGGGTCGGCAGTCAGTGCTGGCAGCAGGTGAAGCTGGACCGACGACACTGCATCCTGGAGCTCGCGCTCGCATTTCTCTTTGCCCACGCGCATGAATCGATCAGTTTCCGACTCTCCCTCATCTGGCTGGTTCTCTTGATCCACACTCGATGCCGATGCACGACTCCTGCCGCTTGAACTGCCATTTGAGCTGCCGCTGATCGGCAAGAGGACGTGTTCCGTAGGAGCTGAAGCAGTAGTTGGAACGATCATGACCGTCAGCGAAGCTCGGTCAAACTCAGATGTGCACGTCGTGTCAGTATCTGCAAACGCATCATCATCACGCTGTTGCTTCTCAATGATTTGTGATTCTTCACCTTTGTACCGCAACGTGTATCCAGGGAATGGCGAATCGAGAGACTTGAGACCCTCGCGGTACCAAAACAGTTTGCTGTCAAAGCCGAGTTTGCGCACCCACTCCTTCCGGTTCCTGCATTCTCAGCATCCCGCCAAAAAAAGTGCAAAAGTTAACATTTGCGCACTTGCTTGGTTGGAAAAACAAACAATCAAACAAACGAGAGCGATGACGTACCTGGCTCGCTTTTGGCGCTGCGTGACGACCGCTTGCTCTCGTGGAGAGTGCGTAGTCGTTGTCTTTGTGTGCGGTGATGCTGCCTTCGGTCTCTGGTCAGTGCTACTGCTGTCACATTGACTGGCACTATCGCTTGCACCATTAACATCATCACCATCGTTATTCTGGACAAGTTGCTCGCCGCAAATGTTGCAAAACTGGAATCGCTTGAAATTCTCGAAGCCGCACAACGTGCATGCCTTGTAGCCGTCCTCAGCGCCTCTGTGTTGCATAATACGAATCAATCAGGACGAGACAAGCGCTTACGATCGCATTTTTTTCAAACAAACACCGACAACTGGCAGTGCACGTACCGTAATGCGGCATCCAAGCGATGCTCATTCGAGCTGCAGCACATACACAAACCAGCACACAAACGCAACATTTCGTTAGTCAGCGCCGCAAATGCAAACACCACAACTTGGTCATAAAGGAGGGTTTCGTGCTCGAGCAGCGGCGCATGGAGCGCTTCGTCGCGCAGGCGCTGGCGGTGCGAGTGACGCACGCACACAACCAGCAGCACCCAGCACACGGCAAAGCCGACGGTCAGTCCGATGAATGTCTCCTTCATTTCCATCAACTGCTTTACAAGTTTCCAATGCAGAAGTGAGCTCCCGAAACGCGAGTGGCATGCACGTTATGATCTGCACGCACCCCCATCCCAGCTAAATGTGTAGGCGCAGGCCGTAGGCGCGCGTCGCAGTTCTTCCGCCACTTGAAGCTGAAACATGGGTCCCTCCCTCGCTGAGAGTCTGAAACCTTTTCGCATCTGCAACATGCGACTTCAACTGGAAGAAGAGGCAACTGCGCGTGTGTGGCTTGATTTCTATGTGCGAAAAAGCAGCCCAAAGCAGCAGATCAGGAGATTTGTCGACTGCTTCTTGAAGTCTGGATAATTGAGATATACAGGCACTGCAGAAATTATTGACAATGCATTCAGCTGGTAAGAACTATACAAATAATACTTGAATGTGTTTTACAAGATGACGCTATTGGGAGGTATGTGGTTATCCATTACCCGACCACGCAAGCCCCGTTCTTCATACAGTTGCATCTATGTTTCAGGCGACCAAAAAGGGAACAACCTTCCTCACAAAATGTCAATGAGGGTCGTCTTTACTGTTACGAGACGGCATTGATCGCAGACGAGACCGCATAAATACCAAAAGAGGATGCATTTCGGTAGCACGCCAAAAAGTGTACCCACGTTCCATTAATCGCACACAGCCGGTTTGATTGCGTCATCAGACGAATCACACCGCAACAATCAACAGAATCGGGGACATTTGCACAGTTGCGCCAGCAAATCAATGCGCACAAGAAGGTCCTCGCTTGCGCCGCACACGCGCTCATAAGGTCCCTCGCGTTGCATGTGCAAATCCCTTCGTCAGACCAGCCACCGCTGTGCGAATGCAACAAAACATACTGCAGTATAGCTAGCGCGTCGTGAAGCCGTACATGTCGGTCTCGATCGCAGCGTACAGCACAGCTTTGAGCTCATGGTGAATGACATGCAACGGCAGATCCAAACGGTTGAAGCATGCGTGGCTCCAGATGTAGCCATCGTCTTTCAGTTTCACGCCCTTCAGCGTAAATGGACACAATTTGCCATCGTAGCTCGTCAAGGCGCTGAAGCCCGCGATCGGCACGCGTGATGAGCCTGTCGCAAAGTGCAGCAGACGTCGACGGTACTCGTTCGGCATCTCGCGCACGAGTTCCCAGAACCAGATCATTGCACGATGGCCATGCAAATCCGCTGTATACTTTGTGTTGCGCTCCCAGTCGTCGACGTCGATCTCGTCCGAGCCACACAACAAAAAGTCAAACTCCTCCGGGTCGAACAGCATGAGTAGTTCTTGTGGGATCACTTCGTAGATTCCTTTCAGAAACACGTACAACTGACTGGCGACGCTCTCGAAGAGCATGTGTCGGAGTCGCCGGTCCAAGTATTCTTCCTTGTTGTCATCGGTCACCTGGATATTGGCACCGTTCGGGATCAAGTTGATTGCGGTTACATCCTCTCCACGTTGGTCAGTCACCGTGAAATCTAGACCTAACGCATCCACGCCGTCGTTCTCTCGAATCCACTTCATGCTCTTGTAAACTTCAGGATCAAAATACTCCAAATCCGTGAAACTCACGGGGATCCCCAAGATGATCTTGAGAAGCGGTAATGCCAAGTGGAACCCGAGCACTTGTCCCTCCAAGAGCGCGCGTCCAAGTAGTCGACCAGCTGCAAAATAATGCACGAGGTGGTCCTCGCCAATGTCGTGGCGCGAGTTTGGGTTCAAATAAAACGTGCGCTCGGTCTTGTTGACGCATCGGAAGACGCCATTCGTTGGATCGGCGAGCTGCTCATTCAGCAGTACAAACCACTCGCGCTGGAGCCCGCCGGCGTCCACGCCCGCTTCGTCGATAAAGTGGATCCGCAGCGGTGCACGCACAACCTCCACTGGAAAGACACTCAGCGACTCCATGGATTCTTCGAGCAGCTGGTCGCGGTCGAGGCGTAACTTGATCTGGTTGGCTTCTGCTGCGATAGCGAGTGCTGCAGTCGTGGTCACAAAGTGCGCATACTTGGTTGTAAACGCTTGCGACGCCAGGTAAAGGATATCTTCCCAGGACAGAGACGGATCCGACGCACTAACCAAAGGTAGTTGAGCAGGGCTCGCACCGCTGGCGTTTACAAGCTCGAAATGCAACGGTGCCACAATTTCTTCCAGTTCTTTTCGTCGCGCTTCTGGTGTCACTCCGTGAATTTCCGTCACCTTGTCTGGACGGTCATCATCGTGTGGGTCCACAGAGGACAACGACCGAGAGACTGAGGGATCCGATTCGTCGGTCGATAGTGCAGGGTGGTTCATTAAACCCGGCGGCTGCTCAGTCTTCACGCCAGCATCCACATCAAAACTGTCATTGACGACGACGCACTCTTCGGAGCGCTCTGTATCCACAACACCTCTTTTTTCATCAGCGAAAGTTATGACGTAACCAGGGTACGACGTATCGATGAAGCCGGCGTCTCGGTACCAAAACAACTCGCCATTCACATCGCGTTTTCGTTGCCACTCCTTGCGAACTCTGTTTCAAAAATTCACAAAAAAGTCCGATATGGTACCAGCTAGGTTAGCGCAGGTTCTGCCATTCACAGTCACGAAATGAATATACCTGGCACGCCGATGGCGCTCTGTGTTGGTTGGCGGTGGGGTACTGCGCGTCACTGCTGCTAGCCCCCTGTCTTTGGCGGAATTCCGTTTCCACATGCTCACGGGTTTGGCATTGTTCACATTCTCGGTTGCATCGTTCTCAGTAGGGACTTTGACAAGCTGGCTCCCACAGATATTGCAGAATGGGAACCGCTTGAAATTGGCGAACCCACAGAACGAGCACTCATTGTATCCGTCCTCGACTTCTCTACAATGAAATATGAAGAAGATCCGTTATGGTTCAGAAAACCGTGCCGTTGGAGCCATCATCTGTACGAAATTTAGGCAGTGGTGATACCTCAATGCCGCGTCCAGCCGATGCGCCGTGGAGCTGTTCAAAGGAGGGTCATGACACTCCAAACGATGAGACCCCAACATGCATGAACCATACAATCAATACAACTTAAAGCTACCTACTAATCACGTACTTTGGCAGCAGCGGCGCATGCAAATCCATCTCGCGAAGGATGGCGGTAGTCGATTGGCGCGTGCGGTAGCATGTCGCGACGCCGCACGTCGTAATGACCACGATCACCACGACAGCCACGACCACGAGCGTGGTCGCCAAGTCCTGCATCCTTGCAAGCCGTCGACGCTTTCTCTGGGGAAGCGTTTCTGCGCGCTTTTTCTCGGATGGAACCGTTTGTGATGTTGGTTGCAGAATCGGTCCTTCATGTTGACCAATCTGCCAAAGCAAGTATAGAGCACCTGAGGTGACCATGGTTTCTTATTTCAGTTTAGCACATACAGTTCCTACATTTCTAAAATCATGTATCTTTATCTTTATAGGGTGAGATATATTTAGGTTCATCGTCGTGACCTACAATATCCATTCTCCTAACTAATCTTCATTACGAATTTCATCTAGGAGTGTAAATGTGTCTATAGCGCAGATTGCACTAGATCATTTCTGAATGCTAAATAATCTTTGACCAGGATGGCATGTTCTCTTGGTCCTATGTGAGGCTGCCTTGTGTTGTCCAATGACCTTGGGTCTTCCGAACTTCGCATAAGCCAATGCAGGACATCGCTGTCAAGATCCTGGGTGAGATTGTTGAAAGCAGCTCTTTGAGTTGGGAAGTGAACCTGCGTTGAGGTTCTGGTGTCCATGGCTAGGTTGGCGGCTGAGTCCGCCATCTTGTTGAAGGCACGGTAGTAATGGTACCATCCTCGGATGTCGATGCAATCCGCGAGTCGTCGACTTGTCTGGTATAAACGTGCCAATCGGTGCTGTCGAGGGGACCGATGCATTCGCTGTTGGGAGATAATCAGTGCACTGTCTCCAATCACGTACAACGGTTCGAAGTGACTGCGTTGGGCTTCTCGGAGTCCGTGTATGAGACCCCAGTACTCGGCAAAGTTGTTGGTCGTGTCCTTCCTGCTATTGGCCATGCTGGCGGCCCAAATTAAACTGGCTGTGTGCGAGTCCTTATGGACACGCACGATAATGGATCCAGTCCCTCCTGGTCCTGGATTGCCGCGTGATCCACCATCGAAAAACAACAGGTAAACGCCGCGAGTATCACTTGGAGTCAAGGGAATGGCGTCGGTTTGGCTGAGAAAGCAGTCGACATATGCCTTGAGAACTGCTGCAACCGTGTGACCGTCCGAGTCTCCAGCTTGCGCTTCAGCGAGTCGTGTGAGGTTTCGCATTCCTGCCTCTAATCTGGTCATCATGATCGCCATCTCAGCAGTCGATTCGATTGGATCCGAATCCATGCGTCGCAGATGCGCACACCAAATGGCTTGTATGAGCGACGCGCTCATATATCGCCACAGCATGTGTGCGACGGGATAGAGATGATCTTGGAGATGTTCATTGGAGCACTTGTGTCCGATAATGTGTCTCTTGATCGTGGTCCATGCATGCCTTGGAGTATCTGGTAGATCCAGACTGAAGATCCAGATTGCGGGGTCGTGACCAGGAGTGATTCCGATCTTCGCCCATAGCGCATAAAAGTAGTTCCACACCAGTTTGGCTTTCGGACTCCCAGAATAGGTGTTGAACAGAAGATTGGACAACTTGGGAACATTCGGGATTCGAGCAGGATAGATCAGCTTTCTCATAGTTCCACATGGAGAGTCGGTTGGCTTTCAGTCGGAGAAGAGTCTGGGTCGTATAAACTGTAATCCCTTGGATGTTGTGTAATTCGCTCCACTGGATTAATTGCAGTCCTGGCCACAGAGATCCTGCTGTTTGAACAGCTTTGTTGACTGCTGTATCTCGAGTATCTTTGCCAATTTGTGTCCTCGTTGCTGCAACTTGTTGCCGATAGAAAGATCTGGTCGTATTGTATCGTCCGTTGCCACCCCATAGTTGCACGATTCTTGTGAAACGTGGATGTGCATGGAACGACACCTTCTGCCCGTTCAAGTCTCTTGTTGCCATGATGTCACAGTCCATTGCGGAGTGAACTGTATGCGTAGCTTTGACTAGGGTCGTGTCGACGTGGGTCAGAGTTGCTTCACTGGTGTGCAGATGCCATTCGTGGTTATAATGACGTTGTCCGTTGTACAGCCGAAGCACATTTGTTTGCTGTGGTCGATACAGAAGCTGTGGGAAGTTGGATACCAACGTAGCACATAACCGCTCGAGCGCTCGAATAGACGGCCGGGAGAATCCGGAGATTCCACATGTTGGGATGAAGTTAAGCACTCCTGGTCTTATCCACTCCCATCGAAGTATGTCACCCAGTTGTGCTGTTCCAACTGATAATGATGTGTGAGCAAGCTTGTATGGGGAACCGTTGGAATCAAGAAGCCACCCATCTGCAGTCGAGGTCATGTATGGCGACCATTCTGCACAGAATGTCCCACGTAGCTTTCGTCCTTCAGCGATGATACCTGGAAGCCTGTCAGACATTTTAGAGCTGAGGTCGATCTGGAACACATCGCCGTCCCATTGAGTCTGCGCAATTGTCGACTTGAAGTGCTCGTAACACCAACGTACATTATCACGTTCTCTGGGCTCATAGGGTCGAGAATGGAGCGACGCACATAATGCTGCGCCAGTTGTCCACATGTTATCACGAAGCTGGAGTGGCCGCCTTGGAATTGCATCGAGCGGCGTGATGTACGTCGAAGAAGCCCTTGTGTTGTGCAGCAAGATTTCCCCGATGATCTGATCGATGTGAGAGGTTGTGATTGCCCATTTGGAGACTGCTGTGGCACTCATCGTCGTCAGCTCAGTTCTGATGTTGGGTACTGACAAGCCTCCATTCATTTTTTTGAGTTCGGCTTGTTCTTCCTTCATCCACGGTTTCGCAGGCTTACCACTCCTTGAGCCTCAGACATATTAAAAGCATGTATGCTATCCAGTACAGCAAAGAGCGCTTCAGCTGGCAATGGAAGCTGCAAGCAGGCAGCCTTAGGCTTTCATGCGAACCGCCTCGGCATCTCTCTCTTGGGATTCGTGAGTCTCAGCAGAATTCATAGTATCTGCGTACTTGGGTCGTGACTGGCCACCAGACTCTTGGGCAAAGAACCATAAATCGTGTGATCATGGCGAACTGTGTCGTCTCCACCTTTGTTCGCCGTCGACGTTCTCTTCAATGTAGCATTTTCTGAACGCTTATCTCTTTTTTGAGAAGAGCACGAGAGACTCTTCTCAAAGCAGAGATAAACGTTCAGAAAATGCTGCATTAACTCTTCTTTTTCACGCACGAAGAGGTGCTGTTCCGCGCCAACTTCAAGTGCAACCCTCGCACGATTTGACCAATCAGAGGAGAAATGGACGTGGTTTACTGTTACGTTACAACACAACCGCAGAGATTGATGCTGACGCTTGTGCGCACACTCTGCAATAAACAAGCCGATTAGTCTGCGGTAGCTGCATGTTATCTACCTGCCATGTCAACCGCGTTGCTGTCCTCTGTACTTGGACTCACCGGCTTGCAACGATTTGGCGATTGGCACCACCAGCGCGCTTTTGCCAGCACCAAGTGTATGATCGTTATCCAACTTCCCACAGCTTCTGTATCGACCACAGCAAACAAATGTGCTTCGGCTGTACAACGGACAACGTCATTATAACCACGAATGGCATCTGCACACCAGTGAAGCAACTCTGACCCACGTCGACACGACCCTAGTCAAAGCTACGCATACACTTCACTCCGCAATGGACTGTGACATCATGGCAACAAGAGACTTGAACGGGCAGAAGGTGTCGTTCCATGCACATCCACGTTTCACAAGAATCGTGCAACTATGGGGTGGCAACGGACGATACAATACGACCAGATCTTTCTATCGGCAACAAGTTGCAGCAACGAGGACACAAATTGGCAAAGATACTCGAGATACAGCAGTCAACAAAGCTGTCCAAACAGCAGGATCTCTGTGGCCAGGACTGCAATTAATCCAGTGGAGCGAATTACACAACATCCAAGGGATTACTGCTTATACGGCTCAGACTCTTCTCCGGCTGAAAGCCAACCGACTCTCCATGTGGAACTATGAGAAAGCTGATCTATCCTGCTCGAATCCCGAATGTTCCCAAGTTGTCCAATCTTCTGTTCAACATCTATTCTGGGAGTGTCCGAAAGCCAAACTGGTGTGGAACTACTTTTATGCGCTATGGGCGAAGATCGGAATCACTCCTGGTCACGACCCCGCAATCTGGATCTTCAGTCTGGATCTACCAGATACTCCAAGGCATGCATGGACCACGATCAAGAGACACATTATCGGACACAAGTTCTCCAATGAACATCTCCAAGATCATCTCTATCCCGTCGCACACATGCTGTGGCGATATATGAGCGCGTCGCTCATACAAGCCATTTGGTGTGCGCATCTGCGACGCATGGATTCGGATCCAATCGAATCGACTGCTGAGATGGCGATCATGATGACCAGATTAGAGGCAGGAATGCGAAACCTCACACGACTCGCTGAAGCGCAAGCTGGAGACTCGGACGGTCACACGGTTGCGACAGTTCTCAAGGCATATGTCGACTGCTTTCTCAGCCAAACCGACGCCATTCCCTTGACTCCAAGTGATATTCGCGGCGTTTACCTGTTGTTTTTCGATGGTGGATCACGCGGCGACCCAGGACCAGGAGGGACTGGATCCATTATCGTGCGTGTCCATAAGGACTCGCACACAGCCAGTTTAATTTGGGCCGCCAGCATGGCCAATAGCAGGAAGGACACGACCAACAACTTTGCCGAGTACTGGGGTCTCATACACGGACTCCGAGAAGCCCAACGCAGTCACTTCGAACCGTTGTACGTGATTGGAGACAGTGCACTCATTATCTCCCAACAGAGAATGCATCGGTCCCCTCGACAGCACCGATTGGCACGTTTATACCAGACAAGTCGACGACTCGCGGATTGCATCGACATCCGAGGATGGTACCATCACTACCGTGCCTTCAACAAGATGGCGGACTCAGCCGCCAACCTAGCCATGGACACCAGAACCTCAACGCAGGTTCACTTCCCGACTCAAAGAGCTGCTTTCAACAATCTCGCCCAGGATCTTGACAGCGATGTCCTGCATTGGCTTATGCGAAGTTCGGAAGACCCAAGGTCATTGGAAAACACAAGGCAGCCTCACATTGGACCAAGAGAACATGCCATCCTGGTCAAAGATTATTTAGCATTCAGAAGTGATCTAGTGCAATCTGCGCTATAGACACATTTACACTCCTAGATGAAATTCGTAATGAAGATTGGGTAGGAGAATGGATGTTGTAGGTCACGACGATGAACCTAAATATACCTCACCCTATAAAGATAAAGTGTATGTTCGTTCTTTCATAGAAATGGCGATGGCACCTGCCTCGGCGGAGATAAATACGGCATTTCGGGGTCGCTGGAGACTGCGATTCACCAAGGAACCACAGCATGGTCACCAATGTGGATGAACCAAACAGCAATCATTCTGTGCCACCAAACAGTTGGATTGATGATGCTAGATCCGCAGTGCGTTAAGTCCATAGGTCATTAATTGCTTAGTAAGTAGATGGTCACAAATGCGGACCTTCTCGAAAGTGTGCCATAAAGTCTCAGGGTCTCGGTTCTGTTCTGAGAAAGAGTGAGATCCATGATCAAAAAAGACACTCCCTTCTCTTGGTTTTCTTTCCTTCGTCTGTTGTCCCGCCTCCCTGCCTTGCAGAAACTCATTCACGAATCCACGCATTTATAGAAAGCACGATGGAAGGCGGCATGGTCGCGCTCATAGCGGCCGGTGTTATGATCGTCGTGTTCTTCGCCGTCACGGTGCTCTTCGCGCGCTCGATGCACAAGCGCATGGACGCAGTCCAGCAGGATCTGGACCTGCACGCGCCACTGTTGCCAAAGTAAGAGCTGAGTCAATGCGAGCACTTGAGTTGTAGTATCCAGGTATCAACTCTCATTTTATCTGTGACTCGAATGATCTTATTGTCTGATGAAGCTCGCAACTGCACCGGTTGCACGCGGCGCTGAGGTACGTGAGAATGGCTATCTTGCTCTTTCTTAAACGAGCATGTGGCGGATCGTTATTCACATAGTTGTGTGTATTGCTATTTGAAAAAACTCAACAGCGAAAACGAAGCCGGATTCACGAAATGTGAGCTGTGTGGGTTTGAGAACTTCAAGCGGTTCCAGTTCTGTAACGTCTGCGGAACAGGGCTACAAGTATATCCTGGTGATGTGAGCAATGGCAGCAAGTGCGAGACTGGCGCACTGTGCAATGCGTCCCTCACACTGCGTCAAAAGCGAGCGAGGTGAGTAAATCGTCGGATTTTTCTTGGTTCTCGGTGGAAGTTGCTGAATTTCTCCTCAACCGCACATTTTCTCTTTTTAACAGAAAGCGCAAGGAGTGGATTCGGAAAATCGATGTCGAGGGAAACGTGTTTTGGTATCGTGGTACTACTACCACACGTACTGGGTCGGGCAACGGTAGTAACCTGCCAGGTTATGTGGTTCGATTTCTCACAAAGGAGGACGCGGGGAGTAGAAGAACAATGGTGGCTGCTCAGCCACAGGCAGCACCTACGGAGCCAAAGGTGCCTGAAGGGATTGTCGACGTTGTTGGCGAGTCAATACAGGAAGTACGTGCGAGTAGACCGGATCAGCCGGAGGCTGAGCCAGATTTCATGGCGCTGCCAACTGAAAAGGAACGTACCCAAGAATTGGAGCAACTTGTCGCGACCAGTGCATTGCAAGTCGTTGAATCCACCCAGGTGAATGCAGCAGAACTTCCGTTGATGGATTCATCGTCGGAGGATAGCCGTGTGGATTGGCAAGCGCTGCTCCTGTTGGCATCAAATGTGTTCCCAGACAAGTACGCGCATTTCGTGACTGTCACAGCAGGGCTCATCGCTCCGGCCGAGGAAGAAGTGATTAAGCTGCGAGTCAATCGAAGCCATTTGTTTGAAGAGTCCATGGAGTCACTCAGTATCATCCCAGCAGTCAGCATCCGCTCGTCGATGCGACTCGTGTTTCTCGACGAATCTGGCATCGACGCGGGCGGTCTCTCGAGAGAATGGTTTGTGCTTTTAAACGAGCAGCTCGTGGATCCGATGCGCGGCGTCTTCAAGTGTGTCAACAAATCCAACCAGACGTTCTTTCTGAATTCGAACTCGGCTCACGATATAGGCGACACGCACCTCTCGTATTACTATGCCACCGGTCGATTGATTGGACGTGCTTTGCTCGAAGGATCCGTGCTTGGGTTCCACTTGTCGCCCGTATTGGTGAAAATGATTCTTGGTGTCCCCATTAGCTTCTCAGACCTCGAGTATTTCGATCCGGATCTGTTCAAGAACTTGTCCTGGCTGCGTGACAACGAGAATGTCGACGAGCTCGGTCTTGATTTCAGTGTCACCGAGCAGCGCGGCGACACCATGGAAGTGGTCGAGCTGATTCCGTGCGGTCAAGCAATAGATGCGACTGCTGACAACAAGGACGAGTACATCGAGCGAAGGTTTCGTTATGTGCTCTTTGAAAGTGTGGCCGATCAATTGCATGTGTTTTTGAAAGGGCTGTACGAAGTGATTCCACGGGAACTTTTGATGCTGTTTGATCCGGAAGAGTTTGACTACCTGCTCTGTGGCTCGGACGAGATCGACGTGGACGACTGGGAGCAAAACACAAAGTACACAGAGAACTTGTACACCCACCCGGTTCTGAAATGGTTCTGGGAGCTGCTACGTGAGATGCCGAACGAGTACCGCCGTCGATTGCTGCACTTTGCGACGGGTTCGTCCCGGGTACCTCTCTCGGGATTTGCTGGATTGACGAGCTACGACGGGAAGTTGTGCCCGTTCACGCTGAAAGGGGTGCCATTAGTCAACGATGGCTACATCTGGAGCCACGCGTGCTTCAATCTGTTAGATCTTCCACTGCACGTCGTTCGCAGCGAGTTCAGAGCCGTTTTGTACGCTGCGGTTGAGACAGAACTCTATGGATTCACCACAAACTAGAAGCATGGACATCTGTCAATCCTTTCATTTGCGCAGGAGCTGCATAGGAACGACTCGGTCTATAACATGGGAGCGGGACAAAGAAAGCTGGCATTACCCTTTGTGCAAGACTTTCAAATTTGATCTCGCCGCCGCAACTGTCTTTGTTTATTGGATGACTGCGTGATCGTAGACTCGCACAATTGGTCAGCCTGACGGCATTTATCGGATAGGTTGTCCATGACGCACAATTACAAGGAAAATTGAACCGATTGAAAGACGCAAAATTACCATCTGACATGCATTTGCGAACCAGCCAAACTTCCGTTTGGCAAAAAGAAATGCATGTCAGATGACAAGTCTGCGCAAAGGGTAATGCCAGCTTTCTTTGTCCCGCTCCCATGTTATAGACCGAGTCGTTCCTATGCAGCTCCTGCGCAAATGAAAGGATTGACAGATGTCCATGCTTCTAGTTTGTGGTGAATCCATAGAGTTCTGTCTCAACCGCAGCGTACAAAACGGCTCTGAACTCGTTGCGAACGACGTGCAGCAGCAGATCTCACCAAAAGACGTCTACTTAAACGAAGTCTCGCACACACAGCCGCTGATAGAAACTAATAAACAATCAACACTACGTGTATTCACAGGATCAAAATGTACTTAGTGGCATCTCTGCCGTGTTCTTCGAGATCCGACCCACCTTCGCGAAGCCCAACTCCCTGCGCTTAGACAGTGGTAAATCCATACAACTCCGTATCCAACGTCGCGTACAAAACCTCTTTGAGCTCCCGGCGAACGACGTGCAGTGGGAGATCCAATCGGTTGAAGCACGCGTGGCTCCAAATGTAGCCATCGTCGACCAACGGCACGCCCTTGAGCGTAAATGGACACAGTCGACCATCGTAGCTGGTCAACGACCCAAAGCCCGCGATCAGAACGCGTGGCGATCCCGCCGCAAAGTGCAAAAGCCGTTGGCGGTACTCATTGGGCATCTCGCGCACCAGTTCCCAGAACCAGATGAGCGCAGGGTGGCCTCTCAGGTTGCTCGTGTACTCCGTGCTGTGCTGCCAGTCGTCGACGTTGATCACATCCGAGCCGCAGAGGAAGTAGTCCAGCTCTTCTGAGTCAAAGCTCAGGAACAGCTCCGGTGGAATCACGCCGTACAAGCCCTTTAGGAAAGCCACCAGCTGGCTCGACACGCTCTCGAAGAGAACGTACCGGAATCGTCGCTGCACGTACTCTTCCTTGTTCTCGTCGGTGAGATTGATGCTGCGGTCATTCGGGATCAAGTCCGCGACGACCACTTCGCCATCGTCGCCTCGCTTCTCCGTGACACTAAAGTCCAGTCCCAGAGCCTCGACGCTGTCATTCTCCAGGATCCACTCTTGGCCGACCAGCGCCGTGACCTTTTCGTGGTCGTCTCACTGATGTCATCCGAAGATGCGATTGGTTCCCCACAGACACTGCACATCGGCGTGTTTGCGAAATTCTCAAAACCACACACGCGGCATACGAGGTGGTGAGACTCTGCCTCCCTATCCAAACGAACACCACACGGAATATAGATCGTAAATAGATCCTTGAGTCCATTTTGTCTTTCATTAGACTTCTAAATATACCACCAACCTTAGTGCTGCATCCAATCGATGGGCGTTGGAGCTGCGAACAACACCGGCCGAAAAGTAGTAGCATTGCCGTAAAAGATCAACTGTCGTGTATATTAGTAGCAACAGCAGGAACGTACTTGGGGTCGAGCGGCGCGTGCAAATTGCTGTCGTCGTCACCATCGCTCCTGTCTTTGTGGATGCATTCAGCCCATTGCTTCATGCACCATACGAAAGAACCGAAGATGCGTAAGAAAACGACCACACCGACAACCACAGTGAGCGCCGTCACGAGGACGCCCGTCATCGTTGCGCTTTTGAGTCAGCGCGCAAAATGAATAGTGGCGTGAGCCCAACTGAAGGAGAACGCTGGGGAGAGTTCGCAATACGCGGAGTTCTCGCGCCAAATCAAAAATGGAAAATCACATGGAATGGACCTTTGCTCCCAAGCACACACAGTCTGGTGACCAATCTGAGGACGTCATTGTAGGTGCACTCTCCGTCTTTGTGTGAAGGTATCCTGTATTAGGATGCAAGCAGCGAGGGTCCAAATCCCAACAGGAATGGGATTAACGCATGTCAGTCAGAATTAACGTCTTGTGCTTGCTTACCGTCACCCTCTTTCTCAAACTTGGTCTCGAATATATACGCGCACAAATTGCATTCTCCCACAAAAAACCTGCACCACATCTAAAGCCGCCAACAGTCCTTACCGCATTACGTTTTGCAGTCCATCCCACACATTCCTGTTTCCTCACTTGAGAAAACAAGCATGTGGTTGGTTACGCCGTCGCTCTCCTTAGGGCATAGATAGTTTTGACTGCTTGGCTATCACTTGGTCGTGAACCCATATAGTTCGGTCTCCAAGGCAGCATAAAGCACCGCCTTGAGATCGTCACGAGACACATGATACGGAAGATCCAACCGATTGAAGCACGCGTGGCTCCAGATGTACCCGTCGTTCACGAGTGGCACGCCATTCAGCGTGAATGGACACAGTCGTCCATCATAACTCGTCAGCGAACTGAAACCTGCGATCGGGACGCGCGACGAACCCGTTGCAAAGTGCAGCAGACGCTGGCGGTACTCGTTTGGCATTTCACGAACCAGTTCCCAAAACCAGAGCAGTGCTGGGTGGTCGTATGCAATGTTCGAGTACTTGGCATTTCGCTCCCAGTCGTCCACATCAATCTCGTCCGAGCCACACAACAGGTAGTCAAACTCTTCCGGATCAAACAGCATCAGCAGCTCCTGTGGGATCACTTCGTAGAGTCCTTTCAAGAACGCATACAGCTGACTGGACACGCTCTCGAAGAGCATGTATCGGAATCTTCGCTCGACGTACTCGTCCTTGTTGTCGTCGGTCACGTCAATGCTGCAGCCATTGGGGATCAAATCAACCACGACCACCTCCTCACCTCTCTTTTCTGTGACACTGAAATCAAGACCCAGAGCGCCAACATCGTCGTTCTCGAGCATCCACAGCAGACTCTTGTACGTCTCGGGATCAAAGTACTCGAGATCGGAGAATGTCACAGGCAGTCCCAGAATGATCTTGATCAGAGGGAGCGAGAGATGGAAGCCAATCACAGATCCTTCGAGCAATGCGCGACCAATTAATCGACCAGTGGCAAAGAAATAGACCAAGTGGTTCTCGCCGATATCGTGCTTAGAATTCGGGTTGAGGTAGAACGTCTGTTCTTCCTTGTTCACGCACTGAAGCACTCCACAGGACGCACTAACAAGTTGCTCGTTCAGCAAAACAAACCATTCTCGGTATAGACCTCCTGCATCAATGCCAACTTCGTCTGCAAACGTGATGCGCATCACCGAACGAACGCTCGACACGGGGATCACGCTCAAGGACTCCATCGAGTCTTCAAATAATTGGTCGCGGTTGACCTTTAATCTCAGCAATTCTCGGACAGCAGGCACCGTGATCGCTGCAGTCATCGTCACGAAATGCGCATATTTGGCTGGAAACACCTGAGCCGCCAAGCTCACCACGTCTCTCCACTGCAAGTTGGTATCTGAAGCCGAAACCACAGAGAGGTGAGCTGGATCGGATGCTGGCAATTCGACTAGCGTCATTGTCATCCCTGCCGCGGACTTCAGAAGAGCATCGAGCACTTCTTCCTTGGTGAGCAGTTTGGCCAGTGGTGCTTCCGTTTCGTCCTGCCCTGCTTCAGAAGGAGCCGCTGGCTGCTGCTGCTCCGCATCCTGCAGTTCTTCAGATGCGCTGTTGTCTCTGATTTGATCCACGACAACAACGATATTCTCTTTGCTTTCCTCGTCCTCATCCGCAACAGTTTCTTTTTGAGCCCCACTTTTGACTTCAAAAACATTGTCGTTCTCGGTTTGGACAGCGTCGAAGAAGCGCACAAGGTACCCTGGGAATCTCGCGTCAACGCCGACGATGTTGACACAGTCTCGATGCCAGACGACTTTGCCGTCTCCATCCAATCTTCGCGTCCACTCTTTGCGTTTCCTGCAAACACACCCAGTCCCACATAAATCTCTAGCATTTTCTGTCAAATAGAAAACTAGAGTATGCAAATAAACCGTACCGTGCTCTCTGTTGTCGTGCCGTGGAGCGCGGGATCGTGGATGCGCGGCTGAGTATCTCGATCGAGCCTTTCTTTCGCGACTTCCACAGTTTCTTCACGTCGCTCGCTTTCTTCTTCTTCTCGCGCTCTTCGTCGTAGATTTCTTCGCCACACACGTTGCAGAACGTGAACCGCTTGAAGTTTTCAAAGCCGCAGAGACTGCACTTGTTGTAGCCTTCCTCTGCGTCCCTGTTGCCACCACAGCACTAGCGTTCAGAATTAATACAGCCGACTCGCATAAACATTTTAATCTTTGTATTTGTTTCAAGCGTAAACGAAGCAAATGTACCGCAGCGCAGCATCCAGACGGTGTTCAGTCGATCTATAATTCGTATCAACCATCGCCAAAATGAGGCAAAGCATACGCACAAACCAAGATATAATATAATCCATCATCGTCAGTCTGACGCCACGCTCCGACCATGATCTAACAGACCAACAAACACGTACAGCAGCGGCGCGTGGAGGTCAATCTCGCGCTGCATCCGACTACTCAGCGTGCCCGCGCGCAGGAGCATGCATGCGCCGACGCTCCAGAATAGCGCGCACACGATCAGCGCGATCAGCAGGAACGTGTCCACCATCACCACGTTCTCTCAGCTTTCGCTTAACGCGCTTTTTTCTCGCACCGTGTTCGCAGAGTTTCACTAAGTGACCTTCTCGAGGGCGACGTTCAATTTGTCCCGCCCGCCAGCACGCGAGGAGGAACGAAGGAGAAGGAGCTCTGCCTTGCAAGAGCAGAAGAAGCGGGGCGGTGGTATCGACGCACGGAGAGCGGTTTCTTCTTCGAACGACATGGGGGCAGTCGTCTGCGCATCTTCATGGACGCGTGGGAGGATGCGCAACCAAAAGCTCAAAAGGAAAACAGTCCTTTTTTGGCCAATAGTTGGGGAGCATGAACTGACAGTGGTGTTGTTTAGTTTGCCCCAGCATGGATGTGTTGTTCAGCAACTGTTGAATAGCCCACTTTGTGCTTTTCTTCTCACCACTTTGCAAGCAAAGAAAATGTGCCACATCAGCATTTGTCCCAGCAGTCAAAATAGCCCACTTGGTGCTTTCCCACACATCAACCGATGTGTGGTGCTGTGCACGGCAGATGATGCAGTGGACGCCATTGCGTGATGCTTGTATTATCGCGATGTTTAGTCCTGGTCAAGATTTGTTTGTCTGTACTACTAGCAGAGATGGAGATAGATAGAGCAGGTAGATTGTGCTCCGAGTTCGTCATGTGCTTACCGTGAGTGGGCAAAAGAAAAACGTATCCAGTTCTTACCCTTCACAGAATGTCCTAGTAACCCATACTCATCTCACCTTCTACGGTGCACTCGACGGTAATGCTGCAGTTGAAGAAATTAATAGCAGAAGAGGGATTCCACTCCAACTGTTGAGCACATTCGCACTCTAAAGTGTGCCCTTTATATGCTGAGCCACTTTATGACGCGCTCTCAGGGTCTTACTAAGACACTACGAGTGCATCATAAAGTGAACTCCCACACACTAAAAGTCCTAGTCCAAGACTCTTAATTGGTCGTGAACCCATATAGTTCGGTCTCCAAGGCAGCATAAAGCACCGCCTTGAGATCGTCACGAGACACATGATACGGAAGATCCAACCGATTGAAGCACGCGTGGCTCCAGATGTACCCGTCGTTCACGAGTGGCACGCCATTCAGCGTGAATGGACACAGTCGTCCATCATAACTCGTCAGCGAACTGAAACCTGCGATCGGGACGCGCGACGAACCCGTTGCAAAGTGCAGCAGACGCTGGCGGTACTCGTTTGGCATTTCACGAACCAGTTCCCAAAACCAGAGCAGTGCTGGGTGGTCGTATGCAATGTTCGAGTACTTGGCATTTCGCTCCCAGTCGTCCACATCAATCTCGTCCGAGCCACACAACAGGTAGTCAAACTCTTCCGGATCAAACAGCATCAGCAGCTCCTGTGGGATCACTTCGTAGAGTCCTTTCAAGAACGCATACAGCTGACTGGACACGCTCTCGAAGAGCATGTATCGGAATCTTCGCTCGACGTACTCGTCCTTGTTGTCGTCGGTCACGTCAATGCTGCAGCCATTGGGGATCAAATCAACCACGACCACCTCCTCACCTCTCTTTTCTGTGACACTGAAATCAAGACCCAGAGCGCCAACATCGTCGTTCTCGAGCATCCACAGCAGACTCTTGTACGTCTCGGGATCAAAGTACTCGAGATCGGAGAATGTCACAGGCAGTCCCAGAATGATCTTGATCAGAGGGAGCGAGAGATGGAAGCCAATCACAGATCCTTCGAGCAATGCGCGACCAATTAATCGACCAGTGGCAAAGAAATAGACCAAGTGGTTCTCACCGAGATGTTCACGCGAGTTTGCACTGAGGGAAAACGTCTGCTCGTGTTGGTTGGTACAATGGAACACCCCAGTCGTGGGATCCGCGAGACACTCGTTGAGAAGCACAAACCATTCGCGGTGCAATCCGCCAGCGTCGACGCCAGCTTCAGCGACAAAATTGATCCGCATCACGGATCGCACACTTCGCAGAGGGATCACACTCAAGGACTCGATCGAATCCTCAAAGATCTGCTCTCGCTTCACATTGAGCTTAATGATTTCGCATTCGGCGGGTGTGATAAGCGCCGCTGTTGTCGTCACGAAATGCGCATACTTGTCTGGGAATGGCTGTGCGCTCAGGCTCAGTGCGTCTCGCCAGTGGACCACGTTCTGGGCAGTGCGGTTGTTGCTGCTTCGTAAAATTGGAAGGCGACCAGGGTCGGCAAGCGAGGAATCGACGAGATCCATCGCGATCGCACCAATTTCTCGATTTAAGTCTTCCTCGCGGTCCTGTCTCGAGAGTTGAATGCCTCTCGGTGACTCCATTGCTTCATTTATCTCTGGTACGCCGTTGCCTCCGAGACGTGGTCTATTGCTGGTTGGATCGCTTGCTGCCTCGATCACCACGGTAATCGTCTCTGCATCTGGAATCCCTGTTTTTTCTCGCTTAGCGCCGTGTTCTTCACTCAGGTTCTGATATGTGACCGTGTAGCCTGGGAAAAATGCATCCGGAGCACTGCCAGTGGTGTCACGGTACCAAAAGAGCTTCCCCTCCGGATCGAGCTTGCGAGTCCATTCCTTGCGTTTCCTGTACGTACAAGTGCAAGCAGGCGAAAAACGAATAATAATTACTCCACCGCTGCTGTTGTTCGAGAGTCAACAGTGGACACACGCACCGCACTCGCTGCTGACGTTGTGTCGATATCGCCCACGATTGTTGCTGCTGTTCTTGGGCATTAAGGATTTCAACTTTTGTCGTTTTTTGTACCGCGCTGCGCAAAGTTCGAACGCTCCAGAAGCTCTGTTTCTCCTTGGCCATCACGGCTGCATCCTTGGCTTCCTTGTATTGCTTCCACGCCACGATCTCGTCCCCACAGAGGCTGCAAAACGGGAAGCGCTTGAAATTCTCAAACCCACACGTCGTGCACGCATTGTAGCCATCCTCAGCTTCTCTGCATAGAGTAAATCGCATGCAATGCACCATTATCAGACACAGTTGAGTTACAGGCATGCAATAAGCTCAGCATCCTCTTGGTACGAGTTTGGAGCTGTCCACGTACCGTAATGCCGCGTCCAAGCGATACTCAATCGTGCTAATCACAAACAAACCAATGCAACACACACACACGCCCGTTAAACTCTCCCAAGCCCAGCAACTCATACACATATCGTGCACTACGCACTTGGCTGTAGCCACCAATGGCGCGCGCAATTCGATCTCGCGCGGCGTCGGACGCGACACGCGCACCATGCACAAGTAGAGCCCCGCGGCGATGGCCCAGAGCACGAGGCAGCTACCGCCGACCTCAAGCAGCAGTCGCTGGCCCTCCATCGCAGTCGCGCGCTCTCCGCTCAAGCGCAAATGGCGAGGTCTACAGCGGCGGCATCAGCACTGCAGTGGGAGCACCGTCATCATCAGCACCAGCGTCAACATGCGCACCTGGTTTGTCTTGTGAACAGATTTGATACTGTAGAGTGCAATTCTGTTTTGCGTGTGGGATGCTTTTCCACAATAGTATTCACCGTCTGTCAGCATTTCAGCCAGTCAAATGCGCTTATTTATAATGCTGCATTCAAATAATACGAGGTTTAGTGTACTGCGTGTCAGAAAACGGACAAATCAACTTGAACTTTGGGAGAGCAGTATCCGGTGGATCCGGATACTGAAGAACTTGTCAAACACATTATGTCGCTGCCAGGCAACATAACGGAGTGTGTGTACTTTCCGGAAAACATGCATTCCTGCTTGTCAGCATCACACACTTCAACTTGCACTCACTGCGCCATATCCAACCACTTGCCTTGCTTGGTACTTTCACATAAAATACTCGCTGGTCCTACTTGGACGCGTAGTCGTAGTTGTCCAAGATCCCAAACAGCATGCTCTTGAGGTGCTTCCGGTGCACGTAGTTGGGTAGCTCGAGCTTGTTGAAGCACGGTTGGCCGCGCATCAAGCGGCCCATCGCGAGCTCATTCCCGACGATCGTGAACGGCGCGACGTCGCCATTGTAGTTCGTGAGTGCCGCGAACCCGCCGGTTGGCACCCGCGTGTTGCCCGTCGTGAAGTGCAGCAACCGCTTCTTGTACTCGAGCGGCATCTTGCGGACGTACTTCCAGAACCAGTTCATGCACGGATGGCCGTGGATACACTCGTTGTACTTGGAGTTGATGCGCCAGTCGTGCACGTTGATCACGTCAGAGCCACACATAATGAAATCGAACTCCTCTGGGTCCAACACCATGAGCATCTCCTGCGGCACGACGTCGTAAATTCCCTTGAGGAACGAGTACAATTGCGACGACACGCTCTCAAACAGCGTGTACTTGAAGCGACGGTCCAGATACTCGAGCTTGTTGGCGTCGGTCACGGCAATGTTGCGACCATCCGGGATCAAATCAACCACCATCATTTCTCCATTCACCTTCTCGGTCACGCTAAAGTCCAAGCTCAGCGACTCGACGCCCGTATTGTTTGCCAGGTACTCAAGGCTCTTGTAGGCTTCAGGGTCGAAGAACTCCAAGTCCGTGAAGCTCACAGGCAGACCGAGGATGACCTTCAACAGCGGCGTCGCCAGATGGAAACCCCACAGCGTTCCGTCCAGCAGCCCGCGACCAAGCAGTCGACCAGCAGCATAGTAGTACGTCAGATGATCGTCACCGATAGCGAACTTGGAATTAGAGTTCAGATAGTATGTCTGCTCCGAGTTGTTGACGACCTTGAAGAGCCCAGTGCTAGGATTTGCCAACAGTTCATTCAATTGCGCTATCCACTCGCGGTTTTGTTTGCCGACGGGAGCGCGCGGGTCTTTAAGGAACTTGAGCGTCACCTCTGAACGCGCGTACTTGACGTCCATGCAGCTCACGTGCTCCAAGGATTGCTCCAACACGTAATCGCGATTCAACGTCATCCGCAACTGGATCTTCTTTGTCGGTTCCAATGCCGCGACGGCCTTGGCCACAAATGCCGCGTACTTGGCTGGGAAGTTGAGGGATGCATTCGCCATCACCTCTTGCTCGAGCTCGTTAGACTTCAAGGCTCCTCCCAAAGCAAACGCCCATGGGTCTGCTTTCGTCGACTCGATCAGCTCCAAACGGAGAGCCTCGGTCTCACGGATCAGTTGTGCCGTTTTCTCTTCAGCTTCAGGTCCCGAAATTCTACCATCGCCCAACTGGAACATGACCACGAACCCTGGGAACCGCGCGTCCGCTGTCACAAGGTGCTCTTGACGGTGCCAGTATGGTTTGCCCTCCGCGTTCTTTTTGCGAACCCACTCTTTGCGTTTGCTATAAATGATCAAGAGAGAGAGAGAGAGAGAGAGAAGAGGAGCGATTGAAAAACAAAATCTAATGGGAAACCCACGCCTCAGAAAGATGTCTTGTCTTCCTACCTTGCTCGTACGAAGCGCGCGTTCAGTGGGTTCTTGTATTTCAGCTTCTTGGCGCGCTTTTTGCCTGCCTTACCAATGGTGCTGCCACAGATGTCACAGAACGTCCTGCTCTTGAAATTCTCAAACCCACAGGCGTCGCACTCGTTGAACCCTTGATTGGCTTCCCTGTAGTATATAGAGGGTACTATGCAGTCAGCAATGGAGGAGACAAACAGGAGTTATCTCAACTATTACGAAGTGCACGTACTCTGTGGCATGTCGGATGCGATCGAGCTTCTCGAACACGAGCAGTGGCGCGTAGTCTTTCATTTTGCCGTACTCTTTGTTGTTGTCATAGCGCACGTAGAGCGCCGTGATGCCCTTGACGACCGCCAAGCCGGCGAAGGTGAGCGTCGTTTCCAGCAGCACCATACTCAGTGAATGTTGCTGATCCCCTCGCGATGGACACAGCAACCTGTACTTGACTCAGCAACTTGGAAAGTGAATCTGCAGTTCGAGGGAAACTAATACGCTTCGGCAAGTCGCTTTTCGTCCCTCTTCCCCTCCAGGAAAGCGCAAAAAGGCTACAGGATCCCACGATCTAACACACCGCTGAGTGCTGTACCGCCTTTCGAAAGGCATTCATTTGCCATCGAGAGCATGATGACGACACCCGTTCGTGATTCCAGGTGCCAAAAATGGAGGATCTGATTTATGCTCCGCTTAATCAATGGGTTTGTCCCGACAGCAGCAGCAAATTTGTCAGATCAAGCAGTCGGATTTGGCCCGCATTGTCCCGTTGATCTGTTGATTGAAACTGCATTTGTCCCGCTCTGAACTCGAAGGTTTTCGTCTCGTCTGTCTAATCCGGCAATTGAATCGCCTTGATACACAGCATTTAACCCACATCAGCAGCTTTTGCAACCTCCACTGGTAGCTTTCTGGCGGTATCAACATTTCGAGCATCCTGTCTAATTCGGCAGACTGAGTATACTAAAAGCGATTTGCTTGGATTACGAAGACTCCCACTCTCAGCAGCAGTGGGATCCGATTCTAGGTGGTGCTTCTCGTGGAACTCATCATAGTCATCGTGCCCCACAGTGCGTCCTCTGTACTGCGATCCTCTTTCTCTTTACCTGCGGTCACCTAACGGCATTCATTCACTTGTGCTGCCATATCTCTTCCCAGTTGTCTACGTGATCGCGGCGTACAACCTCTCGAACCGCGTGTACTGCACGCAGCTGAAGGGCATGACTTGCGCGATGCTCGAGCGCTCGACGTACAACACCCTGCTGTGCGCGGCGCTCGGGGTGCTCTCGTTCCCGGGGCTCGCGGCGCTTCTAAAGCGCAAAGTGGCGCTGTCACCGCTGCACCACCTCGCGTTCGTGCTCGAGACGCAATGGCGTCTGATCCAGTCGAAGCTCATCCTGAGGACCACGATCGCCGTGCAGATGTCGCTCGAGCACCTTGACACGGATTGTAGCTTCCAGTTCGCGTGGCTCGTGAACGAGAAGCCAAATGCCGGGCACACATAAACCAGCACCAGTTGGATGAGCACGATCGTTGCGTACGTGACCAGAGCAGCCCGTACATGCGGGTTCTCTCGCAGAAAGAGACCCTAACCAATGAACATGGCCGCAGTAAATCCGAGCACTCTTACAGGTGCCTCCATGGCGATCATAAACGGCAGTGGGAACCCAATCTGACATGCCATCACGAACGCAAACGCGGTTCCAGCTGTGCCAGTGAGCAGGCTGATAATCACGACCTGGCGTCGTGTGATCGGAAATTCCACGACAAGTTGCCGCAGCTGTACGAGGATCGTCAAGTGTGCGATCCACACAGCGAACAGCGCACGGATCCAGAACGTGTGACTGCGCTCTAGTCCGCGACTTAGCGGCTGCAGTTGGATACAATCGAGAAGCAGCACGACAACGAGACACAGAACGAAGGACATGATGAGGATCCCAACGACGCGAGCCAGATGCGTCGACTCGGAGTATGCTTTGACCAGATACATGCGCTCGGCCGAGCACGTGCCATGGAGCCCGACCTGAATGACTCCCACGCGTGAATGGCCATTCGGAGCCACGCGCCTATCATTTGCTTACATCGCGTCGGCGACAACTGAAGAAAGCGCGGTAGGTATGACTCAGGCTTTGCCGATGTGTATGTGCACCGTCACACAGAGGACCGAAGGCTGTCGCTCTATTCGTCCGTGAAATGCTTGACTTTGCCTCAGATCTATTTCGATCAGCAGATTGCTCTTGAGTTTAGTTGGGAAACAATTGGGAAGATGAAATAGCGGGTAAAACGTTTTTTTTTACAAAACTGCTTTCAGGTCCGTTTATAGTACCAAAAAAGCGTTTTGTGGTGCTCCTCACAGCTGCAGTTGGCACCACAAATAATACTATTGGAGCTCGGAGGCATTTGGCTTGCAACCGGTGTCATACAGTCGTGAATCCGTGGAAATCGGCGTCGAGGACCCCAAAGAGAGCGAGTTGGAGCTGCTTCCGAGACTCGTAGAGCGGTAAATCCAGGCGATTGAAGCACGAGTGGCTCCAGATATTGCCGCCATTCTCGAGCGGCACGCCGTTCAACGTGAACGGACTGATGCGATCGTCGGAACTGGTCAGTGAGTTAAACCCAGACAAGGGCACGCGGTCGGACCCGGTTGCGAACTGAAGTAGCCGTCGACGATACTCGTTGGGCATCTCACGCACGAGTTCCCAAAACCAGGTCTTGACCGAGTGATTGGACAGAGAATCCGAGTACTTTGTGCTGTGCTCCCAGTCGTCGACGTCGATCTCGTCGGAGCCACAGAGCACGTAGTCCAGTTCCTCTGGATCAAACATCATGAGCAGCTCATGCGGGACCACTTCGTAGATTCCTTTGAGGAACACGTACAGCTGATCAGAGACGCTTTCAAGCAGCAGGTACTGGAACTTGCGCTCCAAGTAATGCATCTTGTTGGCGTCTGTGACGGTGAGGTTGCGGCCATCGGACACCAGATCGACGACATGCATCGCATTTTCACCTCGCTTGACGACGACTGTGAAGTCCAAACCGAGGGCTTCGTTCACGTCTTCGTGCTCGAGAAGCCAGACCATACTCTTGAACGCCTGCGGGTCGAAAAACTCGAGGTCCGTGAACGAAAGCGGCAAGCCGAGGGTGGTCTTGAGCAATGGTGTGGCCAAGTGGAAGCCAATCGTCGCGCCTTCGAGCAACGCGCGACCGATGAACCGCCCAACCGAATGGTAGTACATGAGGTGGTCATCGCCGATGTCGTGCGCCGAGTTGTCATTCAAGTACAGCGTCCGGTCTCGATCGTTGACGCATTTGAAGATCCCCGACGCAGGGTCAGCGATCGCGTTGCCCAAGAGCGCAAACCACTCGCGGTGCAGCCCGCCAGCATCGATGCCGCTCTCGCCGATGAAATCAATGCGAAGCAACGCATCCATGTGCGCGGCGGGGATCTCACTCAGGTGCTCCATGGACTGGCGCAGGAGGTTGCAGCGGTGGACGTAGATCCGCAACACTGTCCCGCTCGCGTCGCGCAGAAGCGTCGACGTGTGAGACACGAACTTGGCGTACTTGGTCGGAAAATCGCGCGCCGTCCACTCAATCAGGTCCTCGACGGCGAACTGGAAGCTCATAGTGATGCACAGCGACGACACGACGGGATTTGCCTTGGCGACGTCCAGGAGCATCATCCGCATGGCTACCACTTCGTTTGTGAGTTGCTGGATCCGGTCCTCCTTGGAAAAAGGCTCCAACGATGTCTCGGTGCGGTCTCCAACGTAGTGATAGTTCACGGGCAGCTTGAAGCGCACGACATAGCCTGGGAATTGCAGCAATGGACTGGGTTTTATGCTGGATGCCTTCTTGCTGGTTGTGTCTGGCACATTGTGGCACCAATGTAACTTGCCCTTGGGATCGAGTTTCCGGGACCATTCCCGTCGCTGTCGCGCACGTTGCTGTCGCGTCGTGAGCGGCTTGGAGCCCATCTGCTCGATCTGCTCTTTCGTCATGTGGATGATGACCTCGAAGCTCGTGACGCTAACTTCGTCGCACGACGGCACGTGCAGCTCGCCGCCGCACACGGTGCAGAAAATGGCGCGCATAAAGTTCTCAAAGCCGCACGATGGACATGGCTGGAACCCGTCCTCGGCGTCACTATAACCATAATCAACACAGGCAACACAATGGCCATAGAATGAGAAAGTGTTGTCATGCCTAAGTCCAAAAAGCGAATGAGAGTCTCACCGTCTTGCTGCATCGCGGCGGTTTACCAGCGTTCTGAAAACATGCAGATACACCCAAAAGCATTCGGTTCCTAGCATTAGTCCAGCACAATAGCCCAAGCAACGCAGCGGAGAGCAACGTACGTTGGGAGCAGCGGCGTCTGGCGGCTGGTCTCCAATACTGTCGCCCTGGCCTTGGAACGGCGCTCGATCTCGCGGCGCACCCACTTGGCGCCGAGCAAGCAGAACGCGAAGCAGACCACGAACGCCAGCACGCCCAGCAAACCCGCGAGCGACGACGTGGACGACGGCATGATAGGATGATGTGGATTATAAGAACACGGAGCGCTTGGGTGATTTGGCAGCAGCGCGCGATTTTGGACACTGAGGTTTCTACGAACAGCGTGGGGAGGAGCAGAAAGAGGAGGGATGGATGACCTCGCGCAGAGCCGAGTCTTGGTCAAAGTGGACAGGAGGGGGCGCACCACCCGCCGAGAGAGCGGATTGAAGTGAAGACCACGAGACAGTCGCACTGCGGCATGCATGCATGCACTTCGTTTTAAAGATTTCCTCTCGACTACAAGCGCGCGATACTGGATATTGCGCAATGTTAGAGCTTTTGCATTTTGTATTTACTGTGTGCTTTCACTTTAATAGCTACTTGTATAAATTGGTAGATGGAGCTATTTTGAGGACCACTACCACAGTTGGTCGAGGCGACATGCATTCCTGCGGTCACACAGCTCTGGCAACCCTGGGTAATGGGTAATCGTTGACGCTGGCGTCAGAAGATCAGAAGGCAGGTTCACTCATCCTTTGCATATAGCGTAAATGCATTATTTAATGCGCTGTTTACGATTTCGAATTGCCTCTTGAAAATACATAATGATGCACATGCAGAAAAGGGCGATTGGTTCGCGGCATACCCAGAATGCCAAGTCAGAACACCGAACGCTGGGTGAAAGAAAACCTGGAGAACCTCAATTATCCATCACCCGCAAAATAAAACAGGCGCAGATTCGTCTTCAAACTACAACTCTTCTGCCACCTCTTGCTCGCACTTCGTCTGTAGGATTCGCAGAACCAGTCGCGCTCAAAATCAGCCACCGCCTGTATGAGTTGCATCCAATTCTTGGTTCTCCAGATGCCACCTCGCGTTCGTTTCCTGCATGCACGGGTGCAGTGCATGACATTTCTGTGTGTGTGTCCGCGCTCAGGCCAACTCGAATTACTAACCAAAGAAAAGAGATACCTGGTCTAACATTTGCGGTAATGCTTTCCCATTTGGAATCATCCAACAGAGCCCAATCTCCATTGCGCCGCGCATTCTTTTGCTTGTCTTTCTTGTGATGCACTGCGTTTAGTTAGTTTATTACAAACTCAGCAACTTCGCACTTTGTGAACCATCGAAATACGGTTTCCAAATGATCAGAAATTAGCAATCGTACTTTACATTCATGCGCTACGCACTTAGCACCATCAAAAATACGAACCACTAGGTTTCCCCCAAAATAAACACGCACAAACGGCATTTCGGACGAAAATGAGTGCCGCCACCTCCTCTTCCCGCGAACGAGATGGCGGCATCGCGTCCTCGGTATCGGTGCCATCCAACGCATCGTCACCCGTATTAGGCCGCGAGATTGGCTACGATGCGTTCTTCCGCTCCCTCGCGCGCCAGTCGCGCGTGTTTCCCTTGAACAGCGAGCGCGTCACGATCCTGCCGTCGCCCACGGCGTTCTACGAGCAGCTCCTGACCAACATCCGCGGCGCCAAGCAGCGCGTCACGATCTCGTCGCTGTACCTCGGCACCGGCGCGCTGGAGCGCGAGCTCGTGGCCACGATTGCGCAGAAGCTCAGGGAGGAACCAGACGTGCAGGTGACGATCGTGTTGGATTACTCGCGCGGCCAGCGCGGCGGCCAGGACAAAAGCTCGGTGAGTATGCTGAAGCCGCTGATCGCCGAGTTTCGAGATAATGTGCGGCTGTTTCTGTACAAGGTGCCGCAGCTGAAGGGCGTGAAGGCAACGCTGCCACCGCCTTTCAACGAGACAATGGGAGTCTCGCACGCCAAGGTGTACCTGGTGGACGACACGCTCGTGCTCAGCGGGGCGAACCTCAGCGAAGATTACTTCACGAACCGACAGGATCGATACGTGCAGATGGCGGATTGCGGCGGTTTAGCAGAGTTTTACCACCAGTTCGTGAACATCGTGGCGTCCCATTCGTTCCAAGTGGCGCTGAAAGACGACCGCAAAGAAAGCAGCGGCAGCGTGGATCCGACGGCACTCAAGTACGAGCTTCGAGGGTCTTCGCATGACTCGGATGCGGAAAAAGCAGCGATGAAGCAAGCGTTCGAGGAACTCGTGAGTGTTCAGACCCACCCGCACGACTCTCTCCCCGCGGATTTCGACCCTTCTTCCGATGCATCAAGCACAACCGATGCGTGGGCATTCCCTACGCTCCAGTTCACGCCCATTGACGTCACGAACGACCAGGTCGTGCTGACGGAGTTCATCGAGCAGTTGCCACCGAACTCTGCACTACGCATCGCGTCTGGGTACCTGAATTTTCCGCCGTTCCTCGATGAGCTGCTCACGCGCTGCAACGCGCACTTGGACGTGATCTTGTCGGCTCCAATCGCGAACGGGTTCTTCAACGCCAACGGGATCAAAGGCGCGCTGCCGATGGCGTATTCGCTCATTGAGCAGGATTTCTACGAGAAAACGCGCGCAAGAGACTTTACGACTGTGCTGCGAGAATTCAATCGCACGCAGTGGACGTTCCATGGCAAGGGGATGTGGTGGAGCCCGACCCTGGAGCGTGCGCCACAGATCACGATCTTTGGGAGTTCCAACTTTGGTCGGCGGTCCTACGGCTGCGACCTCGAGTCCCAGGTCGTGCTGTACACGAAGAACCCGGACTTGCAGAACCGACTGAAGTACGAGTATGATGCGCTCGCGCAGCACGCCGAAGTGGTGACAGACAACGTTTGGTCGCGTCCCGATCGGATGCTCCATGGATTGTTTAGCTGGAAGTACGGCCACTGGATCCGCCCTGTTGCCAAGGTGATCTCGGCGTACTTGTGAGCAAGAAAGCACGGCAAAGAAAGGAAAAGCATTGCGCACTGGGAGTATCGAATAGAAAGATAACCACATAGAATAGAAAGTTGTCGAAAGTCTTGGAATGGCATGAATCATGAAAATAAAGTTGAACTCTATATAATGTCTAGGTAGGTTAGTACTGAAAGCCAAGGGCGTAGGAACCGAGTTGCAGGATGAGACCCGCTATGAGAGGCAGCGAGAGGTTGTCGTCCCATCCAGCGACATCGATCGCCTCGGCTATCGCGGTTGTAATGCCTGCAAGCAGCGCTTCAGCGAGCCGTACCCTCACTTGTTTGTCTTCTATTGGGAGGGAAGTTGCCTTTTGCGTGTCGCTCCAGGACAGTGACAGAAAAGTTGCGGCGAACGATGCCACGAGCGCGCCAACGAAGCCTGCCCAGGACTTTGTTGAGTACGACTTCTGCTTCTTCGGCTTGGTCGGATTGTTCGTCTGCTTGTGTTGGTTGTAGAGAGTCCCCACGAGCGATGCCGCAGGATCACCGACCCCGAGCTGTTAATATACGCAGCATATCCCATCACGAATACACAATCCCCGTCAATGCCATACAACAGAACTCATCTACAGGAGAAACGGATTGTAGAAAACGTACACACAATATCGCGAGCCGCGCAACTGGGAGCGGGTACACCGCCGCAGCGATCGCCGTGCCCAGAACAAAGTAGAACGCACCGGGGAGCACGGCTTTCGACGCCTCGTCGCGGCGCAGGATGCCGTGGAAACTCGCCACGTACAGCGCATCGACACGCGGATTCAATTTCCGCAATTGATGCACGGCATAGAACGCGCATGCCACAATGAACAACGTAGGGATCGCGACGTGCAACGGCATCACCCATGAGGCGGCGTAGAAGAGCAGCCCCGTAAGCGCGTGCTGCGCTTTGCGCTGCAGATGCAGCTCCGTGCGCAAAGGGAACGACTGCGGATCGTGCGGTCTTGAGTGCGTGCTGCTGTGCGAATGGACGCCACCGCTGCTGCTGCCGCGAACGCTGCGACTCACGATGAACTGGAAGAGCACGATGCCAGCGATCCACGCGCCGAAAGTGAGCTGCTCCATGCTGCTTCCCAAGAGCAACGAAGTAATCCGAATGTGCCAAACCGATGCGTTGACGGCAGGCAAATGGGGTCAGTTGAGCACGTACTATCGACAAACACTCGACGCTGCTCAGACTCAGATGCTGAACCTGCGTACTTCACATAATCATCGTGTCCGAGTTTGCTAAGTACGGTGAACTTTGCAACTTTAAACTGAGGGTACGGTGGTGCGAACTTAAGGTCGTTTTTGGCGGGAACGAGGTGTTTATTTTGGTGCACTGGCGGAACGTCATTGCGACCGAATACATTGCAGCAACAGCAACCAAGAGCAAGAGAAGATGCTGTGGCCGCGCGAAGAGTTCCACACCGCGTACGGGCAGATCAAGCACGATGGCATCAAGAGCGGCGGCTGCAGCGTGCTCATCCTCGTGGCCATGGACGTGGACGCGCTGTGCGCGTGCGAGATCCTCACGAGCCTCTTCAAGGCGGACTTTCTGAGCTACTCGCTGCTCGCCGTGCGCGGGTACGACGACATCCTGCGGGTCCGCGAGGCGCGCATCCGCGACGAAGAGGGAAACGTCAAGCAGAGCGAGCTGCGCTCGGTGGTGATGATCAACTGCGGCGCGATCGTGAACGTGATGGAGCTGCTGGCGCTGCCAGCGCACATGAAGTGCTACATCTTCGACAGCCACCGTCCGATCCATTTGGCGAATATTTATGATCCGAGTCAACAGATCGTAGTGTTTGACGATGGATCACAGGCGCTTGACGAGTACCCGGCGGACGGGTCGGATATCGAGAACGACGACTTTGAAGTCAGCGACGAGGAAGAAGAGGAAGAGGACGATGATGAAGATGAAGAAGATGACGATGAGGATGCAGACGACGACGAAGGCGAGGCGGAAGTGGACTTTAGTGCCACTAAAGTACAAGATACTGATGCCAATGGCGATGATGAGACGCCAGTGTCACCATCAATGAGCTCTCAAGCAGGCGACAAACGCAAGCGTGAGGATGATAGCAATGCAGAGAATGTTCCTGTTGATGACGATGACGAGGAGATGCCAGTAGCGCCAAAGAAGTTGAAAGAGCTGGATGCTGACAGTGAGGACGACCAGGATGACCCCATTCCACGAGCAGATGTGAATGAACAGCAGGTATCAGTGGAGCAACCGCAAGGCGCCAATGAAGAAGAAGACGACATCTCACAGCAGCAAACGAAACGCAAGCGTCGCGAAGAGATTCTGCGGTACTACCGCGGCTCGTACAACGGCGCTCCGGCCGCGACGATCGCGTTTGAACTCGCACAGCAGATAAACAGTTCGCAGCGCGATCTACTCTGGTTTGCGATCATCGGACTCACAAAGCAGTTTGTGATGGAAGAGATCGACGCCGACAACTACAATCTCATGATCCACCGGTTCCAAGACGAAGTGTTGGCGCTCGACGCGACGTCATCGTCGACAGCCTCATCAAATGCTGTGGAAGGTGACACTGCCGCGGTGCTCAACCCAGCATACGACCACGGCAAGATCTCATTCGAAGAGGAGTTCCGCTTCATGTGCTACCGCCACTGGTCGCTGTACGACGCCATGTACTACTCGGACTACGTTGCGTCGAAACTCGGCCTCTACATGGACCAAGCGCGGCGATTTGGTGCTCGCAGTGCTGCGAGTCATGATGCGAGCGACGGTGAGACGTCGCTGCACGTGTTCCTGGCGCGTATGGGGTTCTCGCTGCGCCAGAGTCAGCAAAAGTTCACGTACATGCCACTGGAGATGAAGCAGATGCTGCGCGAGAAAACGCAGGAGATCGCACCGGAGTTCGGTCTCGATGAGTTGTTTTACGGCTCGTTCAAGCGGCAGTTCGCGTTCCAGTACCAGTTGTGCGCGGCCGACGCTGTGCGTGGTCTCCAGGCGCTGCTGGAAGCCCCCGAGTCGTACATTTCGTCCGTATTCCAGGCCGAGACCCACCAGCAGCAGCAGAACAACACGTTCGCGAGCATGTTTACGATTGACACAAACGGCATCGCGTTCACCGGCAACAAGGACGCTAACAGTGAAGAGGAGAGCGATGGGAACAGCGACTTCCGGCAGCAGAACTTTATGTTGGCGCACACGGCAGTATCCTGCAAATCCGTCGCATCGAGCAAGCTAATGGAGAGCGGCATCAAGGTCGCGATGGAGCTCAAGCAGGCGATCGTGCGTGTCGGCATCTCGATCATGGAGCGGAAGCTCATCGTGCGCGTCAAGCATTTCCGGTACGTCTGTCTGAACGTGCCCGAGCGCGAGCAGGAGCTGTTTGCGCACGCCAACGTGCTCACGCAATTGGCGCTGTTCCTGCTGAACGTGCATCGTGCGAGTGGGAAATGGGGTGGCGCGGCAAAGAAACCGCAGGTGAAGAAATCCGAAAATGGCGAAAATGGCGAAAATGGCGAGGGAGAGGAAGAGAATGAGGACGAGTTGGCTTCGGCAGCGAAATCGATCGTCCCTCTGGTGCTGATCACGCGGAACCCGGCGCAGAACTGCTTTTTGGTCGTCGGCATCACGTGTCCGACGAATCCAGGCGAGATCCATCGCAAGTACGTGGTTCATTGTGTGTGTTTTTCTTGCTATTATGCCTGGGGATGTTTGATTGTTTTGCTTTATAACATTGTAGCACACTGGGCACGGCGTTCAAGCTCGCGGCGGGGGAAACGGGCGCGAATTTCCGCCAGGACGGCTTCACGAGCGCCGTGATGGAGATCCAAATGGACGAGATCCAGTACTTTGTCGAGCAGCTGCATAACGTACTTGACGCATAAAGACGCTCGGCTTTTTATGCCCTCGAAATTGCTCTGTGAGTGTATTTGCACATTGGCTTTTATTTTTTTATCATTTGGTGTGTGTATATTTCGCTGCACAGACGCAACAAGACCAGACTATCGACACGTACATATAGCCAAGTGTTACGAGGTCGTGAAGCCGTACACGTCGCCGGACTCGATAGCAGCCAGCAGTGCGGCGCGGAACTCGTGGCGCGTGTCGGGCAGCGGCAGATCCAACTGGTTGAAGCACGCGTGGTTGCGCACGTAGCCAAGGCTTCGTCCAGTGTGCAGCCCCATGGCCACGATGGGAACGCCGTTCAACGTAAATGGACAGAGCTTGCCGTCGGAGCTCGTGAGAGCAAGAAAGCCTGCGATGGGGACGCGCGAGGACCCCGTCGTGAAGTGCAGCAGCCGCTTCTTGTGCTCCAGGTCCATGGCGTGCACGTGCTTCCAGAACCACTTCATGGATGGGTGCGCGTGGATCGTCTCGTTGTACTTGGTGTTGCGCTTCCAGTCGTCCACGTCAATCACGTCCGAGCCGCAGAGCAGGTAGTCGAGCTCCTCGGCGTCGAGCACCATGAGCATCTCCTGCGGCACGACTTCGTAGATGCCCTTGAGAAACACGTACAGCGGCTTGGCGACGCTCTCAAAGAGCAGGTAGTGGAACCTGCGCTCGACGTAAAAGTCCTTGTTGTCGTCCATGACCTGGATCTTGCGGCCATTGCGGACCAGATCCGTCACGACCACCTTCTTGTCAACCTGCTGCTGCCTGGTTCTCTTTTCCATGATGCTGAAGTCGAGACTGAGGCCGTCGACGCCGTCGTGGTCGAGCATCCAGAGCAGACTCTTTTTTTCCTTCATAGCCATCTTTTAGAATTGTTTGTCATCTATAATTGGAGACGCACCTTCGAAGCAATGGTGTGTAGAGCTCAGCGCCGCGGACGTTGCGCAGGTAGCGGCGGATGCACGCGACGGGCACGAAGACGCCGAGGCAGAAGACTGCGAAGAACATGAGCAGGTACTCCATATTGGCGGCCTGGTGGCGTGCCTATCGATTATTCCACACTGAGCGCGTTCAGAGAAAAACGCGTGAGCGTTGTACCAAGAAGGTGCGTCTGCGCAGTTCTCTCTTCAAGAGAGAAACAGCGATATAACCGAGGGCTATCGCTTATCGAAAGACAGGAGAACAAAAAATGGCGCAATCCGCGCCAGCATGCGAGTAGCATGCGAGTTTAAAATGGACGCGTCGCGTTTCGCCCTTGATGCATCCAAGGTAGGTGGAGGATATCGAATATACTGGCGGGTTAGTGAAGTCGACGGAATCGTTATGCGAATGAACTGCTGGGCAACCCGCATTGAGAAACTGTATTGATTTTGAGTTGTTGTCGACTCGAAAAAATGAGCACAGAGAACTTGGCACGATCTCAATGTGCAATGTGGCCAACTATTCTCTGTGTAAATGCCTGGATGTGCTGGGAAGCGGATGAGTTTGGCGAATGCATCGGTCCCAAATTCGGGGTGCCAAAAATGTAAAAACTGGATGCATCCCATTTCGTTCTCACTCCAATGCTGACATCTGGATCGCTCATGTAAAACTTCAAGGCAAATCGGCAACATCCATTCATTGGAACCTTGCCACAATATAAAAACTACTATTGCAGTAACAATTGTCGCAACATTGGTTGTCTTCTTGATCGGAATAATCACACACACACACACACACAGTACACTCCTGCTTAGAGCTGCGTCGTGTAGTCATAATTGTCGACGACGGCCGCCAAGTTGACCTTGAGCTCCTTCTCGTGGACGTACGTGGGCAGCTCCATGTGGTTGAAGCACGCCTGGCCGCGGATCACGCGCGAGATGACGAGCTCCCTGCCCATGATCGTGAACGGCGCCAGGTGGCCCTTGCTGTTGGTGAGCTTGGCGAAGCCACCGATGGGGACGCGTGTGTGGCCCGTCGTGAAGTGCAGCAGCCGCTTCTTGTGCTCCAGGTCCATGGCGTGCACGTGCTTCCAGAACCACTTCATGGATGGGTGCGCGTGGATCGTCTCGTTGTACTTGGTGTTGCGCTTCCAGTCGTCCACGTCAATCACGTCCGAGCCGCAGAGCAGGTAGTCGAGCTCCTCGGCGTCGAGCACCATGAGCATCTCCTGCGGCACGACTTCGTAGATGCCCTTGAGGAACGCGTGCAATTGCGACGACACGCTCTCCACCAACACATGCTTGAAGTATCGGTCCAGGTACTCAAACTTGTTGGCGTCCGTCACGGCAACGTTGCGGCCATTCGGGATCAGATCCACGATCACGAGCTCGCCGTTCACCTTCTCGGTCACGCTGAAGTCCAGACCGGTCTTGTCGGCATCCGCGGTCTTGGCGAGCACGTCCAGGTGCTTGAACGCCTCAGGGTCCAGGAACTCGAGGTCCGTGAAGCTCACGGGCTGTCCCAGGATGATCTTGAGCAGCGGCGTCGCCAAGTGGAACGTCCAGAGCTTACCTTCGAGTAGTCCACGACCAAGCAGCCGACCTGCGGCGTAGAAGAACGTCAAGTGGTCGTCGCTGACGTCGTGCTGCGAGTTCGCATTCAGGTAGAAAGTCTGCTCGGACTTGTCCGCGAGCCTGAACAAACCGGTGTTTGGGTTGCCCAGGAGCTCGTTGAGCTGCGTGAACCAGTCCATTTGCATGCTGGCCGCGGACGCGGGACCTGGGGTCTTCTGCAGATACTTCATCGCGATCTCGGCGCGTACGTACTTGCTGTCAATGCAGCTCACGTGCTCGAGCGTCTGCTCAATCATGAACTTCTTGTCGACCTTGACGTTGAGCAACTGCTTCTTGGTCGGCGCGAGCACCGCGGCGCTCTTGGCCACGAACGCCGCGTACTTGGATGGGAAATCCTGTGCGGCGTTGCCGACAACCTCGGCCTCGTGGGACGCCGAGTCCAACGTGCCACCGAGCGGGAACACCGACGGGTTGGCCTTAACGGACTCGACGAGCGCCAGACGCGCGTTCTTGATCTCTTCGATCAGCGTCTCGGTCTTGCCGGCGTCGACGTCCACGGTGACTTGGCCGTCGTGCTCGAACGTGACCACGTAACCCGGGAAGCGGAGCTCGCCTCCCTCGCGGTACCAGAACGCCTTGCCCTCGACGTCGACCTTGCGCACCCACTCCTTGCGCTTACTGGCGCGGAATCGACGGCCGCTCAGCTCGTTCGCGGGGGTCTTGGGCTTCTTGGCCTTCTTCTTGGCCTCCTCGTTGAGTGGCTCGCCGCAGACGTTGCAGTACGAGACCGTCGTAAAGTTCTCAAAGCCACACGCCTCGCAGTTCTGGTGGCCGAGTTCAGCGACCCTGTGAAATATTTTGTGTGTGTGTGTGAGAGAGAGAGAGATGAATGAGATGAAACAACGGTGATAGAGCAGGTCGAGCCTCGAAACAACAGCTTACTTGACGGCTTCTTCTTCGCGGTTGAGCTTCTCGGTGGTCACGAGCGGCGCGTTGAGCTGCATCTCGTCGTAGTCCTTGTTGTTCCAGCGGCGCACACAGAGCATGTGCCAGATGACCACGATGAGGCAGGCGACGCCGACCAGCAGGATGATGACCGAGTCCTTCATGCTTGATGTTGCTGTGTGAGTCGACGTGGCGTGAAACGGGCGAATTGCGGACTGACTCAAGCACAGACGAAGGAAAGGGAGGGAGGGAGGCACCGCATTTGAGGCTCAAATGCTGCTGCTGGGCGGGACGTTGGTTTTCTGCACGATGGGAGCTGCAAACGAAAGAGACCAGATGCTGGTGAGGGCTTCTGTTTTTGTGAAGTGACACCTTAAAACACGCGAATTGAGTAATCTGCTATAATTGATATAGTGGGAATACTGCTCGTGATTGGACGGTTTATTTAGTTGCATACATTGTATCTGCCAATTCCTTCTTTAAATCGATGAGATGGCTTGCTTGATTATTCGAGAGGGATGCAGACCCAGCAGCAGATGATGTCCATAATCACCACGAAGGAAAAAAGACAGGCGTATATCAGTGAATAATTTACTTCAGTACGTTTCAATCTCTGCTTTTTGGAAGCCTCGACTTGCCCTTCATGAGAAAGAAAAAAAGATGGCGATGACAGCCACCTCAACAGACACGTGAACAGAGAGGGACTCTATCCGCAGCCTTCAACCACAGCGCCTTCCCTGCTGAGTGGCTCACGAGAAGCAAGTGGAATGGAAACTGGAGAGCTCCCGACTTGGGTGTTGAGAACGCACCCCGTTTCTGTGCAAAAGCTCACCTAGAATCGCAGGATTAGAAGATGCGCCAGAGTGGGACATTGAGTCACCAATCAACCAACACCACGTGCAAAAGCACCACCTGGAACCACACAGCAGCAACGACGAGGATCGGCCGGAGCGGTGTACAGTACTCTTGAGCATCGCGATCGTGCGCAGAAGCCAGAATTGTGCTCAAATTTGCTGCTCTCACGTGAGCGAATAGAAGTGAGGAGTCTCAGTGCCGCACTGATTTGCATGGTTTTACAGTGTCCAACTGTAATTTTGAGTTTCCAGTGAGCTAAAACTCGAGCCAAGATACCTCAAATGGACGCAGCATGGCACGACCCGGACTTTCCAAAATCTCAATGGGTCCATCAATGCATGCACCACCTTAATCGAGTCTGTGCGTATGTTTTGCTTTGCATCTCGTTTTAAGTTAATGGCCACCTCCCACGTCCTAATTCCACACTACTGGCCAAACTCATAATTGTCCAAAATGCCAAACAGACACGCCTTGAGCTCTTTCTTCTTGACGTATGTGGGCAGTTCCATGTGGTTGAAGCACGGTTGGCCGCGGATCAGGCGCGAAATGACCAATTCTCGCCCCACGATCGTGAACGGCGAGAGTCTCCCGTTGTAGTTTGTCAGTGCCGCAAAGCCGCCGATGGGCACGCGCGTGTTCCCCGTCGTAAAGTGCAAAAGTCGCTTCTTGTACTCGAGGTCCATGCCGCGCACAAACTTCCAGAACCACCGCTTCGACGGATGCGCGTGGATCGTCTCGTTGTACTTGGAGTGGTGCTCCCAGTCGTCGACGTCGATCACGTCCGAGCCGCACAGCACGTAGTCAAACTCTTCTGGGTCAAAGAGCACGAGCAGCTCCTGCGGCACGACTTCGTAAAAGCCCTTGAGAAACGCAAACAATTGCGACTCAACGCTCTCGAAGAGTGTGTACTTGAAGTAACGATCCAGGTACTCGAACTTGTTGGCATCGGTCACGGCAATGTTGCGGCCATCTGGGATCAGATCCACTACGTGGACTTCGCCATTTACGTGCTGAGTCACGCTAAAGTCCAAGCCCAACGACTCGACGTCCGAGTGCGTCACGAGGTACTCCAGGCTCTTGTACGCCTCGGGATCGAAAAACGCGAGGTCCGTGAAACTCACGGGGAGACCCAGGAGAATCTTCAGCAGGGGCGTCGCCAAGTGGAATCCCCAGATGTTGCCCCCGAGCAAGCCGCGACCAAGCAACCGGCCAGACGAGTAGTAGAACGTCAGGTGGTCGTCGCCGACCGCAAGCTTCGAGTGCGGGTTCAGGTAGAATGTCTGGTCCGATTTGTTCACGAGCTTGAACAAACCCGTCTCCGGGTTGCCCAGGAGCTCGTTCAGTTGCACAAACCACTCGCGCTGCAAGTTGCTCGTCGCGGCTGCTGGTTCCTTGGCAAACTTGATCGTCAGATCCGCACGCGCGTACTTTGTGTCGATGCAGCTCACATGGTCCAGCGACTGTTCAAGCATGAACTTGCGCGTGATGTTGAGCTTCAGGAGCTGTCTCTTGGTCGGCGCGAGCGCCAGGGTGCTCTTTGCCACAAACAGCGCGTACTTGGACGGAAAATCCAAGCTGGCCACCTGCTCGAGCAGCTCGTTGTCGATGTAAGAGTGAGCAGCCTCAAGTGGATTTACCACATACGGGATGGCTCTGCTGGACTCGACGAGGTTCAAACGAGCGCTTTGGGCTTCATGGATCAACAGCTCGGTCTTCTTCAGCCCCTTGGTTTCAAGCGCCATTTGATCGTCGAGTTCGAACGTGACGACGTACCCTGGGAACTGCGACTCGGCGCTGGACGTGCCCTGACGGTACCAATACGCTCCGCCTTCGACATCGGTCTTGCGCAGCCACTCTTTGCGTTTGCTGCACGTACAGGATACATATGCGTTCTGAAACCCGGGCGTGTAAATGCGCATTTGAAAAACAAAACGTACCTGGCACGGAGACGACGGCCGCTCAATGTATTTGGTGTCCCCTTGGACTCCTTCGCTCTCTTTTTCGCGTCCTCACCGATGGGCTCACCGCAGACGTTACAGAATGCGATGCGCTTGAAATTCTCAAAGCCGCACGCGTCGCACTTGCTGAAACCCTGCTCAGCTTCCCTGTGTCAGTCCAGGACGCACACAATCATTAGCACATCCAACAGTGACCATGAAAGCGCTTGCAGCACATCCATTATGTACTTGGCAGCGGCTTCCTCGCGGTTGAGCGACTCGGACACGAGCAGCGGCGCGTTGAGCTGCATCTGGTCGTAGTCCTTCTGGTTCTCGTGGCGGATGTACCATGTGATGGCGACGATGACGATGAGCAGCCCGACCGACGCGAGCCCGAACGACACGCCCTGCGACACCATCGCTGCTTCCCTTCCACGAGCGTCTTTCGCCTTGAGCAGCAGAGACTCCTCCAATTGCAAAAGTAGCGCACGTGAAGCCGTTCGAAGTCTCGAAGACGACGACGAACGGAAATGGTCTCCACATTCCGAGCAGATCCATTCAGAACGATGCGAAAACTGATCATCACTCCCATTTGCCAGTCAACGACGATGAGTGAGAACGCAGGGGTAGGTGAATGCCTGTATAAGTACATACTCTGCCATATCTTGTATCTTTGTAGTTCGTATCAAACACTGATTGTGTAACTACTGTACCTGTATAGATAGATAGGTGATGAAATAATCTCCTCTCTAAAACAGAAGGGGAGGGTTTTAGTGCAACTGTCTTGGATTCTAGGTGCGAGGGGTTCAGATGACCGTCTGTGAACAGGGACGGTGCAGTGTGTTTTGTGTCCTCAACTCAGCTTTGGGAATCGTTCCTGTTTCAGTACACCCGCTTGAGGCATGGCAGATGTGCGAAAATGTGCTTTCGAAATGGAACCCCTGTGCACATAATCCGATCGCTTTGCAAAACGAAATTTGATTGGAGCTCCAGCCTCTGCCTTAACTTTGACATTTGGGCTCAGGTGTGGTGCTTTCTTTAATCGATTAAAAGTTGCAGTTGTATTTTGATGGCGCAAAAGGTACTTCAACCTTCGCTCTTCCGAAACCCCGCTCACATCAACTTGTGAAATGCCAGAACCCAACGAATTGGTTGTGTGTGTGGTAAGGAGGTCATGCATCCCTACGAAGCAATATTTGACGTCGCAATTGTCGATGCAAGCTATAAAACACCGCAACCCTCAAACGGAAAAAATGCGCTTGTTGATGTCAAGACTCGATATGAGCAGTGGGTCCGCCAACCTTGTGATCCAAATTTTAAATATACGCAGACCACATCTACCATTACGTTTTTTTTGTCTCAACTCTCGTTTTCACGCCATACTACACAACAAAATCGGTTTCGAGAAGCGGAATCCCCACTGTTCGCAGCTTCTCATGCCGTCGTGAAGCCATACAAATCTGTTTCCAGCGTCGCATAGAGCACAGTCTTGAGCTCCAACTTGGAGCGATACAGCGGCAGCTCCAAGCGATTGAAGCACGCGTGGCTGGAAATGTACTGCGTCGAGTAGTACGAGACTCCCTTGAGCGTAAACGGACACAAGCGGCCATCGTAACTGGTCAGTCCAGCGAACCCGGCAAGCGGCACGCGGGACGAGCCCGTCGCGAACAGCAGCAGACGACGGCGGTACTCGTTCGGCATGTCGCCAACGACTTCCCAGAACCAGCGCAGCACGCTCGAGCCGTTCAGATTCACCGAGTTGACCGTGTTCGCCTGCCAGTCGGCGACGTCGATCTCCTGTGTGCCGCAGAGCAGGTAGTCAAACTCCTCAGCGTCAAAGATCATAAGCAGATCCTGCGGAATCACTTCGTACAGACCCTTGAGGAACATGTACATCTGACTGGACACGCTTTCAAAGAGCGTGTAGTGGAACTTGCGTTCGAGGTACTGGTGCTTGTTGGCGTCCGTGACGGGGATGTTGCGGCCGTCGGGGATCAAGTCCACAGTCACGACGTCGGCGCCACGTTTCTCGGTCACGCTAAAGTCCAGACCCAGCGTCTCGACGCCCTCGTTGTCCAGCAGCCACTGCATGCTCTTGTACGCCTCGGGGTCAAAGTACTCCAAGTCGCTGAACGACACGGGGATGCCCAGGATGATCTTGACCAGCGGCATGGACAGATGGAAACCCCAGACGCCGCCTTCGAGCAGCGCGCGGCCAATGAGTCGCCCCGTCGAGAAGTAGTACGTCAAGTGGTCGTCTCCAATGTCGTGCGCCGAGCTCGGGTTCAGGTAAAACGACTGGTCGCTCTTGTTGTGGCACACAAACAATTGCAATTGCGGACTCAGCAGCATCTCGTTCACGAGCATGAACCACTCGCGGTGCACGCCGCCAGCGTCCACGCCGCTCTCGTCCAAAAACGTGATGCGCATGAACGAGCGGATATTCTTCTCCTGGATGCAGCTCAAGTGGTCGATCGACTCCTCCAACATGTACTCGCGGTGCACCGAGAGCTTGAGGAACTCGACTTCCGCCGGCACGATCAGCGACGCCGTGGAGATCACGAAGTGCGCGTACTTGGTCGGGAAATCCTGGGCCACGAACGTCACGACCTCGTTCATGCGCTCCTTGGACTCGAGCGTGCTGCCCGTCGGGAAAATCGCCGGGTTTGCGTCGTTCGATGGGACGAGGTCCATGGTGATGCTGTCGTCCCATTTCACGAGTCCTGCCGCCGCGACAGTCTCGACCTGGTGCTGAGACTGCTGCTGCTCAGCAGAGTCGTCCTCTTGCTTTTCCTGCTGGAAGCGCACGGCGTACCCGGGGAACTGCGACTCGACCGCGCCGCCATTCACGCACCCGCGGTACCAAAACATGTTGCCATTGACGTCCAGCTTGCGCACCCACTCCTTGCGTTTTCTACAGAACACACAAAAGAGTCTGATGAATGTGCCGTCCTCATCAACAAATATGGAAACTCTATGCTATAAAAGAACGTACCGCGCGCGGATTTGCTGCGTCGTGAGCTGCTGAGTGCCGCTCGTGGGCGTCGCGCCGTCGCTGCTCGCGTTCTCCTTCTTCTTCTTGGTCGCGTCATCCGCATTGTCGCCCGCGAGCTTCTCGCCGCAGAGACTGCAGTACGCGAAGCGCTTGAAATTCTCAAACTCACAGCCTGGACACACCGTGAACCCGGCTTCCGCTTCTCTGTAATAGCAGCAATGAGAAACAAAATCCAGTTGAGCACACAGACTTGTGTATAGAGGCGTAAATAAATGAATGCACCTGGTCGCGGCGTCAATGCGATGCTCCACCGATTCGCCTCTGTAGTATATACAGAACCGCACACACGCACGAGTGTTAGCATGTGAATATGAAGTCCATGCAAATGCTCGTAACATATATACGTACGAGAGCAGTGGCGTGTGCATGTTTTCGAGCATGCGGCGCTGCTGCTTGCGGCATCCGGCGAGCCAGACGATGAGGAAGATGACGCAGATCACGAGCATGCCCACGCCCTGGTAGAGCATCGCCGACACCGTGTTGCCGCTCGAGTCCGCCATCCTGCCTCAATGGACACAAATACAGGAACAGAGGCGGCGTCTTCTGTCGATCAACAGGAGAATGGAAATAGGGAACTGTGTGATGTGGCCGATATGAGGGAAGGAGGATGCGCCATTGTTCCCTCCCTTTAATTGGCCATTCCCACCGATTACGTACGTATTGGACCTCTATACAAGAGACAGCTAAAGATTAGACAGTGCGGGTAGGGCAACAAGACGATATTTGTGCAGATATGCATGGGTCATCTTCCCAGGGTTCGGGTTTTCAGCTTTTGGTATCTTTGTAGAGAGGGACAATGTCGGTGTGGAAAGAAAGACACAAGGCGAGTAACCATCCAGTGTCTATAAACATTGCTTTAGAATCAGTTTCGAACGCTCCTCGATTTTGCCATTTTGGAACCATAATAAACATTCAATTTTCTGTTCATTTATGGAAACGGAAATTCTTTATCTTTATCTTTATAAGGTGAGGTATATTGAGGTTCATTGTCGTGACCTACAATATCCATTCTCCTACCTAATCTTCATTGCGAATTTCATCTAGAAGTGTAAATGTGTCTACAGCGCGGATTGCAATAGATCACTTCTGAATGCTAAATAATCTTTGACCAGGATGGCATGTTCTCTTGGTCCTATGTGAGGCTGCCTTGTGTTGTCCAATGACCTTGGGTCTTCCGAACTTCGCATAAGCCAATGCATGACGTCGTTGTCAAGATCCTGGGTGAGATTGTTGAAAGCAGCTCTTTGAGTTGGGAAGTGAACCTGCGTTGAGGTTCTGGTGTCCATGGCTAGGTTGGCGGCTGAGTCCGCCATCTTGTTGAAGGCACGGTAGTGATGGTACCATCCTCGGATGTCGATGCAATCCGCGAGTCGTCGACTTGTCAGGTATAAACGTGCCAATCGGTGCTGTCGAGGGGACCGATGCATTCTCTGTTGGGAGATAATGAGTGCACTGTCTCCAATCACGTACAACGGTTCGAAGTGACTGCGTTGGGCTTCTCGGAGTCCATGTATGAGACCCCAGTACTCGGCAAAGTTGTTGGTCGTGTCCTTCCTGCTATACCCATGCTCGCGGCCCAAATTAAACTGGCTGTGTGCGAGTCCTTATGGACACGCACGATAATGGATCCAGTCCCTCCTGGTCCTGGATTGCCGCGTGATCCACCATCGAAAAACAACAGGTAAACGCCGCGAGTATCATTTGGAGTCAAGGGGATGGCGTCGGTTTGGCTGAGAAAGCAGTCGACATATGCCTTGAGAACTGCCGCAACCGTGTGACCGTCCGAGTCTCCAGCTTGCGCTTCAGCGAGTCGTGTGAGGTTTCGCATTCCTGCCTCTAATCTGGTCATCATGATCGCCATCTCAGCAGTCGATTTGATTGGATCCGAATCCATGCGTCGCAGATGCGCACACCAAATGGCTGTATGAGCGACGCGCTCATATATCGCCACAGCATGTGTGCGACGGAATAGAGATGATCTTGGAGATGTTCATTGGAGCACTTGTGTCCGATAATGTGTCTCTTGATCGTGGTCCATGCATGCCTTGGAGTATCTGGTAGATCCAGACTGAAGATCCAGATTGCGGGGTCGTGACCAGGAGTGATTCCGATCTTCGCCCATAGCGCATAAAAGTAGTTCCACACCAGTTTGGCTTTCGGACACTCCCAGAATAGATGTTGAACAGAAGATTGGACAACTTGGGAACATTCGGGATTCGAGCAGGATAGATCAGCTTTCTCATAGTTCCACATGGAGAGTCGGTTGGCTTTCAGCCGGAGAAGAGTCTGAGCCGTATAAGCAGTAATCCCTGGGATGTTGTGTAATTCGCTCCACTGGATTAATTGCAGTCCTGGCCACAGAGACTCTGCTGTTTGGACAGCTTTGTTGACTGCTGCATCTCGTGTATCTTTGCCAATTTGTGTTCTCGTTGCTGCAACTTGTTGCCGATAGAAAGATCTGGTCGTATTGTATCGTCCGTTGCCACCCCATAGTTGCACGATTCTTGTGAAACGTGGATGTGCATGGAACGACACCTTCTGCCCGTTCAAGTCTCTTGTTGCCATGATGTCACAGTCCAATGCGTAGCACATAACCGCTCGAGCGCTCGAATTGACGGCCGGGAGAATCCGGAGATTCCACATGTTGGGATGAAGTTAAGCACTCCTGGTCTTACCCACTCCCATCGAAGTATGTCACCCAGTTGTGCCGTTCCGACTGATAATGATGTGTGAGCAAGCTTGTAAGGGGAGCCGCTGGAATCAAGAAGCCACCCATCTGCAGTCGAGGTCATGTATGGCGACCATTCTGCACAGAATGTCCCACGTAGCTTTCGTTCTTCAGCGATGATACCTGGAAGCCTGTCAGACATTTTAGAGCTGAGGTCGATCTGGAACACATCGCCGTCCCATTGAGTCTGCACAATTGTCGACTTGAAGTGCTTGTAACACCAACGTACATTATCACGTTCTCTGGGCTCATAGGGTCGAGAATGGAGCGACGCACATAATACTGCGCCAGTTGTCCACATAGTATCACGAAGCTGGGGTGGCCGCCTTGGAATTGCATCGAGCGGCGTGATGTACGTCGAAGAAGCCCTTGTGTTGTGCAGCAAGATTTCCCCGACGACCTGATCGATGTGAGAGGTTGTGATTGCCCATTTGGAGACTGCTGTGGCACTCATCGTCATCAGCTCAGTTCTGATGTTGGGTACTGACAAGCCTCCATTCATTTTTTTGAGCTCAGCTTGTTCTTCCTTCATCCACGGTTTCGCAGGCTTACCATTCCTTGAGCCCCAGACAAATTGTTTCACTAGGTCGTGTAGCTGATTGACAATAGCCGTAGAGGGCCAGGAGTGCCTGGCCACGTAAAGCACTTTGGGTATGATGACGGCACTGGCAATTGCTGCGCGTTGGGCGACAGAGTGAGTTTTGAGACGCGCAAGTCGAAGTCTGGCACGTAAGGCTTGGATGCACTTGGACCAGTTACTTGCATTCGAAGGCGTTTGTCCGACTTGGATGCCGAGGTAGCGGCAATGTTCCTCACGTTGTAGCACATGAAGGGAAACGGAAATTCATGCACAGCGAGCGACACACGATCGCTGTTCGCTCACTGGATTCCAAAACGTACACACCTCTCAATGTGCGTGGTGTAGCAAGTGTCATATCACCATGTTGTTCTCTTTTGCCAAGCGCGGCACACGAAAGTGTCGAAAGCCCTCGTGATTGATCATGCGCACTGCCGTGTTCATACATGCAAATCAAAGCGGTCTTATCCCTGACGCTCAAGTCTTACCCCAGTTCGCGCATATTACACTATCAGCTCAGTAGGGTAGACAAGACATCTTTTTGTAGGCTCATAGCAGCCGTCAAGTCTCAAGCACGCTTCGTTTCTCCGATGACCCTTGTGCTCATGCGACTCTTGCTTGCTAAATCAAAGCATCTCAACAGCCATCACAAACAACAGGCTTTTGTAGATGGACTGGCCAAACTAAAGACTTGTCGCGATGTGTACAAATCGTAATTCTGTAAGAGAGACTCCCACACAAATTACGGTTTGTGCATCGCGACAAGAATTGCGCTATTCGCACGAGGTAAATATCACGACGCCGATTGACGTTGGTGAGCGGAAATACGTGTCGTGGGGTGTAGCAAAGGCTCAGCAATAAAGAAAAAGGAAAGATGTTACCACATACCTTACTGCACACGCACGTATCATGTTCGTTCACAAATGCACACGCTGACTGGCGCATCGTCGTCCCCGCTCACGCGTACGCGCGCTTTCTTTCTCCTCTTGCGCTGTGTATCTCCCACTCATGGTACACCACCGCGTAGGTGACGAGCAGAAGTCGCTATCTGTTTTATAATCGCATCGCACTCTTGGAGGTGCTTGCGCACACAAAGGACAGCAACAAACACCGCACGCACATATCATGATCGAGTCACACACACACACACACACACACACACACATGCGGTTCTCTCCCACCTTCTGGTCGCGCTCTGTTTGGCGCTCTCTTCGCTCATTTCTGTTGCGTTGTGTGGACGAGGAAAAAGCTGTTTTGTGGGCGAGAAACATACTGCTTGCTGTTAATTGCATCAGTCACCGTGCGTACATATCAGCAGTCGGACATTTTGAGACCCGATGCAAACTTTCAGAAACAAGTGAGACACGACACCGACACAACTTCTGATAATCTGTAATTACTGTGCCAGACTGTGGTTTCCAAAAGCCTCTTTATGTAAGTTGCATCTATTATAAACGGGTATCGCGTGTCAATTTAAGACTCAAGTGCAAGAGAGGGAGGGAGCACGGTACGCATCGTGTACAGAAACAAGCCAGAATCAGACACCAGGTTTATTTTCTTCTTCTTTTTTCGAAAGAGACCTCTTTATACGCGGTGAACACCTTGAGAAGAGATGTGTGTGTGTGTGTGTGTCGCTTGTGTCCAACACGAGGAGCCAAATGATTGCTCTTGACGCCTGGAAAGAGATGAAATGATGCGATCTGCACTTTGATGTGTGGCTGCGACACGGTCTTTGTGTGTGTCGGCAACACTGGACGAACCCATGCATTTAGTCGATTTCCGTGTTTTCTGAAACATGCCACTGATCTACCATTTGTTGAGCAGGTTGGTGCCAATGCGTGCGTAGAACAAAACTGACACCTCATCTGGAGCCGTTTGCGATTCTCGCTCGGACGCTGACAGCGCGGTTTGCCACATTGAGCACTTACCTAATTTAATGGTTTGGTGTGCCGCTCCAGGTGCATCGAATTCGCGGGTCGTTTGGGTATCTCCCGGCTGGCGCAGTCCCGTTCGAAGGCTACGTCCGTGTCAAAGCGCGCTGATCTTGCACAGGAATACTTGGGTTGGTCTTGAGTAGCAGAAGCAGCATACCGCATCAAGCTCGAAATGAAGGTGCTCAAGTTGCCGGGAGCCTGTGGTACGCTTGGAAGTTCAAGTCGCTTGTTCTGACAATCAAGGCTGTTAGGCTTCATCCAGTCATGCCTCTCAAAACCATTACCTCCCTCTCGATTTGTGCGATGTAGCGTCATCAAGCCCATGCGCGTTATTTGTTTGTTTTTGCTTTTTTTTTCTGGGTACCGCGGGTGTAGCAAAATTGGCGCTATTGTAGGTGCATCCATTAGTCTGTGCACTTCTCATTATTTGTCGTCGTGCAGAATCTGTCCAGAGCCAGCAGCGCATTGTCCGATTGGCACCGAGATCGTCTCTATGTTGTTACGGATATTCTTGTGCTTATTAGGAATGAGATCGTTGAGCACCGACTGGTTGCCGCAACACGGTACTTGATCTGAACATTCCGGTCATGGATGCACTGCTCACTCTCGCGTATACCTTCCAGCAACTCACTCCTCATTCTTACTTGCCATGCATGTATGTAGAGACGCGGAAGCTGGATTCACTCTGTGTCCCGGATGTGGATTTGAAAACTTCACGAGAGTTGCGTACTGCTGCCTCTGTGGTGATAAGCTATCAGTGGAAAGTACCCCCGAGAAGCGACCAAATGGTACCGAGACACCGATAAATGACGTGAGAAAGCTCAACGCCCAGCAAATCTGCGTGCGGTACGTTACTTTTGGCATGTTGCCAACGTGCTTGTTGAGCGCAACATCCTAAACGTGAGCCTCACTCATATCGCTTCTGTGTGTACCTTCAACTCTTTAGGAAGCGCAAGGAGTGGATGCGCAAAGTAGACGTCGACGGCAACCTGTTCTGGCACCGAGGCAACGACAACAGCAACAGCAGTAGCACGAAGAGTTCAGTGTCAGCAGCTCAGAGCCCAGGGTTCGTGCTGCAGTACACAACTGAGGACGTAACCAATGCGCTGCCGGAAGAAGGTGGCGTCGAGATGATCGAACCTGGGGTCATCCAAATGGACGAAGGAGTCGCAATGACACTGGTTCCCTCGACTGAGGCGACGCCTGCGCGATTCCCTGTGGGGGCGACGCTGCCCTTCTCAGCGGAGCATATGAGCGAGATCATCACAATGAGCGCCCTCGATTTCCCGTCCAAATATGCGCACTTCGTCGTTTCTACAGCCGCATTGCTCGTGCCGGCTGATGTCGCGTTTATCAAACTCTCGATCCATCGCGACCAAATGCTAGAGGAATCTGTGGATCACGTCGGCTGCATCAAGGAGAAGAACATCCACTCGTACATGCGCATCAACTTCATGGACGAGAGTGGTGTGGACGCCGGCGGCATCCATCGTGAGTGGTTTATGCTCGTGAACGAGCTACTCGTGAATCCAACTCTCCAGTTGTTCACGTGCTGCAACAAGAGTGATCAGTCGTACTACGTCAACCCAGCGGCCAAGTACCACCTCGGTGCTGACAACCTCACGTACTACTATGCAACCGGTCGCTTGATTGGCCGCGCGCTACTCGAAGGATGTACCTGGGGGTTCCACTTGGCGCTGCCGCTGCTCAAGACTATCCTCGGTATTCCCGTCTCGTTCAGCGACCTGGAGTACCTGGACCCCGAGGCGTACCGCAGCATGGTGTGGCTCGTGGAGAACGACGGCGTCGACGATTTAGGACTGGACTTCAGCGTCATGGAAAACCGCGGTGGTGAGCTCGTCCAGGTTGAGCTCATCCCCAATGGCTGCAATGTCGCAGTGACGGATGAGAACAAGCACGTGTACTTGAAGCGCAAGTTCGAGTACTTGCTGTTTGAGAGCGTATCGGACCAGTTGTACATGCTGCTGAAGGGCATCTACGAGGTGATCCCACAGGAGCTGCTGCTGCTCTTTGACGCCGAGGAGCTGGACTACTTGTTGTGTGGCACACAGGAGATCGATGTGGAAGACTGGAAGGCCAACACAGTCTGCTCCACGAATCTCAAGTGGACGAACGTGCTCGAGTGGTTCTGGGAGGTCGTGTCGGAGATGCCGAACGAGTATCGAAGGAGGCTGTTGCAGTTTTCGACGGGCTCGTCTCGAGTCCCGCTCTCGGGGTTTGCAGGATTGACCAGTTATGATGGACGCCTGTGTCCGTTTACGCTGAAGGGCACGTCGTCGTGTGTGGTGATTGGCACCTAGTTTAGATCGAACGGAGCAGTTGCAGTTGAGGTCCAGGGACCGTCACTCAGGGGACGTCTCTCGCGCAGGTATTCGGCAAGTGAGTCATTTGGGAAATGACTCACCTCAGGTAGTGAGTCATCGCTGCTTGTACTTGAACTGCGTATGTGTATGTGCATGTTGCATTTAGCGACACAAAGGCCCAGTGTGTTGTTACTCTCTCCCAAGCACTTGGTGCTCTGGGCCGACACTGCCATGGGGAACAGCAAGAGCTTTGGGATAATCGGCCGATAGGCATGCATGAATGACAACATTGAACAATTTGCCTTTTATAGCACTGGTCGTGCCATAAAGTCGACTTTGGTTACACACCAGCGCAAACACTGCGCAAACGATATCAAGCGAGAAAGAACGAAGACGAGATGCCGTCGTTCCAAGTGGACTCCGATGGTGACGTTGACATGTCCGTCAGCCACCCGGTGTTCGAGTTCATCAAGGCCCCACGCATCGCTTCGTGGGATCAATCGGCTTTGGTGAAGTGGCGTCGCGAGCGCCAGCAGTACGAGAGGAAGATCCGAGAGCGCTGTAGCGTTACCGGTGAAGCGTACGAAAACGTGACCGTGAGCGTGATTGCGTCGGTCGACACGCGGATATTGAACGATCTAGCGCACTACGCATTCGAGAAGCAAGTGTCGTGCCTGACGGACAGCGATATCATCGACACCGTACGAAAGAAATGCTCGAGCCTTTTGAACGCGCATGCTCCGGACGTGGAAGAGCTCTTCAAGCAGCAACTGAGCATGAATCTCCGCGAGCGCGACATCGAAGCCCGCATCATGAAGTATTTCATGGATTTTGATTTGATCGTGGAGGAGAACGGATTGTCTGAGGTGCTTGGCAGTGAAGCACTGCTAGACACAGTTGACGACATGGCGAGGAAAAAGAGCCGCTGCAAGCTCCTGATTGACAACTTGGCTCCTGCCATGCTGAAGACGGACATTAAACGCCTTGTTCCGATCCAGCACCGTCAAGCAAAGACGAACGACGTGTCTTTGCGAAACCTGATCGTTCACAGGGCTACTGAGCAGCAACACTTCCACCTTCTCCAGCAGGAGAAGCCAGATGCAGTAAAGAAGACGCACGTCAGCGGGCAGAAAGAGGCCAAGCTAAAGGTTCCGTTTCAGCAAAAAGCCAAGCATGGCAGCAGTCTACCGCAGTCCGGGTGTTTGATCTGTAAGGGCTCGCACTGGGTGTCCGATTGCCCGTCCGCAACAGACGCCGAAAAGCTGGCTGCTCGTCAGAAGATGTGGAGCCGTTCGAAAGGAGTGACGAAGGTAAAAGCCGCAAAGCCTGTGACATTGGACACGGGTGATACTCTTACAATCAACGGGTTGTTGGAGGTGAACTACTGCGCCGACACCGGCGCAACGTTCAACATTCTGCCAAGTAAGGTCCTGGTCGAGCTTCTGGAGGCTGACAGTTCTTTCTCCACTGTGGGGCTCAAGGCACCACTCGCAATGAAGATGGCTGATGGACGAACGGTCACGTGTAAGGAGGAGTGCTCAGTCGACCTGCAGATCTCAACTGCTGCTGGCCCTGTGTGCATTCGCAACGTGCACTGCCTCATCCTCGAAGGCGAAGATGAAGAGTTTCTTTTGGGGAACAACACTCTCAAGTCCATGGGGATCGACGTTGGTCAAATGATCGAGCAGCTTGCTGGAACGTCGGTCGACGGCGACGCGGGTGACGATATCCCTCCGGAAGATGATCTCGGCACTGATGTGGACAGTGAAGTGCAATTGTGCCTCGAGCGAATGTTTCGCGAAGCAGAGGCGAGTGGTTTCAAGCAAAAGCTGATGCCCATGCTGCGCGGTTTGGTGATGCAGTACCGAGATGTTTGGCGTGTGCGGATTGGACCTGATGCTGCTGCAAAGGTGGAACCCCTGAGAGTTACGATACAGGATGGGGCAATGCCGTTTCGGTGCAAGGCCAGGAAGTACCCCGAGCTTCAAAGTGCGTTTGTGAAGACGTACGTACAACAACTGGTCGAGTTCGGTTTTGTGCGGAAGAACAATCACAGCAAATGGTGTTGTGCAGTCGTACCAGTGCGGAAGCACGGAAGCCACGATGACTTTCGCATCACAAACGACTACCGCCCGATCAATCGCGTGTCTATTCCGATCGCTGGGTCCACTCCAAATCTGGCTGTGGTGACTCAGAAGGTCAAAGGAGCTAAGCGATTTGGAAACTTTGATCTGTTCAAAGGATTCTGGCAAATGCCTCTTGCTGAAGAAAGTCAAGAGCTTTTCAGCTTTATGACTGAGGACGCGGTCTACACTCCGACTCGTGTACCTCAAGGAGCTGTTGACTCGGCTCTCCATTTCCAGACGCAAATGCAAGAAGTGTTTGGGGACATGTTATACGACTCAGTCCTTATCTGGATTGATGACATTGCTCTCTTTGCGCAGGATGACGAGACGTACCTTCTAAAGCTGGAGCAGTTCTTTCGCATTCTCCGCGAGAGGAACCTGAAGCTCAGTGCGACTAAGAGCTCGCTGGTTCAGCAAGCAATCACATGGTGCGGCAAGGTCATTGATGGTGATGGCGTCCGACATGACCCAGCGCGTATCCAAGCTCTGCGAACGTTGCCGCTTCCAGTAACTGCCGCTGACTTGCAGTACCTTCTGTGCGCCACCAACTGGGTCCGTGACTCGTTGGTAGACTACGCGAGAGTGGTCGCGCCACTACAGCACTTTCTGGATTTGGTGTTGGTGAACAAAAGCCGAAAGAAGCGATATGCAGAGAGCATTGTCCTCAACTGGGACAGTGACGCTAAAGTCTCCTACAAGGCGCTAATCAATCTCCTCGCCAGCTCAACCAAGCTGGCCTTTCCTGATGCGACCTCCACAGTCTGCTTGTGTACCGATGCCTCCAATTTGGGTGGGCAGTGGTGGTTACTCAAGTGAAGATATGGAAATCGGAGGTGCCAATGCACAAGCAAGCTCACGAGCTGCTGATCTGCAAAGGGGGCACTTTCAAAGGTGCTCAGATCAATTGGAGCATCGTGGAAAAGGAGGCGTACCCCATAATCAGGGCGTGCACCGACTTGGAGTATCTACTCCAGCGCCAGAATGGATTCAAGATCTTTTGTGATCACGCAAACCTGATCAAGATTTTCTGTCCATCCATGGAGCTGAAGCTGCACATCCGTGGGAAGCTGCAGAGGTGGGCAATGCGTCTCACTGGCTATCGTTACGACATTGAGCACATCAATGGAGGTGACAACCTCTGGGCGGATATTGTTTCTCGATGGGGACCAAGTAAAGATGCAATCGCGGCCGTGAATATGAAACTGCTCCGTACTTGCAATCCTGCCCAACTATCAACACTCCGCCCGCTGCAAGATGATCACTTTGAATGGCCAACTCGCGCTGAAGTGATTGGTGTCCAGAAGCGTTATGCGAACAGCGTAAGCGGAACAACTGAAGCAGCCGACGGTGCTATTCTTGTCGACGGAAAACTTTGGATTCCTACGCAGGCTGTCGGTCTGTTGGAGCGCATCCTGGTAGTCACACACTGTGGAGTCCAGTCCCACCGGGGTGAACAAGTGATGACCAACCAGCTACAGGCCATCTTTGCGATCGAGAACGTCGCACGCCGAGTGAAGGCGTTCGTGAGAGCTTGTTTGCTATGCAAGCACGTGAAGGGTGGTGTTGTGATCCAACGTCCGTGGGACGAACCGCAAGCTATTCCAACACGCAATGAAGTTCTCCACATGGATTTCCTGTTCATGGGCGAGACCTACGGACCCACACAATATGTATTGGTTCTGAAAGACGAACTGACGCATTACTGTGAGCTCGTGGCCTGCGACTCAGCCACGTCGGAAGTTGCAGCTGCTGCCGTCCTCGATTGGGCTAAGCGCTTCGGTTATCCAAAGGTCTGGGTGTCCGACAATGGGTCCCATTTCAAGAATCAGACTCTGGAATGCCTGCGCGCTCGGGTTGGCGCGAAGCACCGATTTACCCCAGTCTACACGCCGTGGATTAACGGTACAGTCGAGCGACTGAACCGTGATATTCTGCAAGTAATGCGAATGTTGCTGTTGGAGATGAAGCTGGACACAAAGAACTGGGAGTATTTGCTCCCTGTGGTGCAGCACAATCTGAACAACTCGCCGGTTGCCTCTCTTGCGAACAAAGCACCGGTGGAGCTGTTTACTGGGCTTGAAGCCTCGACCCCGTTGGATTCGTTGCTGCTCCCAGATGGGACTGCAACCGCCTCCAGCCTCAAGACCATAGACCTCACCAACGTCGAAGAGTCCCTTGCGAAACTGCGTTTGGATCTGCAGGCGATACATGCCAAAGTTGGTGACACGAAGGAACGCAAGCGGCTCTACCAAATGGCAATGAAGAAAGGACAAGTCTGTAACTTCTCTATTGGTGACTACGTGCTATGGTCGCGAGTTGACGCCCGCCTGGACGGAAACAAGTTGATGGTGCGCTGGCTTGGGCCATTTCGCGTTGCTGCTGTCCTCCCGCACTCATTCCTCATCCAGCACCTCATCACTGGCGAAGAGTATGATGTGCATGGAAGCCGTCTGAAGTTCTACAGCGACTCCAGTCTCGACGTCGATGAGGAGCTTCTGGAGCACGTCTCTCTCCAGGGGCTAAAACTGGGTGTTGCTGCGATCGTGGACCACAGGCGCAACACCACAACGAAGAAGTGGGAACTTTTGATCTCGTGGCAAGGGTTACAGTCAATTGAAGACTCCTGGGAGCCTTTCACTACAATGCTGCGCGATATCCCAGTGAAAGTGCGCGAATACGCTGAGCAGCATGACGCACAACAGCTCATTCGACTGATGCCGAAGTAGCGCCCCCAAGTTCCATTCGCTCCGTCCGTGCTCAACTCTGGGGGGCAATGTGGTGATTGGCACCTAGTTTAGATCGAACGGAGCAGTTGCAGTTGAGGTCCAGGGACCGTCACTCAGGGGACGTCACTCGCGCAGGTATTCGGCAAGTGAGTCATTTGGGAAATGACTCACCTCAGGTAGTGAGTCATCGCTGCTTGTACTTGAACTGCGTATGTGTATGTGCATGTTGCATTTAGCGACACAAAGGCCCAGTGTGTTGTTACTCTCTTCCAAGCACTTGGTGCTCTGGGCCGACACTGCCATGGGGAACAGCAAGAGCTTTGGGATAATCGGCCGATAGGCATGCATGAATGACAACATTGAACAATTTGCCTTTTATAGCACTGGTCGTGCCATATCGTGCAAGATGAAGTACATCTCGAGCCACGCATGCTTCAATCGACTCGATATCCCGACGTACCGCTCCAAGAAGGAGCTGAAAGCGTTCCTGTACACGATGCTCGAGACCGAGTTGACCGGGTTTACCACCGCCTAGAGTGATCGAAACTCGGGGCTTGTCGTGTGCCACGACGAATAGAAGCCGTCATGAGTATGCTGTGGTGCAAGAACGAGTGCACGGCTTCTGAGAGATAAAGTGTTTCTCGACTTCACTCTGAAACGCATATTTGCGAAGCTGCATCCAGAGTAGTGATGGGGACGTTAAATTCAGTTGAGACGTTGGCTATGATGTCAGCGGAAACAACGCTTCTGCGACCATGAATTTGTTGTTTTCGCGGCAAAAGCAGTTCGGCAAATATTGACCCGACAGATTGAGAGAACTACTTATTTGATTGGTACTTACTATCATGTCTGTGCAATTGCATCGCCGCCAAGTCGTTATAAGGAAATTGCCATTGATTTTGTGTGCATCTTTGATCTTGCTTAGTGCAACATGCTCGGTACGACTGACATCCTAAACCCTTTGAAATGCTCAAAAGTACGCTTCGAACCCTGTTTGTGTTTATCTGCGTCCTGAGAATTGGCCACCAGAGCCAAAATGAATCACTACTGAGATGAACCGGTGGCGCGGTTCTAGTGGGGTAAGCTTCTGACCTCTACGCTGTTGATTGCGGGTTCGAGTCCCGTTCGGAGCGGGATTTTCAACAAGCGGAAATTCGAAGTTCTTCGGGCCTAATCAGGGGTAGCGGTGGGACCCCATGGGGGGCAATAAGACCCAGCCCTGTAATTCCTACTCATCAATAAAAATCGGCTATTGTAGGTCACAACGATGAACCTAAATATACCTCACTTTCAAAATCAAAAATCACTACTGAGACACATTTCGTAAAGAAACGTGATCATCGTATTCGACGCATTCGCACACAAGAAAAGGAAGGCATTGGAGTTCAGATCAAAAGCGAAATCCAGTTTACTGGTACTGCAATCATATTTTCATTATAAATACATACTTCAGCATTTCTCTCCTGCTTTTGCTGCGCTTCTACGCGATCGTGAAGCCGTACAATTCAGTCTCGAGCGTCGCGCGCAGCACGGTCTCGAGCTCCTTTTTCGTTCGGTACAGCGGCAGATCGAGGCGATTGAAGCACGCGTGGCTGGAAATGTACTGCGTCGAGTAGTACGACACACCCTTCAGGTTGAATGGACTCAGACGGCCATCGTAGCTCGTCAGACCGGCAAAGCCCGAGAGCGGGACTCGGGACGAGCCCGTCGCGAACTGAAGCAATCGGCGACGGTACTCGTTCGGGAGATCTCGCACGACCTCCCAGAACCACTTGAGCACCGACGTGCCCTGCAAATTGACGGACGCCACGGTGTTCGCCTCCCAGTCATCCACGTTGAGCTCCTGCGTGCCGCAGAGCAAGTAGTCAAACTCCTCGGCGTCAAAGATCATGAGCAGATCCTGCGGGATCACGTCGTACAGACCCTTGAGGAACATGTACATCTGACTCGAGACGCTCTCAAAGATCACGTACTGGAACTTGCGCTCAACGAACTGCGCCTTGTTGGCGTCCGTGACGGGGATATTGCGGCCGTTTGGGATCAAATCAATCGTGATCTTGTCGTCACCGCGTTGCTCCGTGACGCTGAAGTCGAGACCTAGCGTCTCGGCACCGTCGTTCTCCAGGATCCACGCCAGGCTTCGATACAGAGCTGGGTCCAACGACTCCAAGTCCGTGAAACTCACAGGGATGCCTAAGATGATCTTGATCAGCGGCAGCGCCAAGTGGAACCCCCAGACGCCACCCTCGAGTAGTGCACGGCCCACCAATCGTCCACTCGAGAAGTAGTACGTGAGATGGTCTTCGCCAATATCGTGCGCCGAGTTCGGGTTGAAATAGTACGTTTGCTCGGCGTGATTGCGGCGCTGAAACAGTCCGAGCACTGGATCCAACAGCAGCTCGTTGACCAGCAAAAACCACTCGCGGTGAACGCCGCCAGCGTCCACGCCGTTTTCGTCCAGGAACTTGATGCGCATGAACGAGCGCATGTTCTTCTCGTCGATGCAGCTCACGTGGCTCACTGACTGCTCCAACATGTACTCGCGGTGCACTGACAGCTTGATGTGCTCGACCTCAGCAGGCACGATCAGCGCCGACGTGCTCACGACAAAGTGCGCGTACTTGGTCGGGAAATCCTTGGCTGCGAACTCCACGACCTCTTTCTTTCGCTCCGACGTCGCGTCCTGGACCGTTGAGCTGCCCGTGGGAAACACAGCGGCATTGGCCTCCGCCGCAGCCACAAGGTTCATCGAGACGAATGCGTTCGTGATGATGGTCGGAGACTCGCTCTCAGACGGCTTTTCATTTGCAGTGGCATTATCGACTGTTGCAGTATCAGGCGAGGAAGCTGGCGAAGTGAATTGCACGACGTACCCAGGGTACTGCGACTCAGCGACGCTGACAGCTGATGAGGATGAGGAAGAACTAGAACTTGGACTAGTTGCCTTCGACGAACTCTCGTCGCTCCCTACATCGTTCACGTAACCTCGATACCAAAACATGTTGCCCTCGACATCCAGCTTGCGCATCCACTCCTTTCGTTTTCTGCAGACACACAAGTTGTCCGTAAGCTCTTCAGAACGCCATCATAGTGACACACAACTGCCAAAATGCAAACGCACCGCACGCGCAGTTGCTGGGATGTGAGCTTCTTCTTCTTCTTCGTTGTGACTGTTGGGGTAGTTGAAGCACTGGTAGTATTTTCACTATTGCTACTGTCTTCGTTGCTCTCGGCATCGTCTTCATTCGACGTGCTGGCAGCAGCAACTGGCGCAGTCGGCAGCTTTTGGCCGCAGAGGCTGCAGTGCGCAAAGCGCGTAAAGTTGGTGAACTCGCACCCGGGACATATCGTAAACCCGGCTTCTGCATCTCTATATAGAGCGATTCAATGCACATGAACCCGTCAGCCTCAATCTCACGTTATCAACAAAAATTCGCAGTAAAAGACACGTACTTTGTAGCTGCATCGACGCGATGTCCCACTGTTTCGCCACTATAACCATCACACAAACAACGGCACGGATAACATATTAGCGTCTTCATTTTGCGTACAGCCGTGCATTCGCATTTGCATGATCGTACCTGAGCAGTGGGGTCTGCAGCTGCTGCTGCTGGATGCGGTCTTTGCGTCCGCGGTGCATCATCACGGCTACGAGACCGCCAAAGAGCGCCACGAGCGGCAAAAACTGGTAGTACATGGCCGAGCTCGGGCCCACGAACTGCTGCTGACTCGACATGCTGGTCGTTTATCTTCTTTCTGCTGCTGCTTATATAATGCTTCTTTGATTTGTGCCGAAGTCTCGGCAGCGTTGCGGCGGCGCGTGTTTTGAAGAGTGGGGTGGCGGACCAGAGACGCCGAGCGCGAGCCTTTCCACTGGGTGTATGCGCGTCTGTGATTGCGCGCAGCAGACAGTGAGAAGATGGCGGATTGTGCGCCATCATCACGCAGATTTTAAACTGCGATTTGGTGACTTGCCATGCAATCATCAGTATGAAGTAATCATGACGCGATCCCCACATGACTTCAACGCGGAGTCAGACGTCAAATGCGGACTTAATAATGTAATTAACTCTTTAGAAATGTTGCGGAGTTAGTTGAAGGAGCGGTTCGTAAACATTGCGCAGACTTTATTACTATTACTCTGAGACAGTCTGACGGACATAGGGGGAACAAACACTGTGCGAAACTGGGTGACTCGAGGGCTTTTGAATCGACTAACAGCGTGCCAATTGCTGGCTTCAGTGGCGAGAAGCGCGTGTGAACAAATAAGGAACTGCCGAGCTTCCACAGAGCTCCTCTGAAAGATCGTTTCAGAATTAAACCGCGGCTTTTGAATCATTCTCTTCCATCCGCCAGACGGAGATCAACCTAGACTTCAACATGTGCGTAGGACACGGTGCGCGTGTTTTTGTTTGCTTGTTTTTGTTGTTTGTTTATGGGTGTGGTGTTCTGCTGTCGCAGAGTTCGGTGATGTAGCAGCGCCAGGCGGCATCATCATGTCGGGAGATGTATCCTTGAGCATCAGTTTTGTGATGATGGCTTTTTTCTCATTCCAATCGTTAATTGCTGTACACTCAAAAAGTTGATCAATAGTTGATAGCTCTGTGTCAATAATTGTATCATCAATACTGTTTCCGAGTGAGCAAACAACAAGCTGGCAAATATTGCTTTAGCATCAAACTGGAATAAATTGTCTGCACAAAACGAAGGACTCGCCACAATCGTTCTTGGAACCGCAGCGTATTCACCACGGCGTATTCAACTCGCCACGACATGCCACACACACAAAGCATATACACTATTATTGGCCGCGGTAAGCCCGTACTATTCAGCCGTCAGCGTCGCGCACAGAAAGTCTTGAGCTCTCTCTGGGAGCGGTACGTGGGGATATCATCAATTCGACTAAGGCACGTTTTGCTTGAAAGTTGATTCATCCTGCGCGTGGAAGCGGACACAACCGACTATCACAGCTGGTCAGTCCAGCAAAGCTTGGGGAGTGTGGGACTCGGCACGATCCTCTTGCAGCAGCCTTCGTCTGATGCAGCAAACTACTCTCCTCCTACTTCCGCGACACAGATTTTGCCGCGGAAACTTCAGCACACAGCACTCCCTCTCTTTGTCGAATTGGGAGCGGTCGTGATCTCGGACACTGAAAACTATAATATATTGCAGATAAGTCAATCGCAACAAATGCCAAATGGACCACAATCTCTCAATAGCATAGAATAATACACTGCGATGCGAGTAGAAGACCAAGTTTATTTTTTTTATTTTATTTTATAAGGTGAGGTATATTTAGGTTCATCGTCGTGACCTACAATATCCATTCTCCTACCTAATCTTCATTACGAATTTCATCTAGGAGTGCAAATGTGTCTATAGCGCGGATTGCACTAGATCACTTCTGAATGCTAAATAATCTTTGACCAGGATGGCATGTTCTCTTGATCCTATGTGAGGCTGCCTTGTGTTGTCCAATGACCTTGGGTCTTCCGAGCTTCGCATAAGCCAATGCATGACGTCGTTGTCGAGATCCTGGGTGAGATTGTTGAAAGCAGCTCTTTGAGTTGGGAAGTGAACCTGCGTTGAGGTTCTGGTGTCAATGGCTAGGTTGGCGGCTGAGTCCGCCATCTTGTTGAAGGCACGGTAGTGATGGTACCATCCTCGGATGTCGATGCAATCCGCGAGTCGTCGACTTGTCTAGTATAAACGTGTCAATCGGTGCTGTCGAGGGGACCGATGCATTCGCTGTTGGGAGATAATGAGTGCACTGTCTCCAATCACGTACAGCGGTTCGAAGTGACTGCGTTGGGCTTCTCGGAGTCCATGTATGAGACCCCAGTACTCGGCAAAGTTGTTGGTCGTGTCCTTCCTGCTATACGCCATGCTCGCGGCCCAAATTAAACTGGCTGTGTGCGAGTCCTTGTGGACACGCGCGATAATGGATCCAGTCCCTCCTGGTCCTGGATTGCCGCGTGATCCACCATCGAAAAACAACAGGTAAACGCCGCGAGTATCACTTGGAGTCAAGGGGGTGGCGTCGGTTTGGCTGAGAAAGCAGTCGACATAGCCCTTGAGAACTGCCGCAACCGTGTGACCGTCCGAGTCTCCAGCTTGCGCTTCAGCGAGTCGTGTGAGGTTTCGCATTCCTGCCTCTAATCTGGTCATCATGATCGCCATCTCAGAAGTCGATTCGATTGGATCCGAATCCATGCGTCGCAGATGCGCACACCAAATGGCTTGTATGAGCGACGCGCTCATATATCGCCACAGCATGTGTGCGACGGGATAGAGGTGATCTTGGAGATGTTCATTGGAGAACTTGTGTCCGATAATGTGTCTCTTGATCGTGGTCCATGCACGCCTTGGAGTATGTGGTAGATCCAGACTGAAGATCCAGATTGCGGGGTCGTGACCAGGAGTGATTCCGATCTTCGCCCATAGCGCATAAAAGTAGTTCCACACGAGTCTGGCTTTCGGACACTCCCAGAGTAGATGTTGAACAGAAGATTGGACAACTTGGGAACATTCAGGATTCGAGCAGGATAGATCAGCTTTCTCATAGTTCCACAAGGAGAGTCGGTTGGCTTTCAGCCGGAGAAGAGTCTGAGCCGTATAAACTGTAATCCCTGGGATGTTGTGTAATTCGCTCCATTGGATTAATTGCAGTCCTGGCCACAGAGATCCTGCTGTGTGGACAGCTTTGTTGACTGCTGCATCTCGAGTATCTTTGCCAATTTGTGTCCTCGTTGCTGCAACTTGTTGCCGATAGAAAGATATGGTCGTATTGTATCGTCCGTTGCCACCCCATAGTTGCACGATTCTTGTGAAAAGTGGATGTGCATGGAACGACACCTTCTGCCCGTTCAAGTCTCTTGTTGCCATGACGTCACAGTCCATTGCAGAGTGGACTGTATGCGTAGCTTTGACTAGGGTCGTGTCGACGTGGGTCAGAGTTGCTTCACTGGTGTGCAGATGCCATTCGTGGTTATAATGACGTTGCCCGTTGTACAGTCGAAGCACATTTGTTTGCTGTGGTCGATACAGAAGCTGTGGGAAGTTGGATACCAACGTAGCACATAACCGCTCGAGCGCTCGAATATATGGCCGGGAGAATCCGGAGATTCCACATGTTGGGATGAAGTTAAGCACTCCTGGTCTTATCCACTCCCATCGAAGTATGTCACCCAGTTGTGCCGTTCCGACTGATAATGATGTGTGAGCAAGCTTGTATGGGGAACCGTTGGAATCAAGAAGCCACCCATCTGCAGTCGAGGTCATGTATGGCGACCATTCTGCACAGAATGTCCCACGTAGCTTTCGTCCTTCAGCGATGATACCTGGAAGCCTGTCAGACATTTTAGAGCTGAGGTCGATCTGGAACACATCGCCGTCCCATTGAGTCTGCATAATTGTCGACTTGAAGTGCTCGTAACACCAACGTACATTATCACGTTCTCTGGGATCATAGGGTCGAGAATGGAGCGACGCACATAATGCTGCGCCAGTTGTCCACATGTTATCACGAAGCTGGAGTGGCCGCCTTGGAATTGCATCGAGCGGCGTGATGTACATCGAAGAAGCCCTTGTGTTGTGCAGCAAGATTTCCCCGACGACCTGATCGATGTGAGAGGTTGTGATTGCCCATTTGGAGACTGCTGTGGCACTCATCGTCATCAGCTCCGTTCTGATGTTGGGTGCTGACAAGCCTCCATTCATTTTTTTGAGCTCAGCTTGTTCTTCCTTCATCCACGGTTTCGCAGGCTTACCATTCCTTGAGCCCCAGATAAATTGTTTCACTAGGTCGTGTAGCTGATTGACAATAGCCGTAGAGGGCCAGGAGTGCCTGGCCACATAAAGCACTTTGGGTATGATGACGGCACTGGCAATTGCTGCGCGTTGGGCGACAGAGTGAGTTTTGAGACGCGCAAGTCGAAGTCTGACACGTAAGGCTTGGATGCACTTTGACCAGTTACTTGCATTCGAAGGCGTTTGTCCGACTTGGATGCCGAGGTAGCGGCAATGTTCCTCACGTTGTAGCACATGAATGTCACTGACTGACTCTTCGGTGGAGCTGTATTCCTTGTTCAACGGTAATACTGCAGATTTGTGCCGATTGACTCGAAGCCCAGAAGCTGCTCCATATTTGTCCAGGATTGCAAACACGGCATTAATATCCTTGGGATCACTAAGATAAATGGTCGTGTCGTCTGCGTATCCTCCAAGTCTGACTTCAGTTGCGCATCCTGCTGCCTGGAGTTCAACGCCGTGTATTTCGTCACTCTCTTCGATTTTCCGATAAAAAACCTCTAACGCCAAGATGGAGAGAAGAGGGGCCAGCGGACATCCTTGACGAATTCCGGATGTTACGTTGTACTTTCTCGACAGGAAACCGTTGACAATGAACTTGTAAGTGGTTTGAGAGTGTAACACCTTCACTAAGTGTACGAACTTCAATGGGAATCCAAGATGCTGGAGCGCTTGTGCCAGAAAGCTGCGATCGAGTGAATCATAGGCTTTAGCAAATCAAGGAGCAACGCGATCGCTCTGGACATGGCGGGGTCGCTTGTGGCCCGCTGTTGCGCAGCCAATAACACATCGATCGTAGTCGGGATTGCTCGCCCTGGAACGAAACCAGCTTGCATGTGATGGATAAGCCAAGGGAGCACCGTTCGTAATCTGGTTGCAAATATCCGTGTGAATATTTTGTAATCAGAGTTGAGGAGTGCGATTGGCCTGTAGTCCAGCGGCGATGCAGCAGAGACGGACTTTTTATGCAGTGAATATGGGCTTCACTGAACGAACTTGGTAGAACGCATTCGGGTATCCACAAGTTGAAAAGTCGCTCGAATAGACCGGTAATCTCGTCGCAGTGGTCTTTGTACCAGTCGTTGCCGAGTTCGTCAGGACCGTGAGCTTTGCTTCTCTTGCGTTTCTTCACAGCCTGTTTAATCTCACTCGAATTGATCGGTTTGAGCAGGAAGCCTAATCTGTCCGACGGAGGAATAGCTGTTCCTGGATCAAGGATTTGATCGATGTCAGTTTGCAGAGTGGGCGCCTGTTGCATGATTGATTTCCATCCTTCTCCCATGTCGTCGGCAAGTTCTCGTGAACGCATGGGTCCGTAAGTCGCTGTGCCACCGAGTGTGAAGATAGTGTTGTCAAGGAACTTGGTCGAGATACGCTTGTAGAAGGATTTGCTCGTTTTTCGTTGATGATGCATGTGCTCTCGAAAAATGCGGTCCCGTTTTGAAGCCTGCCACTTAGATTTGCATTCTGCAATGGCACGACGGATACTCGCGGCGGTGGTAAGAAACTCTTGCGACAACTCCACGTTTTGATCACCCACCGCTCCACCAGAGTGATCGAGCATCTGCACTTCTGATTCTGAGAGGCGTCGTTGCAACCTCTGGATTTTCTTCTTGTATCCTTGATTCAATCTGGCGAAATACGATTTTTTAGCTTCAAGGTACCTAATCCTGAGCGCGATCTTGGCTTCATCCCACCAATTTGCTGTGGCCAGAGCATAATCGCGAGGCGAAGAGGAACGTCCACGTAATTCATCAAGTTGATCATGAGCTTTTTCGAAGAAATCTTTTCCAATACTCGCCGCATGCGCCGCTGCATTTTTCGGAAGTGGATAGACAACTCGAGGTTTCTTGCTTTGGATCACCTTGTCAGGAGCAGCTACCCGGATCGTGACTCCATTGTGATCGGAGAACGGACCAGCTACGCTTTGGTAGACGCTGCGAACCCAGTCGAGATGGTCGTTGCTGCAATACCATCGGTCGAGCCTACTGCTGGCACTGCCGCCTGAAGGCAGTGTATAGTAGTAGGTGTGATGCTGTCGATGGAATGCTTTGACGTCTCGTGTGTCCGTGGCGCGAAGAGCATCATCCTCGAGGGTGTCAACAAGATCCAATTTCTGGAGCAGTTTCTTCAATTCCCTGGAATCGTGCACTTTGTTGTGGTTGTTGTGAGACCTGTCTGCCGTCTGGTTGAGAGTGCAATTAAAGTCTCCACCGCACAGAATGGGTCCATCATGTGACGAGAGGAGACCTGGTAGTGCTCTGTAGAAAGCTTCCCTTGCAAATACGGTAGAAGGAGCGTAGATGTTGAGAAGTAACACCGTTTCACCACGCAACGTCACCGTAGCTGCCATCCAGTGCGCATTCCACTGATCCTGCTTATATGGAGCCAGAGTAGGTATGCACGAATAGGGATTCAACAAGATCGCCACTCCTCCTTTGCGCTCGGTGGAAGCTGACCAGAGAGAAAGTCTGGGATCCGACTCTTCTGATGGTTCCTGAAAAATCCAACTTCGACGAAATCTGGATTGCATTGATGCCACTTCGGTCTCCAGGACGTGCGTTTCTTGGAGAAAGACAATGTCCAATGATCCCGAATCATCAGTCTGTCGAAAATGTGAAAACCACGCGTTCAGATTGGCGTCGGATTTGGAGAACCCCATCACATTCTGTGTGTGGAATCCAACAGTTAGCTCATGGCGAGCACTGACTGTCGCACTGCGCCTTCTGGGTCGGTGGTTGTCACGACGAGCTTGGGTTGTGGGCTGATATGGTCGCAACGGTAGTCCATCGCCGGAATACGTTGATGTGCCTTGTATTCCACGCTGTACTTCCGCCGGAGAGACAGTGTGATGCTGTCGATGGAATGCTTTGACGTCTCGTGTGTCCGTGGTGCGAAGAGCATCATCCTCGAGGGTACCAACAAGATTCAATTTCTGGAGCAGTTTCTTCAATTCCCTGGAATCGTGCACTTTGTTGTGGTTGTTGTGAGACCTGTCTGCCATCTGGTTGAGAGTGCAATTAAAGTCTCCACAGCACAGAATGGGTCCATCATGTGACGAGAGGAGACCTGATAGTGCTCTGTAGAAAGCTTCCCTTGCAAATACAGTAGAAGGAGCGTATATGTTGAGAAGTAACACCGTTTCACCACGCAACGTCACCGTAGCTGCCATCCAGTGCGCATTCCACTGATCCTAGGTTGTTCAGCTCGGTCTGCGAGGTTTGCGCATGCTGCTCGAGGCGGTCGACAAGGCTCGTGATTCGGTCACCACGCGTTGCAAACTCGACTTCCTGGACATTCGCGAGCACCGCTTTCGTCGAGCCTCGCAGCGTCACGGTGAGGTTTACAGTCCCTTGCTGCCGTAGCGTGCGATGGACGGCCGCGTCGACTTGAGGCGACAGAGCGACTGCAGTCGACCATTCGGTGGCAATGCAGGCAGACAATAGGAGGAGCGATGCCGTCTTGATAGACACCATCGCTGCAGGTCCAGGAAAGGCTTGGGTTGTACTCGGCTGTTGGGGGCAGTGGCGAAATGGAGACTGAGAGCGTCAATGGCGTAGGCGCTGCTGGTGGAGGGCTTTCGAAACTTGACAAAAGTTGTACTCTCTGATACCTTCTCCTTCTCCCGCCATGTTGAACACCATCATGAGGGAACCAGCGTGTCGTCGCATATTGTCGTTGATGTTTCCATGGTTAGTGGAATTCATAGGCAGGGATAGGAGCAAGTCATGCTGAGGTTTGTGTGTGCGAATACTTTTTTTTATACAGCTATGCGGCCAAAGTGCAAGAAGGTACCGGCGCTCGTCTACAGAACACAACGGAATGAACACTGTCAATAGAGAGACACACTGACATTGTGCTTCCGACACTGCCAATAGCTCACCACTGACCGAGGCAGAAAGTTCACAGAATAACAGCTTCTTCATCGCATGTTTACGAAATTACTACACTCTATTTGAAGTTGAAAAGTCTGTTATGTTCACAAAGAGAATGCACCTTTTCTGGCGTCGCTGGCGATGCGGCTCCACCAATTCTCTTGTAGTTGGACTGTTGCATTTGGCTTCGCTGTGAGACCTCAAGCTGCCTGTAAGTTTGCAAGCCTTACCTGGACATGGCAGGTGCTCCCTCGTGGCAGTCACGCGGGCTCTCTCTACTTATCCTGAAGCGCGCCGACCAACCTGATGCCAGTCTTGAGACCTTGGTGAAGTCGTGATGAGAAACTAAAGCCAAAGCACAGGCTGATCTACGAACGGTTTCAAGTTGTGCCAAGCGTCTGCCCCTGGGTATAATTCTGTCTCACTAGACGCCTGATTATCACGCGTTCTACTGTAGTGAAAAGAGAAACACACAAAAACGAACAAGGCATGGCAAGATACAGGTGTGATATTGACAAGTTCTCAAAAGAACAAAACACAAAAAACAAACAAAATGCTACTGATATGCAGATAGTTTAGCATTCAAGTGGGATGAAGTGTCAACTGGGATGATCTATGCGCCGCGTCTGGTGCATTTCTTGGACGTGTTCTTGGGGGTCGTAGTCGTTGGGGCCGTAGTCACTGGGGCTGGGGTCGATTCGGCTTCAGAGCTGGCGTCGGAGCCGCTCACACTAGGAGTCGTAGAGCTGGAGTCTGCGTCAGCGTCGGCCGATCCAGTCACAGAGCCGGTGTCCGAGTCGGATTCGCTCGAACCGGAGGCCGTCGCATCGGAGCTGGATTCGGTCGAATCGGAGACCTCCGTCGAGGCGGATCCAGACTGGGGCAAACCGGGGACCGTCGAGCCGATGTCTCCGACACGCACGTTCGAGAACTTGACAGTGGCATCCGCGGACTGCGCCTCCACTGTCGCTGGCACACCGGTGGTCGTAGCACACGTGCCACGCGCCACACCAGGCTCTTTTGGACTGCGGTCGAGCGGGTAGGTGCTGTCTAACCACAAACATTGCGCTGCGTGGTCCGTCCAGAGACTCATGGTCAAGACGACTCCCTTCTTGAGCGCCTTGGTCATTTGCGCGAGTCCGCCCTTGGTCTTGTGGTCATCCGGGTCCTTGAATGCGGTCTTGGACTGTGAACAGACCTTGTCGGTGATCGAGCTGATAGGGTCGATGCCAGCAATCTTGATCTTCGGGTTCTCGATGACCTTGCCATTCTGCTTGAAGAAGCGCTTGATCTCGGCGAGGTTGCCGTTGGCGGTCTTGTCGCTCGTGATGAATTGCGTGGTGACGGTGAATGGTTTGGTGGTGTCGATCTGGAACGACGCTCCCGGGCCGAAGAAAGTTGTGTTGCCCATGCGGTACGGGTTGTTATCGCAGCCATCTTCATCGCAGACACCCTTGTATCGGTTGGCGGATCCGAAGCCACACTGGGCATCCGTGGTGCATCGCGTCTGAGACTCGACGGTGCAAGGGTGCGACGTGTAGGCGCTACTGATGCTGTTGGCCTCCCAGATGTCCATCTCCATGCAGCACGAGCCGTACTTGCCGGTGCCGCCGTTCGGGTCGGTGGCGCTCGGCTTCCAGTTGGCAACGTTGGCTTCACCGTTGATGAACTTGACATCGTGTGGGCACTGCGCGTCACAGTATCCCGTGCCGTACGCGGCTCCAGCCTTGTTGCCTGGGTACTTGGACTTGCCACCGTCGGCGTCCATTTGCACGAAGTAGAGCGCGCCGTTCAAGCCACACGGGAGCTTGGACACGTCGACGTCGAAGGAGAACTCTTGGTTGAGGAGCTTGTAGAGCTTGTACTTGGTGTCGTCCTGCATGACGTAGAGACGCGATCCGACGTTGGTGCTGTACTGTCCCTTGGTGACGAGCTTGAGCGAGAGGTCCGATCCGGAGGCGGAGATACCGTAGGTTCCTTCATAATTGGCACCTTCGAGAGCACAGTTGGGCACAGGTGGCTCCATCCGGGCAAATGGAGGTGTCCCACTTGTTGCCGGTGTAGCAGTTGGTGGAGGTTCCGACCTTGTGTGTCCAGCGCCAGTTGGCGTCCAGCACGATCTTGGTGGCTTCGGAGACGCAGCCTCCCTTAGTGGTGCACGTCTCGGTCGGGTACGATGGGTGCACTTCCGCGTCGCTGGTTCCGACTTGTTGTGCGAGAGCTGGGACGGCGGTGAGCACCGCGAGGAAGGCGACAATGGCTGCGATCTTCATGACTGGCTGACTTCGCTAGATTGTCGATGCTTGAGCTGCTGGTGAGTTTTTGGAGTAGCTGGCAAAACGGAGAATGGACAGCAGGCTGGCGGAGACACAAGAGGTGGTTGAGCCGTGCGCAGGAATATCATCAACGGAGTGCACTGATATGGCCACTCGCTCTTGGTAGGGAAGTAGGAGACGGTGATGGTGGCGCGCGTGTCTGTTGAATTGGCGTGCGTGCATCAAGGAAGCGCAGAGCAAGTGAGCCAGTGCATGTGTGTCCTTGACAACAGGGTGTCTGACAGGGATCATGCTGCTGACGGATAAAAATCTCGTAGACCGGCTGGTGAGCAGGACCGTTTGAACGCGCGCGCAGTCTCCATACTGCGAAGCGTCAGAGCACGCGACGACTTTGCTGGTTGCTAGGTCACATGGACATGCCCATGTGATCTCTTTTGTATCATTTTGTGCGTCGGAGGAAACACACGATTCGACAACCAAAGCGCTCAAAGGGCTGCATATCTTTGGATCATTTTTGTGCGTCAAAAGGTTTTTTCGGCACACGACTTGACACTCGAATGCCTCGTATTACTACCGCTGTTGCCATGATGTCACTAACCACTGATGACTGATCACCACTGTATGGTGCAGTTCACAACACTTTCATGTCCGTACAGGCATGCTATCGACGCTATCTAGGTCAGTGCAGGGTTGTTCGTTGCCGATGATCACAACCATTTCATTGGCAGGCATTTGGTTGCACCAACACTTTGCGATCCACATTCGACGTGTCAGTTGTGTATCACTGGTTCGAGTCTTCCAGGTCACTTTTTTTAGTTGTTTGGGTTTCTAAAACCCAAATCTCTCACAAGCGGTTAAAAACCTCTTGTCAGTGAGATAACCAATTATTGGTTTTTAGAGTCAATATAACAGCGCGATTGTGCCATGTGTTGGTCTTGTTGAATCTGATGCATTCTGGAAGCGCTCGATCTGCTTCCGTAAACACAGTTGTTCAACAACTGGCTCTCAGTCACTCATGGACGATGTTGAAGTTCCTCTATGAGGTGCTGCCATGATGGAACAGTAGGAAGTCAGCTCAGACAAAGAGATTATTCTGTCACTAGAATAATCTTTTTGACGGTAGGTGTTTCATATGATCCAGGACCGGTACACGCTCAGGCGTAACCCTTCGCAGACAGCATAAAGTAGAATCGCACGTGCTCGAGAGAATTACTTTTTGGAAGGTTTAAGACGTTTTGTAGAAAAAGAAAACCTCGACGGTTTTAATTAGCCAAAATTGCTAGGGGGTTCTTTTCAATGCCCGAGTCACCCACGTATCTCCACGCTTCACAAGACACGAAAGACGCTGAGCCGGTGGGTGGATGGAAGAAGGGCACGACTACGGCGATAGAGTCGTGACGTGGTTTACACACAGCATGTCTGTCAACAATACTTCGACCACAACTCTTTCGGTAATAGTAAAAACACGCCTTGGTGCGTATAACCATATGGTTTTTGATGCGGTTCCGCTGCATAAACAAAGTATTGGTATTTTCAATACCGAACGGACATTCGAGTGTCAAGTCGTGTGCCGAAAAAACCTTTTGACGCACAAAAATGATCCAAAGATATGCAGCCCTTTAAGCGCTTTGGTTGTCGAATCGTGTGTTTCCTCCGACGCACAAAATGATACAAAAGAGATTACATGGGCATGTCCATGTGACCTAGCAACCAGCAAAGTCATCGCGTGCTCTGACGCTTCGCAGTATGGAGACTGCGCGCGCGTTCAAACGGTCCTGCTCACCAGCCGGTCTACGAGATTTTTATCCGTCAGCAGCATGATCCCTGTCAGACACCCTGTTGTCAAGGACACACATGCACTGGCTCACTTGCTCTGCGCTTCCTTGATGCACGCACGCCAATTCAACAGACACGCGCGCCACCATCACCGTCTCCTACTTCCCTACCAAGAGCGAGTGGCCATATCAGTGCACTCCGTTGATGATATTCCTGCGCACGGCTCAACCACCTCTTGTGTCTCCGCCAGCCTGCTGTCCATTCTCCGTTTTGCCAGCTACTCCAAAAACTCACCAGCAGCTCAAGCATCGACAATCTAGCGAAGTCAGCCAGTCATGAAGATCGCAGCCATTGTCGCCTTCCTCGCGGTGCTCACCGCCGTCCCAGCTCTCGCACAACAAGTCGGAACCAGCGACGCGGAAGTGCACCCATCGTACCCGACCGAGACGTGCACCACTAAGGGAGGCTGCGTCTCCGAAGCCACCAAGATCGTGCTGGACGCCAACTGGCGCTGGACACACAAGGTCGGAACCTCCACCAACTGCTACACCGGCAACAAGTGGGACACCTCCATTTGCCCGGATGGAGCCACCTGTGCCTCCAACTGTGCTCTCGAAGGTGCCAATTATGAAGGAACCTACGGTATCTCCGCCTCCGGATCGGACCTCTCGCTCAAGCTCGTCACCAAGGGACAGTACAGCACCAACGTCGGATCGCGTCTCTACGTCATGCAGGACGACACCAAGTACAAGCTCTACAAGCTCCTCAACCAAGAGTTCTCCTTCGACGTCGACGTGTCCAAGCTCCCGTGTGGCTTGAACGGCGCGCTCTACTTCGTGCAAATGGACGCCGACGGTGGCAAGTCCAAGTACCCAGGCAACAAGGCTGGAGCCGCGTACGGCACGGGATACTGTGACGCGCAGTGCCCACACGATGTCAAGTTCATCAACGGTGAAGCCAACGTTGCCAACTGGAAGCCGAGCGCCACCGACCCGAACGGCGGCACCGGCAAGTACGGCTCGTGCTGCATGGAGATGGACATCTGGGAGGCCAACAGCATCAGTAGCGCCTACACGTCGCACCCTTGCACCGTCGAGTCTCAGACGCGATGCACCACGGATGCCCAGTGTGGCTTCGGATCCGCCAACCGATACAAGGGTGTCTGCGATGAAGATGGCTGCGATAACAACCCGTACCGCATGGGCAACACAACTTTCTTCGGCCCGGGAGCGTCGTTCCAGATCGACACCACCAAACCATTCACCGTCACCACGCAATTCATCACGAGCGACAAGACCGCCAACGGCAACCTCGCCGAGATCAAGCGCTTCTTCAAGCAGAATGGCAAGGTCATCGAGAACCCGAAGATCAAGATTGCTGGCATCGACCCTATCAGCTCGATCACCGACAAGGTCTGTTCACAGTCCAAGACCGCATTCAAGGACCCGGATGACCACAAGACCAAGGGCGGACTCGCGCAAATGACCAAGGCGCTCAAGAAGGGAGTCGTCTTGACCATGAGTCTCTGGACGGACCACGCAGCGCAATGTTTGTGGTTAGACAGCACCTACCCGCTCGACCGCAGTCCAAAAGAGCCTGGTGTGGCGCGTGGCACGTGTGCTACGACCACCGGTGTGCCAGCGACAGTGGAGGCGCAGTCCGCGGATGCCACTGTCAAGTTCTCGAACGTGCGTGTCGGAGACATCGGCTCGACGGTCCCCGGTTTGCCCCAGTCTGGATCCGCCTCGACGGAGGTCTCCGATTCGACCGAATCCAGCTCCGATGCGACGGCCTCCGGTTCGAGCGAATCCGACTCGGACACCGGCTCTGTGACTGGATCGGCCGACGCTGACGCAGACTCCAGCTCTACGACTCCTAGTGTGAGCGGCTCCGACGCCAGCTCTGAAGCCGAATCGACCCCAGCCCCAGTGACTACGGCCCCAACGACTACGACCCCCAAGAACACGTCCAAGAAATGCACCAGACGCGGCGCATAGATCATCCCAGTTGACACTTCATCCCACTTGAATGCTAAACTATCTGCATATCAGTAGCATTTTGTTTGTTTTTTGTGTTTTGTTCTTTTGAGAACTTGTCAATATCACACCTGTATCTTGCCATGCCTTGTTCGTTTTTGTGTGTTTCTCTTTTCACTACAGTAGAACGCGTGATAATCAGGCGTCTAGTGAGACAGAATTATACCCAGGGGCAGACGCTTGGCACAACTTGAAACCGTTCGTAGATCAGCCTGTGCTTTGGCTTTAGTTTCTCATCACGACTTCACCAAGGTCTCAAGACTGGCATCAGGTTGGTCGGCGCGCTTCAGGATAAGTAGAGAGAGCCCGCGTGACTGCCACGAGGGAGCACCTGCCATGTCCAGGTAAGGCTTGCAAACTTACAGGCAGCTTGAGGTCTCACAGCGAAGCCAAATGCAACAGTCCAACTACAAGAGAATTGGTGGAGCCGCATCGCCAGCGACGCCAGAAAAGGTGCATTCTCTTTGTGAACATAACAGACTTTTCAACTTCAAATAGAGTGTAGTAATTTCGTAAACATGCGATGAAGAAGCTGTTATTCTGTGAACTTTCTGCCTCGGTCAGTGGTGAGCTATTGGCAGTGTCGGAAGCACAATGTCAGTGTGTCTCTCTATTGACAGTGTTCATTCCGTTGTGTTCTGTAGACGAGCGCCGGTACCTTCTTGCACTTTGGCCGCATAGCTGTATAAAAAAAAGTATTCGCACACACAAACCTCAGCATGACTTGCTCCTATCCCTGCCTATGAATTCCACTAACCATGGAAACATCAACGACAATATGCGACGACACGCTGGTTCCCTCATGATGGTGTTCAACATGGCGGGAGAAGGAGAAGGTATCAGAGAGTACAACTTTTGTCAAGTTTCGAAAGCCCTCCACCAGCAGCGCCTACGCCATTGACGCTCTCAGTCTCCATTTCGCCACTGCCCCCAACAGCCGAGTACAACCCAAGCCTTTCCTGGACCTGCAGCGATGGTGTCTATCAAGACGGCATCGCTCCTCCTATTGTCTGCCTGCATTGCCACCGAATGGTCGACTGCAGTCGCTCTGTCGCCTCAAGTCGACGCGGCCGTCCATCGCACGCTACGGCAGCAAGGGACTGTAAACCTCACCGTGACGCTGCGAGGCTCGACGAAAGCGGTGCTCGCGAATGTCCAGGAAGTCGAGTTTGCAACGCGTGGTGACCGAATCACGAGCCTTGTCGACCGCCTCGAGCAGCATGCGCAAACCTCGCAGACCGAGCTGAACAACCTAGGATCAGTGGAATGCGCACTGGATGGCAGCTACGGTGACGTTGCGTGGTGAAACGGTGTTACTTCTCAACATATACGCTCCTTCTACTGTATTTGCAAGGGAAGCTTTCTACAGAGCACTATCAGGTCTCCTCTCGTCACATGATGGACCCATTCTGTGTGGTGGAGACTTTAATTGCACTCTCAACCAGATGGCAGACAGGTCTCACAACAACCACAACAAAGTGCACGATTCCAGGGAATTGAAGAAACTGCTCCAGAAATTGAATCTTGTTGGTACCCTCGAGGATGATGCTCTTCGCACCACGGACACACGAGACGTCAAAGCATTCCATCGACAGCATCACACCTACTACTATACACTGCCTTCAGGTGGCAGTGCCAGCAGTAGGCTCGACCGATGGTACTGCAGCAATGACCATCTCGACTGGGTTCGCAGCGTATACCAAAGCGTAGTTGGTCCGTTCTCCGATCACAATGGAGTCACGATCCGGGTAGCTGCTCCTGACAAGGTGATCCAAAGCAAGAAACCTCGAGTTGTCTATCCACTTCCGAAGAATGCAGCGGCGCACGCGGCGATTATTGGAAAAGATTTCTTCGAAAAAGTCCATGATCAACTTGATGAATTACGTGGACGTTACTCTTCGCCTCGTGATTATGCTCTGGCCACAGCAAATTGGTGGGATGAAGCCAAGATCGCGCTCAGGATCAGGTACCTTGAAGCTAAAAAATCGTACTTCGCCAGATTGAATCAAGGATACAAGAAGAAAATCCAGAGGTTGCAACGACGCCTCTCAGAATCGGAAGCGCAGATGCTCGGTCACTCTGGTGGAGCGGTGGGTGATCATAACGTGGAGTTGTCGCAAGAGTTTCTTACCACCGCCACGAGTATTCGTCGTGCCATTGCAGAATGCAAATCGAAGTGGCAGGCTTCGAAACGGGACCGCATTTTTCGGGAGCACATGCATCATGAACGAAAAACGAGCAAATCCTTCTACAAGCGTATCTCGACCAAGTTCCTTGACAACACTATCTTCGCACTCGGTGGCACAGCTACTTACGGACCCATGCGTTCACGAGAACTTGCTGACGACATGGGAGAAGGATGGAAATCAATCATGCAACAGGCGCCCACTCTGCAAACTGACATCGATCAAATCCTTGATCCAGGAACAGCTATTCCTCCGTCGGACAGATTAGGCTTCCTGCTCAAACCGATCGATTCGAGTGAAATTAAACAGGCTGTGAAGAAATGCAAGAGAGGCAAAGCTCACGGTCCTGACGAACTCGGCAACGACTGGTACAGAGACCACTGTGACGAGATTACCGGTCTATTCGAGCGACTTTTCAACTTGTGGATACCCGAATGCGTTCTGCCAAGTTCGTTCAGTGAAGCCCATATTCACTGCATAAAAAAGTCCGTCTCTGCTGCATCGCCGCTGGAATACAGGCCAATCGCACTCCTCAACTCTGATTACAAAATATTCACACGGATATTTTGCAACCAGATTACGAACTGTTTATTGTAGGTCACGAAGATGAACCTAAATATACCTCACCTTATAAAGATAAAGATAAAGATTACGAACTATGCTCCCTTGGCTTATCCATCACATGCAAGCTGGTTTCGTTCCAGGGCGAGCAATCCCAACTACGATCGATGTGCTATTGGCTGCACAACAGCGGGCCACGAGCGACCCCGCCATGTCCAGAGCGATCGCGTTGCTCCTTGATTTTGCTAAAGCCTATGATTCACTCGATCGCAGCTTTCTGGCACAAGCGCTCCAGCATCTTGGATTCCCATTGAAGTTCGTACACTTAGTGAAGGTGTTACACTCTCAAACCACTTACAAGTTCATTGTCAACGGTTTCCTGTCGAGAAAGTACAACGTAACATCCGGAATTCGTCAAGGATGTCCGCTGGCCCCTCTTCTCTTCATCTTGGCGTTAGAGGTTCTTTATCGGAAAATCGAAGAGAGTGACGAAATACACGGCGTTGAACTCCAGGCAGCAGGATGCGCAACTGAAGTCAGACTTGGAGGATACGCAGACGACACGACCATTTATCTTAGCGATCCCAAGGATATTAACGCCGTGTTTGCAATCCTGGACAAATATGGAGCAGCTTCTGGGCTTCGAGTCAATCGGCACAAATCTGCAGTATTACCGCTGAACAAGGAATATAGCTCCACCGAAGAGTCAGTCAGTGACATTCATGTGCTACAACGCGAGGAACATTGCCGCTACCTCGGCATCCAAGTCGGACAAACGCCTTCGAATGCAAGTAACTGGTCCAAGTGCATCCAAGCCTTACGTGTCAGACTTCGACTTGCGCGTCTCAAAACTCACTCTGTCGCCCAACGCGCAGCAATTGCCAGTGCCGTCATCATACCCAAAGTGCTTTACGTGGCCAGGCACTCCTGGCCCTCTACGGCTATTGTCAATCAGCTACACGACCTAGTGAAACAATTTGTCTGGGGCTCAAGGAACGGTAAGCCTGCGAAACCGTGGATGAAGGAAGAACAAGCTGAACTCAAAAAAATGAATGGAGGCTTGTCAGTACCCAACATCAGAACTGAGCTGATGACGATGAGTGCCACAGCAGTCTCCAAATGGGCAATCACAACCTCTCACATCGATCAGGTCATCGGGGAAATCTTGCTGTACAACACAAGGGCTTCTTCGACGTACATCACGCCGCTCGATGCAATTCCAAGGCGGCCACCCCAGCTTCGTGATAACATGTGGACAACTGGCGCAGCATTGTGTGCGTCGCTCCATTCTCGACCCTATGAGCCCAGAGAACGTGACAATGTACGTTGGTGTTACGAGCACTTCAAGTCGACAATTGTGCAGACTCAATGGGACGGCGATGTGTTCCAGATCGACCTCAGCTCTAAAATGTCTGACAGGCTTCCAGGTATCATCGCTGAAGGACGAAAGCTACGCGGGACATTCTGTGCAGAATGGCTGCCATACATGACCTCGACTGCAGATGGGTGGCTTCTTGATTCCAACGGCTCCCCTCACAAGCTTGCTCACACATCATTATCAGTTGGAACAGCACAACTGGGTGACATACTTCGATGGGAGTGGATAAGACCAGGAGTGCTTAACTTCATCCCAACATGTGGAATCTCCAGATTCTCCCGGCCGTCTATTCGAGCGCTCGAGCGGTTATGTGCTACGTTGGTATCCAACTTCCCACAGCTTCTGTATCGACCACAGCAAACAAATGTGCTTCGGCTGTACAACGGGCAACGTCATTACAACCACGAATGGCATCTGCACACCAGCGAAGCAACTCTGACCCACGTCGACACGACCCTAGTCAAAGCTACGCATACAGTCCACTCCGCAATGGACTGTGACATCATGGCAACAAGAGACTTGAACGGGCAGAAGGTGTCGTTCCATGCACATCCACGTTTCACAAGAATCGTGCAACTATGGGGTGGCAACGGACGATACAATACCGCCAGATCTTTCTATCGGCAACAAGTTGCAGCAACGAGGACACAAATTGGCAAAGATACTCGAGATGCAGCAGTCAACAAAGCTGTCCATACAGCAGGATCTCTGTGGCCAGGACTGCAATTAATCCAATGGAGCGAATTACACAACATCCCAGGGATTACAGTTTATACAGCCCAGACTCTTCTCCGGCTGAAAGCCAACCGACTCTCCATGTGGAACTAGGAGAAAGCTGATCTGTCCTGCTCGAATCCCGAATGCTCCCAAGTTGTCCAATCTTCTGTTCAACATCTATTCTGGGAGTGTCCGAAAGCCAAACTGGTGTGGAACTACTTTTATGCGCTATGGGCGAAGATCGGAATCACTCCTGGTCACGACCCCGCAATCTGGATCTTCAGTCTGGATCTACCACATACTCCAAGGCGTGCATGGACCACGATCAAGAGACACATTATCGGACACAAGTTCTCCAATGAACATCTCCAAGATCATCTCTATTCCGTCGCACACATGCTGTGGCGATATATGAGCGCGTCGCTCATACATGCCATTTGGTGTGCGCATCTGCGACGCATGGATTCGGATCCAATCGAATCGACTGCTGAGATGGCGATCATGATGACCAGATTAGAGGCAGGAATGCGAAACCTCACACGACTCGCTGAAGCGCAAGCTGGAGGCTCGGACGGTCACACGGTTGCAGCAGTTCTCAAGGCATATGTCGACTGCTTTCTCAGCCAAACCGACGCCATCCCCTTGACTCCAAGTGATACTCGCGGCGTTTACCTGTTGTTTTTCGATGGTGGATCACGCGGCAATCCAGGACCAGGAGGGACTGGATCCATTATCGTGCGTGTCCACAAGGACTCGCACACAGCCAGTTTAATTTGGGCCGCGAGCATGGCGTATAGCAGGAAGGACACGACCAACAACTTTGCCGAGTACTGGGGTCTCATACACGGACTCCGAGAAGCCCAACGCAGTCACTTCGAACCGTTGTACGTGATTGGAGACAGTGCACTCATTATCTCCCAACAGCGAATGCATCGGTCACATTTACACTCCTAGATGAAATTCGCAATGAAGATTAGGTAGGAGAATGGATATTGTAGGTCACGAAGATGAACCTAAATATACCTCACCTTATAAAGATAAAGATAAAGAATGCATCGGTCCCCTCGACAGCACCGGTTGGCACGTTTATACCTGACAAGTCGACGACTCGCGGATTGCATCGACATCCGAGGATGGTACCATCACTACCGTGCCTTCAACAAGATGGCGGACTCAGCCGCCAACCTAGCCATGAACACCAGAACCTCAACGCAGGTTCACTTCCCAACTCATCGAGCTGCTTTCAACAATCTCATCCAGGATCTTGACAACGACGTCATGCATTGGCTTATGCGAAGTTCGGAAGATCCAAGGTCATTGGACAACACAAGGCAGCCTCACATAGGAGGCGATATATGAGCGCGTCGCTCATACATGCCATTTGGTGTGCGCATCTGCGACGCATGGATTCGGATCCAATCAAATCGACTGCTGAGATGGCGATCATGATGACCAGATTAGAGGCAGGAATGCAAAACCTCACACGACTCGCTGAAGCGCAAGCTGGAGACTCGGACGGTCACACGGTTGCGGCAGTTCTCAAGGTCTATGTCGACTGCTTTCTCAGCCAAACCGACGCCATCCCTTGACTCCAAATGATACTCGCGGCGTTTACCTGTTGTTTTTCGATGGTGGATCACGCGGCAATCCAGGACCAGGAGGGACTGGATCCATCATCGTGCGTGTCCATAAGGACTCGCACACAGCCAGTTTAATTTGGACCGCCAGCATGGCGTATAGCAGGAAGGACACGACCAACAACTTTGCCGAGTACTGGGGTCTCATACACGGACTACGAGAAGCCCAACGCAGTCACTTCGAACCGTTGTACGTGATTGGAGACAGTGCACTCATTATCTCCCAGCAGAGAATGCATCGGTCCCCTCGACAGCACCGATTGGCACGTTTATACCAGACAAGTCGACGACTCGCGGATTGCATCGACATACGAGGATGGTACCATCACTACCGTGCCTTCAACAAGATGGCGGACTCAGCCGCCAACCTAGCCATGGACACCAGAGCCTCAACGCAGGTTCACTTCCCAACTCAAAGAGCTGCTTTCAACAATCTCACCCAGGATCTTGACAACGACGTCATGCATTGGCTTATGCGAAGTTCGGAAGACCCAAGGTCATTGGACAACACAAGGCAGCATCACATAGGACCAAGAGAACATGCCATCCTGGTCAAAGATTATTTAGCATTCAGAAGTGATCTAGTGCAATCCGCGCTGTAGACACATTTACACTCCTAGATGAAATTCGCAATGAAGAATAGGTAGGAGAATGGATATTGTAGGTCACGAAGATGAACCTAAATATACCTCACCTTATAAAGAATAAAGCCTCACATAGGACCAAGAGAACATGCCATCCTGGTCAAAGATTATTTAGCATTCAGAAGTGATCTATTGCAATCCGCGCTATAGGCACATTTTCACTCCTAGATGAAATTCGCAATGAAGATTAGGTAGGAGAATGGATATTGTAGGTCACGACGATGAACCTAAATATACCTCACCTTATAAAGAGCTGAACAACCTGCTGCGTCAAGAATCGGGAGCCGCCGAGCAGCTCTTTAAGCGCTCCACGAGTTTCTGGATCAGCAACCAGGTGCGCTTTGAAGCCGCGACGTTTGAGCTCGTGGAAAAGGTGAGTGCTTTGTCTTCGGTTGCCGACGTGCGAGAAGAACGAGTCTATTCGATCGGCTTCCCCACTGTGCCAGCAAGCAACAACACCGAGAGTCTCAGCATCTCTTCTTCGATTGGTGTGCTTGTGAATGGAGCCCCCGGGTGGGGGTATCGCGAAGATCCAGGTGCCAGACGTGTGGGCAGCGGGCTTTACAGGACAAAACATCGTCGTCGGTAGCATCGACACTGGGGTGCTGGCCACCCACAATGCTCTCAAAAGCAATTACCGAGCCACGTATGGATGGTACGACCCTGGCACAGGCTCGACAAAGCCCTATGATTCAAGTGGTCACGGCACTCACACCATCGGAAGCATGGTCGGGTCTGGCGGTATTGGTGTCGCGCCTGGCGCTCAATGGATCGCATGCAAAGCCACCGACACGAAAGGCAAGCTCACAGACGCAGCCGTTCTATCATGTACGCAGTTTATGACATGCCCGACGGATGCCTCGGGTAACAACAGAGATTGTACGAAAGCTCCACACGTGATCAACAATAGCTGGGTGGTCCTGGAGGCGACTCTTTTTTCCAGGTGTCCGTAAACGCATGGCTCACCGCTGGGATCATCCCGGTGTTCTCCCTCGGAAACGGTGGTCCAGCGTGCCGCACAGTCAGTTCCCCAGGTGATTATACTACCGTCATTGGCGTGGGCAGCACAGACAGCGTCGACGCGTTGTCAAGCTTCAGCAGCAAGGGACCATCGGTCGGTGGGATCCTGAAGCCTGACATCTCAGCCCCAGGTGAAAGTATCCGTTCCGCGTGGTACACGGGCACCAACGTTTACAACACAATTTCTGGCACCAGTATGGCTGCTCCGCATGTCGCGGGCGTCGTCACTCTATTGCTAAGTGCTTTCCCAGCATTAAGCTTTGCCCAAGTGAAATCCGCATTGATCGGCACGACAGACACGTCGTCCTTGAAGTCTTCGGGTATGACTTGTGGGACCACTCCAGACGGTAAAATCCCGAACAGCCAGCACGGCTACGGCCGCGTGAATGCGCGTGCTGCTCTCAACCGAGTGACTGGTGTGACTCCAGCGCCGACGCCAGCGCCAGCACCAAAACCGCCAGTGACCGATCGATGTGCAGGACTGAACGAACTTCTGTGCGGCGAGTATCTGTGCGACTGGAATGCCGCCACCGCGAGCTGCAGACCGTTCATGTGACAAAACAGTTGTGTTTGAGATAAGGTTCCAGACCATTTCTTGGAAAAAAAAAAAGAAAAGAAACTATAAAGAACATCTAACACTGTCTAGCATTGATCAATCGACTTGCTCACACAATTTTGGTTTTGCACTCGATTAAATGGTCGGGCGTAACTTAACTGGCAAAACATTTGAACTTGCTCCAGGTCCACGAGCAGCCTTTCGTCATACAGCATTGGAAAAAGTTCAGTGCCGCACAATCCAACGGCCTCTTTGTGGTCGGTGCTGGAGTTGGCTTCTTAATAGTTGGAGAAGGCTTTGGCGGCTTTGTGGTTGGCGCTTGTGTTGGTGTCTGGGATGTAGGCGCTGGCGTTGGTGTCTGGGTTGTAGGCGCTGGCGTTGGTGTCTGAGTTGTAGGCGCTGGTGTCGCAGTTGGAAGCGGGTATGGTGTCGTGACACCTTGCCTCTGCACAGCGCTCAACGCATTGACACGACCGTAGCCGTAGAGGTTGTTCGGGTACGTACCGTCTGGGATACCGCCACAAGTGAAGTTGACGCTACCCAGGGCAGCGTTGTCGACAGTCGACGTCAAAATGGTCTTCACTTCGCCATACGTCAAGTTGGGGTTGTTTTGCAGCAAGAGAGCGACGATGCCAGTCACGTGCGGCGTCGCCATCGACGTGCCGGTCGCCACCACGTACGCATTGTCAGAAGTACTCCAGGCCGAACGAACATCTGTGCCGGGGGCCGACACTTCTGGCTTCATGACACCAGCAAGCGATGGACCCTTGCAACTGTAGTCGCCCAGCGTATCACTTTGGTCCGTACCGCCAACCGTGATGACATTGGCGTAGTCGCCAGGCGAAAGCACGGTGCTGCACGTTTTCCCGACGTTGCCACTGCCGAAAATGGGGATGATATCAGCCGCGTGCCACGCGTCCACGGCCGCCTGGTAGAACATGGAGCCCGGAGTCCCGCCCCAACTGTTGTTGATGACGTTCGGAGCCTTGGAGCAGTCCTTGTTTTCGCCGAGAGGGTCGGTGGGACATGTCATGAACTCCGCGCATGCCAGCAGATCGGCTTCGAAGCAGCCACCAGGTTGGCAACCTCGGCAGGCCATCCACTTGGCACCTGGCGCGACACCGAGACCGTTCGCACCAAGGATGGATCCCATAGTGTGGGTTCCGTGCCCACTCGCGTCGGCTGGGAACTCGCCGCCGTACGGAGGATCGAACCAGCCGTAAGACTCGCGGTAGTTAGCCTTGAGCGCTTCGTGGGTCCCGAGCACGCCGGTATCGATGGAGCCGACGACGATGTTCTGCGCGGTGTTGCCGAGAGCCCAGACGCTCGGCGCGTGGATTTTCTCGACACCCCATTCGTTGGTTGAAAGGACGCCGGTCGTCGTGCTGGAGCTGTTATTGGCTGAGGTATCCGTCGAGAGGATGACGGCTGGCGCGGGAAGCACAAGCTGCTCGCGCACTTCGGACAAGCTGGGCAACGCCGCGAGCTTCTCCACGAGCTCAAACGTCGCGTCTTTTACGAACACCTGGTTGCTGATCCAGAAGCTCTTGATCTTGCTGAACAGCGGGGTGCTCGACGACGCTTCCTGGGAGAGCAGAGCGTTGAGAGACGTTTGCGACTGCTTCGAGTGCGTCTCGAGACGCTCGACGAGGTTGGCGATCTTCTGTCCGCGAGAATCAAATGCAGCCTCTTTGATGCTCTCCGTGATGGTCTTTGGGGACTCGTTCATGGTGAGAATGAGATCGACAGTGGCTTGCGCGCGCAGAGCACGGTGCACGCCGGGGTGCACGCGAGGGAGCGCATTGACGTCGGCGACAGCGAGTACTGCGGCAATCGCAAGGAGAGACGCGATCTTGATCGAGACCATGATGGTCGGTGCGGGGTAGTTGATTCGAAGTGCAACGGAGGCGGCAAATTGAAGAATGCCTGAAATGTGGTCGCTGTGTCTTGTCCTCACGATTATTCTCCGAAGGGTTCAGCACGTGGCTGCATGCGTGAGTTGAATGTTGTGAGCAATCATGTATCCTTACCACTCTCTGTACCGTTGCGAACGCTTTGTCAGAATTGATTTGTCATTTGGCAGCACTCAGTCGAATCAGTTTAGAGTGCACTCTTTGATCCTACAGTTGTCACGAAGTACACGTTCCTTTCTGTGTGCGGTTTTCTCAGTTTCTGGCAACTCGAGAATCTTTTGGATCCCGACGGATCCAAAATGAGAAGAACACTGTTATGTGGCTTGTTGGTCACACCAGACGATGAAACGCTGCGTATGTAGTGAACGGACATTGTACTCGTTTGCATCGGATTGAAGCAACCAGACCTTGTGAGCACGGCAAAAACACCGATGTTGCGCGAGTTAGTCGACACACCTAGGCAGAACTGGAGAACGGATGCTGGGGGAAAGTAGCTGCTATACCAAGATCACCATGTACTGCGGACGTGATGCTCAGCGGCGGAAATGCGAGTCAGACGCAGAGCTGCTCATTTGACGACGAACATTGGATTCGCAGTGACCTGTTTATGACTCGTTATCAGAAACGGTATCAGCAACGCATCAACCAATCTCTTTATCCAGAGACGGAATAAATGGTAGGTACAATCCTGGTTCTTATTGGCAAAAATGTCGCGTTTTAGTTGAGGTATCAACTACCCAGACAAAAAGACGGATGCGAATTGCTGTCAGATTTACTTTAAAACGTACATTTTACATACAAATAGCAACAGGTTTATTGATGACTTATTTTGTCATGTATTGCTTGACGCGGATCGTTTATGCGCACCTCCTCGTGCCATCTGGATTCGCTGGTCTGAGAACTTGACATAAATCGGTCAGAGCGAATCCCACTCTCGTCGTTTCAAGAGAGCTCTTCGTCTGAGTCGCAGTTTGCGCCGCACATTGGGTGGATCTGCTTCTGTGTGAGCTCACACTTGAGCCCTGAGAGAAACATGGCATCAAGCTGCTCCTGCAAGATCGCCAATACTACCCGACCGATTTGCGCTCAGGTGGGTTGACAGGCTGTCACCATTCTCACTGCTAAGGGAACCCACAAGCTCTGCTGGAAAGCGAATCATGACGTCGGCCATTAATGTGGCCAACCAAGCCACACCCTTCTCCTCTTATGCCACCGGTTCCATAAGCCAAAATTGAGCGATCAGCAAACTGAGGAAGTCAAATGTAGAAAGAAAGGGTAACACGATTCAACATTGCGCAGGCTTTGGCAAGTTTGATGTGCGAGGTCAGCAGTCTAGTTCAATTCCCACGATTATGCACTCCTGCAAATCCCGATCCCAGTTATAGCGCATCCTGTAACAGCAGCTTTAGGCGGGAAAGATCTCACGCCCGCTCGAGAGGGTGGCTTTGCTCTGGCATTCTTCAATTTGCCGCCTCCGTTGCACTTCGAATCAACTACCCCGCACCGACCATCATGGTCTCGATCAAGATCGCGTCTCTCCTTGCGATTGCCGCAGTACTCGCTGTCGCCGATGTCAATGCGCTCCCTCGCGTGCACCCCGGCGTGCACCGTGCTCTGCGCGCGCAAGCCACTGTCGATCTCATTCTCACCATGAACGAGTCCCCAAAGACCATCACGGAGAGCATCAAAGAGGCTGCATTTGATTCTCGCGGACAGAAGATCGCCAACCTCGTCGAGCGTCTCGAGACGCACTCGAAGCAGTCGCAAACGTCTCTCAACGCTCTGCTCTCCCAGGAAGCGTCGTCGAGCACCCCGCTGTTCAGCAAGATCAAGAGCTTCTGGATCAGCAACCAGGTGTTCGTAAAAGACGCGACGTTTGAGCTCGTGGAGAAGCTCGCGGCGTTGCCCAGCTTGTCCGAAGTGCGCGAGCAGCTTGTGCTTCCCGCGCCAGCCGTCATCCTCTCGACGGATACCTCAGCCAATAACAGCTCCAGCACGACGACCGGCGTCCTTTCAACCAACGAATGGGGTGTCGAGAAAATCCACGCGCCGAGCGTCTGGGCTCTCGGCAACACCGCGCAGAACATCGTCGTCGGCTCCATCGATACCGGCGTGCTCGGGACCCACGAAGCGCTCAAGGCTAACTACCGCGAGTCTTACGGCTGGTTCGATCCTCCGTACGGCGGCGAGTTCCCAGCCGACGCGAGTGGGCACGGAACCCACACTATGGGATCCATCCTTGGTGCGAACGGTCTCGGTGTCGCGCCAGGTGCCAAGTGGATGGCCTGCCGAGGTTGCCAACCTGGTGGCTGCTTCGAAGCCGATCTGCTGGCATGCGCGGAGTTCATGACATGTCCCACCGACCCTCTCGGCGAAAACAAGGACTGCTCCAAGGCTCCGAACGTCATCAACAACAGTTGGGGCGGGACTCCGGGCTCCATGTTCTACCAGGCGGCCGTGGACGCGTGGCACGCGGCTGATATCATCCCCATTTTCGGCAGTGGCAACGTCGGGAAAACGTGCAGCACCGTGCTTTCGCCTGGCGACTACGCCAATGTCATCACGGTTGGCGGTACGGACCAAAGTGATACGCTGGGCGACTACAGTTGCAAGGGTCCATCGCTTGCTGGTGTCATGAAGCCAGAAGTGTCGGCCCCCGGCACAGATGTTCGTTCGGCCTGGAGTACTTCTGACAATGCGTACGTGGTGGCGACCGGCACGTCGATGGCGACGCCGCACGTGACTGGCATCGTCGCTCTCTTGCTGCAAAACAACCCCAACTTGACGTATGGCGAAGTGAAGACCATTTTGACGTCGACTGTCGACAACGCTGCCCTGGGTAGCGTCAACTTCACTTGTGGCGGTATCCCAGACGGTACGTACCCGAACAACCTCTACGGCTACGGTCGTGTCAATGCGTTGAGCGCTGTGCAGAGGCAAGAGGCGACGGCGCCTGGTCCACGGGTGTAGGCATATCAGCAAGATATGTCGCACCCTTTTACTCAAAGCGCATGGATCATGCCCACACGATTTAGCTGGTTGAAATTAAACTGTAGTTCTTGAGGCGAAAAATAAGTCCGGAGCATCTGCATGTCGAAGTCTCCAAGCGAATAGAGCCTGAGTCAGACGATACCTTTTTCTAACACCTTTGCCAATCATATCAAGTCGGATCGAGTCAGTGAGTGATTCTGGGAACGAAGAGTGATGGGCGCTGTAATCAGATCTGCAAGCGCTGGGTACAGAAAAACCGATTGTAGTATTAGCATTCATGTCCGTAGAATTTACAAACTTGATATGTGTCCGCCGATTCACTGAATTTCACCACGCTAAAAAAACTCGCTTGCCGTGAAAGTAACCGCTCAAATATCGATTCTTTCCCTGCGATAAATCTGTATGAGGCGAAACACGGCAAGGCAAGCAAACTGCTGGGCTCCACTTGGTGGATGAACATGAAGAACTGTCCGCGGTGTGACAACGACGTACGATGTGAGTGCGGTGCCACCTGTTGGCACTTTCACTCCGCCTGCATGCCTTCCGCAGCGAACGCTCATCTGCCTGCAGACGTGCGTCAAGAGTGCCAATCCTTTCCTTTCAGCCTCGAATGGGCTATCGCTTCCTATTGGCTTTAAAAGGTCGAGGCTTTTCAGGGGCAAGAAACTCGGGGTCATCCCAGCTTGTATTTCCGTGACACCGCCAAACTTTGTGCGACCCAGAAAAAATGATGTTCAGTGTCGGGACTCTTTGAGGAGGTAAATTAGTCGCACGGTGAATGAAACTCCACCATTGCGAAATTTGCGGTCTACCCCACAGATTACGCAATATCAAGCCCCAAGACTCAAGCAAGAACCAGTGTCCCATCCTTCAGTGATCAGCTGTTTTCGGAGTTTCGACCAATGACGGAGCCTCCTCCTGAACAGCCTCCTGATGGTGGCGGTACGAATTCCGCATGTTCTGGCTGGGACCCCATCGCGTTGAAGAACTAAAAAAGGCATGATGGGCCAGACACCTCCTCAGCCTGATGCTGCTCACCCAGAGAGCAACACTCGGACTGATGCTGCGGTGCGTGAAGCGCGTCATCGTGCATGGGTTCAGCGATTGACCAAGATCGCTACACGTCCATGGAAGACCAAACCCGATGATGACCTACGGAAGATGGTGCCGGCCGAAGAAGAAGCGTTGAATGCCTGAATAATGGGTGCTTTCGTCTTAGAAGCGCCTCCTGCATTCCTCGCTTGTACCCACACTTTCCTTCAACGCATGGCCTATGTCAAATTCTTTGAAGATTGCCTCGAAGGCACAGTCGTTGCTGTGGTCCCTCCGCGCATCTTGATGCCTGAACACATCGCGGAAAAGACAATTCTTATGCAATTACTTGCATCCGAGCCAGCCGGCTCTGCAGGTTATAAGAATCTGCGCGAGTGGATTCAGAATGTCAAGCACCTGTACTACACTGCGGCGACTCGGCGATTGACCTTCATTGTCAAGAAGCAGTCCATTGCAACGAAATGGCATAGACGAGAAATCAAATTTCGTAATGAAAAACTCGTTCTCCTCAGTACCGCCAAACTCGAGGAAGAAGATGATCGATGTGACATTGACAATGTTATCCCCCACCAAGCGGATGCACTACAATATCAAGTCCGTGTTGTAGCTCCTGGCTTAGGCAACGACATTGTCGGCCAACTGATAGCATTGAGCACCGAATGTGAAGTCGTGTCCATTGCGCGCGCCGCGAGCACGGGATGGCGCATACGACTCTAACTTCTGGGTCGTTATCTTCAACTCCGAGGAATGTCCCCCTCAGCTCAAAGATGTCACCCACATCTCTGCTGAAGGGTTCTCGATCTTCGTTCATCATCATCAGCGGTACAGCCGAATCCCTTGCTTTCAGTGCTTCGACCCCTCGCACCCAAAAAGCAAGTGTACTCGAGCTCCTGGAGATCGTCAGATGCAATTTCATCGCGACTTCGAACCAGAAATCAAGCAAACCAAGGAAATGTCGAAATTTGAGCTGCAGCACATGTCTCTTGAAGTCCGACAAAAGTACATTGGCAATCTCTCCAATAGTTTGGGCAAAGTCATGGCCAACCTGAAGACCAAGGCAACTGAGAAAGCGCTGCCCTCTGAGATGCTCCAGCCTGCTGACTCGAATAGCAGCACCGGCTCTGCAGCAGTGGTAGCAGCGGCCAATTCTGCAACAGACGCTCAATCGGTTACGCCGTCGGAGGCAGAATGGTTCGATCCAGCCAACCTCAAGAAACAGAAGGGGGCGATGAAATCCATGATTTCAACCTCAGCGACCACACCAGTGAAGAGTTCACTGGCGTCGAAAGGGCAACCCCATCCAGCTTCTGACGCGGCATCAGCTGGTAGACGAACGCCAAAAGGCGGAATCTTAAAGGCTGCTCCGAAGCTGACTTCTGTTTTCGGCACATCTCCTGGAACAGTAGCTAGCTCTGGTAGCATTGGCACCGGGACTCCAGAGACAAGTATCAAGGCTTCTAACGGTCAGAGCAACCGCAAGGCTCTCCAGGCTCGAAAGAAGCGCGAACTTGAACTTGAGGCCATTCTGGCTGGGAAGCTTTCTTCAGCTGATTCTGTGCTTGATGGGGTACAAGCAAACTCCACTCAAGCGAAGCAAAAGATTGCTATCGACGCCCGCTTAAGCGCTGCTCAGGCAACATTAGACATTGCTAAGGAGCATCTTTCTTTATAAGGTGAGGTATATTTAGGTTCATCTTCGTGACCTACAATATCCATTCTCCTAACTACTCTTCATTGCGAATTTCATCTAGGAGTGTAAATGTGACCGATGCATTCGCTGTTGGGAGATAATGAGTGCACTGTCTCCAATCACGTACAACGGTTCGAAGTGACTGCGTTGGGCTTCTCGAAGTCCATGTATGAGACCCCAGTACTCGGCAAAATTGTTGGTCGTGTCCTTCCTGCTATACGCCATGCTCGCGGCCCAAATTAAACTGGCTGTGTGCGAGTCCTTGTGGACACGCACGATAATGGATCCAGTCCCTCCTGGTCCTGGATTGCCGCGTGATCCACCATCGAAAAACAACAGGTAAACGTCGCGAGTATCATTTGGAGTCAAGGGGATGGTGTCGGTTTGGCTGAGAAAGCAGTCGACATAGCCCTTGAGAACTGCTGCAACCGTGTGACCGTCCGAGCCTCCAGCTTGCGCTTCAGCGAGTCATGTGAGGTTTCGCATTCCTGCCTCTAATTGTGACGGATGCGTCAGCTTAGCTTCTCAAAGCTAAAGCGTGATTCGCATACGTCATTCGAAGAGATTGCAATGAACATTGATAGCATAAAAGCACGACAGAAAACAGAAATTGCGTATCATTGCACTCAAGTTAGTGGTGTAGTTTTTATTCGTAAATGAATCCAGTATGCAGTAGAAAAATGAAGCTAAGCGTAGGACACTAGTAAGCATGTCTATGAGGCACTCATGGCCACTGCTTTGCCACTCCATGTACGAGCAAGCGCTAGCAAACACCCTAACTATAAATCTCACTTTCCATTTTAAATTGATCCACTCAAGTTCCATTCCAAGCATCGTATCCCAAAGCGCCTACTACTGTGACATAGTAGCATTTGTCAAGTCATCGATCCAACAGTCCAAGCTTCGATCAATCGTCATACAAGTATCGACAAACTGTTTTCAAGCTTCGATCAGTTCTTGTCCAAGCTTCGAGAATCGCTATCCAAATTTGGATTTCATCAACTTCGACATTTCGAATTCATCGTTTAGGGTCTAGAACCGAGCTACTGGGAGGGAGGTTCTATATCCTACTGTTGTTGTTACTGGGTGCTATAAGCGGAAAGTAACGCAGCAGAATTTGGGTTGCCGTCAAAAAATCTTTTACAGTTTCTGTAACTGGTTAGTGTGGTTACACAGTTCGTGTGGTTCACATAGGAAACTCTTTCATTGGGTCTGTGGTTTAGTGCCGTGTGCCTGTCCCGCCATTGAAAACACAGAGAATAACTTTCCTATATACCATCAATACTGGTGTTTGATCTACACTCGAGTGTTGCAGTAAAACTAAGAGTATTGTGAACTTAGTTCATGGGAAAACGAAAAACCCGTGAACCAGAAGATACTTTTCAGCAAACCTTTGAATCGCTTACTTCTGATTTTGAAGTTGCGCAGAAGATGCGTCGTGATTTGTGGTTGACGACTGTTAAACAAAACAAACTCGTCAATCTCATCAGACATTTGATTCCTGACGCTGCGAACTCGGGTGCTCGTAACGTGATTCACGAGTTCACCAACCTTGTTCGTCATCGCATTGCCCAACTCGAAGCCCTAGTCGTAAATTCGCTTGATCATAGTATACATCTGTATAAGAAGCGTCGTTTAAATAAATAGTTTCTTTTTTTTTGGTAGATTACGCTACGGAAAGTCCATTAGCTCCCTTACAATGAGTGGAAGGAGGGGTAGAGCGAGTGAGCGTCCATCACCAAATCCAAGACCACAGCAACAGTCGAGGAGTTCTGGACCGGAGCATCGTCAAGATCCTGCTCCAAACCCAGACCCAGCTCCGCCTTCGACTCCAGCTCCACAACCGAGTGCGGCTCCAAGTGGTCAGTCTGCTGACACAATGTCGATGCAGCAGATGCTGATGTTCATTCATCAGCAACAACAAGTTTTCCAAGCTCAAATGCAAGCTCAGATGCAACAATCCAACTATCGATTTGAGCAATTGTTGTCATCACAGGGGGACAAGAAGAAGAAAGACCCACCTGTGTATGAAGGAAAATTTGGCGAAGATCTCGAATTGTGGATCTTTGCAACTGAAGAGTATTACTCAAGTAAAAAGCAGCTCATGCTTGAGAACTCTTCGCATTTTGTGACAATGATATCCAGTAACCTTGGGAAAACTGTTCTTAACTGGTATCGTTCTTTTTCGCTTCAATGTGAAGCTGAAAATGTTCACAAGACGTGGGAATTATTCAAGGTTCGCCTTCGAGCTCGGTTTCGGCCGAAAGACTTTGAGTACAACCTGCGGGAGCGACTGTTTCATTTGAAACAATCCGGATCAATCCACGAGTATGTGTCTCGTTTCCAAGATTTGATGTCGCAATCAGAACTTGAGATTTCTGATATGGAGCAACGGTTTTACTTCCAGAACGGCCTTCGCCCGGAAACTGTTGGGAAGATCAAAGAAGAAAGCCCAATGTTGCTTAAGGATGTGATTGAAATCGCCTCCAACTTTGAATTTGCACATTTTGTGGGCAAACCACCGAAGTCTACTTCGGCGCAACCCTCAGCATCCAAGTCCAAGAGGTTCAAGACAGCGAAGAAGCCTGAGAGGAGTTCCATCAATGCCAACAGGCAGAGTGATTGGAAGAAGTCTGCGATATGCAACAAATGTGGCATCAAAGGTCATATTTCGCCAGATTGTAGAACTGGTGACAAGCCGAAGGAAGCTAATCGCTATGTGAGCGGTTCATTTTATGCGATCCTTCAAGTGATGGCTAAAGCGTTCAAGGATGCCGACCACCCATCAGAAGTATCAATTTTCATCGACAATGGTTGCAGTCTCAACGGAATATCCGAAGAGCTCGCACAACGACTCGACTTAGACGTAACTGAAGATCGAAATGAAATTATGGAAGTTGATCTGGGTTTTGGTCAAACTGTTGTCCATCCAAGACGCACCGTCGAAATGAGCCTGGAAGTTCCAGGTTTTCCTGTTATAAAAACCAACTTTCAAATCATGCCAATACCAGAGGAAAAAGATGTCATCCTTGGCATGATGTGGCTGCGTGAGCAAAACCCAGAAATTGATTGGGTAGCGCTGCAATTGAAACCACGCAAAGAAGAAAAGCCAATTCCATTGAAGACTCCAAATGTTCGGCCTTCACGCAAGATTGCTGGTCGACGAACGGCACGACTCAGTCAACAGCGTGAAATCTTCAATTTTTATTGCCAAAATGGTCATTTTGGTGAACATGGCAAGACAGATATTATCTCTGCAAAACAACTCCAGCGTGAACTTCGCAAAAGCAAAAATATCGAAGCCATATTTGTGATCAATCCTCATGTCTCTGAGAAAGCTGAACGCTTCAAAAATCAAGGTTGGGAAGCACTTCGTGATAATCCAGCTTTCGAGACATTATTGAAGTACCAAGACACAGTCTTTCGGACGGAGTTACCAAATTCAACTCCTCCCATTCGTGAAGGCATTGAACATGAGATCCAGTTGCAACCTGGAACGAAGCCTATATCTGTAAGGCAATGGCGTCAGAGTCCTGAACAACGCCAAGTGATTATGGATTGGACCAAAGAGATGGTCAAAGCCGGAATCATTCGTCCAAGTACGTCCGCATTTTGCGCTCCAACGTTTTGTGTGAAGAAACCTGTTGGTTGGAGAATCGTACACGATTACCGTCAGCTAAATCAAGCGACCATCATGCCAGCTATCCCAATGCCAAGAAAGGAAGATACCTTCGAGGCGATGGCGGGAAGCAAGTGGTTTTCCTGTATGGATCTACTGTGGGGTTACTATCAGGTGAAACTTCGGGAACAAGATATTCCTTTTACCGCTTTCTCAACCCCCGATGGGCTCTTTGAGTATTTAGTGACACCAATGGGACTTAGTGGAAGTCCTGGGACATTTAATCGCCTGTTACAAAGAGTTTTCAGCGATTTGCGTAATGTGATGCGCATATATTTCGATGACATCTATGTATTCACGAGAAGTGATGATGTCTCCGAGCACGTCAAAGCTCTCGACCATGTTCTCAAGCGATGTGAAGAACAAGAGCTTTATATCAAGTTGTCCAAGTGCCAGTTTTGTGTGGAAGAAATTCCATGCTTAGGTGATTTCGTAGGACGTAATGACGTTCGTATGGACCCCGACAAAGTGAAGATAATAAGAGAATGGCCAACTCCAAAGACGAAGAAGCAAATGGAAAGCTTCTTAGGTACAACCGTCTATGTTTCACGTTTTTGCCCTGACTTTGCACAATTTGCAGGTCCATTGCATGATGCAATTAAGGCAAAGAAGTCTCGTGAAGCTGTCATTCTCGATGACCGTCAATTCGCATGTTTCGAAGAACTCAAGCGCCGCTTGTCATCACCGCCTGTGCTCAAGTTACCCGACTTTACGAAGCCATTTGGTATTCGTATGGATGCATCCAACTTCGCGGTTGGAGGCGTCTTATTCCAAAAGGAGGGAGGGTTGGAATATCCAATCGCGTACACAGGAAGGAAGATGAAGGCTGCAGAACTCAATTATCCGGTTCGAGAACAAGAGCTGCTTGCAATCATGCATGCTCTTCGAGTTTGGCGCGTCTACTTACTCGATCGTCCATTCCTTGTGGAAACTGACCATAAGAGTATCGAGACAATCCTCACGCAAAAGACCACCAATCGTAGAGTGGCACGATGGTTTAATGAACTTGCTGAGTTTCAACCGCAGTTCAAGTGGATTCCAGGAGAAAGCAACGACGTTGCAGACGCATTGTCGAGGAATCCAGACTTTGAGCATAATGCTGCTCAAGTCAGTCTGAGTGAGCTTTTGGACGCTGCTCAGAATAGGGAAATCGTAGCAAGTGTGAAAGCTACAACTACCCCTTTGAAGACTTTGATCAACAAGCGATATTCGTCAGATCAACGACTTCAAGATATCTTGAAGAAACTCAAGAATGAGGAAGTAGTACCGAAGTACTCTTCACATGATGAACTTTTGTATTACCAAACCAAGGAAGATGAAGCTCCACGGTTGGTGATTCCAGATGATGAAGATTTGAAGAACCGTGTCGCCTATGAGAACCACGATGTGGTCACGGCAGGTCATCCTGGATATTTCAAGACCTATGTGGCCGTACAAAAGGAGTACTATTGGCCAAGAATGTACAAGTTCATCAAGCGATATGTGGACACTTGTGAATTGTGTCAGCGCAACAAGGCTCGTCAAATGAAGCCTCCAGGTCTTTTGAATCCACTGGAAATTCCATGTGGTAGATGGATGGATATTTCTATGGACTTTATGGTGTCCTTACCATCCACAAATAGCAATTTTGACGCTATAATGATCATAGTTGATCGACTAACGAAGCGATCAATGTTTATTCCGACCAAGACAACTGCAAGCGCTGAAGACACAGCAGAGTTGTTTATGAAGCACTACGCGAAAGATCATGGTTTGCCACGAACAATCGTATCTGACCGAGACACCAAGTTTACGTCAAAGTTGTGGCAACAAGTGATGACAATTATGGGAACAAAACACAAGTTGTCATCAGCATTTCGTCCTCAAACAGATGGACAAACCGAGCGAACCAACAGGTTCATTCAAGATTACCTCCGTGGTGTTGTTAATCCCTCGCAAACCGACTGGGATGACTATTTGCATCTTGCAGAATTCGCATACAACAGAAGAGTGCATTCGTCGATTGGAATGTCACCGTTTGAAGCTGACCTCGGGTATACTCCATGCATGCCAGATGATGTGGCAATGGATCCTGAATTTCGTGAACTGTCTAAGTCAGCAAAAGAATTCGTTCTGAAACAAGAGGCAATGTTGAAGATCGCACAAGACGCGATTAGTGAAGCTCGAGATCGTATGAAGTCGTATTACGACAAGAACCGACTTGTTCAAGACTTCGAAGTTGGTGACAATGTCCTTCTCGATGGGAAGAATTTGGACATTCGCCACAAGGGCTTTGCGCAGAGCAAGAAGCTTGCTCCACGATTCATCGGTCCGTACCAAATTGTGAAGAAGGTACATAAAGACTCGTATGAATTAGCTCTATCAAGAGAGCTCAAGTTGCACCCAGTATTTCACACGTCGCTCCTCAAGCCATATGGCAAAGATGAATCTCGACAGCAGAAGATTCAAAAAGTTCTACTTGCACACGGAAGTGAAGGTCAACTTGTTAAGGCCATCCTTAACCACCGTAAACGCTACGGGAAGATGCAATACAAGATCTGGTGGCTGGGAGAAACGAAAAACCAGTCAACTTGGGAACCGTTGGAAAATCTCAAGCAAATTCCCGGACTCATTGAACAATACTGGAGTCGAAAGAAGGGAGGCGTCTTCTTAAAAGGAGGTCAAGTGACGGATGCGTCAGCTTAGCTTCTCAAAGCTAAAGCGCGATTCGCATACGTCATTCGAAGAGATTGCAATGAACATTGATAGCATAAAAGCACGACAGAAAACAGAAATTGCGTATCATTGCACTCAAGTTAGTGGTGTAGTTTTTATTCGTAAATGAATCCAGTACGCAGTAGAAAAATGAAGCTAAGCGTAGGACACTAGTAAGCATGTCTATGAGGCACTCATGGCCACTGCTTTGCCACTCCATGCACGAGCAAGCGCTAGCAAACACCCTAACTATAAATCTCACTTTCCATTTTACATTGATCCACTCAAGTTCCATTCCAAGCATCGTATCCCAAAGCGCCTACTACTGTGACACTAATCTGGTCATCATGATCGCCATCTCAGCAGTCGATTCGATTGGATCCGAATCCATGCGTCGCAGATGCGCACACCAAATGGCATGTATGAGCGACGCGCTCATATATCGCCACAGCATGTGTGCGACGAGATAGAGATGATCTTGGAGATGTTCATTGGAGAACTTGTGTCCGATAATGTGTCTCTTGATCGTGGTCCATGCATGCCTTGGAGTTTCTGGTAGATCCAGACTGAAGATCCAGATTGCGGGGTCGTGACCAGGAGTGATTCCGATCTTCGCCCATAGCGCATAAAAGTAGCTCCACACGAGTTTGGCTTTCGGACACTCCCAGAATAGATGTTGAACAGAAGATTGGACAACTTGGGAACATTCGGGATTCGAGCAGGATAGGTCAGCTTTCTCGTAGTTCCACATGGAGAGTCGGTTGGCTTTCAGCCGGAGAAGAGTCTGAGCCGTATAAACTGTAATCCCTGGGATGTTGTGTAATTCGCTCCACTGGATTAATTGCAGTCCACGCCACAGAGATCCTGTTGTATGGACAGCTTTGTTGACTGCTGCATCTCGAGTATCTTTGCCAATTTGTGTCCTCGTTGCTGCAACTTGTTGCCAGTAGAAAGATCTGGTCGTATTGTATCGTCCGTTGCCACCCCATAGTTGCACGATTCTTGTGAAACGTGGATGTGCATGGAACGACACCTTCTGCCCGTTCAAGTCTCTTGTTGCCATGACGTCACAGTCCATTGCAGAGTGGACTGTATGCGTAGCTTTGACTAGGGTCGTGTCGACGTGGGTCAGAGTTGCTTCACTGGTGTGCAGATGCCATTCGTGGTTATAATGACGTTGCCCGTTGTACAGCCGAAGCACATTTGCTTGCTGTGGTCGATACAGGAGCTGTGGGAAGTTGGATACCAACGTAGCACATAACCGCTCGAGCGCTCGAATAGACGGCCGGGAGAATCCGGAGATTCCACATGTTGGAGCTAAGGAGCATCTGTCCAAAGCGTCTTCCGCGCACACCGCAGCTGCTGCAGCGGCTGCGACTGCAAAACGCAAATTCCATGACGTTTCAGCCAAGGCGCACAGTTTGGCTCTCGATCGAGACGAACACAAGGAGGCAGACACCATTGGTCGTGATGAGGAATCTTCATCTGCGAATCGTGAAGCTGGACAGTTCCAACGTCAGATTGACTTGCTTGATTTGCAGCAACGTGTGACAGCAAAAGAAGCAGCAGCCGCATCTCTGATCCTCCAGGAGGCCAAGAACGCCAAAAATCGAGCGAAAAGGCAACTCGATTTACTCAAGAAGCGAGCCAAAGCTAAGAATTTGGATCCCAAGGATGGCGATCAGCATGCTGGGAACAAGGCTTCTACGACAGCTGCTTCAGGATCATCTCCCGCTGAGAATACCGAAAGCCAAGGAGATCAAGACCTTGCTTATACGAAACTCAGGGAGTTTGTCAAAGCTCATGTCGTCCACGGGCACAGCCCCACTGTGCAGACTCAAGACGAGGAGCAATCAAGAACGAGCCAGCCCGGCTCGAAGTCATTTCCCTCAGCGTCTAGAGATAATGGATCGGCAAACCAGCAACCAGCATCGGAACCATCAGCTGATACCACCTCTGGGTACTCTGAAGATCCCTCGCACTTCGATGTCACGATGTCCTTGGCAGATTCCACGTCGATGGATTCCACGATGCACCTGCAAGATCTGACGGGAGGTGCTGTGACCCCGCCAAATGGCCAAGCCACTCTCCCTCTGCCAGCAGAGGTGACTAAAGCCTTTCGCCAGGAAATGCGCAGTCAAAATGGTACCGAGGACGCAGGCAATGGTCCTCACTCGATGAACCAGCCAACTCCAGGCAGCGCTGACCAAGATCTTGGACACATTGACTCGGCTGAATCTCGAGATGCAGACCCAACGGGCGCCTTTGGTCCCGGGCCAGAAATCAATGCGGCGATGGGTAGTGGATTAGGTACAGGGTCGACGGATGATGAACATCGATTCCAGGAACCGGAGCGAGAACCAGACTCCCACTCTCATACGTTAAATCGGCCACGGGCACGAAAGATCCCAGAACTTGCGTCCTCAGTTTTAAAAGCAGCGGCTTCAACGACACCAGGTCAATCCGAGGCCAGTCAAGAGTCAACTTTTTCCAACGACAGTGAAAGCGGCGAATTTGAGACGCCTCCTTCCTCACCGTCTCACTCTGTCCAGGACGATGGGCAAGTGCGCAAGTCTCTGGTTGAACGATTGGTTGGATCGAAAGAGGAGCTCGAACAATTGACGACTGCTGAACAAGCCCTTCGAAGACAGCATTTTCGTGCAAACAACAAAGCCATGCACGACTGGACCACGGCGACTCGACAAAATCGAAGATTCAACTTGCCTTCAGTTGATCCAAGCGACGTCTCCAAATTGACTGGATGGATTCCCAGTCACGTGGATGCTCTAAGTGCGCTCGCTTGTGCACTGCCTTTTCCACTGGAGGTCTTGCGCATGTTCCCAGTGAAAAAGCTTCTTGATTTTGGGCACAGCATAAACAGTCAAGCTCAACGCGCATTAATCCGGCATCACTCAGCTTACGATGCAGTTAGCGCGCAAGTGCGAGCCTTTTGTAAGAAATGGGCATCGGCTGTTGACGCCTGTCCGCAAGGCTCCGCTCGTTGGTCCATGACGGACAACATCAAGCAGTGGAACAGACTTGAAAAGCTAGATGATAGCCTATTGACCGCGACCGTCTCGCGACCCATTGACCCAGACAAATGGGCAATTCTCAATGTGATAAGTCTTCTACTACCAAGCATGTTCCCCAAGCACGAAGCCGTTGGTCACGTTATGCCTGAAACCCGAGCTGAAGAATATTGGCGTTCGTCTTCTCTTCAACCAGCAATTGATGCGATTGTGGGCACGACGACGTCATGGTCGCTATTGGCGCACCAGCATGAGCTGGAGGTCCAACAGCGGCACAATCAGAACTAAAGGCACCCGTGGTGCCTCAACTCGCACTGTACTTGGTGGCAGTTCAGTGCGAGCAGGGGGAGATGGCTCAACTGTCTCTCCGGCGGAAGTACAGCGTGGAATACAAGGCATATCAACGTATTCCGGCGATGGACTACCGTTGCGACCATATCAACCCACAACCCAAGCTCGTTGTGACAACCACCGACCCAGAACGCGCAGTGCGACAGTCAGTGCTCGCCATGAGCTAACTGTTGGATTCCACACACAGAATGTGATGGAGTTCTCCAAATCCGACGCCAATCTGAACGCGTGGTTTTCACATTTTCGACAGACTGATGACTCGGGATCATTGGACATTGTCTTTCTCCAAGAAGCGCACGTCCTGGAGACCGAAGTGGCATCAATGCAATCCAGATTTCGTCGAAGTTGGGGTTTTCAGGAACCAGCAGAAGAGTCGGATCCCAGACTCTCTCTCTGGTCAGCTTCCACCGAGCGCAAAGGAGGAGTGGCGATCTTGTTGAATCCCTATTCGTGCATACTTACACTGGCTCCATATAAGCAGGATCAGTGGAATGCGCACTGGATGGCAGCTACGGTGACATTGCGTGGTGAAACGGTGTTACTTCTCAACATCTACGCTCCCTCTACCGTATTTGCAAGGGAAGCTTTCTACAGAGCACTATCAGGTCTCCTCTCGTTACATGATGGACCCATTCTGTGCGGTGGAGACTTTAATTGCACTCTCAACCAGATGGCAGACAGGTCTCACAACATCCACAACAAAGTGCATGATTCCAGGGAATTGAAGAAACTGCTCCAGAAATTGAATCTTGTTGATACCCTCGAGGATGATGCTCTTCGCGCCACGGACACACGAGACGTCAAAGCATTCCATCGACAGCATCACACCTACTACTATACACTGCCTTCAGGCGGCAGTGCCAGCAGTAGGCTCGACCGATGGTACTGCAGCAATGACCATCTCGACTGGGTTCGCAGCGTCTACCAAAGCGTAGCTGGTCCATTCTCCGATCACAATGGAGTCACGATCCGAGTAGCTGCTCCTGACAAGGTGATCCAAAGCAAGAAACCTCGAGTTGTCTATCCACTTCCGAAGAATGCAGCGGCGCATGCGGCGAGTATTGGAAAAGATTTCTTCGAAAAAGCTCATGATCAACTTGATGAATTACGTGGACGTTACTCTTCGCCTCGTGATTATGCTCTGGCCACAGCAAATTGGTGGGATGAAGCCAAGATCGCGCTCAGGATCGGGTACCTTGAAGCTAAAAAATCGTACTTCGCCAGATTGAATCAAGGATACAAGAAGAAAATCCAGAGGTTGCAACGACGCCTCTCAGAATCAGAAGCGCAGATGCTCGGTCACTCTGGTGGAGCGGTGGGTGATCAAAACGTGGAGTTGTCGCAAGAGTTTCTTACCACCGCCACGAGTATTCGTCGTGCCATTGCAGAATGCAAATCGAAGTGGCAGGCTTCAAAACGGGACCGCATTTTTCGGGAGCACATGCATCATGAACGAAAAACGAGCAAATCCTTCTACAAGCGTATCTCGACCAAGTTCCTTGACAACACTATCTTCACACTCGGTGGCACAGCGACTTGCGGACCCATGCGTTCACGAGAACTTGCTGACGACATGGGAGAAGGATGGAAATCAATCATGCAACAGGCACCCACTCTGCAAACTGACATCGATCAAATCCTTGATCCAGGAACAGCTATTCCTCCGTCGGACAGATTAGGCTTCCTGCTCAAACCGATCGAGTCGAGTGAAATTAAACAGGCTGTGAAGAAATGCAAGAGAGGCAAAGCTCACGGTCCTGACGACTCGGCAACGACTGGTACAGAGACCACTGCGACGAGATTACCGGTCTATTCGAGCGACTTTTCAACTTGTGGATACCCGAATGCGTTCTGCCAAGTTCGTTCAGTGAAGCCCATATTCACTGCATAAAAAAGTCCGTCTCTGCTGCATCGCCGCTGGACTACAGGCCAATTGCACTCCTCAACTCGGATTACAAAATATTCACACGGATATTTGCAACCAGATTACGAACTGTGCTCCCTTGGCTTATCCATCACATGCAAGCTGGTTTCGTTCCAGGGCGAGCAATCCCGACGACGATCGATGTTATTGGCTGCACAACAGCGGGCCACGAGCGACCCCGCCATGTCCAGAGCGATCGCGTTGCTCCTTGATTTTGCTAAAGCCTATGATTCACTCGATCGCAGCTTTCTGGCACAAGCGCTCCAGCATCTTGGATTCCCATTGAAGTTCGTACACTTAGTGAAGGTGTTTACACTCTCAAACCACTTACAAGTTCATTGTCAACGGTTTCCTGTCGAGAAAGTACAACGTAACATCCGGAATTCGTCAAGGATGTCCGCTGGCCCCTCTTCTCTTCATCTTGGCGTTAGAGGTTCTTTATCGGAAAATCGAAGCGAGTGACGAAATACACGGCGTTGAACTCCAGGCAGCAGGATGCGCAACTGAAGTCAGACTTGGAGGATACGCAGACGACACGACCATTTATCTTAGCGATCCCAAGGATATTAGTGCCGTGTTTGCAATCCTGGACAAATATGGAGCAGCTTCTGGGCTTCGAGTCAATCGGCACAAATCTGCAGTATTACCGCTGAACAAGGAATACAGCTCCACCGAAGAGTCAGTCAGTGACATTCATGTGCTACAACGTGAGGAACATTGCCGCTACCTCGGCATCCAAGTCGGACAAACGCCTTCGAATGCAAGTAACTGGTCCAAGTGCATCCAAGCCTTACGTGTCAGACTTCGACTTGCGCGTCTCAAAACTCACTCTGTCGCCCAACGCGCAGCAATTGCCAGTGCCGTCATCATACCCAAAGTGCTTTACGTGGCCAGGCACTCCTGGCCCTCTACGGCTATTGTCAATCAGCTACACGACCTAGTGAAACAATTTGTCTGGGGCTCAAGGAATGGTAAGCCTGCGAAACCGTGGATGAAGGAAGAACAAGCTGAGCTCAAAAAAATGAATGGAGGCTTGTCAGTACCCAACATCAGAACTGAGCTGATGACGATGAGTGCCACAGCAGTCTCCAAATGGGCAATCACTACCTCTCACATCGATCAGGTCATCGGGGAAATCTTGCTGCACAACACAAGGGCTTCTTCGACGTACATCACGCCGCTCGATGCAATTCCAAGGCGGCCACTCCAGCTTCGTGATAACATGTGGACAACTGGCGCAGCATTGTGTGCGTCGCTCCATTCTCGACCCTATGAGCCCAGAGAACGTGATAATGTACGTTGGTGTTACGAGCACTTCAAGTCGACAATTGTGCAGACTCAATGGGACGGATGTGTTCCAGATCGACCTCAGCTCTAAAATGTCTGACAGGCTTCCAGGTATCATCGCTGAAGGACGAAAGCTACGCGGGACATTTTGTGCAGAATGGCTGCCATACATGACCTCGACTGCAGATGGGTGGCTTCTTGATTCCAACGGCTCCCCTCACAAGCTTGCTCACACATCATTATCAGTTGGAACAGCACAACTGGGTGACATACTTCGATGGGAATGGATAAGACCAGGAGTGCTTAACTTCATCCCAACATGTGGAATCTCCGGATTCTCCCGGCCGTCTATTCGAGCGCTCGAGCGGTTATGTGCTACGTTGGTATCCAACTTCCCACAGCTCCTGTATCGACCACAGCAAACAAATGTGCTTCGGCTGTACAACGGGCAACGTCATTATAACCACGAATGGCATCTGCACACCAGCGAAGCAACTCTGACCCACATCGACACGACCCTAGTCAAAGCTACGCATACAGTTCACTCCGCAATGGACTGTGACGTCATGGCAACAAGAGGCTTGAACGGGCAGAAGGTGTCGTTCCATGCACATCCACGTTTCACAAGAATCGTGCAACTATGGGGTGGCAACGGACGATACAATACGACCAGATCTTTCTATCGACAACAAGTTGCAGCAACGAGGACACAAATTGGCAAAGATACTCGAGATGCAGCAGTCAACAAAGCTGTCCATACAGCAGGATCTCTGTGGTCAGGACTGCAATTAATCCAATGGAGCGAATTACACAACATCCCAGGGATTACTGCTTATACGGTCCAGACTCTTCTCCAGCTGAAAGCCAACCGACTCTCCATGTGGAACTAGGAGAAAGCTGATCTGTCCTGCTCGAATCCCGAATGTTCCCAAGTTGTCCAATCTTCTGTTCAACATCTATTCTGGGAGTGTCCGAAAGCCAAACTCGTGTGGAACTACTTTTATGCACTGTGGGCGAAGATCGGAATCACTCCTGGTCACGACCCCGCAATCTGGATCTTCAGTCTGGATCTACCACATACTCCAAAGCATGCATGGACCACGATCAAGAGACACATTATCGGACACAAGTTCTCCAATGAACATCTCCAAGATAATCTCTATCCCGTCGCACACATGCTGTGGCGATATATGAGCGCGTCGCTCATACAGACCATTTGGTGTGCGCATCTGCGACGCATGGATTCGGATCCAATCAAATCGACTGCTGAGATGGCGATCATGATGACCAGATTAGAGGCAGGAATGCGAAACCTCACACGACTCGCTGAAGCGCAAGCTGGAGGCTCGGACGGTCACACGGTTGCAGCAGTTCTCAAGGCATATGTCGACTGCTTTCTCAGCCAAACAGACGCCATCCCCTTGACTCCAAGTGATACTCGCGGCGTTTACCTGTTGTTCTTCGTGATGGATCACGCGGCAATCCAGGACCAGGAGGGACTGGATCCATTATCGTGCGTGTCCACAAGGACTCGCACACAGCCAGTTTAATCTGGGCCGCCAGCATGTCCTACACCAGGAAGGACACGACCAACAACTTTGCCGAGTACTGGAGTCTCATACATGGACTCCGAGAAGCCCAACGCAGTCACTTCGAACCGTTGTACGTGATTGGAGACAGTGCACTCATTATCTCCCAACAGCGAATGCATCGGTCACATTTACACTCCTAGATGAAATTCGCAATGAAGATTAGGTAGGAGAATGGATATTGTAGGTCACGAAGATGAACCTAAATATACCTCACCTTATAAAGATAAAGATAAAGAATGCATCGGTCCCCTCGACAGCACCGGTTGGCACGTTTATACCTGACAAGTCGACGACTCGCGGATTGCATCGACATCCGAGGATGGTACCATCACTACCGTGCCTTCAACAAGATGGCGGACTCAGCCGCCAACCTAGCCATGGATACCAGAACCTCAACGCAAGTTCACTTCCCAACTCATCGAGCTGCTTTCAACAATCTCACCCAGGATCTTGACAACGACGTCATGCATTGGCTTATGCGAAGTTCGGAGGAGTGCCATTGCAGAATGCAAATCTAAGTGGCAGGCTTCGAAACGGGACCGCATTTTTCGGGAGCACATGCATCATGAACGAAAAACGAGCAAATCCTTCTACAAGCGTATCTCGACCAAGTTCCTTGACAACACTATCTTCGCACTCGGTGGCACAGCGACTTGCGGACCCATGCGTTCACGAGAACTTGCCGACGACATGGGAGAAGGATGGAAAACAGTCATGCAACAGGCGCCCACTCTGCAAACTGACATCGATCAAATCCTTGATCCAGGAACAGCTATTCCTCCGTCGGACAGATTAGGCTTCCTGCTCAAACCGATCGATTCGAGTGAAATTAAACAGGCTGTGAAGAAATGCAAGAGAGGCAAAGCTCACGGTCCTGACGAACTCGGCAACGACTGGTACAGAGACCACTGTGACGAAATTACCGGTCTATTCGAGCGACTTTTCAACTTGTGGATACCCGAATGCGTTCTACCAAGTTCGTTCAGTGAAGCCCATATTCACTGCATAAAAAGTCCGTCTCTGCTGCATCGCCGCTGGACTACAGGCCAATCGCACTCCTCAACTCTGATTACAAAATATTCACACGAATATTTGCAACCAGATTACGAATTGTGCTCCCTTGGCTTATCCATCACATGCAAGCTGGTTTCGTTCCAGGGCGAGCAATCCCGACTACGATCGATGTGCTATTGGCTGCACAACAGCGGGCCACGAGCGACCCCGCCATGTCCAGAGCGATCGCGTTGCTCCTTGATTTTGCTAAAGCCTATGATTCAATCGATCGCAGCTTTCTGGCACAAGCGCTCCAGCATCTTGGATTCCCATTGAAGTTCGTACGCTTAGTGAAGGTGTTACACTCTCAAACCACTTACAAGTTCATTGTCAACGGTTTCCTGTCGAGAAAGTACAACGTAACATCCGGAATTAGTCAAGGATGTCCGCTGGCCCCTCTTCTCTTCATCTTGGCGTTAGAGGTTCTTTATCGGAAAATCGAAGCGAGTGACGAAATACACAGCGTTGAACTCCAGGCAGCAGGATGCGCAACTGAGGTCAGACTTGGAGGATACGCAGACGACACGACCATTTATCTTAGCGATCCCAAGGATATTAACGCCGTGTTTGCAATCCTGGACAAATATGGAGCAGCTTCTGGGCTTCGAGCCAATCGGCACAAATCTGCAGTATTACCGCTGAACAAGGAATACAGCTCCACCGAAGAGTCAGTCAGTGACATTCATGTGCTACAACGTGAGGAACATTGCCGCTACCTCGGCATCCAAGTCGGACAAACGCCTTCGAATGCAAGTAACTGGTCCAAGTGCATCCAAACCTTACGTGTCAGACTTCGACTTGCGCGTCTCAAAACTCACTCTGGCGCCCAACGCGCAGCAATTGCCAGTGCCGTCATCATACCCAAAGTGCTTTATGTGGCCAGGCACTCCTGGCCCTCTACGGCTATTGTCAATCAGCTACACGACCTAGTGAAACAATTTATCTGGGGCTCAAGGAATGGTAAGCCTGCGAAACCGTGGATGAAGGAAGAACAAGCTGAGCTCAAAAAAATGAATGGAGGCTTGTCGGTACCCAACATCAGAACTGAGCTGATGACGATGAGCGCCACAGCAGTCTCCAAATGGGCAATCACTACCTCTCACATCGATCAGGTCATCGGGGAAATCTTGCTGCACAACACAAGGGCTTCTTCGACGTACATCACGCCGCTCAATGCAATTCCAAGGCGGCCACTCCAGCTTCGTGATAACGTGTGGACAACTGGCGCAGCATTGTGTGCGTCGCTCCATTCTCGACCCTATGAGCCCAGAGAACGTGACAATGTACGTTGGTGTTACGAGCACTTCAAGTCGACAATTGTGCAGACTCAATGGGACGGCGATGTGTTCCAGATCGACCTCAGCTCTAAAATGTCTGACAGGTTTCCAGGTATCATCGCTGAAGGACGAAAGCTACGTGGGACATTCTGTGCAGAATGGCTGCCATACATGACATCGACTGCAGATGGGTGGCTTCTTGATTCCAACGGCTCCCCTTACAAGCTTGCTCACACATCATTATCAGTTGGAACAGCACAACTGGGTGACATACTTCGATGGGAATGGATAAGACCAGGAGTGCTCAACTTCACCCCAACATGTGGAATCTCCGGATTCTCCCGGCCGTCTATTCGAGCGCTCGAGCGGTTATGTGCCACGTTGGTATCCAACTTCCCACAGCTTCTGTATCGACCACAGCAAACAAATGTGCTTCGGCTGTACAACTGGCAACGTCATTACAACCACGAATGGCATCTGCACACCAGTGAAGCAACTCTGACCCACGTCGACACGACCCTAGTCAAAGCTACGCATACAGTTCACTCCGCAATGGACTGTGACATCACGGCAACAAGAGACTTGAACGGGCAGAAGGTGTCGTTCCATGCACATCCACGCTTCACAAGAATCGTGCAACTATGGGGTGGCAACGGACGATACAATACCACCAGATCTTTCTATCGGCAACAAGTTGCAGCAACGAGGACACAAATTGGCAAAGATACTCTAGATGCAGCAGTCAACAAAGCTGTCCATACAGCAGGATCTCTGTGGCCTGGACTGCAATTAATCCAATGGAGCGAATTACACAACATCCCAGGGATTACAGTTTATACAGCCCAGACTCTTCTCCAGCTGAAAGCCAACCGACTCTCCATGTGGAACTAGGAGAAAGCTGATCTGTCCTGCTCGAATCCCGAATGTTCCCAAGTTGTCCAATCTTCTGTTCAACATCTATTCTGGGAGTGTCCGAAAGCCAAACTCATGTGGAACTACTTTTATGCGCTATGGGCGAAGATCGGAATCACTCCTGGTCACGACCCCGCAATCTGGATCTTCAGTCTGGATCTACCAGATACTCCAATGCATGCATGGACCACGATCAAGAGACACATTATCGGACACAAGTTCTCCAATGAACATCTCCAAGATCACCTCTATCCGTCGCACACATGCTGTGGCGATATATGAGCGCGTCGCTCATACAAGCCATTTGGTGTGCGCATCTGCGACGCATGGATTCGGATCGAATCGAATCGACTGCTGAGATGGCGATCATGATGACCAGATTAGAGGCAGGAATGCGAAACCTCACACGACTCGCTGAAGCGCAAGCTGGAGACTCGGACGGTCACACGGTTGCAGCAGTTATCAAGGCATATGTCGACTGCTTTCTCAGCCAAACCGACGCCATCCCCTTGACTCCAAGTGATACTCGCGGCGTTTACCTGTTGTTTTTCGATGGTGGATCACGCGGCAATCCAGGACCAGGAGGGACTGGATCCATTATCGTGCATGTCCATAAGGACTCGCACACAGCCAGTTTAATTTGGGCCGCGAGCATGGCGTATAGCAGGAAGGACACGACCAACAACTTTGCCGAGTACTGGGGTCTCATACATGGACTCCGAGAAGCCCAACGCAGTCACTTCGAACCATTGTACGTGATTGGAGACAGTGCACTCATTATCTCCCAACAGAGAATGCATCGGTCCCCTCGACAGCACCGATTGGCACGTTTATACCAGACAAGTCGACTACTCGCGGATTGCATCGACATCCGAGGATGGTACCATCACTACCGTGCCTTCAACAAGATGGCGGACTCAGCCGCCAACCTAGCCATGGATACCAGAACCTCAACGCAGGTTCAATTCCCAACTCAAAGAGCTGCTTTCAACAATCTCACCCAGGATCTTGACAACGACGTCATGCATTGGCTTATGCGAAGTTCGGAAGACCCAAGGTCATTGGACAACACAAGGCAGCATCACATAGGACCAAGAGAACATGCCATCCTGGTCAAAGATTATTTAGCATTCAGAAGTGATCTATTGCAATCCGCGCTATAGACACATTTACACTCCTAGATGAAATTCGTAATGAAGATTAGTTAGGAGAATGGATATAGTAGGTCACGAAGATGAACCTAAATATACCTCACCTTATAAAGAGATAAAGGTTGGGATGATTCCCTCCTGGTTGGATGGAGGCTGCTCTCGATCTGGGTGCTCCATGCATTTACGCGCGCGCCGTTGAAGCACTAATGCGGCCACTTCCAACTCCCCTCCGCAGCGGCGTCTGCGCAGCTCCTCTGTGCTGGTGCTCCCCACCCACTCCAGCCGCACAGAATCACCAAAAATCCTTTTCAAATCCGTAAATTTACAATCACAGACACGATGGCACATTTCCTCACTGACCTTCACTCTCGACAGCCTAAGGTTTCCCTTGGAGTGCATTTCCGGCAATCAAACACGCGCACTGATAACCAAAAGCGCGCACTGGCGACAGTCCAAGTTTCCACACCACGCGCCAGCGATCGAAAGCGTACCTGCTGCAGCAGCAACAACGTCCAAACGATGGCCAAGTCAACCGATTCGATGCGCAAGGGATTAGTGTATCGAAGACCGAACTACAAGTCGCGCTGTTGTGGTCTTGACTAGTCCGTGGATCCCGAGCTTGCCTGCAGCGTCTGACATCTGCTTGACGTAGCCATCGTGGAGCGATAACCGCATCAACAACTCGCACAAATAGATGCTTCGACATGCGAAATCGGCGCCAGAAGTCCTTGTCGTCGAACACGGCGTTTTCAGCACAGTACTACCGCTGAAGGCGATCATACCGGCGAATGTAATCGCGGGTCTTGTTTGGACGCTTCCCCGGGAGCGAGCGCCGTGTCCTGCGTCTTCGTATGACGCTTCCAAGTCGGCTGCCATATCGAGCATGGCTTTGCACACCAGCGTCTCCTCTTCCTCTTGAAGCTCTGTTTCGTGGCGCAGCCATTGCGAAAGATTCACGCGCAATTCCAACGCTGCTATCTTCGTGCCTCGTGCTTTGTCTGGGGGCAAGAGTTTCTTCGGTGCGTCAAAGATAAAGAAGCAATCAGAAGCAACCGATGACAATATTTCTGCTTGCAATTGTTGAAAGTTTTCAAAAGTGGGTGGTATATTTTGCAATTAGGAGCACCGGTGGAGATGCTCTTCCCGGATAGTGGGAATCACAGCTGCATAATGGAGTGTATAGTCTTATGCACACATCAACAACTTCCAACTTGGTGCTGTGAACGCGTCAAAGGCTGCCAGCGGTGTCGGCTCAACCCAGCTCCAGTTCGACAATAGATGGATTACAACTCTGTCACCAGCTGCTGCTCCGAGGCCAAAACCACCTCCAACTCCATCGAATATTGCTCAGTAGGGCACTTGCATGCCTCTCGGGTGCTTTGAGTGCGCCAAAATCTTTATCTTTATAAGGTGAGGTATATTTAGGTTCATCGTCGTGACCTACAATATCCATTCTCCTACCTATTCATTGCGAATTTCATCTAGGAGTGTAAATGTGTCTACAGCGCGGTTTGCAATAGATCACTTCTGAATGCTAAATAATCTTTGACCAGGATGGCATGCTCTAAAGTGCGCCAAAATCGCCTACTTGTGCTTGTGTTTGGCCATTGTTTGCCTGATGCTCAGAATTAGGTTCGATGGTTAAACTGCGTGGGTAGTTTGGGCTAGTTGACAAGTCATTGCCACGGAGCGAATTGAACAAAAGATGTATACATGCATTTCTAGTCTTAAAAAATGATTGTTCATTGAGTGCGACCTGATGAGCGTGAATACTCCAATTGCGAAGTGCTTTCGTGTTGTAAGTCGATCTTGTGTTGCAAGAAGGCGCACATTCTGTGTCAGATGCTCTACCAGAAGTGGAAATCGTCCGTCTGGGCGGTATTCGTTTCTACCTTGGACTCAGTCAAGAAGTGGAGATCGGCCGGCGGGATATCGGACTGAGTGCTTTCAATTGCTGTGTCGAGCGATGTCGTAGTTGAGGCTTCTCCTCGCAATGAGCGCTGGACTTGTGGGACTTCGGTGGCGTTGGAAATGCTGGCAGCGAACGCGATAACCGCAGCGAGCAGCGACACAACTTTGAAGGAGACCATGTTTGCAGGTGGCTTTGGCTTATGGTAGTTTTGACTTGTGTGGAAGGTAGATGAATGAAGAGTGAAAGCAAGCAAACGTGGATCAGGTCTACACAGTCCGTTCTAGGCCGCGGGTGCGCGTCGTAATAGAGCTGGCGCGTATGTCGTGACTGGCCGTGAGGTATTTTTTTCGCGTGCTCGTCATATGATTATACTCCCATTCGGGCAGGCGCAGGTTTGTCCTTCCTCTGGATTGTGTTGCTGTGCCTTGTCCCACTCAACTCGTGCTTCTTTTTTCATCGACGAGCGCCGACCTGAACAGCCAGCTACAGTAGCTCATTGCCCTTTGCATGCATGCGTCATGAGGCAGCAAAACTGCGAAGTGTTGACTGCATTTCCTGTGCGGAAAAGCGTTTATTGAGCATGCTGCGTATTCGAAGTGATCACGTGGACGTGTCTAGCCACATAATTACGCCAGATTGACAACTTCGAGAGAGAGAGAGAGGGTGGAAAGGAAGTCGCTGTTGCATTGCATGCTGAATGCACAGAGAGAGACTCAACGGTGGATTTCGCGAGTGTCTCACGTGGCGCAAGACATATCTGCTGATATGGTTGCTCGATTGCCAGGGTGTCAAAGTGTCGACAAAGAGACAACAGGACATGCCGTCTCAGACAGGTACCTCTTTGTCAGTATACCTTTCAATATCAATAGTTTCAACAATTAGATAACTTCTTAATGCGAAAGTCTTACAAGTGATACGTTTGACCTTTATGTTCTTGTAGATAAGTATCCAAATGGAGTTGTTGATGTGAGGTGAGGGTCAATTGTGTGCTGAGAGATCGAATCAAATCCTGTCGTCGCAGACTTTTCGGACCTCTCGTGATAGGATCAAAATGCGCAGTGTGACGTAAACCTCGATCGCGAACGGGTCAGAATTCGGACAGCAGCCCCTTCCTTTTCATCGCCAGATGGGTGACTTGTGAGAACGGCGATGACGCACGACGTCGCGTAGACAAGGAATGTGCTGTCCGTGTACATCCGCAGTCTTCTTGCTTGTACTGTGCAAACGCGACGTCCTGGTCCGGCGTCACAGCACAGTGTTGCAGCCAGAGTGCAGTGCCATTTGATGCAAAATACTCGGACGAAGCTGGTGATATGTGAGCCCGCACAACAACAGCACAATTAGGCGACAGGTAGTACAATTGGTTGCACATGAGATCAGCACGAGATCGTACGAGATCCCAACATTTGTAGGAGCTGCTGAATATAATCGCTACTGCAGAAAAGGTATCTTTGTTCTTCCACCGTGAGCATCTGGTTTAGCACATTACACCCGCCAAAAGTTGCCACTTCACGATGTCGATATCCTTTTCTATGTAGAAAGAATCTTCACAGCTGCCTGGACTCGTCAATGGTGAAGAGCATTCATTATGCGCATCGCACCAAGAGTTAGATCTGTGAGGAACTATGCCAATAGATCAGCGTCCAAGTCCAAGTTGGCGGGCCATGGAACGCAGTAATGGGTAACCTCGTGACTGCCATCGTCGTCTTAATCTGGCGCAAACGTAATGGCTTGGCATCTATTGTAGGATCCTACAGTAGCAGGGAACCCCGGTGACAGTGATCGGCGATAACTCGGTTCGATGAACAAGCATTCCGTGTCGTCGTCAACAGATTCGTGACAGTCGTGACAGGACGAAAAGCCTCCAGACTGGCGTACCTCTGAGAGTGTTGCGTTGTAGCAAAATCGCCACGTTGTTGCAAAACGTACTGTCTCCAGGATCTGTGAAGTGTCTAGTGACAGAAAACGGACGAGTGGATTACGAGTCAGCCACCTGTGCACGACTACCGATATCCCAAAACTCGACCCCGAGTTGCGTGAGTGGTGTCGAAGCACTGTGATGCAGGCAGGGATAATTTGCCGCATAGTTCAACAAACCGCAGTTGCTGCGACGAAAGTAAAGTGTCTCCCACCGGGGGACATGCGGGTTCAATATTGCCCATCTGTCGTCGCTCAAAAACGTTATCCACTACCTAGAGACGTGACAAAAGGTATGCAAAGCAGCAGTTAACTTTGAAGGTACGCTCCAACTCAAAACAAACTCAAGAAAAGTGTATATTCTCACGTTCATCTGACCATCAAACGTTGCATTTTATTCCCAGCAAACAAAGCACGCGCCATGAATGCCGGGCAACACGCACGCATTTGTAAACATCCAAAATCTGTTGCATATCATAAACTCAAGTCAACTCCAAGAAGCCGGACAATGGCTTCTTTCCTGGTTGATTCTTCCCCAAGCACGGCTGAAATAGGCTCGTGACTTTTGCTTAGTAGTCCACGCACGAGTACGACGACCAGCTCCAGATGCAGTTGAGCGAGTAGTAGCAGTCGATGAAGCCGAGCGACGCGCAGTTGGATGGCGTCTTGGTAGTCGGCGCTGGCGTTGGAGCGGACGTTGGCGTCTTGGTGGTCGGCGCTGGCGTTGGAGCGGACGTTGGCGTCTTGGTGGTCGGCGCTGGCGTTGGAGCGGACGTTGGCGTCTTGGTGGTCGGCGCTGGCGTTGGAGCGGGCGTTGGTGCCACCGTTGGCGTCACGGTCGTTGGCGCTGGCGTCGTGCTGCCCTGGCTGTTCACTGCCTTCAACGCGTTCACGCGGCCGTAGCCAAAGTTGTTGTTCGGGAACGTACCATCGGCCTTGCCGCCACACGTGTAGCCCGCGGCCTTGAGCGTCGACGTGTCCGTGGTGGTCGTCAGGATGGACTTGACCTGTGCGAAGGTCAGGCTCGGGTTGTTTTGCAGCAGGAGCGCCACGACACCTGCGACGTGCGGCGTGGCCATGGACGTGCCGGAGATCGTGTTGTACGCGCTGGTGCCCGTGTTCCACGACGAGCGCACGTTGTAGCCTGGTGCCGACACCTCGGGCTTCAAGAGACCACCCGTAGATGGCCCCTTGCTGCTGAAGCTCGCGAGACCATCGCTCGAGTCCGTGGCGCCGACGGCGATGACGTTGGCGTAGTCACCTGGCGAGCTCGCCGTGGTGCACGCCGGGCCCTCGTTGCCGTTGGCAAAGATCGGGATGATGCCGGCGGCAGCCCAGGCGTTGACGGCCGACTGGTAGAACGTGTCTCCCTGGCCGCCACCCCAGCTGTTGCTCACGAGCTGCGGCGCCTTGGAGCAGTCCTTGTTGTTGCCGCTCGCGTCCGTGGGACACGTGATGAACTGCGCGCACGAGAGCAAGTCGGCTTCCGTACAGCCGTCGCTCGTGCACCCACGGCACGCGATCCACTTGGCGCCCGGAGCGACACCGATGCCGTTGGCGCCGATGATGGAGCCCATGGTGTGGGTGCCGTGGCCGTTCTCGTCGGCAGGCGCCGTGGCCTTCTTGGCCGGGTCGTACCAGCCGTAGGACGAGCGGTAGTTGGCCTTGAGCGCCTCGTGCGTGTAGAGCACGCCCGTGTCGATGGTCGAGACGACGACGTTGGACGCTGTGTTGCCAGCCGCCCAGACGCTCGGCGCACTGATCTTGGTCACACCCCACTCGTTCGCGAGCAGACCGATGGTGCCGTTGTTGGACGCCGGCAGCACCGTGGGCACGGGCAGCACGAGCTGCTCGCGCACTTCGTACAAACTCGGCAGCGCCGAGAGCTTCTCGACGAGCTCGAACGTCGCGTCTTCGATGAACACCTGGTTGCTGATCCAGAAGCTCTTGGAGTTGGAGAAGAGCGGCGTGGCCGAGCTCGCTTCCTGCGTCAAGAGCTGCGTGAGCGAGGCTTGGCTCTCGGTCGAGTGGGCTTCGAGACGCTCCACGAGGCTGGCGATCTTGTCGCCGCGCGAGGCAAACTCGGCCTCCTGGACGCTCTGGATGACGGCGTCTGGCGAGGCCTTCAGGGTCACAATGAGGTTGACGGAGCCCTGAGCACGGAGCGTGCGGTGGACGCCCGGGTGGACCTTCGGAAGCGCCGAGGCGCCGGAGATGGCAGCGACGGCGAGAGCCGCGGCGAACTTGATGGAGACCATACTGGCAGTTTTAGTGGGTGATCTTCGGATGCTTCAGTCGTGGACGATTGCGAGGTACTCGGCAAATTGAAGAATGAGAGAGGGAGTTTGAAGCTCGTTGGTGGAAAGCAAAGTGGAAAGCTGGATTCAGTTGTGGTCGAACGCCCTGACAGCGACGATGTGAGGGTGGCTTGGGTTCAATTTGTGCTAGTGCCTAAAGTCCATTAGAGGGCAACAAGTTGAGCGGATACTCGTATGAGATGACGGAGATGCTTCAAGCAGCTGCCCATAATCCGATTCGTCCGCTCGCTGTCAGGGATCTAGAAAACCTGAAGTTGGGCGCTGGTGTGCGTTTTATGCATTTCGCGGACGAATTATCAGAATCCGCTTTCAAACTATACCTTCTATCTTTTCTTTTTCCTCTCTGGCATCTTTGCTTGCGTGAACCAGTGTCAAGTGTCAGGGGATGTGGACGCATCCCCTTCCTCGCTGAGCATCATTTGGCGCTCCACCAGCCACAACAACGTGGCCGTCATGGCTTCGCTTCAAGATAAAGCGATCTTCAAAGATCGTTTGTTTCTCTGTGATCATCAGGCGTGCGTATCAAGCACGCTGACGAACAAGCAAGTGAGTATAATAGCGATTTGCTTCGCCCATATACCAGTATGCAAATTGTGAGAATGCCCGCTGTCAATTTGTCTGTTACTTAGGCTCTGAAGTTGTGAACGACCGCCTTAAGGGCTCTGCTGCCAAGCAGATCTGATTCGGAACCCTCTGTGGGTGTGCATTTTCCACGGAGTGTCCTGTATCCGAGTCGAACCACTCTCGGGAGATGTGCGTCCTTCCAAGATACGCTCGTTTCTGGTCGGAGGACCACTCTCCGTCGACAGGTGGTCGGTCTCAACATTGCGGCGTCCTGACTCGGTGTATGGCATCAAGTGAAATGCTTTCTCGCTCTGCAGGCTCTCCAATAAACGCGAAACAACATGGGAGCTCTTAAACTCAGAGGGTATACGCGACAAGAGTGTTTATATGTTAGTAGTGCTGTGATAGGAGATCCATCGCAGTCAGGTGTTGATAAAATCACGAAGGAGCTTGAAGAGAGTCTCATGGCCAGTATCCTGAACCTAATCAGAACTGGACGCTGAGCAGCTCATGAGGAGTACTACTGCAGTATTCCGTGAACTCAAGCATGGCGAAATCAATGCGGTAGTGTTGTTTTGTTTCACTTTCCAAAGGATGAGGGTGCGCAAGCATTGTAGCTGCTATCGTGGGAGACCCTAGGGAGGTCTGTCGCTTGTACTCAGAAGTCTTGTTAAAGCGGAAAGGGTGAGTGAGTATGCAACCCACCGTCCTCCGTGATGAAGCCGAGTCGCTAGCCTCGCGCGAAACCCAGGAGTCCTGGCAGGACTTAAAATCATAGTAGGTGCGGGACCTTGAGAGATTTGCAAGATTTAATGGGGGCTCCTGGTTTTCTGAGGAAATAGTTTATGGAGGAAAGCCTCATGAACTCAGAGGGCACGGGAAAGCCTCAGACCAGACTGCAGCAGCGCACAGGCAGTGGACGAACACAATCTGAGTTGGTTAGCAATTAGAGTGGATTCAGAGTCCCACGATGGGCAGCCGCAATGCGGCGGTATTGAGCATCCACATCGAAATACATCGGACTAGTCTGGGGGGGAAATTTTTGAAAGGGTACCCCCAGTATGTCTTCCATCAACGCTTTCCGTATCTGGGCATTGTTGTTGTCCTGAACGGTATCAGGCTCGCCAGCGACCCGACCTCTAATCGCCTTCATCACGGAACTCCAGAAACAAGGCCGCGCTCATCGTGGCGGTCATCACGAACCAATGGGGACGATTTTGAGATGAGGATGCGATCTTTTGAGGAAGGAAAAAGATGTCGATGGCGACGAATGCTACTGTTCACAGACCCCTTCGTCAGGACCTCTGGCTCGAGATCCTGCACACGAATAAAATCGAAGACGAACGGGTCGAACCCTCTCGTGAATAGCTCCTCCTTGAGTGAACCCTGCGGATCCAGTTCGAAGCCCATGAAGAGGAGATGGGGGTTGCCAATCACGCTCAACACGAATGACGAACTGTCATCAAACGCTTGTCCGTGTTTCTGAATCATTAGCACTTCAACGAAAAGCTAAAAACACTCATCGTCAGCTACAGCATCTCCGCCATCGCACATGAGCACTGCCTCAACTGAACAGCCCCTCCTGAAATTGCAACGCTCAGACTTACATAAGAGCTCAGACTGCCCAAAAAAGAACCTAAGCCATCACCCCAACATGCAGCATTCAAGAGCGTGCGAGCGCCACACCCAGGCAGACTACCAGTTTCCGTTTTCCTCCAACGAGCTTCAAACTCCCTCTCTCATTCTTCAATTTGCCGAGTACCTCGCAATCGTCCACGACTGAAGCTTCCGAAGATCACCCACTAAAACTGCCAGTATGGTCTCCATCAAGTTCGCCGCGGCTCTCGCCGTCGCTGCCATCTCCGGCGCCTCGGCGCTTCCGAAGGTCCACCCGGGCGTCCACCGCACGCTCCGTGCTCAGGGCTCCGTCAACCTCATTGTGACCCTGAAGGCCTCGCCAGACGCCGTCATCCAGAGCGTCCAGGAGGCCGAGTTTGCCTCGCGCGGCGACAAGATCGCCAGCCTCGTGGAGCGTCTCGAAGCCCACTCGACCGAGAGCCAAGCCTCGCTCACGCAGCTCTTGACGCAGGAAGCGAGCTCGGCCACGCCGCTCTTCTCCAACTCCAAGAGCTTCTGGATCAGCAACCAGGTGTTCATCGAAGACGCGACGTTCGAGCTCGTCGAGAAGCTCTCGGCGCTGCCGAGTTTGTACGAAGTGCGCGAGCAGCTCGTGCTGCCCGTGCCCACGGTGCTGCCGGCGTCCAACAACGGCACCATCGGTCTGCTCGCGAACGAGTGGGGTGTGACCAAGATCAGTGCGCCGAGCGTCTGGGCGGCTGGCAACACAGCGTCCAACGTCGTCGTCTCGACCATCGACACGGGCGTGCTCTACACGCACGAGGCGCTCAAGGCCAACTACCGCTCGTCCTACGGCTGGTACGACCCGGCCAAGAAGGCCACGGCGCCTGCCGACGAGAACGGCCACGGCACCCACACCATGGGCTCCATCATCGGCGCCAACGGCATCGGTGTCGCTCCGGGCGCCAAGTGGATCGCGTGCCGTGGGTGCACGAGCGACGGCTGTACGGAAGCCGACTTGCTCTCGTGCGCGCAGTTCATCACGTGTCCCACGGACGCGAGCGGCAACAACAAGGACTGCTCCAAGGCGCCGCAGCTCGTGAGCAACAGCTGGGGTGGCGGCCAGGGAGACACGTTCTACCAGTCGGCCGTCAACGCCTGGGCTGCCGCCGGCATCATCCCGATCTTTGCCAACGGCAACGAGGGCCCGGCGTGCACCACGGCGAGCTCGCCAGGTGACTACGCCAACGTCATCGCCGTCGGCGCCACGGACTCGAGCGATGGTCTCGCGAGCTTCAGCAGCAAGGGGCCATCTACGGGTGGTCTCTTGAAGCCCGAGGTGTCGGCACCAGGCTACAACGTGCGCTCGTCGTGGAACACGGGCACCAGCGCGTACAACACGATCTCCGGCACGTCCATGGCCACGCCGCACGTCGCAGGTGTCGTGGCGCTCCTGCTGCAAAACAACCCGAGCCTGACCTTCGCACAGGTCAAGTCCATCCTGACGACCACCACGGACACGTCGACGCTCAAGGCCGCGGGCTACACGTGTGGCGGCAAGGCCGATGGTACGTTCCCGAACAACAACTTTGGCTACGGCCGCGTGAACGCGTTGAAGGCAGTGAACAGCCAGGGCAGCACGACGCCAGCGCCAACGACCGTGACGCCAACGGTGGCACCAACGCCCGCTCCAACGCCAGCGCCGACCACCAAGACGCCAACGTCCGCTCCAACGCCAGCGCCGACCACCAAGACGCCAACGTCCGCTCCAACGCCAGCGCCGACCACCAAGACGCCAACGTCCGCTCCAACGCCAGCGCCGACTACCAAGACGCCATCCAACTGCGCGTCGCTCGGCTTCATCGACTGCTACTACTCGCTCAACTGCATCTGGAGCTGGTCGTCGTACTCGTGCGTGGACTACTAAGCAAAAGTCACGAGCCTATTTCAGCCGTGCTTGGGGAAGAATCAACCAGGAAAGAAGCCATTGTCCGGCTTCTTGGAGTTGACTTGAGTTTATGATATGCAACAGATTTTGGATGTTTACAAATGCGTGCGTGTTGCCCGGCATTCATGGCGCGTGCTTTGTTTGCTGGGAATAAAATGCAACGTTTGATGGTCAGATGAACGTGAGAATATACACTTTTCTTGAGTTTGTTTTGAGTTGGAGCGTACCTTGTGCAATGTGTCGATCGACTTCCTGCAAGCGCTTGATCCGATTTCTTCTGCAATGCAAGAGTGGCGCGCGCAGAGAACTCGACGCCATCTTATCGGACCTGAAACTCGACCGTGACCACTGACTGTTTCCACATAAACAACTTGGTTTGCTCAGACAAATGCACCATTCTTTTTGACAAAGCATCCGTGAAAGTGGCATAATAACACCATGAACTGGAGCAAGTGGCACTGCGCCATTGGAAATTTCTTGAATCTTGAATCTACGTGGTCGTCGAGGACTGCGATAGCGAGGACGACGTGGAACTACTGGCGTCTCCAGTGGATACTGACACCCTTCGTTGAGAGCGCTGCTGGACCACGACGTGCACCTGGCGAGTGGTTCGAGCCACTTTGTCGTTCTTGCTGCGTCGTCGCGGGGGTTTCAGATACTCGGAATACAGAACGCGTTGTTTTCGCTTCGCGCGCTGCCACACCTTGTAAATCGCGACACAAATGATAAACAACAGCAACACACCCATGACGATCGCCACGGGCATCAGCAATCGCAGGCAAAGCTGCCATACTGTCGTGACGATCCCCACAATGGTCGCGAAGAACATCGACCAGAGCATCTCCATCCACCCGAATACAGCCGCACCGATGCGCATGGGCCAGTCTATTAGTGTGGATCCCGCTTGCTTCAACCATCTGCCGACTGTGGTCGCGACCCTACTGCTGGTTTGACTGGCATGCGTCTGCGCGATCTGGCAGGCTTCATACGTTCGCTGCCAAGCCGTGGGTGTGTCCGCTGTTAAGTCGCCGCTTGGCTCTGCATCACTACCGATGTTGATATCGTTCTTTACAGGTTCTGTAATGCTCTTCTCGTCGTCAACTACGCTGCTTAGCATTGCGTCACCATCGCCATCTTGCACATGCTGTCGTTGCCGTCGCATGTCCTCTTGCTTCTGCTTGAGCTCCTGCAATCGCTGCTCGCTCTCACGTTTCACGTTCTCCCTGCGCTTCGCCAATGCACTCACATTCTGCGCCGCATACACGATCTGCTGTTGGAACTCGCGCACCATGTTGTCCATCTCGGCGCGCATGCCGTCGCGCATCGCGTTCATCTTGAGCCGCATCTCCACAGCGTACAGCTGCGTCTCCTCGCGTTCGCTCACAAAAAGACCGCGGATCTGCTCGCGCGTGCTCTCCATGCGCTTCTGTATCGTCTCGCGTTCGCTGGCAGCGCGTTGCAGCCCCGCGTGGAAGTCGGCCACGAGCGCGTCGAGCGTCTGCGGCGCGTCATCAGCTGCAGCGTCTGTCGTCACCACCAACGCACAGCACATCCACATATAGGCGCAGATAGCGCACAGAGTCACGTGGAGCCACCGTAGCGGCATCCGCACGCGGCGTCGTCGCCGGCGCAGCGGCAGCAGCTCGTCAGCCGCCATTGCTGTTGCGCTTTTTCGTATTTGAAATCAAGCGGGTGTTGTCGCGAAGTGGCGGGTATATGTTGTATATGTTGGGTCACACCGTTGGATATGCTGCATAGGTTGATGTGTACTATGGATCTTCACGCAAGTATCGCTGTGAACTAATTTATACAGCAGAAGCGCGAGATCATCAACCTTAATGGGAACCCTAGCAGAGTGGTGGTCTTTCACATGGTGAGGATGTAAGCGAAGAAAGGTGGTTAGGGGTATAAGTGCACCGTTAACTGGACTTTTGTAGGAAATAAGGAAACACTTGGCACACGAACTCACACCAGCAGATCTCCAACAGCTGCAACCTTTCCTGACTCAATGAAATGCCTGGCACGCCGAAATAAAACTGAGACTTTACTTGGGCGGAAGTGCGCACGAGACGCGCAGCTTCATGCCGTTAAAGTCTTTCCCGTCGAGGTCTTCGACAGCACGGTGCATGTCTTCGGCGCTGCGCAGCGTCACGAACCCAAAGCCTCGTGCCGTGATGCGCACAGTCTCGTAGCCCAGGTACTGGAACAGGAACGACAACTCTTCGCGCGACGTGCCCTGCGGCAGGTTGCCCACGTATACTTCGTAAGGATGCGGATTGCCCTGGTATCGGTCGCTGCCTCCGCGTCCACCACCTCCACGGTAGCCACCACCAGGACCCATTCGATCGCCATCGTAGCCGCGTGGTCCGCCGCGGTGGTGGAACCCACCGTTGCCTGGACCACCCATCCCAGGTCCACGGCGCATGAGGTCGATATTCGCAGGCGCTTCGGCGTGGCCCCACCACACGTTGTGCACAATCACGCCCTCTGGATTCCCGTTCTCATCGCGCGTGGGCACCGTGAGCACGAGATTCTCGCCCTCGCGGATCGGCACGCGGTGCTTGAATTCGTCTTGGAAAATCTCTTCCAAAAACACCAAAAAGCCACTCGGCACGATCGTCAACCGCAGCGTAAATGGTTCCCCAAACGTGATTGGACAACGAGGCAATGGCTGCGAGCACCCCCAGCGTCCTTCAATATTGCTGTTCTGGATAATGTGACCACCACGCTGCCGACGTGGGTTGAAATGGTAGAGCACAGTGCCCGGGTACGGCGCTCCGCTGAGCATACTGGACTGCGTACTGATATTGAAGCAGCATCGCGACGAGCGCACGGGCATCGTCGCATGGATGATCAGCGTGTTGTTCGTCGCAAACGCGACCTCGGGGAGAACAATGTCGAGCGCCGGTCCCGTGGCTGAATCCCAGTCCTCAGAGCGCAAAAAGCTCTCCAACGGTAGCTGTTGCACAGAAAGAAATGAGCCTCAAAAAGACTCCTAATGCGGTAGATGCACGCAGCCGCACGTACCTGAATGGACGTTCGTCCGCCTTGGATCTTGATCTCGCCAGGCTTGTCACTTTTCGTGCGCGGTCGCTTGACAGCGGGTGCCCCACCGACGATGCTGCCCGAGCCACCCTTGAGGATATCCGTAAGCGGGTTTGTTCGCTTTACTGCCGTCGAGCCAGCCGCACCGAGTGCCCCGGAACGAGCACCTGCAGGTTTGGTTGTGACCACTTTCTTGGCCATGACGAGTTTCGCGCGCTCAACTGCAGACATAGTGGGCTTCACGACTGGGGTACCCTTGGGTGTCGCGCCACCAGCCGACGAGGACGCCACGCCGCCCGAGTTCTGTCGCTGCAGCAAAAAGTTCTGCACGCGCTCGCGATCCGACGAGAGCTGGCGCTTGGGCGTCGTTGCCGCCGCTGAAATCGCCGAGGAAGACTTCGCCATCGTCGACGCCGACGAGATCTTCATGGCCGCGGACGAGCCCATGGACGCTGTCGGCGGACCTCCAGCAGACGCGAGGCTGCTCGCCTCGGCAGCCAACGATCCATTCCCGCTTGACCCCGCCAATCCCGTGCTAGATACAGATTTGCCAGCGTCCTAATGCATACAGAATATAGTGTCAATAAGGCATCAAATCAAGCGAAAGACGGACAGAAAACGCGAGATGCGTGTTTCAAATCGTGACGTACGGTGGCGAACGACTGGTAGAGTTCGAGCAGCAGACTCTCCTGCTTGGTGAGGTACTTGCCGTCGCACACCTCCAGCTGCAGGTGCTGCTGCAGGTCGCTCAGCGTCGCGTCCTCGTCCTTCGTGGCGGGCACCACGTCCGCCATCATCTTTGCTTCTCGTCTCTTCCTTTGCACTGCAGTGTTGGTTATGTTCCCCACCCAAAATGGGGAACCGTTCGTTAAGTGCGTATTCTGTGACGATATGCGTAGTTAATTTCGGCATTGTTTTGAATGTGCCGACATCAGCATTATAAGGTATAAGATTAAAGATCTCACAAAGTATTGCAAGCTCAAAAGAAGACCAAACTGGAGCATCCATCATAAACATACCGAGTTGACAAATATACGCAGTTCTAAATGCCATTTTGTTGAGAAAAGCAAGCACTTGGATACCAATTACGCTTTCTTGGCTTTCTTGCGGCTCGACTGCATGGCCGAGAGCTCGTCCTCGTCTTCTTCCTTGTGCTCCTTGTGCTTCTTGTGCTTCTCGTTCGTGTCGCTGCCTGCGGCGTCAACCTCGTCCTTGTGTTTGTTGTACATGACGTAGCTGTCCTGCGCATTCAGCTCTCTCGCGAGCGCCGCGAGGTGGGGATGCTTTTTCTCGAGCTTCGCGAGCCATTTCACGGCCATGCGCTTGCGCCCGCTTCGCGTTTTCCGCCACACACGCTCAAAGTTCTGAGTGCTGCAAAAGTTCTGCGTCACGGCGACCGTGTCTTCGACATTGAACACAGCGTGCCACCACCCGCCAGGCACAAAGATCGTGTCGCCTGGGTACTGCATCAGCTCGATGCAGCGCAGCATCTCCGGTGGGTGTGCGCGCTTGATCCGCGGCAGGATATCCATAAAATAGTTGACGGCTTCGTCGTCTTCGCTCGGACGCACGTGGTGTTTGCCCTTCACGATATGCTTGGGTACGTCCGGAGGGAACAGCACCCAGCGCTTCCGTCCCACGAGCAGCGTGTTCCAGGCACTCGTGCCGAGCGGATCCAAGTGAACGCACGTGCCTGAGCGCTTCGGACCGACGAGGAACCAGCGGTACGGCGGGCGGCGGTCTTCTCCTACCAACGAGAACAGATCCTCGTTGAAGTACCGAGGCACCTTGTAATCATCCAGCAGCGGCTTCGTGTCGGCTTTCTCGTCAAACGTGCTGTCGAAAATGTACAACGGGCTGTCGTCCGTCTGGTGTTTCAAATACTTCATGAAGTACTTGAACTTCATGCGGATCGACTTGCCGTCGTCGTCTTCGCCGCACTTGAGCTGCACGCGCTTGTACGCTTTCTTCAATTTCTATGGTCGCAAAGAACACAATGAAGGATTTAATTCAGTAATGCTCATATATGAGCCACAAGGTATGCTAACAAGCGCACCTTGAGTGACCAATTGTGGATCGCGCCCCAGTTTTCCGCCTCGGGGATACCTTCAATGACGACCGGCAGGTACGGTTTTTCGTACTCCTCGATGAATCGCTCGACGCTCAGATCGCTGCAGTGCTCGCGCTTGACGGGATTCGACTCGTCCAGCGGCAATTCGCACACGTCCGAACCTACGAACCCTTCTCGCCCCCATTCGTGGCTCTTGATATCTGTGTTCATCATTGTCATTCACGTGCACAATGTGTCAGTCACCTTCCAGAATCTTGTCCAAAGGCAAGCATCACACGTTACCAGTCCGGTGCTTGGTCTTGGCGTCGGCGATCACTTCGCCCGCTTTGCCCGAGAAAACGGGCGGCGGCACGTACGGGAACCGCGTCTGGCGCTTGGGCTGCTTGTCTGAGCGCTCGTCTTCCGACGACGACGACGAGGAGGAGGACGACGACGACGCGGTCAGCGACGGCGAACGGCTGCGGTGTTTGCTGCTGCGCTGCATCGCGTTTAGGAATGCGCAGCGGACTGCAGTCGGCTATGGAAGCGCTGTTCGGATTCGAGAATAATGCGCGCTGGAGGCTCCAGTCACTGGCACGCGCCGTCCGTCGTCCTCTGCCGAGAGTAATGGACGCGAATGGATGGTAAATAGAAATGCGTCACCAGCACAATCGGTCGTTGCTTTGGCGTCAAAAAACGTCGACTGCATGTCGCGCAGATGTTATCCGAATGTGACCCATACGATGTGCTTCTAAAGTTGTTTGAAAGTCGTCTGAATGTCGTCAGAAAAACATTTCTCTACAAGAGCAAAGCACACCTAGAGGTTACCGCCATCTTCCTCTACAAGAGCAGGGGTACGAAGCGCAGGTCAAACACGAAAGGGGGACTTTTTGAAACCTACAACACAAGCATCAGCATGGGCGACTACCACGTGGAGGCGAGCGCGTACGTGAAGCTGCTGCTGCACGCGGCCAAGTACCCGACGAGCGCGTGCAATGGGCTGCTCGTGGGCGAGGAGCAGGGCCAGGGCTTCGTGGTCACGGACGCCGTGCCGCTCTTCCACCACGAGTCGCCGCTGGCGCCTGTGCTCGAGGTGGCGTGCGCCATGGTGGACGCGTGGTGCAAGACGCAGCCCAGCAAGAAGATCGTCGGGTACTACCACGCGGGCGGGTTCGGCTCCGAGAGCGCAGCGACGCTCAACGCGTTCGGCGAGAAGGTCGCGGATAAGGTCGAGGCCAACTGCTCGCGCGCGTGCGTACTGCTCGTCGAGAACAACCAGCTCAACAACGAAGCCAAGAGCGCCGTGCAGGTGTGTGCCATTTGCTTCGTTATGAGGTGGTTCTGTGTGTGTTAGTGATGCGATTGAGCTGATTTAGTGGTTGTTGCTGTGTACGTTTGCGTATGCGTGCAGCTCTTGCTCAAGGACGTCAAGCGCGGCTGGATCCGCGTGGACAACCGCCTACGCCTCCGCAACACGAGCGACGACAAGACGCCGATGCAGGTGTTTTCCGCCGCGCTGCAGCAGAGCGCGTTCGAGGAGCTCGTGGACTTTGACGAACACCTGGATGACGTCTCCAAGGACTGGCGCAATCCGAACCTGCTGCAACTCATCAAGCTCAACGTGTAAACAGAACCTTAGATCGTCACAACGCAGCAGCACTTTCGTCCTGGTTGAGAAATATGCGAATCCGTCAGTCTATCATGCATGTATAAATCCATTTTTCCTTCGTGTTGCTTTCTCATTCCATTGATCGCTCATTGATAAATGTTTGTTTACAGCATCTCGCGCTGGAAAAAATTGTACGTGCGTCCGTAGACTTGGTGGCGTCGAATCGCGTCTTCATAATCCGCAGCGTCACTCTCAGGAAGGCGCGCGGCTGCGAGCGCTTTCAGGTAATTCGCCAGCGTGAGCCGCGCGTTTTCCAAATCCCACAAGAGCGGGTGCACCTGCCACAGCGCACACGCCAAGCGCGCTGCGGTCGCGTACTCCTTCATCATCACCAGCGCGCAGACGAGATACTCGCCACTGGAAGTCCACAGTGGGCTGTCAGGCGCAGCACCATTCAAGTGGAAAGCAAGCACGTGCTGGTACAGACCCGACTGTAGGAGCGCTTGGACATCAAAACGAAGCATCAGCAGCTCAACAACCTGGCCACTGGCTGCTGCTTGGTCTCGGACGCTGGACAGAATTCGATCCTGGTGCCGGGTGCGTAGCTCATCGAACGGAGACAACAACAGGAACTGCAGACACACACTTCGCTGAGCCTCCCAATGGGCCACAACATACTCTTCGAGAATCTCCTCGCTGATCTTGGAGTATCCCATCTCCACGTACCATTGCACCAATCTCCTGCCGTCCCATTCTCCACGCTGCAGCAGCTTGGACCACCACTCGTTGCGTTGACCGTGCGTGTCGGTCGCTTTTTGGATCGTGGTCATCGGATCCTCGGCCTCATGATCGTGGACTCCGATGCTAAACTGGTCCTGAATCCGCTTGTTCAAGGCTGCTTTCTGCTCCTCTCTCCACGTTCGAGCGTCTTGCCGACTTCCTTCGTCCATCCAAACGTAATCGTAGGTGTGCAAGACGTTTGCCACGGTAAATGTGAGTTCTTGACGAAGGTGGCGAGGTACAGATCCCTGGGACGAGCTTGCATCCAGCACTACAAACACGTGAGAGAATACAGCCGCAATGTTGCCGTATACGTCCTCTGTTGGCATCTCGAGAGCAAATCGCAAATCGAGCGCTCCGTTGCTTCGAACTTGAAGCCAATCGACCACTGCTTTCGCTCGCAATCCGAAAGACTCGTGTTCATAAACCTGCAAATCTTGTTTCGCAATGCTTTTCGCGGCTCCTCCATCGAGCATCAGACGACACAAAACGGCGCTTCTCGCCCAGTTCTGCTCATGATCCCAACGCTCAAGCAAATGCCTCCATTCCGCAATGAACGCTTTCTGTGCGGCACTGTCGTTGCTTTGGTTCTGTTGCACAAGCCGCGTTTTCGACTTGGCCAGTTCTTTCATCATGCGAGTTGGAAGCTGATCCAATTGCGCCAAAACATGCTGATAGGTGGCTTGAGCATGCTTCTCCTGAGCGCTGGTCGAGCAAAGCGTGTCGACGACGCGAGCGATCCGTTCCATCGGTTTGCTTTCCTTCGTGTGAGTCTTCGGGAATGCAGTGCCCCACTCTGCAGTGATTGTTAGCAACCACTCGTCCACACCACTTGCCAGCAAATTTTCCGCAACAACATTCGCGAAAACGTTCCTGTACAGCGTTTCGAGCGTGTTCGCGACCGATGCGGACGAACCCGACGCGGCTAAAGCCAGTTCCACCAGCAGCGAGGCAATTTCCGCGGAGGCAACTTGTTCGCACAATGGCACGAGAAGATCCACAAGTTCTTGCTGTCTCGGTGCCTTGTAGGTTGCGTCGTTCGCGAACCACTCCTTCATTGAGATTTCCCAGTCTTGCCACTTTTCATTGCTCCTGTCAAAAGCAAAAACAATACGATTCGTTTTCACTTGATCCGCGGCAAACCAGAACGTTGCTTCCACCAACTCGCTTTCCAGGAATCGCAGTTCCTTCTCTCTGCTTTCCAGCAACACCGCATTCTCAGGTGACGGTGTGGAGCTAGGAAGTGACGCTTTCCATGCGTCCAAGCGAGTCTGGAGCAGCTTCAACGCATCCGAGAGTAGCTCCATTCTCTTTTCAGCTGCCAACAACGCACCAAAATGGACGATGCTGCCCATCTGTTGTCCGTAAAACTCGTCTTCATCTACGTTCATGTCCAAAACCTCCCAGGCTTTGCCAAGGAACAAGCAATGGAACAGCACATAGTGTTCGCTGCTCAAGACAGACAAGAACGGCATGCACGATTCGTACGCGTACGCAGCGAGGTCGCCAGACAACCCGCTGCTTCGATCACGACACTCCAACCAGATCTTCTTCAACATGTCGCTCAAATGGATTAAGATAATCGCGCTTGTCGACACGTGGTGGAGCTTCTGCAGAATCTTGGTCAGCATCTTGATGGACTTGCTATTCAAGAACGGCAAGATCGCCGCCACCGCCACCTTCCTGCACTCGCTCGCGTTCGCCGACGGCGGCGTCAGTAGATCGATGGACGACGTTGCTGCGCACACGAGCTTGAAATCCACGACTTGTTGGTAGTGGTAAGGACCACTTTCTACAGGATCGACTTCCTTTAACCGCTTGAGGCACATGAACAGTAGCGTGATGCGGTCACTTGACACTTTGGACAACGGGAACAGTGATGCTCTGTGATGTTCTTCCATTGGCACCTGGGCAATTCGCTTCGAGCACTCGAGCACCATTCGCAGGAGCAAGAGAATGCCGACATGGTCCGTCCCACTCAGCAACTCATAGACACCGGTTCCATCGTTGTTGAGCAAGAAGTGGCCGAATACGAGTGGTTTCTGCAGCGCTTGCTCCAAGAAGCCTTCGTTGTCACTTCGAAATGCATGTTCCAGTTGTTCATGTCGATCAGCAGCAGATGGAGGACGATGACTTGCATCTGGGAGAAACACGCTTCGAATGTAGGCGAGCAAACACTGGTACTCATCCACGCCGTACTTGTGCGCAAACTGTTTCGCCACGTGGTAATGCTCTTTCTTGGTCGCGAGCTGCAAGATTTTGCGCGTGCGGTACTCTGCGTCCCGTGAAAACTCCTCGAGGTCCAAATCATCGTTGAAAAACGAGTTCATCTCTTCCAGCTCCTGGGTCTTCTTCTGCGAGAGCATCTTTTCTTGGCACCGTTTTGCCAGACGCAAAAACACGTCGCGTGTTTCGTTCTGCCTCTTCGTCAGGGTACTCGTAATCCCGCTTTCATCGCCGAGCTCATCATCACCTTCGGCTTCCGGTTCATAGTTCTTCGACAGGACAAACCGCTTGGTCTCATCGTACGAACGTGCAAACTCTTCAATCTTCTTTCGGTGTCCCTGAAGCTGTTGCGACAGATCCGTGCTGTCATTCAAGTCCTCGCCACTCGCCTGCATGGACGATGCAACCTGGAGCATGAAAAAATGGTGAATTTCGCGAAGGAGAAGCACGTCATTCCCCTGAGTTGGTGCTGCTCCTGCGGGTGAACAAGAAGCGCTTTGCTGGTTTGCCGCTAAGCGCGGAAAAATGTCGTTTTCCCAGAACGCTTCAAGGTCACACGCATCAACAGCAAAATCGTGCCACAGCAGCAAATAGCTGAACCCCAACTGCAAGTACTCGTTCCAATTGTTCTTACTGCTCTCCGCCACAAGATCGTCCTCTGGATGTGCCGACGAAGACAACACAATGGCGTCTTCCAAACAAATTCGAGTCATCTGCTGCACAATCTTTTCCGCTTGTTTCTGGTCATCTTTTCCGTCCGTGCCCGAGCCTTGAGCAACATCGCTCGTGATCATGACGTAGACGAGCTGGAATCCCTTTTGCAGCAGACGTAACAAAAAATTGCGATCGTTCTTCTCTTCCTGCAGCAAATCAATCACGATCTCCAACTCTCTCAGCAGCAACACTTCAGCACCACTGGACTTGAAGTTGCTGCTTTCCTGAGCACGTCGCTGCTCCAAATCTTCCTCGGAGAGTCCTAACTCTGTAGCCAACGCTTGAATAGCTTCCAGCTTTTCCATCCGTGCCATCACGAGGTCCGTGATCGGGTGACCAAACATGCTAGTTGGAGACACATTCGCTGCGCTGAAGACAAGGCGACACAATCGGATTTTCTTCGTCCAAGAGCGAAACGATGATGCGGAAACGAGGTCGAGCACAAGAGACATCAGGTGCTGCAGCTCCACGTCTTCCTCATGATGGCGCTTGCTTGGTTCACGCTCGTGGTGCCCAACTTGAATGTCTTGAACCACCTCCGTAGTTAATCCGTACGCAACGTCAAAGTCCGCGCAATACAATGCTGCATACGCACCTTTCATCGTGATTTGGTGATTGTGGTCATCCACACGAAGCAGTTTTGCCAAATACATCACGGCTTCAAGCGTCTTCGAATTTGGCTCCGCTGAGACGGATACCACTTGCTCTTGGTTGTGCGCTTTCAGCCATTCCCTCGCTCGGGGTGACGCTTTGTAGTTGCTCGGATTGCTCATGAACACTTGAAGAACGACATCAAGACGGCCTTTTGCGTGCCTCAAAGGGCGAATGTCAGCTGGCGAACGCTTAACTGCGCCATATGTCAGCAAGTCGAGTAGCTGACATGCATGCACGAGCTCCGTTTCATGGCGAAGTTGTCTCTCGTATTGAGTCTTCCTGGCTGGATCCTGCTCAAGGGACGGAAATGTTAGCACATGCCGCACAACTTCCATGCATTTCACCGCTGCAAAATGCACTTTCAGGTCATTCTCAGCGGTAAAGTTTCCTTTCAACGCATCGATCCTCGTCTGCACGGCTCGAATCAACACCACGATCGCATGGTGAATCACTTCGTGGTTAGATCCAATCCAGTTCGTAACAAGGTGCTCAGCCGCGTCCAGGTACACGTCGTATTTCAGCAAATGCCTCAGGATGACATCCAGGATCGCCTCCTGACTAATCCGCTCGCCAAACACATGGGTCTTCAGCTTCGTTGCGTCTTGCCACACGGCCATCCACCGTTCTCTCTCGCTGTCATTCGAAGTGCTCGCAGGTTCTTCGCCTCCCGGAAGGCAGAATTGGCACATTCGCTGCAGCAAGTCGTCTGCTGCTGCACCTGTTTCTCCAATTTGTTCCTTTAGTTCGCGTGGAGACGTGCGCACGCCATACTTACTCAGCACGTCCATTGTGACCATGAGATCCTCCATTTCATCAACCTCTACCTGGAGCTGCTCGATTTCCGGCGGATCGTCGTCTTTTCGAATCGGCAGCGATTGGAAAATCACCCAAAGCTGCTCCACAAACGTGCCGTGCTGAGCCGCTGTCATGTCTTCCTCTCTGCCAAAGTAGACCGACGTCGTCGCGGACAATACGACATCGATGGACGTTCGAAGCAGCAAAGCGTCGTTCTGAATCCATCTCTCAAAGAGCGGCATCGACGGGTTACTGTGGTGAATCAGCTGCGCACAAAACTCCAACGCAGTCAGAGACGATCGTTGGGCTAGCGTTCGGCAAAGCAACGACAGCGCGTCGTCGAGCGCATACAGCGAATCACCACGCTGAGCCACAAACACGGCTTGAATACGATCTATCGCATCACCCATGTTGCTTTCCCAGTCACCGATAACACTTGAAATTTGGTCGTTCACACTGAAGCTGGACCACTCGTGAAGCGACAGTAAACAGCAAGTTGGTAGTTGCAAGGGGTAGATGCAGTTGTAAAGCCGTTCGACGTGCTGCTGGAACTCGCGGAACGCAAGTTTTGCATCGCACTCTGGCCATTGGCTGAGGCACTCACTTGCGAGTGTGCTCAGTTCGTGCGCGTGCACCAACTGACCGAACAGAGAATCCAAGTTGAGGACACGCTTCTTGAACCAGAAAACATACTCCTCTTCTCGTTCCTGGTTTCTTTGTCGTGCCTTCAGCTCAAATAGTGCGTACTCACTGGCGTCAAGATCGTTGCTTTTGTTTTCGTCATTGAACTCGATTTCAGCAACTCGCGTTTCACGATCGTCCATGTTATCACTATCGAGCTGTTCAAAGTCGCTGCTCTTCCGTAGAGTGTAGAATTGCCATTCCGAGTGAACTCCAAGAGCTGGGAGTAAGTGGACGTACGTACACGGAGCGATCGATGCTGGAAGAAGCGAAAGGATGTCGAGGCGATGAGGAATAACGTTCCACGTGTTTCGCTTGAACAGGATCGTGAGAGACTCCACGCGCCCTTCACGCGCAAGCTGCTTTGCGATGTTCACAATTGATGCGTCTCGAAAGTGAGTGAAGACGGCTCCATCATAATACTGCTCAGCGACCCGAGCTGGTGGTTCGTTGTCATCTGCGAGCTCAGTACTCTCTAACTCTTCCGCAAGGATCGCTTTCAGCGTGTCAAGGCGGTACAGGTACCGCATAAGTTTCTGTCGTTTGATGTCGATCATTGCCTCTTGGCCACTTGGAACTCCTTCATGGATCGTCTCCAATGCACGCAATCCTGCTCCAAGAATTTCGTTCATGTCAACGTATGAGTCGGACGCAACGATGCTCAAGCATTGGTCAACGACCCAATCTTTGTCTTGGATCAAGTTTAAATGATGAAGCGCTTTGCTGAAACCAGTCCCCGAATACTCGCGCTCCGTCGACAACAGGAGAAAGTGGCTGTCAATAGTCTCCAGCGCCGCCTGATCTCGGAATTGAGTCCAAATCTGGCGATGGATCGTGTCGAGATTGATCACGTCGGCCATACCATACGCTTCCACAACCTCGAGGGCTTGATCATACCGACGAGATGTCATCAGTACGTCTACGAACACTGCGAGTTCCACATTTTGCACCAAATTCACACTCCACGAGTGATTCGCTGAGATTAACTGATACGCCAAGAAATTGTCGCCCGCACCTGATCCGGTCACGAACGTACCAACGGCTTCAAAGGTCCAGTCTTTGTCGAGCAAGGTTGGCGATTGTCGAAAGTGGTACCTCACGGGAAGAATCACGATCGCTGCAGCCACTGCTTGCTTTTCTCCAACTCCATCTTCACTCGCTGCTTCTTGATAGTCATCTCCATGGCGCTGCAGCTCGCCATACACGATTCGTCGATTCTCCAGAATGAACCCGAGAACGTCCGCCGACGCCCAAAACACAGACTGCACGGGAAGACCAACTTGATCTCGCAGGTGAGCACCACTTCCTCTCCCCGTAAGCATGGACAAACTCACCAATTGCCATCCAAGAACGTCACTGCAGGCATCAATCTGGCGGATTGAGACTCGACCTTGGTCATCCAGCATACTCACGAATACAGCATTCGGCGAAAGCGCGAGCTCACGAATAGATCCGCGCAGTACCTGGGTCTCCGTCGCACCGCCACCCAAGAGGAACTGGAAGGGATGGAGCAACGAAGAGCTCTTCTTCACTGGCGTGAGCAGTCCCGTCGTCGATGGAGTGCCGCTGCCACTTCCCGATTCTTCTGCGTCGTCTCCGCCAAGCGCTTGCGACGCATCGCCCCTGCCTAAGACCATCGTGTAGTCCAGCAAGTCACAAAATGGGTCCTTCTCCAGCATCTTCCACACCGACAATGACGACGCGCGGCTTTTGATAAGCGCGTCACTGGGGTTGCTCAGTCCACCGCTGATCACCAGAGTCGCTGCGTTTGACTCGAACGCCACCGCCGTGACGCTAGCATGCCACTCCGTCAGTCGCTTGACGATTTTCATCTGGAACAGTGCCTTCGCGTCGGAAGCTGTGACAGCAGGCGCATCGTTCGCTGTCAGCAACGCGATCTTGGGCACACGTACGTCCACTTGCACGAGCAACCCGTCGTCCGACACGAAGTACACCTGGCTGACCTTGTTATGCGGGAAGAACACGCCCATGATCTGGGGGGATGCCAACCCATTCGCCAGTTGCTTCTTAGCCTTCCAGTCTCTTGTAGGCAAGTAGATCTCCGGGTGCACTTGGATCAAGAGCGGGGAAGACACCGCAGCGTTGCTCTTGTCATCGGTCAGCGCCATCATCCACTCGTGGCACGTGTACACCCACATGCACGCTTCAAACTTATTCTCTCGGTTCGAGATCACGCCGCTGACCACGAGGTATTTCCCATCGGGACTCCACACAAGCGACCATCTCGGAGTCATCGTCGCTTGCGTCTCGCCGTCAATAATGCCTGCCTCCTCCACTTCCGCTTGTACTGATTCTCGGCTTGGCCACAGATCCACCCACAAGGGCTTGGTACCTGAGTTCGCGTCCCCCACTGACGCCGCACTCGAAGACTCTGCCGGCGTCATGTCGGTGTTGAACACAGTGATTCTGGCCCCACTGCCATGCCGACGAGAAAGATCTTTCGCTGAGGTTGCGTCTGCTTCTACCGCCGTGTGGACGAGGAGAATAGCGACGCGCTGAGCCCCAAACGCAGCCACGAGTTTCTGCGCCGACGCGTCTGCGTCTGCGTCTGCGGCGGCCCCGCGTCCCACTTCGCGCGCATCGAGCAGCATGCTTTGGCGCTCATCCGTGAGCGCCTGCCGCGTCATTTTGGTTTACTGTTGCGAAGCGAGCTTTGAGCTCCCAGCACTCGCGGAGCTATTCCCTCTGGTATCCGAACGCAGCGTAACCCGTGCATTATTTTCGATGAATCAATTTATAAATAGTTTAAAATGATAAGAAGAGTCATATGTCGACCAACAGCCTATCATGCATATGACAGTCTATCAAATATAGGAGGTAACAAACACACAATGGGACCAATCTGGCGCAATTACACTCTCCCAATGTGTGCTCTTTCCTTTTTTTTTTTCTAAAATGTTTTAAACACACTGGTTTGATACTCGTCTGCAATGATATATATATATTAAAACAGTACACACACCCAACACCACCAGCCCCAAGCAGCAGAGAAGCTGGTCGACGGAAGACGATGGCGAAGCCGCGGCTGCAGTTCCTGCGGCTGCGCATGCCCATTCAGGAGCAGCTGCGCATCGAAGAGGCGCTCTTCCGTGTGGACAGGCGCCGCAACTGGTTCATCTACAACGAGGAGAAGACGCCCGTGACCATCGTCATGGGCATCTCCGGCAAGCCCGAGCAGCTCCTGCAGCTCGACGCCGTCAAGCGGTACACAAATACCATTGCTTGCGTAAGAAATGCATCCTGACGTTGGGCGCTAATGACCACAGACGTGTATATATATGCGTGCGTGGTTGAGTGTAGAGATGGGATCCCGGTGCTCAAGCGATTCAGCGGCGGAGGCACCGTGATCGTGGACCACAACACCGTGTTCACGACCTTCATCTGCAACGTGGTATGCTGTCTGTATCAACACCAATAAAGAGCGTGTGGCTGGGGAAGAGAAAGGATAACTGAGTCTGTGCGATTCTTGTGCTTCTGTTGTAGGACGCGTTCCCGCACGTGAAGCCGTTTCCGCGCGAGATCATGACCTGGTCGAGTACGTTCTTTTCGCCATTCTTCAACCGCGTGTGCGACAACGGACTCGTACGTAGACGCTTGAAGCTGACAAAACCACCCTACTTTGAAGGGCACTGTGTGCTCACGTCTTCTATCTTGTGTGATCATAATGCAGACGTTTGCGCTTCGTGAAGACGACTACGTGTTTGGCGACCGCAAGTTCGGTGGCAATGCACAGAGTATCTCGAAAGACCGGTGGTTGCACCACACATCATTCTTGTGGGACTTCGACCCGAAAAATATGGAGTACCTGACGAATCCGGCGCGGCAGCCAGCATACCGTCAGAAGCGGTCGCACCTGGAGTTCCTGTGCACGCTCAAGGAAGTGCTCAAGAAAGAGACCGCGAGTCGCGACAAATTCGCAGACGAGCTCCGGTCCGAGCTCGCGACGCAGTTCGTCGTCGAGGACGTCGACATCGCATCCCTCGAGTCGCTCCTGAACCAAGAACATCGTCGAGCGACGAAATTCCTGACTTTGTAAAGAGTGTATAGAAAATGGAAGGCGGGCTTCCACACTAGAGATAGAACTTGCGATGGTGCGTGTGCTCTTCTTGCAGGATGCGTTTGATGATGTCGGTCTCAAGTTCTTAATGGCAACAGGTTGCTTTCACATCTGGTGGTGAAGTGTAAGAAGGTGCCGAGTTCCAAAAACATGATTGTAATTGCAATAATATTGCAACGATCAACTTCTATAATTGTAATCAGTCAAATCTCAGGTGTTGCAATTATTTACACAATACACTGTCGACAGCACTAAGAATTGTGTCGTCGCAGTGACAACATGCTGCTGACATCATTTTTTCGGCTCCGTTCAACGCCATTCACAGCTCAAAGATACAAGCAGCATCTAGCTTACCCTGAGTGGGATCTTATTGCTAGCAACTTGATGTCTCTTGTGGCTACGTACGCTTAAACATTATGCACTGCATTCACTTCTCTGCTGTCTGCCTTGCTGCTGCAATGCCGACGTCCTAGGCGTGATGACTCCTTGTCCACTACATATCAGCCAGCAGTCTGTATGTAGTGAGGTTACAAAGAGAGCATCCGCGCATGGTCACGCCTCCCCAGTCGTCCGACCCGACCAAAGTGGCGACGCGCGTTCCGGAAACCCCATCTCAAAAGAAGATGGGTGAAGCGGCCACATTTATTGCGCCGTAGGTACAGATGACTCTCAGCACTGTGTCACTTCGATCCGTTTTCGTTTACACAGCGGATGACAAGGAGATGGGTCCACGCTGCGGTGATCTGATAATCGCGGAGATTCATCCTGTGGATGGGGCGAAAACGAGTCACGCAAGCTTTCTTCACTCCTCATTTTTTTCGGTACAGTTGGACGAGGACCCAGTGACTGATTGCGCAAATTCATTGACAGACCCGACGAGCTTCATTTTGCTATAGTAGCGTGCGTCAACGGCGAGTCATGACACCTGTTCTTCCACAGATTAGAAGAGATCCTGTATCTTTGATCTTCGAGGATGCGATCTATTGTAGTGTAATGTTACCCCTACTGCCTTGACATCCACCATCTCTATCTGATACTTTGTTCTGCCGCACCAGACAGCGATTTCCCCCTCCTGTACTCCGATGCCTGTTGTGAACAAGTGTTGCAACAAAATCGGATTTGTACAAGCACTCATCCACAACAGACATCGAAGTAGAGAGCATTATTCTACGTCGTCCTCAGCGCGCCTAGATCACTTTATCGCCGAAGACGTAAACGTGACTGAAAACTCTGTGCTAATATGATATATCGTCATGACGCATGTATTTGAACTGAGCGTTAGCTTTAGTGTGCGCCATCCAGGATCTTACAGCGAGGGAATCCTAGGGTCTGCACTTCGAACTCTCGCCCATTAGTGACCTTTCTCCTTTGATTTGCCACTCCTTTCGTCTGCTCAAGACAATAGAATCGTGAGATCAGCGTGCAAATCGTGTGCGATGCAATGGGGTTGGCTGTGTATCCGTCCACAGGTATTATTTTAATATCGGCAAGTCAATATCTGCTTTGATTTGAAAAGTTGTCATTTCTTGAGAGCCAAATCACCACGCTGTGGACCGAGCCAGGTTCGTTCCAGACTTCTGTAGACATAACAGGGTCGGTCAAGATGGTGAGAGGTAACATCCCGAGTCCTGAATCCACTTGCCCTTTTTCAAGCCCCGCGTCCTTCCTCCATCAGATTTCAGAATCAGAAATGGAGCAAACCAAACACTTTCTTTGCATACACAGTAGACGTTTGCAACCACTAGAATCGTTGACTCTGGGTTGAATTCAGCGCATCCCATTTCCACTTATAGATGGATGTCATCGGACGAATTTGTTCGTTTGCAACTCCATCGTAGTCGTTCACATCGACCGCCCTCTTGTCAAGGATAGCAACCGGCAGGCAAGGCAAGCTGGTCCCCACCACACCTCACTTTCCAATTTGCCAAGTTCGCACCACAACACCAGCCAACTCGACAAACATGGTCTTCACCAAGCTCACCGCCGTCCTCGCCCTCGCCGCGATCGCTTCTCTCGCTGAAGCCGCGCCACGCGTCCACCCAGGCGTCCACCGCACCCTCCAACAGCAAGGCACGGTCAACATCATCGTGACCATGAAGGACTCGCCAGATGCTACCATCCAGAGCGTACAGGAAGCCGAGTTCGCCACCCGTGGTCAACAGATCGCCAGCCTCGTGGAGCGCCTCGAGAAGCACAGCGAGGGCTCGCAGGCGTCCATCAAGAGCATCTTGAGCCAGGAGTCGGTCTCGGAGACCCCTCTGTACACGTCGCACGAAAGCTACTGGATCAGCAACCAGATGTACTTCAAGGAAGCGTCGTTCGAGCTCGTGACCAAGCTGGCGGCGTTGCCGGACATCGCTGAAATTCGTGAAGAGCAAGTACTTCCTCGCAAGTTGCCAATCTCGACGTCGACCAACTCGTCGACCTCGGCGCTCGAGGCCACGAATGAGTGGGGTGTGACCAAGATCAACGTTCCTGCAGTCTGGGCTACTGGCAACCGTGGTCAGAACATCGTCGTATCCAGCATTGACAGTGGTGTGCGTGCGACCCACGAAGCGTTGAAGGGCAACTTCCGCAGCACTTTCAGCTGGTACGATCCTGAGAAGAAGGCGACGGCCCCCTACGATGTTGACGGTCATGGCACGCACACCATGGGCACCATCGCGGGTTCTGGCGGTATCGGTGTTGCTCCAGGCGCCACGTGGATCACATGCAAGGGCTGCACCGTTGACAAGAATGGCGAGTCTACGTGCACGGAGTCTGACTTGCTTTCGTGCGCGCAGTGGATCACATGCCCAACGGACCCAACGGGCAAGACCAAGGACTGCTCCAAGGCGCCTCACCTTGTGAGCAACAGCTGGGGTGGAGGTCAAGGCGATAGCTGGTACCAATCCTCTGTTAACGCGTGGCACGCGGCTGGCATCATTCCGATTTTTGCGATCGGTAACGAAGGTCCGGCCTGCACGACCGCCAGCTCCCCTGGTGATTACGCGAACGTCATCTCTGTTGGCGCCACGGACAGCACGGATGGCTTGGCGAGCTTTAGCAGCAAGGGTCCATCGGTGACTGGTTTGTTGAAGCCAGAAGTGTCAGCTCCTGGTGACGAAATTCGTTCGGCCTGGGGCACTGGCGACACTGCGTACAACACCATCTCGGGTACCTCCATGGCCACTCCTCACGTGTCGGGTGTCGTGGCTCTGCTGCTTAACGCGAACCCATCGCTCAAGTTCGCGGACATCAAGCGCATCTTGACCACGACTGTGGACACTGCGACATTGAAATCTGCGCGTCGTACATGCGGTGGTACTCGTGACGGTACTTTCCCGAACAACAACTTTGGTTACGGTCGTGTGAACGCGTTGAAGGCTTTGAACAGCGCGACTGGTGCGCCAGCTCCAGCCCCAACGTCTGCGACCCCTACTGCTGCTCCAACTCCAGTGCCAACTACCCGTGCTCCAACTCCGGTGCCGACCACTCGCGCTCCTACCCCAGCTCCAAATGCGTGCTCTGTGTACACCAACCGCAACGACTGCATGGACGATTTCAACTGCATCTGGCGCTCGTCGTCCCAAACGTGTGTTGTGTGGGTTTAAGTTCGCATATGCTGTATACCGTAGTCTAGTGCGATCATAGTTAGCATTGCTTTGCTGGCATTTACCTCTGTTGCTCCATTTGCACAATGTCAAAATCAATAAAACATCGATGTTCATTTCAACTCGGAAATGGATTGTGGGAATAGATTTTGAATCAAGCAAATCGAGGGAACACCACATCAGAATAAACCTTTACAGGTCAAAGCCCGGTCAGGTCCGTCGTATGGTACGAACAGATCACCAAAACGCGTGGCTTGCCACACAAACCCAACGCCTACCAGCTCTGACGACTCAATCCACGGGTAGCAGCTAGCGCAACTTGCCACTCTTCCTTTAAAGGCGCGGTAAAGAGAAGGTTGAGCACGTCGCTGCACCAGGTGCTGGAAGCAGTGTGTGAACACTGCCGCGCGGACAGTGAGACGTGATCAGAAGTTGACCTGCACAGGATTCTACCTGTATCGCACTAGTATGAGGATGAAGAACATGACCAAACTCAAATTCACTCGTAACATGTATTAGCACGCAATCATGTATAAACGAATGCCGAACAAGCTTAGGCTGAAATGGTCTCGCTCAACTCGAATGGCAGTCTTGAATAGGGGCTTCGAAGATGAATATTTTCTTCCGTGATGATCAGATTCGCGCCGCTTGACTTGTGTTCACTCGCTCCAGCGTGCAGGTCCTCATAGAAAGCTCTGACATTGAACGGCTCACTGGACATCGTCCCCCGCTTCACGATTCTTGAGTGCGCACTTTTTGGAAAGCACATGGTAGGCACAAACCGATTGTGGCAACGTTTGCTTTGATGATGACTCTCTTGATACGCTTACTCGCACTTGGGAATCGACTCTGCAGCTGAAGCTGCCATGTGGGCTTTTTCGAGGTGAGCGCGTGGGGTGGCCAGCGCACCAGCAAGTTCCAAAGATCTGAGAACAGAGAAAACGGTACTGTCGCTTGTCACTGAGATGCGCTGACGAGAAGAGCGAACCCACGGATTTGAAGAGTGGGGAGCGTCGTCTCGCTGACTAGAATTTGATCGCACCAAAGCGAATACACAAATACAGGCAGTTGAAAGCAAGAATGGTGAGTGCTTTTACAGAATATGTATCCTCGTTAGAGCATAGTTGGAGTAACTGATGGCATTCATCGATTACGAGCGCGGCTTTGGTTTGAGTAAGCTGATGATAATCGCGTTTTCTCCTGAGTACTCTCGCTTGCCCATCTTGTCCCCTCCCCCTACTCGTTCCATGTGAGTGCCACCCTGGACCAAAGTGAATCAGATACCCAAATGCCTATTTCGTTGCACGAGTTCGCGCAATCGTAGGATGTGTCCTGTTGCTTGTTTATCAACGCAACGCAAACCAGAACGAAACAAAAAGAAAACCCCGGTTGCGTCTAAAGCATACCGCTAGCTTAAATGTTGCTTCATCCAACACAAAGACTGCAAATGCCTCCGAATCTCTCATTGACACTCACAGTCATTTGCATGAAGCATGAGCATTTCTGATATCTACTAAGCTCAGAAATACTGATACTCAGTGAGAAACATAGCGCCATACGTGTGTAAGACATGGCACCAATGCCATTCTCCAGTGTTTGCTTTTACGCTGTAGAGCAAATCAGCCAGAGGATGACATGAATATGCCACATCAGTTTTACAACAACTTGCTTATGATATCCTCAATATTGTGTCAGAGCCAATGTGTTGGGTGCATGAAATCACAAAAAAATACAATGTCTCGGTAGAACCGAGCGATCGCATCGCCAAATGAAATGCATTGCGTCTTATTCTACAGTGTCCAGTACTGTAAAGCAACTTGAAGACGACATTGATGCCGCGTCTGCGTCGACTACATCAAGGGCGAGATCTTTAGGATCTCTGGATCTGTCCGATCTTTGGATGACAAGGGTGTCACGTCATTACCAGTAAACGAAGAGATGGACATGTTTCAAAGAGATTATCAGAAATTGAGTGCCACTCTCGTGACATAGCCGTTTCAGGCGTCAAGCGAACCCATCACATTGCTCGAACAAAAAAGCGCGGCGAAGACGAATTCATCTGCTCGGTAATAAGTACAGTTCCGTAGCAAGTTGCAATCAGTGCGGAATTGCGCAGCGTTAATTTTGGAATTAATTAATTCAGCAACAGGTGTGCAACCCCATTCCATCCCTATTAAAATACGCACTTTAGTCGCTGCTGATGAGCAGCCCATTCACCACAGCGTAGTCACGACACCGTAGCTTCATAATATAGCGTGCAGTCAAATCGGTTAGTAGTGCATCTAAACTGTACTATTTGCTTGCCCAAACCTGGATTCGAGCACGGGTTTGCATGCTTATTTTTCTACTCGAGATGTTTCTAGATCACTACGAATCAACTCTTCTAAAGGAGCGACTTCATTACTCAACTGAGCGCCTACAGTAAAACATGGGTGGCATACACTCGTTGCAGACTTCAACGATCCAAACAAAAGCCTCAAGACATGTATCGGAATCAGACGCAAGACGTTGCACATGGAGATATGAGAGTGCAAATCTGCACAGAGCCAAGACAATTTTGGGAGTGAGGGTGCACGCAGGAAATGGACGACAGCGTCTCCCCTTCTCCAAACACGACAATAAGCAAACAAAGACACCAGAGCGCTTGCTTCTACAAACCACCTACTCCCCCGAGTTTGGGTGTTTAAAAACAGCAGACAAACGCCAACGCTCACTTTCCAATTTGCCAAGTTCGCACCACAACACCAGCCAACTCGACAAACATGGTCTTCACCAAGCTCACCGCCGTCCTCGCCCTCGCCGCGATCGCTTCTCTCGCTGAAGCCGCGCCACGCGTCCACCCAGGCGTCCACCGCACCCTCCAACAGCAAGGCACGGTCAACATCATCGTGACCATGAAGGACTCGCCAGATGCTACCATCCAGAGCGTACAGGAAGCCGAGTTCGCCACCCGTGGTCAACAGATCGCCAGCCTCGTGGAGCGCCTCGAGAAGCACAGCGAGGGCTCGCAGGCGTCCATCAAGAGCATCTTGAGCCAGGAGTCGGTCTCGGAGACCCCTCTGTACACGTCGCACGAAAGCTACTGGATCAGCAACCAGATGTACTTCAAGGAAGCGTCGTTCGAGCTCGTGACCAAGCTGGCGGCGTTGCCGGACATCGCTGAAATTCGTGAAGAGCAAGTGCTTCCTCACGACTTGCCAATCTCGACGTCGACCAACTCGTCGACCTCGGCGCTCGAGGCCACGAATGAGTGGGGTGTGACCAAGATCAACGCCCCTGCAGTCTGGGCTACTGGCAACCGTGGTCAGAACATCGTCGTATCCAGCATTGACAGTGGTGTGCGTGCGACCCACGAAGCGTTGAAGGGCAACTTCCGCAGCACTTTCAGCTGGTACGATCCTGAGAGAAAGGCGGCGACCCCCTACGCTGCCGATGGCCATGGTACGCACACCATGGGCACCATCGCGGGTTCTGGCGGTATCGGTGTTGCTCCAGGCGCCACGTGGATCACATGCAAGGGCTGCACCGTCAACAGCGTCGGAAAATCGACGTGCACGGAGTCTGACTTGCTTTCGTGCGCGCAGTGGATCACATGCCCAACGGACCCAACGGGCAAGACCAAGGACTGCTCCAAGGCGCCTCACCTTGTGAGCAACAGCTGGGGTGGAGGTCAAGGCGATAGCTGGTACCAATCCTCTGTTAACGCGTGGCACGCGGCTGGCATCATTCCGATTTTTGCGATCGGTAACTCAGGTCCAGCCTGCACGACCGCCAACTCTCCAGGTGATTACGCGAACGTCATCTCTGTTGGCAACACGGACAGCACGGATGGCTTGGCTACTTCCAGCAGCAAGGGTCCATCGGTGACTGGTTTGTTGAAGCCAGAAGTGTCAGCTCCTGGTAGCTTAGTCCGCTCGGCCTGGAGCACTGGCGACACTGCGTACAACACCATCACGGGTACCTCCATGGCTGCTCCTCACGTGTCGGGTATCGTGGCTCTGCTGCTTAACGCGAACCCATCGCTCAAGTTCGCGGACATCAAGCGCATCTTGACCACGACTGTGGACACTGCGACATTGAAGTCTGCGGGTCGTACGTGCGGTGGTACTCGTGACGGTACTTTCCCGAACAACAACTTCGGTTACGGTCGTGTGAACGCGTTGAAGGCTCTCAACAGCGCTGGTTCCGCTTAGATTGCGGCTCAATAGGCCGCGCCAACGCTGACAATTCTTGAATTGACTTCGAAGCCACTCATCAGTGCATAAATTCAATAACTGGATGACTGGGTGGTCGTGTTGGCTGCAATTGTCGATCTCCTTTTAGACCTATGAGAGGGTCGAAGTTGAGATAGTAAACACAATAAATACAAATATTGTTGTCATGGTCAAGGATATCATCATATCATGCTCAAGCTGCAAAACTCGTAACAGTAGTCGGAAAAAGAGCAGAAACCTCCGCGAGTGGCAAATTTTACTGTCAAAATGTCGGGGTGTTCAATTGCGTTAATTTCCCCCATTTTCAACTACTGTAAAACCTCTGATACATGCTCTGGAATGTCGTCCGGTTTGTCACTTTCGATCTAGCCTTCTACAGGACAGACAGCCTTGGTACCAGCTGTTTGTGTCGGTTCACGGCTCTTTACAACAGGATGCGGATTCTTGAGAAACCAAAAAAGGCGAACGACAATTACCCAACACTCAATGGAGAAGAAGCGGACGCGCTGGTAGACCTTTTTCGTCTACTGGCAATTGAAAAGGGGAAATCCTTTCCGGAGTGGAAGCGGACGATCCAAGATTTATGCAAGGATATGCACCGGTCATCGTGGACAGTGGTAGCGCTTATCCAAAAGAGAATTGACCAGAACAGGCTTGCAGAAGAAACCAAGGCTTCGCCATGGGGTTCGCAATCGAGCACCAACAGTCAAACAAAAGCCAAAGAGCAAGGCACCCAACCCTTCACCTTCATATCGGACAAATACTTGGAGGAGGAACAAAGCAACATGATCCGACACTGCAAGCAAAAGTTCGAGTACTCACTAACCCTGTGTCAGCCGACAACGATGGAATGGGAAATCATGCTAGCGATCGTGGAAGGAGAACTCCTGATTCGACATCTGCCTCAATTCCTACGGCGAGTGTGTGATGGGGACACCCTTTTCCGCTTCCAGAACACCATCGCAGCTCAGGTGGAAGGAGAGTTGGTCGGCAAATTATCGGATGCAACGCAAGTTTACAAAGACCATCAATCGACCGGACGAGTCGTGGAAGCCATCTTCCAAGCAGCGAGATACCGAAATGACGGCAAAATGGAAGAGACAATGGCGATGCTGAAAGACCTCAAAGCCGCGGAATATAATGACAGCACTCACTCTCCACTTCTTTTCCTTTGACAGGAGCGCAGCGACGAAATGAGACAAAATGACGATCCCCTTCCGACGCCAATTGGTGCAGCTCATATCCGCGCACCAGACGGAGACAACCGGAGAGCGACCGGAGGCAAACAACGTTTGGAACAGGCAATTGGGAGCGGACGGGCTACAGAATGCAGAATCTAGATCCAGGTACAAAATTCAGCTTTTGAACACTGCTCGCTCGATGAATATGGCTTTGTTTTTAGAATACTTGAAGCAGACGACAGGCAAGCGATTCTACGCCTACCCACTCGATGAGTACGGTCCAAGATCCCACCAATCGCAGTTGTGGGAGGTGCTCTTTGAAGACGAATTGTGTCCAAAAGCGCTTATCGATGTCAGAAGAATTATTTGGCGAGGGCAAACGATCACCCTTCACCACGCTTCCAAGCATCGAATGGCTCCTTGTTTAATCTGCGGGGCAGCGGGACATTTCGCGCGAGCATGTAAGGCAATGGAAGAGGAACTAAAAACTAACAACTGCATTTACGCAGACGACGAGATCGTGAGTAAACTTCCGAGAAAGCCAGCCACTTTCGCCAGGCAGCGGAAATTAAAGAGTCGGTCTCAGACAGCATCGACAAACAGAAACAGCCGCTTCAACCAGCAGCAGAGATTCCTCACGCCAGTGAGGAAAACAAGCCGAGCGAGAACGCGAATCCCGTGACACCTGACGAGACCAACACGTCCAGCCCACAACCGAACTCCAACCCAAAAAATCTAACAAAAAATGCACCGTTTACAGTGGGAACAGGAACTCCAGTACAACAAACCAGCAAACACAAAGAACAGGCGAAGACGAAACCAAACGGCGGAGTAGCGAATGCAAAAGGACACGCGCCAAAGACAAGCCAGAAAAATGGACCAAGACAAATTTCCAAGGATGACATCCGGTGGGTAAAAGAACTGATGCGCTTTCGACGAGATATGGAAGAGCTAATGAAGGCGCACGTGGAAAGACAAGCTGAACTCAACCCGAATCGCAACGACATCATGGGCTGGGATGAGGAGTACACGCTTCAAGACGTGATGGACGCCAACAGCCTGGCAGAAGCAACAACACCACCTACCAGAAATTGCCAATTTTATGCAGTGGCGGAAGCGATGCTCCAAATCGCGCATTACAACATGGCCAATGAGAAGCTGCTCGAGGCAACAGCGAGCAGAATCAAGCAAGGCATGAACGCGGCCGCACGTCTCAACTTCGATCTCGAATATCCTGAAGGAACGCATTTGGGGAAACTCGAAGCACTGGGGAGAAGGGATCGAAAAATGAGCCCAAAAGAAAGGAAAGCAGATGTTCTCGACTATTTCAATGATATCGCAAGTAGCCCTCCAGCCGATCGTCCACGCTGCCAGGGTCCATGTGGGGTGGACCAGAGTCCTTGCGGATGGCTGCCAAGGCTTTGCAGAGAAAAATCTTCGTGCTCATCGAGACAACGTACGGAAACCGAAAAGGGTTTGCAATTTACAAGCCGCAATCCAGAGTCCACGCAGGAAGCCAATTTTTGTCAGCCAAAGAGCATGCGTGCACGGGAAACAATGGGAAGACGAGCTTCGTCAGGACAGAATCGAAGCAGAGGCCACGAGCAGTCCGCTACCAATCGTGATGAAATTTGCCAATGAACACTACAACAGTCTGCATTTCAGAACCCTTAACGAACCATCGTCACTGGCGAATATGACGAGCTCATCTTTAGCGAAGCATCTCCAAGGATCCGAAAGGAACAAGACAGAGTTCAAGACTAACCGATCCGGCCAATTTGACTCCGAACCAGTTACAGAGGACCCAATGGAGGACAGCGACAATTCCAGTTTGGAAGAGCTAGTGTGGACTCCACCGCTGGAGGAGCGAGAGAAATTTGAGCCAAACCAGCTCAACGGACATCACGGCTGGTCGTTCGCATCTCAGGAGAATCAGCTTGTGGTATATCACTCGCCCACAACCGAGTTACCTCCACAACCCAGGAAGCGAGATAGAGACGAAACCCTGATGCTCACAGCGAAAGATGGCGACGTCACGATAAACCTGAACAGCCCCAATGTCCCCCTCAAGAAAACCAAAACGCTCTCGAGACGATTGGCGATCGAAGGAGACTCCATGCAGAAACCCAGAGACCTCGAGCGCATGCTGCAGGAGCATTGGGAAGGGTTCCAGGAGCAATGGAAAGAAGAAACCAAATGTCCCTTTCCTCTGCTCTCGTCCAATCATGATGTATGGACGCAGGCAGCTCTCAATGAATGGGAGCGAATGATAGCAATGTTGAAGACGTCGCCAGGACCGCACCATGTGCTGAACCACCTCAGAGGGCCAACGCTAGTGGACTTGGCACAAGTTCTGCGCGAACAGGTGATTGAGGAAGGACTCAAGCATCTTTCATACCGCACCGATCAGGCAGAAACCAGGGTATGGATTACACGTTGGTTTGACAGGATGGCAACGGCAACCACGAATCAACAACGGGCGGCACTACTCAATTCCAAGGAAGACTGGTCGAAGCTAGGAAGAATGAAGTACGGTGGTCTCGAAGTTCTGCGACTTCGTCACCCGACCCAGCAAGAGAAGCTAAGCCGCTACACCATCTGCACAGTGGTGTATGAGGAGGAGCTGCAGACGTTCAGGTCTAGCGACGCCGAAGACCCAGACAACCTGTACGAGGCGATTGAAGACTTCTGTACGATGTTGAAGCAAACTAGAGAACTCAAAGCAGCCTTCAAGAGCGGAGAGGAGCTCAGCGAGTGGTCAGCACTATCGGTGATCATGGCTCAAGTCACCATGGAAGCGGACTCGGTCCAGCCCTCAAGGTACTAAAGGCGCGACACCAACAGGTAACCAAGATGGCAGTAGCCCAGGTACAGAAATGTACGCCGCGCTGCATGCCCTCAAGAATGCATTTTACAAAAACCGAAAAAAAGGGAAAAAGAAAGAACGAACAAAATGGTTGGAGGATCTCAAGGGGGCACTAACCACAGAAAAGTATGATATCATTTATTTACAGGAAACGAGGATCACCACAGCCAAAGAAAAACGCAGACTCCGACATTACTGGAACCGAATATGGGGGATTACAAACCTGAACGAATCAACGTCCTTTTGGTCCATCCATCCAGACGCGACCGGCGGAGTTGCAATACTCACAAATCCGAAGACAATTAGCAAAACACAACTGATCGAGGAATCCAAGTGGACAAATCGCATAGTCGCTATCAAGTCCAAGGGAGTGGTGTGGATTAATGTGTACGCACCCAACAAGAAATCAGAGCGAGAACAATTCTTCCGACGCCTAAACGAGGAGTTTCGGACTCATCGTGCAGCAGCAGTGCTCGGAGGTGACTTCAATTGTGCGCTCGACAAGCAACAGGACCGGTACCAAAGAGGAGTTCTGCTACCGATGCAATGCGGAAGTGCAGAACTGAGGAGATTAGTGACGGAGTGGAACATACACGACGCACGGGAGCTAGTGGAGGATCCGGAGTGGCCAGTGCAGCGGGAACTGACGGAGCATTTCACATACTGGAGAAAAAACTCAGCCAGTCGACTTGACCGATTCTATATCGCAGGAAATCTGGGCAGCGCCGTGCAATAGGAGGCCATAGAGCTACCCAAGCGCTACTCGGACCACCAAGCAGTGGTGCTGCATATGGAATGGACGAGCCAACCGCAGAGATCAAGGAAAGTGAACAAGTGCAGGTACCCGATACGAACCTCGCGTCCTGACTTGGTGCGGACTGGAGTGCAACAGGCAATCGTTCACGAGCTGGAGCTGATGCAGAGTGAAGGTCCAATCGAGCGGAGCCACCTGAAGAAGCGTATCTTCAAAGCAATACTGAGAGTAAGTCGAGCAGAGAAGCGGCAAGTACGAAGATACCAGCAAAAGTTGGAGGATCAGCAGCACCAACCGGCAACCCGCTCAAGGCGTCAGCTGATCGAAGAACAAGCAAACGCGGCAAGAGAGGCAGCAGAGTTTAAATTCGGTAAGTATATGCAAGCAACGCAGGGGGATGTTCGTCACTTCTTTCGGAGGATCGCCAACTGGCAGCGGGATCAAACAATTTCGCGATTGGAACCGACCTCCGGAAGGTACCACCCACCAAACGTGAGTCTAGCGGACATCATGGGGGCAGAGTGGCACCAAATCACCGGCCAGAGCCATGCTACGGTCCTTCCGTACAAGGCTGAACTGCGATTCGATGCACTGGTGTACATTCCGGAAACTCGGAAAGTCACGGAAGCGCAAAACCAAGACTTGATGGCACCCATTACTGAAAAAGAAGTACGAGAGGCAATCGCGGCTTTACATCGGCATAAGGCAGGTGGCGTGGAGAGTCTGAACAACGGCTTCTACAAGGATTGCGAGGACGTGATGGTCGACGTTTTGGTGCGGGAATTCAACAACATCCAACGCGGAGCACCCATGCCAAGATCATTCGGTCAAGGAATCGTTATTCCGTTGCGCAAGAAAGGAGATTCGCCAAATCCCCTCGATTACAGACCAATCGCTCTGCTTACGACCACATACAAGTAGTTTGCAAAAGTCCTAGCAAAAAAGCTGCAAGACATCCTTCTGGGGGTCATCGGGGAAGCACAACAAGGCTTCGTACGCGACCGACTGATGGAGAACGCGATCCTCATCATGCAAGCCGCGTTGGATAAAGCGTACCACAACGGCGCTGAAGGGACCGATGGCGCTCCGGGAATTGCGATGCTTGACTTCATGAAGGCTTACGACACATTGGACAGAGACTTTCTGTATCTTGTGTTGAGCAAGTTCGGCTTTGGGCGACAATTTGTGGATTTAGTACGTCGAATGCACTCGGACACTACAGCGAAGTACCTGGTGAACGGTGAACTGTCGAGAGAATGGGAGGTCAAGTCGGGCATTCGTCAAGGTTGCCCCCTGGCCCCTCTACTGTTTATCGTTGCCGCGGAGATTCTCGCACTGGCAGTACAACAAGACCCCCATCAGGAAGGAACTCGTGCAACCAGATCTGGAGCAGAACCCCATCTTATTTCGACCTTCGTCGACGACTCTGCCGTCTTTTTGTAACAAGGGAAACAGCTGCCTCGACTGATGCAGCTGCTGTCCGAGTTCGGCCGGCAATCATGTCTGCACGTGCAACCAACGAAAAGCAGCTACATCTGTCTCAACACAGGAGTAGTCCAAGAACAAAGATGCGGCATTCCAATCCTGAAGCATGGAGAGACGGTGAGGTACCTTGGCATCCAAATAGGTACCGGGAACATCACACAAGCTAATTGGGAGGACCGCCTGCAAAAGCTCCGAACCAGATTGATCATCGCAGCCAAAGTCTCCAACAGTGTGGTGGGGAGAGTGCTTCTACTGAATTCGGTCTTGCTGCCGTCGATTCTGTTCACTGCCGGCTACATCAAGCCCCCAGCGAAAGTTGTGGACCAGCTAGTGAATCTACAAAAGCAATTTTTGTGGAAATCGACACTCGGCACAGACGGCACGAGGCACAAGGTGAGTCCTTCCCTGCTCTACCTGCCGGTCAAGGAAGGAGGCATAGGGTCTCTATTCAATACCTCTTGCAATAAAGCGACAAGCGATGCGGCGGACAACTCGGTGGCTACAGTGAGTGCGAGACAAGTATACAGAAGCTTGGCATGAACAGGTTCATCAGGACAAAAGTCAAAACTGGGGATGCTGCGCGATTTCACCTAAGGAGCGAAGCCAGCACGCATAGACAAGGCTGTACCAGACGAACAATATCCACAGGCTCGAGTGGGAGTATCTCTGTGAAGACCTGGTGGCTGCAGAGGGACGCAATATCGCGTGGAAAGACGATCTGAAGCGGCTAATGGAATCCTTGCTACCGACCCTGGACCTCGAGTGGAGATCAGACGGACGTGTAGGTGTGTATTTTGGGAGAAAACCTGAGCAGACTATTCATCAACTATCGGAAGAGACTCGAGCGTTCTGGTCATCCTTTCAGTGGAACGACAACCCCTGGATACTCGACAGTCAAGGCGAGCAGTACACGGTCAAAACGGTTCCTTTCCTGAAGGAATGCAATTTGGCCAGCTTCAACGTGAGACGGGAAGAAGAGCGAGTGCTCTCCGTGCGGCTACCAACCATGACGGCGACTCTCACGTCCAAACGAATGACTACCCTGCGGAAAATCGTAACCAGCATCATTCTATGCTCACCGGAGATAGAAATCGATGCAGGCAACCAGCTAAACAGTCAGCAGGAGCCGTGGAGCAGGAAACGCACAAAACGAGAGTACAAGTGGATCAGCAACGGCATGGGAACCATCACCGCGGTGCCAGTATCGGAGAAGAGCCACACGGACTACTATGAAGTCAAGTTGGAAGTCTTCGGAGATAGCCAAATGATTATCGCATCCCAGAACGGGTTCTCCTTAATACGCCAGACCAAGTTGCAGCCACTAGCAGTTCGGGTAGATCAAATCATCGCCAACTTTGCGTGGACCTCCTGGAATCACACAAAACGAGAACAAAACAAAATGGCCGATCTTCTCGCCAACATGGCAATGAACTCCAAGACAGCGAAGATACTCACCGACGAATCGCGGGGAAATGATCAAGTTCTTCTGTCCCAAGTCGCAGCTCTACTCGACAATGATATCGGTGCCACACCGTCAAAACTTAGAAACACCTCGCTGACAGCAGTGTTAACGAGACTCAGGAATTCTTAAACTGTATGCAGATCATAAGTTAAATAGAATTACCTTCTCTCTCTCTATTGTCCGGTTTATCACGTCGCACTTTCTGTGGTCGTCAAGGTCCGACCCCCACTTAAGGTAGAGACCTCACCCATTATGGAAGCAGGCACTCGAGGGTGAATGCCATAGTTCACATAAAATGAAGAGTGACCTGTCGAGACATGCATGGAGTTGTTCAACGCAAACTCGGCGAGAGGGAGAAATTCACTCCACTCTTTGAAAGACGTTGCGTAGCTGCGCAACACGTCTTCCAGGACGCGATTCACTCGCTCTGTTTGACCGTCCGTTTCAGGGTGTGCCGCTGTTGACATGGACAACTTGGTGTCCAGAAGTCCGAGCAGTGCACGCCAGAACTTGGACGTGAAACGGGTGTCACGGTCAGACACGATCTCGACTGGTAGTCCGTGCAGACGGAATACGACGTTTACAAAGACCTTGGCAGTCTTCTCAGCAGAGATCTTGTCCGAAACAGGCGCAAGATGAACCATCTTGCTGAATCGGTCCACAAACACAAGGATGCATTGCGTCCATGTGTGTCTCTTGGAAGTCCGAATATGAAATCCATACTCACAGACTTCCAACTCTCCGATGGGACAGCCAATGAACGAAGTGGTGCCTGCGTGGAACCAGAAGGTTTCACTCGTTGGCAGATCTCGCAAGTCCTCACATACTTGCGAACCCACTTGTACATGTGTGGCCAGTAGTAATCCCGGGAAAGACTGAGAAACGTTTTCTCACGTCCGAGATGGCCACCAGAAGGACTGTCATGGTACTCATACAAGAGTCGATGACGCAGACCTTCGTCGTTGGGAACAACAACCCTTGCTGTATCCCCTTGTTCGACCGCATAGTACAACAACCTATTGTGTACTCGAAAGCGGTGAACTCGCGATCTTGTGCGCGACGGAAGACCTTGCAGTGCTTTGTCGGAAGGGTCCTTGAAGTACTTCAACAAGTCCCGACATGTTTCGTCAGACTTGTACCCTTCGACGATCTCTTCTCGCACTGTAGTCGCAGCTCGCACCGCGATCGCTTGAACATCTTCACAGAGTCGACACGCTCCGTCCGTGTCTTCACTCTTGGTCTTCGGATCGTAATTCGGACGTCTTGACAGCGCATCGGCTAAGATGTTCGTCTCGCCTGGCTTGTAGTGCACAACAAAGTTGTACTCTGCAAAGAAGGAGAACCATCTCGCCATTCTTTGCGACAAATGAGGAGTCTTCACTGCTGTACGCAGAGATGCGTGGTCAGTGTAGATCGCAAAGCGCTCCTCTCCAAGCAGATACACACGGAACTTGACCAAAGAATACTTCATCGCCAGAAGTTCCTTGTCATGAACTGGGCAGTTCCGCTCTGCGGGTCGGAGTTGTCGTGACTGATACGACACAACTCGCTCGTGACCCTCATCATCGTGTTGCATCAATGCGCAACCGATGGCATAGTCGCTCGCATCACAGACGATGTGGAACGGCTTGTCGTGGTTTGGCAGAGCCAACACAGGAGCTTCTCGAAGACTCCTTTTGACTTCTTCGAATGCTGTCTGATGGTCTTTCGACCACTTCCACTCAACGTCTTTCTTCAAGAGCTGTGTGAGGGGTTGCACCAACGCTGCATAATTGCGCGTATACTTGTGCAAGTAGTTGGCTAGACCCAACCATTGTCGCAGCTGTTTGACGTTCTGAGGCACTGGCCAATCGTCAATAGCCTTGACCTTCTCCGGATCGACTCGAACACCGCTCTTGCCCACAAAACAACCGAGAACAGGGATCTCGGGGGCGAAGAACATGCACTTCTTCGAGTTAGCGTAGAGTTTGTTCTCGCGCATAACCTGGAAAACTTGACGAAGATGATCAAGATGAACATCGACATCAGACTTCCCATTCGCGGCCTTACTATGAACGAAAATATCGTCAAAGTAACTTGGTGCAAATGTTCGCAGAGGACGAAGAACGTTCGTGACCATTCGATTGAAGGTCGCAGGAGCATTCTTCAGTCCCTGTGGCATCACTAACCATTCCCACAGCATACCACTCGGGGTACTCACTGTGGTTAGTGGAACATCGTCTTCGCGCATTCGGATCTGATAGAACCCATCTTTCAGATCGATAGCACTAAAGACGGTGCTGCCAACCATTCCATCAAGGATCATGTCCTTGCGTGGAACCGGAGTCTGAGTCGGAATTGTCGCGTCGTTCAGCTTGTTGAGAGCGTGAACAATGCGCCAACCTCCAGTTGCCTTCTTCACACAGAAAGTGGGGCTGCAATGCGGAGACTTGCTCTCCCGCACATGACCAGCCTTAGCACGTTGAGCAAAGAACTCGTCGATTGCCTCGACTTGTTCCTTTGGCAACGGCCACCGCCTTGTGATGCAGTACTTCGTGCCAGGAAGTACATCAATCTCATGACGAATGCCTCTGTCGAATGGCAATTCGTCCGGCACCTTGTCAGGGAAAATGTCTTCAAATTCCCTGGCAAGCGCATACACGGGGTTCTTCTTAAGAGCGTCCCACGACTGCTCCTCGAACCTTTCCTTCCGTGTCTTTTCGTCCAACACATCTGCATCCGCACTTGATGCTGTGTTGACGAAGCCTTCGTCGACCATTTCGACGATCACACACACCTGCGCAATATCGCCTCTCGATAGGCTGCGCTCCAGTGTCTTCTTGCTCATCGATGGCAAGGAAATCAACTCTTCGACTGAACTTGGAGGATTTTCAATCTTCACGTGGTGGATTACATCCACGCCACCTTCTTCACTGTAGACCGCGATATTCACTAACTCGCTTGGAATGTCTTGTGCTTGGACACTCCCTTCGTCATCACCACTTGTACCTTGATCAGGGGAACTCAAAACTCTTGGCGAAAAACTTCTCTTGCTGGTCTTCTCCTTGCCTTGGGAAGGGTGTCTGTTCCACTTCCATTCACTCTTGTCAACGCCATCGCGAACCTTCTCGTCGTCGATGGCAAAGGAGACAGTCTTTTTCTGGCGCCTGACTGCTCCACCTCCGTTCGTCGTCTTCAAAATGGGTACCACTTGTGAACATGGGGGGCCATCGCATACCGCAATGCCACAAGGGCCATCTGGGACCTCTTCCACAGATGTGTACACCCATACCACTTCATCCGTTGTTGTGCAGCACAAGTCAACATCGCGTGACTTGTCAACGGAGATCTTCATATTCATCCAGTCAATGCTAGGTTGATAACGCTTCAACCATGGCATTCCCAGGATGATGTCAAACTTGTCATCGAGGTCGAGTAAAATGAACTCGTCTTCACCTCGGAAATCTTCACACTTGATTGCCAAACGCACCACGCGCTTCGGCATCTTCACAGTTGACCCATTTGCCAACCGGACGATCATTGTCTTCTCTTCGTTCGCATCAGGCACGAAGACACCATGCCTGACGACCACTTCATTTCGAACAAAGTTGCTCGACGCACCAGTGCCAACCAAAGCTCGTAGAGGCGTTGCAATACCGTCTACATGAACTTTGTGAACGATCAAACTTGACGTTTGACTGACACTCTTCTCACTCATAGTGGAAACTGCATGTGCTTGATGCACATAGGGGCCAGAGTCCTGTGTCTCCACAACGTCCACAGTCCTCTTTTCCGGGCCAGTAGGAGGCCCCACCCCTACTGTCCATTCCCGTTTTTTGGCCCAGGTGACCGCTCGAACCGACGACCGTAAGAACGATCGTGGCTGTTCGAACGAGCACCCTGTGTCGTTTGCCGACCCGGCAAAGACACCTTGCAGTTCCGAGCAATGTGACCCGGCTTCCCGCAACGAAAACACTTCCCATCGTTGCGAGGACGCTCATTTCCAGGCGTGGAAGTGTACGAGATGTCCATGGGCTCGGGACCATCATGCACGGCATTTGATTGCCGCATTGGTCTCGACGCAAAGCCATGGAACTTCGCTTGCTTGATGCTGAACTCTTCTTGCATTGCGCGCTCAATGGCTTCGTCCAGCGTCTTGGGGTACTCGCGGAACAATCGGTTCCGAATCGGACCATCGTTCAGACCCGTCATGAACGTCACGACTTGCGTCGGAACGTCAATCGGCTCGTCAACGATGCTCGACACCAAGTAACGAGCACGTTGTGCATACGAGTGAAGGTCGAAACGGCCTTGACGAAGCTTGAGGAACTCGACGCACGCACGGAACTCACTCTGTGGAGATTCAAACGCCTTCTTGAGTTCGGTCTTGAAGTGGTCGTAGCTGGGGAAGCAGTTTAGATCGGCTAAACGCTTACCATACGCCCAGCTCTTCGCACGACCCGCAAGGTTGGACATCGCGAACAACACTTGCTGCGAAGGGTCTCGCAGTTGTCTTGCAGCGATGGCTGCATCCAACTCGACGAACCATCGTGGGAGAGGTTCGTTCTCTCCGCCGCGATGCGGAGAGACGTCAAGCTTCAGTGGCACCGTCCTGAGTGAGGAAATAGGGGTTGCGACCTGCTTCCGGGAGGACATGATTTCGTGGTGCATGAAGCTGACCACCGCATTCTTCTGGTCCTCCGGAGACGCCGATCAAAGCAGACTGACCACAGCAGCCTCTCCGATGACATCTCGCATGCGCTCAAGCGCCATCCACTCATGAGAAGACAAATGAGGGAAACCATCAATAGTCAACTCGACAGTTCCCGGTACTGCTGGACCGAGTGGGGTTCCTGTAGCGTCCATGTCTCAGACAAGGATGCTCGCAGGGTCTTGGACAGGAATGCTCGACGTGCTTCAAGCCGCGTCGTCAAACCTCTTCACTTCACTGGGTCGTTGGAAGGACCGCTCGAAGTGCTACCAGGTGTAAGAGGGCGCTGTTAACAACAGTCCCTCAAATACGGCACACACGCTTGTGCCAGAGGAAGCGATCTCCCGACTCGGAGGGAGGAAGAGGACATGAGGGCTTGAGGGTAAAATTGCAACCGAATTAAATGTAGTTATGGTTCCTGTCGCTACTTACAAATGAACCACAAGGGATCCTAGAGGTTTTATAACTAAAACCTCAACATACACAATAAAACCTATGAATCTGATATATAAAACCTTGGGTACACTGAGGTTGAACCTACGGGATCTTCTAGAAGCTTGAACTTCAAGTCTTGTATAAAATCCCTGCAAAGTGATTGGCTCGCGCCACTCACTCCAGGTGGCAGAGACACGTCGGTCTCGTCGCCAGCCCAGTTTCCCAAGCAGGAACCATCACTCAGTACTTGATTAGTACATGGATGTCATTGCTCAGTACTGATTAGTACATGAGAACAACATTCTGCACTGATCAGCACAGAGAACACTCGTGACGTCATCGAATGACGTCACACGTGCATGTGGGGACTGTATTACTGTAATCCCTTTGTCATTTGTGTCTCCGCAATGCACGCTGAAGGTGGTGTGTGGCACACTAGATCTGGGAACAGATCCACCTTCATGTAATGGCTGGTTATGGCCCATTACAACAAAGAGCTGTCTCGCTGCTCGACAAAAGGTGGACGCCCAACCAGTTCGTGCGTCGGCTTTTTACATTCTGATTTGTTTCCCCCCTGCGCAAGTATGAAGGATCAATGTACGGTTCCTGAATTTCGTTCATGGTAAATGCAATAGACGAACCCATGTAACAAGGTACTGTCCGCACCGCAACTCTGCCTTGTCATGTGTTCGACAGGCATGCAAAACGCAAGTACAGGCACACCCTCGCACTGCGACCGACGCCACGCTTCTCCACTCTCTCTCGTTGTCGTTGATCCCTAACACTGGACACACACGTTACACAATAGCATTTAACAAACGCATGCGTGAAAAATATCACAGCCTCCCTTACCTTCTTGTATCACTGTCGCAATGCACGCGACCTTCTTCGGTCGGTGGATCGGGATTTACTGCTGTGGGTTGGTCCGTTGTGTGAATTGGGGAAACGGGACTGGCTTCGTGTTTATTCTATTTTATCTAACCAACTGCACGGTGGCCAGCTCTAAAATAACGCTGGTTTGTTTTACGTTACTTATGGGAATCTTCTGTTCCATATTACACGCCTCATTCCACTGATGACAACACATATCATTGGTTTGGTTGGAACAATCAAGATTCCAGGATCCGGTGAAAAAATTGCACAATGCAAGGTAAAACAAAGAGTTTGCCAATTGTGAAATAACAAATACAATAATTTCTGTGCTCTCCGTAATTATTCAATTTTGGCCAATCAGCAATGGACAGATTCCCCCCCCCTCCCTCTCGCTCAGCAGATTTGCAGTTCCTGTTCGATGAGCAAGACAAGTTCGAACACGATGTGGATGAGATGTACATGCTGGAGTGCGACAATACAAAGCTAATATAGAGCCACTGCACGCTCACCATCATATCGCCAGCGAAGCGACCGTTGGACGCTGCTGTTTTGCGACCGCAACTACCTTAACTGTAATGGGGCTTCCCGTTACATGGGTTCTTGGGTCCAAAGAGTGTGGGTCATACCACACGGGTTCTACCACCCTCTACAAACCCACCCGCTAACCCATGAACACTGTATGCAGCCAGTTGCACTTTTAGCCAATAAGAACATCCCATTAAAGTTTAATCTCATTGGATGATAGTCGGATTGGACACCCGACTATCTACCAATCGAAGACACCGTAGGAACAACCCATCAGATTTGCATTTCAAACCTTAAGATTTCAATTCACTTCTCTCTTTGCACGTTATCGCGCAAAGCTCTCTTCCTTCTTTTGGACACAGCGTTACCGCTATGCCCTTCCTTTCACCTGCGCTTCCTCAACGCACGTGTACGCCGTGTAACGGGCATTCCCGCTACACCTGGTAGCACTTTGTGGTCCGTCCAACCACAGAGCGAGAGCCGTCAGCAATGAATGCTGACGAAGAAACCATGTTGGGGTCGTTCCCGCGTCAACCGCGAGTCCGACAATCACGCGGGATGACTGTCTCCACTTGAGTGACCTCGAGTGGAGTGCCCTGCAACGACTGGGGAAGGTCGTTGGCGAAAAGTCAATCTTCGCCATCCTCGCCACCTTCCCGCCGGAGCAGCATCGCCTCACGGCGACAGGGTTCCTGCAGAAGGAGGCAGAGGAGCGTGGAAGAGAAGCAGTCCGCGCAGTTGCTGCGCAGGTACAACCCCCACGACAGAAAGCTGTAAAGCTCGATGTCGCGAAGCATGGCGGAGGAGACAAGGAGCCTCTCCTCCGATGGTTCGTTGAAATCGACGCCGCGATTCGCTCTGGGCAAATTCATGACCCAGAGCAACAGGTCGATTTCGCGATGTCCAAGCTCGCTGGGAGAGCGAAGAGCTGGGCATTCGGTCGACGAATGGCCGACCACCACTGCTTCCGCACGCTCGCGGAATTCAAAAGCGACATTCGAGCCGCTTTTGAGCCACCAAAGTCGGAATTCCGTACTCGCACGGAATTCCTTGAGATCCGACAGGACAGACGCGACCTTCGCGCGTATATCCAACATGCTCGATACTTGGTATCAAGTATCGTGTCAGAGCCGATCGACATGGCGGCGCAAGTCGCCACGTTCATGAAAGGCTTGACGGACGGTCCTGTCAAGACCTACCTATTCCGGGAACACCCGGAAACGCTGGAGCAAGCAATCGCTCTAGCGTTGCAAGAAGACTTCAGCGCGAAGCAAGCGCGGCTTCACGCGAACTGTAAGGGTCGACGGTACCATGATGGTACAATGTACCAATATTTCGGTATATCGGAATGTTGGTAGATGATTACGACACCTTTAGGAATGATTGTATGCTTATGCATAGGTAAATATATGACGAGAACCCATCTGTTATCTCAGAAGCGATCCTGTCCACAAAAAGGAAGAAAAATCAGATATGAGAAAATCCAGTAAAAATCAAGTAGCACGCAAGAGAAAGAAACAGAGCAGGAAGAGCCCCAAGGGGGCCAAGAACTAGCAACGAAGTAGTTGAGTTTTTCTTAAACAGTTTTCTCAATCTCACTTCTCAATTTGCCATCAACTACACAAGCCTCCTTACAGTCAGAACATCGTCGTGTCCAGCATTGACAGTGGTGTGCGTGCGACCCACGAAGCGTTGAAGGGCAACTTCCGCAGCACTTTCAGCTGGTACGATCCTGAGAGAAAGGCGGCGACCCCCTACGCTGCCGATGGCCATGGTACGCACACCATGGGCACCATCGCGGGTTCTGGCGGTATCGGTGTTGCTCCAGGCGCCACGTGGATTACATGCAAGGGCTGCACCGTCAACAGCGTCGGAAAATCGACGTGCACGGAGTCTGACTTGCTTTCGTGCGCGCAGTGGATCACATGCCCAACGGACCCAACGGGCAAGACCAAGGACTGCTCCAAGGCGCCTCACCTTGTGAGCAACAGCTGGGGTGGAGGTCAAGGCGATAGCTGGTACCAATCCTCTGTTAACGCGTGGCACGCGGCTGGCATCATTCCGATTTTTGCGATCGGTAACTCAGGTCCAGCCTGCACGACCGCCAACTCTCCAGGTGATTACGCGAACGTCATCTCTGTTGGCAACACGGACAGCACGGATGGCTTGGCTACTTCCAGCAGCAAGGGTCCATCGGTGACTGGTTTGTTGAAGCCAGAAGTGTCAGCTCCTGGTAGCTTAGTCCGCTCGGCCTGGAGCACTGGCGACACTGCGTACAACACCATCACGGGTACCTCCATGGCTGCTCCTCACGTGTCGGGTATCGTGGCTCTGCTGCTTAACGCGAACCCATCGCTCAAGTTCGCGGACATCAAGCGCATCTTGACCACGACTGTGGACACTGCGACATTGAAGTCTGCGGGTCGTACGTGCGGTGGTACTCGTGACGGTACTTTCCCGAACAACAACTTCGGTTACGGTCGTGTGAACGCGTTGAAGGCTCTCAACAGTGTGGGTGCCTCCCCAATGGGAGAACCTTCTAAACCGAGGTCAGCGTCTGGACCAGGTCTAAATGCTATCACTAGCGCTTAATCTTGGGGCTGAACGAACGATTTTGACTACTTTTGATAATGTTGTCAGAATCTTGTGCCGAGATTGAAGTTGCTGGGAAACGCTGTCAGGTGCAACTTCAAATTGTGTGAGCTACAATAATTGATGTAATGATAAACTCAAGTTTAGACAATAGGTTTAAACATTGCTGTGGGCTTTGTGTGCAACCTGCTTTTTTTTGAAAATCAGCAACAAACCATCCGGTACTGCTTGCCGACACCGCGAGGCCGGCAGTAATCTCTCATCAAGGGTATTTGGTAGACTATCCCCACGCAAGTTGCGAGCTGAACCGCACCCTAGAAAACGAACTTTGATGGCAACCATGTAACACGAAGGCTGACGGATTTGTTCTGGGGTCAGCCATTGGCTCCTTGGTTTGGCTCCGAGCCAGATAGTACCTGGCATCATTCATGGCTGTGTGTTGCAAGCAGCCGTGGATGAAATGGAAAGCATTAGTTGCGGCCAACAATGAAAATACTGCAAAACTCGTGCTATTGCCCCTCTGTGCAATGAACCCTCCTCCCCAACACAACACCCCATGCTGGTGTGCATAAATGTCATTGTCGCAATGTCCCAATAACCCATCGTTTGTCCTTCCACAGTAATGCACTATACACTGTCTATCCGGACAAGTATACTCGCCCCTTCCGCCATTGAATACTGTAGCTCTTCATGGTTGTCAACTAGCGACGGCATTTCCACATTCCGTCCGTCGCCAAGACGAACATATTTGCACACTCATGACGCTCACGACGCAGTGGCGCTTCGATCCGCTCGGCCGCGAGTGGATCATGGGTGAATCTGCAGGCTCCCCCGAGGACATCCGCGTGTTCGCGCTCACACCGGCGCAGGTGCTGCGCAAGGGGGAGCTCTTCCGCAGCCAGGTGGAGATGCTGTACGTGGACGCCATGATGCTGGACGGCGCGATCAACCCGTCGGCCATGACCGAGGAGCTCTTCACGTTTACGCCCGAGGACCACGCGCAAGCCGTCAAGGAGCAGGAAGAGCGGCAGCAGGAGGCAGATGATGATGAAGCAGAGAATGAGGAATCAGAGCAGACCGCCCCAGTCGTCCACAAGAACCTCTTCCTCTGCGTGTATTTCCAGGCCGATGCGCACCCGCAGAAGCACCTGGTGGGCTTTGCGCGCGTCGCGAGAGACCCCAAGGAGCAGAAGATCGTGAGCTCGTCGATGCTCGTGATGGCGTTCCTAGGCGACGAGACCCAGGACGCCGTGCTGCGCGCGCTCTTTGAGGCCACCCACGAAACCGGAGCGGGCATGGCCCACACGCTTCTCGCAGAGCAACGTGCCGCGGCTGAGACTGAACAGGAGAGTGCGCCTGCGCTGCCAACGTCCGTTAGCTTCGTGTGCAGTACCATCGGACTGGTCGACTCGGTGAGCACGTTGTTGACCGTCAGCGGCTTTAGTGGTGAAACGAGCAAGAACGACGATGACGAGGCTGATGGCTCGCGCACTGTCGCCAAGGAGATCACTTTCCAGCACGCATAGCTCTTTGTATATTTCTCCTTTTTTATTCTGACAAAAAACATACATGCTTACGTGCCGAGTGCGTTAGATTTCATTTGATTTTCACATTGATGATGACATGCTTCCTAATTTCTGTTTTTGAAGAGTGTTGATATCTTCCATGCTGAGCTTTTTTGTGTGCGTCGTCGTGTTGGCAAATAGCTCATTTCTCCGATGCTCTACTTTGTAGGGCAGCCAAAAGTCGGATTTTATTCAATTCGCAACACTTTTTTATGACGGACACCAGCATGGCAGCTTTAGCTCAATCAAGCCACCTTATGGGTGGCGAAATAGAACCTCCGTCGTCACGGTGCCTCCTGGCGATGGAGCGGACTTGGTTTCGACCATACCCGCCTTCGCGTACGCACGCATGGCCTTGGCGTTGATGTCATCCGTGCCTAAGGTCACTTTCTCCAAGGAGATCTCCTTCGCCGCTAGGAATGATCGTTGCAGCAGATTGCCTGCAAGACCCTTGCTACAGTACACCAACAGGGTAGCCACTTCGCACACGTACGCCGTCGTAGCATTCTGCGTGATCTTCTGCTTCCGTTCCTCGAAATCAGCAGGGAATACGAGCACAGAGACTTCAGGTACTGGTTCGTCCGCGTCCTTCTTCTCGCTCATCACCTTGATGTATGTAGCAAAGATGAGCGACGCTTCGTCGTCGCCACCCCCTTCGCCGTCCACGATGCGCTCGAGACAGATCACACTCACGGGTTCGTCCTTGTCTCAAGCGACGAAGCTCAACTCCGGCGCAAAGTGCGGCTGCTGCGCATAGTGTTGCTTCCAGGCTTCAAAGCTTGGCGGTCTCGATCCGAACACCATGCTGAGCACTGAGTACACTTGGCGTAGACGGCCAACGTCTGTCAGATCAAGCGTCGTAACTTCAATGCCATCAGGCAACTCCAGATCGTCATCGTGGCTTGGCATGTCGCCGAGATGCTTGGTCATCTCCAGGCGCTCGAATTGTTTGCCACTGAAGCCCTGTTCCAACACGAACTTCTCCATAAAGTCGGATGCCGTCTTGTGGGTCTTTGTCCTCTGTGGAGCGCGGCTTTACGATCGTGGCGGCTGTCATACCACCTGGAGCCTCGATCGTCTCGAGCAATCGCGTGAAGAGCGCTTCGACTTGCGCGTGCAGGTCAAGCGGCGCAGCAATCGCTTGCGTCTTGGTCATCGCGACAGCGTGGAGAGCTGCACCCTCGCCCGACTCGACGGGGTTCACGAGTGCGACGCCGTCGCTGATAACCAGCCACTCGGTGTGGAATAGCGCCATGGGATCACGTGTTGGGCTGGAATCGAGCTGTTCGATTTTTGCACGAGAATGTGTGCGCTGAGACCATCATTCTACACACATAAATGAATGCATGTAGCTGATCCATCGTGGCATGGAGAATGATTGTCTGGTGTGCAGTCGACAGATGTCAGGGCAAGGGACTGCTAGTTGTCCTTTTGGCCGCGGATGAGATGGCCAGCGACCACCTCGATATGACCAACGCACTAGCCATCATTCTGTTAATGGCTGCACCTTCGCTTAGGTTCTGACGGAACTTGGCAATGACTTGGGCTGGATCCACGCGCTGGAGACACATCGAATCCACCCACGTTGCACCTTCCAAACTAGATGTGCTATGTGGCCAAGCAGGATCGCGTTACTTGGTCGTGCTTGCAAGGAATCCTGGCGCGCATGCGATGGCAGATTTCATCCGTGGCCAATGAAGAAGAAGTGAAATCAAAGAGGTCACCTTGGCGATCGAACGAAGAAACAAATGACTCTGTCAGCACGGTTCCAACGACGACAGCTTCGTTTCGTTTGTGTTGACTTGCACCACATTGCAAGACGACAGGATCCACGGATGTTCGTGGAAAGGGTCAACTTGTATATTTTCTTTCCATTTTCTCTCCTCATTTATGCAACATTACTGATTTGGTGTTCTGTACGCTAAATTCGCCCACAGCGAGAGTTTCTGGCATTTAGACACGTGACAGACACGAATATGGTGCGTGTGTGGGCGGCACGTGCTGCGCCTTCCATGCTGTCGGAAGGAAAAAGGGTGGCTCTCTCCTATCTGGGCATCAACACCCGCATGCTGATCCTCTCTGTGTCTGTGCATGTTGTTCTTTGTGTTGATGTCTTCGTCTGCAGGGTGCGTCGGATAAACTCGTTGGTGCCGTGCTGCTGCTGATCAGCATCGTCGTGTATGTGTACTACACGACGTGGGTGATCCTGACGGTGCGTCCTTCCTTTCCTTAGCCAATGACTCTAATTTGCATCACATAGAGGGAGCTTACATGTAAACACGGCGTCGTGCACATTCCTTCTCTCATGCGGATGCTACAGCCGTTCATCGACGACGACCATGTGCTGCAGCGCTTTTTCCTGCCGTACCACTACGCGATCACGATCCCAGCGGCGCTCGTGGTGCTCGTGTTCAGTGGTGCCGCAACGTTTGTGGGGCTCGTGATGATCCGCTCGAAAAGCAAGAAGAAGAAAAGCGATTAGCCAGATACGCGTCAAGGAGAACGTGGCTGCTGTGCTTGTGATGTGCATGGAGAGTGTGAGCCTGTCGTAGATTGACCCAAGGCTCCTACCAAGTGTGCTTTCGTCAAAGTAGTTTAGATGTAGCCGAAAACAGAGAAACATGAAGAATGCAAGCAAACGCACAACAAACGGCTAACATGCTGACAAAGGCGTATCATTCCTCTTGGTTGTATGTATCGTTTACCTGGAAATACTGCTGACAATAGGATGCCGAAGCTTTTGCCTGTGCCACTGCTCTTTAAGTCGCTTTCACACCTCGCACTCGCTCGCTTAGAGGTATTTCTTCTTCTCGCTTATCTAGCGGTAGAAAGAGCTACTCGGACGGGAAAACTTGGGAAAATGAAGAAACGAAGTCGCTTATTGCGCAGATCCTTCCGCGCCAGCGAGGGTACTTTGTGGTGCCGACACAGAGTAACCCATGCCCTGGATCTGGTTGTAGGTGAAACCCTTGCCCAACAACTCCTTCACGATTTCGTTGGTTTGCTCTTCACGAAGGAGCTACGTATAAACAGCAAAAAGAATGACTCAGTGTGAGTTCAGAGGCATTCCATTTGTACGTAAGCAAGCGAACCAAAGTTCACCTCGATACTGAGAGGAACAAGCGTGATCAGCATCGTGGTGGAGAAGATCCAGATCCATCGGGATGACTTGGTCCACGACTGCAATTGCACAAGTGATTAGCAGAAATGTGTTAACACATGAGTCCACCGCATCTTCAGCAGCAGTTATATAAGCAAGCAGGTATGAACGTACAGCCTTGGCGAAAGTGATACCGGTCTTCACCGGTCCGGATTGACGAATGCGGGATGGCAAGTTCGTGAACAAGGCCTGTCAAACCATAATCAATAGCACACAATCCGCGTCAATCAGTACCAAGTCGTGAACACAGAAAGCACCAAAATGGCGCCGCTCCTTCGCGCAGCACTGCCGCAAAGCGAGCATGCAGACGATGGAACGCACCTTCAAGCCGCCCTTGCTTGCGTCCTTGCTCTTCTCCTTCTCCAATTGACGAAGCGCTCCGATAGCCGACATGTTGCCTCTTCCTGCTGCTAGAATCTCTCTCTCTTGTGTCAAGAGCTCTTCTCTCCTCGCCCAATAATCCCAGTTTCCTCTGGAAAATGATACTGGTGGGGACCACACCATAAACCTCTTCGAATTGATCGAACACCATAAATAAAAATGTCTTGTACGGATCCATTATTGTTTACGGTACTTGAACCCAATGTCCTCCCGTAAAAGCCGCTGCAAATGGAATGTGACCTCCTCAACATCCACATTGCTTTCCTGGGTTCGTAGTATTCCTGGTTCCTGCTTGATTAAAGAGGCTGACGGCATGGTGCGTGTGGCTATGCTCACGACGGCACTCGCGACCAGTGGCGCTAAATTCGTGAGCAGATCGTCGTCTCGGCACTGTTGGGGTGTGCGCAGGAACCCGCGGTCAACGAGTTGCTGCAAAATAGATTGACAGCAACCATGCACAGCTTCGCTATAGCATTTATCCAGAGTGCTCTTCTTCAAGCAGCCATACTTAAGCGTCCCACTTGTAGTTTCTGGTTCATCTGTACCAAGCGAACAGACGTCAATCGCCAGAACCAGCTGCCGCCGAGGCTCTTCTTCTTGACTTGATTTGGCCGATGGCAATCGAAGCGGTGACGCCACCAGTTGGTTCACGAGACAAATTGTGCTTCGTCGGCAGCACAAGCCCAATTTCTTCCAAGTACCCTTGTTGAGGACCCCCTTGGTGATGCCGCACAGATAAAAATCGTCGGCGTTGACTAACGGAACGTGGTTTGCGTAACGAAGTAGGCAAATGTCGATATCACCCACATCGTTATCTCCCGACATCAGTGCTATGCAATTGATCGAGAAATGTGTCTTGCTCTCGTGAACGTAGACGACATTCTCAATTTGTGCTCCCAGGTCTGCGGTGAAACGATCGATCGGCTCTTCAACCTGTCGAAAGTCCACTTTTGTGCTGATCTCACCAACATCCAAGGAAAACTCAACACCGAGCCATGGTGGTAGCGTGTAGCGCGAACTCTGAAAGTACATTGCCAGCGTACCAGCTGCTTGCTCGATATCGACACTCAAGCTTGGACATGGAACCGCAATCCGCATTTCTGTTCCGGAAAAGTGATGGTGCGCCTCGTCGACCACGAACTGAGTCAGCTTCTTCACAACCGCAGGTTCTTCTGACTCGGGGTCGATCCGCAGTTGCACATACAAAATCTCGGACGAGCTCGACGTCGTGACGATCTTTAAGCACGCGCGGTCGATGTACTGTTGACTGTACAGCATCGCCGCTTTCAAACCGACGCCTACACAATGATATCAGTATAAGGAAACACGTCCATGTTTTTGTTCGACTATCATGTCAACACAAAACAATCACATAACCATATTTCCCGCCCGTCTTCTTCCCACGCCATGCGCTTTTCGCTTTTGTCGTTTCAAAGATCCCGCAGCACAGTTGAGCGATCTGGTGCGTTCGAATGCCCGAGCCGGTATCTGCACATACAACCTCCAAGAAGCCCGTCTGCGGGTTTTCACAAACGCGTATCCGCAACATCTCGAACGCATCAGCTTTGGCATCTGCATACGGCAAAGACGAGTAAACCGGCAAAGTCGCATCCAACGCTATGCACCGTCGCAAATGCACGCACGCGAACAAGCGGGTGTTATCATAGCTCACCAAGAGAATGCGGAATGCCTCCGCTGACACAAATATGCTGATGTGCGCACACACAACAGCACGGTACCATTCTCGAAGAGCTCCTTAACCGTCTGCACGAGCGCGTCCTTGTGGCTGGCGAAGCCCAGCAGCTCCAGGTTATTGCGCACGAACAGCGCGCTGCGCCTATCGCCCTTCATTTGTATGCAAGTTGCACTTCAACTCGCAAAATGCGGAATGGCGCCATTCCGCATTGCGAGCATCAGAAAAACCATCATCAATCATATCCTATCAGAAATTTCTGTATTGTAGGACCACATGGTTCATCCCTCTACAAGAGAAACTCAGAAGAACACATATCCCTATACAAGAGCAGCGTGTCAAACGTCGATCCATTGAGCTGGTGGTGGCGTGAACGGGACAAGCAAGCAGACGCTGTTAAACGCGAGTCTCTCTCGCAGCTGCTGCTTCTCGATCTTCTTCTGTGGACGATGAGCATGACATTCGTGAAGGACCTGCTCACGCCGGAGCAGTGGAAGAGCGTGGTTCAGTCGACGTCGGGGCTCGGCGCCGGCGCGATCTCGACGGCGCTACTCTACCCGCTCGACCTGGTCAAAGTGCGATACCAGGTGCACGAGACGTCTGCGCGGCGGTATCGGTCGCTCGGCCATGCGTTCCGCACGATCGTCGCCGAGGAAGGCGTGCACTCGCTGTTCCGCGGCATGAGTCCGGCGCTGTACGGGTCGGCGCTCTCCTGGGGGCTCTACATGTTCTTCTACCAGAACGCAAAAGAGCGCTATGCGCGCTTGGCGGACACGGGCATGATCCAGGGCTCGTGGCAGTACTTCTTCTCGGGGATCGAAGCGGGGATCATCTGCGTGCCGATCACGAACCCGATCTGGCTCATCAAGATCCGCATGCAGGTGCAGTCGAACGCGCATTTGATGGCCAGCACCGCGTCCGCGGGCAAGGATGCTGCGTTGAAACTTGCCAAAAATGTTCCGTATCGCGGTATCACAGGTATGGAAGTTGCTACTGTTGTATCATTATGAATGCGCATGTGCACTGACGATGTCCTGTTCTGCTTGCTTCATGATAATGCAGACGCGTTCCGTAGAATTGTGGCGGAAGAAGGCGTGATGGCGCTCTACAAAGGCGTCGTGCCAGCTTTGTTTCTCACAACCCACGGTGCCTTCAAGGTAATGCTGAATGATTTCTTCTGTATGTGGCGTTGGAGCGTGTGGTGACTTACCTTTTCATTTGCTTTCTTTGAAAATGTGCTAGTTCGTCGCGTACGAAACGGTGAAGAGCGTGTATCAGCGACACTTTGGTCCGGAAATGGACGTGATCCCAACGCTTGCGATGGGAGCGATCTCTCAAGCATTTGCGTCGACGGCGACGTACCCGTACCAGGTGATCAAGGCGCGTTTGCAGCAAGGAGGTGCTTCTGCGTCGCAGTACAGCGGCACGTGGGATTGTGCGAAGAAAATGCTCAGGTATGAAATGGCTACGTGCTACTGGGCAAATCGCTTCTGCTGGAACTAATGCATGTTTTTGTACACCTGTGTGTGCCATTCACAGAAACGAAGGCTATGCTGGGTTTTTCAAGGGTCTGGTGCCAAACTTGCTCAAGGTGATCCCCACCGGCGCAATCGTGTTTGCATCGTACGAAAAGATCCACAGCACGCTGTCGGCCATGGTGATGGATTAAATAATAGCGGAGCCCTACAGGCACTGAAGCGTTCCGCATTGCACAAATGAGACTTATAGAATAGAAGCAAAGAAAGAGAAAGAAAAAAAAAGGGGGTGGCATTTGTCTAAAAGAGCTAAAAGGATAAGTCTATTATATACGGCGAACGAATGAGAAACGAAAGGCAATTTTTGTTGTCGAGACGCCGCCGAGAAGATGAGAACCGAAAGGCGACGACTTCGTTTGTGGCTTGGAGGCTTCTTAGAACATTTCATCTTCGACACGCAGGTACTCGCCGATATCTGCCTGGTGGAGCACCACGTATGCCGTCGGTTCCAGGTCCTTGCAGAGCTCCGTGGCCTGGGCAGCGATGCCGAAGCCCAATGGGATGTCGTTCATGCTGTAGACGACGACACCAGCGTACTGCGGGGTGCCCTCCGTGATTCTGCCTAGACCCGATTTGACGACGTTGTTGCCGTACAGGAACGACATCTCCGAGTTCGGCTTGATCCACACCTTGTACTACAGAAAGAAGATAAAGCAGCAGCACATCAATGTGAGCAAATTGCACTCAGCCATTGCAAACGTAAATACACCGCGCATACCTTGGCGTATTGGGCGAGGTAGTCAAGGAATGTGATGCGCAGGTGGAACTTCTTGGTCTTGGTGAGCTTGCCGACGGCTGTGCCGATGCTCAGAAGCTCGTCCGTGCCAATGTTGGTCGACTGGCGCATGAGCTTCTCACTGCAGTAGTACACGATGTTGCCGTGGAGGCGGAAGCAGTATTTCTCGTCTGGACGCGTCACCAAGTGCTGCACATTGCGTCCAATGCTGTAACAAAACAATTATACCCATTAGCGAATGAGCTCATAATTTCCACAGCATTTTGCCCTGCTCGGCATAATGGACGTACTATTTGCTGATCTTTTCGAACACGGTCTTGAGTTCTTCGTCGGTGAGAGGGCGCATGGTGGCTGGCGATGGGACTGAAGCGGGCTGGCTTTCTGCGCGCAGACAGAGGGGCAAAAGAGCGCGAGGAAGGATGGAGCTCTGCGTCACGTCCGTTGGAGCTCTTCCGCCACCGATACTGGTTCACTGGTGGCGCGGCACACTCACTTCGCACCTTTAATATTGTACAATTTGGCACAGTTTCCACAGTACACGACAATCATTCGAAGTAATGTAAACTACGGTTATATAACACCAAGATTGCACTCACTGTGCATCGTTTTTATGAGGAGCTTGAAAATAACGCGTAATTTACACAAGTTTGATAGATTACTTTGATGCGCTGAATTGGTTGGCTCTGGTCATCGAGTGGCTGCAGAGGGAGGTTCGCTCTACGTCGCCGCTGCAAGCGCCAGCGCTGCCATTGCTCATTTTCGCACAATCAAGTAGAAATGGAAGGAAAGATCGAGTCTGTCCAAGTCTTCGGGCGCAAGAAGAACGCCACCGCCGTCGCTTACTGCAAGCGCGGCAACGGTCTCATCAAGATCAACGGCACCCCAATCGAGCTGGTGGAGCCCGAGATCCTCCGTGTCAAGACGTACGAGCCAGTGCTCCTCCTCGGCCAGCAGCGTTTCGCCAACGTACGTTGACACTCTGTCTCCATTTGTCCAAGCTTCAGCATGGTCCCTTTGCACCGACGACGTGAATAGCGGGCGATTATCTCGACGGCGTTGTACGAATGCGGGTCCAGTTGCGCTCTTCGCGGCATCAAAGCGATTGTATTTATCCTACGTCGCAGTGCTGCATGCGTTCGTATGGCTCCTCGAGTGATCGTCTCGACAAGCTCCGCTTGTATCCACGGACCACCAATCACCCCCACACCCAAACGAGACCACGACTTCTTTCTCCAAGAGTCTGTGAAGCAACCGCACCTCCCAAACAATCTGTGTGCATGCTCTATTTACCGTCGTGTAAATATCATGCTGTCGCAACGGGCTTGCAATCACCCTTGACACTGAAAGCGCTGATCATTGACCTCCTCCTCGCTTTCTCTTGCCCAACAGGTTGACATCCGTATCCGCGTGAAGGGTGGTGGTCACACCGCGCAGATCTACGCGATCCGTCAAGCCATCGCCAAGGCTCTCGTTGCGTACTACCAGAAGTGTGCGTCTGCTGTTGCTGTTCAAGCTTCGTTTCTGCTGAGAATGCCGTATACTCACATGCTGTGCTTGTGTTGTTGCCTATCGTTATAACAGACGTCGACGAAGCGTCGAAGAAGGAAATCAAGGACATCTTGTTGGCGTACGACCGTACGCTCTTGGTCGCCGACCCACGTCGCAAGGAAGCGAAGAAGTTCGGTGGTCGCTCGGCCCGCGCTCGTTTCCAGAAGTCGTACCGTTAAGCGATTTCCCTTTCCGGTCTTTATTTTCGATATGTCTCCTTCGGTGCTCGCGTGCGGTCTCTTGTTGTCTGCTTGGCTTGGACTGGCTGAGATAGGAATGAAATAAAGGTCAATACAGAAAAGTGCGATATTTAGCAGCAATTTTCCATCGTATATCCTGTGTGTTTGTGGTTTTGATGCTGTGAAGCAGTATGAATGCAGATTACCCATTGATTGGCTTGAAATAGTCCCCAAATCGACCTGTGCCGCAATTGATTGGTTAAAATGTCGGATTCGTACTTTATCGAGACCCGCCGAAGCGATCCCCATTGCTATAATAAATATCCACCGACACCAACACGCCGAGCAAACGAGACGAAAGCAGCAGTCGCGATGGCGGTGACGGGCAAGCGCGGTGTGGGCATCCCGACGATCCTGCTGCACGACGGCGAGGGAACGATCGTGTCCATCGAGCTCAAGACCGGCGAGACGTACCGCGGCTTCCTGGACGAGACGGAGGACAACATGAACTGCGTGCTCAAGGACGCCGTGCGCACCGAGCTCAACGGCAGCACGACGCACGTCGAGCAGGTGTACATCCGCGGCGGCCAGATCCTGTTCATCATATTCCCCGACATATATCCTTCTCCACTGTCTGCTATGCTGCTGTGTATATGTATCATATGTAAATGTATGTATTTGCTTGTCTTCCTTGACCTCGTGGTGACGATTTGTACGTTAAAGCATGCGCCGATGTTCAAGCGCGTCAAGTTGTGGAAAAAGCACAAGGGGTCTATACCAGCGCTAGGCCAGGGTGGACCAGGAGGAGGCGGACCACGAGGGCAGGCGGCTGCCATCATTCGGAAAGGTACCGCGTTTGGGCGTGTGGCGCATGTGGGAAATCGCTGGTTCAATTATTGACGTGTGCTCATTTCTCGTTTTTTGTTCATGAATTACAGCACAAGAGCGACGTGGCAGCTCTTTCCGAGACTAGCAGACGACAGAGAGAAGACCTCGTACGCAATTTGAATGTGCCGCCTTGTTGGACGAAGAAAAGACAAACGAGTGCGTGGTGCAATTCGTTCAAGACGCAGAGGCGTCTCAATGTGATCTTCTTGCGAAGGATAAATAGGCTGAGTCTACGTGGAGAGAAAGAAAGCGACTCCGTCAGCAAATGCATCCTGGTTTTCCCTATTCAACGTGTAAGTATATTGCTCCTATCGTCTTCTTCTAACCCCTTCATCTTACCTGTCGTCCGTCATCCAGCGAAAGAACAGCAAGCTTGCTATTTCTCCACGACGTAAATCGGACGTCGAAAGCCGTTCGCAGATGTTCGACACACTTGCAGAAACGTGCACTTTTTGAAGCCAATGGTCTCGACCAGGAACGCCGGGAAATCCTTTGGGCGCAATTGGATCTTCTGGTAGTTTGCTGCCGTGATCTCCGACGTGAATTTGCGCTTGTGGTACGATTTCCAAGGTTGCGGCTCGACGATGAAGCGACCACCGGGCGCAAGCAGCGCAAACACTTGCGCAAACACTTTCTTGATCCCGTCGTCGCCGTGGAACAAATGGATCCACTTTGTCACGCTAAAGCTATTGGGACGAACACAACGCACAATTTAAGTCCGTTTCCTGAAGGTTGGCGCTTGCATTATGGTGATTGTACGCACCATGTGATGAAGTCGTAGTCTTTGCCGGCATGCATATCGGTGACGATATCCTCGCGCTTGAAGACCACGTTCAACGGAAACGTCGTGCTTTAACCATGCAGTAAAAATACAAAGCAAACCAGCAATAAAGAAGCAGCAGACAAGGCATTTGAAAGTGCAAACACATACCCAGTCGAGGCTTTTCCCAGTGAGCGCGGAAGCGATTCGCCTGTTTGCTCTGACAGCTTCCAGAGACGAAATGAAAGCGGCATTTCGTTCGCAAACGCGTCTGGCTTCGCATTCTCCGCTGCTGCCGTGGTGCCAGCATCGCTGTCAGTTGATAGTGGCGATTGTTCGCTCTCTTTTCCCTTTTGTGTCTCCACCTCATTCGTTGGGGCGATCTCGTTGCTTCCATCGCTGCTGATACTAGTCCCTGTTTCTTTTTCTGTGGCAGCGCCATTTGCATATGCTGCTCCGTTGGCTCCACTGGCTTGTGCTGCTGGTATTGTCTTGAACGCCTTCTCAATCCGCATCTGCTCGATGACCCCTTTCAGATTCGTGCGCGCGAGAGAGACCAGCTGTGCGTCGACATCGATTCCGAGCAGATACGACGGCTCAAAACGCTTGGCTGTGGTTCATGGTCATAATAAAACACACAACAACAACAACAGCAACAGCAATACAAATGAGCTCTTTTTGCACGCACAATGCCTAACTATGAGCATATATAGTCGACATACCGATCGCGAGCGTCAAGTCGCCGGAATTGCAGCCAATGTCAAGCCCACGCTTGCCCGCGAACCACTGCGCCTCGAGCACCGCCAGTCGCGGATCTTCCTCTAGCTCGCCCTGACGCAGTTGTCCCAAACGGAACGTGTAATAACTGCACATAACAACGTGTGCGCACATACATATGCATGCATACGTATAACTTAGTGCGTATACCCATTGCATGCCCTCACCCCATGACTGGCAAGTGCTGTGCTCACCTACGAAAGTTGCCTACGAGGTGCTGCTTTGGGATCTTCTTCTGTGTCTTGCGCTTCTTCGTGGACTCGTGCAGATGGCCATCGCCGGTACTCGAGTCGCTTGTCATCTGCGCATTGCCATTGCGATCGCTCGCGTGGCGCTTTCGCGCCGACGGCGGCAATGGCTCTTCGGGCGGCTGCGTCGACGCCATGTTTGGATCAAAAAGTGCTTGTGGTGGCACCTTGTCTAAGGCATAATACCCTACCAATATCGGAAATATACCCTGCATTGTTCGTTAAACGGCTAACCGGTTAAACATGGAAACCAAACACTGATTATGGTGGCGGTCTGGTCGAAGAAATGATTCGATCTGGTTACAGTTAAAGCAACACCAACGGTGGCGCTGTTTCTTCGGGTTTTAACACACACAAAACTGAAGTCAAGTGCAGCAAAAAGGGATTTCCTGGGGTCCTTGGCATCGGAAAAGTTGTGTGACAGTGATTAGTTCACACTCTCCAAAAACTCGCATTATGCCCAACGACACCTTACACGTTTCGCTTTAATCGCAGCTGTGCGACACGAATTTGCGGTCCCAAGATGGCTTCTCGTAGTGTGTGCATGCCATCGGTCGTTTTTCATACTGGCGACTGCTGTGCACTGGTCTCTCCAGCCTGATTTGAATAAAATGACAAAGGCATCTTCGAGAGCATGCTCCCACAGCAAGCCTTTTCAGAGGTGGTCCTAGCCACCGTTCACCTGCTTGGCCACTGCAGAAACATGAACCTGAAGCGTGCATTTTCGGTTGGTTGGCAACACGATCCGAGGGGTGTTTTCAGACATGCATTGCGCACGTATGTTGTACGCCAACTCCTATCACTTCGGTTTTAGAGCATCTCCACCAGTGCTGCTATCCTGTTTTCGCAGCGTTGTGACTGGGGTAACTCCATTGCGGAACAATTCAACTGCACCAATGAACACTGTCGCTATTTTATGTTGCGGATTCAGAAAAGGCTCCATATTTTCGGCCAAAATACGACTGAATGCGAGTGTTCCCTGATCGAATGTACCGGCCATATCGCAACACAGAGATGTCGCAACATCACAGACTTGTAGATTTTTGTCGTTTTAGCACCAATACGTCGGACTAAAGCACCGGAAAAGGATGGCATCGGCTCCATCTTGTACTGGTGCTGATGGCGCTATTTGTGGCACCATCAAGGATTCGATTGATTGGCAAACCAGTGTGGTAATCTTCAGACGCATAGTTGCTGACAAAATTGACAATATTCTCGCGTCCGTCATGCTCGTGATTTTCTAACAGCGACCGATATCTTTGAGTGGTGTAGGCTTCGGTCCCGAGAGAGTAACTTAGCACCATGCACAGTGATGGTGATACCTCAATCATACAATGTTGTGGCTGGTCCAAATCCTGATGTCGTATTTAGTACAGGTTATGCCCTTTTTGTGCGTCGACTCACTGTCTCAGCGTTTTGTGGAGCTGAACGGCGGAGAATTTCTGTCATCGTATCCATAATTCAGCTTGTCCGTACTCGGTAATGGGCTATAACCAACCATTACATGAAGGTGGATCTGTCCCAAGATCTAGTGTGCCACACACCACCTTCAGCGTGCATTGTGGAGACACAAATAACAAAGGGATTACAGTAATACAGTCCCCACATGCACGTCTGACGTCATTCGATGACGTCACGAGTGTTCTCTGTGCTGATCAGTGCAGAATGTTGTTCTCATGTACTGATCAGTACAGAGTAATGACATCCATGTACTAATCAAGTACTGAGTGATGGTTCCTGCTTGGGAAACTGGACTGGCGACGAGACCGACGTGTCTCAGCCATCTGGAGTGAGTGGCGCGAGCCAATCACTTTGCAGGGATTTTAAACAAGACTTGAAGTTCAAGCTTCTAGAAGATCCCGTAGGTTCAACCTCAGTGTACCCAAGGTTTTATATATCAGATTAATAGGTTTTATTGTGCATGTTTAGGTTTTAGTTGTAAAACCTGTAGGATCCCTTGGGGTTCATTAGTAAGTAGCGACAGGAACCATAACCTTTTCAATTCAGTTGCAAATTTTCCTCCAAGCCCTCAAGTCTTCTTCCTCCCTCCAAGTCGGGAGATCGCTTCCTCTGGCACAAGCGTGTGTGCCGTGTTTGAGGGACTGTTGTGAACAGCACCCTCTTACAGATGGACACTGCTTTCGAGCAAGGAAAAACTGCAACCATAATAATATGTAGTTATGGTTCCTGTCGCTACTTACTAATGAACCCCAAGGGATCCTACATGTTTTATAAATAAAACCTAAACATGCACAATAAAACCTATGAATCTGATATGCAAAATCTTGGGTACACTGAGGTTGAATGTAACCGGACACTTCCGAGTTACGCAGCACGGTACGTGTGTGAGGAATCGTGTGCACGACTTCTCTCAAGGACTCTGTTCCGAGAGCTGTTGCCTGCTTCCTGCAGTGCAACAATCGGTTACCTATAGGTCTCTATAGAGTAACCGTCGATAACCAAAGACTTTAGTTAACGGTAAAAATGGAACTGTTTATTTGTCGGAGGTTGCCCTCTGTAGGACAACCTGGATTATCTTTATGTAACTATGAACAATAGCAATCTCAAGTGTAATTACTCCCCATGAGGCAATGAGTGGCTATGAAAGACTAACGCTAGTTGTCTTATGTGATTGGACGAAATGCATGTTCAATTATATCCAATCGGAGGCGCCGTCACTCAGACTGGCTGCCGGCTCCACCGTGAAGGTTCGAGCAAGTACGACGAACCTCATGGTTCAGTCTTAAACTTGTTGCGCGTACTCTACGTACCGCAAGGTTCGGTTTGTTTGTGTGGCACAACACAAGTGCGTAACCATGTTACAGTGTAACCCCGTTACATTAAACCTATGGGATCTTCTAGAAGCTTGAACTTCAAGTTTGTATAAAATCCCTGCAAAGTGATTGGCTCGCGCCACTCACTTCAGGTGGCAGAGACACGTCGGTCTCGTCGCCAGTCCAGTTTCCCAAGCAGGAACCATCACTCAGTACTTGATTAGTACATGGATGTCATTACTCAGTACTGATCAGTACATGAGAACAACATTCTGCACTGATCAGCACAGAGAACACTCGTGACGTCATCGAATGACGTCACACGTGCATGTGGGGACTGTATTACTGTAATCCCTTTGTTATTTGTGTCTCCACAATGCACGCTGAAGGTGGTGTGTGGCACACTAGATCTTGGGACAGATCCACCTTCATGTAATGGCTGGTTATGGCCCATTACACATGGCGGCTGACCAGAGGTGGTGTCACCAGGTTTCCCGTTTGGGTGGGTTCGGACCCTTCCAAATTTTTGGAGGGGGATGGGCTGGCAGTGGGTGCAGACCCAGATTTCGAGCCAGTGCCGACAGCTGGCAGCTGGTGGGTGGAGGGAGGAGCTTGACTTTCCATGGGAAAGTCGGAGGTTGAGAGGCGGGGGAGGCGACTGGGAGGTCTTGGGTTCAACTTGAGGGGTAGCCGGCAAATTGAGAAGTGCCCCTATAGCTCAGTGGTAGAGCACCCGCTTAGTAAGCGGAAGGTCGGTAGTTCAATCCTGCCTGGGGGCAACATCTTTGCTGCTCGCGGCCCTTCTTCTATCTATCTATCCTTTCTCTCGCGTTCCGGAGGGCCATTTATCTATTATGCCAACGCAGCCACACATCCGTGTCTCGCTAGTCACTGGCAGGCGTTATTCGTCTATGTATGGTCCCCCCACACGCACGCACACATATCTGCTTGCTCGCTAGCTTGAGCAACAGGGTGCTGGCTGGCTGGCTGGCGCTGTTGGCAAATTGACGGACCACAGCGACGCAGCTCTGTCTCTATCGTCCTGTTACGCTTCATTTGTTGGCTCTGACCGCGGAGGGCTCGAGCGAGTGTCGCGCCGTGCCGCTTGGGGCTGCTCGTTGGTCTCCGAGGCTATCAGACCCCTCCTCGGGACTTGTGGGGCCAGCTGACGCACACGCAGCGTCTGACGACAGCTACACGGCGTGCGGCGTGCGGGAACCCAAAATAACAAATATAAACAATTGCGATTTTTTGCACGTTGCGTGCGGTGTCTGTGCGTGGTCGAGGGCGGCAAGCGAGTGTGCGTTGGGTGGATGTGTGTGTGTGTGTGTGTGTGCGTGTAGTTTGCGTTTGGTTTGGTTTGGTTGTGAGTGTGGTGTTTGGTGTGGTGAGCCCCTATAGCTCAGTGGTAGAGCACCCGCTTAGTAAGCGGAAGGTCGGTAGTTCAATCCTGCCTGGGGGCAACATCTTTGCTGCTCGCGGCCCTTCTTCTATCTATCTATCCTTTCTCTCGCGTTCCGGAGGGCCATTTATCTATTATGCCAACGCAGCCACACATCCGTGTCTCGCTAGTCACTGGCAGGCGTTATTCGTCTATGTATGGTCCCCCCACACGCACGCACACATATCTGCTTGCTCGCTAGCTTGAGCAACAGGGTGCTGGCTGGCTGGCTGGCGCTGTTGGCAAATTGACGGACCACAGCGACGCAGCTCTGTCTCTATCGTCCTGTTACGCTTCATTTGTTGGCTCTGACCGCGGAGGGCTCGAGCGAGTGTCGCGCCGTGCCGCTTGGGGCTGCTCGTTGGTCTCCGAGGCTATCAGACCCCTCCTCGGGACTTGTGGGGCCAGCTGACGCACACGCAGCGTCTGACGACAGCTACACGGCGTGCGGCGTGCGGGAACCCAAAATAACAAATATAAACAATTGCGATTTTTTGCACGTTGCGTGCGGTGTCTGTGCGTGGTCGAGGGCGGCAAGCGAGTGTGCGTTGGGTGGATGTGTGTTGGTGTGTGTGTGTGTGTGTGTGTGTGCGTGTAGTTTGCGTTTGGTTTGGTTTGGTTGTGAGTGTGGTGTTTGGTGTGGTGAGCCCCTATAGCTCAGTTGAAAGGTTGTCTATATTACTAGAATTAGACAGAGTGACTACTCAATCTACCTAGCATGGACAGTATCTATCATAAATATATTCCTACACCTATTCTACAATTTTTTAATTTATATAAGTTTTGAGAATTTTTGTCGCAATGGTCCGTATGGACCAAAAAAATGTATACCGTTGGAACTCTTTTCCCTTATATTGGGAGTTCTCCGAGTCTTCCAAGTTGATACGGTGCGCAGCTCGATTGGGTAAGTGGTGGGTTTGATACCTGAAGGTCGTGGGTTCGAATACCGCTGTTGCTGAATGTCGATTTCTCTTCTCTTTCGTCTTCTTTCCATGTAGCGGTCCAGTGGTCGAAAATGTCTGATCCTGCTGAACATCAAACCGCATGCGTGGGAGATCACTTCACCGGGACCACAGTGCAACCGGCAGAGCCCTTAGGGGTTCCGGGGGGTACAGGACCGGATGGAGCGATTATCCGCCATGAAGGGGAGAGTTTGGTGGAATCAACAGATGAGACCAGTGTAGCCGAGCAGAGTGACGCACCGACGGGAGGAGAGAGCACCACCGCGTCAGCAGACCAACTTCCTGAGGCAGCGGAGAAAGAGCACGAGGGGGCTGATGGTGACAATGACGTTGTGAGCGAGTCTGGAGGCGTATCCTCGGGGAGCGAATCATCGGATGGTGCATCTTCGGAAGAAGAAGAGTCTGCATCTGGAGAAGATAGTGACAACATGGATGCGTCGCCCTCAAAAGCCCAGCAGAGCGAGAACTCGAGTTCCGGTGAAGACGACGAAGATGAAGAGTCGAAGTCCGATTACAACCTTCGTCCCCGAAAGAAGCGTCGTGCGGCTGCTATCGAGGAGGGTGACGAGGAGGAAGAAGACGCGACTGGAGCTGAGTGCACAGACGAACGCGAAGAAGGTGCCGATGACGAGGAAGAGTTTGGCGTTCGACAGGTGATTAACCGTCGGGGGAGAGGGAACGACAGGCAGTACTTGGTGGTGTGGGACGATGGAACCTCCGAATGGAAATCTCTCCCAGCGCTTAGTAACTGCATGAAGTTGGTTGAGAGTTGTGATCGATATCTCGACAAGTATCCAAACGGTGGGATCACGTTTGCCGAATTTGCCTCTCGCGATCTCCCAACTATTCGACTGATGGCGGACAACAGTAAGGATGACTGCGCAGTCCACGCAGTTGTAATGGCGTTTGAGTTGATGGAGCTCGACACGGAAGCTCGGACGCTTAAGATACTCGGAAAAGAGTTTCTTGCTTCGATGGGGCACTTCGACTCGAAGAGGGGTGGTGGCTTGAAGACTCCACAACTGGTGAAATTTCTTCGTGAGGAGGTGCCGACAACTGGGTGGTTGGTCGATCTGGATACGTTCGGCAAGAATCTGTTCAATGGCCAGGGAATTGGACCTAGCGCACTGACGTTGTTGTGGGAGAAGAAGCAGTTGGACGACGGAGTATACTTGGTTCGAGCGCAGAAGCCATCCAAGTTTCACCACTGTGTCGCAATCCAAGTGAAGGACGAAGAAATGCTTGCTCGTGAAGATGGGGTCACCGCTGGAATAATGCAACACGGTTGGATTCGCAGCATCAGCTTTGTGAGACGTCTTCGTCTGATCCCTACTTTTGCTTCGAAGTAGGTCGTGCATCTCAAAGTTCGGTAATAAACTGCAAGTTGACGAAGATGCAATTTGGTTCGACAAACCAAGGATTGGTTCTCTCTGTTGAGGAGGTGGACGACCAAGTGGTTGAAAAACCTGCGCACCTCTACAGTGAGCGAACACAAGCAATGTTGGGGTGGTGGTCCAAGAAGTCCACAAAGAGTCGATCGCCCTTCATCTTCTCGATCACGCTGGATAGATCTTTCACTTTCTCCTCACAATACAACCGCCTCTTCCAATAGCGAAGATGAGCACTCATAGTTGTATGGAGGACTGCTATTGCAGGGGTCACCGTTGTGGGCTGTCTTCCATCGAACAGACACCGGTTACGATCCGACCAGATGAAGTGGAGCGTCACCGAGCGGAGCGTGTGCCACACATCGCAGACGATGTCCTCACACTCATTCCACTCGTCTCGCACCACTGGTTTCCTCGCTGTCGCCACCATCGCCCACGTCAACTCGGATCGGAGAAGCGGAGCCATCAGTCTCCGCATGTACTCCCACAGCTGAGCCGCAAGCACACATTCGAAGAACAAGTGCTTCTCCGTCTCGATTGCTTCGTATCCGACGCGAACACAGCGTTGGATGCCCGGATGTGACGCCTCCAGAAACCAGAACCGCGAGCGCACCGGCAGAAGACGGAACGCGAGGCGGAACTGCAGGTCTTCGAAGACGGGGAGCAGGATCTTGCGCAGATGCTTGCTGTGCTTGACGTACGCTTTGATCTGCTCGTCGCCCACTCGCTGGGAGTGTATCGTCATCGGATGGGGCTTTGTCGGCATCGCTGGCGTCCACACCACGCGGAGAAGCGCTGACCTTGGGATCGTTGGGACCAAGCACACTTTCACACCGCTCTTGCAGCCCAGGTGCGGCAGCAGTCGTCTCGCAGCACGCGTAGTCTGCCACACAAGCTCTCGCGCACCCAGACGCTCGACGATCTGCGTTGCCTCGTTGTACAGCACTCGCAGCCACTTCACCTGTTGACCAGGCGTGACAGACGCGAGCATGAAGTCCATGTGACTCTGGACGAACTCTTGCTGGGATGGCCAAGCACAACCTTCGAGCATGAAGTCGGCGAGCGACCGCACACTGAAGAGTCTCGACACATGCAAACGGAAGCTGCGCTGTGGTTCAGGCACCATCCCAATGCACCGACGGTGCGCTGAGCTGGTGTGAGTCCGCGCGGCTTGCTCGAAGTGGAGCTCCGCGTCCGAGTGGAACCAAATCGGCTGTTGAAGACCGTACCAAGCGCGCTCGTCCGAAGGAAGGTCGTGCCACGTGATCTCCCAGCGAATCTTGTACCACCAGACCCAAGTCGCTCGCCACCATGCTGAAGTCAGTCTCCACTGGATCATGTCGCCATGTCGGAGCGGAGAGATCGTGAGGAAGTCGAGCGCTTTGCAGCCGCCAGTGCTAGGAAGAACCAACTTGAGCAGCTCCGTGCTCGCTGTCGTCCAGTTCCGCACACCATCTGCAGTCGCAGCTCGCATAAACTGCAGCACAAGCTGAAGACGTTGCCGCTTGAGGTGTGCTTCCAGGCTTGGGATCTGCAGTCCACCGTCACTCCGTCGTTGATACAGGAACTCGCGAGGAATGAGCTGGATGTGCGATGCGTCGCGGTCGTGCTTCCGACTCAGCACGAACCGATTCAGCATCGACTGCCACCTCTTCACAACCACGGACGGTATCGACACGTGTTGTGTGTAGTGCCACAGACGGGAGAGCACCATCGTTTGGGCTACCAAGAGCCGACCGCGAAGCGTCCTCGCGCGTCTGTACCAAGCCTTGAAGCCGTCGTAGAAGCGCTGCTCGAGAAACTCGACGATGTTGCCGTCCATGGGTGACTGGCTGAACGGGATGCCGAGGTACTTGACCGTCTCCGTGCGACCGAGCACATGCACTCCGGGGAGCAGCGGGCAGTCTTGGTTCCGGTTGAGCGCCAGCAGCATCGACTTGGACAGGTTGAGCTTCGCGCCGGAGCCTCTGCAGTACTCTTCCACGATCCCGAGCTGTGCTTGCAGGTTCGGTATCGAGCTGCCGAGAAGAGTCGAGTCGTCCGCGAAGAACGTGCTCGTGGCGGTGTGGTCTGCGTTGAGACACACTCCGAACTCTTCGTGGGACCGCAGCAGGTTTCCCAGTGGCTCGATCGTGAGAAAGAAGAGAAGCGCAGAGAGCGGGTCGCCTTGCTTCACTCCCCGTGTCGGGAACAGCGCAGGCTGGATGTTCTGGTTGATGACGAGGTGCGCTTGCGGCTTGGTGTACAGCAGTCTCACCCACTGCACAAAGTCCGAACCACACCCCATTCGCTCAAGCACACGGAACATGTAGTCCCAGTTCACTCGGTCGAACGCCTTCTCGAAGTCCAAGAACAGAGCATACGCTTCTTCGTCTCGACTCGTCACCAAGTCCTGCAGATCCGCGAGGAACCGCACATGGTGATGAATCGATCGACCTTTGACGAACCCTTTCTGATCCGTGTGGACCAGGTCCGGTACGACACTTTGCAGTCGATAGGTGAGAGCCTTCGAGAGAACCTTGACGTCGACTGGGATGAGTGCGATCGGTCGGTAGTTGCCTGGTTGTGCTCTCGAGCCTTTCTTGTGGAGAAGCACGACGGCAGACTTGCGCTGAGAAGGGAGCAGAACCCCTCGTCGAAGTTGGTCGTTGAAGACAAGACTGAGACACTCACCGAAGACGCCCGGAGCGACCTGGTAGAAACCAGCAGTCAATCCGTCCATGCCAGGAGCCGACGTCGCCTTCATGTGTCGAATCGCATCCGCCAGATCGTGAGATGTGACTGGCGCATTCAGGATGTCACGATCCGTTTCCGACGTGAACCGGACGATGGAGTCGAGAAGCTTGCGTTGTACGGTTTCGTCGGGTGGAGGAGCTCTTCCTGCTGGACTGTCGGGATCTCCCATCTCGGACCCCCAGTGTTCCAGGAAGCGAAGCGATATCTCTTGAGGGTTCGAAGAGACACTGCCACTCGGTGTCACCACCTCCTCGATCGAGACCCTTCTCAAGCTCGTGTCCAGCGGACGGAAGAAGTGCTTGGTGGACTTTTCGGAGTTGGCCGCTTGGAAGTCAAACGCACTGTCCTGGTTGTATTGACTTGTCCTCGTGACCGTCTCCTTGTAGTTGCGCATGGCTTCGTCGAAATGCTCACGGTTCGAGTCACTGGAAGCGACGCGATACCGAGCAGCAGCTTGATCGAGTTGGATCCGAGCCTCTTCGACAGCCTGCGAGTCTTGTTGCCGAAGCTTCTTCTGCACGTCTTGCAGCTGGGTCTTGATGCTCGCCTTCCACTGCTCCCAGATCTTGCCTGGGTTCGTCGAGGTGCGCAGCTCATCTCGAACCAGTTCAGCTTCTTTCTCGATCGCAGACACCACCACTGGATACTCCAGCAGGTAGCGTGGGAACTTCCAGTATCCCCGACCATGGAGCTGCGAGCCAGACCAGAAGCTCACACTGTGTGCGAGGTGGTCTCCAGCATGCTTCGGCAGGAAGTACTTGGAGTCGTCGTAGAAGCGTGTGTAGAAGTCTTCCGACATCAAGATGTAGTCGAGTCTGTTCTTCCGAGGAAGGGGACCGGTGAAGACTCGCTTGGTGTCGTAGTGGACTCGCCACGCGTCGACAACACCCAGCTTCGCCAACCACTCCAAGCAGCTGGACCGACCGGGGTCGTAGCGCAAGTCCGGGGACGACGAGTCGAGTCTGGGGTCCAGAGGAGTGTTCAGATCTCCCAACACGAAGTGCGTCGCTTGATCCTCGAACCCTTCGGTGTCCAGACTCGAGAAGAATTGTTGCTTTTCCTGCCTGTCGACAGGCGCGTACACGTTGTGGATGTAGATGGGAGCACACTCGACCATCACCTTCACGACGATGTACCGTCCCGCGACCGACAGACTGGGAAGCTCGACAGCCGAGTCGAAGCCAGGGAAGTCGGAGCGGAGCACCGTGAGCACTCCATTGCTCCTTCCTCGCGTCGGTCGATGCAGCTGGGAGTTGGGATCGTCCACGAAGACCTTGTGCTTGAAGCTCGAGTCGAGGTGGAACTTGAAATTGGAAAGGTGCGTGTTGTCGCCGAACTTGGTTTCTTGGACACACGACACCGAGTACTTGGAGAGCATGCTTTCGATAAATAGGTGGCCGTTCTTTTTGATGCCATTAGTGTTAACGGTCAGAACACTGGTGTTGCTCCATGTGGTTGTGGGCGAGGATGGTTTAGCAACGAGTGGCCAAGCCTCCCGCTACCATCACAACCCCACCGTCAACGACTTGAAGCTGCAGCACAGAAGCGTCGGCTGGGTAGCACCCGTCAAGCTTCTGCAACGCTTCGAGGTCTTCAAGCAGGAAGCCTTGCCACTGCACTTCACTCCATTGCTGCATGCAGTGAGCTCCGAGCTGCGACCGCAAGAGACGAAGGAGGGTGTTGGGGTGGAGAAGTCGCGTGTGGTGCGCGGGGATCCACTCCACCGGCTGACCCGTGAGGTACTGGATCCAGTGGTCGTTCGCAAAGATCGTCGGCGCGATCGACATGAGCATGAGCTCGAACAAGCCCAAAGCCTTGGACGCTCGCGACAACTCCTTGATCGAGTCAGACGACGTCCACCACTTCGCACACGTCTTGAAGATCTCGCTTCGCTTCGACGGGACCGTCGTCTTCATCAGTTTCTTCCACTTCGCGCTGAACGTCACGTCTTCGCTCGGCTGCGTCGCACAGAACACGCGGTTGATCGCGTGCAGCTGCGCCAGTTCTTCGATCACCTGTCCGCTTCCAGCCATCTTCAACGCCAATGCGCTGTTGAAGGCGAGTGGACACTCGACCGCTTTCTTCGTGATGTGGTCGGGATTCGTCGCGTTCTCGAGCAGCTTGCACACACCGTCGACCTTCTTGTCCGCTTCCGCGAGACAGTCCGGGAGGGTGTTGAGAAGCGCCGTGTTCTCGTCATTGAGCATCGCCTCGGTCACCTCCATGACGAGCGACGCCTTCACCGCCTTCTTGATTTTCGTGTGGTGTTTCTCGACGAAGAAAGCAGACTCAGTCGAGGACTTCACCGCGTCCGGACGCTTCACATCGACGGGGACCACTTGGTAGCGCACTCCGTACTTCTTGTCAGCCGTCACGTTCTTCGACTTGAACGTGACCTCCATCGACTGGAGCGCTTGGAAGTAGTTGGAGGTGGCGACGCCGTTGAGAGGCTGAGGCTGCTGCTTTACCATGAGGTTGGAGAAGTCGACTCCGTTGCGCGAGCGCTTCTTCTTGTTCGAGACGGTTTTGAAGCCGTCGTCGGGTCCGCTGGTCAGCAAGAGAGGCTTCGTCGTCGGGGGTTTCGGACTTCCAGGTGGAGTCAACTTGCCGTTCGATCCACTATAGACCGAAATCGAGAGCGTGCTGTCGGGCTTGCTCGGTTGCTTGGCGAGCTGGTTGGCAGCTGGTGGCTGACCATGCTGAGCTCCTTTCTGGAGCTGGCCATCCCGTTTCTTCGCATCCTCGAGTGACTTCTGCAGCGAGGATTGGTACGGCTTCGAGTTCGGACTCGCAGCTTGCGCGTACGTCTTCGACGATGACTGTTGTTGTTGCTGCGGCTCAGACGCCGGTGCAGCGGGAGGGAAGATGCTGTTGGGAGTGCCGAGATCGAGACCGTGGTGCGAGCGGTAGCCGAACGGGAGACGCTCAGACTGGTACGGCGCATTCTTGCCATGCGTCGGGTGCAGCTTGTTGTCGAACAATAGCTGGTCGCAGACGGAGCCGTTGATCATCAGCGCGCTCGGACATGACTTCGACATGAAGTACACGCGCCAAGTCGCGGACGTGATGCCGGTCGCGAGGTTCACTTCGCGGAAGGTGTCGTACACCGGCTGGCACCCAAGAAGGAACAAGCGGTGCAGGATTACATCCGTGTCCGTGTCCGAGTCGACGTTGGAGATGTCGATGAAGTACTTTGGGCCAAGGATGTCGAACTCCTTGAACACGAAGACGCCGCCGAGGATGTTCACGCGCGTCCGCTCGAGGCGCATACACGCGTCCTTCGATTTCACCTTGACGCGGAGTTTGCCGCCGGGGAGCTTGGAGACTTGGCCGATCTCGTAGAGCTGATACAGCTCCTCGAGGACCTTGTTTCCGTGGCTCTTGCCGGACAGCGACACCATGATCTTGTGGAGCGGAGTCTTTGCGAACGTCCGTCCGGTGTCAATCACCATGTCAAACTTGGCTCGTGGGAGCGCATACGGACGCGCTTGCTCCATGCGAGACGCGATGAACGACCAGTCACCGCCAGCGGCGTACTGGCGCTCGATCGCTTCGATGTCGCAGGCGAGAGGCTTCGGGGTCTCCACACGACGGCGCACAGTTTCAGCTTCGGCTTGGTCGCGGCGGAGGTGTTCTTGCTGCGAGAGCACGTCCGCCATCGTCGGACGCGGGTCCACGCGAGGAAGCGAGGCGGCGTCAGGCATTTGCGGGGGCTCCATCGACTCGTCATCGGACGGCGAATCGGGCACAGCGGGTGGGGGGATCGACCCATCATCGAGCGCAGGCGCATTGGACGGCGAGTCAGGAACATCAGGCGGTGTGCTCATATGCACATCGAGTCCAAAGTCACTCGATCCCATCGGCGCAGAGACCGGGAGAGAAGGGGACGCGGAAGCCGGTGGCGACGGAGGCGCAGCGGAGGGAGGGGACAGGAGAACGCGTGGCGTGGCGACCGGAGAGCCACCCATCGGAGATTCGGATCGCTCCAAATTTTCCGAGGGGGATGGGCCGACCGTGGAACCAGGCTGGATACTGGGTGTGGACCCAGATTCTTGGCCAGGTGCGACACGTGGAGGCACGACAGGCGGAGACGAGGGGACGACGAGAGGAGCAGAGGCGGCAGTCGGAGGTTCCATGGGGAAGGTCGAGACGGCGGCAGGTGCGGCGGGCGGGGTGGGAGAGGGGTTCTTCTGGAAGTCGACTTGAGGGGTAGCCGGCAAATTGAGAAGTGCCCCTATAGCTCAGTGGTAGAGCACCCGCTTAGTAAGCGGAAGGTCGGTAGTTCAATCCTGCCTGGGGGCAACATCTTTGCTGCTCGCGGCCCTTCTTCTATCTATCTATCCTTTCTCTCGCGTTCCGGAGGGCCATTTATCTATTATGCCAACGCAGCCACACATCCGTGTCTCGCTAGTCACTGGCAGGCGTTATTCGTCTATGTATGGTCCCCCCACACGCACGCACACATATCTGCTTGCTCGCTAGCTTGAGCAACAGGGTGCTGGCTGGCTGGCTGGCTGGCGCTGTTGGCAAATTGACGGACCACAGCGACGCAGCTCTGTCTCTATCGTCCTGTTACGCTTCATTTGTTGGCTCTGACCGCGGAGGGCTCGAGCGAGTGTCGCGCCGTGCCGCTTGGGGCTGCTCGTTGGTCTCCGAGGCTATCAGACCCCTCCTCGGGACTTGTGGGGCCAGCTGACGCACACGCAGCGTCTGACGACAGCTACACGGCGTGCGGCGTGCGGGAACCCAAAATAACAAATATAAACAATTGCGATTTTTTGCACGTTGCGTGCGGTGTCTGTGCGTGGTCGAGGGCGGCAAGCGAGTGTGCGTTGGGTGGATGTGTGTTTGTGTGTGTGTGTGTGTTGCGTGTAGTTTGCGTTTGGTTTGGTTTGGTTGTGAGTGTGGTGTTTGGTGTGGTGAGCCCCTATAGCTCAGTGGTAGAGCACCCGCTTAGTAAGCGGAAGGTCGGTAGTTCAATCCTGCCTGGGGGCAACATCTTTGCTGCTCGCGGCCCTTCTTCTATCTATCTATCCTTTCTCTCGCGTTCCGGAGGGCCATTTATCTATTATGCCAACGCAGCCACACATCCGTGTCTCGCTAGTCACTGGCAGGCGTTATTCGTCTATGTATGGTCCCCCCACACGCACGCACACATATCTGCTTGCTCGCTAGCTTGAGCAACAGGGTGCTGGCTGGCTGGCTGGCGCTGTTGGCAAATTGACGGACCACAGCGACGCAGCTCTGTCTCTATCGTCCTGTTACGCTTCATTTGTTGGCTCTGACCGCGGAGGGCTCGAGCGAGTGTCGCGCCGTGCCGCTTGGGGCTGCTCGTTGGTCTCCGAGGCTATCAGACCCCTCCTCGGGACTTGTGGGGCCAGCTGACGCACACGCAGCGTCTGACGACAGCTACACGGCGTGCGGCGTGCGGGAACCCAAAATAACAAATATAAACAATTGCGATTTTTTGCACGTTGCGTGCGGTGTCTGTGCGTGGTCGAGGGCGGCAAGCGAGTGTGCGTTGGGTGGATGTGTGTTTGTGTGTGTGTGTGTGTTGCGTGTAGTTTGCGTTTGGTTTGGTTTGGTTGTGAGTGTGTTGTTTGGTGTGGTGAGCCCCTATAGCTCAGTGGTAGAGCACCCGCTTAGTAAGCGGAAGGTCGGTAGTTCAATCCTGCCTGGGGGCAACATCTTTGCTGCTCGCGGCCCTTCTTCTATCTATCTATCCTTTCTCTCGCGTTCCGGAGGGCCATTTATCTATTATGCCAACGCAGCCACACATCCGTGTCTCGCTAGTCACTGGCAGGCGTTATTCGTCTATGTATGGTCCCCCCACACGCACGCACACATATCTGCTTGCTCGCTAGCTTGAGCAACAGGGTGCTGGCTGGCTGGCTGGCGCTGTTGGCAAATTGACGGACCACAGCGACGCAGCTCTGTCTCTATCGTCCTGTTACGCTTCATTTGTTGGCTCTGACCGCGGAGGGCTCGAGCGAGTGTCGCGCCGTGCCGCTTGGGGCTGCTCGTTGGTCTCCGAGGCTATCAGACCCCTCCTCGGGACTTGTGGGGCCAGCTGACGCACACGCAGCGTCTGACGACAGCTACACGGCGTGCGGCGTGCGGGAACCCAAAATAACAAATATAAACAATTGCGATTTTTTGCACGTTGCGTGCGGTGTCTGTGCGTGGTCGAGGGCGGCAAGCGAGTGTGCGTTGGGTGGATGTGTGTTTGTGTGTGTGTGTGTGTGTGTGTTGCGTGTAGTTTGCGTTTGGTTTGGTTTGGTTGTGAGTGTGTTGTTTGGTGTGGTGAGCCCCTATAGCTCAGTTGAAAGGTGTCCGTATATTAGTGAGAATAAATACTACGGCAAACTGACTTCTACTTGCTCGCTACGCCCTTGCGTATTCTATGATGCCAGCACTAAGGCTTCTCTTTAATTCTGTTGGGGTGAGATTTTGGTTGTGCTATGCAGTCGTTTGTGTCGGCTTGGTGAAGGTTGCTTGTGTGTCAGGTCTTTAAACCTTGCTGTTTTGAGGTGTGAGTGTCGGTGTGAGACACTCGAGGATGTATTCTGGGTTGATTCTTCCCTTGTGGGTTGAACCATGTCTTGTGGGTTGATTCTTGTCTTGTGGGTTGATTTCTTGACTTGTGGGTTGATTCTTCGCTTGTGGGTTGATTCTTGTCTCGTGGGTTCATTCTTCACTTCTGGGTTGATTCTTCGAGATCGTGCTGGCGATCGGAGCACTCCCCGCTCGCACAAGCGCGACCTCTCTCGGTCGTCTTGCAGTTGCTCACGCGCAATGCGGGTCGCTTCGCTCAGCGAAGTGCATCGGCTCTACCGACGGAGCCGATCAACGGACAGTTGCGAGGCGAACTGGAAGGCGATGTCGATGCAGACTCCAAACGCGCGTCTTCTTGCGCTTCTTCTTCGTTCTCCCTACACCCATACTGCAGGCAGAGTGGGTGGGAGAGAGAGGTGGAGGAAGTGGAGTGGTGATGGGCTTGGGTACTTCTGAAGAGTCGACTTGTGGGGTAGCGAGCAAATTGAGAAGTGCCCCTATAGCTCAGTGGTAGAGCACCCGCTTAGTAAGCGGAAGGTCGGTAGTTCAATCCTGCCTGGGGGCAACATCTTTGCTGCTCGCGGCCCTTCTTCTATCTATCTATCCTTTCTCTCGCGTTCCGGAGGGCCATTTATCTATTATGCCAACGCAGCCACACATCCGTGTCTCGCTAGTCACTGGCAGGCGTTATTCGTCTATGTATGGTCCCCCCACACGCACGCACACATATCTGCTTGCTCGCTAGCTTGAGCAACAGGGTGCTGGCTGGCTGGCTGGCTGGCGCTGTGGCAAATTGACGGACCACAGCGACGCAGCTCTGTCTCTATCGTCCTGTTACGCTTCATTTGTTGGCTCTGACCGCGGAGGGCTCGAGCGAGTGTCGCGCCGTGCCGCTTGGGGCTGCTCGTTGGTCTCCGAGGCTATCAGACCCCTCCTCGGGACTTGTGGGGCCAGCTGACGCACACGCAGCGTCTGACGACAGCTACACGGCGTGCGGCGTGCGGGAACCCAAAATAACAAATATAAACAATTGCGATTTTTTGCACGTTGCGTGCGGTGTCTGTGCGTGGTCGAGGGCGGCAAGCGAGTGTGCGTTGGGTGGATGTGTGTGTGTGTGTGTGTGTTGCGTGTAGTTTGCGTTTGGTTTGGTTTGGTTGTGAGTGTGGTGTTTGGTGTGGTGAGCCCCTATAGCTCAGTTGAAAGGTGTCCGTATATTGTTGTTAATAAATACTACGGCAAACTGACTTCTACTTGCTCGCTACGCCCTTGCGTATTCTATGATGCTAGCACTAAGGCTTCTCTTAGCCCCTATAGCTCAGTGGTAGAGCACCCGCTTAGTAAGCGGAAGGTCGGTAGTTCAATCCTGCCTGGGGGCAACATCTTTGCTGCTCGCGGCCCTTCTTCTATCTATCTATCCTTTCTCTCGCGTTCCGGAGGGCCATTTATCTATTATGCCAACGCAGCCACACATCCGTGTCTCGCTAGTCACTGGCAGGCGTTATTCGTCTATGTATGGTCCCCCCACACGCACGCACACATATCTGCTTGCTCGCTAGCTTGAGCAACAGGGTGCTGGCTGGCTGGCTGGCTGGCGCTGCTGGCAAATTGACGGACCACAGCGACGCAGCTCTGTCTCTATCGTCCTGTTACGCTTCATTTGTTGGCTCTGACCGCGGAGGGCTCGAGCGAGTGTCGCGCCGTGCCGCTTGGGGCTGCTCGTTGGTCTCCGAGGCTATCAGACCCCTCCTCGGGACTTGTGGGGCCAGCTGACGCACACGCAGCGTCTGACGACAGCTACACGGCGTGCGGCGTGCGGGAACCCAAAATAACAAATATAAACAATTGCGATTTTTTGCACGTTGCGTGCGGTGTCTGTGCGTGGTCGAGGGCGGCAAGCGAGTGTGCGTTGGGTGGATGTGTGTGTGTGTGTGTTGCGTGTAGTTTGCGTTTGGTTTGGTTTGGTTGTGAGTGTGGTGTTTGGTGTGGTGAGCGCCTATAGCTCAGTTGAAAGGTTGTCTATATTACTAGAATTAGACAGAGTGACGACTCAATCTGCCTAGCTACATATAGATACTACTACTTTTCGAATAAATATACTCTACACTTGGTTTGGTACAGGATCTTGCGAGTTGCGTTCTGGTTAAAGATCTTCTGACTAGAGACTAGTGCTGGAGGTGACGAACTTGGAACATTGCTGGGTGGGTCGTGGCAAAGTCACCGAAAGGCGGATACTTCCTCATCTTGGTAAGCGCCTTCTCGAGTGATGCTCTCTCATCGTCGTCGTATCGACACCTCAGGTTGTACCGGAAGTGCGCACTGGCAGTGGTGAAGATGACCAGCAGTGCTGGCGTCGTCGGTGTGGGCTGTCTTCCATCGAACAGACACCGATTACGATCCGACCAGATGAAGTGGAGGGTCACAGCGCGGAACGTGCGCCACACGTCTCCGATGACGTCCTCACACTCCTTCCATTCATCTCGCACGACTGGTTTCCTTGCTGTCGCAATCATGGTCCATGTCAACTGGGATCGGACAAATGGCGCCATGATGTTCCGTATGTGCTCCCACAGTCTTGTTGCGAGAGCACACTCGAAGAACAAGTGCTGCTCCGTCTCGACTGCATCACACCCGTCGCGAATGCAGTAGATGATGCGCGGGTTCGAGTGTTGCAGGAACCAGAACCGCGAGCGCACGGGGAGAAGACGGAACGCGAGGCGGAACTGCAGGTCTTCGAACACGGGGAGCAGGATCTTGCGAAGATGCTTCCCGTACTTCACGAACGACTTGACTTCTTCGTCGCCGACACTCGGAGAGTGCAGCGACATCGGATGGGACTTGTTCGGTGGTTCCGGCTTCCACACGACTCGAAGAAGCGCGCTCCTCGGGATCGCTGGGACCAGACACACCTTCGAGCCACTTTTGCATCCCAGGTGAGGGAATGCACTCTCACTCCATGTGTCCGAAGACAAAGGTGCAAGCTCACGCACTCCAAGTCGGACCGCGATCTGTGTCGCCTCTCGGTACAGAGAACGCAACCACTGGGATTGCACACCGAGAGCCACAGACGCGAGAGTGAGGTCGAGGTGCCGTTGGACGAAGTCGGACTCGCTCGGCCAGGAAGCACCATTGCTCATGAAGTCGACCAGCGAGCACAAGCCGAAGACCCTCGAGATGTGCAGACGGAACCCACGCTGGGGTTCTGGCACCATCCCGATGCATCGACGGTGTGCAGCGGTGGTTTGCGACCTCGGAGTCTGCTCGTAGTGGAGGTCTGGATCCGAGTGGAACCAGATCGGCTGGTTCAGACCATACCAGACACGCTCGTCCGTCGGAAGGTCGTGCCACGAGATCTCCCATCGGATCTTGTACCACCAGACCCACGTCTCCTTCCACCAAACAGAGATCAACTCCCACTTGATCATCGTGCCGTGTCGAAGAGGAGACACTGTGAGGAAGTCGAGCGCCGTGCGTCGACCGACTCGAGGAAGAACCGCTGTGAGCAGCTCCGCACTCGGTGTCGTCCAGCTTCTCTCGTCTGACTTGCTCGCCGATCGCATGAACTGGAGCAGATGCTGGAGGCGTTGTCGCTTCAGTTGCGCTTCGATGCTTGGGATCTGCAGACCACCCTCACTCCTCGGGAGATACAAGAACTCCTTCGGAATGAGCTGGATGTGGCTTGCATCTCGATCGTGCTTCCGACTCAAGACGAACCGATTCAGCATCGACTGCCACCTCTTCACGACCGACGACGGGATCGACACGTGCTGGGTGTAGTGCCACAAGCGAGACAAGACCATCGTTTGCGCCACAAGAAGACGACCGCGAAGAGTCCTTGCTCGTCTGTACCACATCTTGAAACCGTCGTAGAAGCGTTGCTCGAGGAAGTTGACGATGTCGTCGTTGACTGGCGACTGACTGAAGGGGATCCCGAGGAACTTGACCGACTCGGCTCGACCAAGCACATGCACACCAGGGAGCTGGGGACAGATCTCGTTCCGATTCAGCGCCATCAGGTTCGACTTGCCAAGGTTCAATTTCGCGCCAGACCCGTTGCAGTACTCCTCCACGAGTTCAAGCTGCGCTTGCACACTCGCAATGGAGCCTCCCAGGAGAGTCGTGTCGTCCGCGAAGAAGACACTGGTGGATGTGTGATCCTCGGTGAGGCACACTCCGAACTCTTCGTGGGACCGCAGCAGGTTTCCCAGTGGCTCGATCGTGAGAAGGAAGAGAAGCGCAGAGAGCGGGTCGCCTTGCTTCACTCCTCTTGTCGGATACAGCGCGGGCTGGATGTTCTGGTTGATGACGAGGTGTGCTTGCGGCTCGGTGTACAGCAGTCTCACCCACTGCAAAAAGTCCGAACCACACCCCATTCGCTCGAGCACACGGAACATGTAGTCCCAGTTCACTCGGTCGAACGCCTTCTCGAAGTCCAAGAACAGAGCATATGCTTCTTCGTCTCGACTCGTCACCAAGTCCTGCAGATCCGCGAGGAACCGCACATGGTGGTGGATCGATCGACCTTTGACGAACCCTTTCTGATCCGTGTGGACCAGGTCCGGTACGACACTTTGCAGTCGATAGGTGAGAGCCTTCGAGAGAACCTTGACGTCGACCGGGATGAGTGCGATCGGTCGGTAGTTGCCTGGTTGTGCTCTCGAGCCTTTCTTGTGGAGAAGCACGACGGCAGACTTGCGCTGAGAAGGGAGCAGAACCCCTCGTCGAAGTTGGTCGTTGAAGACAAGACTGAGACACTCACCGAAGACGTCCGGAGCGACCTGGTAGAAACCAGCAGTCAAACCGTCCATGCCAGGAGCCGACGTCGCCTTCATGTGTCGAATCGCATCCGCCAGATCGTGAGATGTGACTGGCGCATTCAGGATGTCTCGACCCGTTTCCGACGTGAACCGGACGATGGAGTCGAGAAGCTTGCGTTGCACGGTTTCGTCGGGTGGAGGAGCTCTCCCTGCTGGACTGTCGGGATCTCCCATCTCGGACCCCCAGTGTTCCAGGAAGCGAAGCGATATCTCTTGAGGATTCGATGAGACACTGCCACTCTGTGTCACCACCTCCTCGATCGAGACCCTTCTCAAGCTCGTGTCCAGCGGACGGAAGAAGTGCTTGGTCGACTTTTCAGAGTTGGCCGCTTGGAAGTCGAACGCAGTGTCCTGGTTGTACTGGCTCGTCCTCGTGACCGTCTCCTTGTACATCTTCATGGCTTCTTCGAACTCGCTGCGGTTGTTCTCGGTCGACGCATCTCGATAGCGAGCAGCCGCTTGGTCCAACGCCGCTTGAGCCTCTTCGATCGCAGCTGTGTCTTGCATCCGCAGTTTCTTCTGCACGTCTTGGAGCTGGGACTTGATGCTCTCCTTCCACTTCTCCCACACCTTACCAGGGTATGTCGAAGTGCGGAGCTTGTCGAGCACCATCTCTGCCTCCTTCTCGATCGCCGAGACCACTTTCGGGTACTCGAGGAGGTAGCGAGGGAACTTCCAGTACCCTCGACCGTGGAGCTGCGAACCAGACCGGAAGCTCACACTGTGAGCGAGGTGGTCTCCAGCATGCTTCGGCAGGAAGTACTTGGAGTCGTCGTAGAAGCGTTCGTAGAAGTCCTCCGACAGCAAGATGTAGTCGAGTCGGTTCTTCCGAGGAAGGGGACCGGTGAAGACTCGCTTGGTATCGTAGTGGATCCGCCACGCATCGACCACACTCAGTTTCGCCAACCACTCCAAGCAGCTGGACCGACCGGGGTCGTAGCGCAGATCTGGAGACGACGAGTCGAGTCTGGGGTCGAGAGGAGTGTTCAGATCTCCCAACACAAAATGCGTCGCTTGATCTTCGAACCCTTCGGTGTCCAGACTCGAGAAGAATTGTTGTTTCTCTTGCTGGTCCACTGGCGCGTACACGTTGTGGATGTAGATGGGAGCACCCTCAACCACCACTTTCACGACGATGTACCGACCTGGGAGTGAGAGTTGAGAGACCTCTTCCGCCGTGTCGAAGCCTGGGAAGTCGGAGCGGAGCACCGTGAGCACTCCATTGCTCCTTCCTCGCGTCGGTCGATCGAGCTGTGAGTTGGGGTCGTTCACAAAGACTCGGTGCTTGAAGCTCGAGTCGAGGTGGAACTTGAACTTGGACAGATGCGTTCTGTCGCTCCACTTGGTTTCTTGGACGCATGCCACCGAGTGTTTCGATAGCACGCTGTCGATAAATAGGTGACCGTTCTTCTTGATGCCGTTAGTGTTGACGGACACGACACTAACGTTGCTCCACGATGTTTGGGATGGAGTTGGTTTAGCAACGAGTGGCCAGGCCTCCCGCTACCAGCACCACCTCTCCCTCGACAACTCGGAGCTGCAGCACCGACTCGTCGACCGGGTAGTACCCATCGAGCTTGCGAAGCTCTTCCAGGTCGTCGAGCAAGTACCCCTGCCACTGCACTTCGTTCCACTGACTCAAGCAGTGCGCACCAAGGTCCGACCGCAAGAGCATGAGGAGAGTGTTGGGGTGGAGGAGTCTCGTGTGGTGCGCGGGGATCCACTCCACCGGCTGACCAGTGATGTAGTGGATCCAGTGGTCGTTGCTGAAGATCGTCGGAGCGATCGACATCAGCATGAGCTCGAAGAACCCGAGTGCCTTCGTCGCTCGAGACAGTTCACTGATCTGCTCAGACGATCTCCACCACTTGGCACACGTCTTGAACAGCTCTTCTCTCTTCGACGGGACCGTCGTCTTCATGTGTTTCTTCCACTTCGAACTGAATGTCACGTCTTCGCTCGGCTGAGTCGCACTCAACACGCGGTTGATCACATGCAACTGCGCGAGCTCTGCGACTCCGTGTCCACTTCCTGCCATCTTGAGCGACAGAGCGCTGTTGAACGCCAGCGGCGAGTCCACTGCCTTCTTGATGACGTGGTCGGGGTTCGTGACGTTCTCGATGAGTTTGCTCGCACCCTCGACCTGAGTGTCTGCGAGCGCAAGACGGTCCGGGAGGGTGTTGAGCAACGCCGTGTTCTCGTCGTTCAGCATCGACTCGGACACCTCCAAGATCGGAGACGCCTTCGACGCTTTCCTGATCTTCGTGTGGTGCTTTTCCACAAAGAACGCCGACTCAGTCGACGTCTTGAGCGCCTCGGGGCGCTTCACATCGACAGGGATCACTTGGTACCGAGGACCATACTTCTTGTCCGCAGCCACATCCTTCACTTCGAAGGACACTTCCATCGACTGCAGCACCTGGAAGTAGTTGGTGGTGGCAACACCATCCAGAGGCTGCGGTTGCTGTTTCACTAGCATGTTGGAGAAGTCGACTCCGTTTCTCGAGCGCTTCTTCTTGTTTGTCACGGTGGAGAAACCGTCGTTTCCATTCGTCAAGAGCAGCGTCGGAGACTTCATTGGCGGTTTGGGACTTCCTGGTGGAGACACCTTGCCTTGCGAGTCGTCGAACGTGGCAATCGACAGCACATCGGAGTTGCTTCGCGGCTTGGTCAGCGCTGTTTCAGCTGACGACTTGCCATGCTGAGCTCTCTCCTGGAGCTGGGCTTCCCGTCTCTTTCCTTCCTCGACTGCCTTCTGCAGCGAGGTTTGCTTCGGCATCGCACTCGCAGCTTGAGCGTAGGTTCTCGGCTGTTGTTGTCGTTGCTGCTGGAGTTGCTCTGGAGCTGTCTTCGTAGGAGGGAACACACTGTCCGGAGACCCGAGATCAATTCCATGGTGCGAGCGATACCCATACGGCTGTCGCTCCGACTGGAACGGAGCATTCTTTCCATGCGCCGGGTGCAGCTTGTTGTCAAACAATACCTGGTCGCACACAGACCCGTTCACGACCAACGCGCTTGGACACGAGCTGGACAAGAAGTACACCCGCCAGGTCGCCGATGTCATCCCCGTCGCGAGGTTTACTTCGCGAAAGGTGTGGTACACCGGCTGGCACCCGAGGAGGAACAGTCGGTGCACGATCACTCGAATGTCCACGTCGGGATCGACGTTCACAATGTCGATGAAATACTTGTCGCCAAGGATGTCGAACTCCTTGAACGTGAACGTACCACCGAGGATGTTCACCTTGGTGCGTTCCAAGCGCACACAGGCTTCCTTCGTCTTGACCTTGACTCGGAGGTTGCCGCCGGGGAGCTTGGAGATCTGACCGATCTCGAAGCGCTGGTACAGCTCATCGAGTGTCGCGTTTCCGTGGCTCGTGCCGGCCAACGACGCCATGATCTTTTGGAGCGGAGTCTTCGCGAGCGCTCTTCCAGTCTCGATCACCATGTCGTACTTGGCGGTCGGGAGCTGGTAGGGATGCGCTTGCTCCATTCGCGACGCGATGTGCGACCAGTCGCCTCCAGCAGCGTACTGGCGCTCAATCGCTTCGATGTCGACAGCGAGAGGCTTCGGAGTCTCGACGCGTCTGCGAGTTGCTTCGATCACAGCTCGGTCTCGACGAAGATGTTCTTGTTGCCGCAGAAGCTCAGCCATGGACAGTCGAGTGTCCACGTTCGCAGGAGCGACAGCGACAGCAGGATCCATCGGGTCGTCGCCAGAGAGATCGAGGGTCGTCACTTGAGCATTCCCGCCAGACTCCATCGGATCGTCCACCATGGCGGCGGGGTCAGCGACAGGAGCGGGGTCAGCGGGAGGCGGAGCAGTTGCGTGAGTTGGAGGAGCAGGGGCTTGGTCTGCGACACCAGTTGTCGCATTCAAGTTGCTCGTTGTGGGAGAGACATGGCGGTTGACCCCAGGTGGCGTCACCAGGTTTCCCGTTTGGGTGGGTTCGGACCCTACCAAATTTTGGGAGGGGGATGGGCTGACAGTGGGACGAGGAACGACAGAGGGTGCGGACCAAGATTTCGAGCCAGTGCCGACAGCTGGCAGCTGGTGGGTGGAGGGAGGAGCTTGACTTTCCATGGGAAAGTCGGAGGTTGAGAGGCGGGGGAGGCGACTGGGAGGTCTTGGGTTCAACTTGAGGGGTAGCCGGCAAATTGAGAAGTGCCCCTATAGCTCAGTGGTAGAGCACCCGCTTAGTAAGCGGAAGGTCGGTAGTTCAATCCTGCCTGGGGGCAACATCTTTGCTGCTCGCGGCCCTTCTTCTATCTATCTATCCTTTCTCTCGCGTTCCGGAGGGCCATTTATCTATTATGCCAACGCAGCCACACATCCGTGTCTCGCTAGTCACTGGCAGGCGTTATTCGTCTATGTATGGTCCCCCCACACGCACGCACACATATCTGCTTGCTCGCTAGCTTGAGCAACAGGGTGCTGGCTGGCTGGCTGGCGCTGTTGGCAAATTGACGGACCACAGCGACGCAGCTCTGTCTCTATCGTCCTGTTACGCTTCATTTGTTGGCTCTGACCGCGGAGGGCTCGAGCGAGTGTCGCGCCGTGCCGCTTGGGGCTGCTCGTTGGTCTCCGAGGCTATCAGACCCCTCCTCGGGACTTGTGGGGCCAGCTGACGCACACGCAGCGTCTGACGACAGCTACACGGCGTGCGGCGTGCGGGAACCCAAAATAACAAATATAAACAATTGCGATTTTTTGCACGTTGCGTGCGGTGTCTGTGCGTGGTCGAGGGCGGCAAGCGAGTGTGCGTTGGGTGGATGTGTGTTTGTGTGTGTGTGTGTGTGCGTGTAGTTTGCGTTTGGTTTGGTTTGGTTGTGAGTGTGGTGTTTGGTGTGGTGAGCCCCTATAGCTCAGTTGAAAGTTGTCTATATTACTAGAATTAGACAGAGTGACGACTCAATCTACCTAGCTGAAGACTATTTAAATACCATACTATACACTAAATATGTATACTCCTGGATACCACGGGTGTATACCTGTGGACCGTCGAATTTTTTTTTTTTTTCCTTGGAACAACCAGGTTTGAGAAAATGATCGCTGATTGTGGATGGTCATGCAGCTCAAATGGTATAGTACCGGGTTCCCAACCTGGAGGTCGCGGGTTCGATCCCCGCCATGGCCAAACTTGGAAATCACAGAAAAACTTCCGTAATTTAACCGCTGTGAATCCGTAATTTATCTGTTTCTTGCAGGCTTGGGCTCATTCGTCAATTTGCGTCGTCGAGAGCAGGTGCCGACTGGAGAGTGATGGTCGCTGGTGCTTCTGAGGAAGAGTACTCAGGGAGGGAGGAACCTGATACCGTGACCATAATGCAATCGGCTGAGCCGCGCCGTAAGGCGGAGGTGTCGGAGGGCATAGGCTCGGTTGATGGGGATTCCCAACGTGAGATCTCCGACTCAGGAGAATCAGAGAGCAGCTCTTCAGTGGTGTCAGCATCCGATGAGGAGTCCTCAAGGGTCTCCTCCAGCGAAGAAGGAGCAAGCGGCGACACTGCTGATGAGACTGCGGCAACAGCTGTGGAGGTCGAGATTGGAGCTTTGAGGCAGAGTTGGCGGCTTACCGTTGCCGAATCTCGAACGTGGTTGTATGAGTTGCCACGAAATCTCCAAATGGCTGGTACGTCTTCATCTCTTGAACGATCTTTTGCAGTGTTGTCACTTGCACTGACTCGTATTTTTTCCTCATGTAGTCGCGGGTATGCGCACTCATCGTTGCGAATATCACTGATAGCGCAGGAGCAGTCGGAGTGGGTTGCCTTCCGTCGAACAAGCACCGATTGCGATCCGTCCAGAGGAAGTGAAGGGCCACTGCGCGGAGAATGTGCCAAACGTCACAGATGACGTCTTCGCATTCCTTCCAGTCTTCGCGAATCGACGGCTTCCGCGCCAAGGCAATCATCGTCCACGTTGGCTGGCGCCGAAAGAACGGCCGCATCAGAAGCAACAGGTGCTCCCACACTCGCGAGGCAAGCGCACACTCGAAGAACAAGTGCTGCTCGGTCTCAACTGCGTTGCAGCCGCCCTGGATGCAGTACGTGATGCCTGGGTCGGTGTCTCGCAGAAAGAAGAACCGAGAGCGCACAGGAAGCAGTCGGAACGCCACGCGAAACTGCAAGTCTTCAAAGATCGGAAGCAGGAGCTGGCGAAGGTGCTTGCCGTACTTCACGAACCGTTTCACTTCGTCCTCGTCAACGCTCTGGCTGTGAAGCGTCATTGGGTGGCTTTTCGACGGTGGCGTTGGTGTCCACACCAGACGAAGAAGCGCGCTTCTCGGGATGGCAGGGAACAAGCACACCTTCGTGCCACTGGTGCAACCAAGATGCGGAAGAAGACGAAGACTTGAGTCAACTTGCGGTGGTAGTGTTCCCAGTCGGTCCACAATCTGTGTTGCTTCCTTGTACAACGACCGAAGCCATTGCGACTGGATGCCGACAGAGATGTGAGCCAGCGTGCGATCAAGGTGAGCAGCCACAAAGTCGTTGCAGCTCGGCCATGTCGTTCCACCACGCATGAAGTCCGCCAGTGATCGCAAACCGAAGACTCTCGAGATGTGGAGCCGGAAGCTTCGCTGCGGCTCGGGACACATACCAAGGCACCTTCGATGAGCGTTGACAGTTGCAGTCCGAGGGGTCTGTTCGTAGTGGAGGTGCGCATCTGCATGGAACCAAATCGGTTGAGCGAGGCACTCCCTCACGCCTTCGTCCGGCGGAAGGTTGCGCCACGTGATCTCCCAGCTGATCGTGTACCACATCGTCCACGATGCTCTCCACCACCCTGAAGTCTTCTGCCATTTGATCATCGAGCCATGCCGCAGCGGTGATACTGTGAGAAAGTCGAGCGCTCTGCACCTTCCGACGGGTGGTAGAACAGACTTGAGCACCTCACAGCTCGCTGTCGTCCAGTTTCTCTCCTCGGGAGTCGTGGCTGCACGCACAAACTGAAGCAGCAGCTGGAGTCGTTGCCGCTTCAGATGAGCTTCGATGCTCGGTATGCCCAGACCACCGTCACTCGCCGCAAGTAGAGAAACTCCTTCGGGATCAGCTGGATGTGTGTGTCCTCTCGGTCGTGCTTCCGACTCAGGACAAACTTGTTCAACATCGACTGCCACCTCTTCACGACTTGCCGAGGGACAACCACATGCTGCGTGTAGTGCCACAGTCGAGACAGGACCATTGTCTGAGCCACCAGAAGTCGTCCTCGCAGTGTTCGAGCTCGCCTGTACCACGCCTTGAAGCCGTCGTAGAAGCGGTCATCGAGGAAAGACACGATGGCGTCATTGACTGGAGACTGGCTGAACGGAACACCAAGGAACTTCACCGACTCTGCACGACCCAGCACTTGGACGCCAGGCAGGCGAGGGCAGTCTTGGTTGCGATTCAGCGCCATCAGCATCGACTTGCTGAGGTTGAGTTTCGCACCGGATCCCTTGCAGTAGACATCCACGAGCTCCAGTTGTGCTTGGACACTCGGGATTGAACCGCCTAGAAGCGTGGTGTCGTCCGCAAAGAACATGCTGGTGGCAGTGTGGTCTGCGTTGAGGCACACGCCATACTCTTCGTGCGAATCGTAGCAAGTTCCCAAGAGGCTCAATTGCCAGAAGGAAGAGCAATGCCGACAGAGGATCTCCCTGTTTGACACCTCGCGTCGGATGAAGCGCGGGCTGGATGTTCTGGTTGATGAGAAGGTGTGCTTGCGGTCGCGTGTACAGAAGCCTCACCCACTGGATAAACGCAGAGCCGCATCCCATCTTCTCAAGCACTCGGAACATGTAGTCCCAGTTCACACGATCGAAAGCCTTCTCGAAGTCCAGGAACATCGCGTACGCTTCGTCGTCGAGGTTCGTGATCAAGTCCTGGAGATCAGCGAGGAAGCGAACGTGATGGTGGATCGACCTGCCTTTCACGAATGCCTTCTGGTCCGTGTGGATGAGACTACACACAACGGACTGGAGTCGGAACGTGAGAGTCTTAGACAGAGCTTTCACGTCGACTGGCATCAGCGTGATCGGTCGGTAGTTGCCAGGCTCGGCTCTTGATCCCTTCTTGTAGAGGAGCACGACCGCTGACTTGCGTTGCGACGGCAGGAGGATGCCACGACGAAGCTGGTCGTTGAAGACAATGCTGAGACATTCACCGAACACGTCGGGAGCGACCTGGTAAAAGCCAGCTGTCAAGCCGTCCATACCAGGTGCCGAGCTCGCCTTCATGTGCTTAATCGAGTCCGCAAGGTCGGAAGCCGTCACAGGAGCATTCAAGATCTCCCGATCCAGCTCCGACAGCACACGGATGATCGAGTCAATGAGCGTTTGCTGCTTGGCTTCGTCTGGTGGAGGAGCTGTTCCTGCTGGACTGTCGGGATCTCCCATCTCGGATCCCCAGTGCTCCAGGAAACGGAGAGATATCTCTTGAGGGTTCGACGAGACACTTCCATTCGGTGTCACGACCTCTTCAATCGATACCTTCCTCAGACTCGTGTCCAACGGACGGAAGAAGTGCTTGGTCGATTTCTCGGAGTTGGCTGCCTGGAAGTCGAACGCATTGTCTTGGTTGTACTGGCTGGTTCTGGTGACTGTCTCCTTGTAAATCTTCATTGCGTCGTCGAACTGGCTGCGATTGTTCTCGGTGGAAGACTCACGGTAGCGTGCAGCAGCCTGGTCAAGCGAAGCACGAGCCTCTTCAACCGCGGCTGTGTCTTGCATGCGGAGCTTCTTCTGGACGTCTTGCAGCTGGGTCTTGATTCTCGTCTTCCACCTCTCCCAGATTTGGCCAGGATTGGTAGAGCCACGGAGCTGATCTCGGACTGCTTCCGCTTCCTTCTCGATCGCAGAAACAACCACTGGGTACTCCAGCAGGTAACGGGGAAACTTCCAGTACCCGCGTCCATGCAGCTGGGAGCCAGTCTTGAAACTCACACAGTGAGCAAGGTGGTCACCAGCGTTCTGGGGAACAAAGTACTTGGAGTCGTCGTAGAAGCGTTCATAGAACGCCTCCGAGAGAAGAATATAGTCCAACCGGTTCTTGCGAGGCAAGGGACCAGTGAAGACTCGCCTCGTGTCATGGCGGACACGCCACGCATCCACAACGCCAAGACGAGCAAGCCACGCAAGGCAGCTCGACCGCGCCGGGTCGTAGCGCAGATCTGGAGATGAGGAGTCGAGTCTGGGATCCAAAGGCGTGTTCAGATCTCCCAACACAAGGTGTGTCGCTTGATCTTCAAAGTCTTCGGTCGAGAGACTCGAGAAGAATTGTTGCTTTTCCTGTCGGTCCACTGGCGCGTACACGTTGTGAATGTAGACGGGAGCGTCGCTCACCATCAGCTTCACTACGAGGTACCGACCTGGGACGGCGAGGCTTGGTTGTTCCGCAGCCGTTTCGAAACCCGGCACGTCAGAGCGAAGAACAGTGAGAACACCGCCACTACGTCCGCGTGTGGGTCGATCCAACTGGGAGTTCGGGTCATTCACGAAGACTTGGTGCTTGAAGCTTGAGTCGAGGTGGAACTTGAAGGTCGAGAGGTGTTGCTTGTCGCTGAACTTGGTTTCCTGGACACACGATATCGAATGCTTCGATACCATGTTGTCGATAAATAAGTGACCGTTGTCTTTGATGCCGTTAGTGTTCACGGTCAAGGCACTAATGTTGTTCCACGAGGGATGAGTCGAGGTTGGTTTAGCAACTGACAGCGAGGCTGCCCGCTACCATCACCACGTTGCCATCGACCACCTGGAGCTTCAAGACCGACGCGTCATCTGGGTAGTAGTCTTCGAGGTCACGAAGAGCTTCCAGGTCCTCAAGAATGCGTCCTTGCCACTGCACTTCGGCCCATTGCTTCATGCACAACGCTCCAAGCTCCGAGCGAAGCAGCATCAGCAGCGTGTTGGGATGCAGCAGACGGGTGTGGTGTGCAGGGATCCACGGCACCGGCATCCCAGTCAGGTACTGGATCCAGTGGTCATTCGCGAAGATTGTCGGCGCGATGGACATCAGCATGAGCTCAAAGAGACTCAGTGCCTTGGTCGCTCGCGACAGTTCTCGGACTGGCTCCGACGTTGTCCACCACTTTGCAGCGGTGTGGAACAGATCCCCTCGCGTCGATGGAACCTTGGTTTTCATAAACTTCTTCCACTTCGTGCTGAACGTCGTGTCTTCGCTTGGGTCGGAAGCACTCAAGACGCGGTTGATCATGTGAAGCTGAGCGAGCTCCTGCATCTCGTGTCCAGTCCCTGCCATCTTGAGCGACAGAGCACTGTTGAACGCGAGCGGGTTCTCGACAGCGTGTTTGGTCACGTGATCAGCGTTGGTGGCATTCGCAACGATCTTGCACGCAGCGTCAACCTTCGTGTCGGCGTGAGTCAATCGGTCTGGGAGAACGCTGAGAAGAGCAGTGTTCTCATCGTTCGCCATCGACTCGGCCACTTCCACGATGTGAGAAGCTTTCGGCGACTTCCTCACTTTCGTGTGGTGCTTCTCGATGAAGAAAGCCGATTCCTTGGACTCCTTCAACGCCTCTGGTCGCTTGACTTCAGTCGGCAGAACTTGGTATCGAATGCCGTACTTCTTGTCCGCGGTCACTTTCTTCGCTTCGAAAGCCACCTCCACCGATTGGAGTACGTCGAAGTAGTTGGACGTCGCGATTCCGTCAAGAGGCTGCGGCTGTTGCTTGGCAACCATGTTGGCGAAGTCGGCGCCGTTCCTCGACCGCTTCTTGTTGTTCTTCTTGGTCACGGGTTGGAACCCATCGTTGTCGCCGTTGGTCAAGAGAAGAGGCTTCTGCGGACCAACTCGAGGGCTGGCAGGCGGTGTGATCTTCCCCGTTGATCCGTTGAAGGTACCCACGGATAAACCCGAGGTAGTACTGCCAGGTTTTCTCGGCACAATTGAACCAGAAATCTGGCCATGCTGAGCTCCTCGCTGGGGCTGAGAATCTCCATTCACTTGTCCCTTGGCCGCGCTCGGCGGCGAAGGTTGCTTCAGAGTAGCTGCTGCGGCTTGGGCGTGCGATTTCTCAGAACCGTGCTGGTTCGGCTTCTGACTTCTGAGGGTTGGCTCAGACAACGAGCCAGGGAACGGAAACACGCCACCTGGCACTCCAAGCTCAAGAGCCTGTGCAGAGCGATAGCCGAAAGGCAGACGCTCCGAGCGGAACGGTGCGTTTTTGCCGTGGGCAGGATGAAGCTTGTTGTCGAAGATCACTTGATCGCAGACACCGCTGTTGATGATCAGCGCACATGGACACGAACTTGACAAGAAGTAGACACGCCACGTCGCTGACGTTACACCCGTTGCGAGGTTCACTTCGCGGAAGGTGTCGTACACAGGCTTGCATCCGAGAATGAACAGACGTTCAAGGATGAGGTCTGTGTTCGTGTCCGAGTCGACGTTCGAGATGTCGAGGTAGTACTTGTCGCCGAGGATGTCGAACTCCTTGAAGGTGAAGACACCTCCAAGGATGTTCACCTTGGTGCGCTCCAAACGCACGCAGGCATCCTTCGACTTGACCTTGACGCGCAAGTTGCCACCAGGAAGCTTGGAGATCTGGCCGATCTCGAATCGCTTGTAAAGCTCTTCGAGCGCTGCGTTGCCGTGACCGGAACTCGCAAGCGACGCCAAGATCTTTTGCACGGGAGTCTTCGCGAGGGCCTTACCAGTCTCGATCACCATGTCATACTTGGCTCTCGGAAGCTGGTAAGGACGCGCTTGCTCCAATCGTGACGCAATGTTGGACCAGTCACCACCAGCAGCATACTGACGTTCTATGGCCTCGATGTCGACAGCGAGAGGCTTCGGAGTTTCCACGCGGCGACGAGAAGCGTCAACGACGGCTCGGTCGCGGCGGAGGTCTTCTTGCAGGCGAAGGACGTCGGCCATGCTCAACCGCGTGTCCGTAGCAGAAGCCGAGGATGCAGGAGGAGTCGGCACCGAATTGCCGGCATGGTGTTCAGGACGAGTCGAGTTCGCAGGCGGAGGCAACATCGGGACATCGCCAGAGCCGTCGTCGTTCGACCCTCTTGCATTCACCGCAGGATCCATCGGCTCGTCCACTTTTTCTTCCGAATCAGTGGAAGCGCCGGCGGCTGGGTCGGTCACAGGGGGATGGTCGCTTGAAAGAGGATCCGTCGCCGGGAGCGCAAGCACGTTTTCGCTTGGGCAAGGATCGGCGGAATCCAAATTTTCGGACGGGGATGGGTTGACAGTGGTACCAGTCGAGGTGCTGGGTGTGAACCCAGAAATCGAGGCTGGTGCGACAGTCGAGGGTAGGGGGAGGGTTGGGGTAGCTGGGTTTTCCATGGGGAAACTTGAGGCTGAGGGGGCTTGAGAGCTTGGAGGGGGTTCTTGGATTCAACTTGAGGGGTAGCGAGCAAATTGAGAAGTGCCCCTATAGCTCAGTGGTAGAGCACCCGCTTAGTAAGCGGAAGGTCGGTAGTTCAATCCTGCCTGGGGGCAACATCTTTGCTGCTCGCGGCCCTTCTTCTATTTATCTATCCTTTCTCTCGCGTTCCGGAGGGCCATTTATCTATTATGCCAACGCAGCCACACATCCGTGTCTCGCTAGTCACTGGCAGGCGTTATTCGTCTATGTATGGTCCCCCCACACGCACGCACACATATCTGCTTGCTCGCTAGCTTGAGCAACAGGGTGCTGGCTGGCTGGCTGGCGCTGTTGGCAAATTGACGGACCACAGCGACGCAGCTCTGTCTCTATCGTCCTGTTACGCTTCATTTGTTGGCTCTGACCGCGGAGGGCTCGAGCGAGTGTCGCGCCGTGCCGCTTGGGGCTGCTCGTTGGTCTCCGAGGCTATCAGACCCCTCCTCGGGACTTGTGGGGCCAGCTGACGCACACGCAGCGTCTGACGACAGCTACACGGCGTGCGGCGTGCGGGAACCCAAAATAACAAATATAAACAATTGCGATTTTTTGCACGTTGCGTGCGGTGTCTGTGCGTGGTCGAGGGCGGCAAGCGAGTGTGCGTTGGGTGGATGTGTGTTTGTGTGTGTGTGTGTGTGTGTGTTGCGTGTAGTTTGCGTTTGGTTTGGTTTGGTTGTGAGTGTGTTGTTTGGTGTGGTGAGCCCCTATAGCTCAGTGGTAGAGCACCCGCTTAGTAAGCGGAAGGTCGGTAGTTCAATCCTGCCTGGGGGCAACATCTTTGCTGCTCGCGGCCCTTCTTCTATCTATCTATCCTTTCTCTCGCGTTCCGGAGGGCCATTTATCTATTATGCCAACGCAGCCACACATCCGTGTCTCGCTAGTCACTGGCAGGCGTTATTCGTCTATGTATGGTCCCCCCACACGCACGCACACATATCTGCTTGCTCGCTAGCTTGAGCAACAGGGTGCTGGCTGGCTGGCTGGCTGGCTGTTGGCAAATTGACGGACCACAGCGACGCAGCTCTGTCTCTATCGTCCTGTTACGCTTCATTTGTTGGCTCTGACCGCGGAGGGCTCGAGCGAGTGTCGCGCCGTGCCGCTTGGGGCTGCTCGTTGGTCTCCGAGGCTATCAGACCCCTCCTCGGGACTTGTGGGGCCAGCTGACGCACACGCAGCGTCTGACGACAGCTACACGGCGTGCGGCGTGCGGGAACCCAAAATAACAAATATAAACAATTGCGATTTTTTGCACGTTGCGTGCGGTGTCTGTGCGTGGTCGAGGGCGGCAAGCGAGTGTGCGTTGGGTGGATGTGTGTTTGTGTGTGTGTGTGTGTGTGTGTTGCGTGTAGTTTGCGTTTGGTTTGGTTTGGTTGTGAGTGTGTTGTTTGGTGTGGTTGCTCGCCACCACCCTGAAGTCTTCTGCCATTTGATCATCGAGCCATGCCGCAGCGGCGACACTGTGAGAAAGTCGAGTGCTCTGCACCTTCCGACGGGTGGTAGAACAGACTTGAGCACCTCACAGCTCGCTGTCGTCCAGTTTCTCTCCTCGGGAGGTCGTGGCTGCACGCACAAACTGAAGCAGCAGCTGGAGTCGTTGCCGCTTCAGATGAGCTTCGATGCTCGGGATGCCCAGACCACCTTCGCATCGTCTCAAGTAGAGAAACTCCTTCGGGATCAGCTGGATGTGTGTGTCCTCTCGGTCGTGCTTCCGACTCAGGACAAACTTGTTCAACATCGACTGCCACCTCTTCACGACTTGCCGAGGGACCACTACATGCTGCGTGTAGTGCCACAGTCGAGACAGGACCATTGTCTGAGCCACCAGAAGTCGCCCTCGCAGTGTTCGAGCTCGCCTGTACCACGCCTTGAAGCCGTCGTAGAAGCGGTCATCGAGGAAAGACACGATGGCGTCATTGACTGGAGACTGGCTGAACGGAACACCAAGGAACTTCACCGACTCTGCACGACCCAGCACTTGGACGCCAGGCAGGCGAGGGCAGTCTAGGTTGCGATTCAGCGCCATCAGCATCGACTTGCTGAGGTTGAGTTTCGCACCGGATCCCTTGCAGTAGACATCCACGAGCTCCAGTTGTGCTTGGACACTCGGGATTGAACCGCCAAGAAGCGTGGTGTCGTCCGCAAAGAACATGCTGGTGGCAGTGTGGTCTGCGTTGAGGCACACGCCATACTCTTCGTGCAATCGCAGCAAGTTCCCAAGAGGCTCAATTGCCAGAAGGAAGAGCAATGCCGACAGAGGATCTCCCTGTTTGACACCTCGCGTCGGATGAAGCGCGGGCTGGATGTTCTGGTTGATGAGAAGGTGTGCTTGCGGTCGCGTGTACAGAAGCCTCACCCACTGGATAAACGCAGAGCCGCATCCCATCTTCTCAAGCACTCGGAACATGTAGTCCCAGTTCACACGATCGAAAGCCTTCTCGAAGTCCAAGAACATCGCGTACGCTTCGTCGTCGAGGTTCGTGATCAAGTCCTGGAGATCAGCGAGGAAGCGAACGTGATGGTGGATCGACCTGCCTTTCACGAATGCCTTCTGGTCCGTGTGGATGAGACTACACACAACGGACTGGAGTCGGAACGTGAGAGTCTTGGACAGAGCTTTCACGTCGACTGGCATCAGCGTGATCGGTCGGTAGTTGCCAGGCTCGGCTCTTGATCCCTTCTTGTAGAGGAGCACGACCGCTGACTTGCGTTGCGACGGCAGGAGGATGCCACGACGAAGCTGGTCGTTGAAGACAATGCTGAGGCATTCACCGAACACGTCGGGAGCGACCTGGTAAAAGCCAGCTGTCAAGCCGTCCATACCAGGTGCCGAGCTCGCCTTCATGTGCCTGATCGAGTCCGCAAGGTCGGAAGCCGTCACAGGAGCATTCAAGATCTCTCGATCCAGCTCCGACAGCACGCGGATGATCGAGTCAATGAGCGTTTGCTGCTTGGCTTCGTCTGGTGGAGGAGCTGTTCCTGCTGGACTGTCGGGATCTCCCATCTCGGATCCCCAGTGTTCCAGGAAACGGAGAGATATCTCTTGAGGGTTCGACGAGACACTGCCACTCGGTGTCACCACCTCTTCAATCGATACCTTCCTCAGACTCGTGTCCAACGGACGGAAGAAGTGCTTGGTCGATTTCTCGGAGTTGGCAGCCTGGAAGTCGAACGCATTGTCTTGGTTGTACTGGCTGGTTCTGGTGACTGTCTCCTTGTAAATCTTCATTGCGTCGTCGAACTCGCTGCGATTGTTCTCAGTGGAAGACTCACGGTAGCGCGCAGCAGCCTGGTCAAGCGAAGCACGAGCCTCTTCAACCGCGGCTGTGTCTTGCATGCGGAGCTTCTTCTGGACGTCTTGCAGCTGGGTCTTGATTCTCGTCTTCCACCTCTCCCAGATTTGGCCAGGATTGGTAGAGTCACGGAGCTGATCTCGGACTGTTTCCGCTTCCTTCTCGATCGCGGAAACAACCACTGGGTACTCCAGCAGGTAACGGGGAAACTTCCAGTACCCGCGTCCATGCAGCTGGGAGCCAGTCTTGAAACTCACACAGTGAGCAAGGTGGTCACCAGCGTTCTGGGGAACGAAGTATTTGGAGTCGTCGTAGAAGCGTTCATAGAACGCCTCCGAGAGAAGAATATAGTCCAACCGGTTCTTGCGAGGCAAGGGACCAGTGAAGACTCGCCTCGTGTCATGGCGGACACGCCACGCATCCACAACGCCAAGACGAGCAAGCCACGCAAGGCAGCTCGACCGCGCCGGGTCGTAGCGCAGATCTGGAGATGAGGAGTCGAGTCTGGGATCCAAAGGCGTGTTCAGATCTCCCAACACAAGGTGTGTCGCTTGATCTTCAAAGTCTTCGGTCGAGAGACTCGAGAAGAATTGTTGCTTTTCCTGTCGGTCCACTGGCGCGTACACGTTGTGAATGTAGACGGGAGCGTCGCTCACCATCAGCTTCACTACGAGGTACCGACCTGGGACGGTGAGGCTTGGTTGTTCCGCAGCCGTTTCGAAACCCGGCACGTCAGAGCGAAGAACAGTGAGAACACCGCCACTACGCCCGCGTGTGGGTCGATCCAACTGGGAGTTCGGGTCATTCACAAAGACTCGGTGCTTGAAGCTTGAGTCGAGGTGAAACTTGAAGGTCGAGAGGTGTTGCTTGTCGCTGAGCTTGGTTTCCTGGACACACGATATCGAATATTTCGATGAAAGAGGGCGCTGTTCCAAACAGTCCCTCAAACACAGCACACACGCTTGTGCCAGAGGAAGCGATCTCCCGACTTGGAGGGAGGAAGAAGACTTGAGGGCTTGGAGGAAAATTTGCAACTGAATTAAAAATGGTTATGGTCCCTGTCGCTACTTACAAATGAACCCCAAGGGATCCTAGAGGTTCTATAACTAAAACCTAAACATGCACAATAAAACCTATGAATATGATATATAAAACCTTGGGTACACTGAGGTTGAATCTACGGGATCTTCTAGAAGCTTGAACTTCAAGTCTTGTATAAAATCCCTGCAAAGTGATTGGCTCGCGCCACTCACTTCAGATGGCAGAGACACGTCGGTCTCATCACCAGTGCAGTTTCCCAAGCAGGAACCATCACTCAGTACTTGATTAGTACATGGATGTTATCGCTCTGTACTGATTAGTACATGAGAACAACATTCTGCACTGATCAGCACAGAGAACACTCGTGACGTCATCGAATGACGTCACACGTGCATGTGGGGACTGTATTACCCATGAACACTCTATGTAGCCAGTTGCATTTTTAGCCAATAAGAACATTCCATTGAAGTTCAATCTCATTGGATGATATTCGGATTGGACACCCGACTATCTACCAATCGGAGACACCGTAGGAACAACACATCAGATTTACATTTCAAACCTTAAGATTTCAATTCACTTCTCATTTTGCACGTTACCGCGCAAAGCTCCCTTCCTTCTTTTGGACACAGCGTTATCGCTGTGTCCTTCCTCTCACCTGCGCTTCCTCAACGCACGTGTACGCCGTGTGACGGGCTATCCCGCTACAGCGCGTGCACGTTGTGGATGTAGATGGGAGCACACATCACTAAAAATGCTTGTATGATTTCATGTATTAACAGACGCACATCGTGGTATCCTGTTTGTGTATATCCAGAAAGTAATTTCCTTTCACATTGAGGGTCAACCCTCTACTAATTAATAAATGTGCTATAAATGAAATTGCAATAAACATCAGATGATATTATGGCTATAAATAGAAATACAAATAAAAGTTATAACCTCCGTCAGATTTATTTAATCCTGCAAATGTTGCTTGAGGTCTGCTGAAACAACTTTAACCCCAAAGCCAGGTTTAACTTGGATTTTAATCTGAACGCATAAGTTAAACCTAAGGTTGAGGTTGCTGTAGCAGTCCCAACATTTGCGCTGCAGCAGCATTCCCAACGTTTGAACGATTGACAGAATATGGGAAAAGTTCCATCATGGTGTTGCTTCGCGAGGGAGAGGAGAAGTAGTTGGCGGGAATAATAGACACGAAGAAGTATGACGACGCGTCACAGACCATGCCCCATCGACCACTCTTCTTAATCTGGCTTCAAAATTTCTGTGGACCGGGATGCGATCGCAAAGAAGCCGTCGATCTTGTCAAACGCCGTGGGTGCTTCGCAATCGGAGAGGAAGTACGGTCAAGGAGACGCATGTCCGCCAATCTCAGTAGAACTACCTGGGATGTTGAGGTTTGCATTAGTACCGACTCAAAGGCAGTGCTCACGCATCTCCTTGCTCCTTTCGCTGAACGGACGAACATGCGATGACCCTCTTAGCACGATATTTGTGAGTTACAAATAAACAATGCAGTTGCAAAAGTCTAAAATCCAGAGCTTCTCCGTGCAGTGCACGGCATTAGTCTAATCTGATCTAAAGACAGCATATTTAGTTTGAAGAAAGTCTAAAAAGGCGCGGCAGTAGAGAGGTTAAGAAATATTGCTGAAGTAGTACTTTTTACTCCCTGCATATTGATGCACCTATGAAGCTTTAAAAGCAGCCTACTGCTTCATACGTCTGTCTCATCGCTCGTTTGTGACTCTACCGCCATTGAGGACGAGGATCCGGTCGCTTTGTCATTGCTTTTGCGGGTTTGCCCAACGTGGACCAAGTCCGTCGCGCTCGGTATAACCTGGAGATTTTCTCTGGGAGTCGCTCCGTCACGTTCAGCTCGCGACGACGCCAGCGACGACAACGAGGAAAAGGATTAGAGTCTTCAATAGCTGGTGTTGCCGCCTTGTTGTGCTCCACGCTGCCGGCTTCGCGATTCGTAGTGTTCGTGTTCGCTCGCCATACCTGGAATGAGAGCTGCAACCTGCGACGAGTCTGGTGCGCAAATATTGCTCGGCCAATCACAAGTGCGGCCCACTTCTGAGTTTTAGCGTCTGCGCATTTGTGTTTTTCGCATCGTTCTGCGCTGTCCACACTGCTCTCCACTACTTCGCGCACGAGGTCTTGGACCATCTCCCGAATCTGCTTGTTCTGGGCTACAAAGTGCCTCCAGCGAGTAACCATCCAACGGCGTTGGAAGCGCAGGCGCCGTGCGAATGCTCGACATCTCCAAGTCCGGGCCACCATTTGCCATTGCACCCAAGAAGCCACGAGCACGCGTGCTTCGACATCTCGTCTTTTCTTGTCGATCGCCTGTTTCGTTCACACGAGTACCGCGCGGGGATACTTTAGTTTGCACTGTCTCCTTGCACGACCGCAAAGAGCCCGACAATATCATACCTTTGTCGTTCGGTGATGTCGGCGAAGCAGCACGCTCGCGGCGAGCTCTTCCTCCGATCACTCCGCCAGAAGGACTCGATGGTACCACTTGCGCAGGGCGAGTCGCGTTTGGTGGCGTGTGTAGACACCAAGCAGCAGTCGTCGCAACACCTTAGCGAATTGAGTTGCAAACGTTTGCCAATGAAAGAAGCACGAGCTCACTTGTCCCCAGTACGCGCGCAGCGCCAGTTTACGGATGTAGTAGATCCGCCGAGACGCTACCAGCGCGTCATACGATCGCCATTTCGTCGCAATGCGTGACTTGCGCTTCCGTCCTTGGAAAGCGTTTACGATTTGCAGTCGCTGCGGTCTCTGAATAAGGCATTTCGTCAGCACTGCCGAGAAAAAGCAGAGTTTCGGCAGCAATTCGACGCGATACGCCTGCCACTCGCGCTTCAAGTCTGCTTGTGGGCAAGTAATTGACGATGAATCCATCTCCAACGACACTGCAACCTCGTTCTTCCAACGATCTGTTGGTGAGCGCCTTCGTAGCGAATCATTGATAAGAAGACTGAACCGATTCACCTGGCTGCGCTCGTTCTCTTGGCTCTCGCGTGAAGGTGGAAGTACATGTCAGCCATTCTTGTGAAACGCAACCTGTTTGCGAGGAAACCCTGGCTCGACGGCCACAACGTCATGGCGATCGTGGTCGGCAACATCGTCACGAGCGTCCTCGTGGCATGGACCGTCGCGATTCTGTATGCCGTTGGATCCCCATTCGCGTCCGTGTCCCCAGAGATATTCATAATGGGCGTGACAACGATGGCCAAGGATTCAGTGATGCCCGTGGCCGATACGACGCAGTTTTTTGGCGCCACGAGGTTCTACTTCGTCTTGTTTGCATGCATCGCACACGCCGTTCCGGCAGCAGTAGCGTTGTCCCAACGTGGCATCGTGGCTCAGGGAATCTTCCGCTCGCTCGCACGCACTCTGAACGCCACGTGGTATGTGCTTCTGATATGCCTTGCGGCGGGAACTGGCGCTGCTGGCGGCTCACCGGGTGCCGTGTCGCGACTATGGCCGCGTCCACTTGTATGTCATGTGCACGATCGCGTACGGCTACGCGATCTTCATGTAGCGCAAGATGTGCGAGTCGAAAGAGCACAGCAACAAAACGTTGAGACCACCGACGCGGCTATGGCACACGACAACGACAACCTCTGGCACAGACGCCGTCGTGCCAATAGCAAGAGCGGTAGAACAAAATGCGGACGCTGCGACCAGTCCTCGCCGTCCAGCTCACCTCACGGCCAAGTCGTTGCGGCAACTGCTCACAGCCATGCGCGGCGGGTTCCTGCACCTCGTGTCGTTCAATATCGTGTTTGTGTATTTGCACGCCGCCTCGGTGCTCAAGCTCACGCGGCAGTGGGAGCTGCTTGCGATCGACGCGCAGATCCGCATGGTGTTCATGCAGAACGGCGTCGGCCAGTCGATCGTCGCGAGCTCGATCGCGATCGTGTCGTGTGAGGTGTTTTTCCGTGTCACCAAGATCCTACGGCTGCGGTACCTGATCACGGCGCAGCTCGCTGAGTGTAAGAACATGCAGCGCATCCTCAAGCGCGTCAACTCCAAGTCGGCGCTCCGCGATATCGCGATCGCTCGCGCCAAGTATGCCGGGTTTCTCGACTGGAAGAACTTCGTGCTCCGCGTGCATGCGGCCGAGGTCTTCGCCGACATGCACGCCGAGTACATCTCGATCGGCATGTCCACCGCCGTCGTCGTATGCATGGGCGACCACCCGATGTTCGACCTTGCAAGGATCCAAATGCACAACGACAGCGCGGGTCAGTTGGTCCTCGCGACCACGTTCCAAATGGGCACGGGGCTCGCGTTCGACTACGTCTCGAGCGTCGTCGAGGGTCCACGAGGTGCCGCTGTACGACAGCATCGCGGCCGAGGGCACGGGGCTCCACGTGCTGCTATCGGCGCTCACGGCCGTCAACATCGGCATCATCAGCGTCTTCTACGTCAGGTCGTTCTAGAGATTAGATAGGGCTGCAACGTGTGACATTGTCACTGGCATCATCATCGGATCCATCGAATCCGAGCACTTCTGTACTCGCCTCTCCTTACGCAGCGCGAGAGTCAGCGAGCGCTTTTAACATGCGCAGCAATCCTATTTTAACGACCTTATGCTTTGGAGGTCCTGTCCAGATTGAGTGCCGTTGTGGCAGTCGGTGCAGCACCTTTGGGAGCTTAACTGCTGAGGCTGTGGTGATCGATGGGTGGTGTCGCAATGGGGGTTTCGAGTTGATGTTTTCGATCGCTCCAGATCTTCCAGCCGAAAGAGAACACGAACGAAGTCTCATGCCATATACACCGGAGAAAACAGCTTCAAGACTGGTTGTCGTGACGTGGCATCAGAGACGCTCGTTGGTCTGAAGGTTGCGTGGCGCTCATTTGGGGCTTGTCACAGTGGTAAGACGCGCATCGACAAGCATGGGTGGGATTGTAGGGAACCAAAGCGGATGCTGCATGCATGCAACATCTGGAGTGGTACGAAACCCAACGCCATATTGCCTCTGCATCTTGGCGTCATCATTCCTCCCTCCACCCAACACGTCGGCAGATTGCATGGGGCTGGTTTAGTGTAAACATCGACAACATGGCACGTTTAGCGATGTGAGGGCACTAATTAGAGAGTTCAATGCGAAAATGACAGTCCGTGTTTACAACTCAATGCTACCATGATTGTGTTGATGTGAGCAAATTGCACCCTCTTCCTGCAAAATGCTGCACCAAGATCCTGAACCTATTGCTTTTGTTAAAGAGTCTGATTCCCTCTACAAATCAGCTTCCTAGAGTAAAGAGGCAAGTGCATCTTCCATTTCATCTTGACACAATAGACCATATTACTATAAACGGGGGATTATTCGAAATGAGAAGGTCAGACACTTTTTCTGTACCCAGCACCCGATATCCATGCGAGCAGCGACACCCCACACCAGCGCCTGTTCGCAGAATGGCGCTGTCGCTGCAATCCTCAATGAGCATTTCCGCATTCGCCTCCTCCCCGTGAAGAAGCCGTCGCTGTAGAGACCAGCACCATGTGGCCCACGATGCTCGCGCGGCGCTCCGTCGTCACTGCGACTCGCAGACCCTCCGCGTCACTACTGCTGCAGCACGCGCGCGCCGTCGCCACGTCAACCTCCCCGCTCTCCAGCCCGGTCGCGCCAGAGACGATCGATCAGAGCGCCAACGCCACGCGCGGCCCAACGGACCACTCGACGCGCAACTACCAGCTCGTGATCGTCGGCACGGGCTGGGCCGGCTACCAGATGCTCACCAACTGCAAGAAGCACCGCACGGACATCGAGGTGACTGTCGGCAGACCCGTCGACATCGTCGTCGTCTCCAAGCGCAACGTAAGTGTATGCAGATATATGAGCATCAATTCTCTTAATGAATAGGGAGGCTAATATGGTTGTGTTTGCACGGCGCATGACAGCACTTTTTGTACACGCCGCTGTTGGCGAGCACGACGGTGGGCACGCTCGAGTTCCGATCGATCATCGAGCCGCTGCGCGACAACCATTTCCGCCACGAGAACGATTTCCACTACGCGCATGTGACCGACATCGCGCCCAAAGATAAACTCGTGCGTGTGCGCAGCGAGCTCAGCCAGCGCGACTACGCGATCCGGTACGACACGCTCGTGCTCGCGTGCGGCTCGCGACCGCTCACGTTCGGACTCCCGGGCGTCGAAGAGCATGCGTTCTTCCTCAAGGAAGTGCACCACGCGCGCGCGATCCGCAACAAGATCCTCGAGAACTTTGAGATGGCGACGCAACCGGGTATCTCGGTCGAGGAGAAGAAGCAGCTCTTGCACTTTGTCGTCGTCGGCGGTGGTCCCACGGGCGTCGAGTTTTGCGCCGAGCTCTACGATTTCCTGCAGCAAGACCTCGTGCGCATGTATCCGGACTCGTCCAAGCACTTGTGTGTGACGCTTTTGAACTCGGGCGATATTCTCACGGGTTTTGATGTGCACTTGCGCGACTTTGCGATGAAGAAGATCCAAGAGCGACCGAGTATGAAGATCGTCAAGAAAACCTGCGCCGCCGTCACCAAAGACAGCGTGACGCTGCAAGACGGCGAGGTCATCCCCACGGGCTTGGTCGTATGGACCGCTGGCGTCGGACCGAACGACCTCACAAAGTCGCTCACGGTGTTTGAGAAGAGCAAGCGTGGGAACATCCTCACGAACCAGTACTGCCAGGTGCTCGGCGCTGCGGAAGTCGAGGAAGCTGCGCCGTTCGGCATGCCGCGGCGCTCGAATGTGTTCTCCATCGGCGATTGCGCCGAGATCCTCGACTACCCGTTGCCTGCGACGGCGCAAAAGGCGCAAACCCAAGCCGATTACCTGACGGCGCTGTTCCGTGGCAAGAATCCGACCCCGGCGACGCCGTACTCGTTTCACAGCAAAGGCATGTTGGCGTACTTGGGGTCCTACGAAGGTCTCTTTGAGCTGAAGAAGCCAAATGAGCCCGGCGATCGCCTGCAGCTCGCAGGCTGGCAGGCGTGGCTGCTCTGGCGCAGCGCGTACCTGACGAAGCTCGGAAGTTGGCGCCTTCGCATGCAAGTGCCTCTGGATTGGCTCAAGGCGCTCGTCGTGGGCCGAGACGTGTCTCGCTTTTAAAAAAGTAGAGGTGAGGTGAAAGAACAAGAGGTGGGTGCAGTAGCAAACCACAGTGTCCATTTGAGAAAGACGATCGTGAAGATCCATAGAGAACTGGAGAGAGAGAGAGAGAGAGAGAGAGAGAGAGATACCCACCCAGATTGCATGCATGCATCACCGAGCCATTTTGCTCACGGTGTATCCGTAAATAAACAGCGCATCCATACTCAGTCATTCCTATTTGTAACCAATCATCAGCTTTAATGACTTTTATGCAGTATGATTGGTGGGAATGCTTTTGTGGCCTCAGATCTGATCCGCTCGCTGTCGACAAATCGACTGGCCAGCAATTGATAGGCTGGGGGCGGGTTGCGTTGGAGGACAGCAGCGCCGCCAGCATCTGCGCAAAAGCATTCGTCGTTTTGCTCCCAGAAGACTCCACAGAAGCATCATGTCCGCCAAGATCGTCAAGCCAGAAGGCCAAACCGCCGACGAGTTCGAGCTCCAGGTCGCCCAGGAGTTGGCCAACTTGCAGCAGTCGGCTGCCGAGATCAAGAACGACTTGAAGGACCTGTACATCACCGCCGCCAAGCAGGTGGATGTCGCCTCGGGTCGCAAGGCCATCGTGATCTTCGTGCCATACCGCCTCCACAGCGCGTTCAAGAAGATTCAGGCGCGTCTCGTGCGTGAGTTGGAGAAGAAGTTCTCTGGTCGCCACGTCGTGATCATCGCCCAGCGCACGATCCTCGGCAAGGGCTACTCTCGTTCGAACAAGACCAACGGTCCACGCCCACGCTCGCGCACGCTCGTCGCCGTGCAGGAAGCCATTCTTGACGTACGTTTTCGCAAAGATCTGATTGACGCCTACCCGTGTTACGTATTGTGATGGCCTCTGGGGATTGGCCACCCCACGCCCCATGCTAATTCGCCCGCTTTGTGTTTGTTTGAATTTACAGGACCTCGTGTACCCAACCGAGATCGTCGGCAAGCGCACCCGCGTTCGTCTCGATGGTTCCAAGCTCCTCAAGGTCTTTTTGGACCCTAAGGACCAGGTGAACGTGGAGACCAAACTCGACACCTTTGCCACTGTGTACAAGAAGCTCACCAACAAGGATGTTGTGTTCGAGTTCCCAGTGCAGCAGGAATAAGTTATCTGTCTCTATTGGCAGTAGGATACTTACTTCTGGGGTAGTGTTTGGATCTAACCAAAGAGTCTAATGGACGACTGAGCAAAATTCGCTAATAACAAGTGCCTTGTTGTTCGGAATCACTGTCATATACTTGATTCATCTTATGGTCATCGTATCGTGTAGATGCACGCGACACAGAGAAGTAGCTGACTTGGGTGACAGCTCTATTTTCTTTTCACATAGTATGCCGTCTCAAATCCATATGGAATAGCTCTTTGTGTTGTTAGTTGTGCGCTAAAAGCGCTGCTATCGCCCATCGTCGTCTTCCGCAAGGTCCTTCAACGAGATCGCCAGCGCATCCACAGCGCCAACGTTCAGTGCCTCGACCGCTCCAGCCACCATCACCTTGGGGATCTACAAAAGGAAAAAGAGCATATAGCGCAGTGTTGGTGTATTTCATCATCGCATAGCCCTCGTGTATAATGCTGTTCACGCACAGACGCACCATATCCATTTTCATGCGGCCGAACGAGTGCTTGTGGTGCCGCTGGTGGTTGGCCACGATGCTCTCCTGCTTGGCCGCGTCGTGCAGCGTCCGTCGCGCTCCTGACGCACTGCCGGTGCTATTACCACTGTCGGCACTAGATGAGGATGACGGCGTGCTCGACTTCTTGTTCTTGTTGGCGCGCAGGATCTGTCGCGGCGTGCGCCACATGCCTCGGGTCGCGCGCAGCATGATCGTCTTCCCTGTTTTATTGCTTCCTGTAGGAGCAAAAAACCCATGCCAACATGCTCCACAAATGACCGTGTACCGCTATGTGTTCACAAACGCCTCGCACACTCCATGCTTTCTTCCGTACACACTAGACATTTGTATGTGTACATCATACGCACGCTCAAATATGCGCACCACCAGAATCCAACGCCGTTCGATTGGCAACAGGGCGTTATTTTGACTCTTTCCCCAACATCACAGCGATATTTTCGGCTGGAATGCACCTCAATCTCAAGGTTTTATGGTGCTTCGTTGGTCTTCTTGGCTGTCTGTCTTGCTGATTGGAAGAGCTCAGTCGAAGACTTGCAAGTGGGCACGAGTGATGATGATGCCGAGCGCCGTGAACGCCGCGTGCCGCCGCGTGATGACGAGCCCCCAATCCCACGCTCTGCGCGCGCTCTCGAGCGTCGCCGCACCGCAGGTGAAGGTGACGAAGACGGAGCGCGGCTCGCGCCTGGCGGAGCTGCGCCAGCGCCTCGAAGAAGAGGCGCGTCAGGGTCCCACGTTCACGGACTTCGGCGTGTCGCTCCAGGACTTTGCGTTCGACGACCTGGAGACCAAGGGGGAAGCGTCTGTGAAGCCGTCGCGCAAGCCAGACGCGTCGAACCGCAAGCCCAGCTGGCTCAAGGCGCAGCCGACGCAGGGTGAGAACTACGAGCGCTTGAAGAAGACTGTGCGCGGACTCGGGCTCGCGACCGTGTGTGAAGAAGCCAAGTGCCCGAACATCGGTGAGTGCTGGGGCGGCGGTAAGGATGGTATCGCGACGGCCACGATTATGCTCATGGGCGACACGTGCACGCGCGGTTGCAGTTTCTGCGCCGTGAAGACGAACAAGAAGCCCGCGCCGCTGGACCCGGAGGAGCCGGCCAAGGTCGCCAAGGCCATCGCGCAATGGGGGCTCGACTACATTGTGTTCACCAGTGTCGATCGCGACGACTACCCGGACTACGGTGCCGAGCACTTTTCGAAGACCGTGCGTCTGTTGCGCGAGCAGCTGCCGGAGATCATGATCGAGTGCTTGACGCCGGATTTCCAGGGCGATAAGGAGCTAGTCGACATGGTCGCCAAGTCGGGACTCGACGTGTTTGCGCACAACGTTGAGACCGTCGAGCGTTTGCAGCGTCGCGTGCGCGATTACCGCGCGAACTACAAGCAGTCGCTGTTTGTGCTGGAACAGGCGAAGGCAAGCGTGCCGACGATGGTGACGAAGACGTCGCTGATGCTCGGCGTCGGCGAGCGCAAGGAGGACATCTACCAGACGCTCAAGGATCTGCGCAACAGTGGCGTGGATGTCGTCACGTTCGGTCAGTACCTGCGACCGAGTACCAAGCATATGCCCGTGAAGGAGTACGTGACCCCCGAGGCGTTCGCCGAGTGGCAGAACGTGGCTGAGCAACTTGGCTTCCTGTACGTCGCCAGTGGCCCCATGGTGCGCTCGAGCTACAAGGCCGGCGAGTTCTTCATGAAGAACCTACTCAAGAATAGACAACAGAGAATGACTGTATAGACAGCAAAAGCAGCCAAAATGGTTCCGTTGTTCTAATGGATCAACGCAACCATTTTCCCAATAAAACTCCATATATACACGCTTCATTCCTCTCATTTTGCTGTATCGTGGGAGACGAGTACGTGCTGTTTTGTTATATTTCCATTCTCGTGTCTGTTCTCTCTATACGGATGGCGGCAGCGCCTGGACGAGCGACGCGGTCATCATGGTCTTCATGACGCCGCTGCACGCGTCTGTGCAGAGATCCACGGCCTCCTGCAGCTGCGCGTGCTCGATCTTGCCCGCCTGCAGCATGTACGTGACCTTGCCCATGGTCGGCATGAACGCCAGCACGAGCTTGCCGTCGCCGTACACCTCCTCCTTGTGGCACGGGTCGAGCACCACTTTGGAGTTCACGATGCCCTAGAGACAGACAGACACAATCATTTGGCAAATTAGACCTTTATAATGCAAATTGGGTGAGGCAAAGAGCAACAACATACCGCGCCTGAGGCCGTGACGATGTCGTACATCTCGACAGCAGCGTCGATGAGCGCGAGCGACGCGCAGTTGATTGCGGCCGCGAGCTCTCCGCCGTCACTTTCCAGCACCGCGACGTAAATGGACACGACGCACTTTGGGAGCTTGGACAGCATCACCGCCGGCGACAGCGCTTGTGTCAAAATCGACGACATCTCGAGCTCGTCTGGGTCCTACTCCACAACGACAACAGCAGCAACAGCATAACGCACGTCTAAGTCACTGAATGCGCGCATAGGCTTGCAACAAATCCATGTACTTACCTGTCCTCGTTCGCGGCGGCCGACTGGATCTGCAAACGGCGCGTACTTAAAGTCACATACGAGCTGGCCTTCGTTGCTGAACTCACGTCGACTGCGCGTGTCGTTTCGCGGACCGTACACGGAGCACACCACGCGTGTGCGGTTGAACTCGACGTACGCGGAGCCGGACGCGCCGCTCACGACGCCGAGCTTCATGAACGCCTGGCGCATCTCGTCGCTGCTGGAGCGCAATTCGTCCAATCGCACCGCTTTTTCGAGCAGCGCCTTGATGGGGTCGACGACCGCGTCCCCCTTGTCCTTCACGTCGCCATGCGCGCGTGCGGGCTTGGCGTTCACAGGGAAGTAGCAGTTCTGCATCGCGGCGTCCAATTGGGATGCGATAATGTGGCAGGTTGGCTCCAATCGTCCTTGCCCAACAGCTCCAAAAGGACATTGCACCAAACTGGGGTGTTGTCCTTGAATAATGTGGTGTGAAAATACAGTGCTTGTTGTTCTGTAGTGCATTCAATGTGAAAAGTCCAAAGTAGTGTGGTGCGCGACTCGTTTACTGTAATCTCTCGATTAGAAGGACGTCGCGCACACACTCACAAAGGTCTTTCCTGCCAGAGCTACAAGGGGGGAAACAAGCGAAGACACGCGAGAGAAGAGGAAAGAGATGGCGAAGAAGGCGGCGGCGGACGTCGTCATGGCCGACGCGAACGAAGTGTTCAGCATTCCAAGTACGTGGATATCTACACACTGCGGCTGTGTGGCCTGTTGTGTGCGTTATATGCGTATCTGTGAGCTTTAAACAGTGCTCAAACGAAGCGCAAAGCCTCATGGGGAGCTAGCTACGTGGCTCGATATTGGATCGTGTATTGTATTATATGGTGCTAATGTCGAGCGCTGTGATGAATGGGTACGTGTAGTCTTGGAGACGGTGAAGGCCGCGCAGATGCAGAACGGATTGCGCCATCGCGATTTCCGGCGCTACCGGCAGTACTGCGCACGGCGCTTGCGGCGCATCCGCAAGTCGGTCAAGTTTACGCACGGCAAGGGCAAGATCTTCCTGAACAAGAAGGTCGACGCGGAGACCGCGACGGAGGCCAGGTGCGTGTGCCCGCTATATGCTATTCTCTCGCATACCGTACTTGTGTATGGTCTGCTGACTCTGTTTATGATGCTGCGTTGTCTTAGACACTTGTACTTGCCGCTGTACAATGCCGAGCGCGCGTGGAGTTACGCGATGCAGTTGAAGGAGGACGACAACTTGGACAAGGCCGAGCACGGCGAGGACGCCAACACGCGCATCAAGTTCCACTTGACCGGTCGACTGCGCAAGGCTTCGGACTGGAGCCAACGTCTCGCTGCCATCTGCGCCGTCAAGGCTGACGCGTAAGTTTTCTTATGGATGCATCGCAATTCTTCCTCGATAGCATTAGGACTAACGCGTGTGTTTGGACTTGTGCGTTCAAACTGAACAGCCGAACGAGTCTGGAAGCCGAAGCGTACGCTGCGTACATGGCTGGCAACCTCGCGTTCCACCGCGAAGAGCACGTGGTGGCGCTGGACAAATTTGCGACGGCGCGTCGCATCTACTCGGATCTCTCGCAAGTCGGTACGCCGTCGCAGAAGGAGCTCTTCCGCACGCTGATGGAGGAGCTGGAGCCGTTCATTCGCTTCTCTGAGCATCGCTTGAGCATCCAGGGCAAGCTCAAGAAGAGCATCTTGTCCGAGTCGTCGTCCTCGGACTGGAGTACGAGTGGCGACAGTGCGAGTAACTCGCTTTTGCAATCCAAGATCGACCTGGTGCTGCTCGAAGCGCGGAAGCAGAAGGTCGTGAACCTCGCGACCGTCGAGTGGAAGCAGAAGCAGATCGCGTTGCCGTCGCAGGAACTCGGTCTCGCGCTGCTTCGTCCCGATGAAATCAGTGCCAAAGTCGAAAAGGTCGACGACGACAAGAAGCGCGAGCAGTTGTACTTGGAGCTGCTCAGCTCGTACGATGCGATCTTGCAGATGATCAAGAACGATATCGCCAAGCTGCAACAGCAGTCGAAGAGTGGAAGTGCGCTGGTGCACACCGACATTGAGGCGTTGCAGGCGCTTGAAGAGTACGTGCGCTTCACGAAGCTCACGAAGCAGGTTGAGCGCACGGTGATCGTGTTCAAGCAGCTCAAGTTCTCGGACAAAGCGTTGCAGCCGGGTGACTTGACCCACATTCTCAACATGCTCATCCAGTACGTGGGCGAGATTTTGATGATCCCAGGGCTCGCGGACTTTGAGAAGCTTCTCGCAGCCAAGTACAATGCGTACCAGGCCGTGTTCAAGGCGATCCGTGGCGCGACGATCACGCAGGCGTACTTGGAAGAGAGCAAGTTCTCTGAGGCGCTGGCGCTGTACCAGTACGCGTCTGGCTTCCTCGCTGAGGGCGAAGACATTCTGAGCGTGCACCCGGGTGCCAAGGACGTCGTGTTGCAGGAATTCATCAAGGATCTCGGTGAAGAGCTCGTTGGCGCGCAGAGTCGTACGACGGCACAGGCGTTCCTGGAGGCGTCGTCCCAGGAAGACACCGTGCGCTCGCAGCTCTCGCATTTGAAGATCGATAACGACAGCAGCAAGACCCAGAAGAAGAAGAAGAAATCGCTGCTGGAGCGTCAGAACGACTATGTGGGCGGCACGGCCAAGGGCCAGTACGAGATTGTGCGTCTGCCACCGGACTTCCAGGCCATCGCGTGCAAGCCGCTGCTCTTCGACATGGCGTTCAACGAGCTCGAGATGCCGGATATCAGCGCCCGTATGAAGACCGAGGAAGAGAAGAAGGCTGAGGCCGAAGCGGCCACCGCCAAGCCCGCAGCAGGCGGTATCTTTGGCTGGTTCCGAGGCTAAGTTAGTACCAGGCATCACGGTGGCGTCGCGTAATAGCCCAGGAGAGCGAATGGTTTAGATTGTTTCCTCTTTAAACGTCGTTTTTATCTCGTTTTGTATACCTTTTTTGACTCTTGTGCGCATTTGCTCCGCTATTTGAACACATGATATGCAAATATACAAACACCAAAAAATCCTCACTCGTCGACCTTGTCCTCCTCGCGCGCGAGTCGGTCCAGCTCCTTCTGGAACTCGAGCTGCTCGCGTGCCTCGAGCTCCTCGTCTGTCGGCGCGGGGGAGACCCGCGAGAGCAGGCGGAACCACAGCGGGAACCAGATCGCACCGTACGCGAACACGCGGTTGATCTCGTCAAAGAGGCTATGAAGATGACAGTAGCATGCCACACAGCAGCATCAGTGAGGGTGCGCTGCATGCCGCCGAATGCACGCACAATGCGCATATTCGTGCATATATACACATGTGCATAAAGAAATATGATGGGACGTACTCGGTGTATTCGTAGACGAGCGTGGCGACGACGCCGACGACAATGAAGATGATGACGTGCTGGTGCTCCGCCAGGGGACCGTAATCCGGGATGTTCTTGCGCTTCCATGGCGCCACGGGCTCGAACTGCGCGCGGTACTCCTCCTCCGACATGAACTGCTCCTGGCTGTTCTTGGCTGCCTGCTTGGCGGCTCGCTTCGTGCTGCCCATGCTCCTTGCGTTCTTGCTTTTTCGCGAGAAAGTCAGAATTAGGGTGCACAACGCAATCAACAGGACATAACCTGTTGAGTTGCATACACCTGTATTTGCATATATCATTTTCACTCCACGACAGCGCAAAGCGTAGATGTATGCAAAGTGGTCTTTTTAATAGGATAACTCTCTTTATCCGCATGTTACTGCTCAATTGCATAGATTTTGTGGTCTAGTGACATGAGTTGCCCACACTGTGCAACAGTGTCTTTCAAGTAAACGCATGGCGATCCACATATTGGAAAAAAGGGGGAAAATTGTGCGAGCGAGATGGAAAAGTACAGCCGCTGGTCGGACCTCACGACGGGCATCAATCCGTTCGTGCCGCACAAGCAGCGGCTCCACGGCAATGTGGCCGTCAGGAGCCTACAGCTGCTGGGCGGCACGGCGCTCTTCCTCGTGCGCGCGCCGCTCTTCGTCGCCGTCGGTGCCGTACTCTTCGTGACCAACATCGTCGTGTCCATCCTGGTGCGTGTCTTGTCTGAATGGCGAATGGTGTATTGTGGTGCGAACAGCTATATCTATACTCATCGCCGTTGGTGCGCTGCGTTGTGTGTGCTTGCTGTGTTGTATAGGGCTTTGTTCCGTTTGTGGGGCGGCTGCTGAAGCGACTCACTGAGTGGCTGCTCGGCTCGCTGTTGCTGGTGGTGCTGGGTGTGTTCATCTCGGAGGAAGACGCCAATGCGCGCCGCCTCGGTCTCATGTACGTCATTTATACCAAGCATCCATTCGCAGTTGAGGCACCCACTAATGCGTATGCAATACAATGTGTTTTCATTGCCTCACGTAGCGCTCCTGGTGGTGCGAAAGCAGCCAAGACGTCGAGCTCCATCGGCACCAAGGACGTGATCGTGTGCAACCACACGAGCTTTGTGGAGATCCTGTACCTCTCGCGCCGCTTCTCGCCCGTGTTTGTGTTTGTCAACGACGAGGGTGCCGCCAAGGGTCTCGTGCACGTCTGCGGGATCCTGGAAGCTTTATACCGCGCGTTTGCGGCTCCGGTTGGGCATGCGCGCGCTACGGTACGTGGCGTGTTGTGCTGATGTATATGCCGAGCTGTAAATGTCTAAATCTCATGTGTTTGGCGTCGTTATGCATAACGAATTGGTAGCCACGCAAACTTGAAGACGTGATCCTGAATGCATCTGGTCCCGTGGTTGTGTTCCCCGAAGGTGCGCGCAGCAATGGCAAAAGCATTCTCAAGTTCCTCCCCGTGCTCGAGCACTTGCCGCATGTGCTGCAGGCGAAGAACAAGGGCGACCGCAAGCTGCCTTTGCGCATCCACTTGATCGCGTTCCGATACGAGTACTCGCAGTTCAGTCCAAGTCACAGCGCCGGAAGCGGCTGGTCGCATTTCTTCTGGATGTGCTTCCATGGGTACCACTCGCTGCGAGTCACGATCTTGAACGCCAAGGATCTGAATTTGCAGGAACCTGCTCCAAAAGTGCGGGTGGGCTCCACGGCGTCGCCGACCCTCACGACCGCGCAAATCGAGCGACTCCGTGGGCTCGTGGCTGCGATGTTGCGCACCAAGACCGTGGACTTGAGCGTCAAGGACTTTGTGTCGTTCAACGCGTACTGGGACCATGTCACTGGTGGAGGAAGGAAAGCGGCGTCCGAGTTCACGGACCGCAAAGCCCCCCACGAGCACGCGCAATGGGCCAAGAAGTAGACAGCGTACGTTCCAAGACCAAACAGCGAGTAGATAGTGCATGATGGGTGATGCATTTGTTGGTATAAACTTGGTTGATTGGTGCTGGTTGCTCGAACACTGTGGGTGTGCGAGTTGCAAAATCAATCAACACGAGGTAAAAGAACAAATTGGCAAAATATGTACTTGTTGTGGTTGAAACTGGTTGAACAAAGACTTCAAGGTGTGTCGTGTTAGTGAACCTTCATGATGAGCTCGTACACTCCGATGGCGAGTTCGGCCGCAATGATAATGATAATATACCATTCTAGACGCTCGCCTTTATGGGATCCGAGCACTTCAAGGAAAAACTGTGTGCATGTCGAAATAGAAACCAAGAAACGTTAGGACGGTACATCGTTCATACTCATAAGCCTCCCCTTTGTAAACTTGTCACGTACCTTGGTGTTGTGCTGGATCAGCTCCAACTTAAAGTTGAGGTTGTTGAAGCGCTCGTTGAGCTCAAACTCTTCCAGCAGCGATTCCCACATGCTGTGGTACCGCGTGTGGCTCCAGGCAGGGTCTCCAGGTCGTTTTCGATCGATCACACGCAGCTTGCTCACCAAGTCAATCAGCAACGTGTTGTTTGTCGCAACGATCTTGAACAGCTTCTTGTTTTGCTGTCGCTCTGTGTATTTTTGGCCAATGCCACCGAAAAGAGCGCCACTCGGACCGTTCTTTTCAACAGCGGTGTTCAGTTGCTCAAACTCGGTCAAAATGGCTTCGACTTGACGCTCGTAGTGCTCCAGCGCCACCGTCTGTGCCATCACACCGGCGATCACGTGGATGTTGATGTGATCAATCTCACGCACCAGCACATTGTTCTCCACAAGAGAACTCCACTTGTCCAGCGCCGGGTTCGCCACCAACATCAGCTCTTCTTCGTGGCCACGCATGTCGAACACGTCGTTGCAAAACTTCGACGCGTGTTTCACCAACGTGGTGACGAGCTGCTGGTCGCAGTTGAAGAACACCACCGCACCATAGTCGAAGTACACGACCCATTTGTCCTTCGCACGGCGCGACGATAAGTTCCCTGCAAGGTTCAGTGTCGTCATGTCCGCATCTTGGAGCACAGGTGACCCGTTTGCAGACGGTGTGACCACGTTCTGTTCGTTCGTGCCACTGAGTCGTAGCACGATCGAGTCCTTGTGCAGAAAGTGCGTCACCTTGAAGCGATCCGTGTATAACTTCTGGAAGAGCGACACAATGTCCATCTTGCGCGCGATATGCACTGCTCGGATCGGCATATGTTGCACGCGTTTGGCAAGCTGTTCCTTGAGCGCGGCCGCTTCCGCCGCAGCGATCGTGGCTTCGACCTCACTCGCGGTCGGAGCAGGCGGAAAGTCGAGCTCGTCAGCAATCGCGGCCACTTCTTCAAACGTTCGTTTCGAGCTGTTCGCAGAGAAGCGCTGGATGCGATCTCCCCATGGCGTCAGAAGTTGGCGGTCCGCTACCTGCGCTGGCGTAAACAAGGATCCTCCAACTCCGCTATTCGATGCGAAGGCGCGCACGCAGCGACGTACTCCGATGCGTCTCAAAGCGTTCATCTGTTTTCTCTAGCTTGTGAGTAATCGATCTACAAACCAAAGATCGCGTTCAGACATACGCTTTACCCACCAGAGGTAACAATTCTTCGCGTATCCAAGTATACACCATACATACACAAAGAGACAATTATCTTCCTGACCCCACCTTTCGCGTCGTTGTTTGGTGGTGCTCAAGATACGATGTCACGCCAATCTGCTGTCCACTCACGCGACACTCGCCCTCTCACACACAGAATAAGCACACGTACGTTCGCTAGCGACCGAGAGAATCACGCAGAGAGCAAGGGCTGTGGCGAACGATAAATGGCGCGTTCGGCTTCTGCTTCTTGCTGAGGCTTTTGCTGTTTGTGTGCGAGTCTGGAGTGGCCAATATTCCTGAAGGTAGGAAATCGACATGTGGTCCACATAGGTTCAACTAACCTCACCAACACTCTAATTGCAAGCTCAATTTTAGGTTACCACACTATTTCTACAGCAGCGTTCCTTGCACTAATTTGAACACCTCCACTTTGGAGTTTGGATTCAAAATACCGATAAACAGCTTTATTTTGGTTCTCAGACTTCTATTTGTTGCCAATACAATCTGCTGAGTCTTCGTCTTCTAGTGAAAGTTCATGGCGAGCTCAAACACGCCGATGGCCAACTCCGCAGCGATCAGAATGATCACGTACCACTCCAAGCGCTCGCCGTGGTGTGAGTGCAGCACTTCCAAGAAGAACTACATTATATCAGCAACCCCATCAGTCACACGTGCGGAAGTTCACTCACGCATAAATATCAAGCGCAGGCAGTCACAAGACGATCAACGACATACCTTGGTGTTGTGCTGGATCAATTCCAATTTGAAGTTGAGGTTGTTGAACCGCTCGTTGAGCTCGAAATCGGCCAAGAGCGACTCCCACATGCTGTGGTACCGCGTGTGGCTCCACTCCGGATCGCCAGGTCGTTTTCGATCGATCACACGCAGCTTGCTCACCAAGTCAATCAGCAACGTGTTGTTCGTGGCCACCATCTTGAACAGCTTCTTGTTCTGCTGACGCTCTTTGCGGTTATCGCCAAGGCCAAACAACGCGCTACCTGGGCCGTGTTTTTCAATTGCAGAGTTTAGTTTCTCAAACTCGGTCAAAATGGCTTCGACTTGACGCTCGTAGTGCTCCAGCGCCACCGTCTGTGCCATCACACCGGCGATCACGTGGATGTTGATGTGATCAATCTCACGCACCAGCACATTGTTCTCCACAAGAGAACTCCACTTGTCCAGCGCCGGGTTCGCCACCAACATCAGCTCTTCTTCGTGGCCACGCATGTCGAACACGTCGTTGCAAAACTTCGACGCGTGTTTCACCAACGTGGTGACGAGCTGCTGGTCGCAGTTGAAGAACACCACCGCACCATAGTCGAAGTACACGACCCATTTGTCCTTCGCACGGCGCGACGATAAGTTCCCTGCAAGGTTCAGTGTCGTCATGTCCGCATCTTGGAGCACAGGTGACCCGTTTGCAGACGGTGTGACCACGTTCTGTTCGTTCGTGCCACTGAGTCGTAGCACGATCGAGTCCTTGTGCAGAAAGTGCGTCACCTTGAAGCGATCCGTGTATAACTTCTGGAAGAGCGACACAATGTCCATCTTGCGCGCGATATGCACTGCTCGGATCGGCATATGTTGCACGCGTTTGGCAAGCTGTTCCTTGAGCGCGGCCGCTTCCGCCGCAGCGATCGTGGCTTCGACCTCACTCGCGGTCGGAGCAGGCGGAAAGTCGAGCTCGTCAGCAATCGCGGCCACTCCTTCAAACGTTCGCTTCGAGCTTTTCACATAGAAGCGCCGTGTCCGATCTCCGCACCGCAACGTCGAGTTCAGGATACCGGCGGTCTGCGCTGGTGCGAACAAGGATCCAAGTGATCCGCTGCTGTGAGGCGCGACTGCACGCACGCAGCGACGTACTCCAATGCGGCGCAGGGCGTGCATCAGGAGCTGCTATGTCGTAGTGTACTGGAGGGGAATGGAACGCGCAGGCAGCGCGGCGTCGAGGAGCTGTTGCGCGCTGCACTCTTCCTGCACTTTTGTTGGATGAGTCTCCTGTGTGTGTCGCTGGGCACAAGTGAGGTTGACAACCATAAACAGCCAACCATCATTCCGACTGTGTCTGCTTGCCCTCAATGTATGTGCACCACGCAAAATACCAATGGCTCGTTTATCCGCTACCTACAGCATCGAATACACTCCCATGACCATTCACACTGTTGATCCCTCGCAAAGATAATACATGCACCCACCTCTTTTTCCTCTGCTCAAACCTCCCGAACCGCATAATGGCTGCTCTACCACGTCATCCGCACATCCCTCTCCCACCATTCACAACCAAGTGTTGAACCTCAGAAACAGCATACTGGCATGTGTTTATCCTTCGAAGCGACGAAAAAATCTCAGGCGACAGGCACGCCAAACAAGCATGTCAAAGCTCAATTAGATCGACCATTCCGCAATCGGCGCCATCGAGCCCCGCATCACTCCATAAAGCTCTCTGACCCTCCATTACCTGCAGCATCATGGGCCGATCGTCTCGCAGTAACAGCGGCTCGTCGTCGTCGAGCAGCGACTCGTATGGGAGTCCGCGCAGCAGTCCGACGCGCGACAGCACCTTCGTCACAGGCGACTTCCCCGAGGAGCCGATCCCGCTCATCACGTTCAGCGAGAACGAGGACCAGCTCAAGGTGAACGAGGACGCCGTGGCATTGCTCAAGAAGATCGAGGGCAAGGTCGCCGTGATCGCCATGGCGGGGCTCTACCGCACGGGCAAGTCGTCCATGCTCAACTGGCTGCTCGGCCGCCCGAGCGGCTTCCGCGTCGGTCCCACGATCGAGCGCTGCACGCGTGGCATTTGGCTCTGGGGCCAGCCGCAGAAGCGCACGATGGCGAATGGTGAAGACGTTTGGGTGCTGATGCTCGACACGGAAGGTATGGGTGGTCTCGAAGCCTCGCAGCAGTACGATGCGCGTATTTTCTCGCTGGCGACGCTGCTGTGCTCCAAGTTGATCTACAACAGTCAGGGAAGCGTCGATGAGAAAGCGATCAACGGTCTTTCTTTCATCGCGAACCTCGCCAAGCACATCAAGGTGAGCTCCGATGCGGAGGGCGGCGAGAGCAACGAGGACGACGTCATGCAGTTCCACAACTTTTTCCCATCGTTCCTCTGGGTCGTGCGCGATTTCACGTTGGAGCTCGTGGACGAAGACGGCGACCCGATCTCGAGCAGCGATTACCTCGAGAAGGCGCTGGCGGACCAAGCGCGTATCCCGTCCAACATGGAGCGCAACCGCATTCGTGCGATGATGAAGGACTTCTTCCGTGACCGTGACTGCGTCACTCTCGTGCGTCCAGTGCACGACGAATCCCTGCTGCAGCAAGTCGACAAGCTCTCGATGGATGAATTGCGACCAGAATTCCAAAAGCAGTTGAGTGACTTGAAGGCGCTGGTATTTGGAGACAACCTTAAGCCAAAGATGCTTCAAAACAAGCCGTTGAACGGCAGCATGTTTGCCGGATTGCTGCACGCGTACGTGGATGCTATCAACAGTGGTGGCGTCCCAGTGATTACGTCGGCGTGGGAAGGTGTGACGGCGAGCGAATGCCGCAAGGCTATGACCACTTCGTTTGATTTGTTCAAAAAGCTCATGGTTGAAGTCGATCTCCCCGTCGACCACGAAGACTTGCTTGAGATCTTCAAGGACTCGGAGCAGCGTGCGGTCAAGGAGTACCGCAAGAGCGCCATCGGAGACATGGCGTCCAAGCTGGAAAAGGATCTGCTGAGGAAGATTGAAGAAGAGAAGAGCCACACTGCAGCGAAGAACGCGGCCATGTCGAAGGAGATGTGTGAACGTTTGCTGCAGGTTCTGTACAGTGAGATCATTCAACCAAAGCTCACGTCGGCGCCAGGCGATGAAAATGTGTTTGAGGACATGCAGCAGTTCACGCAAGAATGGCACCGTTTCCGTGATACTTACATGGACAAGGCTCGTGGCGGTGCCAAGTTGGAATGCTTGGTGACTTTCTCGGAAGCGAAGTACGCCGAAGCGATGCGTATTCTGCTTAGTCGTCAGGAAGAAGGCTACGAGAAGCAGATTCGCATGCTTCAAGGCGATGTCTCGAAGGTCAAGGAAGAACTTGGCAGCGTTGGCGGTCGTGAGCAAATCTACAAGGAGCAGATTGAGCAGATGCAAGCACAGTCGTCGTTGATCATGACAGAAAAGGCTCGCTTTGAAGCCGAATCGCAAGCGCAAGCCGAGCGCATTGCGAAGTTGGAAGAGCAGTTGCGAGACGAGTCGAAGACGAAGCAGCATGTTGAAATCGAGCGCGAGTCCATCGACCTGAAGCTGAACAGTGAGCAAAAGAAGCGCGAGGAGATTAATAGCGAGTTGGAGCGCATGAAGGAGGACTACGAGAGATTGATCAAGGAGAAGGAGCGTCAGGAAATGGAGTTGACTCTGCTGAACGAAGAGTGCCAGCAACTCCGCAACAGCAAGACATGTGGCTGCACAATCTGCTAAGCGAGCAGGATGGCATCTCTCATTGAGGAGTGCCGTCTTTCTTGCCACGTAGTCCACAGACCAATGCATTTTGAAACAACAATCGTCACCTTTCTTTATGCAATTAGGAAAAGACAAGTCCCACATCTCGTACCACAATGGTACGTGAGACTTATGCGCTTTTGTTTAGCTTTGTATTGCTTTTTTTTTGTTTTTCTTGGTTTGGTTTCTTCTTTGCATTTTGCTGTGGAGTGGCTCTGCATTTCTACACAACGCTTTGCTCTCTCACATTCACACAAAGACGCTCGTTCTTGGTTCCTATATCACTTACTGCTGCTCATACGTCGACTGCTCACGGATGCTCTCTCTGGAGAATCTGCGCATGTGCTTGATCGTTCAGTCTTCACAACAGATTCTCCACTATTTAGGCGCTTACTGCGACGCTGGTCGGCGGTTTGGAGTCAATGGCGACACGTACGCCTTCAACTACACACGCCACAATCGCATGCACACACATAAATGTTAGATTATTCCACGTATAGATCGCCACATGCACATGCAGCTCCATGTGGACCGTCTGTTCTCCCCACCGCATACCTTGAACCCTGTGAGATCTGGCACTTCGAGCTGCAGCAGCTTGTCCGAGTCAACGATGTAGCGGCCGCGCTTGCCGTGCACGCCCTCGTTGCGGCAGCCGTTACCCTTGTAGAAGCGACGGTTCGCGCGCTTGGAGGTGAGCGGGCGTAGCGAGTGCGAGCGGCCGAACTTGCTGCCACGCGCCATGCCGGTGATCAGTCCATCGAGAAGCCCCATGTTCACCCGTGTCTTGCTTGTGTTTGCGAGTTGAGAATGGAGGCGCTGCGTGACGCCACAGCCACCACCATTCACAGATTTACACCAATCACATGATGCCGTTGTACATAAATGTGTATGATTGGCTATAATGTTGATGCATTTGACAAGGACAGCATATGCTGCAGCATGCATCATACACCTGTGTCGTGCTCAATTACGACTGCCGCTGCAATGCTGAATTGTGGACGTGAATAATGATAGAAGACTCGCTTTGTTGATGCATTTCTGTCTACAAACGGCGCTGTTTGTCCATATGTGAAGCTATTCCACGCATTGCTTGGCTCGCCATTCTCGTATAGTCTGGTCAGAGACCTCACTGTCATTTTTGCCCTGATAATAAACGATAGTAGATTCACTAGTACGACGGTCGGTTGGCAGCAGCTTTCGCTTTGGAGCTGCTCGTGGAGATGAACCGCTTGGCGGCGACGACCCAGTCGATCAGATCGGTCTGATTCGGGCACTGGAATGTGAATTTACGCGTCGTCTCGATGCCGAACATGCTGCTGAACAACCCCGTGGCCTGAGTCATCTCCGTGATCTCGAAGCTCGGGACGTCGCTCTTGCCCAGGATCTCGATCTTGCAATGCGTCAGGCACACGGTCGTGCACACGACGTCGTGGGTTGTGCCGCTCGTGCAGATCGCGTCGAGCATCGCTTCGCTCGACTGCAAGATCGAGCGGTTCGAGTTTTCCTTGAGATCGATCATATGGAGAAACTCGTCCTGCGTTATCGCGCACAGCACATCCTTTGTCGAACGGAAGATCGATCCGCTCACTTGGAGTTTCAGGAACCCGCATCGCACGAGCAATGGACTCGCGATCGGAGACCGGAGACTGCTGAACAACGCTTGCTCAACAGATTCCGTCGACAATGCAGCAGCCGTGTGCTACACATGTTTTCAGGATATCATCAGTCCGTGAGTGAAACCATTTTTCAAAACCACACATGCGGCATTGAAAACATACGTTAGTTGGTATTCTTCGAACACTGTGCAACAAATCGCGCTCGGGTTGGATGCGCTGCAACCATTAAAAGGCAATCAGTAAGTACTTGCAATGTGTTTTCAACAAGGAAGCGAGCACAACGCACTCATACCTGTACGGTCGACATGGGTTCCGACATGGCGCCGGAGAGCTCGTCATATAGTAATTTCTGCTTACGGATGTACGTGTCGAGCGCGGTTTGAATCACAGACACGCGAAGCACTTCCAGGGTCTTGTACTGCTGGAAAAGAGCCGACATGCCCTTGACGTACTCGACTCGGATCTGCTTGAGCTTTTGCACATTGATCGTGTACGCGATCTCGGCGAGCCAGAGGTCCCGCTTGGTGGCCACGCCGCGAGAGCTCGTGTTTTTCTCGCTTTCCATGTCGCGAAAGATCGTATCGTACTTGGTGAACGCGTCCACGACGTGTTTCTGCGCTTCGTAGAGCATAGCGTCGTATTTGTTCCCGTCCACGATCATCGCTGCGCTGCGCTCGTCGTAGGTCGCAATCATTTCCTCAAGCGGCCGAAGCACCACGTCTCGTCGAATGACACCCGTAAACTGCGTGATCTTCTCCGACTGCTGTTGCTGCACTTCGCCCAACGTGTTGAGCGCCTTTGTGCATGAAGACAGCACACTGAATTGATCGGTGGGACTTCCAGCCGCACCAGTGCTTCCTGCGTGCCCAGCGGCATTCGGGAGCCCCGTAATCGCTGGTCTCTCAATGGCTTGGCGGATCTTGCGCAGCGACTCGGCGTAGGCGAGATCTGCCTGGAGCCGCAACGCGAAGAATCGCTGCAGTCGCACATTCTCCTCTTTCGCGCGCACGATCTCCTTCTCAAAGTGTTGCCAGTACGCGCGATCTTTCTCCTGGAACACGTCAATCTGCGCCTTCCGCGACGCCTCAAACGATCGGATTGTCTCGCAACTCGCGGCCTTATTGCACCATACTGTTGCAGGGGAAATGCCTGCATCAACACAGAAACACACAGAACCGTTCGTCAATCCGCATCCATTGCAATTATCCACAACCACACAACCAGTGCACACACACACACACCACCACCACACGCAACCCTACGTACCAATGCTGGAGCTTCCAGAGAACGTCGCGCTTCTCGACTCCTGCGATGCGCCACGTGCAGGCGCCACTGTTGTTGTCTCGACGTCAGCAGCGCTTTGGTTCATTGCTGCTTGCGATGGCGACGCGGGTGCTGCGCCAGCTGCATCCGTATGACTCAATGCAGGCGATGGAGCGCCTATTGCGGTGGGTAATGTCGTCGCAGTAGACGCCGAAGTGTCGGTGCCACGCGTCGCAGTGGAAGCCGCCGCGTCCATTTCCATGCGCCGCCCTCTGAAATGAACAATGCGAGGAGCTACGATCGATACCTATTCATGGCGCAGCTCTCCTTTCTCTTGCGACGCGACCCCCTGAATGCAGCAACCCTCTCACAGTCGATAGGAGACGAGTGGCACAAAGAGAATATATACCCTATGGATTTGACAAAGTAGGCTACTTTGTGAACAGCAGATAACCTACTAGATGCGAACTTATTTGAGAGAGCGCTGTTCTGAATCAGAACAACTCGCTCGCTCGCTTGCTCCAAGAACCTCTGACACTGCAACACCGTTCGCTTCAAGTTCGCTCGTGGACTGTGGGACGCATTTCGGAGCACGATTTGCGGTGTCTTTACGGCATCGTGGTGATCCTCACGTGGCCATTTGTGGGCACGAGGATGACGAAATTGAGAGCTGCTTGGTGCATTTCTTGTATTTTACTCATGTAAGAGACGTTTGCGATGCATTCAAAAGTTCTCGCAAGTCGCAGTCCTAGCAGGGCTACCGAAGTGATTGCTCCAATCAGCGTCAATTTGAGCAATCAATGCAGCACAAACAATAGACACAATATACATTGTCTTCCTAACAAACAATCGGCACAATGTATTTTGTCATCGTCAGCAATTATCACTCCTCCACAGGCAATAGTCGAGAGACAACACGGTTCGTACCCCGAAAATTTGTCGAGTCTAACGACCACCTGAGTTTCAGCAAGGGTCTATAGGGAGTGTGTCAACTCCCACTACGCCAGCCGCCTCCATCGTCATACGTGCTTCGCATAATTGCACTTCACAACGGCATCGCCTGTCGTTCCCAATGTATTTCTTTTATATCCAAGTTCCTTCCCTTTCTGCTATCTCGCTGATCACAACCACGCACCAAAGATTCTCGATGGAAAGTTTCTGCGTTTCAGCGGAAGAAATGGTCGACACGTGCGCCGGAAAGGCAAAAAGCCTGGGTGCAATTTTATGTGCTTTGTCTTTGGAGCAAGTGACTTCGACACTAGCGCTATGGGAAAGCGCAAACTCACGCTCGTATGGCGCTGCTCGAGATGTCAGCAAACACCACGATGTCAACGAGAAAGGCGACAGATCTCGCAGCCAAGTCTGCACTTTTTCCATGTTTCTTTCTAGAAAAGCTGGTCGAAGTGCGCTTTCTGGGGAACTGGAACAAGACTGAGAACGCTATGTGCTCTGGCAATTTTTGAACCCATTGGGTACTTCATGGCTCTGTCAACCCGTCTGAGGCGATGGATGTGGCGTTCGCCTCGAGAAGAGCGACAGAACGTTCGTTCATGAGAGCGTACGTACATACGTCGGTGTGTGAACTTGAAGAGCTGCGTAGCTCCTCCTCCTCCCATGACACCGTATCACAAACGAGTCAGTGAGGAATGCTCCGGACTAAGATATCGGAGGGTGAAAAGCAACGCGTCCACTCTTGGACTTTTTTTTTGAGAGTTGTGCTGACTGGATTCAAGTGCCTAACGGTGCTGTCGTCTCGTGTGCAACGTAACATACCTTGGGGTCAGCGGACGTAAAGGGCAGCGCTGCTCGTCTTTGTGCCACTCTCTGTCACACGCAAGCAATCCAAAGATCGAGCGTGTTCCTTTGCGGTGGCGAAGTCATCATGATCACGCTCGCACACGCATCCTCTTGACACCTTTGCGAAAGCAGCATATCACTCGAGGAGAGTGACATGATGGGTCTCTCTCGGGGGGGGTCTCTCTTGGCTCTTTGCTCCACAGGAATTTCCTTCCTCGTCTTTTTACGATGACCAGGATTCCTGTGCTCGCGTCTTAAAGGGCAGAAAAAAAAGTGAGCAGAAAAGATCAAGTGACGCTGTTGCAAACGCACTCATCACTTCTTGCAAACTCGTGACCGTCTCTTACTCTATTCATTGACATCGACCTTCCTCACGCCGAGCAACCTTCGGAATGGCATGACGAGCCCTCCTTTATGCTTTCTGCGGCGAGGACATCTCTTCCATGCTCTGCAATTTGCGTTCCTTCTATTACTCCAATTCTTCTCTTCATCGAAGTCGCCTTTGCATTTGCAGATTCAAAAGCTGGCAACTTGGGAGCAGCCTTCGACTTCCAAAAAAAGCACTATCTACTCCCAGAGAAATGAGCCCATGAACCGTAGAAGGAATCACGCAACCGAGCGCACATTCAGCTTACTGCTTCGTCATCTTCACGCAATCGCCTCCTGTTGTTCCTGTCGATGTTGACGGCGATGTTTTGTTTTGTTTTTTTCCATGGAAATGAAAAAAATGTAGAAGAAAAAGACCAAAACGCCATGTGCGGTCAGCGTATGTTGTTCTGCGTCAATTCTTTTTTCAGTTTTCTTGGTGTTCTGCATTGCGTTCATTCCCTTCGAGGAAACCACCGGGGCAATAAGCTTGAGCATTGTGTGTGTGTGTGCGAGTGTGTGGACTTGATGCGGATGTCGAAGCTCTCGATGTTGCTTCTGCTCTTCGAACCATTTGCATTGTCTTGCGTTGTGCTGGCTGCAAACTCGTGCTGTCGGAGCTTTTCCGCTTTTCCCCCGCGTGCGTGTGCGACCGTCGCTCCGCTCTTGCGTCACGAGGGACGTGCACGCACATTCATCCGTGGTACTCCTTTGCTCACCACATTGGTGTGTCCGAGTCTTTCACCCACTTTTTTCCGCATCCCCTGTTCTTTGAACCCTTCCAAATAAGGAAAGAACGAGGAAAATCGCATCGGGAAGCTTGCCATTCGCTTGGTCTTTGCCTTCAACGGCCATATTTTCTTCCGTTTCCTCCATCATCACACAAAAATTCATCGCGTCTTCCTCACAGCATCAAGAGTGTGCTGGTTGTGAGCCGTTCATTTTTTCTTCTGCGCCTGGAGCTGCTCCTGAAACTCCGCGACCTCCCATTTGCAAAACTGCTTCCCTCAGCGGAAACGGCAGTCTTCTCGTTAACCACGCCTCCCACTCGCCTCGACTCGAGCAGTCCAGAATCGGTCTAGAACGCACAACTTAGTCTCGTTGTACTCAGCAATCATCATTATCCGAGATGAGCGGTATAGCTTATGTCTTGGATGCGACGATCACGTCCGCGCTCGCGCTCAAACCGTCCACTGTGTACATCCTCCGTGTCGAAAACACGAAAACCAACGACAAATGGCATCTTCGCAAATGCTTCTCGGAGTTCTGCGAACTGCGTGAAAAAGTGATCACGCTCATTGAGGGCACGAGCTGCTCGACAAGCTCAGGAGGCTCCACGCCAGTGTCGATCTCGAGCAGCTACGATAGCCACACAAGCAGTTCCAGCGGTTCGGACTCATCCATACTGAGCAACCTGCACACCTTGAATAATTCCGGGAGCAACGGCTCCAGCGGGCGGTTTCCTTACCTGCACAAGCAATTCCCACGGCGTCAGTTCTTCGGTTCGCGGTCCAAGAAAGTGATCGAGCAGCGCACGCACGCGCTCAGTCTCTTTTTGCGCCAACTGCTGATCTTCGCGCGCGAGATCAAGCAGCAGAACCAGATCGCCGTGTATTTCAGTATGACGACCTTTCTCGAGTCGTTCTTTGAGTGTGCTACGCACAGTGGCAAGTCGAGCCACGACGGCACCTTCAACTTTAGTCTCAACTCGCCATCGACGCTCGCGAAGACTCAGGCAGCAGCCGCGGCGGCAGCCAAGATGGCGGCGATGCCAGCAGGATTCAATCAATACCGACCCCAGCACCAGCGTGCACCTCCGACGGCTTCAAAGGCGTTCACATTTGTAGAAGACGAGTACTCGGATGACGACGAACTCAGCGACCGGGACTCCACGGAAGAAGAGAATGCATCCGTAGGTCCATTGCCAGCCAACAACTTCAATTTTGCACGCCGCTTCTACCAAGAGTATGGGAAGAATGTCGTGGCTGACGAAGACGAAGATGACGACGACGAAGAGATGAAGCTTGTGCTCAGCTTGAAGAAAACCTCGAGCTGCATCGTGCACCGCGAGCTCGAGGAAATGAAGATGCACTTCAGTGGCAGCCACTATGCGCCAATACAATCGACCGAGGCTGTCAGCGCCGCAGATGCGTGGGCAGCACGGGTCGAGATTGCTGGTATCACTTCTGCTGCAGCAGCACGTGGCGGTAGAGCTCCTGCTAATACCAATGCTTCTTCACACCGAAGCCAGGTACCCAGCTCGTCCAAGCTCGTGATCAGTGCCAACCGTGTCGTGCAGTACCAGCAGCAGCAAAAGCAAAAGCTCGATGCCGCCACTTCACTCGACCAAAAGAAGGCAAAGTCGGCAAAACAATCCGCACAACCACACGACCAGCTCCAGGCAGCATCGATCGTGTACGCGACCCACCCTCTACAGAGTAAGGCACTCACGTCGAAGTATACCAGTAGTAGCACTTCCGCAGCTCACATGCCCCACAGCCGAAGTCGTGCAACACGACGAGTGGAAGAGCGTCCAGAATGGGCTTAACCCTACAGAGCGTGCCTCTCGTCGGAAAGAGGTCAACTTGATACTGCTCTTGCGCGGTGGAAGTGATCTTGAATACGTGAGTGGAGTCAAAATGCGTGAACGTGAGTGTTTGGGTGTCTGTGGCGTGGTAAATTCCGAACCGCTTCCAGTGTCAGCGGAGCTAAAAACCGAATCAAACAGCAGCAAGAAAAGTGAGCGGAGATCGATCAAGAGAAGATTAATAATATGTATAAGATCGAGCGCCCGACCCTCACCCCCACACAGTGAAAAATCAAGTATTACACAACACTGTAGAGAAAGGCGAGTAGCATGTACCTTAGGATGAAAGAAATGTACCTGCATGGCTCGATTGCAAAGTCAACACCAAGAATAACAAATTGGTATCAACAATGTTAGTCCCCTGTTCCATTTACCGTTGCCTTCAGGCATGTCTTGATTGCAGATCTAGTTGGATCAAGGTCAAGGTTGGTTCCTTCAGCCAACGCGTTTGATGTGCAGACGAGATGCTCACTTCTCCGCAGCAGTGAAGGTTCACCCTCTTCTTGGAAGTTGGCGTTTTCCTGCAATACTTTGTCAGCGATCTTCACGAGACTCTCGAACACAAACGATTCGTACCGCTTCCAGCACACATGGTCTCGCCACTTGGCGCTCGGAAAGCATGGCGATGCGATCCCGTGGAAGATCTTGGCGACGCTGTAGCACGTCCACTGCGTCTTTGCCATTTCGTGTTCTCGCTCCTTTTTCGCTAGTTGCTTTTTCTGGTCCTTTTTGTTCTTTTTGTAGCCATTCAATCGTTCATACTCGTCGTCATCATTGGTGTTCTCAAAAATGTCCAGTCGAACGAGATTTCGTACATCGTTTTCAATTGCGTCAAGGGCTTGCGGGGTCAGTGGCTGCAGTAGCTTTTTCATCAGCTTGTCATCTTCCGAGGAGACGTGTTCCTGCTCAAAGTACTGCACGAGTTTGTCTTCAAGGATGCGTGCTTTTTCGAACTGCGCATCTTGCTCCTCGGGATCATTTTCTGCTCGAGTTGTTGACGTTTGGCACGGTAGTGACGACGCATGCAACGCACCATACAGGCGGGTCAATCGTTTTACCTCCATGGCTTCGAGCTCTAAGTGCTTGGCGTACAGTTGCTGCGTCCACGAATTGACCAGCTCTTTCTTCTCTAGTGTCGTGCACTTCCGTTTCCATTCAAGATCAATGCGGAACGCCTGATTCTCGAGTGCGAATCGCTGGATGAGACCATCCTGCTGCATTTTTCGCACTGCTTGCAACAACCTGCGCTCATGTACGCTTCCAGAAGACGCGAACGCGTTTGGGTCGTTTGAGAAAAGGTACTCTGCTGCTGCTCGAACGTGGAATTTGATCACGATCATACTCAGGTATCCGTTTGTTTCCTTTTCGATATTGACATGACTCAATTGCCGCGATGTGCTCGCAGCCACGATGCGTTTCAGCGGCGCATCAACCGGCAGCTCGCGCAGCTTCTTCTCTATGACGTGGATGACGCACGTGGACATACTGCTTGGTTGCAATTCAAGCGCCAGCGTGTCAGTGTCGCCGTTTTTCAGCGCCATGAGCGTCAAAAACGTTTCAATCGTAGCTGACTTCATATCCAGGTACGATTCGAGCCATTCCATTGCCATCGTCACATGGATCTTCTGTGTAAGGTTGCCATCGCAGCTTTGCGGAACCGCTACAATGTGGCGCTTGTACGCCTCGCCTTTGCCGTTGCTTCCACTGTTCCCTTCTTCATTCCCTTGATCCTGTTCCCCCGCCAAGATCACTCGGGTGATAAGTTTCTGCAGCTGGTCCGTGTGGAATGCGTTCGTGAACGAAAGTGAGCGGAAGGTCTGCACATCGTCAGGAAGCAAATACAGCAACCCCATCGCGGTTTTTCCATCTCGCCCAGCACGACCGATTTGCTGCAAATAGTTTTCCACCGATGATGGCATATGAAAGTGGATCACACAGCGCACGTTCTGCTTGTCAATACCCATGCCAAACGCGATTGTCGCGATCACAACTCGAATGCGTCCGCTGACAAACCCCGTGCGCACTTTTTCCTTGGCTTCCGTGTCCATTCGTGCATGGTAATACGCGATTTTTCTCGCCCAAGAACTGCCTGGCAATTGCTCTTTGAGCACAGTTGCCATGTCCTCTGCCTGCCGCTGCTGATGCACATACATGATGATACCGCCCTGGAGCTTCGTCGTCGAAAGAAAGCGCACGAGATGCTGAATGCGCTCGTCATTTGAACCAACACGACGCACCTGGAGCTCCAGGTTGCTTCTTTGCCACGGCATCTGCAGTACCATGTCGGAATCGCCATGAAATTGGGACAAAATATCCTCAATCACGCGATTCGAAGCCGTTGCCGTGATCGCCAGCACACATTTCGCGTATTGGAAAATAACTTGCAGTCTCAGATAGCTTGGGCGGAAATGATGAGACCACTCGGAGATGCAGTGTGCTTCATCGACACAGACAAGCGAGATGCGTGAGCGAATCTGCAACAGAAGTTGCTGGAAGCTGTTGCTCACGGCTTTTTCCGGAGACAAGAACACCAGCTTGAGCTTCCCACCGAGTAAGTCGCGAACAAACTCAACGTATTTCGCCTTCGAGTTGGAGGAGGACGCAAGATAGGCAGCTTGAGATTTTAGCAGCGGCGGCAGGTTCTGGAATTGATCATTCATGAGGGAGATGAGAGGGGAAATCACAAGAGTGATCCCCGGGAGAAACACCGCTGGGTATTGGTAGCAAAGCGACTTTCCTGCCCCCGTTGGCAGCACCAACAACGTGTTCTTTTGCTCGAAAATACGCGTGATCGCCCATCGTTGGCCCTGTCGAAAAGTTGGGTGGCCAAACACGAGACGCAGGTTCGTCACGAGAGCCTCTTCTTGCTCGTGGATCGGCAAAGACAGATCCATGGGAACATACTCAGGATGAGCGGCACCGATGGTCGCACCTTGGTGATCGGCATGCGTCATCTGTGCGGTCAACAGAGTTTGCAGCGCCAATTCGGTGTGGTTGTCTTCCCAGAGAAAGAAATCGCACCGCCCTTCCTCAAAGCCAAGTGGGCACGAAAAAAACACACGGCCATGGTTCTTGTTTTTCTTCTTCACTACCACTTTGCTGCAATGCAACGCGTGATGACAGCGTGGCGGCGGGACCTCCTTTTCTCCTTGCTGCTGCACCAGCGATTGCTCAGCATTAGCTTCTGCGTTGCTGTAATTGGCTCCACCTTCTTGTTGCGACTCGACTCGTGCGAGCACTTCTAAGCACTCTTCAATGAAATCCACGCCATCGTTCATGAAACCAGACATCGGCTGACTCGATTGGAATTGGTCTTTGAATTCATCGCGCGAAGCATTCGCCAACGGGTCCATGAACGCATTGCTATTACTGTGGTCAGCGTCGTTGCCGTCGTACATACCGCTGTGTTGTGCACGTAAATACGCTGGCCGCTTCTTTGCTTTTCCCGAACTTCCTTTGACGCGCTTGCGCATGCTGAGCTTCACAAAGTTGTCGCTGACAGCATGGCTCGCATTGTCGTCTTTCCATCGCGCAAACTCATTCACTTTGCTGCTACCATTTCGAAAAGCACTTGATGCGTCAGCGTTCGTGGAGTTTGGTACTTCAAAATCGTCGAGGGCAATCGCACTCGAGGGTTTCTCAAATGTCCATTCTGACGATTGGTGTGCCGTTCCTGCTACTATCGACGATAGTATCGACGTGTTGAACCGCGGTGGATCGCGCTCTTTTGCCGTGCGTAATGTCTCTACTTCTTTACCACCGCTGGTGATGGTGTCTGGTGCTGCATTGGCTGCTATGCGCTCTGCGGAAGCATATTGAGTGACTTCAGCTGGTGTTGCTGTTGCTGTCTTCTGCTGGCGGCCAAATATCTCCAAATACACCTGATCGAAACTCTCCTGCTTCTCACTCTCGAGAGCCTGGCGCTCCGCGTCTCGCGCCATTTGCTCCTGGAGCTCTTGTTTCTGCTTCCGCATAGGGTTTTGCCACGCCTGTTGGCGCTGCTTCCATGACGCATGACCGCCAACATTGCCTGTTTTCTTCTTTTTCAGCGCCTGCTCTGCGCTTTCACCTCCAGCAGTACCAGACCCTTGTGAGCCTCTCGCGGTCGTTGTAGTAGAAGAGATGGAGCTCTGTTCACCATTGCTGCTCAATGGACGCTTCTTGGATTTCCCCTCCAAACTGCTGCCGCTTGCACTGGGCGAACCACCAGTGCTCTTCGTCGTCACCGCCTTCTTCTTTGCTTTCTTTTTGTCCAACGCGCGCATCAACCAACTGCAGTCGTCATTTGCGGCAGCTGCAGCTTGCTGCGGTCCGCGTGAAGACGCTGCGGTCGATGGCGTTGCTCCTGAAGCAGCAGGAGACGCTGCTCGTCGTGGCGCAAACAGCGATTTGATCGGAGGTATCGCGGATGGACTCGGTGCTGCCGGTGGTGCTGCTGGGCGCTGCGCTTCGCCAGCGGCATGCGCAGCGGTATGCGCAGCGGCATTGGGCTGGCGCTTGGCCCACATGCTTCCTTCCAATGTTGCCGCGAAAACGTTTTTGAGCTGTGCTGGTTTCGACGCTTTTCCTGCGCTATAATTGGATAGAATTCAGAGATGGATCTCTTTTCCACCAATCATACTGCTTAAATAAATTACCTTCCGTTGAAGTGGAAATATTTCAGCCGATGCTGCCATTCTGCACACATTTGACACCAGCCACTAAGAAGCGAAAATGTCGGCTGCAACGGGCGTCAAGGCACTGAATGCGGTCGAGTTCCTGCGCATCTGCGGCCGCCTGAAAGTGAGTGGCATGTGCACGTAAACGAGCTCTCTATGTGCGTATATGTGCTGATTAGTTGTGCTGCTGCGTTTGCGAGTGTAGCGCTTGAAACGCACTGGATGGGTGAACAACAAGGTGCACTTGCCCGAGTCGGTCGCCGACCACATGTACCGCATGAGCATGTGCTGCATGCTCATCGACGAGAGCAACACGACCGTGAGCCGATCCAAGTGAGTGCTTGCTACAGCATCGCAGTCAATACTGCGAATTGATTTGTGGTTGGTTGCAACGAGTCTCATTGTGTCTTTGATGCACGAATGCTCTGCGATTGATAGGTGCATTAAGATGGCAATTGTCCACGACTTGGCGGAATCGCTCGTTGGCGATATTACTCCTCATGACGGTATGTAGCACATGAAATTGAGAGCGTGCGCCTGTAACGTTTTCCTCATTGTTTTTATGCTGTTTACGACCATTTGGGTTGATAAAAGGTGTTCCTGAGGACGAGAAGCACCGCATGGAAAAAGTACATGAGTGCAAGTACATCATATACTTCCCCTGTTTAACAGTCTCTGACAGTTGCTTTTTCGAATGACGGTAGGATGCGCTTGAACACATTTGCGGCGTCCTTGGCGAATCCCAGGCTGCTACGGAGATCCGCGAACTCTGGCACGAATACGAGGCCGGCACGACAGAGGAAGCCAAGATCGTGAAGGTGTGAGCCGCATTCTCTCGCTCCAGTGTAAAATGTGCACACGAGACGACTCACATGCCATTGCTTTCTATATTTGCATCAACAGGACTTTGACAAGTTTGAGATGATCTTGCAAGCCGACGAGTACGAGCGCGACCAGAACATCCCACTGGACGATTTCTTCCGCAGCACGCAGGGCAAGTTCCGCACGCCGCTGGTTCAGTCGTGGGTGGAAGAGCTCACGACGCAGCGCGCTGCGCGTCAACAAGGCGCTGCATCAGAGGACGCGACGACCGCCCAGCCTTCTTCTTAGAGCTATCCCCGTTGCTTTGCACATACAGGAAGAAATCACAATGATACGACAAAGTGTGCGACACATGGACCGAACACACGCGTGTGCTGCATAATGGGTAGAGAGCAATACACACACCGACCGTGTCCCTTCCGTGGCTGGCGCGTGCATTGCTCGCTTAATCGTGGAGGTTGACATTGGCTGCCAACACCCTGCTGTCATTTATGTGTTGGAACCGTATACAGTACGTGCTGCAATAGTAGTCTTCATTTTACGAGTGCTCGTAAAAAGCATCGCGTAATTACGCATTTTTGCCGACTACTTTGATCGAGCAATCATTGGAGGGGCTACTATAATAATAGCCTCCCCCTTGATCGCGTCTGTGACCGACAGTGCGAGTGAGTGAGTGAGTGCGAGTGACCACGTCGGCTGTCTGTGGTGGCTCAGTACCGAAATCTCCACTCGCTCGCCAGTCTCCATCAGCTCTTACTGCCGCTACCATGTCGAGCCTCGCCGCCGTGCCAACGTCCGCGCTCCTCTCGGAGATCCAGAAGCGCATCGAGTGTGCCTCCAAAAAGGAGCGCCGCACCATCTTCATCGGTGCGTCTCAGTATATGCGTTTTCCATATCTTCATGCGGTTTATAAGACTGCGTGTGTGTGTGTGTGGGTCTTTCGGTGGAGGGGAACGGACTTGCGTGACTCCACTGTATCATCTGTACCGCTTCAAAGATACGGGAGCGTCCCAATTCCTTCTTCTTGACCGACTTGGCTTTATTGCTGCGGTTTGTTAAAACTTCACAGCGCTGACTGACATAATCCCAATGTGATACATTGCTTGCATTTGTCTTGTATTTGTGCAGGCCCACCTGGATGTGGCAAGGGCACGCAATCGCCTGTGCTCAAGGACGAGTACTGCTTGTGCCACTTGGCCACTGGCGACATCTTGCGCGCCGCTGTCCGCGAAGGCACGGAAATGGGCAAGAAAGCCAAGGCGGCCATGGAAGCCGGCCAGCTCGTCACGGACGAGATCGTGATTGGCATCATCAAGGACGCGATCAAGGACCCAGAATGCCGACGTGGTTTTATCTTGGATGGTTTCCCACGTACCGTCGTGCAAGCCCAAAAGGTACAAGCCATGTTGCATTGGTCTGTCCATCATGGCTAACTTTTGACAAAGTGGCTAACTTTTTTTTGTGCACATTGTTGCTCGCCTTTTTCTTATTTCACAGCTTGATGAGATGCTCGCGGAAGAGAACACCCAAGTGGACAAGGTCGTGAACTTCAACGTGCCAGACTCGGTCCTCGTGGAGCGCATCTCGGGTCGCCGTGTGCACCCTGCCAGTGGCCGCAGCTACCACACCAAGTTCAACCCTCCAAAGGTTGAGGGCAAGGACGACATCACCGGTGAGCCTTTGATCCAGCGCAAGGACGACAATGTCGACACCCTCGCTTCGCGTCTCGTCGCGTTCCACCAGCAAACGCAGCCAGTGATTGACTTCTACCGCCGCCAGGGCAAGTTGGCTGAAGTCGAGGCGAACACGGACATGGCGCGCGTCACGGAGCAGATCCGAGCGAACCTTGATTAGAGAGTTAAGCCCGTTTGCGCGTATCCCCACAGCCGCAAATTGCAGCGCGCTGTAGGTGAGAGGCATCAAACCATTTTACAATAGTAACTATCCATCCCACCACGATGTTCATGTGCCATCACCTTGTTCCATGTTTGCGCGCAAATGGATTTGAATGGCTTTGAGCGCTTTCCACTACACATGACGCATGTTGGACCATGCACACGCCTGTGAGCTATCCACCACTATGCCACCATACACACAGAGCTTTAGAAAGCAGCGTATTCACATTCCACACGCTGCCACGTGCCGTGCCATTGCGTCATATCCCCGAGGTGAGCCATGTCATGCCCCGTCGTTCGCGTTTTGCAGCCCCACGTTTGCCGCCAGTCCTCTTTACCAATCAAAAGACCACAAAACCGCACTTAAGCGCGACTCCCCGCGTACTTAGGCGTGTCCAGCACGGTAAACGTTGCGAATCAACTGCTGGCAGTATGCGCGGGAAAAGGGGAAGAAAGCTCTCTCTCTCTCTCCATTGACACTTGAGCTCTTCTCGTAAAGAAGGAAGAAGCCGTCAGCCGCCGACACGCAAGCGTCCTTCTCCTCATCACCATGGCCAAGAGCAGTCCGCTGCTGAACCTCTACCTGCTAGCATTCAACGCGCTCTCGGGTGCCGGCTGGGCGTTCATCCTGTACACGACGGTCACGACTGTGCTTGCGGCGCGCGAGCAGGGCAAGGACTGGGAGCACGTGTCGCGCGCGACGTGGGATGCCGTCGGCTTCCCGCTCAAGGTCGTGCAGACCATGGCCGCCATGGAGATCGTGCACGCCGCCATCGGCTTTGTGCGCTCCCCGCTCGGGTCCACGCTCATGCAAGGTACCATCTGCTGCAATCGTGCCATATCTCCTTCATACGATGCTCATTGTCTTTTTATGCAAACGTAGTGAGCTCGCGCCTGTGGCTGGTGTGGGGCATCAACGTGCTGATCCCGGACTCGCGCTACCAGTTTGGCTTCCCCTTGATGGTGCTCAGCTGGTCGCTCGTGGAGGTGCCGCGCTACTCGTTCTACGCGCTCAACCTGTATAACAAGGTGCCGGCGTTCCTGACGTTCCTGCGCTACCACCTGTTCATGGTGCTGTACCCGTCGGGCGTGTCGGGCGAGGTGCTCTGCATGGTGAGCGCGCTGCCGTACCTCTCGACGGGCGCGTACTCGATCCAGCTGCCCAACACGCACAACATTGCCGTGTCGCTCTACGTCGTCGTCATCCTCGTGCTGCTCACGTACATCCCGGGACTCCCAGTCATGTACGGCCACATGCTCACGCAGCGCAACCGCGTCTACTCCAAGCCAAAGACCGCATAAAATGCCTGAGAGCTCCTTGCAAAAAGTGTAGAAGAGGAAAGAGAGTTTCTTAATAGACGACACTTTCCGCTATGACATTGCGACCTTTTCAATGGCAACGCCCACATGTAAATACGTCCATCGCTTATTCCCTGACAAAACTTGTTTATTGCTGCGTGCCGTTTGCGCAGCTCTTCTTAAAAAATGCTCTCTAATTAATCACTTTTGGGGGACTCTACTGCAAAATGGCCAACTAAATGCGCATGACACCAAACGAGCTGCGGCCGCGTAATGCCTCGTCGTCACCGGTCTCCTTGGAGATCTTCTTGGACATGACCATCACCACGACGGCGATGGCACCGACGCCGCCGAGGATGATCACGATGATCGAGTCGTCGAAGCCCGTGGGGTTGAGCCCGGACTTGACGTTCGTATTGTTCACCAGCTCGTCTGTCGCCAGGCTTCCCTTGGATGCCGACGACGTCGACGACAACCCATCCTGCTTAGTGGGCGATTCTGGGAGCGTGATAGGCTCCGTGGTCTGGACAGGAGGCGGTGTCGCCGTGGGTGCAGGAGAAGGAGGACGAGTCCGCACGGGCGACGCTGTCACCTTTGGGGTCGATGTCGGCACCACCACAGGTGCTGGGGTCACCGTTACCGTTGAAGCTGGAGCTACTGTCGCTGGCACTGGAGTGGGCATGACCGTGGTCACGACGGGAGCTGGAGTCGGCGTCGCGCTCTGAATGGCTTCGGCCACTGCATCGTCGGCAGATAAGGACAGCGACTCGGCTTTGATGGTCGACGGCGTCGGTCGCGGTGTCGGTGACGGACTGGGCTTGGGTTTCTGTTTGGAAGATCCTGTTTTGTCACCGTCCGCCGATGAATCTGGTCGCAGCGTGCGCTCCATGAGCAAATCCCACACATCTGTGAGCGCGTCCTCGAAGTTAAGCGAGCGAACCTCGAGATTGTCGTTCGCCTTGAACACAAGCGGCTCTTTCGAGCTGCTACTGCTGCCATCGCTGTGCTTTCGGAGGCTCTTGCTGAGCGCTGTTCTCGTACTCCCTCTCGAGCCATCCGCATGCTCAGACGAAGACGAGTCATCGTCCTCATCGCTCACTGCGCTGTTCGCCTTGACGCTGGACACGACGTCGTACCCCGCATCCGCCTCTGGTATTGTGGTCATCGTCATCGTCGTTTTCGCATCGACCGCAGCGGTCGTCGCCACCGCAATCACCACGCACAACAGGAGCTTCAGCGCGCCATGACGACGACCACCGATGCGTCCTCCAACGCAACAACGACGCATCGAATCCACCAGCACCTTCCCTATTGTCAAATGGAGGAAAGACGTGGCTGCGATGTATGGATGAATAAATAGCCCGCCTCCCCCACACGCGCGCGCCTGACGATCAATTCGATAGTGACGCAGGCAGGAGGATGCGCGCGTTGACTGACTGACTGCTTGGGCAAAAAGGTCGATTGCTTATAATTGTCCCGTTGTGGCGGTTTACGAGGCGTTCCAACGCCCACACAGACCACTGGACCGTACACATTAATTCATTTCTTGAACAAAGAGAGAAGCGGTGTACACGTGCGCCATCTGTTGCTGCAGTTCCCCCAGGAGAAGCACACCCACAGCGCACAGATGGGCGCAATGACCCGCTCTATTTAGTTGCGCCAATGTGTCGCTTTAGGATGGCTTGCATGTGCGCATGTGGCGACTGCCGTGATGATAGCATCCTGTGGTATTGGATACCCCGGTTAAATGAGATGGAGATGGTGTTAGCGCGGAGGCGGGGTGGACCTGTGAGAGTGCATGAAGTGAGATTAATTGGTGGCGACTGGGGTTCTGCAAAAACAGATGGTGACTAACGGACGTGGAATGTTCGGAAGTCTGCCACTCTCAGGCTCAGCTTTTCCATTACATGTATAAATTGTCTGCATTGTTCTAAAAGGAGGGCGAATGTCGTCTGCAAAGTGACCCTTTCTTGGCTTAATCACTTTACAAACTACCTCGTTTTGCTGCAGACCTCAGCTAGTTGCCTTTCTTGAGGAAAGCCCTTCAGTCAACGAAAAATGAAGCCTCTGCGTGTGGTTCATGTGCGCGCGACCTTTACATGGAACCAACCTGAGCGCGCAGTGCACACGCCATCCCCAGTTGCTCTCGCACGCATGTGCACACAATGGCGTGTATCAGAGGCTCCCGCCTCATGTCCGCGTGTGTCACAAGGTCGCACCGCAGGAAGCCAATAAGCGCATTTCCATTTTGGTTGGTGTCGATGGCACACTGTGAAGTGGGAAGACTCGCATGGACGCTCCATGCTTTGCATTATGCACAAACAATATATCGTCACAACAACCTCGCGCGTACACACGCACGTATTACCATTCTATACGCCATCTCCTATATGATCCATCCGTCTTTACACGCTTTCCACGATGGAGCTGCGGCGGCGCGCCGTTGCGCCGTTAGTAACCGCGCCATCGCCTTCGCCGATGCGGACATTGGCGTCGTGGAGCGTATCCAAGGACCCCATGACCGAGATCTTGAAGCTCCGCGTCTCTTCTACTGGATCCCCTGGTCGGACATGTATCATACTGTTTCCACCATCACCTCTGTGGTCAGATTTCGCTGGTTCCGCGCGAATGGCTTGCTCTGCTGCTGCATGGCGTTGGAGCTTGAAGCAACGCGTGAGAACCCGTTGGAACGCGCGCAATGGTATCACAAAGCACACGACGACCGCGTCCGTGTGGTAGAACACGAGAGCGCGCGTGTACTCTTCCAGAACCAGCGACTCAATCATGCATTGGAGCGTCCACCCCGTCCAGACACTGGAGCTTGTCACGAATATGAGGACAACAGCGAATGACTCAACAGAGATCGTCGAGTCTTCATAGCAGCAATATACTCCCAACGTTAGCGCAGTGGTGATGCTGACTGAGTCCATCGCGGCAACCACTGGATGGAGCAACGTGAAGTCACCGACGCGCCATCGAAGCGTGCTGAGCGCGTACATTACGACCATCGAGCCGCAAAATACCACACACAACTACGCGATCACACGAAGATCGACAATAAAGAGGCACAATGACGACCAGCAGCAGACTTCGAGACACAGCAAGAACGTCAAGACGGCGCCGTTGAACGGCGACTCAAACCGCACGCCGTACAGCAGACACAGCGTGAGCACATACAACACGACACTTGAGCCAAAGAGAACGTATGGGAGCCACGTGTCGCTCACGACGCGGTCGCCACGCCACGGATCAAACAGCGAGAGCGTGATGCACACCCATAAGAAGGGCACGGTGACGCATCTCGTGGCGAGCAGGACGCGCAGCACGTTTTGTCGGAAGGCGAGTTAGATCGCGATCGGCATATTCTCGATCACTAAGTCGTCCCGACTGCGGACGCCAATAGCGTTTGCATGCGACAGCACACTAACATCATCCGAATCTCTGGCATCTTCCAGGTCGTGCACCAAGTCGTTCTTCCGCAACGCATCTTGCCAGAAATGACGCGGATTTCCGTACTGGAAGGCAGACTTTTGTCGATGTGAGACGCTTGAATCGAGCGAGAAATCCATGGGAACGGGTTATAGACAGTGAGTCGGATCGTGCATCAACCCAAGGCTTTCTGCAATTCACTCGACGGCGCGCATTCGTCTTGTACGCCTTGTTCTAAGCCAGGACTCATCTCCCGTGCCTCTGTGCGAGCGGTATTATCGACGGCAAGCACAACGCTCCCTGTTTCTTCGCTGATATCTACCGCAACTTCTGCGTGCTCGTGATCAACGTCACCGTCGCGTCCCGCCATGTTTGCGTCGCTCGTATGCGCCTCGAGAGAATTTTTCAAATGCTTCATAGCGACCAACTTCATATTCCATGGCCACAATCAGGAAAACGCAGTCCGCCGTTGCACATGAGCGCCATCGTCTTCATATCTTGGCTTCTTCGTCCTCACTGTGCTTCCAATGGCATGACGCGACAGTAATGCAGGGCTCTGCGTGTCACCACTCACCATATACGCAACTTCACTCGTCCTCTCGCATAGGTGCTCACAGGCTACCAGCTGCACTCTCAGCGCCAAGAGATATCCACATCCTGCTCAAGTGAACCGTTAGCAAACGTGGCAGATGCACAAATCAGGCGCGCAGCCGCAATTGCAATTGGGGGCCGCAGGGGCACGTGGCCATTCCCAATCGGCCATCAGTGCTGCGACTTTTATGGTTGTGATGTGAATGGGTACGCTTTTTCGCCCCCCAAGCACCACGCTGATTGGCGCGTTTTTATTTGCGTTTGTTAAACCACGACGCCACGTGATTGGCCAAACAGCAGCACGTCTCGAAACTTCATGTGCATAGGAATTTTCTACACCGACCTGTTTATACGAGGTGATCGTTTCTAAAATGAATGATGTGTTGTGTGCAGCAAGTTGCAGTCAGTCAAGAGGAGTCGAAAGATGCTTTGTAAGCGTTATGCGAGGCTTTGTTTCAACAGCCGCACTTTGCCCGCCATTTCTGTCCATGTCGTCCCTCCTCCACCGTAACCCGAACCGCATTTACCATCATTTCTACTCCCATTACCCAATCAGTACTCTGATTGGATTCCAGCCACGTGTCTTCTCTGCTCGTTATTCGTCATAATTCGTACCCTTCGTAATCACTATCGTCCAATCATCGTTCACTTTGTCGTAAACATCTTGCCGTTTGTATGCTCTGAGGCTCACGTCTGGGATGTGCGGCTGAGGGCAGACCCCTCTCTCTCTCTCTCTCTTTCTTTTCGACGATCTCGTCCAAACAAAATGCTCATTTTCCGATTGCTAACCGGTTACACCAGAACTCCCAAGATGCTCGCTCGCACAGCTCTGAAGCGCTCGCTGTTCGCGGCGCGCATGACGCCCTCGGCGCTCTCCGGCGCCGCGCAGCAGACGCGCCTCTACCACAAGAACGTGATCGACCACTACGAGAACCCGCGCAACGTGGGTTCGATGGACAAGAAGGCCAAGAACGTGGGCACGGGTCTCGTCGGTGCGCCGGCCTGTGGCGACGTCATGAAGCTCCAGATCGAGGTGGACGAGAACGGCACGATCGTCGACTCCAAGTTCAAGACGTTCGGCTGCGGCTCGGCGATCGCGTCGTCGTCCGTCGCCACGGAATGGCTCAAGGGCAAGACCGTCGAAGAGTGCCTGAAGATCAAGAACACGGACATTGCGAGCCATTTGAAGCTGCCGCCAGTCAAGCTGCACTGCAGTATGCTCGCCGAAGACGCCATCAAGGCCGCCATCTCGGACTACCAGAAGAAGCAAGCCTCCGCCTCGGCTTAAGAAGACCCAACAACAACTCTATCTAATGCGTCAATGTGCCAATATGGAGCTAAATGGACGGAATGGCACTTGCCATTTGTCTTTTGGACTTTATATCGTGGCGTTCGCTATCAACAACACCCAACACACTCCGTATCACAAAAAGAAGCCACAAAAAGACCTGCACTCGACACCAAATGGATCAAGACCGAAGGATGCAGGTGGATATTCCGGTGATCCAGCCACGATCGACCACCAGCCAACCGATTTTTCTCGCTTTTCACGCACGATTTGCAAGGTCGGAATGGGAAGATCGCGGTTGTATCATCCGCTGTAGTTCGCTTCATCTCTCTGTCGTACTCTTTTTATTTTGTTGTTGTGCCTTAATCTTAAATCCAATCTGTTATTTTATTGCACTTCTTTTGCACAATGCGCTCTTTGCATATGAACGTCAATGCCAATGCGTTATGTCCTCACTGCGCTGTCGAATTCCATTTCAATTCCAGTCTTCATTGAAGTTCCCATTACAAAAATCCGAACAGCTACTACCTATATACCTCTATTTGTCGCAATGCGCCATTCCCATTGTATGCTCATGCATGTGCACCTAAGGAGCATCGCCTCTCGTTCGGCTCGCTCGCTTTCCTGCCGCCATCTTCCATCGCATTACTTGCACAGTGGATGGCTACTATTACTTGATATCGAGCAGCTCGTGCTGCTTCAGGACGTTGTGGATCTCGGCCACGATCGCCTTCATGTGGTTCTGCGCGACCTTCAACCGCGCGACCGCGTCCTCGGGGCTGCAGTTGCCCAGGTTCAGGTCCGCGAGGATCGCAGATCGCGTCGGGATCGAGCTGAGCGCCGAGTTCACGCCCTTGCGGATGATCCACGGGTGGCGCGACCCGATCGTCTCTTCGTACGCCTTGGACGCGCCTGCCGAGCAGTTCTCGTCCGTGCTCTCGATCAGCGTGTACTTGACGCAGGCTTCAACAAACTCCACAAACCACAGCAATCGGAGGATACACCGCGAACAGGATGGCTTCTTCTTCCCACCAATGCTCGCGATCTTGAGCTCCACTTCGCGCTCAACGACTGCGCGAATGCTCTGGTCCTTCCAGGGGAGCGACGCGTTTTCCGTCGGCGCTGGCCACGTCACGAGGTTACCGTCAATCGAGGTGATGTACGCGCCAACGGTGCTGCCGGCAAACGACGTCGCGCGACCAAACACGAGCACAAATCCGCAAATCGACTCGCAACACGACAAGAACGCACTCATCTTCAGTTCGTCATTGTTGGCTCCGCTGCGTTGGTTCAGGGCCGTGTCCTCGAGCGAGGTGATGAGTTTCTCCAAGTTGAACCCGGTCTCCTCGACCTTGTCGCCCGTGTCGACTTCCAGCACTTCGTCATCGTCTTGCTCAGGACACGCCGTCGCAGCGAGTTGCGCTTTGCTTTTCTCGGAAAGCGTCGACGTCGTGCGCTTGCGCCGCGTAGGAACCACCGGTCGCATCGCTTTCGCAGCGCGTTTGTTCTTTGTGCGGATGATCTCATCGAACACGACCAGACCGAGGATGTAGCATCCAAGGATCTTGATGGAGAGCATGCTGTCGAGTCCCTTGGCGAGGAAATACCTGGGGGACATCAAGAATGACACATTGACCTTCTCGCCTGCGCCGTCGGCAAGCGAAGGAGCCGAAGCTCTTCCAACCAAAATGCGGAGAAACACGAGCGTCGTGATCGCGGCGAGCGAAATCCAATGCCGAGTGCGGAGATGCGAATCGTGGAATTGTTTCTTCGTTGCAGCGGGCAACACACTCTTCCCCATCGCGCCAGATGACGAGTTCGCGGACGATGATTCGGACAACGACGGCGACGAACTCGTCGCGGCGAGCTTTCCATTCCCAGTTGCTGTCGTACTGATCAAAGTGCCGCTCGGCGTCCTCGTGAACCCCTGCCCTGGCACCGAGTGACGTCGTTGCAGCGCGTTCTGAGGCATCAACATCGGCGACGCGTCGGGCGACATCAGCGGCACGTTGCCTTGAACGTACTTGCGCGCGCATGGGTCGCAGAGTCGCGAACCTTTTTTGCGCTCCAGACGGCGGTTCAGCTTGACGCGGTTCTTACTGCAGTCGTCGCAAATGCGGCGCGCACACAACTTGCACGTATGCTTGGCGCGGAACACCGTGAACGAGCGTTCGCAGATCGCGCAGCCCTTGGTCTTCCCCTGGATCTGAGGGGACTCGGCGCCTGAGCCGGATGCGCGACCGTCTTCTCCCTGGGAGGACCGGTAGTCGTCATTCGTCGTCACGTTCAGGTTCAGCGGCGGCGGCATCGCGCCTGCGGTAGTCGCCGGCATCATGGGCGTGAACGACGGCGTGTTTTTATCCGGCGGGGGCGACTTGCGACGCACGTTCTTCAGCTCATCGATCATCTTTTGGCGCAGCCCACGTCCAGGGATCTTGGGGGTGCCCGTGGCCAAGGGCGACATCGCGGGCACGCTGCGCGCCGACATCAACGTCGGCGTCGCGGTTGGTGTCGGGCCCAGCGGCGTCGGCGGGTTGCTCATCACGCTGCCCTTGGCACCCACGGTGGAGTTGAACGCCGTGTTGATGCTGAGCGTCTCGGCCGAGTCGCGCTGCGTCGACGTGGCTCCGTGGCTGTCGACCATCCTGACTGACTATGTAGCCCTTGCTCTCTCCCTCGCTCAAACAGACAGATTCAGCCACTCGCGCCGCGTCTTCCTGGAAGCCGAGGAGAATGCGGAAATGGCGCCTGCGCGTGTATGGAGCGAAGGACGCAGGGGATGGATGAGCGAACGCTTCCTCTTCTTCGCGCTGCTGTCGTTGTGAGCGCGCGTCTTCCTTCCTTCGAAGGCGCCGACTACAGTGTGCGAGCGTATATACACAGGAAAAGCCCTCCCCATGTCGGTCGACGTTGGCGCTCGATACCTTTCAGAATAGGTAGTTAATGATATAGAGGATCATCGGTTTATACAGAGAGAGTTGGACTTCTTCAAATTGTTTGAAATAGTATACATATGCATCTGATATATTCGTTGCTTATGAAATAAAGAGGTACACTGGCAGCTTAGAAAGATAAAATGGAGGCAGACGAGAACAGAAAGCCCCTCTGTACTGTATAGAGTGGGGGGAAAGAGAGCCTCCAACTGTTCTGTTTTTCAATTCCGTCAACATGCGGGTGTCTGTATACGGGACTTGAGCGATCGAAGTCCGTGAATAAGCGACAAATACAGTAGCCGTTGTAGGCAGTAATCAGATACGGAACCTGAGGCAATCTGGACATCGTGATGACTCCCCACCCCCATACACTGCGCGTGCGCATGCGCAGATGAAGCAAATTGCGCCAATGGTGGGTGGCGGCACGCCACAGCAACGACCGCACGCTCCTGAAAAACGGGACATTTTGAACAACAAAGTAACAGGGAGACAGTGTGTCTCGCTGTCGATGAAGTCAGTCCAACTGAACGGGTCGTTTTGTGTGGTCGGGGATGTTGCGAGCATTGAATGCCCACGTTTCGGCTTCTTCTTAACCGCGTTGCGCGGCTGCGTACCCATCATATCGATGCTCCTGTGAAGCAGAGTGGATGCTTGTTTCGTCTCGCCTTAAAGCTTGGAGGGGGCATCAACTTGTGGGGTGCAATCAAGCCAAGGCTTTTCTGGAATAGAACAAGACATCCCGTATTTGAAAGTTTTCAATACCGTAATTAGTCGCGTTGGACTGGATCTTGGGACTTGTCTCAACTCTCTTTCTCCTCCTCAAATGGCTCAAATCCTACTGTGCAAGGCTGTCGACGACACCACGAAAGCAGCCCATTGCAATCTTTTGTCGTTTAAGATACCTCTGGAATAGACTTCGAGTGCGTTAGCGATATTATACATGAGGATAAATGCTGCAATTTTGTATTCTAAACTAGCTTTGCATACTAAATATTGTCCAAAAAGAAGGCGGTTGAAACAAGGAGAGGAGCTAAATTGACAAACCTGAAAGACGGATCTTTGTCATATTAATATGTCCTGCACAGTATGTGAATGTTGTGGAGTGTTTGTCACGGAAACGTTGCCGTCACCCCGCATTCATTTGACGCACACGGAATGAAACGGATGCGAGCGCTTGCCGCATGCTACGAGGTGAATAGTGCGACCTTCGTGACGCTAGTGACGCTCACAATGCATCAGAATGCGAGCCCTACGGACTGGAGGCGTCGTTGGCTTCTTTAGTGCCTCGTTTTGGTGCGAATTGCGACCCTCACAAAGTGCACAGCTCTCGAATTACACGGCGATTCCATGCCAAAAGCATGGTGACTGGACCATTGTTTTTCTGCCACTACATCACGCTGCTATCCGTCGGTTCTCGGGTATGATTGACGTGAGAAACCTGCGTATTACGTTCATTTGGCCCCGGCGTTGTTGCAAATGCACGCGGCTTCTCTTAATCGTGATATGCTGGGATGGTGTGACGAAAATAGGCTTTCCGGAACATGAACGGTGAGGCACTTCGTGGTGGTGGTTGAGGAAGGCATCAAGTTCGGATCAGTGGCCATTGAAGATAAGAATGGACGCTGATGCATTTATTTCTGGGCAAGATGTGAGCATTTTTTGGCGGCTGCGGTCAGAACGAACTGGGATTCCGTGCTTAAATTGTGCTCGAGCGCTCGGTATTGCGTCGAACGACGTCGCATTTTTGTCTCGCCATTCTCATGAAGCACCTGGAAGACAAGAAAGCAAAGGGCAAGGCAACCGAGAAAGACATGAAGTTTTTTGATATGGTGAAAACCCATTTTGATGCCAATATCATGGAATCCAGGACGATCATCTCGCTGTCGGTGTTTCAAACGGGGTCCAACCCGATGAATGACCCGTTTGCGGTGATTCATATGCCTGTCGTGATCCAGCAAGGCTTTCGTCGCAAGTTGTTTGCGATTTTTCGTTGCAATTATTCGCGGTCGTGATGCTGATCTGCTTGTTCAGCTATGCGCCGCCTATCGTCAACGCGTTTAAACCGGTCTTCCGGCAATGGCAGTATGTGCTCGTCGCATTCGTAGTCATGGTGATCGCTTTGCTGCGGCTGTACTTGGTGAAATATCGGTTCCCGGTTAACTTTGCCGTCCTCAGTTTGTACACAGCGAGTCCGAGTATTTTCTTCAATGGCTGTGACTACTTGTTCGACACGAAAGCAAGTATCTCCATATTCAGCTTCCTGTTTTGGATCATGGCGATGACGACGCTGCTATGCACTATGACTACAAAGGAACCACGCGACGAGAACAGTTCTGCCGTCCTGATCAGCTACCCCGTGGTGATTCTCGTGGCTTTTTTTCTGGCGTTTGTTGGATCGCTGTTCATCTATTTCTTCTACATGCAAGATGTCGTCTCTTCGCTTCTGTACAGTGCATCGCTGGCAGCCATGCTCTTACTCGTGATGTGGTTTGCCTACAACGCTTCCTGTATGAACGAGCGGCTCTCTCCAGACGAGTACATGCAAGGAATGGTGTTCTTCTACACCGACATGGTGTTGTTTTTGCTCTTTTTGAGCATCATCTTTGTGACATGCTTCGATTGCGCTTGCTACGGAACTGCAGACATTGCACCAATTGGTACTGGCGGAGGCGGCGACGACGGCAGTGGCGAAGAAGAAGACGGCGATTTGGTCGATGGAGACGCTGGAGATACTGGAGGTGATACAACTGGCTAAAGTAAAAAAGAGTTCATGTCCAAGCAAGCAAAAACGACTTTTCAGTAGACGAGAGCAAAGATCAGTGCGTTGGCTATGCCGACACGCTCTGTATTTTTTGCTCAAGCTGTTGCCGAAAGGCATATGAAGCGCAACGTCGGCCAGGAATCTCGCTTGCTGTACAAACCCTGGAGAACCAACTGCCCTGCTGTGCCTGATAGTCCGAGCAATTCTCATAATCCCGTCTTGTGATGCAAATTGTGGTGTGCTCGAGCCACGAAGAGAGTCGACAGACGAGTCCAGATAAAACATGTCGAGGAAATTGCTTCTACAAGCGGACTACAAACGTTTTGGACGCAAAGACAGCGAAACATGGAGTTTTTCACAAGCCAGGAAACACAGCTTCCATGGTTGGAAAACGCAGGTGCACATAGAAGGCGAAGCTGCTGTTTTCATTTTCTTCATACATTGTATTGTTTATTTCTTTGTTCTTGTTCATGATCAATGCGCGTCTGAATCAACCGACACTCACCTCTCTCGTTATGTTGTGTTCCAAGTAACTGCGTTACTTCCTGAGCTGCATGCAGGCACGAGGCTTGCTCTGCATGGCAACCGATAGTAGCAAAAAAGAAAATTACAGGAGCTTCATCTTGTGCACGCTCGACAGGAACATGCGCGAGAGCACGACGCCGACGACCGTGATCGCCGCACCGACAAGCAGCGAGATCCAGCCGATCCAGGCACCAGGGTCCGGGAACGAGTAGCTCCCAATGTCGTTGTCCCATTGCGGTTCGGTCCACAGCGGCATCGTCGCATCCACGACATCGTACACTCCAAGGTTTTTCGTGCGATTTAAACCTGGCGAGAACGCAAAGTGGAAGTACGCGCTTTGCTTGGCGCACACACCAGGGTACACGCACTCCATGCCCTTCCCGCCGTCGGTGCAATCCTGGTTCTTCGTGCACGTAGCAGCCGCGCTCGCCGTCGTTGAATCCACCATCGCAGCTGCCAAGAACGAGCGCGTAAACACTTCGTACGCATTCGGGAACAGATTGACGCGGTTGGCATCGTCAGACCACGTCTTGTTGTACAACACGTAGTACGCCACGTCCGAGCTACCGTCAGCACCGGTCTTAATGAGCATCTGACCGTTTGTGTCCACTGGACCGGGGTAGAGCGTCGTCGGCTTTGCGAACGACGGCCACGACGATGACGTCAAGCCCAAGTACTCAATCATCGTCTCGACCGACGGCGTCGAGTAGTTCTTCATCAGATCGCAGCGCCAGTTCGTCGAGACACACAGCAGCATCTCCTGCACCAGCTCCGTTTTCACCTCGATGCTGCTCAACTTGGCACTCGACGAGTTCGACGTCGCGAGCTGGTAGATCGACTCGGCGAGCACCTGCGATGCCTTCGTCACAGCCGCGACATCCAGGAGTCCATACACATCATGGTGTGAATTGTACGCGGCGCCGCTCGAGAACGTTGAGTCGTACCCGGCGAGGACGGCACCCACCAAATCCGATTGACCAAACTCGGCATCGTTCACGAACGACGTCAATGGCGTCGGCGGCAGCGACCCCGTCGATCCAATCGAAAACTTGGCACCTGCCGACGGCGCGTTCACGATGGCGTCCACCAGAGTCGAGGAGCCGTTCACCGTGGCAACATTCGGGTTCATGTGGACTGTGAAATTTCCGGACGATGGCAGGATGCCGACTTGGTCGACGGCGATTGCGTAAGAAACGTTTGCGAGGGCCAATTTGGCGAATTCCACGCTACTGAGCATTGGTTCCGTGCAGAAATTGGTGCCGAATGGAGACTTGGAGCCTGTCACCGGGGACGTACAGGCAGTAGTTGGATTTTTCGTGAACGCTTGAAGATCGGAAAGGAAGCGTCGCGAGCCGACAAAGCCGAATTTCTCGGCCTGGAACGCAGCAAACACGACTTTCTTGTTGAAGTCCGAATCCGGAAACACCTTCAGCGCCTCGGCGGCTGCGAGCAGCGCGACGAGCCCCGACGCGCCCGTATTCGCACCCGGCGCGAGCACATGCGAGAGCGACGTCGCGTCCATCGACGTCATCGCGAGCACGATCTCCGATGCACTCGAATCACCACGCATCGCCCACGCGCTCTGTCCGCCGATCGGGTCGCACTTGGGGTGGCGCTGGCCGTACACGTTCTTGAACGTCAAGCACTTGACCGAGTTCATCTCTTCAGGACCAAAATAGTACTTCATGAATGCCTTATACGTCGCACCAGTCCCTGATTTCACGTTCGTGCTCGCGCGCTCGAGAAACGCAGCGCCCGTAGCTTCGTCCCCGAGCAACACGACGGGGAACGGCAGCGACTTCTCGATCACGCCGTTCCCGACGCTGTTCCACTGTGTCTTCTTCGACGTGAACGGGTTCAGCGCGCCGTCGACCGTGCCAAAGCCCTGGGGCGTCGCTGACGCGAACGTCATGTTCTTGACTCCAAACTGCGGGTACGCAAACACACCGCCGATGCGTGCAATGCCCTTCTCGATCGTGTCGTAGTCGAGCAGCGACTCGGGCATCACGAGCACGTACTTCTCGTCGCTCTCCTGTTCCGACGCCTCACCGTTCACAAACGCCGTGAGTTCATCCTTGGTCGCGATCGGGAACAGCGCCGCCATGTCGCCTTTCGAGAGGCTGCGGCACCCAACGTCGCCCTGCGAGTGGAAGAGCCGCACGCACTCACCGCCCGTCGCGACCAGGTGCTCGGGCGCACCGGCCGTCACGGCGGACGCGTCCACTCGCACGCGCGAGAGCGAGAGCGAGGAGAGCGCGACGACCGCGGCCGCGGCCCACGCGATGGCGCTCGAGATCCGCATGCTGATGCTTCCTGTAGGAATAATGCTGTTGTGGGAGGGCGGAACTGGATTGTTGTCCTCTTTTTGGTTTGCAATGCGTAAACTACGCAATGTGGTGGGAATGATAACGGTAAGTTACATTGAAGAGGCGTAATATTGGCAAGAAAGGGTAAGGACAACAAGAAATCTAACGGTAATTTACATAAAGTGATGAAACTGCCACTCACTGACATTACCTCGATCTAGTGACCACTCACCGATGCAGCGAAGTTCGCATCATGGATGTGTCAAGTTGGGTCCAGCGACATCATGGTCGCCACAAAAACAGTGCGATTGATGCGAACTTTGTCACGTCTCTCAGGAGATCAATGCAACCATACAAAGCACAACGATGGACATTTTAATGCATGTGGACAACATGTCCACCTTCCAAGGTCACCAACGAAAGAATGCAAAACTCAAACAGGGCTCTCCTCGAACTCGCACAGTCCGTTTGGCGCGTCGCCATGGCCGCTTGCTATGCTGATCTACAGCGCTTGATGGCCAAGCCGTACTACGCGTGGTTTTGGTGGCGCATACCGAGCGAATACACGATGCGGCGTCACGAACGCGCGATGACCAAGATCACCGACACGACCCTGCAGCGTCGGTACGTTCATCCCAAAGGGGACAGAGGTGATGTGCCACACGTAGTACATGAGCCGCCACAACCCAAAGAAGCTCTGGGGCGACGATCCAGTAGTGTTCCGTCCCGAGCGCTGGGTCGAGATGAAGACGCGACCGAGCGCGTAGGAGTACCCAGTCGTCCAGGCCGGTCCGCGCATCTGTCCGGGTATGAACATGGGGTTACTCGAGATCAAGGTCTTCGTTGTGATCATGCTGCGCCACTTCCACGTGCGCATCCAAGACACTGAGCAGCACAAGAACCGCGGGTACATCCCAAACACCTTGCTCAAGATGGTCGGCGGTTTGCCATTGCAGATGGCGCCACGCACACGCACTCCGAGCGCGTAGCGTGATTTGATGCCTTGTTTCGTTTTTGTTTTGCATTCTTTCGTTAGTGACCTTGGAAGGTGGACATGCTGTCCACATGCGTTAAAATGTCCATCGTTGTGTTGATCTCCTAAGAGACGTGACAAAGTTCGCACTCATTGCACTGTTTTTGTAACGTCCACGTTTCATCCAATAACTACACGCCTATCGACTTTGCCACTTACTCTTTCCACTAAGTTCGTCGGCATGTTGTATGCTGCCACAACAACACTAATCACCAACAAAGCACATCAAGCAAGCAGCGCTCATGGCGAACACGTCGTTCAATGTGCGCGAGCTGCTGGAGCTCGAGCGACAGCTGTACCAGGAGAGCATCGACCGCACGCAGCAGCAGCACGCGGAGCTGCTACGTGGCTCGCTCGAGGCGTTCGTGGTGCGCTGCATCCCGTTCGAGGACGAGAAGGGCTGGGAGATCGAGGCCGCGATGGTGCAGCTCCAGCTCAACAAGCGCAACGGCCTCGACCTGCTCGAGTTCGAGCTCAAGCAAGCCGAAGACGTGCATCAGGTGTGATGCGGGTATTGTATCTATGTAGCGCGTACGGTGGGCTTCACTATACGCTCTGTGCATTGTGTAGACGCAACGAGAGGAATTGAAGCAGCAGCTGCTCGCGAATGCGCATCACAGGTTGCGCCGCGTGCAATCGCGCTTGCAGAGTCTACGCGCGCGCGACGCTGCTACTAATAGCAGTGGTGTGGACTCGTCTTCCGCCATGCAACGCAAGCGGCGGCAACGGAAAAAGGCGACGTCATTGTCGACAAGAGACGCGTTGTTTGTGAATGAGGACGAGGACTCGGGACGCCAGACGCTGCTTGGTGAGGTTCACGACGTGCAGCGGTGTGCGCAGAAGGCGTTCAATCTGCGTCATCTGGCCGATGGACTCCCCAGCGCTGCGCGTGTTGTCGATGACGTGTTTGCTGAAATGGAGAAGCTTCAGCAGCATCTGAGTGTGAAAGCAGCCACACAAGATGCCAGTCAAGGTGGGTATAATTGCCGTTTTGCCGTTTTGCCGTTTTGTGTCTCGCGATATTCGTACCGATTACAAAAATCTGACGGTATGCTGCGTGCGTGTGTGCTTGAACGGGTAGGCGTACGCATCGACGTGAACACAGAGGACGAGATGCTCGCAGTGTATGAGAAACCAGACGCACAAGAAGCGGACGCTACTTTTCGCGTAAACGACTTTGTGGTGCTCTCGTCGCGGCTCTCGGAGGAAGACTTCTATGGCCAGATCACAACCATCACCGAGCACGACGTGCAGCTCGTGCTCGTGTGCGGCACGAAGGCGCGTGTGATGATCCACGCGCTGCAGACCCAGCAATGCGCGCTTCGCCACCAGCCACAGAAGACATGCGAGTCGCTGTTGCTGCTGGGATACGACGAACGCACGATCCTCGACACTAAACAGATCCGTCTCGACGCTCAATTGCGTACGTGGGCTTGGTTTGCTTTGTAGAAATACAGAAGACTCACTTTGTCTGTGTTTGATTGCTTTTAATCTGCAGGCAAAAAGGGAAAGCGGAAGCGCACGCTTGACATCCGTCGTGGTTTCTAAACAAAACAACAATGCTTCTACTACTTCTACTGCGTCTTCTTGGTTTCTTCGCTTGCGGTTGTCAATGGCGCTGGATCCATCGGCTGGAACGTGTTCACAAACGTGTAGCGCGAAAACACGACAAACAGACGGCGGTACCAGACAAACTGACTCGCATGGAGCGCCATCGCGTGGTAGTTCCACCACGGCTTAAAGAGAAACACGAACGCCGCATCAGTTGTAGAAGTAGCAGGTGAGTCGCTGCCTCGACGCGGTCGTGTCGTCCACGCCGACACAATGGCATCAAGGACGCCAATGTACTTGCGCACGATGTTGGTGCTCTCCAACGCCCAGCCGCGCACAGGTGCCATGGGTTTCTCGCTTGTTGAAGCTGACTTACAGCGTGTGTGGTGCTCTGTGATCACCTGCTGCACGCCATGGTGGACAGCGACGTGGTTCGCATGACCCGATACTCCATAGTCATCGAACGTGAAGACCTGCTCATTTGCCACAGCAACCAAGTCTATTACAACAATGCTGCAATGTACAGCAAACGCATACAAATTTCAAGACACTTACCGCGTGGATAGCGTGCTGTTCAACGTACTCAAGCACGATCTTCGCGATGTGCGCAGGGTCCCACTCCGTCTGCATGCCGTCCTGGAGCCTGGGATCCTCCAACACACGGATATTTGGCGGCTCCATGCCGAGAAAGGCGCCACAGGCACGCATCTCCTGCTCGCGCATGTCGCCGAGTCCGTCAAAGTTGCCGCGCGAGAGACACAGCAAGTGCACCTGCCACTTTCCCTTGTCCTGTTGTTGCTGCTGCTGCTGCGTGAGCGAATGCAGCAGTGGCAGGAAGAACATGCTCTCGTCGTCCGGGTGCGCCGTCACGAGTAGCGCGCGCTTGACGACTGCGGCGGCATCATCGCCACTAGCAGCAGCGTCGCTGGGATGCGCGGAGGACTGAAACGCGACGGCGGCGGCGACGAACAGCAGTGCGTTCACGCCCAGCAGCACGAGCTTGAGCATGTCGAGGAAGTCGCCGTCGTCCGCATACGTGGTGGCGCCGTCGTGCGCCATCTCCACACTGTGTTGTGTTTTGACACCAATGTGGCGAAGACAGGTATCAAGATTTGACTAGGTGCGAATGCTGAGTAAGTGCGCATGCTGATACTATACTGCATTAAAGTAATACCTTTGGTTATCGTCGAGTTGGTGGTGGCAATGGTGGCAAATTGAGCAGCTCTTCGTAGCGCGCCAGGAATGCGGCTGCTGTGTTTGTGACCTGGACGTTCGGATGTGCGTCTGCTAGTCGCTGCATTTGTGCCACAATGGGCTCCTTCGTGACGATAGCGAATGTGCTCGAGTCTAACAGGAAGAACGCGATGGCGAGCGCCGACAGGATTGTGTTGATACGCGATGCCGTCAGAGGTTCGTGTAAGTCCGTGATTGTCATAATGTATGGTTCAATCTGCGAAAATCCGTCTCCTTCGAGGAACGCATGCTGCAGCACTGGATCAGCGATGCAGTTGCAGATCCCTCCGATCGCAAACTCGGGCATCTGGTACTTGCGCAACTCTGATTCCTTTTGCTTCTCAGTGCGTTGCTTCTGCGTTGCGTCATCTCCTCTGCTTTGAACTGCTGCTTCGTTATTTTGCTGTGTATCATTCAGGTCGGCGTCCAAGATGTCGAGAAACAGATCCATGAGCTGGAGCTGCGCAAACGCTGCATAGTTGATGGGGTCGTACGCGAAATTCGCCAGGTTCGCGACGATCTCCTGCTTGCGCAGCATGTGCGGACTGCGCTGGTACTCGTCGACGAGCTGCTGGAGGTACTCGTGCCGTGGCGGTGCGTGCTGGCCCTGGCGCGCCTGCAATCGCTCGCGTGACGACAGCATCTTGTCTTCGCTTGGCAAAAGTGCCTGTGAACCTGTTGGTACTAAAGCATTAGTATCACATTCGACTAAGTACGACAGCAAGTATCAAAAATGCTCAAAATAAAAAGAAAGAGGTATGTTTTCTATTTGACACACGTCACATGGTCGCATTTGAATGGAGGGAAATGGATTATGCCGACGAAGCCTTGGGCTGGATGAACTTGTGGTACGGCTTGATCGGGTTCTTGATCGTTCGGCACATCGGGTTCGTGCACTCGGGGCAGTTCAGCGGGTACTGCGGCGAGTGCAGCGTCTTGGTGTCCAGGTGTGTCTTGACGATGTCCGCCATGGCTTCGAACAGCAGCGGTTCGTCATTCAGCGATGGACACCGCTTGAACTGGTCGATCCCGACCTCCTTCGCTTCCTCGGCGTACTCAATGTCGATCTCAAACAGCGTCTCAATGTGGTCCGATGTGAACGCAATCGGCACCGTCAGCACGTGTCTACATACGCACAATAGGAGTTGCCCATGAGCAACGCTACAATGCCATCATAATCGCCACAACCACCCACATCACTTACTTGTGTCCCTGTGCGCCGAGTCCCTTGATCACGTTGCTCGTGCTTGGACCCATCCACGGCAAGTACCCGACCTTCGACTGCCACGCGAGGATGTGCGAGTTCTGGATCCCGAGCTTCTCCATCACGCGTTCGGCCGTCGACGCAATCTCCTTCGTGTACGGGTCGCCCTTGTACACGACTTTCATCGGCACCGAGTGCGCCGAGAACATCACGACGACCTTGTCGCGATCTTCAGGCGCAAACTGCTCGAGTCCCTGGCGCACGCGGTTCGCGACCGCCGAGATGTACCCTGGGTGCGTGTTCCAGCGATCGATCAGCGACCACTGGAAGTCGTCTGTCATGTTCAAGCGGTCGAGCTCACGCCACAGATGGTTCATGCTGGATCCCGTCGTCGTGCACGACCATTGCGGGTACTATTTAGCATACAACGACGCAGATCAAAAGGCAGATTGGCATAAGAAAGGTGCCTATATGCTCAAATGCACAGCTCACATTACGCACCTGTGAGAATGCGATGGCGCGCGTCACGCCGTCTTCCTTCATTTGCTTCAGCGACGCCTCCGTCAACGGGTTGGCGTATCGGAAAAACACATAGTGCTTGTGTGGCGCAGACTATTCGCACAAAGACAACGCAACAACGACACTATGGTTAGCGCTCCATATCCATTGTCCACACAATGCAGTTACGCGCTTACCTCTGGTCGGATCTCGTCCAGCAGCTTGCACATTTCCTCGCCCTGGATGTTGGTCCACTTGAGGATGGGTGAGCCGCCGCCGATGGCCGCGTACTGGTCCGTGATCTTGGGCGTGCGGTTCTTGGCGACCCACGGGCCGACGACGCTCTGCACAGGACCCATAGGGATGATCTCCGGGTCCGTGAACAGGTTCGTGAGGAAGTCCTGGACCTCGGGCAGCGTCGACGGACCGCCCATGTTCATCATCGCGATGGCTGTCGGCGTCCGCTTGGCCGCGTTCTTGACGATCGTCGCCGCCATTCTCGCTGCTGTTGATGGATGTGGAGGCACTGAAGGGAAGACGTAAAGTGAGCGCTGCTGTTGCTGTGCGCGCGTGCCGATGGGTGTGCCGATGGGTGGGGGATGTGGTCAGACAGCCCGCCGGAAACACTTGCTTCAGTCTTCAGTCGGGACTTTGGTGCTGATCTTTTCAGTTCTCGGATTTGCAGCAGCACAGCCAGAAGACGACAGATAGGGTCGGACGAGGGTGTAATCGACCGCTTTTTGACAATTGTAGCAGTTTGGATACAAAATGCAACACCTGTATGACATCTTTCGGTTCGTGTTGGTATCAAATGCACCTGTTTTTGGTATTTGTGTGTACTAATCGGTCTTTGACGGTTCCACTCCAAGTCCTCCTGCAAAAGTCCGCTCTATCGTTATAAATCCTCATATTTTTCCTAACTCCGCAATCTACTACTCACAGAAGTCTGTATTCGCACCTATTGGATGGTGTCTGTCCGTTAAGTTCGCGTTTGTCTTTTTTGGCGGGTATCGATCACAGTCGCCCCCATAAAGCAACAGGGAGCAGTCAAGCAGAGCAAGATGCCGCGCGAGATCATCACACTGCAGGTGGGGCAGTGCGGCAACCAAGTGGGCGCCGAGTTCTGGAAGCAGCTGTGCGCGGAGCACGGCATCTCGGCTGACGGCATCGTGCACGACTACGCCACGCAGGGCCACGACCGCAAGGACGTGTTCTTCTACCAGGCGGACGACGAGCACTACATCCCGCGCGCGCTGCTCATGGACCTCGAGCCGCGCGTGATCAACTCGATCCTGAACTCGGGCTACCGCAACCTGTACAACCCGGAGAACTTCTTCACATCCAAGGACGGTGGCGGCGCCGGTAACAACTGGGCGTCCGGGTACCACCAGGGCGAGCAGCACCACGACCTGCTCATGGAGATGATCGACCGCGAGGCCGACGGCTCGGATTCGCTTGAGGGATTTGTTTTGTGCCACTCGATTGCAGGCGGCACGGGCTCGGGTATGGGCTCGTACTTGCTGGAGAACCTGAATGACCACTTCCCGAAGAAGCTCATCCAGACGTACTCGGTGTTCCCGAATCAGGCGGATTTCCAGAGCGATGTCGTCGTGCAGCCGTACAACTCGATCCTGACGCTCAAGCGGCTCGTACTCAATGCGGACTGCGTCGTCGTCCTCGACAACACGGCGCTGAACCGCATCGCCGTCGATCGTTTGCGCGTCGAGAACCCGACGGTGTCACAGCTGAACTCGCTCGTGTCGACCGTCATGGCCGCGTCCACGACGACGCTGCGGTACCCCGGGTACATGAACAACGATCTCATCGGTCTGGTCGCGTCGCTGATCCCGACGCCGCGGTGTCACTTCCTCATGACGGGCTACACGCCGCTGACGATCGACGCGCAGGTGTCGGCCGTGCGCAAGACCACGGTGCTGGACGTCATGCGCCGCCTGCTGCAGCCCAAGAACATCATGGTGTCCACGTCCACGAAGAAAGGCTGCTACGTGTCGATCCTCAACATCATCCAGGGCGACGTCGACCCGTCGCAGGTGCACAAGTCGCTGCAACGGATCCGCGAGCGCAAACTCGCTCGGTTCATCCCGTGGGGACCCGCGTCCATCCAGGTCGCGCTCTCGCGCAAGTCGCCGTACGTTGAGACGGCCCACAAAGTCAGCGGTCTCATGCTCGCCAACCACACGAGCATCGGAAGCGTACGTTCTGTTCTGCTCATGTGTATGTGTATGCATTTGTCAGTTGCTAAGCGTACATGCCTCTTGTGTTCTCCTTGTATGCTATTGTAGCTTTTCCAACGCTCGCTGGTGCAGTACGACCGCCTGATGAAGCACAAGGCGTTTATCGATAACTACAAGAAGCAGCCGATGTTCGCGGACTCGCTCGAGGAGTTCGACTCCGCGCGCGAGGTCGTGCAGAGCATGGTCGACGAGTACAAGGCGAGCGAGCGCGCCGACTACGCGACGTGGGGCCAGCAACAGCAGCAGCAAGTGAGTCTTGACGGCGACGTGCGCATGTAGCCACTCTTGATGGTCCATAAATGCGTACGGTGGCCGTGGAAATGCATTATAACACCGCGAAGTTGTTGCAGAAATGGCAACCCACACACACAAGAGGAGGAGACCTAGTCTATTTAAACGTTCTGCTGCTTTGTTTGCGCTCAAGTGTCTTTCTCATTTTGCTTGTATATAACGCCGTTATGGCAACGCCAACAAAAGGGCATCACGGTCACGTCAGGACACGCTCGCGGCGCATGACGCGCTCGTCAAACTTGATGAGGAACACGGTCTTGTCGCGCTGGCCGGGCGTGCCGACCTCGACGGTGTGCGCGGTCACGTTAGCCGTGAAGCCGCTGCTCGTGAGCACGCCGCGGATGATGCCGGCGATGTACGCGGCGCAGTCCAACTGGCCGAGATCTGGCGGCACCGAGATGAACTTGTTCGTGAGCGGCTCCAGCTCGTGGATCATGTACTCGTCCTCGTTCTCCGTGCTGCGCTCGAGCGCGTCCGCGGCCTTGCCGAACAGCGCCTTCCAGCACGTGGACACCAGGAACTGCAGCATGTTGATGAGTCGCGTCTCGCGCCGCCCCGACTTCTCGCGGTGGCACAGCAGCTCGCCGACGCGCACGCCGACGCCAAAGCCCGCATCGTCCAGTCTAGTGAGTGTATGTGTATCACATACGCATTAGTGGAGAGCGGTAGTGCTGTTGGTTATGGCTACGTGTCATGTACCTGTTCTCTAGGTCGGAGATGTTCTGTACGCGGCCCTGAAAGTACTGCACCATCTCGGAAAACAGGAACGAGAATGCGCTCAGACTGACCTACAGAAGGAAGAATTAGGTGGTTGTTTTAGTCGCCACACAGCGCGCGATAGGCGCACAGATTGCGTGCGAATATGGCGCATATGCGTGAGCGTGCGCACCTCATTCTTGCCGCGGCTGAGCGGTCGATCGAGGATGTGGAGCTTCGTGGCAGTGAGCCCCGTGCTGCGTCGTGGCTCCATTTTGGTTGTTCCTTCCCTATGTGCTGTTGAAAATGTGACTGATTTCGAACAACACTCGATGCTTTTTGCTTTCAATTCTCACCTGGAAGAGCACTAATTGATATATCAATTCGTAGATATTTAGATCGAAAACATGAATTAAATGAGAATTGTTTCTTACATATGACTAAACTGGGTACATAATACGAGATGAAGTACTCATAAATCAACGAAATAGTCACCATAATTCGATACATCCAGTGAATGCGGTACACTGTACCCTCCATTGGGGTACACTTCATCACAGCTGAATTTAGCCTTTGCCAAATGTGCGCTATAAAAAGCCAAACGCCCATCATGAACTTCATGAGCGAGTTGGCAACCAAGATGCGTCGTCGTGAGCGCTCCATAAGACAAGCCACCTGCGTAAACACCGTCGTCTATAGAGCGCGTGTGCGCATGCATCTTCTAATCCAGCGATGCGTGCTGCTTCCGTCGTGTGCGCGACAGCCATTGCAACAGTCATTTTCGTGTTTCCCAGCGGCACTTTGGCCGCGAATTGGCGCAAGTGAGCGGCACGCGCCACACGAACGCTGTGGTGCTCGAACCCACACCGTGGACCAAGCGCCACGGCCACGCGGCCGCATCGCTCGACTTCAGCGACGCGTACATGCGCGAAACGGGCCAGAAGGCGCGCATGTTCGTCATCGGTGGCGACTCGAACGTCCAGGGCAAGCAGAATCTGCACGCGTACCCCGGCGGCGGCACGCTCGAGAACGACGCGTGGGCGACCACGGGTATCCAATGGGACGTCGAGACCAACATCCTCAAGACCACCAAGTGGGGCGACCCGCTGCCGCAGATTATCGCCAACATCACGTGGCTGCAGACGAACGCCGGCAAGCGGCCGCCGCGCGGCGTCACGTACCGCGACTGGATCGTGTGCACCGCTGCGGCCTGGGCCGTGGCTCCAATTACAGGGTGTGAGGACGCGTCCAAGCCTCCGGGTGCATACTTGTCCGACAATATGTTCTCCCCGCGCCGCAATTTCGTCGCGACGAGCTATGACAACCAGTTGTACGTTCTCAGCGGCCGCGCGCGCGAGCATTTCCCCGTCCCAGAAGACCAATTGCGCGGCGGGTTGCACACGATCGGACCGCGGAATGCGCGCTGGCGCGAGTTCGCGGTGCTGAAGAACGATGTGTGGCGCAGCAGCGACGCCGGTGCGTCTTGGAAGCTCGTGACGCCCGGATGCGTGATGCCGCAAGCCGACCTCGTCCACAAAGCCGGCGCGAGCATGTTCCAGTGCGAGACCGACGATCAATGCGAGGGTGACAGCTCGTGTAAGTTCGATCCCGTCACGAGCGCGGGCTTTTGCGTGTGCAACATGTGGTCGCCGCGCGAGTTCCACGCCGTCGCGATCCATGAGAACGCGTTCTATCTGTCCGGTGGGTACGCGCTCGTGCAACTCGACAACTGTGGTGTGGAGGGGAATGCGCGGAAACACCCATCGGGCGAAGAGTTTGCATGTAGCGGTGGCTACCGAGCGTACATGAATGACATGTGGACGTCCGCAGATGGTGGACGCACGTGGACATCTCTGACGCTGCATGCCGAGTTTGCGCCCCGTGGCGAACACGCGATGGTGTCGTTTAAGTCGATGTTGCACCTCTTTGGTGGACGTACAGGTGACGCACGCGACGATAACAAGCGCAGTCTGCTCAATGATGTCTGGTTGGGTTCGAATGGATCGCTGTGGACCCAAGTTGTCGACACTGCGCCGTGATCGAGCCGATCCAAGTGCGTCGTTGCCGTGCTACCTGGGTCCACGGATATCGCCTCGGGCGACGACATGGACGAGGAGCGCACGCTCGACGACGTGTGGACCTGGAAAGGCAACACCACAAACTGGATCCAGGATTTCGGGAACGGCACTGCCGCAGCCGATTACATGACGCCACTGAGTAGTGTGAGTTACCTTCGCGGCATGAAAGACGACGATGTCGTGGCGCTGGAAGCCGCCGGCATCTCGACGATCACGGATCTCGCGACGAGCGTCTCGTTCGACCTCACGATCGCGTTGCGCGAGATCATGCCGATCTGCGACTACATTGCGCTGGCCAAGCAAGTCGTGGCCACATGCTCCGTGAGCGCCGACGTCTACGAGGGGCAGGAGTACGCGAACCAGCAAGTGATCCAGGGTGAGAATGGCGACGCGAACGCCGACAAAGCTGTGGCTACAGAGACCGAGTGGGATGGATGTGCACGCGTGGACGCCATGGTGCTGGATAGAGTGACAAAGCGGAAGAAATGGCCCGACGTCAAGGGCATCGACCAGGTCCAGATCCTGTGCGACGTGTTTGACGACGCTCAGGAGAGCATATGCAGATGGACGCCTCCGCAGCACACGGACCATGCCGGCACGGTGCTCCAGCGCAAGGTGTTTGTCTTCGGCGGCCTCACGATCCCTGATTACTTTGAGAATGACGTCTGGTACCGCGACAAGTGGCGGCCAAAGGCGCAATTCACGCTCGTGCCGCCCACGAAGAGCTCTGGAACCGTGTTCGAGTTTGAGAGCGACAAGCTCGGGTGCATCTTTGAGTACCACGTGATGAACATGGTCGAGATGCTCGTCGTGCGTAATTGGACACGAACTCTGGGCCGAGTTGATTTCCTCAGTTGGCTCGACGGCGGCAAGTACCGCTTCCGCGTGCGCGCGCTCAACCCGGCGGGCAATGTCGACTCCGAGTTTGAGCTCGGCCGCAGCGAGTACATCTGGATCTACGCGCCGAAGCTGCCGTGGGCATTGATCATCGGCGTCTCGAGCGCCGTACTCGTGCTCCTTATCGGCTTCTTCATGGAGTGGCGCAAGCGTGCGGCCATGGAACGGTATGCAATGAAGCGCATGCGGCGCAAGCTCAAGGACAAGAAATCCCAGGAAGGTGATGCGAACTGGCGCGAGACGTACGATAACGCAAAGGACGCTGACGCCAAGGAGAAGAAGAAGAAGAAGAAGAAAGGCAAGGTCGTCGAGGTCAAGTCTAGTTCAGCGGCAGTCGTTGCCGGCAAGAAAGTCAAGAAGACGAAGGACGGTGCTACCAAGAAAGAGAAGAAAGCCAAGGACGGCAGCAACATTGCGAAAAAGAAAGACAAGGACAAGAAGAGTGCGGAATCGTCCAAAAAGGACGAGACTTCGGCTGACGCAAAGAAGAAGAAAGCCACCAAGGACTCCAAGAAGGGCAAGAAAGAACCGAAGAAGGAGAAGAAGAGAGACACGAAGGCAAAGGAGAGCAGCAAAGCGAAGAAAGACGCGAAGGACGCCAAGACCAAGAAGAAGAAAAACTGAGGTCAAGTATAAACTGTTTGACCATATCCTCTTTTCGATGCCCCCACTGACGTCATGTGAAAAGCTACTGTGTCTCTGACATGCCCCGCACAGACCTCTTCCCTCCCATGGAAAACGAAAGAGACGACGCGATTTTCAGTGTCATTTTCAGAGGTTCTCCCTTCGTTCGCACCACTCATGGACAAAGTGAGGCAGCACTGCATCACCTTTCTCTCAGCTGTGCTTCAACATTAGGCATTCTTAATCTGCATTTATCCTCTTTTGTCATTTACTCACTATCCGTAAATACGATTTGTCCGTAAAAAAAACTCGATGCTTTTTTACGAGCAGCTCAATTGATGCCAACAACACCGCCCATATTGCTGCGCAGTGCAATAGCCGACTTGAGGCGTCGACAAAGCATGTTCTTCCTCAAGCAGCTTTCGCGCGACCTGCTGCTGCACCCGATGCATTTCGGCCCGAAGCTGCACGACATCATCCGCCTGCGGCTCATCGAGGAGGTGGAGGGCACGTCCATGGGCAAGTATGGCTACGTCATCACGGTCACCGAGGTGCGCGACGAGGACATCGGCAAGGGGGTGATCCAGGACAACTCGGGCTTTGTCTGTTTCAACATCCGCTACCGCGCGATCCTGTTCCGCCCGTTCAAGAACCAGGTGTTGGACGCCGTTGTGACTGTCGTCAACCAGTTGGGCTTCTTCGCCGACGTCGGCCCGCTCCAGGTGTTCGTGTCGCGCCACGCGATGCCCACGGACCTCAACAACGGCTACGACCACGAGAACAACGCGTGGATCTCGGACGACCGCGAGGTCGAGATCCGCAAGGGCTGCGGCGTGCGTCTCAAGATCATGGGCGTCAGTGTCGACGTCACGGAGATTGTACGTGCATACGGGCTTTGTGTTGCATTATGGGAAGCGGGGTTGTGTTTATTTAATGGTGTTGTTGTGTGTGTCTGGCTGGTGCTGCTGCAGAACGCGATTGGGACGATTAAGGATGATTATTTAGGACTGATTTCCTCCGAGAACTTTTAAGCAAAGCTGAGCACGAGCTGATGGAGGAGAGCTGATGAACTCACAAGCTGAATGAAAGTACGACGTGGCTGCTATTGGCGCCCTTAGCGGAGAAGCAAATAAATAAATAAATAAAAAGTGCACGTCTTGCGAAAGCGAGGTGACAACAGCAATGGTATCTACGCTCTTACTTTTATGAGCATCCGTCGAGCATGGGCAACGCACGGCATTTGGATGAACACACTCGGACATGGAGTCTGCTTCAGTTGTTAAGTTCGCACGTTTGCATTTGTGTGTTATTTTGTCAATCAACGAGAGGTACGCACGTACTTAACGAACCCTCTCACCACAATTTTTGCGACCTGCGAAAAAAACTCTCCATGCGGTTAGAATCCACGATGCAGAAAAGAAGGAAGGAGCGTCTGACGCGTGATCCGTTGGACATTTTCCCCATCACACCACGCGTGCAATTAGCCTCTGTTCGCACTATCCATTTACTGAAGTAGCGATGGACGCGCGCCATGCCGAAGCCGTCGTCACGCAGCTCCTGCGCGTGCATTTGGGTCTCAACGACGACGAGAATGACGAATATGCCACAAATCACGACGAGCATGAACCACAACAACCCATCACGCCCGACAACGTACGCAGCTTCCGCGAGCTGTTCATGCTGCCATTCGCGCACTCGCTGCAGGGGAAGCGCGAGCTACTGCGCGCCGCCGAGAGCACGGGAAGCACGGGCGTGATCATGGACGTGCTGCTCTTCCTCTCGCAGACCATGGCGCCGAGCGTGTTCACGACGGAGCTCGTCAAGACGCCGCTGGCACTTAGTCAGTGGATCCACTACATGTCGGAGAAGTGCGTCGTTGATAATGAGAATGTGTCGCTGCAGGCGCTGCACGGCATTCTGGAGCTCTACTCGGTCACAAAACGGTTCGACGACCTCGCGACGCTGTTGTCGTCGCTTGTGTTTAAGGAGCGGCGCATCGAGAACTCGCTCCGCGTGGCAGTTGAAGTCGCGAGTATCGCGAGGCATTACCGCCATCGATTCCCCGCGTGGATCCTTGAGCTCATCAACGAGCACATTGCGCTCAGCGAGGTGCAGATCGCGACGGAGCGACGCGATGCGTACACAGCGCCCGACGTGTGCATCAAGGACGGATACATGGACAAACGCGCGCGCGGCGTCGCAGGCATTCAGGCGAATTGGCGCATGCGGTACTTCCAACTGGACGCGAACGAGCTGTCGTACTCCAAGCACGACGCCGATCGCCTCGCGACGTCCAAGAACCCGTTCCTGGACAAGCGCAAGAAGGGCAGCGTGACGCTCACGCAGGGACTCAGTGTCACGCCATTGGACTACGTCGGCAAGCTCTCGAAGCGTCCCTGCTGCATCCAAATCGGCGAGGGCCATCACGCGCTCATCATTGACCCGTGCACGCCCGTCGTGCAGCAGGAGTGGATGGCAGCGATCGCGGCGAACATCAAGCGACTGGAGATGGATCCGAAGTGGCGGCAGTTCCCACGGCGCTGCGTGCACCGCATGACCCAGGCCGAGTTCTTGCGGTACTGTATGCTCTACCACAGCAATCACAGCGGCGGCGATCCGTCGGTGCACCCGCAGGCGCTGCGCGAACGGTTCCAGATCGACGAGAAGCGCTACTACTACAGTCTGCTGCAGACGCTGGCGCTGCTTGGCGACTGGGACCAGTTTGAGGCGCACACGCGGCCATCCAAGACAGGCATCTCGGTGTTCTCGATGTCCAACGGTAGCAGCAAGTACACGTCGAGCAACTTTGACCCCAGCTGCATCGGTTACGGCGCGATCCTGGACGTCGCACTGCTCGGCAAGGCGCCGGGAAACCTCGTGGTGAACTTTGAGGCCATGCTGCAGAAGCACGAGGCGAAGAACGCCGCGAAGCCCGCGTGGAGCTGCCGCACGAACGGCGACGAGAGCGCGTCGCTCTCGATCCGCATCAGTATCCCCGAGAGCATTCGCGCCGAGGCTTTGGGCTACTAAGTCGACAATGTCAATGTTGCTGTCGACTTTGTGTATTTTATCGCTCACTTCAACATGCTGGATACCGGTACGAGTGTACCGACGCCGAGAGAGAGCTCATACCGGTATGAACTCCTCTGCAACTGCTCCAGCAAAGCATTTGTCATTACCTCTATATGATGCAGCCCTGTTTATATTATCTTACAGACGCAAAACTGAAACTAAACACCAAGCAGAAAACCTTCTTACCCATTACCAAGGTCCACTTTGGTGTCAATGGGTGGTGCCATCGCCACGCCACACTTGTCGCAGACGGGAGTTACCCTTCAAACACGTCCAAACGCCTCCCAACCAACGTCTCCGGTCTTATACTATTTTCGCGCACCCTACCTCGTTCTCCCCTCAAATGAGCGGCTCCACGACAGCCGTGGAATCTTGAAAAAGATGCGGATGGACGCCGTCAGGAAGGTGACAAGCGCCGCCACGCGCGTCGCAGCGCACTGGCGCAGCAGCAGTAGCTATGCGAGCGCACACGCGTCGGCGTCGCTGCGCGCGGTGCTTGCACTGGAGGGAAGTCAGCAGAGCAACCACGGCAAGTGGGCGCTCGCCGTCGGTGGCGCTGCCGTGGCTCTTGGCGTCGCCGCTGCCAGCCAGCAAGGCAACGAAGTGTACTGCGAGGCGGCGCCTGCCACGACGGGTGCCGTCGCGCGCGATGTGCAGACCCAGGCCATGCTCAAGGAGGTCGTCGCCAAGCTGAACCGCATCGAGAGCGCTGTCGCGAACCCGAAGCGTCACCACGATGGCTTCAACGGCGGCGTGGATGTCGTGCTCGGCGCTCAGTGGGGCGATGAAGGCAAGGGCAAGCTCGTCGACAACCTGTCGCAATCGTACGATGTGATCGCGCGTGTTGCGGGTGGTGCGAACGCCGGCCACACCATCGTGCACAACGGCAAGAAGTACAAGTTCCACTTGGTGCCGTCGGGCATCTTGAACCCGAACGCCGTGTGCATCATCGGCAACGGTGTCGTCGTACACTTGCCGAGTCTGTTGCTGGAGTTGGAAGAGCTCAAGCGCATGGGCGTCGACTACGAAGGCCGCATCCTCATCTCGGACCGCGCGCACATGGTGCTCGACTTGCACCAGGAGATCGACGGTCTGAACGAACTGCGTCGCGGTCGCAACAAGATCGGCACGACCAAGAAGGGCATCGGTCCAGCGTACTCGTCCAAGATGCTCCGCAACGGTGTGCGTGTGGGCGACCTGCGCTACTTTGACGACTTCGCCGAGAAGCTGCGCGACCAGGTCAAGTTCTACAAGGACAACTACCCGGACTTGGACGTGGATGTGGACGCCGAGATCGAGGTGTACCGCAAGATGAAGGACCAGATCCTGAGCTTCACCGTGGACACGATCGAGTACCTCAACAACTCGTACATCGCGGGCAAGCGCGTGCTCGTCGAAGGCGCGAACGCCACGATGCTCGACATCGACTTCGGCACGTACCCATATGTGACGTCGTCGAACCCATCGATCGGCTCGGTGTGCACGGGTGGCGGCATCTCGCCAAACCGTCTGAACGGCATCATCGGCATCGTCAAGGCGTACTGCACGCGTGTGGGTGAAGGTCCGTTCCCAACGGAGCTCCACGACGAGGTTGGCGCGCACTTGGGCAGTGTCGGCGCGGAGTTCGGCACCACGACGGGCCGTCCACGTCGCTGTGGCTGGCTCGACATCCCGCAGATGCGCTACTCGAACATGGTCAACGGCTTTACGGAGCTCAACCTGACCAAGTTGGACGTGCTCACGGGCCTCAAGCAAGTCAAGATCGGTGTCGCGTACTGGCACAACGGCAAGAAACTCGGCGGCATGCCCTCGAACCTGCAGTTGCTCGAGGAGTCTGTCGTCGAGTACGAAGTGATGGACGGCTGGGATGAGGACATCTCCAAGTGCAAGACGTTTGAGGAGCTGCCGCTCGCAGCGCAAAAGTACGTGTTGCGCGTCGAGGAGTTGCTCGGCACGCACATCAAGTGGATTGGTGTCGGCCAGGACCGCTTCGACCTCATCACTCGCCCGCACCCACTGGAGAAGACCTTTAACGCCTCAGAAACGTTCTAAGAAGCCTAGGCTTCGAGAGAGGGAAAGCGACTCTGTGAGCGTTGCTTCTACAGAGCGACGCGAAAGCTCAGGCAACTTGACCCAGTCAGTCATGAACTAGAAGAGAGAAAGAAATGCAAGGGACGGTTGACAAGCGAGAGCAGAAATGGAACCGTGGTTGAAGAAACCAATCACCACGCTCTGGATCTCCTCATCGTGTAAATGCAAAAACAATACACAACCGCTTTTACTTTTCTTCATCGGTCGATTTGTTCTCGTGCATGTCTGTCTGTGTCAGGGAAGGTAGAGAAAGAAAGAGAGAGAGCAGATCGAGTGCATAGCGCAAAGCATGGAAAGGAAGGTGCAAGCGTGCTTGTGAGCTAGCTGTTCAACCAGCTTGTTTGATGTGCAAGACGCGAATGAAGGGCAAACCGCAGAAAACGACACTGAGAACCGCATCCTCTCTCTCTCGCTTTCCGTGGAAGGAAATGGGTCCGTGTGTGCGGGGCAAAGTGAACGCATTGAACGCATTGTGTGAAGGGAGAGGCAATTGAGCAGCCTTTCTGCATGAAGCAGCGCAGCGCGTTGTCCAGCCATTCGTGGTGACGAAGCAAGTGGATGCGGTCCTTATGGTGTGTGTGCGTCCACCAAGATGCGTGTTCGAGTGAATGTAGATGAACTTGAAGCTAGAAAGAGCTCATTTCCAAAACCTGGTGCATTATTTGATAACACGGTAGATTGCAAACAAAGCAAATGGGTGTTGCAGTTTCTGAGACATGGCAGCTTTCACCTTTATTTCTGCAAGTTGGTGAAAATATCACCCTGCTCTGATACAAGAAAAAAGAATGTACCCACTGTCGTCTGTTTCTTTTTAGAAGGAGCAATGCGATGTTAAACAGACTGACATGGGACTTTGGCCAAAGCTCGTGCTCTCTCTCTCTATCTATCTCTCTGCCAGTGGGCTGCGCTCACTCACTCTGCGTTGCTTGCGACCATCACGCTCATCCGATCCCCTCAAACTGAGTCTCCATATCAGCAGAAAATAGTTGGTTGTGGACGCGCCGGCGGTGATAATGGCACACGAGAATGCGTGTCAGTCTCATCTTGCGATGCTCACATCACTAATCAATTGTGTCTCCATTCTCTCCTTTCTTTCTTTTCTTCTTTCTCTGGGCTCTTCTCCCTCTTTTTTTTGGCGCGAAAGCCCCCATCTCCTCTCAGAGCCCAACGAAGCCAACTGCATGGTCCTACCCTTCCGCCATCACCACCACGCTCTCACTCTTCTTTCTCTCTATTACTCCTTCATTTTCGAACTATTCTTCTGTGTAGTACACGTCCTTCGTGTGTGTCCATTGTCCGGTGTCTGGCTTTGTCGCGTATTCGTGTGTCCGTTTTGTGTATCTGTCCGTCGGTTGACGCAGCAAGTCCAGTGTCGCTCTCTCTCCATTTCTGTCCACCTGCGCGGCACTTTGCTGCTGCGAGTGTGAGAACAGGACCCGGAGGACTAAGAACGGGGGTCTTTGTCCTTATACATCAAGTTGTCTGCAAGCATGATGAACTCGCGCATGATACCGATGCCGCAAGAAGGTCCATGCGATCTCTGCGACGGGTATGGAGCGACATCAGCACAGGAGATGGTCTCTTTCGAGAAAGGCGTACAAGATCAACGCGAACCCCAGGAAAAGCTTCTGCCGCCATCGCCGTCAAAAGCACTTACAATCGCAGCCATGCAGGGACGCCTCGGACACGTTCTGCACTGGATCGAGCATGCCGAGTGCGACGTTAATAGCGTCGATGAGATGGGCACCACGGCGTTGCATCGCGCCGCGCAGGAAGGACACATCGAGATCATTCGCTACCTGCTTCACCAAGGCACCAATCTGCATGACCGGGTGCTCGACGAAAGCAAGGACACAGCGCTGCATATAGCCGTGAAGAAGGGTCATACCGCCGTCGTAATGTGTTTACTGGAGGCAGGTGCCGCTATCGAAGCCCGAAACGCAGCCAACGACACGCCACTGCTCGCTGCGATCCGATCCAATCACCTTCATGTTGTCGAAGTACTCATCGCGAAAGGCGCCAGCATCAGCGCGCCATGCCTCCTCGTCCTCGATGGCGATGACAAAAACAAGACTCGAGATGTGGGCACATGTTTGCATCTCGCTGTGCAATGCGGACACGTTGCTCTGACCAAGTTCCTGGTCTCCATTGTCGCGATGGACGCAAACCAATCAACACGATGTCGCAACGTGACACCGTTGCATTTCGCTGCTCGCCACGGCCACATGGAGCTGGTGCAGTTCCTGATCTCGCGGCAGCATGCCAACGTACACGCGCGGGATGCCCGCGGCATGACACCGTTGCACTACGCAGTTGACTACGACTACGACCGTGAGGTGTCCACGGTGCAACAGACGCAAATCGAACGGACCCATGCCCAGATCGTCGTGTTCTTGCTCAAGTCTGGCGCCAAGGTGAAGCCGCGAAGAGCACGCGACCATGCGACACCATTGCGATGTGCCGCGAAACGCGGCCGCTTCCACATCTCCAAGACGTTGCTGGCGTACGGTGCGCGCAGCAGCACCACCACGGCATGGCTGTTCGCGCTCGTGTGGGCGAGAGGTGATCCGAGCAAAGTCAAAGACCTGGTCTCGTGCTCAAAGAGCTACAGTGTCATCGTCTCCAGCACCCGTTCTCTGTCGGCCAAGTCTCGTTCGTCTGTGTCTAGCGAGCAGCAGCAGCAAAGCAAGGCGACCAAGGACGACCACGAGTACGCTCGTGAGAGTTTGGCGAGCAGCGGTACAGCTACACAGCCAGAAAGTCCGCCGTCGTCGTCCAGGAGAGCGTCGATCCTGTCGGCCGACGGTTGCACTGCTCTCCACACGGCGTGTCGGGACGCCAACTGGCGGTTGCTGAATGAATCGCTATACTCACTTGCGTCTCGCAGCAGCACCGGCAACAGCACTGAACAGAATGAACTGGAAGCTTGCCTCTTGCCTGAGGGACTCACGCCGTTGCATCTTGCGTCGCGGAGAGGCTGGGTGCGTGGTGTCGCGTTGCTGCTCCAATGCGGTGCGAACGTGCACGCTGCCACGATCTCCAGCGGATCCACGTCGCTCCATTTCGCTGCGGAGCGAGGTCATGTTCGCATCATGGGGTTTTTGTTGTCCCATGGGTGCAGCCCGACCGTGTGCGACCACGCGGGGGTCACGCCACTCCTTCTCGCCTTGAGAAATGGACGTTCACATGCCATGAAGTACCTACTTCGACATGGAGACGCTGGTCTTCAAAACGAAGCGAGCAGACTAAACAACGCACCCAAAAGCAGCAGCATGGGGATATGGAACGACGCGCAGCTACACTTACCTTTGCCTTCGATGTACCACGATGACATGGAATCAAAGGAAGACGAGCTCGTACGAAAGTTCAACCCCAAGTGCACGACCGCATTGCATCTCGCAGCGTTCTACGGGTTCCTCGAGACCGCGAAGCAGCTTGTCTGGGATGGTGAAGACGTCGACGCGCTCGACCACGACGGCGCAACACCCGTGTGGATCGCGGCGCTGATGGGGCACCTCGACATTGTCGCGTTCCTGACCGAACAGGGAGCGAACGTGAATGTCGTAACGAAAAACGGCATGTCCGTGGCGCAAAACGCCGCGGAATTTGGACATCTGGAACTCCTTGCGTTCCTCTCTTCGCCCACGCCTGATGCAGCAGCGCACAGCCTCAGCGAAAGGCGGCTCTCACTCACACGTGTCTCGCTTCAGGACCAGAGCAGCAGCCGACTATCATGGTCGCTCTCGAGTCTCTCGGTATCGTGACTTTCATGTGAAGGCAAGGTCGAGACACCTTTTTTGGCTGTGGACACGACAGATTCCGTTATATTTAATAGACAAAGTTTGCTGTTACCTTTTCGCCTTTGCTACTTGATGCCGAGTGCGATCTTGCAGTCGGCGCAGTACCACTTGCCAGCGGGCTGGTCCGTGAGCCCGACACACTCGAAGTGGAACCACTCGTACTTGCAGTCGTCGTTGTCGCAGCCCACCATTTGGCCGTACGACACACGGCGACAGTTGCAATAAATAGGTTCGTTCGGGTCGATCGGCAGGTCTTCCGACACCACCGGGAGCACCGCGGGCTAGCAATAACAAAACAGATACATAGGTCAGAATACGAGAGCCATGCCTATAATATGAATGCAAATGCACATTACCACGACGGGGATCTCCAGTGCCGCCTCGGTCGCCGATCGCTTTCTGCCAGTTCCTGTGGTCGTCGTCGCCGTCGTGGCACTCGATGAGGATGCGGACGCCGCACTCGCTGCGGCTTGCTGTTTGCTGCTCTTGGTGGTCGTGGCCACGACCACGGGCGTCTGCGAGGACGACGTCGACGCGGCGCCGTGCTTGGTCTTGAGCTTCTTGAGCGCCTTCTCCTCCTCAAACTCGCCGTTCTGCTTGAGCAGCGCCGCGTACGCGTCGAGGTCCTGGTCCAGGCGGCGGATGTGGTGGTCCACGATGTCGTACGACTGCGCGGCGATCGCGATCTTCTCGTCGAGCTTCTGGATCACGCGCTGGTGCTTGGTCTTGAGCAGCTCGAGCGTCGCGTCGGCCTCCACGAGGTCGCGCAGCTCCTGCTCGTCGGGATCGCGCTTCTCCTTGTCGGCGCAGCGCTCCACCACCTTCCTGCGCGCCGCAATGAGGTACGCCTTGTGCGCGGTCTTGAGCTCCTCGATGAGCGGGTACGACGTCTGCAAGGAAAGCGTTAGAAAGAAAGGCATTAGAACAGCAGAATGGGCGATTGTATGGACGCACAGACGCGCACCTTGTCGAGCTCGCGCATGAGATCGAAGTTGCGCTTGATCTCCGACGGCAGCATGTACATGCTCTCGAGGTAGTCCTCCAGGTACGTCCCCATCTTTGCCCCAATGTTTGGCGCTTTCTTCTGCAGCAGATTTGAATATTGGCATATGTGTGTGTGATAAAGGGTCAAAAAGCGCACTCCAAATAGTGCACCATTCAGCAAGCCGGTACACATACCGGTATTGAATCAACCAATTGGTTTTAGGCATGAATGCCGGTATGTGGCACCAGGATTCTGCAGCCGTTTGCGTTTTTAGTGCCAAAGGATGCCATTTCAGAAGAAACAGCAACGGAAGCCATGGCCGAACGACAATTCAAGATCAAGGTCGGCACGCTGCGCAGGTGCGTCTTCGCTCTCTGTGTATACGCAGATCCTATATGCAGTGTGTTAGCGTGTGTCCGTTGTGTCATCGCAGCTGACGCTTTGGTGCCGTGTATTGTGGTGCAGAGTGAAGAAAGATCTCGAGTACTACGCCAAGGAGCACGCGGCGCAGGCGCTCAAGATCGAGAAGATGCGCGCCGACGGCAAGGACGAGTACGACGTCAAGAAGCAGGAGGAGGTGCTCGTGGAGACCGAGACGATGCTCCCGGACTGCCAGATGCGTCTGAAGGAGGCGACCCAGGACGTGGAGAACTTCATCGCGAGTCACCGCGCCGAGGTCGAGCAGTTCACGGAGCTGATGCAGGAGGCACAGGCGCTCTTGGACGCCGTGCCAGAGTTGCTGTAGACTGGCACGTAATGCCGTCGTCCATTTCGAATATCAGTCGCCTGCATATGCTCTTTATAGACGAAATTCTCATAATATGATGACGCATCCAGCAAAATAAAAAAGGCATCACGTGCATTTGCTGGTGGTCTCTAAAATACATGTGTGGGGGATGGATATGCATAAAGCAATGAGCGGGGGCTCTCGATGTGTCACTCGCTCTGGTGATGGGATGGTGACGACGCGCTTCGTTTCGCAAACGTTTTCTCCGGGGAGCGGTTCCCCACGGGTTTCTCGGGCGACAGGCTTGGCAGACACACTTTCACTGTCTTTGCCCGTGGAGACAAAACCAATCCGCCACTGCTGCCAGGCGTGATTGGAGGGTGCGCGATCGATGAGGTTGCTGCTGCTATGCTTGATGCACTAGACTGCTGCACCATTGCCGCACTGTCCGTATCTGCTGAAGACGAGCGAGCGAGTGCGTGGACTCGAAGCGGATGGCCACTGCTGCTGCTGGAGAATGCAGATGCCGATGAGGTTGAGTGCGACTTTATCTTCGTGGGCGAGCGGTGATTTGACGGCGGTGGAGATGGATCAGAGCCGTCCAGTTGGCTCACTTGGCGTACGAGGACATGGCCGTTCGGGGAGAGCGCCACAGTGGGGCTTGCATCGCTACGAAACCACGGGTGATCGAGCATTTGGTGGATCGAGAACCGTTCCTGAGGCTTCTCACACAGCATGCCCATGAGCAAATGCCGCAGTTTCGTAGAATGGACCCATTTGGAGCTATGGCAGTGCTCACGCGTGAGTGCGACTCCCTAAAGTTGATGCGAAACAATGAGAGGTACACGGTCAGCTCGAAGCAGAGACGAAGTCAATTGATATAACTGCAGCAGGCACTGACCGTCTTGACGTATTCTGCGAACTGGTTGCGATCTTTCAGGATGTCGAGCTCGTACATGTTCATCCACAGCGTGACAAACATGGTGTTTCCTATCACCAACTAGAAAACACACGGGGTGAGTTTCTGAACAGCAACAAAGCAACCACCCCAGCATGTCCGTATCTCCAAAAGTGTACAACCTAAGCTCCAGACATCCGCTTCCATTCCATCGTAGCATTCATGGAGCAAGATTTCCGGTGCAAAAAGCCAGGGCTTCCGCAAAAGTCGTACAGCATGTGGTCTTGAGAGCTCGCAGCTTTTGTGCAGAGTCCAAAGTCAATGAGCTTCGCCAAATGGTCTGGTCCGCTGTCTGGGTTGTATAGAATGTTTTCGCTGAGCGCAGCATTCATGGTAAGTTTTAGCATAGGCGTGTAAGCCTTCAAGCCTAATTCACAAAAATATCAAGACGACACTACTCACGGCTTTAGATCTCGATGGCAGCAGTTATGGCGATGAAGAACTTGGACAGCTTGAGCTACTTTCTGCATCAGGGGTTTGATGATATCCCCGCTCAGACCCTCTTGCCGAACGCCGAAGTGATCGAACAAATCTTTCCCTCCACGCTCGGTTACCAAGTAGATGCACTTGTGGGTGTGGATCACGTCTTTCACTGCGAGAATCCCAGGGTGTTGGATAGCCGGGTCGCTCAGCGACAAAATCTCCGAGTTGACGCGAATCAGCGCTACCAAGTCGATCAGTTTGTCTTTGCCGATCGCTTTGATCGCAAGATTTGGTTCTTCTGGAGTCGAAGACGCATACACAGTAGCGTACTGTCCGTACCCAAGTACATTTTGCAACGGATATTTGCCAATACAGGTCTCCGATTCCTGGATTTGCTTGGAAAGAGCAGGGATTGCAGCCATATCGGCATCTCGAGTCGGCAAATACTCCCAAAGGATCTTTTGATGACGCTGGGAAGGTCTTCGAGGGGTGCAGGCAACATCAGCTGAATTAGTCGCATGACTATTGATAAGAAGCAAAGGTGAGGGTACACACTCACCTTTCGTATTGGCTTTTCAGATCTTGGACGTCTTCAAAAAACTGCTCCTGCTCCATCTCCAAATGTTTTACTCGCTGGACTGCCTGTTGCAAATTCTGTCTTAATGTCTCCATTTCAATGGTAAGCAACTTGATCTTTTTCTCTCTCTGCATGCATGGCAACAATTAGTCATAACGGGGCAAGCCACAAATCAGACAGCGTTCAAGTAGATGTCGTCGCTCTCGAAACGTGTCGTGGCTTACTTTGGAGATTTTCTTTAGGAAATGCGCTGTGTCTACTTCTGGACTCGCTGTTGCCTGCGACGAAGACGAAGTTGGCAGTGAGCCACTACTATTTTCACGGTGCGGCCGTGGAATCATTGTAGGTGGGTCGTGGATAACAGCAGCAAGTGTGACTGCAGTCATGAGCTTGCGTGTGATAATCTGGTAGCACAGTATTGAGAGGCGAAACAGTGGATTAGCAAACACATAAATTCACACAAAAAGAACGTTGATCGTACCAGTTGGTTGTCAAGGAGTTGCTGAGTGTTCCAAGTATCATGCATGCACTCGAAAGTTAGTGCAATGCAAAGCCCACACCATCCTAGCTGCCCGCACAAACTGGGAGTCGGGTGTACCTCAGGCATGCCATCCAAGATCTCAGCTGGCTCGGGTGATGCTATAGTTGACACATCAGTTCAGAGTCCATCACAACAATTGATCAGCTTCTCACGGTGCGCCGATCCTGCTACGTCACCAATATCGAATGCTTCACTCACATTGCAAAGCGTGCAGAACGGCGTCCAATCGCAGCATCGCGCTGTCATTCGCAGCGAGCACCAGCACCTCCATCCTTTATCATCTGCGAGAGCCCGACGGCTCAACTCTCGCGGTCCGCTTAAGGTATGCTGCCAACGAACGAAAAGTAGCGATGACACCTCGTCTGGATTAATGGCTTTCCTGGGAGACTATGTCCACGATACACACACGGGCTTTACCTCGTTGCTCCTTTTACATGAAGACGAATTTAGTATCCGAGTCCGAACCCGTAAAAGTAGTGGGCAAAGCACGCAGCAACTCGCCTCGCTGGCTCGACTGGTGGCTTCATGAACAGCTTCATCTGCTATTTTTGCACAATTTCGACTGACTGCGCTCATGTGGTCCAAATCGTTTTACCAAGAATAATGTGCCAACGCGGTTGAACGGAATGGCAATGCTGCTGCCGTTGAATCTGGCCAGAAAACAGGAGTTAATGGTCAACCGACTGGAGCCAGGCACTTGATGTCGCACTTCACCCTGGCACAAACATGCTTGCCCAGGATTTACCTTGAACGATTGTGAAGTATGAATCTTTGTCCGTGCTCATCAGCACCAGTTGCAGCCATTCATTCAATTCTGTTTATTTGTTTCGCTTTATCTTCAACATAGGTCGCTCCAGCTGCTTGGATCTCTGGTCTTTGATGCACCCTGTTTATCCAGCGATTCGTTCTCACTGTTCAAAGGTGGATACAATTCTTCGTCTATGCTTTAGTATCATGTGCACGCACATCACCATCACGGTACAGGATGATTATCTGTTCATGCTTTGAGCCTGCATCTGCCAGAACTCTTCCAGTTTCGCCAAAATATCCATCGTGTTCTGCTTCAGTATCTTGCGGATCGCCATCACGATCTCCTTGCCTGTAAACTCCGTGTCTTCGTCGAAAGCATCTTGGAAATGGAAATAGATGTCGTTCATGAACTCCTTGAGCAACTCACTCAACGCAGCATACTCTTGAGAAGACTTGGTTTGCTGTAGCTTTTCCACTTCGTCTTCCTTCGCTGTCAACAGCTCCTCAAGTTCTCTGTTCTTCGATCGGAACTTCTCCACCTGTTGGCTCAATCCTCTGGTGTCGATTCCCATTTGCTGCAGCTGCGCTTGCAACTCTTGAACGCGAGTATCCTGCATCGACTGTGATCTTGCTTTTTCTTCCTGAATCTGGCTCTGCGCTTGGCGTAATTGACTCATCATCCTTTCTCGCTCTTGCTCCCACTGCTGCTTCTGTGCCAGCAAATCTTTCACTTGAGATTCGAGCGTCGTTTTCTCTCGCACCACCTTATCCACAGAATCCTTCGAGTCTTGACGGATCTGGGCTTCCAGTTGACGCTGCAGAGATTCCAATTGCTTGCGCGTCTCCTCTTGCAGCTGTGCTTTCTCCTTCACAAGTTGATCGTCCTTAGCGGCAAGCTCCGTGCGCATACGGTAGTTCTCCTCCTGGTACACGAGCATCTGTTCTTGAGTATGACTGAGTTGCTGCTGCACATTTCGCAGTTCGAGGCGGAACTTCTCTTGCTGAAGATGGTTCCCGTTCTGAAGCTTGTCGAGCAGGTTTCTGTTTTCCATCTGAAGAGCTTCGTGCTGATTTTGCAACTCCTCAATCGTTGACTCCATTTGTTCTCTTGCTTCTTGAAGTCGTCCATTGAGTTCTTGAACTTGATCGCGTTGTTGGAGTGCCTTTTCGAGGTTCTTCAGCAAAATTGCCGATGAAGATGAAGATGATGGCGACGCTGTCGAGCTTGACAACGATGACGAGCTGTACAACCCCGACGATGGCGTGTACTTACTCGTCTTCATCGATCCCTGAGCATTCAACAGTCGATCAATCTTCGAGTGAATATCTTGGAGGGTCGATTCGATCGAAGTCGACGAGCGCTGTAGACGCAGAATACCACTTTCAACCTCAACAGATGTGCCGGAACCAGAAGGGGATGCGGAAAAGGTCGGCGTGGGCACCAGCGAACGAGAGTTGAGCGACGAAGCAAAGGACGGGTTGAACGAGTTTGTTGGAACTGGAGGAGGTGGAGCCAGGTGCGGCGATGTCAGAAACGATGACGGCTGAAACGATGGTACAAGCTCCAAACTGTTTGTGGTCGGATTCCAGCGACTCGTGCTAGTGCTGCTGTACAGAGCAGAGGACGAAGCAGCCAACGCCGATGTGGGTGGCGTGTAACTTGATGAGATCGCAGAAAAGGAGCTTGCTGGCGGAGGAGCACTTGTACTCTGCCACTGACCCAACCCATTCAAGCCGTTGCTCGGACTTCTAGATTGCTCATAGGTCGACGAGCTCTTAGTAGCCGGCGCAGAAGATGAAGGGGTGCTTTGCTTCGCATCGTCATTGCTTTCTTGCAATTTTCGCTTGCTTTCTTCGAGTTGTTTACGCAATTGCGCCAGATCCGATTGCTCCTGCATCAACTTCTCCATTTCCGTCGACAACGAGGACGTGGCCGGCGATCCAGTTGGCATTTGCGAGCTGCTGAGATCAAAGCTTGACGCTCGCGACTGATCTTTCAATGGAGCGATTACCTTGGCAGCCAACGATTCGTGCTGCGACGCTCGATGCTGGCTCGGATCTTCATATCCTCTTGGCGACGTCACCGATTGCCTATCGCCTGGTAGATGAACGCCTGGCAAAAGCACTGGCACGTACTTTTGGGCCACTGCGGCTTGCAATTCAGCAAAGGAGGTTTTTCGGCTACCGTTTTTGTCATCGCTGTCACCAGTCTGGTTCAGCAAACCACGCGAGCTCAAACTAGCGATTAGTCCAGAACCGCCTTTACTTCCAGCACGCGACAAATTTGCCATTCGCTGCACCAGATCATCGTTCAAAGCAGCAACAACTTGTGCGTCATCAGCTGCTTGCACTTGTTCTTGGCGGACTGAAGGAGCAGACTCGGTCTCCGTAGCAGCACCACTAGCTCTGGATCCTTTCTTCACCTTGACGAGCTCCACTGATGCGATGAACCATTCTTTCGTTTGAGGCGCCACAACCGTCACGAGTCTCTGTGCGTTCTTTTGCATGCCCACGAGGGCTTCTGTCGCAAGCACCTTGGAGAGCGCATCATCACTGTCTTTGGCACCACTGTTGTCCACAAGACGCACTCGTTTCAGATCGCCATCTCGGTCCACGACTTTCGACCCCTGCTGCTTCGCGATATCGAGCGGGTTGGCCGTGAAAAAATCCGTGCTGTCGCTCTGTCCGCGCCACACCGTGAGCGCAATCCCCGCGACATCGCCACTCGTAAGCGCGTATCCTTTCCCTTCTTCTTTCCCCAACGCAACGTCATCCACAAGGACAACTGGGGACGATGAAGACGATGAACTCAACACAAGCTGCTGCGCCTTGACGAACGCGACGCTCGAGAGGAACGCCGTGACGCCAGCAGCGTCCTTGAAGCGCATCGAGTAGAACTTCTGCTGCGCATCGTCCACGAAGCTGACGTAGTTGTCCTGCTGCGGCGTCATCTTCGTCGCGCTGGTCACTGGAAGTTGCACGAGCGGTTGCTTCTGCGAGTTGTAGAAGAGCAGTTTGAAATCTGCAGCGGCGCCTGACTCGCCTGAGGACGCGAGCAGCGCGCAGCCCACGACGGCGTCCGTCTGCTGTGTGTACGAGCGCGTCTGCGGGTCGTACGCGTAGAAGTACACGGCGCACGAGTGCAGCAGCGCGTCCGCCATCTTGGCTCTTGATGCGTGTTTGTATCGGGATGCGACAGAAAATGTGGAATGATCGACCACAACTGGAGGGTTTCACATGCAGAATGTGATGTTGGGAAGGAAGTCAGTGCTCGGAAGGATGCATTTATAGAGTTCATTGAAGAGACAAATAGATTTCAGTCTTGCTGAAGTAACGCACCATTTTAAGGAGCAGATGGCTTATTGCAGGCATTCAGTTTACGCTAGGTTCGGTCGGTGTCGCAGCAACCGTTTGACTTCAAGACGCTCTTCTAACCGACAGCTACATTACTCCAACATGCCACCATCATCGACAGCAATTTCTAACCGCATCCGCCAACTCTCCTCACCACATCCAGAAACCGCTCAACTCTCCAAAATAACCGGTTTCGGAGTTGTCCAACCTTTTTCCTCCCTTCCCTCGCTCCCCCTCTTTTCTCCCTCTCGAAAAGCGTCGCTCTTTAACAGCTTCGAGCAGAGCAGCGATAAAAACCAGAAGACATGGTGAGCGGCCGAGGCAAGAAGCGGTTATCGCTGCAATCGGCTACGAACGACGACGACAATGACTCACACCGCTCGATCGACTCGCTGACGCAGCAGCTGCACTCGCAGCAGCTCGTCCCCGTGGTCACGGGCCGCAAGCGCAAGAAGACGTCGTGGGTCTGGAACCACTTTCTGCGCGGCGACAACGAGCGCAACGTGTGCCGCCACTGTCTGGAGCTGCATGGCGCCGCCGACGCCACGAGCTACCCGAGCACCACGGGCAACAGCACGCTCGCCATCCATCTGCACACCAAGCACGGCATCGTCAAGGACGGGTACGCCACGCCCGCGCCGGCGGTGAAGGTTGCTGATGCTGCTGCTGTTGCTAGTAGTGGTGCTAGAATGACTCCTTCTGCTATCATTACTACTACGCCCGTTGGTGCTTCGGATGCTGAGACCGCTGCTGCTGTTAACGAACGCGCTGTGGCGCCAAAGCTCCAAAAGAACGAGAGTCCGAAGAGCGCAGGGCAGTACGCTAAAGCTGTGGACGAGCACCGCAAAGCCGAGATCGAGGAGTCGCTGCTCAACTTCCTCGTGGAGGAGAACCTGGACTTTGACATCCTGGAGACGCCGAGCTTCATCACGTTGTGCGAGAAGCTCAACCCGTCGTTCCTCGTACCGAGTCGCAACGCGTTTCTCGGCGCTATCGAGAACCAGTTCGACCAGGCGCTGCAGAAGTTCTTTCTGATCGTGCAGCGCATCCCGGGCTGTGTCGCGCTCACGGCCGATCGGTGGTCGTCGCCAGGGTACGTGGGGCTCACGCTTCACTGGATCTCGAGCGAGTGGGAGCTCAAGAACTGTCTGCTCGAGTTCAAGTTCTCGCCGCCGCCGTACGATCCGTGGTCGATCACCGAGCTCATCCTCTCGGCGCTCAAGCAGTACAACCTGTGCACAAAGATGCGTGCGATCACGACGGACAACGAGTTTGAGCTGCTGGGACCCGCGGTGACCCAGGTGCGGCAGATCGTGCAAGACGAGTACATGATGCACATCAGCAATCACTGGCATCTGTGCTGCGGCGCACACATCGTCAAGCAATGCGCCATCGCGGCTGCGGCCAAGGTGAACACGCAGCTCGTGAATCTGCGCGCGATAATTAAGACTCTGCACGACTCGGTGTCGCTGCAGAACCTGTTCAAGACACTCCAGCTGGAGTCGGGCGAAACGAACCTCAAGCCCATTCCGCCTTTGGATGTCGAGAACGCGTGGGATGGACTGTTCAACATGATCGACAGCGCGTTCGAGGTCCGGGATGTGCTCGATGCGTTGTGCAACAACGACGACTTTAGCTCCCGCTTGCAAAACCACAAGCTCTCGGATCTGGACTGGCGCACGCTGAAGGCGATCAAAGAGTTTTTGCAACGCGCCGTGAGCTTTACGGCAGTCTCGGATGACGATTGGATCAGTGCGTCCCTGCTGCCGCTCATTTACGACTCGTTGCAAGCGCATTGTAAGAAAACGATCGAGGGACGTCCAGGCAATCCGATCCCCCCGCTCGTGAAGGCTGCGGCATCGGCTTTCCTTGAGCGACTGCAGAAGAATAAGCATCATATGTGGAACGATTATGCGAACCTGGCGCAGATCCTGGACCCGCGGATCTCGAATGCGTCCGCGGAAGCGCTCGCGATGAAAGAGGAGATCCGGCAGACGCTGATCGACCAGTACGGCATGAACGTCCAGGAGTACGAGTACTCGCCGACGGGCGGCGTGACGGCGACGCCAGAAAAGCAGCATATCTCGTCGCTGTTCGCGGCGGCACGTCAAGCGCGGAACGAGTCGCTCGAGCGCATCCGCGAAGACGAAGTGGACGCTTTCTACAAGTTCACGGCGAAACCTGATCTGTCGTGCGACGACGTGCTCGAATGGTGGAAGGTGGTGGGTGTGCAGCGGTTCCCGAAGCTGAGTCTGCTGGCGCGCGACACGCTCATGATCATGGGCTCGGCGCTCACGTCCAACTACTTCACGGGAAGCGACCAGTTGGTGGGCGTCGAGCGCGCCATGGTGAACGACAAGGACCTGGAGATCGCCACCAAGGTGCGCGCGTGGAACCAGTTCGCGTAGCGCATGCCAAGGACGCAGACATTACGTGGTGAATATATATGTGCGTGTGTGGATCATCTGCGCGAGCATATGGCATTACTGTTGTTATTGTGTGTGTGTAACGTCGGACTTGCCAAGAGCTGCAGCATTGATGCGAGACTGGCTCTCTGCGACAGCTGGTTGAATGGATCACCTCTCGGTTACATCCGCACGTCATGTGGCCCGTTGAACAGACGTGGTATGGGATTACGCGATCAGTTCCGCCATGCGGACTTTTTGCAGAGGACCGCTGTACGTTTGTTGCGACTGCAAATGGCCACATGCTGCTTGACAAGCGAGCGAGACAGTTTGTTTGGCTTGTTGGTTTTCTGTTTGCCACCTCTGACGTGGCAGCATTTCTCTCGCTCGCTCGTGCAATTGTTGTTGCAATAGACACACGTGCACACTTTTTGCTTTCTTTCGCAAACGCCAAACATGTCTTGCGTCAACGGCGCTGCTGACTGGATTACAGTGCAGCGTTTGCTCCACAGTGACGCCATAATGGGAAGAAGGAAGAATGGGATGAAATGGCTGCACTTTACCAATAATTAGCATAGCAAATCGTAGCATGCACTTACAGTACGCGTGTGTTCTACATTTTCTACATTTTTCATTCTTTCGCTGCCCTTTTGACCCACATGACGCAATGCACAAGATGCGCGTGCTGTCCATCTGCTCATGCTTAGTCGCATGGGGTGCTGCCGGTGACGCATGCGCGCTCGACATGCACAACTGAAGTGCAAACTTGCAGACCATGCAACAACTCAAGCAAAAAGTGAGGCGTGTAGTCAGGACCAGAACTGGACGCAGTTGCTTGCAAAAGTGCAGGTAGGAACATGAAGCGGGATGAGGTGCGGAGAGCAACGCGCTGCTAGCCACACAAGCAAGCCCAGCAAACAAGAAACGCAACTGCCCGTCTTGCCACATCTACGTTGGCTTGTCAGTTCGTAGGCTGTCGTCCTGCCAACCTTTTACGGTACAGTGTGCCCTCTGCCTCGCGTTCCGTTTCGAATGCCGCTGTCTGCAGCACAATACAGTGTCGTACTGATGCAGTGATGCTGCATTTTTCCTCATGCATGAGCAAGCAGGTTGCTTGTCAATTATCACAGCCCGCAAGGTGAGGTTGCACACCCCTTTCCAAATAGAAAAAATGGATTCTAATCGGAAAAGACAACCAGCCTGGCGTTGGATTTTAGAGGTGCATTTTCATGGTTGTCCAGGTTGATTGACGCCTTCCATACAAAAATCAGCATGTTTCGAAATGAGTTGTGGACATCGTCCGATCTTTTGAATCAAAATATGGTTCAAATGGCTCAGCTACAGTATCCATCTTGTGTGCCTGGATACTGTAGCTGAGCCATTCGTGGGGTCGTAATCGCGCTCGCATGCCCTCCTCCACCGTCTGTTTTACGGAGTTGGTCTTCCAACTTGCAGTTGAAGCAAGCAATTTATAACTGTCGAGATCTTGCGTGCACAGACCTTGCAAACGCATGCAAATTTGCATGTGGGTGAACTTGTGTGGCGTCAGAACCACACCCAACGACGACCAGACCAGACCTGCAGACTCGTGGACACGCGCGCACTTGCTTGTGTAAAACAATTAGCCTAGCTCCAGTCGCTTTGTGTAGTGGTCAGTACTGCAGTAAAGATAAGAGCAGTCTATCAACCAACAACTTGGCCAACAAACAACCAGCCGTTTGCCAATGAATTTGCAGCAGCAAACAAGCAAGCAAGCAAGCACGGCAAGCAAATGAAGATGATGGCGCTATCAAATCGCAGCAGACAGGCCAGCAAGTTGTTTGTGTCTGAGGGCAGGCGTCAACGCCATTTCTGTCTCATACAGTACAGCGCCGTACTGTGCCAGCGGCAATAGGTAATTTTCCAATCGCCCCGTTTCTGTGCATATGTACACTTTTTCGACTGGCTGGTTGCTGCCACACCAAAAGTACACACCACTCTACAGTACCGTGGACCGCAGAACACGTGGCGCATACAAACGCCAAGTCAAAATGCTCCACCATGGCGATCTTGCATCGCCCATCGTGTCCGCCCTTTCTCCCCATCCTGTTCTCCCCATTTTCCGTTTTCTTCCTGTTGTTCTTCCCGCCCACTCGTTCATTTCCCGACTCGCCAGCCGCCACACAAGAAGAGCAAGAGCAAGAGCGACACAGAACCGATTCCGCACTACCGTATGACTTGCTAGCGCCCCCAGAGCCACTCTCCACACAAACACTCCCATAGATAAAAACACCAGAAAAAAACAACAGCAGCAGCAACAACAATAGCAAACAGCATGGGCCTTCGGCGCTTCTTCCGCTGCATCGGTCAGATCTTCAAGGGCGGCAAGGGGTCGTCCTCGCGCCGCGACGTGCACACGCGCGACTACAACAGCGTCGAGTACCACCGCGTGCTCGCTGGCGACATCGCGCGCACGTCCGAGTACACGAACAGCGGCGGGCGGCGCCTGACGACCGAGCAGCGCAAGGCGAATGCGATGAAGCGGCTGCAGTCGTCGTTCGCTGGCAACGAAGCGTTTGATCGCCAGTTGGAGGAGCGAATATCGATCACGACGGCGCGAATGGAGGACCTGCGGCGCCACACGTTCGTGGGGTCACCCGAGTCTCCCGCGGTGCTGTCGTCCAGCACGGAAAACGATCTTGTGGAGTGCGTTCCCGGCACGGACATCCCTATCTGCGATACGTCGGACCCGGACGAGGTCGTCAAGGTGTACGCGCGCCTGATGGCTGCGAAGCGCGAGTTCGAGATCGCGGAGCAGGAGTTGAAGCACGTGAAGGACCAGGTGGAGGAGGCGGAGCTGCACGGCCGCCGCAGCGCCAGCAAACTGCCGCCCGCGCACCTTCGTCCCAGGCGCGTCCAGCCTCGGTCCGCATGGATTTAATATCAAAAGAGAGAGAGAGATTAGAGAGAGTAATATTGTAGGGTAGCGCATATAGAGAGGCGTACAACAGCAGAAAGGATATTTAATGAATTAGAGCGTAGCGTCAGTATTTAGTAAATATCGTATGCGTAGATCGTGTATATAGAGAGAGGATCTTTAACATCAGCAGTAAGTTATCACGCGCCATTCCATTCGAAGGAGCCGCCGCCAGCGTCATCATCCTGCATCCTGAGTTCTCGTTGTCGTCATCATAATGAGCGAATGTTCCGCCAGATCCTTCCCCATCCACAACCAAAAAATCCAGCAGTCAACCGAGTGGTCCCGTAAAACACATCCATAGACAGCGAGATACCGTAAATAGAGATATGAGTGTCACTTTTGTGGTCACTTGCGCGAGGTTGAAGTGTGCATTTTCAAGACCCCGTATATCCGGATACGTTTCCATCCGACTGTTTCGGCTTTCTCATCTTTGTAAGTGAACCGAGCATCGAGTAATAGACGCCATCCGGATAATGAACTGTTTTCCCGCCTCGACTTCTGAGGACACGTCTTTTCTGTTCGGCTCATCCAATAAACCTCGCCATTCGTCTCCTGCACATGGTTTTTATTCTCAACACACTTTACCATTTGTATGTCTGTGTCCATCGCACAATAGAACCTCAAGGTTTTATATTTGTTGCGCACACTTTTGAGTTGCAATTTGCGTTGGCGCCTTTTTTTTTCGATGCCGCGCGACCAAAATGCGCGCTCGATCCCGCATTCCGGCATTGCCTGTTGATTCGTCCCGGAAGCTCCACATTCTGCCTGCCATACGAGCGCACCGCGTCTGTCCGCACGCTTCCCAAAACGCTCAAGACCCGCTGCTCAAGACTCCAAGGACCGCTCAAGACCCCAAGATGCTCGACCACCTGCTGCCGCGCATTTACAACGACTGCGATTTTTTCGACGAGAGCAACAAGGAGAACATCGGCTACTTTGTGCGGCGCCCGACCGCGTTTCTGCGCGCTGAGTACGACGGATTCGTACGCCGCCCGACGGCCTCGCTGCGTGGCGACAGCGGAGATGGATATCTCTACACACAGCGCACGCCGCACCATCATCGATCGAGCAGTAGCAGTCGAAGAACGCCATCACCGGTTGGATTAGGAGGTATCGCGAAGAAGAACCGAAAGAGCGCGAGTTCGATCACGCCGCAAGACACGAAAAAGATTCTGAAGAAGGCGACCAAGACACAGGAAAGCGTAAAGAAGACGAAGAAACACAGCAGCAAAAAAGTCGAGACCAGCAAGAAAGTGTCCTCGCAGAGCATTGGTATCCGACGACGACCGCTGCAGGATATCACGCATTTGTATGTGAACGAGCGACCGAGTGTGACGTCATCACGAAGCGCGAGACTAGCTGCTGCGACCGTGTCGACTTCCGTGTCGATGCGCTTCTTTTAGGTGCCACCGTCTCTCGCGCAAACACGTTAGGTATAGAGATGAAGACGACGAAGAGAGAAGGAGCTCGACGAGAGGTGAGTGGCATTATTTATTGAGCCTGTATACTGAATTGATGACGAAAAGGAACATGTGCGAAAGGAAAACAGGTAGTGTGGTGGCGGGAAGGACAGGTTACTGATTCAAGGCGGGGTTTACGCGTTCGACATCACGGCGAGTTGGTCTGATCCTCGAGCTCAGATTTGACGCCAGTGAAGCGCGATGCATGCACAAGCAACAGCAAAGCATGAATTTTTGGTGTTGAGAGCTGAAGCGTGGCAGGTGGAAGGCAGAGCTGAGTGCCGATTCCAGTTCTCAGCGCTGTGAAGCATGGATCCAGTCGCATCAAGTATGAAGTAGTTCGACTTTGCTGTTCGGAAGCAAAACACCTAGGGTATGCTGCTTCGAAGGTGGAAGACGATCCGATACATGATGCATCCAGCGCTGCGTGCGACGCATGGCAATGCGATCTCAGCAACTCCAAGTATAGAGTAGTTCGGCTTCCAGTTTTCGAAACTCTGTCATGGAGCTTTCGATACCTGGAGGTTGATTTGATATTTGGAGCCTGATTTGCGACAGCTTCATGCAATGAGAGCTCACAGCCGAATCGAAGCACTATCAAGTGTAAGGTAGTTCGACTCCGTTTGAGCCTGGTTGATGGCTCTGGAGACGATTTGATACTTGAAAAGTACCTGAAGTTTGGCTTTGTGCTTTCGATGCTGCCGAATCATCAGCACGAAGACCAAGCAGTTCGCTGCCGCATGTGATCCCTGTACGACGTCACCGATTCCAGATGATCTCGTGCACAAGTGGCACTTCAGCTAGCGTCCACCCAATCGCTGCCTTTTAACATCAAGAGCGCCTTCATGCAATTTTGACCAAGAAGACGAAGAAGCCCCTGACCAGAAGACAATCAAGAACTCCGAAGAACCAGTAACCTGTAGAGCCAACCCAAGTACCATACGACACCAGTCTTTTGCTCTCTCTCGAGGAGTAGACGACGAGTTTTATTTAGCGAGACCACTTGGGAAGCTGGGAGACACAACAACCTGAATGCATCAGACGCAGCTCAACGTGCTCTCGGTTTCTTCACATGGAAGCAATCCACTCGCGCAGTACGATAGTGTAGACCAAGACGACGGCTGCATTCCTCTCGTTGTGTTCAAGAAAAGCGAGAAGGGAGCACAGCCACAAGTCCGACATATAGAGTAACTTTATTAGCAATCCAACGCTGTGTATCTTATTTTACCAACCATCACATGCAAGCTGGTCGTGCCGCATCCTCACAGAGCTAACTAGTTGTGCTGCGTGACCCACAGCGCCCAGTTCACGGCAAAGTCGCCATAGGCTTGCAGCGTGTCGAGCGGATGGCAGTCTTCCGGGTACCAGAGCGTGCGCGTCTCCACTCCGTAAGCCGAGAGCGAGTCGCGCAGTTCGAGTCCCTGTGGCGGCGGCACGCGTCGGTCCTTGCCGCCGATGCCGAAGAGCACGGGCGTCGTGACTTTGCTCAGGTCGTTGGACACGGGCGAGTGCTGCCAGAACTTGGAGAGGATCGCGAGCCGCACCTCGGGCGACAGCGCGGGCAACTCGGCGCGGCTGTGCTGGAGCTTCTGGCTCGATGTGATGGACTCGAAGCGCTGCACGCCCGTGACCGCGAGCGTCCAGTCCGGGATGTCGGTCGCGTAGAACATGCTCGCGATGTTGGACACGGGGTTGCGCGAGACCGTGGAGCGGTAGAAGCCCGGGAACTGGCCGATGAGGTGGCCGACGATGAAGCCGCCGTGGCTGCCGCCCGAGCAGTGCACCTTGGTCTTGTCCAGCGGCAGGCCGCTCGTGCTCAGAAGGTGCTGCAGCGCGTAGTGGCAGTCGTAAATGTCCTGCGTGCCCACTTTGCCCACGAGCGACTCGAGCGGCTTACGGCCGTAGCCCGTGCTTCCACGGTAGTTGACCGAGACGACGGCAAAGCCCAAAGCAGCAAAGTACTCGTAGAGCACGCGGTACATGGCCGGTGAGTTGCCGTGCGGACCACCGTGCAAGTCCATGATCACAGGATACCCGTCCGCTGACGCCTCGCCCGCAGGCAGCAACACCGTGGCCTCGTAGTCCGAGTTGCTCGTCGTCGACGAGATCAGATGCTCCTTGAGGGCTTCAGGGATCGCAGGAAGCTTCTTCAACGCCGCAGGCGTGTCCGACACCTCCGTGGGGATGGCGAACACCTTCCACTCCTTGATGTATTGGGACGTGTGGTTTTGGTCTTCGATCGCGACCGGCGCGCGCTTGTACTTGCCCGTTGCCAGATCCAAGGAGATCAGGTGCACACTCGATGGACGGATCGGCGACGACACGGACACCAGGAACGCGTCGCCATCGCGATCGAGCACCGTCTCGATGCCGACGTTCTGAGTGTGCCCTTCGACGTACGCTGGCGACACGACCTGCTTGGTTGCAACGTCCACGTACTTCCAGAGGAACCGCGTGCCGACCTGGGTGTCGAAGAAGATGAACTTGCCGTCGGAAGACCATGCCTTCTTGCTCAACGAGCCCGTGAAGAGGCCGTTGAACGCCGTCGCAGGGTTCTTCGTGTACTCCGACTCCGGTTCGTCCACGATGTCGATCAGCGTCGACACGTGCTTGGTCTCCCAGTCGAGAACCGCCAAGATGCTGCATGTGTTGTGCGTGGACACGTCGCGCGTCGCGTAGAACGCGACCTTCTTGCCGTCGGGCGAGAACCGCGGACTGCGCATCGACGCAATCAGCTTGCTGCCTTCGTCCGTCGGAATGAGCTCGATCTTGGTCGCTGTCGCCTCGTTCTTGGACAAATCTTCCGTGTTGCTGAATGGCAGGTGGTAGAGCGTGATTGGACGGTTGTAGCAGTAGATGATGCCCAGCCGCTTGGGACTCGCGGTCTCCGTGCCGGCAAAGATGAGGCCGTTGTCGCCGGGCGTGAACTGCACGTCGGCACACGTGAGGTTCGCCGGCATGCCCTTGACCTCATCGATCTTGCCCGTTGCCAGCGTCGCCACGAAGATCACGCCCGTCTTCTTGCCCACATACTGCTCGCCCCAGTCGTCCTCGTGCACGTACTTGTTGCCCGGCAGCACAGCATCGTCGCTCTTCTTCGAGTCGTCGTCCGTACCGCTGCTTTCTTTCTTGTCGTCCTTGGTCTTGCTGCTGTTAATGTTTTCCCAGAACGGAGCCGACTCGGCGCTCTTCTTCTCGGCGACGTACGCGATCCTGGTCTCGTCGTGGGACCACACGAGGCCGCCCTCGCGCTCGCCGAGGTAGATCGCGCCATGCGCGCTCTTGGGCGTGCGGAACGTGTGGACCAGCTTCGAGTCCTTGTACACTACAGAGGTCGCACGTGTTAGCAAAAATTGCAGCAAAACGAGGCATTTATGGTATCTAGTGCATACCTGAGAACACGCCCTCGGCGGGCGCCGCCGCATCGCTTCCTTTCTCCAGCTTGAGCGTCACGACGAGCTGCTTGGACGGCGACACGGACGTGGCTGCGACGTCCCAGCTCGAGGGGAAGATCCCGCGGTGCACGGCACTCTTGGCTTCATCCGCGACGTCGTTCACCTGGTACTGCACGTGATACTTGTGCGTGGTATTGTTGATGAGGTCCTTCTTGCCCCACACGAGCTGCACCTTTGCCGCATTGCCGTCATTGACCTGGAGGAAGCCGTTGTAGAGCGTCTGCGAGCTGCTGTTAAGCGCCGTGAAGAGCTCGCTCAGGCGCTTTTGCTCGGGTGTAGGAGAGGACGGCGAGGACATCGTGGCGCGGGGTCAGAGGGGGAGTACGGAGGCAGTAGGAGGCTGGAAAACGGAGGAAGCACTTGCTGCGGAGGGAGGAAAAGCGGAAGTGCGGCGCATGATGTGCTTGAGCTTGGAGCTCTTGGGATGCGATGACAGACACGTGACAATTGATGTTAGGTACACGTTCTTTCCCTAGCCTCATGTGGATATTGCCCAATGATATGACGTAATAGTGATGCGTTTGTTGAGCAGAGATGTCGGATTGGTTGAAAACTGACACACCAACTTCAAAAGCTACAGAATGCGCTTTCAAGTAGCGAAAGTACACTCTCCAAAGTTTGGTTAAGTATACCTGAATGTGTATAGGATGAGTACCTGTTTGAGATAAGATATGAAAGCGCTGGTTGCACATTGACACACATCATCGTGCTGCCACGAGGATGGGCTCAGATGCACTGACCGAAAGGCTGGAACTGCTTGGAGAACATGCGTCACCTAGTGCGCATGAGCTCTCTGTTCTGCGCCTTGACACGTGCGCATTCACAGCGCAATGGCAGTTTGTATGTAAGCAAGCACCGTGGTGCAACGCGCTACAGCAATGAGCAGCTGACGAAGCTCCTGTGTGCAACCAAAGTCCGCACTCATCTCTCAATGCTCCGATGACGAGAGCGATGACGTGCATGCGTGTTATGGGAACAAATCTCATTCTATACGAGGTTGTCGTGTGTCACGCAGTGGTTCATGCGCTCTGTTCGTTCAGGTACGCGCGAGTCTGTTTGTATTGCTGCACGCATCAGTTGTTCAAGTCTTGGTTCTTATTCCTGCACCAGGGATCGCGCCAAGTCCTCGACGCTCTTAAGGCTTGTGGCGTCTTGGCAGCGCGCGCACAAGTGAGTCTCGTTCGCGTCGACTTCGGGCGCGTACTTCCAGCAGCGCGGACATTTGTGGCCCTTGGCCGGCGTCACGACCAGCTTCAGGGACAGCTTCTCGTCGCCGAGCACCACGTGGCAGCTGTCGCCGCGGAGTCCGTTGGTCAGGAGTTGCGCATCGATCTCCGACTCTGAAGCCACAACCTGCGCGCCGGAGCACAGCAGCACGTTCTCGAGCGCCTGGCCGGGAAGCAACGGCACAAGCAGCTCCTGCACACGAGGATGCGAGCTCACGACGTACACATTGCACTCCAACTGACTGCCGACGCGGTTCTCGGCGCGCATCTTTTCCACGATGCGGTTCACCTCAAAGCGCAGTTGGCGGATCGCATTCCAGTCGTCCGCCAGACGCGCGTTCTCCCACTCGGGCGCGCTCGGAAGCCACGCATCCTGCTCCGTGAAGATGCTGCCGACCACGTCCTCGAGGTCGCACTGATGGACTTGCGCCTCGAAGTGCAGACGGATGTCTTCGGCTGTGTGGCACACGACAGGCGCGATGGCGCGCGAGAGCGACTGTAGCGTCAGCCAGAGCACGGTCTGTGCCGAGCGGCGGCTCGTGGCATCTTGGCCGTCGCAGTAGAGACGATCCTTGCACGCCTCCATGTAGAACGCCGACAAGTCCGTCGAGATGAAGTGCGAGATCGCGTGCTGCACGCGGTTGAACGCGTACGCGTCGTAGCCCTCAGTCACGCTGTTCTTGAGCTGGAAGAGCAAGTGCAGCATGTACTTGTCGACGCTCGTGAGCTGGTCGTACTTGACTGCGTGCTGGTGTGGCTGGAAATCGTTCAGGTTGGCCAGCAGGAACCGCGCCGTGTTGCGGACTTTGCGAAGCGCATCGCTCACCTTGCCGACAACCGTGGGGCCGACGCTCACGTCGCCGCTGTAGTCGGTCGTCGCGACCCAGTACCGCAGCACGTCGGCGCCGTACCCAGGCACCTTGATCTGCTTGATCTTCTTGCCCGACGGCACGTTCATGGTCGAGCCTTCGATGAAGTCCTTGGGTACCAGCGTGTTGCCTAGCGACTTGGACATCTTGCTGCCACGCTCGTCCAGCGCAAAGCCGTGCGTGATCACGTGCTTGTACGGCGCCGTCTGCTGCATCGCCAGCGACGTCAGCAGCGACGACTGGAACCAGCCGCGATGCTGGTCCGAGCCTTCCATGTACACGTCCGCGCGCGTCGGACCATTCGGGTTCTCGTCCAGCACGGCATGCCAACTACTGCCGCTGTCAAACCACACGTCCAGCGTGTCCATTCCCTTGACGTACTCGTGCGCGCACGCCGCGTACGATGGCGGCAGCAGCTCCTGCACCGAGAGGTCCCACCAGCAGTCCGAGCCTTGGCGACCGTCACCGGCGTTGTACGTGCGCACGATCTCCTGCAAGTGCGAGATCGTCTCTTCGTTGATCAAGGGTTCGTCCGTGTCCTTGTGGTAGAACACGGGGATTGGCAGCCCCCACGCACGCTGTCGCGAGATGCACCATTCGTTGCGGTTCGAGAGCGTGGCTTCGAGACGACGACGCGACGTCTTTGGGAACATCTTGACTTCCTCCGCGAGCACCTGCTTGCCGACTTCGTGGAGCTTGTCGAGTTTCGCGAACCACTGCGCCGTGGCACGGAGCACCACGGGCTTCTTGGTGCGCCAGTCGTACGGGTATCGGTGCTTGTACTTGCTCACATGCAGCAAGTGGCCCGAGTCCGTGAGCAGCTCGAGCACAGCCTTGGTGCCGTCCGAGAGAATATCCAAGCCTTCCAGCTGCGCACCTGCCTCGCTCGTGAAATAGCCCTTGGCATCGATGGGACATGGGAACGCCATGGCCTCAATGGAGCCGTTGTGGTGCGCCATCCACGCAAAGTAATCGTCCTGACCGTGGCCTGGCGCCGTGTGCACGACGCCCGTGCCAGTGTCCGTCGTGACGTGGTCGCCCATGAGCACGACCGACTTGCGCTCCGGGATCAACGGGTGCGTGAACAAACTGCCCTGGAGCACGCTGCCGAGCACGGTATCCAGCACAATCAGTTCACTCGCTTCTTCCAATCCAGACGACAGCGTCTGCGCAAAGCTGTCGACGAGGTCCTTCGCCACCAGGTAGTGCGTGCCAGTGGCTTCGTGGCGCACGATCGCGTACTCCAAGTTGCCATTCACACACAGCGCCATGTTCGCGGGAATCGTCCACGGCGTCGTGGTCCAGATCACGGCCGAGAGGTTGGCATATTTCGCCAGCAGCGCCTTGGCGTCCGAGAGCGCGGCGTCATGGAACGCAAAGCGAATGTACGCTGCGTGGGACACATGGTTGTCCTGATACTCCAACTCGGATTCCGCGAGCGCCGTCTGCGACGACGGCGACCAGTACACGGGCTTGAAGCCGCGGAAGATGAGGCCGTCCGCGACCATCTTCTTCAGCACGTTGTACTGCTTGGCTTCGTACGCCGGATCCATCGTGACGTAGTAGGAGCCGGGCTTGCCGGACCAGTCGGCGAGCACGCCCCAGCGCTCAAAGTCCTGCTTCTGGTCCTGGATGGCGCCGAGCGCGAGCTCACGCGAGAGTTTGCGCACCTGCGACGGCGTGAGGTCGTTGCGGTCGGTGTCCGACTTGAGCTTCTCGAGCGCCTTGATCTCGATGGGCAAGCCGTGGCAGTCCCACCCAGGCACGTACTGGATGCGGTGGCCGCGCATGAGCTTGTAGCGATTGATGATGTCCTTGATCACCTTGTTCATGAAGTGGCCCATGTGCAGACTGCCGTTGGCGAACGGCGGTCCGTCGTGGAGCACAAACACGTCGGCGTCCTGGCGCAGCTGCGTCTGCGCCTCGTACACGTGCGTCACGCAGCGCGCGTGCAGCTCCCGCTCGCGCACCACGGCGTTCGCGCGCATCGGGAACGCCGTGTGCGGCAGGTTGAGCGTCTTACGCATTGCGTCCGCGAGCTTCTTGGCGTCGGCCATCGTGCCTGTGAGCGCAATTCCGCGTGTGAGCGAGCAGCTCCGAGCCACACGAGGCGATGATGGATGAGTGAAACAGAGGACACACACTCACGCTCGCAAAATAACCAACGGGTATGTCCAGCGTTTGATTAAATGTACTGAATGATGTTAAAGTATTGAACGCGTTGCGTTGCTTTGGATGGAAATAACCAGCGTTGGTTATTTGGGGTTGGATTGCAGGTTGGCGCCATTTTGGGTTTTGGCGGGACGCGCAGTTGATGGCGGCCATGGAGACGACGACGGTAGGCAGAGCCGCGCGGTTTAACGGGAGACGGAGCGCGTATGCGCGTACGAAGGACAGCGACACTGACTGCGTCTGCTCCTGTTGTTTGCGTCTGTATGGGTGTAGATTGCGCGACACAGCGTGGAGTACAAGCCAACGTACCAGGTAACGTGCAAGTACATGGCATCCATCCTTTCCTGTATATGCATGCGCTCATACATTTATAAACAAAGTGTTGACGCTACCCATGGCTGTGCTCGCATTTTATCACGTGGATAATATGGTCGTTATGTGTAACCTGCGCAGCGGTTTGTGCTCAAGCAGAAGAGCTACAACCAGCAGTTCTCGCACGTGTACGTGAGTCGACTGCTGCTGCTGCGCGAGGCGATCACGCGGCGCATCAACGAAGACACCACCGATGGTAACGACACGAAAAAGCCGTCGGTGCTGCCCAAGATCATCGACCTCAAGGACGGCGATGAGTGCATCATCATCGGCACGGTGCTCAAGGTGCTGCGCGCCAAGCCGAACCTGTTCGACGCGCTCACGAGCGAAGACGGTGTGGCGCCGCTAGAGACACTCGGCCGGAGTCTCGCGTCCGAGGACGACCAGCTGATCCTGGAAGACGAGAGCGGTCGTGTCGAGCTCATCGGCGACATCAACATCGGCCAACTGGTCACGGGTGTCGTGCTCGGTGCGCGCGGACGCATGAGTGCGCGTGACAATGGCTTCGACGTCAAGCAGATCTACTGTCCAGAGTACCCGCCACAGCACGCGCTACCAGAGCGTCAGGAAAGCGAGTACGTCGCGCTCGTGTCGGGACTGTCGATGGGTCGCAATGCTGATCCTAATCCGCTGCGTAGCCATGTGCTCGTGGATTACCTTGCGGGCCGCATCGGCGACGAGCAAGAGACCAAGTTTGTGTCGCAGATCGTGCGCACGATCGTCGTTGGCAACTCCATTGAGACGTCCAACGGAGCTCAATTGTCCAGCCACTCCCACGATGTCGCAGCGGTCAAGACAACCAAAAACAACAAGAAGAGCATCGAGGAACTCGCGCTGGACGCCGAACCCATGAAGAACATGGACGAGCTGTTGTCCTCGCTCGCGTGCTCGATGTGCGTCGACATCATGCCCGGCCGAACGGATCCGAGCAACTACACACTGCCGCAGCAGAGTTTCCACCCGTGTCTGTTCCCGCGCAGCTCTCGGTTCGCGTCCTTCCGCGCCGTGACAAACCCGTACGAGGCGCAAATCGGCGGCGTCCAGTTCTTTGGCCACTCGGGGCAACCGCTTCAGAGTATGCTGCAGTGCACGACGCGCCGACCGCAAAGTGACGACGTTGAAATGAATGGGAACGATGAAGATGATGAGGATGCCGAGAGCGAGCGGGCGCTGGATTGCTTGCAGCGCTGCCTGGGATGGCGCCATGCCGCGCCTACAGCGCCAGACCTCGTCGCATGCTTCCCAATGGTAAACGAGGATCCGTTCATCCTCGAGACGTGTCCTCACGTGCTCTTTGCTGGCAACCAGAAGCACTTCAGCACGCGCATGACGACAGGTAAGTGCCATGGCGCATGCTCTTTCTCTGCATTTTACTGACCTGCACGCCACCCTTGTCGTGCTTCTCTTGTTTTAACTCTGTAGGAGCCAAGGGCCAGCAAGTGCGTGTGATCAACGTGCCATCGTTTGCGGAAACATCGACGATCGTGCTCGTGGACTTGAAAGATCTCTCGTGCTTCCCGATCTCCATTTCGTTATAAGAGAAAGCTGCATCGCGTGCACGCGTTTGTTCCTAAACACGAAAAGTCACACAGCAAACGAGTTCATCACCTTCCATTCATATCCCCAGGTGTTGAGGGATCGAGCGGATTGAATAGTCTGTTGGTTTTCACTTGCATGTCCCCGCAACTACCTTCGTTGTTGACTAACCACGGACTAACGAGCTTAGGTTTATTCTAGAGCGGCTCAACAGCAGCAGAGCAAATGGGAAGAGAGATACGGCAACTCCAAAGCACAAGCGAAACCACGGCAAAAACATCTAATCATATTGCTCATCGTACGCTACAAGACGCAACACTTCCTAGGTACGAGTTTCTTTCATTTTGTCACTGTGATAGCGACTCTGCGAGACACGCCAACGCGCTCTCAACTTTTGACGCTGCTGCACTCTTCGACTTAGACGCTGGCGGCCAACACCTTGACGGCGTTCACGCGACCGTAACCGTACTGGTTGTTTGGGAACTTGCCATCCGCAGTGCTGCCACAGGTGTAACCCGTCGACGCGAGCGTGGTCGTGTCCACACCAGCCGTGATCGCCGCCTTCACCTGCGCGTACGTCAACGTTGGCTTGGACTTCAAGAGCAGCGCAATCACACCAGTCACGTGAGGAGTGGCCATACTGGTTCCCGAGATGGTGTTGTACGCCGTGGTGCTGGTGTACCACGCAGAGCGAACGCTGGAGCCTGGAGCAGACACGTCAGGCTTCAAGAGACCGCTGGTGGCTGGACCCTTGGAACTGTAGCTGGCAAGCGCGTCCGTGCTGGTCGTGGCACCAACGGCGATGACGTTGCTGTAGTCACCTGGCGAGTTGGCAGTCGTACAGGCTGGACCGCTGTTGCCGTTGGCGAACACTGGCACGATGCCAGCAGCCACCCAGGCGTTGACGGCAGACGCGTAGAAGGTGTCGCCCTGACCGCCACCCCACGAGTTCGACACAACGTCTGGTGCCTTGGTGCAGTCCTTCGAGGCACCGGTGTACGTCGTTGGACACGTGATGAACTGCGCGCACGCGAGCAAGTCCGACTCGGAGCACCCGTCGGTACGGCAGCCCTTACAGGTGATCCAGGTGGCGCCTGGAGCAACACCGATGCCGCCCGAGCCAGCGATGGTTCCCATGGTGTGGGTGCCGTGGCCTTGCTGGTCGTATGGGTTGGCGGTCTTCTTCTCTGGGTCGTACCAGCCGTAGCTCGTGCGGAAGTTCGACTTGAGCGCCGTGTGCGTGTAGAGCACACCGGTATCGATGGAGGACACGACGATGCCGGTACCCGTGTTGCCGCTGTCCCAGACGGTTTGAGCGTTGACCTTGGTCACACCCCACTCGTTGGCGAGAACGCCAATCTCGGTGGTGTTGACGGCGACCGTCTCGACCTTTGGCAGTGGCAGCACTTGCTCTTCACGGATCTCGTGGATCGAGCTCAAGACGGCGAGCTTCTCCACGAGTTCGAATGTCGCGTCCTGGATGTACACCTGGTTACTGATCCAGTAGCTCTCGGTCTTGGTGTAGAGAGGCGTCGCCGACGAGGCTTCCTGAGCGAAGATGGCGTTGAGCTCGGCTTGCGTGGTCTTGGCGTGCTGCTCGAGCGACTCGACGAGACTGGCGATCTTTTGGCCGCGCGTGGCGAACTCGGCTTCCTTGATGTTGTTCAAGGTGCTCTCGGTGCCTTCCTTCAAGGTCACGATGAGGTTGACGGTGCCTTGTTGACGCAGGGTGCGGTGCACGCCGGCGTGGACGTGAGGCGCAGCGGAGGCGGTGGAGGCGAGTCCAGCGACGGCGAGGATGGCGAGCAGAGGGGCGAACTTGATGGCGACCATGGTTGGAGTCTTGAGGGAAGTGGTGGTTGCTTCAAAGACGGACAATTGAAGAATGAGGTTGCAGATGACCCGCAATCGGTTCACGCTATTGATCCCCCCGCAACACTTTCCTGAGAGCTCCCCCTTGGTTGTTCATGGACTCTCTCGGTGAGGCTGCTATTCGTGACAGATATGCTGTGGTGAAGACCATGTTGGCATCATTTTAGATCCTTCCTCGGTTCTCACCTGTTGTGTTTCGTCGCGTTCGGTGTCCTACCTCTCGTCGGCCAATCTGAGAACGCAAAGCCAGCTGGACGAGACCTTGGTGTCTGTTCTTGCTCACTACACAAAGTTCAAACTTGTGTTTCGTGCGCGTCGACGAACCAAGTCGACCCCTTTTTGGATAGGAGCGGAATGCATACCGAGCATATCCACAACCCATCCTCCATCTCATGGACGCTCACGACTTCCTGCTCGCAATGCCCGACTGGGAGGTGTGCACTCTATGTTTGCGGGAAGCTGCTGGGTTGGATGCGATGATCATTTCCTGATGCAGGCGGACGAGTTGCTAAATCTGTGATTATCAAAAAGAGCAGCTAGCGTCTACGGAAAGGTACGAAGCGGGAAGAAACTCAACTCGAGGCATAGTGCGAGGCTTGACTACGAGCACCCTCTAAGCTCAGTCGAGTCCGATTTTGCAGTGATACCGCAGCATCCGATATTGGAGCAAAGACCAGGCAAACTGCTAAACTCTAATGACCATGTACAACAACTGTCAGGGGCTTCTTGTGTGTCTGGGGGTACAACAGAGATTAACCCAGATTGCCATAATAATCAAAGTTGGCACATAAACGGCAGTACTGCCCGCTTATGCACCAACTTGGTTATCTTGGACGCATCTCTCAGTGCCGTGCTTTTTGCGGGCGGAGGAGTTTCCTCGAGTTGCTGTGCACGCAGCAGGACGGAAGAGGAGGTACTTTACCGAGTTTCTGGCGAGGATTGTGGACGAATCATGACCAGCTCGAGGCAAACGATATGTTCGGAGCGGGCGTGATTGGTATCACAATGTTTGGTGGTGACACACGCCGACGACGAACAAGAATGCAAAAGATCGCGCGTATTATTGTTGAAGCAGCGAAATCTGAGTACGGGGGACAGCCGCACGCAGCCTTTCCCCTCTCAGCGCGTGCATCAGGGCTGTCAAAAGCTTCTCTCAAAGTGCATGTGTTTAACCCACTGTCAACTGATTTCCCCGAAGTCACAGACGAGGTTGCCGATGGATCTATTCGGCACGACAGAGTTGCCACGCGGACATAAGAGAAGTAATTGTTGAAGTGCAATAAATGGGAAGATAAACACAGTAGAATGGAGTACGCAGATCAAACTACGGATTTAGATAAATGCGCACTTTAACAAGACAACACACGCCTCGATGCGAACAGTTGCAATCACGATAATCATGGTGAACAGAATTCGAAAAAGGCAAAAACCGCATTTCGCAAACCAGATATCTGAACGAGCAACGTGCGTGTGCACATGAGCGCGGTTCCAGCGTTTAGAAATTCTGCTCCACTCACTCACTCGCCCTGAACGTAAAGAAGCGGCAAACACGGCGATCGCGCTGTTAGTTGAATTTGCTTCAAATCTTCAGGATAAACCCACGAAGCAGCTTGAATACTTTCCCGCAGAGCAATCGCTACTCCGAAAAAAGTCGAAGGAGCGACAGGAAAACGTGGTCTCCTCCCACTGTTGACTGAGAATCCCACGTAGACAGTAAACAGCAGTTGGAGGTGATTCAGCATTATGCAAATTCTCATGTGTTGATGCATTTCATATCTTATACCAGAAAGGAGGTTTCAGTTTTGCTCAAGATGTGCTTCCAACCCAACTTTTGCTTTGTCAAACATTTCTGAGCTATAAAACCGATAAAACCATTGCGGTCTCTGGTATTCGAGGTATGACAGACGGTGGAATGCACGCAGATTGTTACGGACACCATGCTGCCCTGCTCTGTAATCTAGTCTCCCTCGTCTCAAGACCGTCAGACGGTCAAAGTGACCTACGTGCCTATCTGAGGTCAGCCTGCAGGAAACAACCGCGCACCCTCCACCCGATCGTCAGATCTGAGAACGCAGAAACAGCGGACTGGATGAGGCACGACAGGATAGACCGAATGTTGAAGCATGACCATTCATTCACTTAGCGCGTCAACTAATCGTCTCATTCACGCCGATGAGTCCAAGCTAGGTTAGAATTTTGTTCCCGACATATCATCGGCGTATTTCAAAAGACGGGCCGACGTACCAGCTTTCTGAGAATCCAGACGCCCACACTCAAAAACTCCATGTTGACGGTTCCACGCGTTCGCTCTTCTTCCCTCCCAAGACGCATCGGCGTTTGTTTTCAGACTGGTTTCACGGGTTTACTCCGTGCTGCATGCACCTAATCTCCAAACTCTAATCAGAAGTGCGACCTTGAGACTTGGTGTGCCACATGTTTGGATCCCGCTTCTAAACTCAGCCATCCGTGCTATTAAGCTTATGCAAAAAAGGTTAGTGGAACCCCTCGTGTAGCCATGGATACGAACTCACCTCGGATTGCTGGTGCTGGGAGATTACGAAACTCGGCTTAATACTGCAGCCAAAAGATCGCTTCGCACAAACAGTGCAATCGGGAATAATTGGGTGAGAATGCCCTTCAAACAATGCACATCGACTAAAACGGTTGTGCAAACACATCGTTTTCTGATAAAGAAAGCATTGACAAAGGGCACTCCGTAGAGCAAGCATAGGCACAAACCCACGTCAGGGATTTGGACACTCTTACACGTAAAGCAACCTTATGCACAAAGTACGGTAAATAGGATGAAATGAAAGAATACCGAGGAGCACGCCAGATTTCCCCCAGAGTTCATCTCTCGTGTGGCCAGTCTTCTCACCTCCCTTGAAAACCCTCGTGCACTTGTATCAGCTTTGCTCAAACCAGCACCAATAGCTCTCCACACATCCGCTTTTGAAAAAATGCAGTCTTCGACGAGTTTGCACCTACCAATCAGTCCAAGCCTTCACGCAATATTTGGAAGCGCTAGATCCGTAAAATGTCGGCCATCGTATTGAGTATTGCCATTCTTGTCCGTGTTCGTTCGTCCAACAATTGCATCTGACCCAACGCAATGAAAGAAATGCCATCTTGAACATATGCTTGATAATCGCGAAAGCACAATGTCTCACACGACACCAGCGGTGAAGCGATTTCGACAATCGTTGCTACCAAACGAACCAAGAACACGAACACTCCAGAATCAATTCGCAACTCAAGAAAACGTATCACAAACGACTCAAGCTTACATCAATTTATATCACGCATCGGACACGATCACCCGCCTTCCAAATAGAAAAGGCAAAGACCATGAACGTGCTGGCACTTTTCTTGCCACAAAATTACAAAACTTGGCGCTGGCGTGACTACCACAGTGGTTGTAGTGCGACACCCAGCACCGCCAACACCTCTTAGACGCTGGCGGCCAACACCTTGACGGCGTTCACGCGACCGTAACCGTACTGGTTGTTTGGGAACTTGCCATCCGCAGTGCTGCCACAGGTGTAACCCGTCGACGCGAGCGTGGTCGTGTCCACACCAGCCGTGATCGCCGCCTTCACCTGCGCGTACGTCAACGTTGGCTTGGACTTCAAGAGCAGCGCAATCACACCAGTCACGTGAGGAGTGGCCATACTGGTTCCCGAGATGGTGTTGTACGCCGTGGTGCTGGTGTACCACGCAGAGCGAACGCTGGAGCCTGGAGCAGACACGTCAGGCTTCAAGAGACCGCTGGTGGCTGGACCCTTGGAACTGTAGCTGGCAAGCGCGTCCGTGCTGGTCGTGGCACCAACGGCGATGACGTTGCTGTAGTCACCTGGCGAGTTGGCAGTCGTACAGGCTGGACCGCTGTTGCCGTTGGCGAACACTGGCACGATGCCAGCAGCCACCCAGGCGTTGACGGCAGACGCGTAGAAGGTGTCGCCCTGACCGCCACCCCACGAGTTCGACACAACGTCTGGTGCCTTGGTGCAGTCCTTCGAGGCACCGGTGTACGTCGTTGGACACGTGATGAACTGCGCGCACGCGAGCAAGTCCGACTCGGAGCACCCGTCGGTACGGCAGCCCTTACAGGTGATCCAGGTGGCGCCTGGAGCAACACCGATGCCGCCCGAGCCAGCGATGGTTCCCATGGTGTGGGTGCCGTGGCCTTGCTGGTCGTATGGGTTGGCGGTCTTCTTCTCTGGGTCGTACCAGCCGTAGCTCGTGCGGAAGTTCGACTTGAGCGCCGTGTGCGTGTAGAGCACACCGGTATCGATGGAGGACACGACGATGCCGGTACCCGTGTTGCCGCTGTCCCAGACGGTTTGAGCGTTGACCTTGGTCACACCCCACTCGTTGGCGAGAACGCCAATCTCGGTGGTGTTGACGGCGACCGTCTCGACCTTTGGCAGTGGCAGCACTTGCTCTTCACGGATCTCGTGGATCGAGCTCAAGACGGCGAGCTTCTCCACGAGTTCGAATGTCGCGTCCTGGATGTACACCTGGTTACTGATCCAGTAGCTCTCGGTCTTGGTGTAGAGAGGCGTCGCCGACGAGGCTTCCTGAGCGAAGATGGCGTTGAGCTCGGCTTGCGTGGTCTTGGCGTGCTGCTCGAGCGACTCGACGAGACTGGCGATCTTTTGGCCGCGCGTGGCGAACTCGGCTTCCTTGATGTTGTTCAAGGTGCTCTCGGTGCCTTCCTTCAAGGTCACGATGAGGTTGACGGTGCCTTGTTGACGCAGGGTGCGGTGCACGCCGGCGTGGACGTGAGGCGCAGCGGAGGCGGTGGAGGCGAGTCCAGCGACGGCGAGGATGGCGAACAGAGGGGCGAACTTGATGGCGACCATGATTGGAGTCTTGAGGGAAGTGGTGGTTGCTTCAAAGACGGACAATTGAAGAATGAGGTTGCAGAAGACTGGCAAAGCGAGATCGTGGATAGGGATGTAGAAAAACTAGATGCCTTGTGTGGTCACCTATCCTTTGCTATGTGGGTGTGTTGAAAAGGTTCTGGTCATCTTCACAGCTCCTGAAAACCGTAGAGCAGGTGCCCGACTCTGTAGCAGAATTAGCAGCCCAAGTGGACGCCTGCGATCTGATTAGCTGTGATCTGAGAACGAAAGAGGTGGACACCACGCGTGCCTTGAGCAGCTTCATGCCTGAAACGGACCTCCTTCATGGACTGTTGGCTTTCCTTCTGTTGTGGACGCGCACGAGATGCATGATGGCATCAACCAAAATGCTTCTGTTGGAGCACTCCCACGGGTTGTATTAATTTAATATTGTTTTAATTATGAACGCATCCAAGTCCCAGCAAATGAGTGTATCCAGATGTATCTTTCGCACGTCACCAGTGGGATCTTGAACTCATGATGCGAGAAAACAACTGTGTGGGTCATTCCGAGTTTGTCAAATTTAGTTAGTCGCGTGGGATTTTCAAAGTGACTTGGGGGGTTTGTACAGAAAACTGCCTCCAAGTGGGTAAAACCCACCAATCGAACATGGCAGTGGGACATGGTGAAAGGGGCCAAAATGTGCCAAACAGATCCTGTCGCTTGGCGACCTCACGACCGAACAGATGGGTCCATTGTGTCCTGGTTTGATACTGTTTGTGCAAGCGAGCAGAGACCGGACTGCAGGTGCATGCATCGGGATGCTGTTAATAAGTTGTTTGTTTCTTGGAGATCTCACCAGGGCGGTTGTCCATGAGAAACTCACTGCAGGGTTGTCAACGAGCGTTCACGTCTCAACAAAAAGTTGACTCGAGTTTCAAGTTGTGGACGGCTCCGGTGGAATATATGTGGTCTCATTCGATCCAGGTTTTTTAGAAGCATTCGAGAAAGCTGATGGCATACTCGTATGTGTGAGCGTGAACTGAACTGTATCCTGCAAAGTCCCACTGATTCGTTCAAAGCCCTTGAGATTTCGTGGAGCGTTATCAGATAGAGAGGACGTTTGTCCACTCCCGAGTAAACAACACACTGAGACCCATCCTGGTCGACTTGAGGGCAAAAGATCACTTCTCCACGGCTCATATCCGATGCTTTGCACCCCACCTACCATCCAGGTCAAGCAGGATCTCAATTCCTTGCACTGTCGTTCTCAGATGCAAACTTGGTAATCAGATCACGCACTTCAAATAATCCAGAACAAAGATGTTGAGGATTCGTCCACTAGGATCCGTTCGTGTACCGTGCACAGAACTGCAAATCGCTTGATGATTGTGTGGTCAAGTCCAGCCACGCACAAACTCTGATAAAGCTTGCATGCAGACACAATGCAGCCAACACAGGATGACACAAACCATCCTTATGTAGCCCCAGTTGCTCACGGGCGGTCTTGACCACAGCACTTCAACCAGCAATGCCATTCTTCAATTGTCCGTCTTTGAAGCAACCACCACTTCCCTCAAGACTCCAACCATGGTCGCCATCAAGTTCGCCCCTCTGCTCGCCATCCTCGCCGTCGCTGGACTCGCCTCCACCGCCTCCGCTGCGCCTCACGTCCACGCCGGCGTGCACCGCACCCTGCGTCAACAAGGCACCGTCAACCTCATCGTGACCTTGAAGGAAGGCACCGAGAGCACCTTGAACAACATCAAGGAAGCCGAGTTCGCCACGCGCGGCCAAAAGATCGCCAGTCTCGTCGAGTCGCTCGAGCAGCACGCCAAGACCACGCAAGCCGAGCTCAACGCCATCTTCGCTCAGGAAGCCTCGTCGGCGACGCCTCTCTACACCAAGACCGAGAGCTACTGGATCAGTAACCAGGTGTACATCCAGGACGCGACATTCGAACTCGTGGAGAAGCTCGCCGTCTTGAGCTCGATCCACGAGATCCGTGAAGAGCAAGTGCTGCCACTGCCAAAGGTCGAGACGGTCGCCGTCAACACCACCGAGATTGGCGTTCTCGCCAACGAGTGGGGTGTGACCAAGGTCAACGCTCAAACCGTCTGGGACAGCGGCAACACGGGTACCGGCATCGTCGTGTCCTCCATCGATACCGGTGTGCTCTACACGCACACGGCGCTCAAGTCGAACTTCCGCACGAGCTACGGCTGGTACGACCCAGAGAAGAAGACCGCCAACCCATACGACCAGCAAGGCCACGGCACCCACACCATGGGAACCATCGCTGGCTCGGGCGGCATCGGTGTTGCTCCAGGCGCCACCTGGATCACCTGTAAGGGCTGCCGTACCGACGGGTGCTCCGAGTCGGACTTGCTCGCGTGCGCGCAGTTCATCACGTGTCCAACGACGTACACCGGTGCCTCGAAGGACTGCACCAAGGCACCAGACGTTGTGTCGAACTCGTGGGGTGGCGGTCAGGGCGACACCTTCTACGCGTCTGCCGTCAACGCCTGGGTGGCTGCTGGCATCGTGCCAGTGTTCGCCAACGGCAACAGCGGTCCAGCCTGTACGACTGCCAACTCGCCAGGTGACTACAGCAACGTCATCGCCGTTGGTGCCACGACCAGCACGGACGCGCTTGCCAGCTACAGTTCCAAGGGTCCAGCCACCAGCGGTCTCTTGAAGCCTGACGTGTCTGCTCCAGGCTCCAGCGTTCGCTCTGCGTGGTACACCAGCACCACGGCGTACAACACCATCTCGGGAACCAGTATGGCCACTCCTCACGTGACTGGTGTGATTGCGCTGCTCTTGAAGTCCAAGCCAACGTTGACGTACGCGCAGGTGAAGGCGGCGATCACGGCTGGTGTGGACACGACCACGCTCGCGTCGACGGGTTACACCTGTGGCAGCACTGCGGATGGCAAGTTCCCAAACAACCAGTACGGTTACGGTCGCGTGAACGCCGTCAAGGTGTTGGCCGCCAGCGTCTAAGAGGTGTTGGCGGTGCTGGGTGTCGCACTACAACCACTGTGGTAGTCACGCCAGCGCCAAGTTTTGTAATTTTGTGGCAAGAAAAGTGCCAGCACGTTCATGGTCTTTGCCTTTTCTATTTGGAAGGCGGGTGATCGTGTCCGATGCGTGATATAAATTGATGTAAGCTTGAGCCATGGTGCCCTCTGTGTTGAGTTCTTCCGTTTGCTGCTGTTGCTGAAAATGAACAATGGGGATACGAAACTACTTTAGATTGGGTAACTGAGATTAGTCTGAAGCATGCAGGGCAGCACAACTCTTATCGAATCACTCGTCATCATAGGTCGCTTAGCGATTATCTGGCAAATCGTAGGTAGCATTGTGCTCAGGTGGTGCCGGGAGAGCGCCTCATTCAATCTGACATTTAGTTTTTCGCGCGTTCATAAATTGTTGTTCACGTTGCTTGGTGTATGCTAGTCCGGCTGCGCTGATTGACAGAATCGAGATATAAAGCTTTTTCGTTTCAAGATTTTTCAGTTTCTTAGCAGCATGATTCTGAATGGGCTTCAATGCCGTCTGATGTGATGCGAGTGTGGCATACAGAGCACGTAATCATCGGTACTTCCCCTTGCTCCATTGTTAAAGGTAGCCCCTTGTTTGAAGAGTTCTTCACGTCAGAACTCTTGCCTTCAACTTTGGTTGCCTCATTACCAAGAAAAGCAAAGAGACTTTGGTATTCCGTGGTGAGGACTACACCAAGTTGCTTTTTCCAGTCGATCGCTTGCTGCTGCAGCTGAGGATCCCGGAAACTCTCGACCGTTTTGTCTTCAATGCCTTCGCTGGATGCTGGAGATACACACAGTCTCAAACGTTTGACGACTTCGCCGCGAAGCCGCTCAAATGTCTGACTGCTGGCAAAGAATACTCGCATGCGAGCAACCTTCAAGGGCGTTGCTGCCTTGGATCGACTCGCAAGTATCTCAATGATGCAAGATCCACTTCGTGCAGTTTTGGCGCTGAAAAGCGAAGACTCGGATGGGGGCAACTTGAACACCTTCTCCAGCAGCAGGTCCTTGGTGGAGGCGATCCCTGCTTCGTGACTCAGTTTAGACTGAGCGCTACTGCATCGCGACGATTCGCCCATGCAGTGATCCCACAAGTTGAACGCATTCTGAGCCTTGGTGCTGACCTTGTATTGCTCGACTGGCGCTGAAAGCGAGCTTGTAGCACGAACCTCGCCACCGGATCCACTTGAACGCAAACTTGCTGCATTTGTCATCGTTCTCTGAAGATTTACGGATGGATCTGTCACGGTGGTGTGTTCCCTCAATTCACGGATTTTCCGGTGCAGCTGCATCTTCGTCGACGACTCAACTTCTTCTGGCGTGAGGCGAGCAGCTTCCACCAGAAACTCCTTTGCCGATGCATAGTCTGCTTGTCTGATGTGCAAATCTGCAACGCAGTGGAGTGCCAACGAGAGTAAATATGGGAATCCATTCTCACACGCGATCTTGATGCTGTACATAACCTGCGCAAGCGCCAATTCCAGTTTGTCAGCACCTTCGCGGCGCATGTTGATGAATGCGCTCAGGTCTGGCTCGTCGAGCACCTGCGAGAGTTCCTTGGCTGTGCTCAAAAGAAACCCGCAGTTAGGATCTCCAGCGATCGAGGTCTCTCGTGCAATCTGCAGCGCCAGACACACTTTGTCGTACACAACATACCGAAGTGCATCTCGTAGGAAAGCAAAACGCGCGATTCGTTCGTCGTCATCTGAGTCAGACGGTAAGAACAATTCGCGGATACTTCTCGACCTCGACTTGGTTGGAGAGCTGTTTGTTGGGTCGCTGGAAACTCGGATAGCTGGAAATACCTTGAACAAGTCGACAGGGGTGCTGGATACCTCAGCGATTTCGCCGAGATCGACGTACACCACATCGATACTTCCTTCGTTTGGGTTGTCAGGACTCACAGAGCGCTGAATGGAAAGCGCCAGCGCTTCCAGAAGCGTCCCACGAGCAAGGTTGTGTTCGAACTCGAGCCAGAGTTGCGTGTCATCGATGAACTTGAGGACCAGATCTTTTGTTCTTGCTGCGACGGCTGTTTCCTGTGTACTCGCTGCAGCTTCAGCCGTCGAGGTAGCTGTTCGGTTGGTGATGAGCACCTGGACTATGGATCCGTATGGGATCGCTGCAAAGTAGCAATAGTCTTCGTACTGAACTAAATGAGGACAATGGAAGCCCGACACGAGAAGCTGATCCTGTGAATCTTGACGACGCGAGCAGCTCAGGTTCTTGAGCTTTCGCGCAAACACGTGCACGTGGTCAGCCGCCATCGCCACCAGAAGGTCTTCTCGCTGCAGCCTCAGGCCAGGATCAGTGCTCGAACTACCTTGGTCGGTTACAGCTGGGATGCCATCTTGCGCGCTTGGAACTCGTGCGAGAGCGGCAAAACGGCAGCTTTGGTAGTCCATTGCCTGATATTTTCGATGACAAGCTCTTACAGTTGGGTGAAGCGGAGAATGAAGCGCATTGACAGAGGACCAGGAGACTTTTTTCGTCTCGCTCCAAATTTACGCAATGAATAACAACAAAAACAGAACGAGTCGGCATTAATAGATGCCGGCGATACTGTGAGCAGAGCGAGTGTAGCGACGACATCCACCATTCTGGCCACATCAAGGATCAGTTGGCGCTCAACAACGATGCGACGAAGAGCAGTCATTCAAAAGCAATTCAAACTATTTCGTTATATGCAGCATCCTGATTCGCTAAAACTCTATGGTTCTGCAGCCTTTTCCGCCTTCTGCTTGCGCTCGCTGAAGCGGTCGCCAAGGACATCCTTGTGCTCGCGCAGCAAGATCGTAAACTTGTAGAATTCCTCCATGACGTCGACGACGCGGTCGCGCAGGTCGCTTGCTTTCATGCGGCCGTTGCTTCCGAACTCTTGCCAAGCTTTTGGGATGCTGACCTGGGTGGGGCTGCATACCATGCGCATCCATCGCGCCAACACTCGGAGCGTGTTGACCGCATTGAAACTCTGCGAGCCCCCATTCACCTGTACATGCACACAAAATGTCCACAAGACAACGCATTAAGCACCAGTGCAATACCACACAAAATACATCAAGGACATGCGTACCTGGAGCACGGCGACGGTCTTTCCCTGCGTGGCCTCAGGGGTCAACGGGATCCAGTCGATCTGGTTCTTGAACACGCCCGTGATCTGGCCGTGCAACTCGGGGGGAGACCCACACGTGGCCCTCGCTCCATTCCGAGAGTGCGCGCAGCTCCGCCACTTTCGCATCCGTCTTCTCCACCGCCGGGTCGCGCACAGGCAGACCATGCGGGTTGAAGACGCGCACGTCGGCGCCGAGAAGGTCGAGAAGGCGCGCGCACTCGTACGCCAAGGTCCGCGAGAAACTCGCTTCACGCAGCGAGCCGTAGAGCACCAGGATGCGCGGCTTGTGCGTCTTGGTCGCGCTTGGGAGGGAGAAGCTGACCGCAGTGGCGAGGTCGAGCTCTCGGACCCAGTCCTCCGAGCCGTCGGGCAGCAAGTGTGGTCGCCACTGCGTGTCTTGTGTGGTCATCGTGGCGAGTCAGGAGCAAATTGAGAAGTGAGGCGCGCAAAAGCGAGCGCGCGTACAGGCTGCTGTGGGCACGCGGATGAGTGTACCGCCATCGGCTGAGTCCACTCATGTGGACCAGAGATGCGCCTCGCATTCGCAGTGTCAAAGCGGCTTTGAAGAGTGGCATCCTGACGTAGCCATTGGCGCCGTTTTTGATTGGGTCAGTTTAACACTTTTAATAGAGCGCTCATGAAGACTCGGCTGAGAGTGACGAGCTTCGAAATCGGTCTCATTAGAAGCCTTTCCTTGTTGTTGACGAATGTGGTGGTGCATCACAGGGTTACACCGTAACCTTATGACATACATTCTGGTTTCACAGAAGCAAAGCGCTTTGATTGCTTTGTCAATAGAAGTCCGACAATTTGATGTGTCTTACTGAAGGTGCCAGTTGCAACTTCCAATTGCTAGTGTAAAATGCTCAGGCAAATAGTAGTTCGGCTTGTATTGTACTTTAGATCATGCAGACCATTCTCACACTGCTCGACGTCAGCTCGCTTGGATTCTACCCACCATAATACTCGTGCGTCACCTGTGCGCACGGCCACGGCTTCGTCGCTCAAGTTGTGCTAGTTCTCTCCATGGAGGCTTCCTCGACATTTCGGTCTTCAGAAAACGCAAAACCACAAATCCTTCGGACACTTGATCCACGACGTGTGAGTCCGTCCGTCACGTGAGGTTCTTACGCAACTGAATGGGAGGGGGACTCAAGATCTTGTTATCCAGTGGTGTCAAAGAGACAGCATGCTGGCTCGTTCAAAACCCCACAGAGGTCAGTCGTCGACAAATAAATGTGGTGGATGACTAACGGAACGCTCAGACGCGTGCGGTTGGCTCAGCAGATTTGTATTTTCTCACTCGTGATGTGCTTGCATCCGTGCACTATGCGTGCTGAAGATAATCCACTTGAACACTGCAAACTCTCATCGTTGCGATTTATCCTTAGAGCTGATCGGGTGTGATCGGATGCGGGAGCGGTATGATCGATTTCTTGTCCACATCTCTCGGAAGCGCCTTCCTCATATCTATTAAAGGAGAAACACAATATTTCGAGCACAAATGATTCAAAGCCATTCCAACAGATCCGCTCAGCAAATGGAGGCACCCCCAAATAGAACGCAACGTACCGAATGCATCCTCGCCATCTGTCTCGTTCGAGTAGTACCCGAGCACGCGCCTGTATACCGAGTACCCGAGCTTCTCATACATGCCGATGGCAGGCGAATTCGACACGCGCACAAACAAATCCACAAAGTAGCCATCGTAGCTGCTCATTAAACACATGTACAAAAGTGCAGGGTTAGTCCAGAAATTCGCAACAAGAAGCAACAGCCCCAAGAATATAACAGGCACGTACAGATCCTCGGAGACGGTCTTGAGACTGTCCATGAGTTTCTTGGCGAGTCCGAGGCGTCGGAACTCCGGTGCGACCGTCACGGCCGTCACGTGGCCGTGCCAGTTGTCGCCATATCCCTCCGCTTTGCCCATGACTGCCATAAACCAAATGCCAACACACACATTGAGCGTTTGTTAGATATATGGGGATTACAATATGATACGAAAACTGCGCATTGTGGGATAGATGATACGCAAATATGACGCACTGTAGCCCATGATGGTGTTGTTCGGGTCCTCCTGCACGAGAAAGTAGTCGGGCCACTTGGAGAGGTACTGCAGGTAGAACGACATGTTGTACTGCAAAACGCACACACATGGCGGTGGATTAGACGCATACAAATACACATATATAAAGAGCCAAGAGGCGCGCATGCACACGCATATAGAGGCGCTTACGGTCTCCGTGAGCACGTCTAGGTTGACGTTGTTGAAGCGGAAGAGGTCGTCGCAGCAGAACTTGCGCATCGACGTCATGGCGGATGGCTTTTGTGCTGTTGTGCGAATTGCTTGCGAGTATGTGGAGCAGATCCACCTGACCAATCGTCCTCCTACAATATCCTTCTCAAGACAATTCATCCTGTATGCAATTGCTATTCAGTATTAAAGATCTTCAATATGCCTCTTTATGACCAACAACATGCAGACATCATAGCAGCATCGAACAAGTAGAGGTATAAACCGGTACGATACCGGTTCCCCCATCCCTCTCTATTGTCAAACTGAGAGATATCAAGAAGGCTCATGGAGACATCGCAGCCCAAGAAGCTCCACGATGACGACTGTGGCGTGGAAGTGCGCGCGTCGCGCATCCCGAACGCAGGCAGCGGGCTGTTCGCCACGCGCAGGCACGCGCAGGGCAGCGTGATCTGCGCGTACACGGGCCAAGTGCTCGCGAACGCGGCGGCATGGAAGCTCGCGGACAAGTCGTACCTCATGAAGCTCAGTCCGAACAAGTACGTGGATGCGCTCCATGCGCCTAATGTGCTCGCGCGGTACATTAATGACTGCAGGGGAAAGTGCGGCGGGTACAACGTCGAGTTTGAGAAGCTCCCGGGGGAGGACAAAGCGCTCGTGGTCGCAATGCGCGACATTGACGCTGGCGAAGAGCTCTTCGTCAACTACGGCCGCTTCTACTGGATCGCGTACAACCTGAGCCACCCAGAGAGCCCTGTGCGGTAATGATACGATGATGCGGTCATAATTATCTAATGCACGGCGATTTTTGAGGTGGATACGCACACATGCAATCATTACGTTTAATGCGATTTAATATTCGCGCAAGGACGCGCGAATGGCGGCCGCGACGTCGTCATCGTCGTCGCCGTCCGTGTGGAGGCTCTTCTGGGTCGTGTCGCTCTGCGTGCCATTGGAAAGTGACAGATTCGTGCTCTATAACAGCATTAGGACGAAGAGAAATTGAGAGCCACAGTGAGTACTAGCTTCACAATCCTCATGATCGATTTTGCAGACGACGACGACGTACCATGCGCGCGAGTTCGTCGTCCGAGTCATCGGCGCTGGTGGACGCCGCGGGCTTGGCGTTGGCTTCGGATTTCCGCTTCGCGTCCATTTCCGCAGCTGCGATCTCGAGAAACACGCGCTCGCGACTGAAATCGTAGTCAAACACCTCCTGCAAAATGGCATTTACACATGCACAGCAGCATATTAGCCTTGCATTCCACACACGAAGCGAGAGTATAACAGTGTGATGTCCAGTATTAGGCGCACCCTTTGCAGCAGGTTCTCATTGAGCGTCGCGGGAACGGGCGTCGACAGGAACGTCGTGTTCAACACCACATGCGTGTACTGCGCACAACACAATATCAGCCATGTTACACAAAAGCATTCATGCTCTCCGCTGTATAAGCGCCATTGCGGTACCTTCAAGATCGCCTTCTGGCTGTTGGCATTCGCAGGTGACGTCGCCATTATGTGTTCTTCCTTGATGCGCAGACGGAGGGAAAAGGAGGTATCTACGCGTTCATTCACAGCATAATGCACACATGTAAGCACATGAGCAGGATGAGCGCAAGCCGCGGACGTCCTTCAATGCACCGTCAGTGGCGCATACGCATGTACAATGGACGCAAACGCACCCGGACGCGCGCGCGGAGCTCTTCCGTCTTCTGACTTTCTCTTCTCGTTGTCGTTGTGAGGTGGTGTAAGCATGGGTTACTCTCACATCCATTACCCGTGATAATTAGTTGTCCGTTTAATTTGATATGATTGATCACAGAGACAGCAATACTCGGATACTGACTGCCTGCAACACTGCGTTCCCTTTCGAAGTCGCTTCATTATGGACCAGCATGATAGCCTGCCTCATTTTGCTGATTGACGACCGCAAGACAAAGCCACATCGGAAGAATGAACTCAGTGACTCTCTCTATTCATACATTTTCTAATGCTGCTACCAGCGCTTTTCGACTGAACGTTTGCGGGTTAGTATCACGACTCAACTAGTCTCCTTCATCCCCATACCACGCGTAACTTTGCCGTCAAACAGCCTCGACTACTGCTCGTCCAGGAAGCTCGCGGTGTTGTAGCGGCGCTTGATTCCCTCAAGCTCGAGCTTCTTCACGGGCTTGTTGCTCTTCCACGGCCAGCCGGTGCCCACGCGGCCCTTGACGTCGTCGGGGTTATCGTTCGCTCCCTGCTCCATCCACGTATCCTTGTTATTGGTTCGGTGCACCATGCTGTCGTGGTCTGGTACCCGCAAGGTCATCTTCGGCGGCACACCAGCACTAGCAGAAGAAACAACCGGAGAAGTCGATACTCGTTGCCGCGCGACCGCCGTGTCCACGAGATCGCTCACCATCTTGAGCTGGTCCTTGGACTGGCGCAGTAGCCGCCCCACGTGGTTCTCATCGTCCAGGTCGCGATACGCCTCAAAGCCGTCGCGGATCTGCTTGCGCACGTCGGCGCGCACGTCGGGCTCCAGCGGGATCGTCGTGCGCAGGAACTGACGGTACTGCGCGAGAACGTTCGAGCGGTTCAGGAAGTACTGCAGCGACTTGTACACGCGCTTGGGTGCCGCCGCGTTCTTCGGCGCAGGCGGCATCGCGTTGCTTGCTCGTTCTCGATTCTGCCGAGATGTGGGCTTCGTACCTATTCAGAAGCGTTGACCCAGAATAATACTGATGCTCCTATTTTGTGTTACATGCTAACAATGTGGTCCACGTGAACTAAATAATACTGAAAGTTATAGAGAGAGATGAGCTGAATAATCGAAGCATAAGTTTGGGGCTCTATTTTATGGTAATTTGGGTTCCGATATGCTATTGGGAGAATTTTCTTCGTTGAGGGGAACATGCAGATACAAGCATCGGCAGAGCCTTTGGCAGCTTCTTGAACTGCTTCATTTGCACAAGAGCGAGAGCAGGAGAGTGAGAAGGAGACCACTACCAGCGAGTTCACACGCTGCATCTGCATTTGCTGGTGCTTGTGCTGGTGTTCGTGGCGTTGGAAGAAGTACAGGAGCCGACGTTCGAGAGATGGCGAAGAGTTGCGTGGCGGTACTGCAGCCATCGGCGTTTATGGACAGTGGAGTTGACGATGGGGAGCTTGGGAGGCGCGTTAATTGCGCAGATATTATTCGCCCTACAGACGCGATTCCGATTCTCAGTAGCAGCGCTGCGCATGGAGAAGCAGCACTCAGTGTCAGTGGCAACGGCGATCTGCTCATCGCTTTTGCAGCTCCAGAAGAGAAGATTGTAACAACAGAAGTGGTGCAACTTGACAGCAATGTGCTGTCGCAGAGAGATGAGCTGACGTCTGACGTGGATGCTGGTCCACGCAGCAACAGCGCCAGCGGTAGGCATGACAACGTCTCTTCCTCAGATTCAGCAACTGGTGCTGTTGGGACGAAGAAACATGCTCTGGTGCAATCGTTTGTCGCGCGTATGAAGCACGGTCTGCATTTCAGACGCAACATCAATGCGAAGATCGCGAGTACGCAGCTTGAACTGAAAGCGATGCAGCTGCTCATGAACGGATACCAAGCAGACTTGCGGTGTGTGATCGACCAATTGACTAAAGATGCACTGGGATTGGAGCAGCGGACAAACGACACCCAGCAGGCGCTGCAGGTGAATCTCTCTCGATTGATACTCAATGGATATCCACATGCATTGGCGGACTCGTATCGCTGCCTCCAGTTGTTGCACTTGCAAGAATTGAAGCTTCTGAAGACACAAACAGAACTGCGGCAGACCATTTTGCAGACTCGCGTCGCAGAATGTGACTGGATGTGCAAATCTGCGAGCGAAAACTACCAGCAGCGACTCAAATTGTTGACAGCGCAGTTGCAAAGTGGAGGGTGCGATGCCAGCAGCAAGTTAATCGCGATCTGCGAGGAAGAGCAGCTCCAGTTGTCGCCTGACGACCCGTTCTTCGCCAGTGTTGATCATTTGTACCAATCCCATGCTTATAGTAAGCAGCTCGACCTGCAGTTGCGCTCAATTGCGGTACTACTGGCCACGATGGGAGCGAAAGTGGAGAATCTTGCAAGAGAAGCTGGTGAATGCAGTGAGCGTGTGTCGTCCCTATTAACGGTCCCGACTACATCTTTAGTGAAGCGAACTTCGTTCAAGGATACTGGGACTGGCGACTTAAGTGCTACAGCTACAACAGCGAAGCGGAGCGAGCTGCACAAGATTGTCGAATGTGTAGCCATGCTGATGAAGGGAAACTGTGGTGGCGGAGTCCTGGATCAAGTTATGGAGGGCGACGATGCCATGTATCATGACAACTTGAACGCGTTCGATCGGTTCGTCTCGGACACGCGGACACGAGCAGGATGCCTCCTTCACGCATTCACAAAGAAGCTCACGGACGACAGCATGGCGGATGCACGAATATCACGATGTCATGCACCGCGATCTCAGACTCAATTGGACCATGAAGAGCCAATCAACGCCTCGCGCGATGAGCGAAACTTGTATATATCAGACTTCCGTTCGCTGGAGTCGCTGGCGAAGAAACCGCCATTTCGTGCTTGCAACGAAATGGCTGTGGTGGATGAAAGCTGCAACAGTGAAGATCTACCCGTCATAGTAGCCGCGATCGACACTCTCGCACTGCCACCTCCGATCGCGATCGTCGCCTTTGCTCGGTTTATTCAGAAGCTGGTCGCCTCAGAATACGACTTAAATGCCTCTGGTGATGAAGCAGTTTCATCTGATACAACCAGCATGGGTGACAGCGAAAATGCCGACAGCACTTGCGATAAAGCACTGACACTTGAAACGTGTGTGCATTATCTCGTATTCCGTCGGCTCTCGAAGATATGCTTTGCGTACGAACAGAGCCACTACTCCGGACTTGATGCCGATAGCGTATCGCCATTGTGTCAGCACTTGCATTGGAAGCACGCAAAGCAAGCGATTCAGCAGATCCCGTTGGAAGCGCTGGCGTTTCCACACAACGTTTATCAGCGGATCGCGAGGTATACGAACCTTCACCAGTCATTTCTACCGCGAACACTGCAAGCGTTTAAGCGTGCTGAATGCGAAGTGACCCCACGCGGCGTCATTCGCTCAGTGTTGACTGGGTTTCGCATGCTGCATCGAGAATTGGCGCATGTGCTGGATGGTGGTGGGGTCGACTCGAATCTTAACGCCGATGTGCTCATTCCGTCACTTGTGCTGATGATGAGCCGCTTGAATTCCGACGACGAGCTGGATTTGCTGCCGAGACGGCTGAATCTCGTCAAGACCTTCCAGACGTATCTACTGAGTGAAGGATGCGAAGAAGCATACTATCTCACGTGCCTTCAGGCAGCTATAGCGTTCATCCAAACGCACTCGTTGGATCCAGAGTCTACCCACGAAGACTTGGCATCGACCTTGAAGCGATGTCACGATTGTCAGCAGGTCGTGCACGAGATCGTCATCGAGCGATGTCCTTCGGAGCCAAATATGCCTGCAAAAGGATCTCAAACTGCGAACACACGGAAAACATCGAATGCAGCGTTACCACCACCTGCCAGCACCTGTAGCGACACACCTGCAACTTTGTACGTCTCCGACGAAGACGCGATTCGAGATTTGACTCTGTGGATCGCTAATGAATCCTCAGCCGAGTGCATTCCACCGAATGTCGTTGCCCACGAAGTCTGGATACACGACGGAAGTTCGTAAGAGCGTAGATGCCATTCCGCTGTCGTTCGCTTTCGTAAGACGCGCACTTTTCTATCATTTACTCGCTTCTCCGATAAGGGTGGCAATGACAGCCACGCCGTACTTTCATTCAGTTTGTGAGTCCAACAGATCTTCTCCATCAGCTCGTGCTCAGCTTTGCTTAAAAGCTCTCGGAGTGAATCAGTCCAAAATAATCATCCTTAATCGTCCCAATCGTGTTCTACAACAGCACCAAACTCTCACACACACACACACAACAACAACGGCGTTAAATACAACCCCACATCCCACAATACAAAACAAAGCCCACAAGCACGTACGATCTCCGTGACGTCGACGCTGACGCCCACGATCATGAGGCGCACGCCACAGACCTTGCAGATCTCGACCTCGCGGTCGTCCGAGATCCACGCATTGTTCTCGTGGTCGTAGCCGTCGTTGAGGTCCGTGGGCATCGCGTGACGAGACACGAACACCTGGAGCGGATCCACGTCGGCGAAGAAACCCAACTGGTCGACGGCGGTCGCGACGGCGTCCAGCACCTGGTTCTTGAACGAGCGGAACAGGATCGCGCGGTAGTGGATGTTGAAATAGACGAAACCCGAGTTGTCCTAGATCACCCCCTTGCCGATGTCCTCGTCGCACAACTCGGTGACCGTGATGACGTAGCCGTACTTTCCCACGGACGTGCCCTCCACCTCCTCGATGAGCCGCAGGTAGAAGATATCGTGCAGCTTCGCGGCGAAGTGCATCGGGTGCAGCAACAGGTCGCGCGAGAGCTGCTTGAGGAAAGATGTAAATTTTCCGGAGGAGGAGGAGCGCGTTCCAACTGATTTGAAAGCTGAATTGCAAGGGCTCTCAAAGACAGTCGATCTAAAGAACTCCACTCAAAACTGACAGCTTTACAGCCGCTTCGTTTGAAGGCTGATGATGATGCCACAAACTTCCACACTCTCGGTTGGTTTCTTGTTAAATTGCTATTTCGCTGCGGTCCCACTCGAGCATGACGTTTCTACATACATTCACTGAATGACATGGAAACCCAACGATGAGTGAAGAAAAGAGAAATCCACAAATGCAAAAGTGTTCCCACCCACACTTGAAACGCAAACTGCAGCGTGCTTGAGCAATAAAACACGAAATTGACACTTTTTTATCTGATTCTTGAAGACACTTGACAAAGGAAATGTCGTCTTCGTCTACAAATGACTTCTCACGGAATTCGAGTTTCGTAGCAAACGACTTTCAATTCATCTTGCCTTGCCATTCAGCTGCTCGCTTCGTATTAAATAAAACCTGTAGGCAGCTCACATCATCTGTGGTGCGACGTTTGCATAGGGACGCCTTCAGAAATACAAAAAACAACGCGCAAAATCCAGTTGATATATAATGAATCAGTAGATTTCTGTCTTGCCACCTTAGTTCTGCATTCATTCGCAGCCCAAACATACTACCCATCTATCCTGTGATCACTCGGACACCCAGCGTCGACACTCGATGCACGGCCATGTCGCCAGGCTGCGCGATGAACATCATGTTGATCGGCACGTCCATGCTCGACGAGATCCACTGCACGACGGCCGGTTCAAACACGCCTTTCACCGAGATGAAGTCGATCTTGAGCTTGGGGTAAATGGTGTCGAAGAGCGCGACAATGTTCTGGAACTCCGTCAGTGCTGCCGTGTGCGCGCTGACGCGTCCGCCGCTTTCGCCACCATCGTTCACCTCACCGTTAAACACGTGCACGATACGCAGGTTGTGGGTCAGTTCGTTCTTGCGCACGTACAGGATCGCTTTGTTGATAATCGTCATGTCGGCATGCTTGCAAAAGTAGATGATCGGCGCGACCTTGATATTCATGATTGCCTTTGTGATCGTGCGTCCACCACGTGCCCCAGTCCGATGATGCGTTAAGCCCGCTGTAAGCGGGAGCGGAGAGGGTGAGACGCCGCCAGCCGTGTTGTCTGCACTTCTAGACGTCAAGCGTGACGGGAAGAATCGCTTCATCACGACGAGAGCGACGCGCAGAATCTCCACGCGAGTCATCATGACCATCATCACGAAGCCCACGACGATCAGGTAGATGGCAAAGTACATCAAGATCTTTGGATCGCCGAGCAGGATCGCGAGAATGCCGACGAAGACGAACAGGAACCCCATGATGCACGTCCACCACGGCGCAAACACGTCGCGCGGGATCTCAGATCGTTTGGTCTTCAGTACCATGCACCCAAAGGCAAACAGCGCCATGAGACCCAGGAACGCGTACGAGTACACGCCCGACAGGATCGACGTGTCGGCGTTCAGCAGCAGCACAAGGCTCGACGCCAGCACAAAGTACGAGAGGATGATGCTGTGGTTCGTCCCGCGACACTTGTTCTGCTTCATGAGGAACGCTGGCAGCACGCGATCGAACGCGAGACGCCGCACAAGACCAGTGATGCCCACGTACGATGTCAGCACGGCGCCAGAGAGCACGATGGCGGCATCGATTGCGACCCAGAGCTCGAGCCAGCGGCCGCCAGCGACGCGGCCCATTTCTGCGAGCACCGTGTCTTTCTTCGTAATGATCTCGCTCAGAGGGAGCACGCCAAGCGCCATGAACGACAGCACCGTGTTGAAAAACGTCACGAACGCCCACATGTTGCGCAGCGTTTTGCGGAACACACCCGGCTGCTGCTGCTCGACAAACTGCGCCGACGATTCAAAGCCCGTGATCCCGAGCAACGCGGCGCCAAAGCCAAAGAAGATCGCGGCAAACACGTTCGAGTCGATGGTGCGGCCGGCGAAGTCTACCTCCGGGAGACTCGTGTGCATGTTGTCCGAGAAAATCGACGGGTGTTGGATCGTGTACACGAGGCACACGACGCTGAGCATCGACAGCGTGAGGACGTGGAAAAAGAAAATGGCGGTCGCGACGACCGCGGACTCCGAGATGCCAATCAGGTTGAGCACAGCAAACGCGAACAGCAATCCAATCGTCCAGGGTACGACCGGCAAGTCGATCTGCGTCTTGAGGTAGTTGATCGCCGATGTGCCAGAGACAACGCCCGTGGCCAAGTACGAGATGATGCCGAGAGCAGCGCCAAACGCGGCGAATCGCTTCGACGTCGTGTTGAGCAGCACGTTGTACGAGCCGCCGTTCAGCGGGATCGCTGTCACGACTTCTTCGTAGATGAACCGGAAAAAGTACAACACGATCGACACGAGGATCAGAGGGATCGGCATGAGCTTCCCGGACTTCACGGCGACGAGCCCAGACGAGTAGAGCACGCTTGAGAGGATATCATTGCCACAGATCGCGGTCGACGGCCACTGGCTCAGCTGGTGCTTGGGCTGCGCGAGTCTTTCGCGAATCGCTTGCAGTTCATCGTCAGGCACCGTGACGTCCTGGGACGAGCCCATGTCTGGGTACGTCCAAATGGGACCTCGCGGCTCGACGGGCTCCGTTATCTGGACTTGGATCGTGCGCTGGCGGAGCTTGGGCGAGAACGACGCGAGCGCCGGCGTACCGATGCCCGCGTAGTATTTGGGCGTGGGGCTGTCGTCCGTGCTCGTCATAGCGGTGGCTCAGGAGGCTAGAGCGCGGCGGAGAAAGATCGGGAATGATGAGAATCTGAAACAAGTGCTGGACGGAGCTCAAGATTTTTGTCGACCCTTGTGAGACGTGTGAGAATGAGTGAATGTGTTTGAGTTAACTAAAAACAGTAGACTGTCCGGATACTGGAAACAGCTGGCATTGTGGATGCACAGACTAATCGGCGATTATGGACGGTTTATGCAGCTGCTAAATGCTAAAATATCCGATTAGGCAGTTATGCAGAGTGATCAGTCCTAAGTTAGGACTAATCATTATTTTCACATTTTCAAGACTTCAAAATTGGTTTTGAAATCTTGCAAAGGCATTGCCACCAAGAGATCTGTTTTGCTATTGGGACACGTGTGGAAATGGATGGACGTGGTGGATGGACTTTAAATGGAGAGAAGATTCATGTATTTGGTGAAGCGCTTCGCCAATTCCGTCAGCGTCGGCAATAGAAGCGGGCTGCGCGACAGCCTTATGAGCCTAGACTAAGCTAAACGAACCAGGGCTTCTTATGTAGCATATTCGCACACGTCCAATCATAGTGTCATTGGCATCTGTGATGTAGTTCGTTCACTTTCGCTGGTCTTGAGCGAACGCGCGTAGGAATTTGAAGTCAATCCGGTTCATTGAGGGAGAAGTTGAAAAAAGAGAAAAAATGCTTGAGGCGAGGAATGAGTCCATCAACATTTTCAGTTCACACACCAAGCCTCGCACGTGATACCTCTTCTGCAAGTCACCTGCTTCGGTGAGGAAAAACTGCAAAACGCACGTGGAGAATTCGAGATTCCGTAGTGAGCAGAGCCACCACCGATGCATGGAAAGCGGCAGCTTCCTGTGGACTTTTTTCTTGATTATTGCCTCCGATTCGTCTTTTTTCTCACGAAAACAGACAACATACGCAGACACATGGTCTCCATGAGGAGATTACCACTGGGTAGGTGCTTGGGAATGTGTTGGAGCTCATTTCAGCTGTTTCGTGGCCCCCAACAGCATTTTGCTGATCTCCAATAATTCTGTGGCTACACATGAGACGAGCTTTTCTGGATTTTTCTCACGTTGCTGAGTCGGGCCAATTGAAGGGAGATGAGTCTCACGTGACACAAACAACTGCCAGTGCATCTTTTCGCGTTTACTGCAACTGTAGAGTGTACACGTTGAAGCACTACACCATATATTTTGCACTATTACAGTTGTGTACATGTTATTGCTGTGTACCTAGAGCATCTCGGACTGTCTAGGCTGTGATGATACGGATGCCCGAGGTGGACACCTTGTGGGCCGCAAAGTTGCTCGGCTGCTTGATGAACATCATGTTCTTGGGCACCTTCATGGACTCGGCGATCCACTCGACGACAGCGGGCGTGAACTCGCCCTCGACCGACACAAAGTCGATGCGCAGCTTCGGGTACATGTGGTCGAAGAGCGCGATCGTCTGCTCGAACGCCGCGAGCACTGACGCGTCAGCTTCTTCGTCGCCGTACACGTGGATGATGCGCAGGTTGTGGGTCTGCTCGTTGTTGCGCACGTACACGATGGCCTTGTTGAGGATCGTCAGGTCCGGGCTCTTGGCGAAGAAGATGATCGGCGTCTGGTTGATCTCGACGATGGCTCTGGTGATCGTTTGGCCACCACGCGCGCCGGTGTGGTTGTGCGGCATCGTGAGCTCAGTCCCAGCGAGCTTGGTGCTTTTGGACGGCGCCACTTTCTTCATGATGCCGAGGATGCACTTCAAGATGGTCACACGTTCGAGCATCACGAAAATCACGAGAGCGACCACGATAAAGTACATGGCAAAGTACATCAGCACCTTCGGGTCACCAAGCAAGTTGGCGAGGATCGCGATCACGATCATAAGGAACCCACACACGACGGACCCCCAAGACGCGTGCACGTCGCGTGGCATCTCGGCGCGCTTCCCCTTGAGCAGCATGCACCCGCACGCGAAGAGCCCCATGAGACCCAGGAACGCGTACGTGTACACGCCATTGAGCACGGTAGCATCGGCGTTCAACACGATCACGAGGCTCGAAGACAGCAAAAAGTACAAGAAGATGATGTAGTGCGTCGTGCCGCGCAGCTTGTTGGTCTTCGCAAGGAACGCCGGGAGCACGCGATCGTTCGAGAGACGACGAACGAGACCGCAGATGCCCACGTACGACGTCAGCACAGCACCAGCGAGCACAACGAACGCGTCAACACACACCCACACCTCGAGCCATTTGCCAGCCGTCACGAAAGCGGTTTTCGCGAGCAGCGCCTCAGAGCTCGCGTAGATCTCTTCCATCGGCAGTACAGCCAAAATACCGATGGCGAGCGTGAAGTTGAAGAACGACGCAAAGCCCCACATGTTGCGCAGCGTCTTGCGGAACACTCCTGGTACTTGTTCCTCGACAAACTGCGCCGACGTTTCAAAGCCCGTGATGCCGAGCATCGAGGCGCCAAAGCCAAAGAAGATCGCCGTAAACACATTGCCGTGCAGCATGGAGCCAGCAAAGTCGACTTCCGGGAACTCCGAGTGCATGTTGTCGCGGAACACGTGCGTGTGCTGAAAACCATACACAATGCAAGAGAACAAGAGCACCGAGAGCACGAGCACGTGGTGGAAGAACATCACCATCGCGACGCGCGAGCTCTCGGTGATGCCCATGAACGCCAGCACGGCGAACGCGAAGAGCAGGACGACCACGGACCCGACCGTCGGGATGTCGACTTGCTGGCGAAGGTAGTTGACGCCTGACGTACTTGACACGACGCCTGTGGCCACGTATGACAGGATACCGAGGCAGGCTGCGACCGACGCCGTACGCTTGGACGTCGTGTTGAGCAGCCCGTTGTAGGACCCGCCGTTCAGTGGGATCGCCGTCACGACCTCTTCGTAGATGAACCGGAAGAAATAGAGCACAGCAGCCACGAGGAGCAGCGGGATCGGCATCAGCTTGCCCGCCTTGAGAGACACCGACGAAGCCGAGTACAACACACTGGACAGGATATCGTTGCCACAGATCGCGGTCGACGGCCACTCGCCGAGCAGGTGCTTGGGTTTGCTCAGTCGCTCTTCCATGGCGCGAAGCTCGTTTTCCGGCACATGGACATGGTGGGCGCTGCCGCCACCGGGGTACTTCCACACGGGACCCTTGACCGCATTCTCGACGACGTCGATCTCGAGTCTGCGGTGACGAACCATAGGAGGCTGGAGGCGACCGGACGACGACGAACCTTGACGTGGAGTCGACACTGCCTGGTAGCTTGCTGGATCACTGAACGCCATTGTTGATCGAATCGAATTGCAGCAACGACTGGTAAAGGTAGAATCCGGATGGAGAGACTGCGCTTGAGGCTAGCGGGACAGACGATTGCTGGACGCGCTGCAAAATGGAAAGTGAACCAAGTGCGCTCCAAAGTAGCTTCTCGCATCATCAGCACACACCCAAGAGAGAAAGTCGATCCTTTTGCTCCTTGGTCGCTTTTGATTGGCTCTCGTGATGTGAAATTCGCACATGATTGGCTCAAATGGATTGAGCTCACTTCGGAGATGAACTTGTGTTCACCTGGCAGTTTGTGAGATTCGCCGTACACACGGTGGTTTCGTCTCTCCTGCTCTCGTGAATGCGCTTGACTGGGTATTTGTATGCCAGACGCTGCCACCACGTCATTCCGCCTGAAGACTCGTCTCGGAGCTGACCTACAAGCTCTTTACCGACACAGTAGGTACACTCGGTGTAGGTAAGCGGGTGGTTTTTCCATCCTGGACAGCGCCTTTGGTGGATCGCAGAATGCCGAAATGTCATTCCGCCCGCCACAATCGAAAGAGAAAGCAGATGGCCATGGTTCCACCAACCGGAAATGGGTGGTTTTCCCATCCTGGACTGCGAATGCCTCATTCAATGCAGAATCCCTGATGGACAATGGGATCACGTGCGCGACGCGTCATCCCTCCTCACAGGTCCACTTTCTGTTTCTTGAAGCGACCCGGGTGGTTTTCCCCTCCTGAGCAGAAGCTCCTCGTCAAGCGAAATGTGCTCATGGAAGTTCGACGAGGAGGTCCAACGTGTCATCCCTCCCTCCGTTCGTTGTCGACATCGTCCAAAGGCGGGACGCCACAAGAGAGAAGTTCTGACCACTACCGCTATTCAAATCGGAAGCGAGGCAGGGTGAGCTGACAACATGGTGTTTCCATCCCTGGATCCCCCAGTATTTGCTTTAACTCGCACGATGTCATTCCGCCCGTTCGCCGTCGAGCTCTTTCTTTGTCTGCACGTTGGTTGCACCATGTACACTGCAGATGTGTGTTTTCGTGCGAGGCAGTGGGTGAAAAAGGAAAGGCTCCGTCACATGCGAGGGAGGGTCTGGGGGATCTTCAAACACGTCGAACTTGCGGTTTTCATATTTTGGAAGAAGTGAGCTTGAAAGGAGGAAAAGCACAGGAGTGCGTTTAATCGTTTCTGCTTTTTCTGCTTTTTCTGCTTTTTCTGCTTCATGCAACCGAGAGCATCCAACGAAGAATATTGCTGATGCAGCTGCGAATGCATTTGGTGACTTTTTGGTGGCAGTCTTTACGCCATACAACATGATGACCGCAGAAGAAAGTTGGAGAGGAAGATACATATTAGGCATCCAGAAGGTCTTTGGCAGTATGCATACTGAATGCAATGCAGACAAGAATCGGAGGAGGCATGCTGCTCTTTTTGCATGCAACTTTTCTGTGTAAATATGGTTCAAGTGCGTTGGGTTCAGGATTTTAGAATAAAACCTAATGTTTTTGCTCAATGCGGTTTTACTGGTAGTTTTGAAATGATTAGTCCGCTGTTCGCTGTTCGCCATCTCGATCTCTTTGACAATGGATGAATGGCAGCACTCTAATGTCGGCTTTGATTGTTTCAATAATGAGCACATTATAGATTGACGTTCAACAGCACTCGGTCGGCATGAGAACAAATCCAGGCATCGAAAAGTACCTCCGAGGCAACACTTGATGTCGTTTGACCAGCCAGCGTGGCTGCAATCTTCTGTGAGAGCAACCACTCACATCTACACAGTACTGCAAATGCGCATGAGCGTGCTAACCTGGAGTTCGTATGAAAACGTTTCTGCAGTGTTGCCTTGAAACTGCATGAACATATTTGCTCATTGTTGGATGCAGTTGGTTCTATTTGAAATGACGTTGAGCGATGGCTTGCAATATTGCACCGACCACAACCTGGATTTTCCGTGCCAGAGAAAAGCCGAAATGGTGCTTGATGAGTGTGAGAGAAAAAGAGCATGCGGTTAGTCGAAACAGATGCGCCGCTGTTTCTGAAGCACTTTCTCTCGAATGCACAGCGCAAAAGCACTCCCAAGGCAACTCGTGTCGAGTCTTGAGAAGCGCATATTGTCAAAAGAATGTGCTCGGAAAGTTGAGAGCATTTGGCTTGGGTTTGCCGTTGGGATGGGATCTGATCGGGCTCAGGCGTGTCAACAAGAGAAGCAGGAAGTATCACAAGGATCTAATCATTTTTTCCTAGATCGTCAATGCGAGATTTGCTACGTATCTGCCTGCCCCTTGTCAGTTGCAGGCGCAGGGCAAGTTGTGCAACAGCAAAGGCATGATTGGCTGCTGTGGCACAAGGTTCATGCATCCAAACGATAAACAAGCTGGGTGAACTGCACTTCGAGAATGTGGCCGCGCAGGATCGCTTCGAAATGCTATCGAAAGCGGACACCTGATCATCCACTTTTGGAAGAAGCGTGCTGTCGGACAGGAGAAGAGAGAGAGAGAGAGAGAGAGAAGTGGGCGGGTGCACCTGTCTTCTCTTTTTCTTCTGCTGTCTCCTGTACACGTCCAATGCTATCGTTACTGTCGCTGCGAGTGCACTGGGTGGCTCTTCTTAACAGCAGAATTCACGTGAGAAGTGACGGCTGCACGATGGACGCATCAAACGCAGCGGTCGAGAGAGAAAGACTTGGGCGAGGTGTGGAATGCGTACGGCGAAATGAGAACCCAGTCTGTGGATTCTGTTCCATTTTGGCACACACAGCTCAAGTTTTTAGAATAAAACCAACCGAGTTACTTTGCTAAATATTGTCTATTTGTGGCTGTTCGCCGTTTAACACACCTGCGTTTGTTTGCTTGTCGATACGTGCCTCACAGGAGGCAGCACTTGATGCCTCGATGCTGATCGTTGTGGCTGCAACCTTCTGTAAGAATGTCCAGGCACAAGTGTGACTGAGGATGGTTGCGAGTGTTTGGTATAAAAACATTTCTGCAGGGTTGCTTTTTTTAACCCCATTTGAAAGGGGTTAATCCCTCCAATGCGAAGAATCTGGGTTTTATCTGAAAAACCACTTTGAACAACTTTTGGTGTTTATGAGCAATGCTGCACGAAACACACTCGAGATTTTCGGTGCTAGAGAAAGGCTGGATTGGTGTTTGGTCGGCAGCTGAGTGCAAAATGCGATTGCAGATGAGACATCGCATTTTGTCTTTTATTGTTGCAACGTGACCTGTTTTGCGATATGTAAATGGATACGCTCCACGAAAGGACACGACCTCCAAATCCTTCCATAATCGCAGAGCTCAATTAGAACTTTCGCATTTGCGATTCAGCGCCGCTTATCTCAAGCCCAGAGACGCAGGGTCATGCCGCGCATCACGGTGGAGCTGCTGCGCAAGCGCTCGGAGCACAACGAGGGCATCATCTCGACGCTCGAGGAGATCTCGCTGTACCAGGAGGAGCTCGAGCGCATCGAGGTCATCGGCACGCTCTGTCGCAAGCTGCGCATTCTGTACCTGCAGAACAACATCATCGAGAAGATCGAGGACCTCACGCACATGAAGAAGCTCCGGTACCTCAACCTCGCGCTCAACAACGTGAGCAAGATCGAAGGACTCGCGGCGTGCAAGTTTCTCAATAAACTCGATCGGACCGTCAACTTTATCGACTTTGACACCCTGGAAGAGAACATCGTAAGTGGGTTTGTGCTGCATTTTGCTACCGTGGTTGCTAGCATGAACGATATGCTAAATTGCTTGTTCTCGCATCTGTTTCATGCGTATTTGGCAGGACCATTTGAAGCCTTTGCAGCATTTGCGCGAGTTATATGTTCGGGAACCCCTGCCAGTCGAATTGACCTGACGGGTTCCCAGAGTACGTGATTGTGTCATTGCCGCAATTACAGTCACTCGATGGTAAGGATATCCACGAGAGCGATCGTATCAAAGCGCTGCAGGTGTTTAAGGAGCGGCAGCGATACGTGCGCGAACAGGCTGCTCGCGTTAGAGCGAAGAAACCAGAAAAAGCGAAGGCAAAAGAACAAGAAAATCAATCCGACATTGAAGCCGACGTGATCGAGGTGACCACGAACGGAGCTACAGACATTTCCAGCCCAGATGACTTTATCGAGAAGCCAAAGAAGAAGTCGGTGTTCAAATCAAATGAAAAGGTGCCGCCCAAAGTCACGGGAACCCTGCGACTCACGCTTCCGAAGGCGCATGTTTCAGAGACGCAGAAGCTTCGCGCGTAGCTGAAACGTGAAGAACTCGAGCGAGAAGCCAAGAAAACGGACAAGGCGCGACGTCAGAAGATGAAAGGCGATACTGGTGATGCGACTGATAACGCGCAGAGAACGCGCACGTTCGCGAATCAGCGCATCGCGTTGTCAGACGAGGTATCCGAAAAGCTGCTCTCAGGGTCCATTTGTTCACGATTTTGGCTGAGTATTTTTCTTCTTCTCTGTGGTCTACTGCAGATATTGGACGCCGCTAATAATGAGAAAAGAAAACCACCAAGAACTCGGACCAATGCCGTGAACATCCGCGGTCTCGTACCCAAGGCGAAAAACAACCAAGACGACGAGAGTGAGTCTTCACTGTCTAGCAGCCAACCCAAGACCATTGCAACGAAAGTCAGTGGGAGGAAGTGCACTGGCGGAACGGAAGAACCTCAATTCGAGAACATCTCCGACATGGATCGAGAAGACGGCCAAGACGAAGCGGATGCCCCGCCTCCTCTACTTTCGAGAGAGATATTACGAGAAAGGACGCTGGAATTTGCTTTTTAGTTCACACACACAGCATGCTGCTGCGTGGCTGCATTGTCGTTTTTTCTTCGTAATAATGGCTGCTGTTAGAGGGAGAAATTCGCCGTGTTCTCGATGCAAAGCCGTGTTCACAGAGATGTGGAACTGACGCCTCGCTTTACGAGACGAACTGGAACAAGGCGAAGACTCTGTGTGCAACAGAAGGAGAGCTTCGAGGCAGAGTTTTCCATCTCGCACTGAAATTTACGCTGTCGAGAAGCCTGTATTTTTGCATATTCCTCTTCAATACGATTTCATAAACAGTCCCTCCTTTCGATCACATACTGCATGCGCATTCTGTCAAATTGCATCTTCCCATCCAACTGGCAAACAGGAAATTTCGGAACCCCAACAGCAGCACGACTTTCCCTTCTACCCCTACCGCACTCCCTTCTCACTGACAACAAACTCTCTCAATTCGCATATCACCACTAAGTCGCAACCATTTGTCAGCAGACAATTACTTGCTTTCGTTCTCTTCTTTCGCATAACCAGTCGAGGCGCATACTGGTGCATCCCCCTGCTCTTCAGATGCAGAAGACCACCACTCGCCTGCATATGTCGCTCTCGTTTATGGCATTTGGCAGCCATTCTGCACGTCTCTCTCTCTCTCTCTCTCTCATCTGCAGCTGCCGCCACGTTCTCCTCCGCATTCCCAGTCCCTCGCCACGCCTGCCTGCCATGTTGAGCAGCCCCTCGGTCTCCGACTCCACCCGCGGCCGCCAGCTCAAGAGCGCCGCCAGCAACGACCTCTCGCTCGACCTGCTGCTGAACGAGGAGACCGCCGCGTACGCGTTTGGGACAGCGTCGACTCCAGGCGATCTGCTGTGTCTGACGCCGTCGCAACAGGATGTGCAACTCCCGCTGGACGCCAGCAGCGATGGCGGTGACAGCCGCTTCTTCTTCCGCGTCGACACGCCGAGCCAGCTGCGGCAGCGCTTCATCCAGATCCAGGTCGTCGACCGACGCTTCAAGGAGCCGTCGTGGATGCACCCGAACATCGGCGGCGAAGCCAAGCACATCCACACGTCGGATGACGACATGGACGCGGTCCGCAGGAAGCTCGAGGCGAGCCACCAGCAGACGAATCTGGCCGAGTGGCCGTCCACCGCCATCAGCGGCAACGATATCCTGTCGAGCGTGCTGTTCACGGCGGGGCTCACAGCCTCGAAATCGGGCAAATTGGCGCCAATCGCGCAGTGCATTGTCGTGGTCGTGATCTACTGCTTCCGCTGGGTGTTTGAGGAAGTCGTGAGCGCTGTGCCGCTGAATGGCGGCTGCTATAATGCGATCCTGAACTCGTCAACCAAGAAAGCTGCAGCCGTTGCCGCCACGTTCAGCATCCTCTCGTACTTGGCGACTGGTGTCGTGTGTGGCGTCTCGGCGTTCAACTATGTCAACTACCTGATGCAACTGCCCGTCGTCGTGTGCACCGTGGCAATGCTCTTCGTGTTTGCGATGCTGTGTCTGATCGGCATCGCGGAAAGCGCGATCGTCGCGCTCGTGTTCTTCGTCTTCCACGCACTGACGCTCACAGTGCTCTGTGTGTGCTGCATCGTGTACGCGATCCAGCATCCGTCGATTTTCTCAGACAACATGCACACGAGCATCCCAGACGCCACGATATTTGGCAGTCTGGTCAATGGGAATGTGCTCACAGCCGTTTTTCTCGGATACGCGCCGGCGTTGCTCAGTGTCACGGGTTTCGAGAGTTCAGCGCAGTTCGTGGAAGAGCAAGCCCCAGGCGTGTTTCCGAAGACTCTGCGCAACATGTGGGCACTCTCCAGTGTGTTCAATGTCGCGTTCTCAATTCTGTCGCTCGCGGTCGTTCCTCTCGATGATATCGTGGGCAACAAGGAAGTGTTGCTCGCGTACATGGGGAAATTGAGCAGCGGTCACTGGCTGGAGCTGCTCGTGACGATTGATGCGTTTGTGGTGCTCTCAGGTGCCGTGCTGACGTCCTACGTCGGCATCAATGGCTTGGTGCAGCGACTTGCGATCGACCGGATCCTCCCAAAGTTCCTGTTGGCGAAGAACAGTTGCAGGAGTACGAATCATTTCATCATCATGTCGTACTTTTTGGTCGCGTCGAGCCTCGTCGTGATCCTGAATGGCCAAATTGACGCGCTCTCAGGTGTGTTCGCTTTCGCATTTCTCGGAGTCATGACGTCGTTCGCGTTCGCGTGCATTTCCCTGAAAGTGCATCGCGAGGACATTCCGCGCGAGTCGACAACGTCGTGGCTGAATACCGTGTTCTGCTTCGTGATGATCACTTTGGGGCTCCTCTCGAATGCAATGGGCGATGTCACGGCACTCAAGTACTTTGCGATCTACTTTGCGGCGTTCGGAGTGGTGATTCTAGTCATGTTGGAACGCGTTGGCATCCTCCAGGCGTTCTTGTACATCTCGAGAAAGATGCTGATCCACTACAGATATGGACGACGCGGCCAGGCACCCGCAGCAGGTGCTGCTGCCGCGCGGAGCCATGGTTTCATCGGCAGCGTGATGATCGCAAAGACCATCGAAAAGATTAAGAAGACGCCTGTGATCTTCTTTTGCAAGGCCGCAAATCTGCCAAAGATCAACGAAGCCATCTCGTACGTGATCCAGAACGAGCAGACGTACTGTCTCCGACTGGTGCACATCTGCGCCAAGGACAACTTTATCCCACAGGAGTTTGAGGATATCGTGTGTCTGTTTGACCACATTTACCCGTCGATCAAGATCGACTTTGTCTCGATCACGGGCACGTTTGACCCCGCGATGATCCAGTGGATCTCGACGTCGATGGACATCCCGACCAACATGATGTTTATGCGGCAGCCGGTGAATAAAACAATCCACAAGGTCTCGGCACTGGGCGTCCGCGTGATCACCAATTGAACGAGTTGTTTTGTCTTTTTTGCATGTAAACCGAGCCTCGGTCGAGTGTTTTTTTTCACAGAATATCACGTTTGGATGCATTCCGATGGAGTTTGCTGCATTTTTGTTGAAATGGAGGCAGATCCCAACCGAAAGGCTGTAAATCACACTGCATCGATCACCGGTAATGGAGGGGAGGAAGGAGAGAACCTGAAGGCGACCTCTTTGAGCCCACGCTTGATCCTGAAGGAAGGGTAACCTGCCACCTTGTTAGCTGGCAATTGCCAAAGTGAGAAAGCTGCGTCGCGGGAGACCAAGGACACGAGGTGCTGCGCTTGTTTTGTTTCTTCAGGAGGTGGAAAATGGTTGAGAAGCAGCAGCAAAGGTTATGAAATGCAGCCTGTCGGTCTTTCTCGAGCACCGAAACTCCAGGTTGATGTTCGTGCAACATTGCTGCAACTGTCCATTCGTGCAAAAACACCACAAGAGTGGTTTTTCAAAACAATCGATGAGGGTTTGTTCTGGAAAAAAAAACCAGAAGCACAAGACTGACTTATTTGTTTTTCATTTCATTTCTTTTCATGTTTTGTTTTGTTTTTCAGATCCAGGATCAAGCTTTCCAACCAACGTAGTCACGCTGCGACGTCAACTGCTTCCTCTGAGAGGTATTTTCGATGGTTTACTGAGAAGTTCGCGTTTCCTCAAACCTTACTTTTTACAAACCTCAATCTAGCTTTGCCGTCACTCTACAGTGCAAGCAGTATGCAGAGGAGACAACCTCAGATCCTAGTTTGCAGATCACCACACGCAATCGATACTGCAGACGTCCCGCGGCGAGAGGGATGACACTTTCGACCTCCTCGTGGAACTCCGAAGAGCGCATTTGGAATGACGAGGAGCTTCTGCTCAGGATGGGAAAACCACGCGGGTCGCTTCACGAAACAAAAAGGGGACCCGTGAGGAGAGATGACGCGTCGTACACGTGATCATGTTATCCAACAAAGAGTTTGCATCGAACAGGGCGTTCCCAGCCTAGGATGGGAAAACCACTTGCCAGCAGCCCACTTCAGATCGGTGGATCCATGAAGGGTGAGGCATCTGGCAGTTGCATTTCGGTAATCTGTGCAATCCGCCGAAGGCATCACCTCAGGGTGAAAATCCACTGTGACGGGGTTGTTTACCTCCAACGCGTACCTCCTGTGTCGGCAAATAATATCACCCAGGTAGGTAGGTAGGTCGACTTAAAGACGGATCACAAATCGCAAGCGTGAGGCATCCTGCTGGCAGCAGCGTCTGGCATACCGAATCACAGTCAAGCACCTTCGAAAAAGAGCGAGAGACAAAAGCACTGAGGACCCATGATAGTCAGCAAGACAGCCAATGAGAAGCGAGGACAGAGCAAAAGATCGGCCATTTCTCTTGGGAAAAAGCGCAGACGCAAAAAACGCCGCTGCTTTGGTGCAGCTCACTTTGCATTTTGCAGAGCACCGCATCAAGCTCAATCTTCCAGCTTTGTCGTGTTCCCACGAGCTGCAATTCGATTCGATCAACAATGGCGTTCAGTGATCCAGCAAGCTACCAGGCAGTGTCGACTCCACGTCAAGGTTCGTCGTCGTCCGGTCGCCTCCAGCCTCCTATGGTTCGTCACCGCAGACTCGAGATCGACGTCGTCGAGAATGCGGTCAAGGGTCCCGTGTGGAAGTACCCCGGTGGCGGCAGCGCCCACCATGTCCATGTGCCGGAAAACGAGCTTCGCGCCATGGAAGAGCGACTGAGCAAACCCAAGCACCTGCTCGGCGAGTGGCCGTCGACCGCGATCTGTGGCAACGATATCCTGTCCAGTGTGTTGTACTCGGCTTCGTCGGTGTCTCTCAAGGCGGGCAAGCTGATGCCGATCCCGCTGCTCCTCGTGGCTGCTGTGCTCTATTTCTTCCGGTTCATCTACGAAGAGGTCGTGACGGCGATCCCACTGAACGGCGGGTCCTACAACGGGCTGCTCAACACGACGTCCAAGCGTACGGCGTCGGTCGCAGCCTGCCTCAGTATCCTGTCATACGTGGCCACAGGCGTCGTGTCAAGTACGTCAGGCGTCAATTACCTTCGCCAGGTAGTCGACATCCCGACGGTCGGGTCCGTGGTCGTCCTGCTCTTCGCGTTCGCCGTGCTGGCGTTCATGGGCATCACCGAGAGCTCGCGCGTCGCGATGGTGATCTTTTTCCACCACGCGTTCGTGCTATCAGTGGTCTTGGTTTCTTGTATTATGTACGCTTTCCAAAACACGCACGTGTTCCGCGACAACATGCACTCGGAGTTCCCGGAAGTCGACTTTGCTGGCTCCATGCTGCACGGCAATGTGTTTACGGCGATCTTCTTTGGCTTTGGCGCCTCGATGCTCGGCATCACGGGCTTTGAAACGTCGGCGCAGTTTGTCGAGGAACAAGTACCAGGAGTGTTCCGCAAGACGCTGCGCAACATGTGGGCGCTCTCGTCGTTTTTCAACTTCGCGATTGGGATCGGCATCTTGGGTGTGCTCCCAATGGAACAAAACTACGCGAGCTCTGAGGCGCTGCTCGCGAAAACCGCTTTCGTGACGGCTGGCAAATGGCTCGAGGTGTGGGTGTGTGTTGACGCGTTCGTCGTGCTCGCTGGTGCTGTGCTGACGTCGTACGTGGGCATCTGCGGTCTCGTGCGTCGTCTCTCGAACGATCGCGTGCTCCCGGCGTTCCTTGCGAAGACCAACAAGCTGCGCGGCACGACGCACTACATCATCTTCTTGTACTTTTTGCTGTCTTCGAGCCTCGTGATCGTGTTGAATGCCGACGCAACCACGCTCAACGGCGTATTCACGTACGCGTTCCTCGGAGTGATGGCGCTGTTTGCATATGGATGCATGCTGCTTAAGGGGAAACGAACAGAGATGCCACGCGACGTGCACGCGTCTTGGGGGTCCGTCGTGTTTGGGTTTCTGTTGGTCGTGACCGCGATCCTCGCCAACTTGCTTGGTGACCCGAAGGTGCTGATGTACTTTGCCATGTACTTTATCGTGGTCGCTCTCGTGATTTTCGTGATGCTCGAACGTGTGACCATCTTGAAGTGCATCCTCGGCATCATGAAGAAAGTGGCGCCGTCCAAAAGCACCAAGCTCGCTGGGACTGAGCTCACGATGCCGCACAACCACACCGGCGCGCGTGGTGGCCAAACGATCACCAGAGCCATCGTCGAGATCAACCAGACGCCGATCATCTTCTTCGCCAAGAGCCCGGACCTGACGATCCTCAACAAGGCCATCGTGTACGTGCGCAACAACGAGCAGACCCACAACCTGCGCATCATCCACGTGTATGGCGACGAAGAAGCTGACGCGTCAGTGCTCGCGGCGTTCGAGCAGACGATCGCGCTCTTCGACCACATGTACCCGAAGCTGCGCATCGACTTTGTGTCGGTCGAGGGCGAGTTCACGCCCGCTGTCGTCGAGTGGATCGCCGAGTCCATGAAGGTGCCCAAGAACATGATGTTCATCAAGCAGCCGAGCAACTTTGCGGCCCACAAGGTGTCCACCTCGGGCATCCGTATCATCACAGCCTAGACAGTCCGAGATGCTCGAGGCACGGTACTTTTGCACATGCAATAGCAAATATATGGTAATTCGTTCTGGTTGCACTGTATCTGAAACAGGAACGTCATGAAGATACTGGATGCTTTCGGTTGCCTTGACCCATCAGCCTGATAGTTTTGGAGTGGCTCGTCTCATTTTCTCGAGGATCTTTTGGTGCCATTGGGTCCCAACTTGGGGAGATACCACACAGCAGTTGTGAACTTTCACATGACCCACAAGGCAATCTCCTCGTGAAAACCATGAGAAAAAAGAGAGAGGCAAAAACACATCACAACTCTAAATCCACGGTAATCAAGAAAATCCACAGCAGGCTGCCGTTTTCGACACCGTTTTCACTTCGAATTCAGTCTGCAGTATTTCAAGTCCCCTACAGTATCAGGGTTGCTCAGAATGTTGAGTGCTGAATCGCGGCGGCTGAAGACGAAGCCAAACGACAAGCATCATTTTTTCATTGTTTGAACTGATCTGTCGCCAAGGGATATGAATGACGCCCTCCCAAAAAGCACTTTCTGCTCTTTCACTCTTTCATTCATGGCAACCACCTCCCAAATTGCCTTGACATTTCGCAACTTTTAGCGGACCAGCATCAGAAGGACGACCACTACGTCACTGCCATCGTGTGGACTTGAAACGGCGGCGTGCATGGTGCATGATTGCCGCTCTCGCTTTCTCTTTGCTGGCGACATGCCACACAGAATTTCTTCGCCAAAAAGGAAAGACGAAATGTCCATAAATCCTTGAAAAACAGTGGATAGACGGGGAGGGAGCATTGCGAAAAATGAAGAGAAATGTATCATCAACAACCAGATATCACTTCTCCCGCTAGCGTTTTCGATGGAGGTGCGCGCGGCAACCCAGGTCCAGGAGGCAGCGGTTGGGCACTCATCCTCCTGAACGAACGCAGCAACCGATGGGAACTCAAAGCATGCGGCTATGCGTACATGGGACCGGAAGTCACGAACAATTGGTGCGAATACAGCGCACTGAAAGATGGCCAGGCATTCAGTGCACACTACCTACAGCATTACGAAGTCAAGTTGGAAGTCTTCGGAGATAGCCAAATGATTATCGCAGCCCAGAACGGGTTCGCCTCGACACGCCAGACCAAGTTGCAGCCACTAGCAGTTCGGGTAAATCAAATCATCGCCAGCTTTGCGTGGATCTCCTGGAATCACATAAAACGAGAGCAAAACAAAATGGCCGATCTTCTCGCCAACATGGCAATGAGCTCCAAGAATGCGAAGATACTCACCGATGAATCGCGGGGAAATGATCAAGTTCTTCTGTCCCAAGTCGCAGCTCTCCTCGACAATGATATCGGTGCCACACCGTCAAAACTTAGAAACACCTCACTGTCAGCAGTGTTAACGAGACTCGGGAGTTCTTAAACTGCGTATAGACCACAAGTTCTAGAATTACCTTCTCTCTCTGTCTCTCGCTTGCAAATGTTGTTTCATGCCGAGGAAGCACTGCTGCTGAAACCCCTCAGCAACCCAATCAGTTACCATTTTTCTCTTCATTGGTCAAAAGTCAAACCACATAGGATAATGTAATTTGATAGTCTCAAATGTTGCGACTGAATATGAAGCAGCGTCACCTTCACTGTGTAATTGTATATTGCAAACAACGGGTTATTTTTGCAATTAATCCACAACGTCCGAAACAGCTACTGTTCTTTGTTAGCTCATGGTCTCACGCGTCGCACACGACGGTTGACAAAAGGCGCCTGCCTGACCCTCGCACCATTTCCGATCTTTCTCCGCCGCGCTCCAGTCGTCTGCACCACCTGCACCGCCCAAACAAGATGCCGACCACGGACGACGGCGCCACACCAATGTACGCAGACCTCGGCACGCCGGCGCTCGCGTCGTTCTCGCCCAAGCTCCGCCAGCGCACGATCCAAGTCCAGATAACGGAGCCCGTCGAGCCGCGAGGTCCCATTTGGACGTACCCAGACATGGGCTCGTCCCAGGACGTCACGGTGCCTGACGATGAACTGCAAGCGATTCGCGAAAGACTCGCGCAGCCCAAGCACCAGCTGAGCCAGTGGCCGTCGACCGCGATCTGTGGCAACGATATCCTCTCAAGCGTGCTCTACTCGTCTGGGCTCGTCGCCGTGAAGTCCGGGAAGCTCATGCCGATCCCTCTGATCCTCGTGTCGATCGTGTTGTACTTTTTCCGGTTCATCTACGAAGAAGTCGTGACAGCGATCCCGCTGAACGGCGGCTCGTACAACGTGCTGCTCAACACGACGTCGAAGCGATTCGCCGCGTTTGGCGCTGCTCTCGGCATCATCTCGTACTTGGCCACGGGCGTTGTCTCTGGCACATCGGCGATCAACTACCTCAAGACGCAGATCGACTTGCCGGTCGTACCCTGGACAATTGGATTGCTGTTCGCGTTTGCTGTGCTCAACCTGATTGGCATCTCGGAGTCCGCGGTCGTCGCGACCGCCATTTTCTTTTTCCACGTCCTCACGCTGTCGATGCTCAGCGTCGTGTGCCTCGTGTACACGATCCAACACCCGTCGATTTTCTCGGACAACATGCACACGAGTCTCCCGGAGGTAGACTTCGCCGGCCGCACCATCGACTCGAACGTGTTTGCCGCGATCTTCTTTGGCTTTGGCGCCGCGTTGCTCGGGATCACGGGCTTTGAATCGTCGGCGCAGTTTGTCGAGCAGCAGCAGCCGGGTGTGTTCCGCAAAACGCTGCGCAACATGTGGGCGTTCGTGACGTTTTTCAACACGGTGCTGTCGTTCATGGCGCTTGGCGTGCTCCCTCTGAGCGAGATCATTACGAAGAAAGACACGGTGCTCGCAGAAATGGGCCGCGTCGCTGGCGGCCGCTGGCTCGAGCTCTGGGTCGCAATCGATGCCGCAATCGTGCTCTCTGGCGCCGTGCTGACATCGTACGTGGGCATCACTGGTCTTGTGCGGCGTCTCGCGTTCGATCGCGTGCTGCCAGCGTTCCTCATGAAGCAGAACAAGTGTCGCGGGACGAACCACAGCATCATCCTCTCGTACTTTGTGCTGGCGTCGAGCCTTGTGCTGCTGCTGAACGCCGACACGTCGATCCTGTCGGGCGTGTACTCGTACGCGTTCCTGGGTCTCATGGCGCTGTTTGCCTTTGGGTGCATGGTACTGAAGACCAAACGATCTGAGATCCCGCGCGACGTGTTTGCGCCGTGGTGGACGTGCATCATGGGGTTCCTGTTCGTCTTCGTCGGCATTCTCGCGATCCTGCTCGGCGATCCAAAGATCTTGATGTACTTTGCCATCTACCTGATCGTCGTGGGCTTCGTGATGATGGTCATGATGACTCGCGTGGAGATTCTGCGCGTCGCTCTCGTCGTGATGAAGCGATTCTTCCCGTCACGCTTGACGTCTAGAAGTGCAGACAACACGGCTGGCGGCGTTTCACCCTCTCCGCTCCCGCTTACAGCGGGCTTAACGCATCATCGGACTGGGGCACGTGGTGGACGCACGATCACAAAGGCAATCATGAATATCAAGGTCGCGCCGATCATCTACTTTTGCAAGCATGCCGACATGACGATTATCAACAAAGCGATCCTGTACGTGCGCAAGAACGAACTGACCCACAACCTGCGTATCGTGCACGTGTTTAACGATGAGGTGAACGATGGTGGCGAAAGCGGCGGACGCGTCAGCGCGCACACGGCAGCACTGACGGAGTTCCAGAACATTGTCGCGCTCTTCGACACCATTTACCCCAAGCTCAAGATCGACTTCATCTCGGTGAAAGGCGTGTTTGAACCGGCCGTCGTGCAGTGGATCTCGTCGAGCATGGACGTGCCGATCAACATGATGTTCATCGCGCAGCCTGGCGACATGGCCGTGCATCGAGTGTCGACGCTGGGTGTCCGAGTGATCACGGGATAGTTGGAACGTTTTATGCGAAGTTGCGGATTGGAGAAAGAGGAAACATAGCAAGAAAAACGATTTGATTTATTACGCATTTCTGATTGTGCGGGTGTGAATCTACTCGGCTGTACCTCTCTCGATACTAAATATACCAACAACGATGGCCTTGACCGGATTCGCATGATGGCCGTGGAGGACTCGTAACAATGCTGCACAGTATGTCGACGTCGACAGCTGGATTGGCGTGACCATCGTGCAACTCTTCAAAATACTTCGGTTCGATGATATCTGCCAAATACCGCAGCACGAGGTATTGCTGTTGGCAGACATCATCGAACCGAAGTGTTTTGAAAAGTTGCAGGGTGGCCACATCAATCCAGCTTGCTACGTTGACGTGCTGCGCAGCATTGCTACGAGTCCTCCACTGCCTTCATGCGAGTTCGGTCTAGCAGGAGATTCGAGCCAAGACCATCATTGGAATGCATCGCGTTGGCTTTCTTTGCGCCGGGGATCCTCTGTACTGCAGAGATGACGAATATCTTCGCAACGTCAGCGTCCCAATCGCCACGCAGTTCCCTCCCGAGTAGAAATCGCGATGATCGATGTCCTCTGTCTTGAGACTGCTTGGCTTCCAAAGCGTTGCAAATCCTCGTGCTTCCAAAACGGCACCACACACTCGTGCACACGTGGCATCTCGTCATTTTAAAGATGAAACTGCCCCGATTTTGCCAGCATCCTGAAATTCAGAAATCACCTCTCAGTGTCTTCTCGCCCAAACCCATCAAGGCGAAACCAGCCCTTGGTTTGCTCGGCATACGGGTCTAAAGCTTTGAACAGGGATCGATATATGCGGCACCGTCACTGTCAGGCCATTTGTAGTACATCCCCTCTTGGAACAAAAACGTTGTGGACTTGCGACGAATACCACCGACCTTCCTCATCCATCTATTGGACGCTTCAACACGACGGCGATGTAGACGCCGAGCAAGGCAACGTTACTGGTGCTTCACAGTAATAATACGCTGCGTGATAAATGTGTGCTTGCAGTCGATGCATTATCTTCAGGTGAAAAAGTATGGAGCTCTGGGCTCATGAAAGATCAGTCACACATTCCGCAAACGTATCCATTTCCATGTCGTAGCATGGGTGGGTTTACCACGGCAATAGCGTCAGCACATGACGCGGCACGTTTAACCGACACGCACACAGAGGCACACCGCATGCATATCCACGGAGGCGTGTCCATGGAGTGAAGCATACAAGCAAGCGCTTTACGCCATCGCTCTCTCTCTCTCTCTCTCTCTTTCGTTGCATTCACGTCTGCATCACAAGAAAATGTGCCCCACCTTCCACTCCGACCAGTCTCTTGTCCCTTCTGGTGCACATCAGCAGTCTCTCTCATAATACCATTAACCTTCAAAACATAGTATCAGTATTTGTATTCACAATCAGTGTCAAGACCTCTAATTATCAATAGCCGCGCATAAATGCATACCATATGCCGATGGCAGCAACTGCCACCCACTCCGTTTGAGCAATCGCTGCCACACACTCTTTGAAACACGGTGTGAAGGAAGAGCTCATTCCGCTTCTCGCGATCACTCCCGCACGTTCACATAGAGACACTAGAGACCATGGCGAACAGCACCGTGAACCTGGATGAGCCGCGCTGGGACCAGAGCTCCTTCGTGGGCCGCGCCAAGCACTTCTTCGTGACCACGAACCCGCTGAACGTGCTCGCAAGCGACATCGAGCTGGACGCCGCCAAGCAGAAGGTGCTCGAATACCGCGCAGGGCAGCACCCGCACATGGGCGAAGACGAGATCTGGCGTGCCAAGCAGCTCGTGGACAGCGCGTTCCACCCGGACACGGGCGAGAAGAACTTCATCCTCGGCCGCATGTCCTTCCAGGTGCCCGGCAACATGCTCATCACGGGCTGCATGATGACCTTCTACCGCTCCACACCCGCCGTCGTCTTCTGGCAGGTGCGTTTCTCAAATCTATGGCATGCTGTTCGTATATGAATGTGACGCTAAGCTCTCTGTATATATATGTGCTGTTGTAGTTTATGAACCAGACGTTTAACTCGATCGTGAACTACACGAACCGCAATGCGAGCACGGGCGTGAGCAATGAGCAGCTCATGCAGGCGTACGGCGCGGCCACGAGCGCATCGGTGCTCACCGCCTTGGGGCTCAACAAGTGGGTGGCTAAGCGGCCGCACCTGAGCTCGGGTATGGTCGGCCGACTCGTGCCGCTCGTGGCCGTCGCGGCCGCCAACTGCGTCAACATCCCTCTGATGCGACAGCGCGAGCTGATCGGCGGCATCAATGTCGAGACGCCCGACGGCAAGCTGGTCGGCCAGAGCAAGGCGGCCGCCGTGCAGGCCGTGGCGCAGGTCGTGCCGTCGCGCATCCTCATGGCCGTGCCGGGCATGGTCATCCCGTCGCTCGTGATGAACAAGCTCCAGAACGGCAACCTGCTGCGCAAGTACCCGGCGCTCGCGGCACCCATCACGGTGGCGCTGACGGGCTTCTGCCTCAGCTTCTCGACGCCGCTCTGCTGCGCGCTCTTCCCACAAAAGAGCGCGCTCGCCGTCGAGAAGCTCGAGCCCGATCTCCAGCAGAAGCTGCGCAGGTTCGCGCAGCACAACCCAGAGACTGCGGCGCCGATCACGCACGTGTTCTACAACAAGGGCCTGTAAATAAACGCGCATTGCATCATAATGAGCGAGTCGATTAGAAAATAAAGACAGAGGCTTTTGTAGACAGCATGCGTCGGAGTGAGTAAATGCGCATGCACGTGCACGCACACACACACACACACACACACACACACACACGCACATCTCCATGCGTTCAACGACAACGGCGCGTGCACTTGAGTGGCTGTATTCCATATTGAAGAATGCATTTGTGAAGGACAAATATGTGAACTTGAGGATAAAACGTATTATGGCACATGGGCTCGATTCAGAAAAAAATAGACTAAACGTCATCAAGACGCGTGTGCACATTATAAAATGCAGCAAGTATCGCGTTGGCGTGCGTGTCTCGTGTCAACATATCCAGGAGCAACAAGTTCCCGTTTTTATATTCTTTTCTCCATTTACAGACGTCCACCGACGCGATCGCGCGGGATTAGTCGCAACTCCGAGCCGTGCTTCAAGAACACGTTGCCAGCGCTCTGCGACGGGTTGATGCCAATGCCATCTGTCACGATATAATAAAGAGAGAAGGTGAGTCATTTGTTGCATATGATGCGCCAATGCGGTGGCGTTTTGACCACGTACCGTTCGTTATAATCGCACTCGTAGCCGCTGGCACGTGGAACTACATACAATTACCAACACGTCCATGCATATCACACGATTAGCGCCACATATCACAGCATTTTCAACTCATTCGTGGGTCGACGTACCTCTTCCGCGACGTACTTGAGCACCGCCGTGAACGGCGCTTGCTCCGGCACATTCACCCTTTATTAACAGCATACGATACACACAGTAGAAGCCGTTAGTTAGTCACCCATGAGCGCTGTGTCGTCATTCTCATCATTCTTTTTGAAATGCTGGGGAGCATACACGCGGTACGGGAGCTTGGGGTCTGACGTGAGCGTGACTTTGAAGGTGACTTTTCCGGACCTGAGCACAGCAGCAGCAGCACACATGCGTACACACAATAGACGCGTATACATACGAGATGTTACAAGACTCACAGACCCACACACATAGTCGGAAAAGAGGCACAGGGGAGCGCACATGCGTGGCCGACGTACATTTTTGTGTTTGCGTTTTCGCACTTGGGCACGAGGAGGGAAATGACTGATTGCGGGTCTTGGCAAAACGATTTTGACTACGAGATATGAAATTTGACACTTTGGCATCACCAAATCACAATAAAACAGCACAAGAAAAGAGCAGCAAATCAATCGGTTAGGGTAATAAATTCTCACAATAAAAAAGCATAAATGCTAACTGGTTATTGAGAAACAAACAATTACAGAGTTGACTCCGTTTCGTAACCGGTGTAAACCTTTTTCAATACACACTAAATGCCCTGTCAGTAGCCCCTCAACCAAATAGGGTCTGAGTGATATGCAAAATATTGTAGGAGGGCATTAACACTTGTAACGGGACTCGTTACACGGCGCACACGTGCGTTGAGGAAGCGCAGGTGAAAGGAAGGGAGCTTTGCGCGTTACCGTGCAAATTGAGAAGTGAATTAAAACGTTAAAGTGCTAACATGCAATCGTAGTGACTGAAACCTACGGTGTCTCTCATTGGTAGATAATAGGATGTCCAGTCCGACTATCATCCAATGGGATTAAATCTTAACGGCTTAGTCTTATTGGCTAATATGCAAATGGCTATGTACAGTGTTCATGAGTGACACATATTAATGTGTCTCCAACTGTACGACGTGGGTGGGTTCGGAAGAGGTGGTAAAACCCATGTGGGAGAATACCCACACTCTCCTGACCCGGGAACCCATGTAATGGGAGGCCCCATTACATCATCCCCCCGTAAAGCGATTGGTCACGTAGAAACGCGCGCGACCAATCCATCTTGTGTTCTTCTGTGTTCTTTGGTGTTCGGAGGAACTGGTCACAGAAGGCAGAGCACTGAGTCTTGCGGGCTCAGTTCTCAGTGTGCGCCGTGCCCAACAGAGAGCTTTCCAGACGCCGCAAGCTGTGCGAGGTGAACCTCGTACAAATATCTTCGATCGACAGCGATGCTGTTGACTACGAGTCGAGTAGCGAGGAGGTGACTCCTTGCAACACTCCAATGAGTAGCACCACGACGAATGTCGTGCGTGACGATCGGGAGGAAGAAGTCGAGTCTTCTTCCGTTGACCATTCGAATCTCAAACGAAACGAAGCGAAACGTTCGTCGTCCGCGGCCCTCTTGAATGAGCCTACGCGGAAGAAGCGTCGTGAGGAGGGATCTCCTCACGGAGAAACGAGCGGATCCACCGTGGCGGTTGCCATTTCCGATTTCGGAGCGTCGGAAAGCGCGGCATCTGCCAACACGATGGAAAATCTCGGTCGGGAAGGATTAGCGTCAGCTGATCCCGACCTGGTGAATGCAGCGAGAAATATCCTTCTCTCGCTGGACGCGTCCAATTGTGAACTGGAAGCTGTCGATCCACTCGAGGACTTGCTCTTTGATGTGGAATCCGAATCTGATGCGCAGGTTACTGCGTCATCGGGAAATAGCGAGTTGCCACGCCATCTTGCCTTTCCGGCGGAGGAGAAGGATCCGGTGACGGGTCCTTCTGAAGGGATGGATTTCGTCCCTTCTAGCTGGAGTCACTTATGGGCGCCCAAACCCAATTGGGTTCGTGCACATCGTGGCACCCAGCGTGCGGGCACTCACGCGCTGTACGATGTTAGTGCCATCAAGGATGATGACTTCGTCCTTCGACAGAACTTCCATCCCAAGGCGCGCGAGGAGTTTTACATCGACCTTTTCCATTCGATGCGGTACTTCGATGGTCGATCGAAGTCAAAGAAGTCTCACGGCGCTGAGAAACAAGCGCTGTTCCTTTCGCAAGCGTGGGGTGCCTTCGTTGTGAATTTCAACGAAGACGCTGCGAAGTGTATCTCTCGATTGCGAGATAATCGGGATAAGTTCCTCCGGCACAATGCCGTTGGAAAGTTGTTGGCGATCCACGAGGAATGCGTGGATCTTGGGGTTCCGTGTGGAGTCAAGACCACACCGATGGGTTGCCGCATCTGCACCAGCGATGATCCTCAGTTGACTGAGGAGCACCTTCGTGGTTACAACGGCGTGATGCTTCCTCGCGGATTGCAAGCTCGAATCCGCGAGTTGTGGAAGCGAGAGTCGATTAGCGTCGACTCTCGTACTGCTGCACCAAGCCAGGAACATCGGCTTGGAGCATCGCGGCCGGTTCCCAGGTATCTCGATCTGGCGGGTGGCCCAGCCAACGAACGCGATAGACGCACTCCTTCTTCCCTCGCGACGATCGATCGCGATGAGCAAGTATCTTCTCCACGATCCAGCGTTGGTTCCCCTCGGAGCCTCGCAACGGAGGAGCTGGAGGAGGGAAGATCTGCTCGTGACTCTGAGGCGCATCCTCAGAGTGATCAGCGTCTTCTTGATCGGCTGAAGTACGCTGAGCGGGAGAACGAGGTTCTCCGACTTCGGGCCGAGCTAAGCAAGATGATCGCGAAGCACGAGCGGCTCGAGGGACGGCTTTCGAGGCTCGAGGCTGATCACAAGCTTGTGCTTGGGATCCTTCGCGACCACGGTCTCCGGAAGAGGAAGAGACCAACGAGTCATCGTGGCGATGATACGCTTTGAGACGCCCGACGTAGAACGTCGGGTGTAGACGCATGGTCGGAGGAAGCTCCAACGTGTATGCGTCCCCAATCCTTTCAAGGACCTTGAAAGGGCCAATGTATCTTGGCAGCAACTTGTTGCTGTCACTGCTCACCACTCTGTTAGGTAGGTTAGCAGTCGATAATAAAACAAACGAATTTCGTTGAAACTCGTTCGTGTTTTTGCGGCCACTCTTGTCCGCTTGTTCTTTCTGACCATCCACTGCGTCGGCGATTGAATCGCGGACGAAGCGGATGACAGCTTGCCGCTGCAACACTGTTGTAACGATGTCTTTGTCGACGATCGCCGCATGAGCAGTTGCCTGCCCATGATGGTGCGAGATCTCCGCGCTCTTCGCTTGTTCCGAAGCAGCTGCTTCGCGGACTCCTCCCCCACTCAAGGGAGATGTCACCGACGGAGGGGACATCCCACCGAGGATGGACGGAACACGTGGGTGCCTGAGGGCGTTCACGTAGAATGCGTGTGCCCGGTTGAGACATGCACAGAGTTGTTGATTGCAAATTCTGCGAGAGGGAGACATTCATTCCAGTGAGTGAATGAATGCGCATAGCTGCGCAGAATATCCTCGAGCGTGCGGTTTACACGCTCGGTCTGACCATCTGTTTGCGGATGATCAGCTGTCGACATCTTGAGCTGAGTGCCCAAGAGTCGGAACAACTCTTGCCAGAAGGCAGCTGTGAATCGTGGATCTCGGTCCGACACGGTTTCAGTGGGCATTCCGTGTAACCTAAACACAGAATCCAGGAATATCTGCGCTATCTGCTTTGCGGTGACGTTAGCAGGGACAGCACTGAGATGGGCCATTTTACTGAAGCGATCCACGATGACGAAGATGCCAGTCTTCTTGCTGGAGTCAGCAGGAAGACCGAAGATGAAGTCCATCGAGACTGACTCCCAACAGTCCGTCGGGACTGGTAGAGATCGCAGCGGTGCGTTGGTCACCGGTGCTAGCTTGACGCGCTGGCAAACCTCGCATGCGCGTACGTATTTGCGGACCCACTTGTATTGGTGGGACCAATAGAAGTCGCGGGAAAGCGCGAGATACGTTTTCTCGTGTCCTGGATAGCCGCGGAAAGGCGCATCGTGGTACTCGAAGAGCACACGATTGCGAAGGTCACTATCGTTTGGAACGACAGCGCGTGGCTCGTTGCTGTCATCTATACGGTAGTAGAGAACATCGCTGCGCATCTCGCAACGATGTAGACGAGCGCGTTGAGCCAGATCCAACGCCTTGAGCGACTTATCAGACGGGTCTGACAAGTGGGCAACAAGTCGACTGATGTCGCTATCTGTCGCATACGCTCTTTTGATATCGTCGAGGAGCGACGATGTCGGCGTGCTTTTCCGTGTGATTGCCATCGCACGGTCTTCCTTTGAGTCGTTTGCTTTCGACTCAAAGTCTGGGCGACGTGATAATGCATCCGCGATCACGTTGAACCGTCCGGGTTTGTACTCGACGTCAAACTCGTACTCCGCAAAGAAAGAAAGCCATCGGGCCATTCTTTGCGACAGATGTGGCGACTTCACTGCGGTGCGCAGCGAAGCGTGGTCAGTGTAAACGGTGAACCGTTTACTTCCGAGCAAATACACTCTGAACTTCGTAAGAGCGTACTTCATGGCAAGCAACTCCTTGTCATGAACCGAATAATTGCACTCAGCTGGCTTCAGCTGACGCGACTGATAGCAGATCACGCGTTCTCGATCTGCATCGTCGCGCTGCATGAGCGCGCATCCGATTGCAAAGTCGGATGTATCACAGACCACATAGAATGGTCGCTCGTGATCGGCGATCGCGAGAACCGGAGCCTCCATGAGACTGCTTTTCACCTTGACGAATGCATCTTGGCATTCGTCGGACCACTTCCAGTCGACGTCTTTCTTCAGCAAGGACGAAAGAGGTCGGATGATACCCGCATAGTTCTGCGAGTACTTATGGAGATACGTCGCAAGACCGAGGAACTTGCGAAGATCCTTTTGGCTTGTTGGGACGGGCCAGTCGTTGATCGCCTTGATCTTTTCGGGATCTGGACGCACTCCGTTCTTGCCGACAAAGCAACCGAGAACGGGGATCTCATCAACACCAAACATACACTTTTGTATGTTGGCGTACAGCTTGTACTTCCGCATCAAGTCCAATAGCTGTCGGAGGTGCTCTTTGTGCACTTCCACATCGGATGCAGCATCCGATGCACGACTGTGTATGAACACGTCGTCAAAATAGCTTGGTGCGAAGTCTCGCACTGGACGTAATAGTTGCGTGACGCATCTATTGAACGTGGCGGGAGCATTTGTTAGCCCCTGTGGCATTACGAGCCACTCCCACAGCATCCCGCTCGGGGTGCTGACTGCTGTGAAAGGGATATCCTTTTCACGCATCAAGATTTGATAGAACCCATCTCTCAAATCGATCGTACTAAAGATAGTACTACCTTGCATGCTGTCAATGATGACATCTTTGCGAGGTATCGGCGTTTGCGCCGGGATTGTTGCCGCATTCAACTTGTTGAACGCATGCACGATCCTCCAACCTCCTGTGGCCTTTTTCGCACAGAAGGTGGGGCTGCAGTGTGGAGAATTCGACTCGCGCACTTGGCCCGCTTTACGACGAGCTTCAAAGAACTCGTCGATCACCTTGACTTGCTCTCGGGGCAGTGGCCATTGCCTCGTGACGCAGTACTTTGTTCCCGGCTTGAGATCAATCTCATGCCGAACTCCTTTGTCTGTCGGAAGACGACTGGGAACTTCTTCTGGGAGTACGTCTTCGTACTCCTTCAATAGTCCGTAGAATGGACTGTCCTTCAGGGATTCCCATCCCTGAGCCTGAAATCGTTCCTTCTTCGTTGGCTCGTCGAGCACATCAGTGTCCATCACTGATGACGACGCAAGGAAACATTCATCGAGTGGGTGTCTCTGTACTGCCGACTCGGTATTGCTCGATTCCTGAGGAGCAATGTAACATATCTGCTCGAGGGCGCCTCGATGCAGTTCTTTCATGAATCGCTTCTGGCTCATGATTGGTAGCGTTACCACTTCCGAAGCGTCCTTCGGAGGGTCTTCTAACGCCATCCCATGAATATGAGATCCATCCTCATCAGTGACCATGACACTGATGACTTCGCACGAGGAGCCTTGATCAGAGGTCTCCATTGGCGGTACCTTTCCTACGTCATCGCTCTTCAGTACAGAGCGATGAGCAACCGAAGTCTGTCCTTTAGACTTTCGGGCGGCTTCTCCATCGAGCATCGTGCTAAGGGGGCCATCGCACACCCTTGCATCATGTTCGTTAACCGACAGCGCGTTGCGCGCCGACGGGCGGTTAGCCTTGTTCCGCTTCACAGCGGGGTAACTGATCGATTGTTGATTCCAATCGATGATCGGCTGATACTTCTTCAGCCATGGCATCCCAAGGATGACATCGAACTTGTCATCTAAATCCAGCCAAATGAAGTCTCCTTCCATTTGGCGTCCATCATGCGTGACACGAAACCGTGTCACGTGTTTCTCCGTCGTGACGGTGGCACCTGTTGCCAACCGCACGGTGATCTTCGACTCGGAGGAACGTGATTCCTCCGAAATTACTCTCGCTAGTGCACGGGCGACATGCGATCGAACAAAGTTGTTCGACGCACCCGTGTCTAGCAGTCCCCGCAGAGGGGTCGTAAATCCCTCTACGGTTATCTCAAGTTGGATGAGCCGATCTCTCGGCTCCTCCGCAGTCGTGGTAGTCCAGCAGCGCGTGTCATGCACACTGGGGGCTTGTGTCTCGTGCATCACGATCACACCAGACGCATATTCGCCAGTAGAGCGCCCCGCGTCTACTGGTGGTTGACGTTTTTTGATTCTTCGCGCGTTGGACGCGAAGAAGTCGTCCGATGTGTGTCTCGGACGCGAGGAGCGGGCTGCGCCGCTCGGCACTCGTATTGAAAGTGTCCCAGTTTCTGGCAGCGGTGGCACCGCAGCTTGCGCTTGTCGACGGGTATCTTCGGAGCCGCCGAAGCTTGAACCAACGAGAGATCCATTGGTTCGGATCCACTGTAACGTGGAGGAGGTCTCGCGTGCCGGAACTGCGCGGCGCGGTAAGGGAACGCGTGAAGCCGTGCTTGCTTCGCGCTAAAGTCTTCCTGAAGCGCCAGAGCGATTGCTTGCTCTAGCGTTTCCGGGTATTCCCGGAACAGGTAGGTCTTGACGGGACCATCCACCAAACCTTTCATGAACGTGGCGACTTGCGTCGCCATGTCGATTGGCTCAGACACGATACTTGATACCAAGTATCGGGCATGCTGGATATACGCGTGGAGATCGCGTTTATCCTGTCGGATTTCGAGAAATTCCGTGCGAGTACGGAATTCCGACTTTGGTGGCTCAAAGGCGGCACGGATGTCGCCTTTAAACTCCGAAAGTGTGGAGAAACAACCATGGTCGGCCATTCGGCGACCAAATGCCCAGCTCTTGGCTCTCCCAGCGAGCTTGGACATCGCGAAATCGACCTGTTGCTCCGGATCGTAGATTTGTCCGGAGCGAATGGCGGCATCGATTTCGACGAACCATCGGAGGAGAGGCTCATTGTCTCCTCCGCCATACTTCGCGACTTCAAGCCTCACAGGCTTTTGTCGTGGGAACTGTACCTGCGCAGGAGCTGCGCGGGTTGCTTCTCTTCCACGGTCTTCTGCCTCCTTCTGCAGGAACCCGATCGCCGTGAGGCGATGTTGATCCTGCGACAGGGTGGCAAGGATGGCAAGGATGGCGAACACGGCCTTTTCGCCGATGATCGTCCTCATCCGTTGGAAGGCACTCCACTCGAGATCACTCAAGTGGAGGCAATCCTCCCGGTTGATCGTCGCACCCGCGGTTTCCGCGGGTTCGAGATTCATCATCGGTTCTTCGTCAGTACTCATTACTGACGGCTCCCGCTCTGTGGTTGGACGGACCACAAAGTGCTACCAGGTGTAACGGGACTCGTTACACGACGTACACGTGCGTTGAGGAAGCGCAGGTGAAGGGAAGGGCACAGTGATAACACTGTGTCCAAGGAGAAGGGAGGGAGCTTTGCGCGTTACCGTGGAAATTGAGAAGTGAATTAAAACGTTAAAGTGCTAACATGCAATCGTAGTGACTGAAACCTACGGTGTCTCTCATTGGTAGATAATCGGATGTCCAGTCTGACTATCATCCAATGGGATTAAATCTTAACGGCTTAGTCTTATTGGCTAATATGCAAATGGCTACGTACAGTGTTCATGAGTGACACATATTAATGTGTCTCCAACTGTACGACGTGGGTGGGTTCGGAAGAGGTGGTAAAACCCATGTGGGAGAAAACCCACACTCTCCTGACCCGGGAACCCATGTAATGGGAGGCCCCATTACACCCTCAACCACATAGGGTCTGAGTGATATGCAAAATATTGTAGGAGGGCATTAACACTCACATTCACGCCGAACCGTCCGTAACCATCCCGCACGAGAGAGGCACACATCCAACAAGGTAGAATACGCATTGGCAGAGCAAAGAAGAGAGCGGAGACGGCGCGAAAAACCGACACACGACCATCACATGACATGTGCGAGAGAGGGACCGGCCGTCTGCGAGCGCGCCGGAAAGCAAAAGCAAAAGCAAAAGGAACCGACAGCTGTGAGATTTGAACTCACGCGGGTTACCCCAATAGATTTCTAGTCTATCGCCTTAACCACTCGGCCAAGCTGTCACTCAGCTTTCGCCCACAAAAACACACACAACACAGCGGAACTACACTACCCTCCAATACACACACACACACCACATGCCAACCACGCACTAACGCTCCCAAACACACACACACACACACACACCTCCACGCGCATCACACTCGTACACAAGCCGTGCCTCGCACGCCTTCTGTGTCAAGTGAGACCACGCAACCGACGCGAGAAAGAGGCAGCGCAGCACTCGCTCGCGCGACCTTGCACACACAGATGCGCGGTGCGTGCGCGTGTGCGTGAACAAAGGGCTGTGCGAGCGAAGAGGGAGGAGCAAAGAGGGGTGCATGCCTACGCGCATAGAAAGTCGACGCCAGCTGCTGGCACGGCGGAAGACGGCGTGCGCACGAAAAAGACAAAAAGGGCAAAAGTATCAGAGGAGGGGATCGAACCCTCGATCTTGAGCGTGTTAAGCTCACGTCCTAACCACTAGACGACACTGACACTCCACACTCCACACAACTACTACAACTACACTAACTACAACTACTACTACAACAACTACAACACACACACACAAAACACCACCCACTCAATACGCACAACAACACCACGGCGGCTTACACGACACACACGACACACACACACGCCAAAACACGCGCGACCCGCTTGCCCTCCTCCGACACCATTTATACTCACATTCACACCGAACCGTCCGTAACCATCCCGCACGAGAGAGGCACACATCCAACAAGGTAGAATACGCATTGGCAGAGCAAAGAAGAGAGCGGAGACGGCGCGAAAAACCGACACACGACCATCACATGACATGTGCGAGAGAGGGACCGGCCGTCTGCGAGCGCGCCGGAAAGCAAAAGCAAAAGCAAAAGGAACCGACAGCTGTGAGATTTGAACTCACGCGGGTTACCCCAATAGATTTCTAGTCTATCGCCTTAACCACTCGGCCAAGCTGTCACTCAGCTTTCGCCCACAAAAACACACACAACACAGCGGAACTACACTACCCTCCAATACACACACACACACCACATGCCAACCACGCACTAACGCTCCCAAACACACACACACACACACACCCCTCCACACTCGTACACAAGCCGTGCCTCGCACGCCTTCTGTGTCAAGTGAGACCACGCAACCGACGCGAGAAAGAGGCAGCGCAGCACTCGCTCGCGCGACCTTGCACACACAGATGCGCGGTGCGTGCGCGTGTGCGTGAACAAAGGGCTGTGCGAGCGAAGAGGGAGGAGCAAAGAGGGGTGCATGCCTACGCGCATAGAAAGTCGACGCCAGCTGCTGGCACGGCGGAAGACGGCGTGCGCACGAAAAAGACAAAAAGGGCAAAAGTATCAGAGGAGGGGATCGAACCCTCGATCTTGAGCGTGTTAAGCTCACGTCCTAACCACTAGACGACACTGACACTCCACACTCCACACAACTACTACAACTACAACTAACTACAACTACAACTAACTACAACTACTACAACAACTACAACACACACACACACAAAACACCACGCACTCAATACGCACAACAACACCACGGCGGCTTACACGACACACACGACACACACACACGCCAAAACACGCGCGACCCGCTTGCCCTCCTCCGACACCATTTATACTCACATTCACACCGAACCGTCCGTAACCATCCCGCACGAGAGAGGCACACATCCAACAAGGTAGAATACGCATTGGCAGAGCAAAGAAGAGAGCGGAGACGGCGCGAAAAACCGACACACGACCATCACATGACATGTGCGAGAGAGGGACCGGCCGTCTGCGAGCGCGCCGGAAAGCAAAAGCAAAAGCAAAAGGAACCGACAGCTGTGAGATTTGAACTCACGCGGGTTACCCCAATAGATTTCTAGTCTATCGCCTTAACCACTCGGCCAAGCTGTCACTCAGCTTTCGCCCACAAAAACACACACAACACAGCGGAACTACACTACCCTCCAATACACACACACACACACCACATGCCAACCACGCACTAACGCTCCCAAACACACACACACACACACACACCCCTCCACGCGCATCACACTCGTACACAAGCCGTGCCTCGCACGCCTTCTGTGTCAAGTGAGACCACGCAACCGACGCGAGAAAGAGGCAGCGCAGCACTCGCTCGCGCGACCTTGCACACACAGATGCGCGGTGCGTGCGCGTGTGCGTGAACAAAGGGCTGTGCGAGCGAAGAGGGAGGAGCAAAGAGGGGTGCATGCCTACGCGCATAGAAAGTCGACGCCAGCTGCTGGCACGGCGGAAGACGGCGTGCGCACGAAAAAGACAAAAAGGGCAAAAGTATCAGAGGAGGGGATCGAACCCTCGATCTTGAGCGTGTTAAGCTCACGTCCTAACCACTAGACGACACTGACACTCCACACTCCACACAACTACTACAACTACAACTAACTACAACTACAACTAACTACAACTACTACAACAACTACAACACACACACACACAAAACACCACGCACTCAATACGCACAACAACACCACGGCGGCTTACACGACACACACGACACACACACACGCCAAAACACGCGCGACCCGCTTGCCCTCCTCCGACACCATTTATACTCACATTCACACCGAACCGTCCGTAACCATCCCGCACGAGAGAGGCACACATCCAACAAGGTAGAATACGCATTGGCAGAGCAAAGAAGAGAGCGGAGACGGCGCGAAAAACCGACACACGACCATCACATGACATGTGCGAGAGAGGGACCGGCCGTCTGCGAGCGCGCCGGAAAGCAAAAGCAAAAGCAAAAGGGAACCGACAGCTGTGAGATTTGAACTCACGCGGGTTACCCCAATAGATTTCTAGTCTATCGCCTTAACCACTCGGCCAAGCTGTCACTCAGCTTTCGCCCACAAAAACACACACAACACAGCGAACTACACTACCCTCCAATACACACACACACACCACATGCCAACCACGCACTAACGCTCCCAAACACACACACACACACACACACCCCTCCACGCGCATCACACTCGTACACAAGCCGTGCCTCGCACGCCTTCTGTGTCAAGTGAGACCACGCAACCGACGCGAGAAAGAGGCAGCGCAGCACTCGCTCGCGCGACCTTGCACACACAGATGCGCGGTGCGTGCGCGTGTGCGTGAACAAAGGGCTGTGCGAGCGAAGAGGGAGGAGCAAAGAGGGGTGCATGCCTACGCGCATAGAAAGTCGACGCCAGCTGCTGGCACGGCGGAAGACGGCGTGCGCACGAAAAAGACAAAAAGGGCAAAAGTATCAGAGGAGGGGATCGAACCCTCGATCTTGAGCGTGTTAAGCTCACGTCCTAACCACTAGACGACACTGACACTCCACACTCCACACAACTACTACAACTACAACTAACTACAACAACAACTACTACAACAACTACAACACACACACACAAAACACCACCCACTCAATACGCACAACAACACCACGGCGGCTTACACGACACACACACACACACACACGCCAAAACACGCGCGACCCGCTTGCCCTCCTCCGACACCATTTATACTCACATTCACACCGAACCGTCCGTAACCATCCCGCACGAGAGAGGCACACATCCAACAAGGTAGAATACGCATTGGCAGAGCAAAGAAGAGAGCGGAGACGGCGCGAAAAACCGACACACGACCATCACATGACATGTGCGAGAGAGGGACCGGCCGTCTGCGAGCGCGCCGGAAAGCAAAAGCAAAAGCAAAAGGAACCGACAGCTGTGAGATTTGAACTCACGCGGGTTACCCCAATAGATTTCTAGTCTATCGCCTTAACCACTCGGCCAAGCTGTCACTCAGCTTTCGCCCACAAAAACACACACAACACAGCGGAACTACACTACCCTCCAATGCACACACACACACCACATGCCAACCACGCACTAACGCTCCCAAACACACACACACACACACACCCCTCCACACTCGTACACAAGCCGTGCCTCGCACGCCTTCTGTGTCAAGTGAGACCACGCAACCGACGCGAGAAAGAGGCAGCGCAGCACTCGCTCGCGCGACCTTGCACACACAGATGCGCGGTGCGTGCGCGTGTGCGTGAACAAAGGGCTGTGCGAGCGAAGAGGGAGGAGCAAAGAGGGGTGCATGCCTACGCGCATAGAAAGTCGACGCCAGCTGCTGGCACGGCGGAAGACGGCGTGCGCACGAAAAAGACAAAAAGGGCAAAAGTATCAGAGGAGGGGATCGAACCCTCGATCTTGAGCGTGTTAAGCTCACGTCCTAACCACTAGACGACACTGACACTCCACACTCCACACAACTACTACAACTACAACTACAACTAACTACAACAACAACTACTACAACAACTACAACACACACACACAAAACACCACCCACTCAATACGCACAACAACACCACGGCGGCTTACACGACACACACACACACACACACGCCAAAACACGCGCGACCCGCTTGCCCTCCTCCGACACAATTTATACTCACATTCACACCGAACCGTCCGTAACCATCCCGCACGAGAGAGGCACACATCCAACAAGGTAGAATACGCATTGGCAGAGCAAAGAAGAGAGCGGAGACGGCGCGAAAAACCGACACACGACCATCACATGACATGTGCGAGAGAGGGACCGGCCGTCTGCGAGCGCGCCGGAAAGCAAAAGCAAAAGCAAAATGAATCGACATTTGTGGGTATCGTGTAATGGGCTATAACCAGCCATTACATGAAGGTGGATCTGTTCTCAGATCTAGTGTGTCACACACCACCTTCAGCGTGCATTGTGGAGACACAAATAACAAAGGGATTACGGTAATACAGTCCCCACATGCACGTGTGACGTCATTCGATGACGTCACGAGTGTTCTCTGTGCTGATCAGTGCGGAATGTTGTTCTCATGTACTAATCAGTACAGAGTGATAACATCCATGTACTAATCAAGTACTGAGTGATGGTTCCTGCTTGGGAAACTGGACTGGCGACGAGACCGACGTGTCTCTGCCACCTGGAGTGAGTGGCGCGAGCCAATCACTTTGCAGGGATTTTAAACAAGACTTGAAGTTCAAGCTTCTAGAAGATCCCGTAGGTTCAACCTCAGTGTACCCAAGGTTTTATATATCAGATTCATAGGTTTTATTGTGTATATTTAGGTTTTAGTTATAAAACCTGTAGGATCCCTTGGGGTTCATTTGTAAGTAGCGACAGGAACCATAACCATTTTTAATTCAGTTGCAAATTTTCCTCCAAGTACTCAAGTCTTCGTTCCTCCCTCCAAGTCGGGAGATCGCTTCCTCTGGCACAAGCGTGTGTGCCGTGTTTGAGGGACTGTTGTGAACAGCGCCCTCTTACACCTGGTAGCACTTCGAGCGGTCCTTCCAACGACCCAGTGAAGTGAAGAGGTTTGACGACGCGGCTTTAAGCACGTCGAGCATTCCTGTCCAAGACCCTGCGAGCATCCTTGTTCGGAACATGGATGCTACAGGAACCCCACTCGGTCCAGCAGTATCGGAAACTGTCGAGTTGACTATTGAGGGTTTCTCTCATTTGTCTTCTCATGAGTGGATGGCGCTTGAGCGCATGCGAGATGTCATCGGAGAGGCTGCCGTGGTCAGTCTGCTTCGATCGGCGTCTCCGGAGGACCAGAAGAGTGCGGTGGTCAGCTTCATGCACCACGAGATCATGTCCTCCCGGAAGCAGGTCGCAACCCCTGTTTCCTCACTCAGGACGGTGCCGCTGAAGCTTGACGTCTCTCCGTATCGCGGCGGAGAGAACGAACCCCTCTCACGATGGTTCGTCGAGTTGGATGCAGCCATCACTGCAAGACAACTGCGAGACCCTTCGCAGCAAGTGTTGTTCGCGATGTCCAACCTTGCGGGTCGCGCGAAGAGCTGGGCGTATAGCAAGCGTTTAGCGGATCTAAACTGCTTCCCCAGCTATGACCACTTCAAGACCGAACTCAAGAAGGCATTTGAACCTCCACAGAGTGAGTTCCGTGCGCGCGCCGAGTTCCTCAAGCTTCGTCAAGGCCGTTTCGACCTTCACTCGTATGCACAACGTGCTCGTTACTTGGTATCGAGCATCGTTGACGAGCCGATTGATGTCTCAACGCAAGTTGTGACGTTCATGACGGGTCTGGACGATGGTCCGATTCGGAACCAACTGTTCCGCGAGTACCCCAAGACGCTGGACGAAGCCATCGAACGTGCGATGCAAGAAGAGTTCAGCATCAAGCAAGCGAAGTTCCATGGGTTCGCGCCAAGACCAATGCGGCAACCAAATGTTGCGCATGATGGCCCCGAGCCCATGGACATCTCGTACATTCCCACGCCTGGAAATGAGCGTCCTCGCAACGATGGGAAGTGTTTCCGTTGCGGGAAGCCGGGTCACATTGCTCGGAACTGCAAGGTGTCTTTGCCGGGTCGGCAAACGACACAGGGTGCTCGTTCGAACAACCACGATCGTTCTTACGGTCGTCGGTTCGAGCGGTCACCTGGGCCAAAAAACGGGAATGGACAGTAGGGGCGGGGCCTCCTACTGGCCCGGAAAAGAGGACTGTGGACGTTGTGGAGACACAGGACTCTGGCCCCCATGTGCATCAAGCGCATGCAGTTTCCACTATGAGTGAGAAGAGTGTCAGTCAAACGTCAAGTTTGATCGTTCACAAAGTTCATGTAGACGGTATTGCAACGCCTCTACGAGCTTTGGTTGACACTAGTGCGTCGAACAACTTTGTTCGAAATGAAGTGATCGTCAGGCATGGTGTCTTCGTGCCTGATGCGAATGAAGAGAAGACGATGATCGTCCGGTTGGCAAATGGGTCAACTGTGAAGATGCCGAAGCGCGTGGTGCGCTTGGCAATCAAGTGTGAAGATTTCCGAGGTGAAGACGAGTTCATTTTACTCGACCTCGATGACAAGTTTGACATCATCCTGGGAATGCCGTGGTTGAAGCGTTACCAACCTAGCATTGACTGGATGAATATGAAGATCTCCGTTGGCAAGTCACGCGATGTTGACTTGTGCTGCACAACAACGGGTGAAGTGGTATGGGTGTGCACATCTGTGGAAGAGATCCCAGATGACCCTTGTGATATTGCGGTGTGCGATGGCCCCCCATGTTCACAAGTGGTACCCATTTTGGAGACGACGAACGGAGGTGGAGCAGTCAGGCGCCAGAAAAAGACTGTCTCCTTTGCCATCGACGACGACAAGGTTCGCGATGGCGTTGACAATAGTGAATGGAAGAGGAACAGACACCCTTCCCAAGACAAGACAAGAAGAAGACCAGCAAGAGAAGTTTTTCGCCAAGAGTTTTGAGTACCCCTGATCAAGGTACAAGTGGTGATGACGAAGGGAGTGTCCAAGCACAAGACATTCCAAGCGAGTTTGTGAATATCGCGGTCTACAATGAAGAAGGTGACGTGGATGTAATCCGTCACGTGAAGATTGAAAATCCTCCAAGTTCAGTCGAAGAATTGATTTCCTTGCCATCGATGAGCAAGAAGACACTGGAGCGCAGCCTAGCGAGAGGCGATATTGTGCAGGTGTGTGTGATCGTCGAAATAGTCGACGAAGGCTTCGTCAACACAGCATCTAGTGCGGATGCAGATGTGTTGGACGAAAAGACACGGAAGGGAAGGTTCGAGGAGCAGTCGTGGGACGCCCTCAAGAAGAACCCCGTGTATGCGCTTGCCAGGGAATATGAAGACATTTTCCCTGACAAGGTGCCGGACGAATTGCCATTCGACAGAGGCATTCGTCATGAGATTGATGTACTTCCTGGCACGAAGTACTGCATCACAAGGCAGTGGCCGTTGCCAAAGGAACAAGTCGAGGCAATCGACGAGTTCTTTGCACAACGTGCTAAGGCTGGTCATGTGCGGGAGAGCAAGTCTCCGCATTGCAGCCCCACTTTCTGTGTGAAGAAGGCAACTGGAGGTTGGCGCATTGTTCATGCTTTCAACAAGCTGAACGACGCGACAATTCCAGCCCAGACTCCGGTTCCACGCAAGGACATGATCCTTGATGGAATGGTTGGCAGCACCGTCTTTAGTGCTATCGATCTGAAAGATGGGTTCTATCAGATTCGAATGCGCGAAGACGATGTTCCACTAACCGCAGTGAGTACCCCGAGTGGTATGCTGTGGGAATGGTTAGTGATGCCACAGGGACTGAAGAATGCTCCTGCGACCTTCAATCGAATGGTCACGAACGTTCTTCGTCCTCTGCGAACATTTGCACCAAGTTACTTTGACGATATTTTCGTTCATAGTAAGACCACGAATGGGAAGTCTGATGTCGATGTTCATCTCGATCATCTTCGTCAAGTTTTCCAGGTCATGCGTGAGAATAAACTCTACGCAAACTTGAAGAAGTGCATGTTCTTCGCCCCCGAGATCCCTGTTCTCGGTTGTTTTGTGGGCAAGAGCGGTGTTCGAGTCGATCCGGAGAAGGTCAAAGCTATTGACGATTGGCCAGTGCCAAAGAACGTCAAACAGCTGCGACAATGGTTGGGTTTAGCCAACTACTTGCACAAGTACACGCGCAATTATGCAGCGTTGGTGCAACCCATCACACAGCTCTTGAAGAAAGACGTTGAGTGGAAGTGGTCGAAAGACCATCAGACGGCGTTCGAAGAAGTCAAGAGGAGTCTTCGAGAAGCTCCTGTGTTGGCTCTACCAAACCACGACAAGCCGTTCCACGTCGTCTGTGATGCGAGCGACTATGCCATCGGTTGCGCATTAATGCAACACGATGATGGGGGTCATGAGCGAGTTGTGTCGTATCAGTCACGACAACTCCGACCCGCAGAACGGAACTACCCAGTTCACGACAAGGAACTTCTGGCGATGAAGTATTCTTTGGTCAAGTTCCGTGTGTATCTGCTTGGCGAGGAGCGCTTTGCTATCTACACTGATCACGCATCTCTGCGTACGGCAGCGAAGACTCCTCATTTGTCACAAAGAATGGCGAGATGGTTCTCCTTCTTTGCAGAGTACAACTTTGTTGTACACTACAAGCCAGGCAAGACGAACATCTTAGCCGATGCGCTGTCAAGACGTCCGGATTACGATCCGAAGACCAAGAGTGAGGACACGGATGGAGCGTGTCGACTCTGTGAAGATGTTCAAGCGATCGCGGTGCGAGCTGCGACTACAGTGCGAGAAGAGATCGTCGAAGGGTACAAGTCTGACGAAACATGTCAGGACTTGTTGAAGTACTTCAAGGACCCTTCGGACAAAGCACTGCAAGGTCTTCCGTCGCGCACAAGATCGCGAGTTCACCGCTTCCGAGTACACAATGGGTTGTTGTACTATGCGGTCGAACAAGGGGATACAGCAAGGATTGTTGTTCCCAACGACGAAGGTCTGCGTCATCGACTCTTGTATGAGTACCATGACAGTCCTTCGGGTGGCCATCTCGGACGTGAGAAAACGTTTCTCAGTCTTTCCCGGGATTACTACTGGCCACACATGTACAAGTGGGTACGCAAGTATGTGAGGACTTGCGAGATCTGCCAACGAGTGAAACCCTCTGGTTCCACGCAGGCACCACTTCGTTCATTGGCTGTCCCATCGGACAGTTGGAAGTCTGTGAGTATGGATTTCATATTCGGACTTCCAAGAGACACACATGGACGCAACGGCATCCTTGTGTTTGTGGACCGATTCAGCAAGATGGTTCATCTTGCGCCTGTTTCGGACAAGATCTCTGCTGAGAAGACTGCCAAGGTCTTTGTAGACGTCGTATTCCGTCTGCACGGACTACCAGTCGAGATCGTGTCTGACCGTGACACCCGTTTCACGTCCAAGTTCTGGCGTGCACTGTTCGGACTTCTGGACACCAAGTTGTCCATGTCAACAGCGGCACACCCTGAAACGGACGGTCAAACAGAGCGAGTGAATCGTGTCCTCGAAGACGTGTTGCGCAGCTACGCAACGTCTTTCAAAGAGTGGAGTGAGTTTCTCCCTCTTGCCGAGTTTGCGTTGAACAACTCCACGCATGTCTCGACAGGTCACTCTCCATTTTATGTGAACTATGGCATTCATCCTCGAGTGCCTGCTTCCATAATGGGTGAGGTCTCTACCTTAAGTGGGGGAGGGACTCCGGCTCACGGAAACAAGCCGAAGTCGTCTTACGACCTGAATGCTGCTTCCGAGTTGAAAGCAAATTTTGACTCGATGAAACCCCTCGACGACCTAACAAGTCGTGAAGAGCAGCAAGTCGATGACTTTGTTGTGAGGAGACAAGCCGTTGTGAGGTTTGTCCGAGACGCAATCGCGAAGACTCAGGATCTGCAAAAGGAACAAGCAGATAAGAGCGGAAGGAAGAACAAGCAAGTTTATAAGATCAATGATCTTGTATTGCTTAGTGCGGCAAATCTGCCTGAACATGCAGTGTCCAACTTGGGAAGCTCGAAGCTTCTGCCAAGGTTCATCGGACCGTTCAAGGTAGCGAAATGCAATGGTGATGCCTACACGCTAGACATACCTACACGCATGCGTCTACACCCAACATTTTATGTGGGTAGACTAAAGCCTTACCTTCCAAGTGGATCTGCGGATCCTACGAGATCTTCCGCAAACGATCGAGCTGATCGTGAAGCTTCTCCACTTGATTGCGAAGAGCAAACAGCTCATCGCTCTGGAGATTCTTCTCGGCGTACAAGAGTTGCAGGACGTCGAAGGATTGGTCCTTCACTGCCTCCAACGCTTGAAGACGAGAATGGTACTCACCACGAAGTACCTCGAGAGCCGAACCTGCCTCTTCCACAGAGCGCAAAAGGCGATCGTGAACCAACTCACGAGACTTCTCGTTCTTCCGGAGTCGAACAAGTTCGTCCCGAATCTGTTGGAACCGTTCCTCAAAACGGGACTCCAAAGCCGAACACTGGGCAGAACCTTCTGTCAGATCGTCGATCTTCGACTCGTGATCGGCGACAAGGTTCTCGAGACTCTCGCAGCGTTCCTCAAGCGTCGAACAACGCTGCTGCAATGCCTCGATTTGCCCACGATGAGCACTCTTCCACTTCCAGAGTCGCTCAATCGTTTTCTCGTTCAGCCCCACCCCCGTTATTAGACTCTCAGGGAGAGCATCGCTGGGTGGTTGAGTCGATTGTTGATCATGAAGATCGACCGACTCATCGTCGAGGAAAGAAGCAGTTGAACCATCAACGCTTCTACAGAGTTCGGTGGCGTGGATATCCACCGAGCTTGGACACGTGGGAGCCTCGTCAGACATTGGAGTCTGATGTTCCCGACGTGGTCCGCAGCTATGAGAACTGCTTGTAGCGTCGCCAGGGGCGACACTACGACGACCAGAGCTACGATTCGCTCTGTCGTCAGCGGGAGTTCTTCTTTCGGCACGAGCATTGCCACGACGAAGAAGACGCTCCATCTTGTTCTCGTTCTCAAGACGAACAAATGTTCGCCATGAGTCTCTCTGGGCTGCGATGTGTTGGTTCGGATCATCGCGATTGTTGATCCGACGCCAACTGAAGAACCGCTCCTTGTAGAACTCGAGCTCCCCCTTCTTCTTCAGAATGGGAGAAATGTCGAAGAGTTCTGGAGCTGTCCACTGTCGCTTGGACGACGGACGTTCTTCACGGTTCACTTGGTCACTTGGTCGCTTCATTGCCAATTGGAAAGTGAACTGCTCCGAAAGGTCTGCAAAAGTACGCAAGGTACTTGTGACTTTAAGGAGGGGATGATGTAATGGGCCACAACCAGCCATTACATGAAGGTGGATCTGTTCCCAGATTTAGTGTGTCACACACCACCTTCAGCGTGCATTGTGGAGACACAAATAACAAAGGGATTACGGTAATACAGTCCCCACATGCACGTGTGACGTCATTCGATGACGTCACGAGTGTTCTCTGTGCTGATCAGTGCAGAATGTTGTTCTCATGTACTAATCAGTACAGAGTGATAACATCCATGTACTAATCAAGTACTGAGTGATGGTTCCTACTTGGGAAACTGGGCTGGCGACGAGACCGACGTGTCTCTGCCACCTGGAGTGAGTGGCGCGAGCCAATCACTTTGCAGGGATTTTAAACAAGACTTGAAGTTCAAGCTTCTAGAAGATCCCGTAGGTTCAACCTCAGTGTACCCAAGGTTTTATATATCAGATTCATAGGTTTTATTGTGTATATTTAGGTTTTATGCATAAAACCTGTAGGATCCCTTGGGGTTCATTTGTAAGTAGCGACAGGAACCATAACCATTTTTAATTCAGTTGCAAATTTTCCTCCAAGTACTCAAGTCTTCGTTCCTCCCTCCAAGTCGGGAGATCGCTTCCTCCGGCACAAGCGTGTGTGCCGTGTTTGAGGGACTGTTGTGAACAGCGCCCCCTTACATATCACAATTGGAATCTGCTTGGCACTTTTTGTGTAGAATCGTTCCTGCGATAGCTTGTTTTCGGTCATACCTTTCCACTACAATTTCGTCCAATCAGTGACAAGATGACACAATTTCATCCAACCACTCGCAACCCTTATTTACAATCCTCGCACATTTGCGGAGACGAAAAAACCATGTCCGCAAGATGTGAGCGGATTTGTGAGTACCTAACATTCGTTTGGGAGACTAAATGCAGTGCGGGATATTTGGATGGTTTCCTATGAAAGCGTGCAATCTTGATGTTGCCTTGGGTCATGACCTGGCTAGGACCCTCTCCCTCCCTCCCTTAGACAAGAAAAGCCACAAAGCCACCGACTGTTCACATCGCGTTCAAGTTGAACCCCGTACGCTTCAACTCTGTTTACGCATGATAAAGAAAAAACGCACAAGCAATCCGTCAATGCTCATGTCCCGTTAATGCGATCCAACACGAGATCTTTGTGTTCCCTGCATTCCACAGCGATGCAGAAGGCAACATGGACAGGAAGCGTGGGGGGATAGTTGAGCGGTTTAACCGTCTTCTTTAACCGGATCATCTGACTCCTAAAAATGACCAAAAACCGTGAACAATGCGATGTCACACTCACAATAAAGTTGCTTTTTCAAATTAACTGCGCAATACTGCAATATGTCTACATTTGATATTGAATATTACTAATGGGATTATATCTGTAATTTACCGATTGTGCATATCCAAAAAACTACTTCACCCCCCACAAAGGCGAAAAAGCTCGAGACGGAAGACGAAGAAGCAGCAGACGCCTTCGCTCCCTCCCTCCCTCCCGCCATCTCTGAGGAGAAAGCAGCGCACCCACCCATCCGCACAAGCAGAGAGAAGACATGAGCGCGCAGTCGACGTTCTCGCAGACCCCCGCGTACACGACGCGTTTTGCCAGCAAGAGCGAAGTCGTCGCCGAAGAAGCGCTCGTCTATGAAGGTGCGTGGGCTGGTGCGATGCTGATAGCTTGGATGTAGTTGGATAAATAGGATAGCATGGCGGCGTGTGTATGTGTGTGCGCATCGTGCCTGCGATCTCCCACGTTGCTTGCCTCTATTGCCTTCTACATCGCTGCGGATTGTGCGGAACACAAAGATGTCGGATGCGGATCGCGTTAACGGGACATGAGTATTGACGGAATCTTCTGTGCATATCTTTTCTTTCTCATGCATAAGTAGAGCTAAAGCGCACGATTTTGCTGTTGGAGACGGTGGTGAAGACGAATGCGAAGGAAAAGATCTCGCGCATCCTGCGCAACACGAGCAAACTGCGCAAGACGCTGTCGATCCCGCAGTTGATCCAGGCCGTGAACCAAGTGCTCCCGGAGAAGAACGAATCGAAGGCGTTGCTGCTGTCGTTGCTGGAGAAGATCGGGACCAAGGTAGATGCCACGGTCGATACAGAGATGACCGACGTGTCGGAATCCACGCCAGAAGGTGATGCGCCTACCCCCACTGCCGACGCGGTGAAGGAGGTCGTCGTGCTCCCAGTGGTGGATCTGATTGAAGTCGAGGTGTATTTCTTCCTGTACGTGCTGGCGGCGCTGGTCAAGTACCAGCTCGCCGACGACGCGCTGCAGACTGTGCAGAAGGTGCTCGCGCGATCGGAACAGTTCAACCGCCGCACGCTCGATGCGTTCCAAGCCAAGTTGTACACGTACTACGCGAGCATCCACGAACAATTTGGTCACGACCTGCCTGCGATCCGTAGCACGTTGCTCGCTGCGCATCGTACCGCGTGCTTGCGTTACGACGAAATCGGCCAAGCGACGCTCGTGAACCTGTTGCTGCGCAACTACTTGCACGAGAACCTGTACGAGCAGGCGTACAAGTTTGTGACGAAGACCACGTTCCCGGAGAACGCATCGAACAACCAGTTTGTGCGCTACCTGTTTTATGTGGGCAAGATCCAGGCCGTGCAGCTCGAGTACACGGAATCGTACACGAAGCTGATGCAGTCGATCCGTAAGGCGCCGCAGAACACGGCGATCGGCTTCCGCCGCACGGTGTACAAGCTCGCGATCATCGTGCAGCTGTTGATGGGCGAAGTGCCGGAACGCAGCATCTTCAACCAGGACGATCTGCGCAAAGCGCTCACGCCATATTTGCAACTCACCAACGTACGTGGCGACCCAAATGATGTCCTGATCGTACTTTGTGAGGCATTCTAATGACCGTACCTCTCTTTGTCTCTGTGTAGGCGGTGCGTGTGGGTAATTTGGAAGATTTCAACACCGTTCTGACGCAACATGCCGCAGTGTTCAAAGCCGACCACACCTACTCGCTCATTCTCCGGTAAGAACCCAGCCAGCCGTAGTCTGAATATGACGCTCGTATTTATCAATCACTCACCCTGAAATTGCCGCATTTGTTTTCGTTGTAGTCTGCGCCACAATGTGATCAAGACGGGTCTCCGAAAGATCAGCACGTCGTACTCGCGCATTCTCTTTTCCGACATTAGCGCCAAGCTCGCGTTGGAAAACTCGCAAAACGCGGAATTCGTGTGCGCGAAGGCGATCCGCGATGGTGTCATTGACGCCGTGATCGACCACAAGAACGGTTGGCTCCAGTCGAAGGAGACAGTCAACGTGTACACGACCAACGACCCGCAAGTGGCATTCCAGAAGCGTATTACTTTCTGTCTGGATGTGCACAACGAAGCTGTCAAGGTACACGTCGCGATCGTATCGTGAATTCACCTCTTGTGTTTGTGCGAAAACCTAACGATTTTCTTCTTTTGTCTGGTTGTTTTACAGGGAATGCGCTACCCACCGGATGCGTACAAGAAGGATCTGGAGAGCGCGGAAGAGCGCTTGGAGCGCGAGAAGCAGGAAGAAGAGCTCGCAAAGGAGATCGAAGACGAAATGGACGAAGACGATCTCTAAATGCAGCCAGCGATGCATTTCCCACACGCGAGCGTTGTGTTTGGTGAACTAGCCTCAAGATCTCTGTGAGTGGCTTTGGAGTAGATGCACCTGATTAATCAAGAAAAAAGGAATAGCTGTGCGAAGGATTTAATGGTGAAACGAACCATATCAAGTATCTTTGCCGGATCATCAACACCGCATTTGCCTGCTGTTTCGTCCAAGTGGATGATGTTTTACTGTATCTTGTATGTCGCTTTCTTGTGGTTTGAACATACTTTTTTATGTGTATATATTTTTCTGTTTTCGTTTGCACTGATGCGCACAGCAACGTTCGCATCTACCTGAAGAATATACGATGACTCGTCTAATAGCAAAAGACTCGGACACGACGCGATCAAAGCAAAGACAAACGACGCTGCATATCTTGTTCATTGCTCTCTTCTTCATTAGCGCATACGCACGCGCATGTGTCGCATCACCAAATGATTTTCTTCTTCTCCTGCTGCTCTCTCCCCACTCGGTCTTGACGCGTTTACTTCTTCTGCGCGTACAATGGCACGGTGTAGCGGTCCGAGTGGTAGGTGGACTCACCGACGACCCAGCCGGGCACGTCCTTCATGATCTTGCGTTCCTCCTCGAGCACCTTCTCCTGCTGTGCGAGGAACTCGACGTCGGCCTCTGCCTGCAGGAACGGCAGCATGGAGATCCGTCGCTCGCGCTCCTCGGCCGCCAGCTTGCGGTGCTTCTGGTTGTGCTGGCCCACGAGGTAGAACCCGAAGGACGTGAGCGCGAACGAGCCGAGGAAGAACATCCAGCCAGGCGGCCCGCGCGTGGCCGGCACGCCGCGCACGTACTTGGCCGGCTTGAAGCCGCCCGGCGGCGGCATCTCCTGGCTCGCAGGGGCAAAGTTCGGCGTCGCCATTTTCTCTTCCTTGTGCTTGGACGCTTTGTGTGTGGAGCCCCCCTTGCGTTGTTCGGGTGGTCTAGTGCTGGGAGGGGAATGGCCCTGTGAGAACGGATAACCTGTTGAATACAATAGTATGGACAGTGACGAACAGGATCGATTTTGAGAGGGACCTGTGTAAATGCATGGTGTTGGAGGATGGGAGAAGAAAATGCAATTGGGAAGAAATATGCGAATACAAAGGTTTCTTCAACGTGAACTGATCAAGGAACTGCAGAATGTGGACGAGCAAGCACACAACGAGAATGGTTTCGATGAACATGGCGTCACCAGCATTTCATTAGCATGCCAAGATGCATCGGAATTGCTTTTCTCTTTTTTCTTAGCTGCCGCTTCCATGGCGTGCGCTTCGTTCCACCGCAGTCTGCATACTCTGCTTAACAGCCTCTCGTGTCCAGATCACTTGTCTTGTCCGACTTGCCACGAATCGGAGCGTGTCCATGGCTTCCGTAGCTCTTGTCGCCCTTGGTGGTCGCATCATTTTGTTTTTCTTCGTTTTCTCAAAAGCCGTTGCTTGCTGCTTCCCCAAACAACTCATCTATCACTTCATAATTAATCCTTCGGCTTTTTAATTTCTGGAAGATACACAAAGCAACAATGACAACACAATGGTCAGAAACGTGGTTCAGCCATACAGCAACAATGTACACTTTAGCACGTACATAAATGGCATGTTGTGCAGTGTCCGGAGGCGGGACGTTGGCGTCCGGCGCTTTTTTTCTCCGCTTTTTCTTCGGCACTTCGGGTGCGTTGAGGCCATTCAGCCGTTTCTCTTCCTATTAAACCAGCACACGCAATTCTTAATACCATCCACAGAATCAAAAGAATCAGTCCATACACTGGACGTACCTGCTCCTGGATAAAATCTTTGTTCATTTTCTCCCACAAGATCTTCTTCTTATCGGCTTCTTCTTTTGTCAGCAGCAGCGCGTTGATTTCGTCGTCGTCCAGGTCCGAGAAGTTGTCGTCCTTCGGCTCTCCTCGTGACCGTCCACGTGGATGACTCTCGCCATCGTACTCGTCCTCCTCGTCGTCATAGTCGCGAGCGCCAACTTTCGACTCCTCATCGTCGGCGTCTTCCTCCAAATCGTCCTCCTCTCGCTCGCCATCGTCGTCTTCGTGAGTACGCGACAAATTGGACCCGCTGCGTGTCCTCCTTCGTCCTCCTTCGCGCTTCGCAAACGCGTCGTGACGGTATCCGCCGATTTTAACGGAAGAAGAACCGCCTTCTTCCTCTAATGCGAGCGTGAGATCGCGCTCGATCGTCTTGTAAAAGTCGGCTTCTTCGCGCTTACGGATGATATAGCGCGCCGATTTCTTGCGCACGCGCAGCAGCACTTCCTGGGCTGCCAGGCGACTCGCACGGTTCACGATCTGCTCGTTCGCGTTCTCAAAGCCGTAATCAATATCGTCATCGTCGTCTTCTTCCGCGAGCATCTTGTCGTCGTTTTTCATACTACTGCTCAGCAGCGAGCTCGCGTGCTTCTTCTTGTAATACGCGTCACCACTCAGGAAGCGCGACATCTCTTCGTCCTTCATCTTCTTGCTCTTGCTGTCCACTTCGTCCGAGTCGCTCAGACTGTCACCGTCGTCATCGTCCTCAACGTCGGGTGTCTGCTTGCGCACGCGCTTGCGGCCATTCTCCAGCGGTAATCGCTCCGACTCGAGCAGCAGCATCTCCATGACCTCTTTCTCGCGGTGGCGCTGGAAACTCGGTGGATCGCACTCGACGCGCGACATCTCGAGCTTGCCGACCTGGTCGTACGTCAATTGCGCGGTCGGCGTCAGCGAGAACTCGTACAGACGCTGCTTGAGCGTGCGTTCACCGATGTTGACGACGTCCATGACGTCGTGGAGACTGCACATGACCGACTGCGATCGCGCAGCGATCAAAAGCGCAGCACCACAGATCCCCGACGGTCGACGGCCCGTCTCGATCCAGTCGCGCTTCATCGTCGCGACCAGACGCAGCGCCGTCGTCGCGATGCTGTGCGTCTTGCCGGCAAAATTGAGCTGCGAGGCAAAGCGGTGAATGTACAGCGACGGATCGATGAGCGGCAGATGGATCTGCAGCAGCTTGCAGAATTTCAGGAACACGCCACCGAGGACGTACACGTTGATCTGCAGTTTATCCGAGAAATCGATCAGCAAATGCGGCGAGCGTTCGCGGCGACACACAATGTACAGACACGCTGCGATGACCGTTTGCGCCTTGCGACCATGCGTAAAGTTGCGCTGCAGCGCGAGCGCAAACAGTCGGAACGCCGAGTCCACGTAGTGGTCGCCGAGGCGCAGCATGCCGGCGATCTGGCGGATCTTCTTCTTGCCGTTCGCGAGTGTGTTGGCGCGCGACTCCATGCCGTAGTTGCGTCCGCTCGTGCCGATGTTGCCGTAGGACTTGGACGACGTCGACGACACGAACTGGCCCACGACCGAGTGCGCGCCGCCGCCGGACTCGTGGAACTCGATCGAGGACACGATGTTGTTCTCCTCCAGGATGGTGCCGCAGCTCACGCAGACCGCCTCGCCGCTCACATCGACGATGTCGATCTCCGTGCACGAGCACGTGGGGCAGATCGTCGTGGACGACATCACGCTGCTGCGCGCTTCGTCGCTGTTGCCAGGGACAGAGAGAGAGAGAGAGAGAGAAAGAGAGAGAGACACACACACACGCGCGCACACACGCAGAGCTCTGGTGCTTTGCTTGGCGCCTTCGAATCCGAATGCTGGTTGCGAAGCTCTTTCTCAGGGATTACAATAGACCGAGTGGCGAATAGGATGAAGTTGTAGGAAGGTGGCACGAAGGTTGCGAGAAGGTGAACGCTTTGAAGCCAACCAACTACTCTGACTTTGTGGGAGTGTGTGTTGCAGAATGAGTGGGTTTTTGCTATTCGCGCGTCAGGAAGGACAAGAGCCATGATTGAAGCGAAGTGATCGAGTGATCTCATCTTCAAGGTCGTACTTCGAGCTCCTAATTATCGTGTCTTGCTTGCACGGACGACAAGCTGAATAGCCCAACGGTCTGGCCTGACGGAGAAACCTTTCGATGGTGTGCATGTTTTCCATCATGACAAACCGTCCTTAGCGCCGTTGCTGTTACCCTCGGAAGCAAAGTTTGACGCTTCACTGAGGTCCTAAGTGAACCATGTCTTCAGTTTGCGCATCATGCTCACAACGTAACGTCTTGCACGAGGCTAATGAGCCCTGGTTCGGTGTATGTACGTAGTTGATAAGCTGCGATATCCATGTGTGTGTGTGTCCATCGGTTTGGTCAACTTTGAACCATTGGAGCCACGCAGCGGAAAGATAACCTTGAGTGGTCAACAAGGTTCTGCATCCACCTAGAAACATTTCGACATTGACGCCATTCTCATACTCCAAGTGTCACGACCGAACTACACGAGTGTGCCTGGATTTTTCGGCACCGAGTCCCCAGAAACCAGAAACCAACAACCCACAACTCATCTCTGTTCCATTTTCATCGCCATCAGTTTTGCTCGGATATTTTCACAACTAACTACACACTCCAGGCAAACACCATTTGCTTGATTGCACCCATATATTTACAATTATTACTTTCAGTTTCACTTTCCTAGCCTTAGGAAAGATTTCATAAAAAAAAACGTCCGCGTCCACGAACTCCCCTCCTCAATACCGCTAACTAATGCCTATCCCCGAGCTCACACAAGAGCCCTTATACCAATAAATCTTCAATGTCCATGCTCGCGATGTTCATGTGCGGCACTTTGGACACCTTACCGAACCGGTCCGAGCCGAATTTCGTGCGCACGGCGACTAAATCAAACGAGAGCGATGCGAGCATGTCGCTCAGGTCGCGCACGCAGCACCAGATGTCCTTGGCGTAGTAGCCCGTGATCTCCTCGAACCCGAGCACCCAGCTCAGACTCGGCTTTTGCTTTTCATAATAGATCTGCGCGAGGAGCACCGATGACGACGCGATCACCGACGGCACGTACTTGGCGCACAAGTGAAAGTCCAACAGCGTCTGCTCCGAGAAAAAGTTGGCCAGCTGCGCGACCTCGAGTTCGGACTCGAGCTTGTCGTTGTAGTACTCCAGAAAACCGCTGCACGTGGGCACGACGAGGTTGAACTTGAACACCTGCAGCATCTCCTTCTCAAACTGCACGATCTGCTTGGCCGTGTACGACCGCTCGCAGATGTACACGAGGTCCTCGATGTCGACCGGGTGGATCTCCTCAAACTTGGACGCGATCAGAAGCGCCGTGAGCGCCACGAGCTGGAAGTTCTCGCGCTTCACATGCACGGACGCCAGGAAGCGGTCGATGTAGTTGACGGTCAGGTACAGAGTGTCGGGCTGCAGGTTGAAGTGGTTGTGTACCTCGACGAGCCAGTCGATGAGCATCGAGCGCATGACCATTGTCACATGCGGCTGCGAGTGGAAGTAGTCGGTCACGACGTGGTGAACCTTTTCCCGTCGCAGCAGCGTCTCGTAGATGTCGCTCTCGTACTCGTCCAGGTCGCCTGGGAAGTAAGGCGGCGGGAACAGGAACGGCTCGTGCTGCTTCGTCTTCTCCTCGAGACTCTGACCAAAGATGTCCAACTTGTCCTGCGCCACCACTTGGACCGGCACGAAGTTGTCCTCGTCAATGGTGCTGCAGGCATCGCCGTCGTCTTCGCTCTCCGTGTCGTCGCTGTCCTCGCTATCCTGGATCGTCTCCAGCTTCTTGGTGGCAGCGCTGCAAGCTGCTTCCTCACTCTGCTCTGGCAGCACTGGAGCCTTTGCCTTTTCTTCAAGAATAGGAACAGGAGACGCAACTTTCTCAACAACACAAACAGCCTCAGGCTGTTCCAGGACGACGGTCTCCGCCTCATACTCCACCTCGGGAGTCTCTTCTTCAACGATGACCTCTTCAACTGGGTGGTGGACGATCACGTCGCCGCTCTCGCTGCCCTCGCTCTCCGTCTCGTCGTCTTCCTCCTCGTCGTCTTCGTCAAAGTCTTCAGGCTCCGTGTCCGCGAGCGAGTCGACACTGTAAAGCTTCTCACGGAGCCCTCGTCGCTTCATCACCTTGTGCACCGAGCCTGAACCCGAGGTCTTGGACAAAGCAGCAGCCTGGGGCTTGACCGGTTCGCTCCACTTGGTCGCGTCGATGCTCTTGAGCTCGACGGCGCTCACCTCCATCATGAAGCAGCTCAAAAGGTACTCCTTGACCGCGCGGCGGCGCAGCTGTTGCTGCTGCTGACGTCTTCTGCGTGGCCAGCCCATTGCTTATTCTCTTAGTTTATCTAGCGACGTTCGCAATGCGTCTCCAATTCGATTCTGAACAGCAGGATTTTTTGTTCACACGAGAAGGAGAGGTCCATGTGGTGTGATGGTTCTTTGGGGCCAACTTTCTTTTTTCACCCTCCTCACCGCGTGCGCGAGAGACTCACTCGGGGTCGGCACAGGGAATAAAGGGGAAGAGGCTGACAATACACACACCCATGTCCGTGAGGAGAACAGCAGACGGGCAGCAGGAATAGCCATGCGCATCGTTGAGGGAACGCTCCTCCTGCACCAAATAACTATCTCACACCACAACGAGACCCGTTTTTGGAAGTGTTTGAAAACAGTTTGGTCGGCTGAACAGTCGACAATTGGTATTAAAGTATGTGAGATACGGTTAAAAACCATCTCAGATGAGTTTTAAACACAGTTGCCTCGAGAGTTGATCTCACACAGTCACTGTATGCGAACAAAAACCAGAAAAGGGAGCCAAGTAAGAGAGAGAGAGAGATTCCATAATGGATGCGAGTGTATCTGCTGGGATAGGCTGCCGCGAGCAGCATCATCATGCAAATGGCTCGCATGACTCAGGACTGTGCTCCGTGTCATAGTGAGACCCAGTGCAAAAAGTCTCCAAATGTGCCTGTATCCTACGGTATCTTTGTCAAGATTGCCATGCTCACGACTTTTGCGTGTGGCTTCACTCCCGCCAAAGCCGACAGCAGCAAATGTGAGATGTGCGCGATCCAAACGAGAGCAGAAAAGACGGTGCGACAGTTGCCGAGACACAGGAAAGTTCATGCTTGCGCAGTGTTCGCGGCGCGTTCACCGCAATGCCGCGGAAGCTTCCGTTCGAGCGGCATGACGCTCAACAATACACGACGCTACTGCTTGTGTTCCATGGCGTGCTTCACTATTGGGACTGTGTGCGTCTGATGTGTGTGAGGCTTCCTTCTAAATGGGAGTTATAGACACGAAGTCACGATAAAAAGCGAAAAATCAACGCAACATGCTTGGATTGAGCCGCAGATAGTTTGGTTCTCGTCCTGCTTGGCAGATACGTCAATGGACTCGTTTCGACGCTTGCGAATGGAATAAAAACGTGCGGAGTGTGGCAATATTTGAGGATCCATCCTTGCATCCCAGTATCTTTCGGTCGTTTGCTGTTATGGCGCCATGCAGCGACTGAAGAAAAAAAACATGACTGAAACTTGGAATAAAAGAAAAAGGTCAAGGACACATCACAAGCGTTTCTGTATAAATACAAATATGTAGTTTCTATGCAAACTGTATGGCTCCCATGCAGCAGAAATGAACGCAGCAGCCATGCTGGTCGATGGATTTTCATGTTGGCTTCGCAATCATGTACTGTGAGGTGAGCACGCGCGTGTGGCTGTAGTTTCGCTGCCTGCTCTACGCATTATAGGTTGCGCTTGACTCTGGGCTGCATGACAGCATTCGTGTGTCCAGGTGCGCTGCTTGGGGCGGCATGGCATCATCTGTGTGTTAAAAGTGCACCGCACTTGTGTGCGATTTGTTTTTTTTCGCGTGTGTCGTATTGACGCAGCTCTATTTCTGTAACCAGCGCTCTATTTATTGCGGACAAAATGGCTGCCAAGATGCCTTTTGTCTGTGTGTGTTTTCTCAGCACTGACGTCTTTCCTTTGCAGCAAAGCGCTTACGTAGTTGAGACAGCGCCGTCCATAGACAATCGCACGCAGGCACCTCATGGATTCCTCGAGAGCGGTGGACATGCCGCCAGTGTTGACACCCGAGAGCGAGAAGCGCTTGCTGCGAATCTTCTGCTTCTTACGACAGCACGAGCGGAAGGCGAGAATTAGGCGGAAACGTGCCGAATTGGTGCAAAAGCTGAGCTGCAGTGACGGTGGTGGGCACGCCGCCGCATCTCCCAGTTCTTATTCCCTTGCCGCGCTGGCTCCCACGCCACTTTCGTGGCACTCTCCTCCTCCGTGTTCATCCGAGTCAGACGCGGTGGTGTCCTCGAAGGAGGGAACTGCGACAGCACTGAAGAAAGATGCCCTTTTTGACCAGAAAGATTTACTCGAAGAGCTCAACCGACTGGCGGACAACACGAACGAGACACGTCCCCCGACTGCAAACTCAAAAGTAGCCACCCCTTCTTGTTCCCCCCGTGCTCAGGCTGCTGCAAGCTCAACAACGTCCGCCGTCGCAAATCATGAGAAAACAGCGGAAGCGCAGGATCACCTGGCGGAACTTCGACGCGAGATCCGAGAACTTGAGAAAGGGTTGTGTCCCTCGTCCCCCTTCGATACCTCAGGGTGCATCGCACCTGCGGATTTGGTGTCAGCGATGAAAGCCATGAGCCGAAACCCAACAAAGGTACCCTCACTCAAAATTTGTCTTGTTGGCTGTCACTGACACAAGAAAAAGAAACGAACATGGTGCGTGAAGAGTATCTGAGCAACTCGTCCTCGTTGTTGTGCGGGTCCCCGGACTTCTTAGACGGAAATCCAGTGGATGATCTGGGAAGCCGACGACGACCTCGATGGGGCTATCGACTGGCACGAATTCAGGAGTTGCTATGCAAGGTCTCTGGTCGACAAGCACGGTCTGGAGCCCAACCAGCTGTACCACTTCACTCAGTTTCTCCTCTGTGACGTCGATGGAAGCTTTACAGTCTCAGGTGTGGTGGCTTTGAGCTTTTGGCGTTTGGGTTGGCTGACCCAGGTTCTCACTCTGATATTGTCTTTTCTCACTGTAACAGTCCTGGAACTAAAGGCTGGGCTCAAGAAGCTCCCAGGCACGGACCACTTGGCATCGAAGCTCCTCGTGGCGCTCAAGGATGACGCCGAGCAGCAGCTTCTCCAGAAATTCACACTCTCCGAGTACCTCGACATCATGCTCGCAGACCTGCCCTCGAACTTCAACATCACACCAGCTGCGTATAAAGTATGAAAGCCCCGAGTGAAAAACATCATATTTAAACCAATCGACACGCATCATAGGACGAATATGAGCGAATCAAATGGCGAAGACGCAACATCAGCAAGAAGCACCTGCCAGGCGCGCAATTTTCCACCTGCAATAATTTCGGAGACAACATCGCAGCAAAGCTGCCACTATTAAGAAACAAATCCACACAAACTTCTTTTTCATCAGTGAGCTTTCGAGTTGACACGTTTGGAGTGAACAGCAAGCGTCTTCATGAATTGAAAATGGGGTAGACTGAGCACGCCACATACCCGAGCTGCTAACAAAAGGATCAGCTTTCACTATACCATTGTGCCCACAGAAAAGCGATATGCCCAGCAAAGATGCAAGCATTTTCAGATTTGTTGCGAGTGCATTTCCCTAAAGACTTGGCACGATACAGTACAAAAAAGACATGATCTGGGGGAACTCGTCTGCTGAAATGGAGACAAGACCTTGCAGGAAAAATGCTGCTCATTGGTTGGAACTTCTTGGAAGGAGCACAGTACCCAATAACAACTCCAATCAGAGAGAAAGCTTACAAACCACACTGCAATCTGCAACGGGAAGCTACGCAACGCATTCTTAATGACGTACATGCAGAGACCGCGACTTGCTTGCATTAAGACATTGAACTATGCTGAGCGTTGGTTCTGTTCCCAAGCACAGCATGGCGGCAGATTGTCCAGCGGCAAGATGAGCAGCATCTCACTCGTATCAGAAATAATATATGAGAGATTCTACAGTATTCATACCAATTATCAAATCAAGCATAACCTGTATTTCCTATAATTCATTTTTAATAGGTTATTCGTTCTAACAAGTTATGTGTTTGCATAGCGAACTCGGTGGTTCGAGTGAGGTGCCCTTCATTTTACGGAAGCAAACGCAGCAAGAAGCAAGAGCTAAGCAAGCAGCATGTCGGGTCCTCTCGGTCGCATCATCGCGCAGGTGGTGGTCATGAGCGCCGGCATCGTGTCGCGCGCGTTCGTGCAGGCGTACCAGCAGGCGGTGCACAACGCCAAGACGGGCAACACGTCGCACCTGACGGCCAAGGCTGTGGTGAAGAAGAACGCCATGTCGCGCGAGCAAGCCCTCGAGATCCTCAACTTCCCCACGAGCGCCAAGCCCAAGCCCGACGAGATCTCGAAGCAGTTCAAGCGGTACTTTGAAGCCAACGATCCGGCCAAGGGCGGCTCCTTCTACCTGCAGTCCAAGATCTACCGCGCAAAAGAGGCGCTCGAGCACGAAGAGGCAGAGCAGCAGGCAGCAGCAGAGAACCCCGAGAAACCGCAGCAATAAATAAAACACACACACAGTTGCATACAACAACAAGAACAAGAGCAAGTGCGCGTCTTGGCGGACGAATGGGTGGCGTCGTTTTACATGTGCATGCGGAATTGAGCGCCTAAAGAGCTCCATGGCTGCCGCTCTGGAGCTGCTGGAGCAAAATGGGTGTCGCATAATTCGCGTTCGTGTTGCTTCTCCGTTGCCAGCGCAAAGCCGTTCGATCGATGTTGGCACGACAGTGGCATACCGAAGGAGTGTGTGTGTATATATGTAGCTTTTTTTCTTGGCCCCATAGCCCCACATCATTAGACGCATACATTTTTTGCCTTCATCTCTTTCTCCATTTTAACGCAGTACAAAACGCCAACGAGCCTTCCAGAACCCAAGTCTTGAGTTGCGGTTGTCAAGTCGATTGGTTGGCTATAATTATAGATATAGCACTCTAATTGGCCAAAATACGAGGCTGACATATGACATAACCATCATTTTTGGCACCAGTTGAAACGAGAACGAGCGACAGAAAGAAGCGCCACCATGATGCCCATGCTCCGCTCCGCGACGACGCGCTTTGCGAGCGCACGGCGCCAAATGGGACGCATGAGCAGTACTGCGACAGCGGCGCGACGCAACTTTGAGGACCTCACGGCTGGCGCCGACGCCGAGCAGCTCGAGTTCATGAAGGAAATGGTGATCCAGGTGGACGAGCAGGACCGCGTGCTCGGTCCGATCACCAAGAAGGATTGTGCGTGTCGAGTGCTGCATATTGGCTTTTCGCGTATGGATTACCCGTTTATACTGATGCGAGTGGTGCACTCTTTGTGTGTGTTTGCATGCGTATGCGCAGCGCATTTCCATGATGGCGTGTTGCACCGCGCGTTCAGCATTTTCGTGTTCAACTCGAAGAACGAGCTCCTGATTCAGAAACGCACCCCGGAAAAGATCACGTTCCCAGGCTACTGGGCCAATACTTGCTGCAGGTATGTGCGCATATAGAGAGGTCCACGTGACTGTACGTGTGGCTCCATATCGCGAGGACTCACATTGTTTGTCTGCTGCTATATCGCTGCACAGCCACCCGTTGTTCCTGAAGGACGAATTGGAAGACAACGTCGGCGTGAAGCGTGCAGCGATCCGCAAGCTGGAGCACGAACTCGGCATCCCAACGACGCAATTCGACGTCCAAGATATCAAATACGTGTCAACCGTGCTCTACAAGGTACGCTAAGTGCTCCTTGACCCAGAAAAAAACAGCCAAGTTGCAGGGAGTTTGACTTGTTGGCGGCGTGTTATTGCTGTAGGCTGCGTCAGATCCCAACTGGACGGAGTACGAGATGGACCACATCCTGCTTGCGCGCGGCGATGTGGCGTTGAATGTGAATCCAAACGAAGTGGACGAAGTCGAGTACGTGAGCAAAGACGGTCTCCCAGCGCTGCTGAACGATTCGGAGCGCAAACTCTCACCGTGGTTCCGACTCATTTGCGCGCACTTGTTGCCAAAGTGGTGGGAAAATCTCGACACGTTGCTGGAAAAGGACAACTCGGACCGTTCGATCCACGATTACCGCTAAACAAGGTTGGGAGAAGCATTAGGCAGCGACGGGAATCAAATAGACGAAGTGGACGGATGATCTCCAGACATTTCCGCCATGATGCAATAGCTAAAATATGTTTATGAAGATGCTGTTTACATTGTTTTAGCCGCCTCAGGAATCGAAGCGACTCGAGGGCAGTAGGTTGCTGAAACTACTGGCGACCTTCTTGAAGTGCGAGCTGATCGAGTATTTCTTGAATTGGGACATGCGCAGCCCCGCGCTCGACAGGTAGTTGCCGCTCCTGTCGGTGCCCGTCCACCCGACGTACAACGTGATGTCGCAGGTCGTCGCGTTCTCCCCCGTGCACGTCGTGAGGTCGTTGTAGCACGTGCAGCCTTGCTCGGATAGCTTTGAAGACATCCCATTCGTCGCGGAGCTGAACAAATTTGGCTCACATGTTTCCGAATCGCAAAAGTAGCAGCCGTCGTCCCAGGTCACGCCTTGGATCTACGCCAAAAGCCAATTAGCACAACAAAAATGCAAAGAACCTATTCAAATTGATAGCCTTACCACTCCTTTCTTGACAGAGATGATCGCAGTCATGTACGGGTACACGCGTCCCGCGCCTGACGAAAAGAGCTTGTAGTACGAGCGCAAGGCGCCGCTGGACACCGACATGTACGCCCCAGACGGATTGCCACCAATGTGCGGATCACTCCATGCTGCAAATATATAGACACAAGCACACACATCATGAGAAACCAGCAGCACCTAAGAAAAAAGATCAAGCTTCAAACGAAATAGAACTGTACAATCGGTGACGCGAAGCACGGTGAATTTATCGGCGACGGGCGTGAACACGGCGCGGTAGTTGCCGTTGCCGTTGATGCACACGTACGTCGTGGACCCCTTTTTCAGCAGCGGCGGGTTCGCACTCGGCGAACACAGCGCCGTGATGTTCGTTTGCGTCGCATGCACACGCTCAAGCGACGACACCCATGCAATTGCACTAAGCAAGTAGAAGACGCGGACAGCGAGGCTCACGTGCCCCACGGTGTTTGCAAAGAGCGGCTTTGCCTGGCTGCGGATTACAACGCGGGCCACAATGAGGAAGCAGCGTGCCGCTGGCTTCCATTTCAATGCGCACGGAGTAGTTTCATGCGAAAATGAAACTCATAACCGTCGACATGAAACCTCTGCATGCATTCTTTTCCCTGGGAACTGACTGAGCTTGGAGCCGAACGGAGGGATGCAATGGAGCATGCAATGCTGCGATTGCGGTTTTTCTGGGAGGTTGAGGCTTTGTGAGCTCTTCGGCATCCTGTTTCGTTGTCCTTGAAGTAACTGCTGCTTGGATACCTTGTTATCCTAGGCTGTCGAGCGCAAGCCCTGCGAGTTAAACGGATGAATTGCAATGGAGCATGCGAGTGCGAGTAATCAGATGCGTCCACGTACGTGGCGTTGACGCTGCAGGCAATCGCCAAAATACCCATTTTGTATCATCATCGCGCCAATCTTTCTGAGAACCTGGTTGCAGATCATCCATTAAGTTTGAGAGGGATGGGACGCCACGTCAGCGCGGTCATCGGCCATTTCGCGTTTCTTTGTGAAGTAAAACAGCGAGCGAAACCGGTGGAAGAGGAGGGAAGAGGAGGGAAAGCGGATAGGGTTGTTTGAAATGTTACTTCAGGAACGCAGGGTTCGTGAAACTGCTTTGCCAATCTTGAATCAAAGCAGTTTCATGAATCAAGTCAAATCAAGACAAGACGGAATTCCATTTTTGGCATGGGTCCCGTGCGAGTTGCTTCAGAAACAATCGGATCCCCGTTACACATGCAATTTCTTTTTTCAATCATGTGCACATTCTTGAACGATTGGTTTTGGCATAGAGTAGATTCCCTCGGAGCTGACTGCTTCACGAAGCCAATGCGCGTAGTGCAAAGCTGAGTGTTCCTCTCAATGGTTCTGAGCCGAGCAGTTTGCACACACTTCACTAATGCAAGTATCTTTCAGCCAGCACCACAATGATCACAAGCAGCACATTATTCTATTGCTAAACCCCACAGCAACATGAGCGAATCCGAAAATGCTCTTCCTCGCACTTCGCGACATTTTGGCGGGAACCGCACTGTATATTGTTGCTTCGTTTGGCGTTGCTTGTCTCCGGCGTTACTTCAGGAACAGTTTAAAACCGTAAAAAGCACCTGTCGCAAACGTGCGTGTGCCGTTTACGCCGAGCGCTCCATAGCCTCAGCTTCCAGGCAGGAGCTCCCTGCCGCTGCTTCCTTCTCCCCAGTCATTCGCCATCCGTCTGTGGACCCCCCCAGCCAGCACCATGAGCGCGTTCTTCCCTGTGATCTCGACCCTGAGCCCTGCGATGCCTTCGCAGGCGCCAAAGTTCCAAGCGCGCTCGCCATCCATCCTGGCGACGTCGGCCGCCAAGCAATGGGACGCGCGTCTGTCGCACAGCCCGGTGCACGACAACTCGTACTACGCCAAGTGCATGGTCGCCGGTGTGCTCTCGTGCGGTCTCACGCACACGGCCATCACGCCGCTCGATGTCGTCAAGTGCAACATGCAAGTGAACCCAGCCAAGTACACTGGTCTGGTGCCAGGTCTGAAGACGATCGCCGCCGAGGAAGGTACGGCTGCGCTGTTCAAGGGCTGGGCTCCAACCGCGCTCGGTTACTCGGCCCAGGGTCTGTGCAAGTTCGGTTTCTACGAATACTTCAAGGACTTGTACTCGACGATGGCGGGTGAGGAGAACGCGTACAAGTACCGTGGCATGATCTACTTGGCCGGTTCGGCCTCGGCTGAGTTCATTGCCGATGTGGCGTTGTGCCCAATGGAGATGGTCAAGGTGAAGGTGCAGACGTCGCCTGCCGGTACGTTCCCAGTGGAGTTCGGTCCTGCCGTCGCCGCCATGCGCGCCAACTCGGCGGAGACCCGCTTCCCGTTCGGCTCGGTTGTGCCACTCTGGTCGCGCCAGATCCCATACACCATGGCCAAGTTCTTCTTCTTCGAGAAGGTGGTCGAGGCGTTCTACACGTACGTGTTCACGGAGCCAAAATCGTCGTACCCAAAGAGCACGCAGCTCGGCATTACTTTCGCCTCGGGTTACCTCGCTGGTGTGATCTGCGCCATCGTGTCGCACCCTGCCGACTCGGTTGTGTCCCTCATGGGCAAGGCTGAGAACAAGGGCAAGTCGATCGGCCAGATCGCCAGCGAGACCGGCCTCAAGAACTTGGCCACCAAGGGTCTCGGCACGCGTATTATCATGATCGGTACGCTCACGGGTCTCCAGTGGTGGATCTACGATACGTTCAAGACGGTCTTCGGCATGGGCACGTCCGGTGGCGCCCCAGCCAAGAAGTAAACGGCTTGAGCTGAGTAGGCTGCATGCAGATTTCTCTCTCTCTTCTTGACGATAGGAAAGGAAAGGGTTTAAAATCAACATGCAGCTATGCTCTATAATGGATTGCTCTTTTAGATATTGCCATCACATCTGTGTTCTCTTTCTTTCATGCTTTTGGTTGGGATCATTCACTACTTTGGGTGCTGCCGTCATGCTTCTCTCTTTAATGCTATTGCAGCCATAATGAGCTCTTGAACGCCTTAGTGGCTACGTTGAGCTGCTATATTACTTCCTGGATGTGCATAAAGCATCAGCATGCTTACCCAAGGCTCTCTCACTCCTCATGTTAAACAAAGTTCCATGCAATTTCTTCCTTTCTTCGTTTAGATAATGGGGGACATTTGCTTCTTACGAGAACAGCAGCGTGTGGAAAGCCATGACGACGAGCACGCCCGCAACGTAGGGGCTCTTGCGCTCGCCGATGCGCGACGCCTTCCAGCAGAGCCCCGAGAGTCCCTCGTGCTTGCCTGGCTGCTGGCCGCGGTCGAAGATCGTCGGGAACTTCATGCGGATGTATGTGCACGTGCAGATGAAGAGCAGAATCACGGTGATGAGACCCTGGAGACTGAAGAGCGCCGACTGCACATACACATAAGCGTGCACAGGGAGTGGGTTTGCGAGTGTTAGTGACGTAGTGTGGCATTAATAAGGGCGTTGAGCACGCACCATGATGTGCTGCGAGTTGCGTCCAATTTGCTTGCCACTTCCGTGTCTTCCTTATGCATGCGCCAAAGAAACACGTAGCTGGCGCACTGCATGCGTCAGATCTATACGGCCGTGGTGCATCACTTTGGACAGGGAAACCTCCAAAATCAGTGCCGTGAGAGAGATGACCCTCCCATTTCGTGGTCATCTTTCGCAGATGAAGCAGGTGGGGCGACGTGCTCTTGTATTCTGCGGGGTCAGGTCGACAACACACAAATATGCATCAAAATCAAAAAAGTGTGTGTGATGGATAAAAACCTCGTCGTTCTTTCCACCTCAGCATGGACACAATAAAACCTCGCTCTTTCAGCACACAGCAATGTGGAACCGCACAGAATAAAACCTTGCGGATCGAGGGGGGCGGGGCTCTAAGGAAGGGAGCGGCTAGGAAAGCACCAACAAAACAAAAGGTGGTGAGCGCGAGTCGCGAGCGAGTGAGCGAGTGGTGAGCCAGACAGCAAGCAGAAACATGAACCGCCTGCCGCAATTCCTGCAACGCGCCGCCAAGGTACACGCTCGTCTATATATATGTGTGTGTGTTTGTCTATAGCTGTTGGTGTGAGCGTTGCGCGCTTTCTTCGAGCTTCTGTGGCGTCTCGGAGCCGCTCATTCCGATGGTCTGGACCACCAAAATGATGTCGAAAATGCGATTCTGACCTTATTGCATTTTTTCTTTGTTTCTGTGGCTGTGTATGGGACTATGGTGATGGTGTATGGTTGATGGACTATAGGTTGGAGCTGGTGCTCTGGTTGGTGGATCGGTCTTGACCGGTGTGACCGCGTTCAGCGGCGACCAGATCGAGGCGCTCCACTACGGGTTCGACCACGAAGGACCATTGTCGTCCTTCGACTACGCCAGTGTGCGTCGTGGCTACCAAGTGTACAAGGAAGTGTGCGCGACGTGCCACAGTGTGGAGCGCATCTGCTTCCGTAACCTTGTGGGTGTGATCTTCACGGAAGAAGAAGCGAAGGCCGCTGCCGCGGACATCGATGTCATCGATGGTCCAAACGACGAAGGCGAGATGTTTGAACGCCCTGGTAAGCTCTCGGACCCGCTCCCAAAGCCGTACGCCAACGACGAAGCCGCCGCTGCTGCCAACAACTCGGCCATTCCTCCAGATCTTTCGTTGATCGCCAAGGCGCGTCACGGTGGTGTTGACTACTTGTTTGCGTTGTTGACCGGTTACGTGGACCCACCAGAGGGCAAGGAGTTGCTGCCTGGCCTGTACTACAACCCATACTTTGGCGGTGGTGCCATTGCCATGGAACGTCAATTGAACGATGGCCAGATTGAATACGCCGATGGCACGCCAGCGACGACGTCCCAGATGGCCAAGGATGTGTCGGTCTTCCTCGCATGGGCGGCGGAGCCAGAACACGATGTCCGAAAGAAGCAGGGCTTCCAGACGGCGCTCGCTCTTGGTGCCATGGTGCTCTTGACGGGTTACTACAAGCGTGTGAAATGGGCTCCATTGAAGACCCGAAAGATCACTTACACCAAGTAAGCAGCCACGTGTGGACAAGAACGCAAGCAGCCAATTTGCATTTGTAGACGATCAACGACCAACCACCACAAACGCGCAACTATTGCTTCTTTTTTTTTTCTCAACCGTCCTCCTTCGTGCATCAAGTTGTCCAGCTCGTGTCTGTGTGCATTGGGGGAGGAAGGAGGTGCGAAAAGAAGCAATAGTGGCAGACACATTTGACTCGTGCGTGGGGGTTGCCCATGTTTTTCTCTCCGCTGCTGTGTGCGAATGGGCTGTGTGGCAGCGGGAGGAAGGATGGAGAACGAGAGGGATAGTAATAAGGAAACGACGCAACGAAAGACAAAAGATACGAGAAATGCCAAAAAATAAACCATTTGAACAACCACATAAGCAGCGTGCGATTTCGCTCTATGTTCACGCTCTCAATATGCCATTGCGCATTGCCTATTGGCTCCATATTCCTCATTGCCATTACGACTCTTCGCAGCCTCTCATTTCGTGTGCATGTCTTTATGCAGAAAACTGAAGAGCTCTTTGTCACCAGCTGACATTCACTCCTTCTTTCCGTCACCAACTCTCCTCTAAAGTACGATTTGTAATCTGTGGGAGCAATCGATTATGGAGGTGAGCTCTAAGGTTTTTATCGCTCCATTGAGGTTTTATTAATGGCTGGCTCGTGGTGATAATGAGTGTGTCGCTTGGCGACAATTGGCCGCTAAGTGTTGCGCTTCTTGCTTCTTATTAGCTGCGCGGTGGATAGAGACCGCCCGCCAATACCCACGTGCACGTTCACACACACACATACACACCCTCACAATGACCAAGGTTCCTGCCACGAAGCTCATCCGCGTGGGCGCCGACGCGCCGCACATGCCGGACACGGACACGCTGACGAGCCACGACTACGTCGAGCAGCTCAAGAAGCAGGTCAAGGTCAAGATCCAGAGTCTGACGGACGACGAGATCGTGTTCGACCTCATCGGCATTGACGCGTCGATCGCGAATGCGCTGCGCCGTATCCTGCTGGCTGAGGTGCCGACCATGGCCATCGAGCACGTGTACATCTGGAACAACTCGTCGATCATCCAGGACGAAGTGCTGGCACATCGTCTCGGGCTCGTGCCGTTGAACGTGGACCCGCGTGAGTTCCAGGCGTTCCCAGACCACGAAGAGGCTGAAGCCACCGACGAGAACACGATCGTGTTCAAGCTCGACGTGACCTGCAAGTACGACCCAGCGCATCCGAACGATCTCTCCAAGGCGCTGCACACGTCGGTGTACTCGCGCGACCTCGAATGGGTACCACAGGGCAACCAGGAAGAGCGTTTTGGGTCCATCCGTCCAGTGCATGAAGACATCTTGATCGCGAAGCTGCGTCCTGGTCAGAGCATCGCGCTTGAGGCGCATTGCCGGAAGGGTGTGGGCAAGGACCACGCCAAGTTCTCGCCGGTCGCGACGGCGTCGTACCGTTTGATGCCGCACGTCGAACTGAAGCAGAAGGTGACAGGCGCTGACGCCAAGAAGCTTGTGGAAGACGTTTGTAACGCTGGTCTGTTCGATATCGAGGACATTGGCGGCGTGCCGACGGCGTACGTGAAGGACTCGCGCACGTGCTCGATGTGCCGCAACTGCATCCGTGAACCTGGTTGGGACGAGAAGATCCAGTTGGGCCGCATCAGCGACCACTTTATCTTCAGCGTCGAGTCGGTCGGCATGATCAAACCAGAGGAGCTGCTACCCGAGGCGCTCAACGTGCTCGTGGACAAGTGCAACCTCGCTTTAGAATCATTTAACCAGGTGGAAGACGAGGAGATGGAAGGTGACGAGGACGCGCAGGACGAAATGGAAGAGTAGATTAACATACAGGCACGCAAAAACACGCAATGAATATATGATGATGATGATGATAATCGCTTTGACGCCTTGCCATTGCAGCACATATATCGATGGATAGACACAACACCGAAGGAGAAGAGCCAACGTGTTTTATTGTGCAAATGCTTTTTGCATCTTGTTTATGGGAGAAAAGCCTATCACTCTAATGTAACTCACAATATATGCCACGAGCGCTTCAAACGGACGAGAGATTCCGAAAAAGTCGACAAACAAAGAAGAAGAGAGCAACGGGGATCTCGAACTGAACAACTGGCAACAGGAAATGCTTGCCAACACTCCAGCCGTGACGTCACTGAGCGTACTCTTCCGTTGCTTTACAGCAGCACGCAAATGCGAATGCTCCTCCTCCACAAGCGAGTGCATGCACAACCCACGTTATATCGCTTCGTTCTTCTTCTCCAACAATTTCCATTCATCTTTCCCTTCCTCTTCTTCTCATCGCATGCAGCATCCACTGGTATTTTTCTTAATGCACCGATCGTTGGTCGTGGTCTAGTTCTCCTTGTTGAGGAAGACGGACGCCGCGCGGATGCCGACGAAGATGACCGCGATCTTGGAGATGTCCCAGACGATGGCCTTCATCTGCTTGGTCGTGTCGACCTTCGGCTGCTTCTTCTTGAGCATGAACATCGTGGCGAAAGTGGTGGAGCAAAGGGGAGGCGGCGGATGCTTCTTGGTGCTTGCTTTGTCAAAGTGCGCCAGCCAACCCAGCACCCAACAGTTTGCACCTCGAAGTACGTTTCCACTTAAGTACGCCAAACGCACTTAGGAATAGATCAGTCGGAATTATTCGAATATATACAGTATAGAAATGATCTGTGACATGAGACAAGACAGTGCAGCCATTTCTCATCGAGAAAGGCAACGCGGAGACCTGAAAAGCAGCAATGGACCGACGCTTTTCAGTCATTGTTTGTGCATTTACATTAGAGTTTCATATATAAACAATTTAAGAGCAAGACGGCAATACATCCCAATGCGCAGAACTCGCCAATTCCTACTTTGTAGGCTTAATACTCGTTGGACGCTTCGATGGTGCGCAATGCGTAGGTGATCTGGTACGCTGTTGGACGCTGCGCGGGGTCAAAGGATAAGCACTTTTCGGCCAACTCGAGGATCTGTGGCGGACAAGTGGGCGTAAAGCTCGGTCGGAGAGTGCCTGCTGCGACCATTTGAAGCACGGCGACTTCGTTCAACATATTGTCTGCTGGACCGCGCAAGTTCTGGTACGGAAGCTCATGGGTGTCCATTTCGGCGAGCACGGCGCCAAATGAAAACACATCACACGACTGGTCGTAGTCGTTATTGCCTGAAATCACTTCAGGCGCCAACCACTTGCCCGTACCGACTCCGGCCGTCATCGTTCCCTGTTCGGATTGGAAGCGGGAGATGCCGAAATCGCTCAGCTTTGCGTTCATCTGCTCACCTAGCAGCACGTTTCCGGATTTCAGATCTCGATGCACCAGTGGTGGGGTGAACGAGTGCAAGTACACAAGGGCTTCGGCGACATTCAGCATAATCTTGAGCTTCTCGCGTGTCCACACGCCGCGGAAATCATCCGCATTGTTGATCAGGTAGGATCGCAGGTCTCCATTTACCATGTACTCGAACAGCGCCTGCAGATCCAACTCGATGGTCCACGCGACACCGATGAGTGGTACAATGCACGGATGATCGATCTTGGAGACCATCTTGATCTCACTGATAAAGTCTTGCGTACGTTGCCACGTGACTTCGTCACGTTTCAGTCTCTTCGAGGCGACAAGTTGCGTTTGGCGATACCGCGCAAGCCACACGACACCAAATCCTCCTGCGCCGATGCGGTGAATATCTTCGACATCTTCATAGCGAACCTGGAGTGATATCAGTTCTTGATCATCCCATAAGGAGCGACGTGAACTGCCCAGATTTGTGTAGTTGCCCGAGCTTAGGGAGCTGTGTTTCGCCGAACTTGTTCCTAGACCCGCATGGTAATCCATTGCATCTTCCTCGGGCACTCGGCGACGACGTATCCATATCACCGATCCGACGATGACGACAACGACTACGAGCGCGGCGCTGATGCCCCCAATGAGCCCGGCGTTGTTGCTTTTCGACGTTGAAGTCACCGAAGTCTCGCTGTCCCCTTGTACACACACAGTCACGCCACTAAGTGACTGCTGCATCGACGCGTCACACGCCAATGGTCCGAACGAATCAACGCGCAGGGTCTCGATTCCACTGAGGAAGTCGAACTCGGACTGATTGAGGACCAAGCCGTTGAAGGAGTTCAATTCCAGGTTTCTAAAAGAAATGCAGCGTGAACACAGAGAAATAGCAACGTCAGAATGGAAAATTATGGAACTGCAAGCTTGAATAGCAGTCAAAGGAAGACGTACAGATACTGCAAGTTTTTCATCGAAAACAGCCTCGATGGGAGGGCAGTGAGCAAGTTGTTGGACAAATCTCTGTAAATCACAAAAAGACACAATGGATGTCAGCAAATCTGGCCGTGGACGTCTCAATAATGACCTGGAAAGCTCCACATGCACACACACGTACAAGTATTCCAAGTTGGGAGCGGCTGCGTCGAATGCTTCGAAGCTGTTGGACGACACATCCCTGTATAGCAAAAACAAAAACAGAGCAACTTTGTGAACATGAAGGAGTCCACTGGCAGATCGAAAAGCTCACGATTGCTGCATCGCGTTTAGAGGCACGTACAGTGTCAACAGCGACTTGATATTGAGCAACTTGGATTCCATCGCATCCAAGTTGTTTTGCGTCAAGTTTCTGCAAGCAGGAGAGAGATTCATATGGTGAGTACTAGCATGTTGTGAATGGCACCAATGGCAATTCTTAGCACGTACAATCGCTCGAGGGTGACAAATTTGGCCATATCCGTTGGCACTTTCTCCAGCAGGCAGTTCGTGATGCTGAGACTCACGAGTGTGTACGGGAACATTTGCTCCTCGAACTTCTTGATGTTGATGTTGGCGAACGTGACGTCGCGGAGACTGGTCTTCGTTGGCAAGAGCCAATTCGCGATCTTGGTCTGCACGACCCAACCTTTCACACCAGTCGTATTGGTTCCGCCAGCAAGCACCCTACAACGCCAAGAGATCAAATCCGTCAGTCAGAACGGCTGTCAGACAAGCTCTTAGCTTACAAAAAGCCAACTTACAGGCTTGTCGTCGAGTTCGGCAAGTCCAGCGCCGCGACGTTTTGCAAGACGTCTTCATTCTTGGATGGGAACCCACGCGTAGCGTTCGCCACGGGTCTTCCCGCCAGATTACTCGGTGAGAACGGGATGAAAAATTTGAACGACGAGTACGACTGCAGCGATGTATTAGTCGTCCCATTGAGTCTCACTTCGTCACTAGCCACAGTGTCTGCGTCACTGGCGTTGGTCTTGAAACACTCAATACCACAAGAGTTGCTCGAGTTCGTCGGAGCCACACACGAGCTCAGCGCTTTGGTTTCGCCCCAGCCACCAACAGCTTTCTCGCACGCTGCGAGCGATGGGTACTGGATGCATGGTCTCCCTGTTGCGCACTGCGACTGACACGAGAACGTGAGCGTGTTGAACAGCGCGCACTGGCCAGCGCTGGCGATCACCGTGTCAGCATCGCTCATGTCAGCCGCATAGGAGGAAGAAGACGACAAGGAGGATGCTGTTATCGCGGCGCTACTTGGAGCTAGAGGTGTGACGACAAGCTGAAGCACCACAGCCGCAGCGACGTGAGACAGCAGTCGGAGCATCTTTGGCAGCACAACACGCACAGCAATGGGCTTGTACTTGTGAAGACACGCGCTTGGACTGGAGCGCACAGGCAAGGAGGACGCGGCGGAGGAGCTGCTTGCGCTCGCGGCCGCCAGTTGACAAATGGCAGTAGCGCAACGCTGCTGTTAAACGTCCATGGCGTTCGGTATTTCGGCTGCGATCATGCTCAGAAGAACGCAGAAAACGGCCAGTCAAAGTATTGTTAGTGGAGCAGTCACAGCAGCTACGGAACTAATCGCACAGTAGACGAGACGGAGAAGCTTGTTTAAGGATGGAAACGCTCTCTAATACGGGATCAACTTAACGAAACTCTTTTTCAACAGGATAGTGCAGGTGCTGCGAAATGATCGCCACAGGCTTCGAGGTCAACGAAATGGATTGACGTAAATCGATTGCGTGAGACGTGATACACAAGGCTGTCGATGTTTCAGGCGCTGCATGACTCAACCCACGTGTAGTCGACTTCCATGCTCGCATCCACAAAGACCTCAGTGCTTTACGCAGGCGTCTGTCCCGTCAAGATAAAGTCGGTTGTGCTCCACCGACAAAAAAGAGAGTTTTGTGCGCAATGGAGGATTGCAACCATCGATGACACAAATGCGAGGGAAAGCCTACAACTGTTTCTTTCTTTTATAGAAAAAGTGATGTTAAACGGGAATCAAATGAAGCCACATGAAAAAAGATGAGGGAGAAGGGAAAAAAGTAGTGGCACTTGTTGCTGTTGCGATGTCTGCACAAGTCAACGTCGTATTTCATAGCAGATTGTCCGCAGATGTAGTTGCGGTCCTCAACCGTAAATGCCTTCTGCAGGTTCGATTTATTGGTTACGTCCTTTCGACTATGCAACTGCGGTTAGGGTTGCTGTAATCGGATTGGGTCTGACCACACGGACTCCATTTTTACAGTGAGGCATGCTTCACTTAGCGCCATAGAGCCATCCGTTTAGAGAATCACTTTGCTTACAGATTGCAAGTACAATATTTAGTTAAAGAAACGGAATGTAAAAGCGGGGCATCAATCAAGGTCTCCCAGCCACTACTCTCTAAATCGATATTATAGAGAGATGGTCTTTTTTTGCTACGACCCTCTCAGACAGACACTTTTTGATGACCAGCGCAAGCAAAATACAAAAAAGGTGTTATATAGAAACATACTTCAGAATAGGACCATCCGCACAAAAGAAGACCATGTTTGCTTTTCCACGCTTCACTCACACTGCTTACAACGAAAAGTGCATATTCCGCTGGATCGTACGCAGAATGTACGCGATTTCGACTGCACTCGGACGCGCAGTAGGCTCAAACGACAGGCACCGAGCCGCGAGCTCCTTGATATTCTCGGGGCACGTCTCGGAGAACGCCGGCACGAGCTCACCCTTGGCCACGAGCTGCAGTATCGCGACTTCGGCCAGTTGGTTCCCGTTCGCACCACGTAGCTCCTCGTAGGGCACTGCATGGGTGTCAATCTCCGAGAGCACGACGCCAAACGCGTAAATATCAGCGCTTTGGTCGTAGTCGCTTTTACCAGAGATCACTTCGGGTGCGAGCCATTTCCCCGTTCCGACACCCGCGGTCATCGTGTTGTCCTCGGAGCTGAACCGCGAGACGCCAAAGTCTGTGAGCTTGGCTTCCAACTCTTCCGAGAGCAGCACATTCCGAGATTTCAAGTCGCGATGCACCAATGGCGGAGTAAACGAGTGCACGTACACGAGCGCCTCGACGATGCCGATCGCGATCTGGATCTTCTCGCGCGTCCACTCTCTGGGTGTGTACGAATCCATGAGGTACGTTCGTAGATCGCCGTGCTCCAAGTACTCAAAGAGCGCCTGGATGTCGGATTCCACTGTCCACGCTGCACCGATAAACTTGACAATGTGCGGATGGTCGAACTTCGCGACCAACTTGATCTCGGCGATAAAAGCCTGAGTACGCTGTCGATCGGTCTCACCTGGTTTTAGTCGCTTCGATGCCAGAACTTGCGACTTCCGGTATTTCACGAGCCAGACGACTCCGTACGCACCGCTACCAATCGTTTTGATATCTTCAATGTCGTCGTAGTTGAGCTGCACCGAGAGAAGGTCCGAGTCGTTCCAAATCGACACGAACGTACCCCCTTGCGAGGATTTATTGCTGCTGCCACTTTTCCCACCAGAAGCGTTGATTCCACCTGTAGCCAGCTCTGTCCCTCTTTTCCTGTTCGACGAGCCGTCCCCCGTCGGCGTTTGCTCGAGCTCGTATTTCTGGTCTGTGTTTTGTTGTCCCCGTCGTCGGCGCATCCACACGAACAGCCCAATGAGACTGATCACGACAACACCGCCCACGATCCCACCGGCGATCACTGCTGTGTTTCCCGAAGACGACGACGACGACGTGCTCGAACTGGTTTGGTCAGAATTGTTTGCTGCCGACGGCGTCGACGACACGAACTCCGCATCGTCGAGCACACAGAGCGAGATTCCGCCAAGTTGTTTCTGTTTTGTTGCATCACACGGTAATGCATCCGCGAACGCAGAGACTTCGAGCGTCGATAGTTTCTGAAGGAAGGCGTACTGAGAATTGGAGATCGCGGGAGTCTGTAAAGGGTTGCCTCGAATGGATCTGGATGAATGCACGAGTAAGAACCAACGCAAGCCACACATCCCAGAAACAACGCCACTTACAGCGTCTTCAAATCTGTCATTTGATAAATCACACTTGGAATCGCTGTCAACGAATTGGACGAGAGATTTCTAAGGAGAACACAGAAAACAAGTATAAACGTCGGTAAGGAGCTGATGCCTTTTTACGTAACAAAATTGCCAGGTACGCACAATTTCTCCAACTTTGGCATCGCTGCGGTAAAGTTTGTGAGATTGTTGCCGTATAAATTCCTATTACACAGTTGACAAACCCAGTAAATCAGTCAGTATAAGACCGTACACAACGTATTTGTCAACTAGCAGTCGAATAACAATCGCACGCACAGCTCCAGCAAAAAGTCAATCGAGTCGTCCGCCGTCACCTCGGTGATGTAATTCAAGTCCAGCGACCTAGCAAACGATTCGGTTAGTCCAGTTCCACCCACCAACATTTACAGACAGATGCACACGTACAATGTCAGGAGCTGCGTCAGAGTGCTCAGTTTCTCAGGAAACGACGGCAACAGTGTGTTTCTCAGCGTCAGCTCGGACATCCGCGCGGCGGGGAGCATCCCGGCGATCGTCGTGGCGCTGGTTTCCAGGTTGAGGTTCGCGATCTTCACGTTGGCCACAAACGTATTGTTAGACAGCAAGTTGGTCGCGAACACGACGTTGGCGACTTTGCCCTTGATGCTCTGCTCCGTTGAGCCACCAATAATGTTTCTACCGTCACAACAAAACACACCCATATGCAGTGTAAGCTTCCTGTAGCATATAACAAGCAGCAAGGCACATGAACTTACACGTCGGTGCAGGTGTCCGCGAGCACGAGCACGTCCATGACTTGCAGCTTGTCGTTGTTTTTCCAGGCATCATAGTCCGTGGGGACGATCTTGGAGAGTGCCTCGACATCATTTGCCCACGCACTGGAGCTCGCTGCGAGCTGCTTCTCCTGCTTGCTCTTGTACGTGCCATAGGGGATATAGAACGTGAAGTTCGGGTACGTCATCCCCAAGTCGAGACTCTCGGCGAACTTGAAGCACTCGTAGTGGCACGGGTCCGAGATCGTCATCACGCACGTGCTGAAGTTGCTGAGCGCCTCGACGCCGCACTGGTGGTCCGAGTCCGCGAAGTCGTACAGCGCTTCGTCCGTGATCAGACACGGGTGCGTCCTCGTGCAGAGCGCATTGCACTCGAACGTGAGCGTGTTCTTCGGCCGCGAACACGTGCGCGCATTGACGTTAGCGCAGCATATCGTCACTACAAGCAGCACTACCAGTGGGAGCAGCGCGGTTCGTGAGCGCATTGTGTGCCCACTGTGGACGGCAGACGACGCCACGCAGGACTCGCAAGCGCGGCACATGTTGTGGCACTGTTGAGAAGCGATTCCTGTCTGAGGTTGTGCCAAACGCACAAGAGCTGTCCCTGAGGACGCGCGCACAGTTGTGAATGGCGCAAGACGCTGGTTCATTCGGGTCAGTCAGTCCACTGACTACACCCTGTATCGTCTGTGGACAGAATGAGCTGGAAGGTCGAAACAATACGGAAACGCCAATAGAATCTGTTTATACGGGCTGTAACAATATAGTTCAATAAAATTCTGATCTATTAGGAACAACAACTCTGCACTCCGATCGATTTATACAGTTGCTGCGATTGAAGGGTTTTAGTCCACAGAGAGTGAGCTCTTGCTTTCGCGTCAGATCCAGAGAAAGTGCTGTTTCGTCTCTCTAAATTCATGTGTGGATGCCTCAAGTTCAACACAGTGCGGCATAAAAGGCACCCTTTCGAGTAAATAGCAACAAGTGCGGACACATTCGCCTTTCTTGTGGGCACACTAGGAAAGTCGCAAATAGGGACACTTGATGCAGATTAATGGCAGTGATCTGCTGAATGATGACCAGCCAAAGAAGCACATCGGCCACTGCCGAAACAGATGACGCTGGCACCACAGCAAGTTGGCTCAAAGCTGTGTGGAGAGACGTAAAAGAGCTCACCAGCTGCTGGTGCCTGATCTGAACATCCAAGCTGGCATTCCCACATTTCATTCCAGCACGCGCCGTCATTTGCCGATTTGCTGCGACTCTCTCGTGTTTCCGGCGCAAGTGAGTGGACAGAGCATGCGCTTTGTGCCCATCCCAAGGTTACTCGTCGTCGCAATCGTGGCCGCGTGCCGCGTCAGCGATGCATGTTCTCAATTGACGAATGCAGGAGGCGTGACTGCCACTGTCACTCCAACGAGTGCGATTGACTCGAGGGGAGATGCGTGGCAATCTGGGACCATCATGCCCTTAGCACCTTCATCCGATTCGTCCACGGGCAACGACTTTGAGATGGAGCTCGTCGACTCTTCGACGCCATCGCCGACTCCACCGCCGCGAGCGTCTGCAGATTCCACAACGTTCCGACTCGTGCCGACCATGCCGTGCAACCAGACCGTCGCTGCGACCACGGTGCAAGTGTACACGAAGAACCGAGCGCTCTTTGAGGAGTGCGTGGGCAAAGCCAAGTACCAGATTTTCCCGTTCTCCGGCGTGCTCCCGACACCCGCACAGATCACGATGCAGGCGATCGTGCCAGCGTGCACCGCGATCTTCACAGGCATACTGCTCTTGGGGATCCCACAGTGCGATGTCGGCTCCATGCCACTGAAAAGCGTCTCTGAGACACTACTGAAGGTCACCGTCGACATCCGGTCGGGTCTCCCATGCCCAGACTCGCAGCAGTTCTTCAATCTCATTGTTTGGCGCCGCGACTCGAATCTGGCTCAAGACGCTGGCTTGCCGTACGACAGCGGCTCAGAGCTGTACGCTGAGTACACGAGGAACCTCTGGAAATCGCTCACAACGTACAATGTGCACGTGGGGTCCGATCTCACGATCGGGTACGACGGTGACGGGCTCGACGGCGATGCAAGTGGCAGCGCCTCCGATGCGACCGGAGCAAGCAAGGTTGGCAGTACCAGCAGCCAGCCAGCATCGACTCCGTCTTTGTCGCCGAGAGCAGGAACGTCTGAAGCCACGACCAGCACTTTGAGTGGCGCGACCACGATCTTTGAGCCGCGAACAGCTACATTCATGACGGGTATAGTGGTTGCCGTGCTTGCTGGGAGTGTTTGGAGCTGAATACGTAAGAGTGTTGTGTGCATTTATGTGTGTATGTTTACATTCCCCCTTCATGTACGAATGCTGGAACCAAGTCACACGTCAATACGTGTACCAACATCGTTTGTAAGATACAAAATACGAACGTAGACACGATGGCTTTGAGCTTTGTCTAAAGCGAGTCGCACGAATCACGGGAAACACAAACTAAGCCAACTCATAGTAGAACTCGACCAAATCTACGCACTATTACCAGATTATGGATGTCGCCGGAGATCCCGCCAGTTGTTTACAAGCACACCAAGCTCACCGAGTTGTACGTGCCTAGCTGCTCAACGAGCTGTTGATGCACAAAGCCAAAGAGCTGATATAATTTTCTCTTCTGCATGCAGATACTTGAGCCGGAATCGAGATATGGCAGAGGTCACGCTCACGAATGAGCAGGCCAACTTCATTTACATGTTGACCAAGTTCACGATCGATGCCGCTGCGCTTCGTACGGATTGCTCCGCGTCGCAGAAAATCACCATCCACGGGTACACGATTTGCATCAAAGGTGGTGCGAAAAACGAATCGATCATCAAGCGCAGTCGTGCCGCGGCTCTCAGTTCTGGCTCCGAGACAATGACTTCGTCAACAGCTCCAGAGTATTCGTTTGCAAGCGACACAACCGACTACCTTTATAAGGTGAGGTATATTTAGGTTCATCGTCGTGACCTACAATATCCATTCTCCTACCTAATCTTCATTACGAATTTCATGTAGGAGTGTAACTGTGTTTATTACGCGGATTGCAATAGATCACTTCTGACTGCTAAATAATCTTTGACCAGGATGGCATGTTCTCTTGGTCCTATGTGAGGCTGCCTTGTGTTGTCCAATGACCTTGGGTCTTCCGAACTTCTCATTAGCCAATGCATGACGTCGTTGTCAAGATCCTGGGTGAGATTGTTGAAAGCAGCTCTTTGAGTTGGGAAGTGAACCTGCGTTGAGGTTCTGGTGTCCATGGCTAGGTTGGCGGCTGAGTCCGCCATCTTGTTGAAGGCACGGTAGTGATGGTACCATCCTCGGATGTCGATGCAATCCGCGAGTCGTCGACTTGTCTGGTATAAACGTGCCAATCGGTGCTGTCGAGGGGACCGATGCATTCTCTGTTGGGAGATAATGAGTGCACTGTCTCCAATCACGTACAACGGTTCGAAGTGACTGCGTTGGGCTTCTCGGAGTCCATGTATGAGACCCCAGTACTCGGCAAAGTTGTTGGTCGTGTCCTTCCTGCTATACGCCATGCTGGCGGCCCAAATTAAACTGGCTGTGTGCGAGTCCTTATGGACACGCACGATAATGGATCCAGTCCCTCCTGGTCCTGGATTGCCGCGTGATCCACCATCGAAAAACAACAGGTAAACGCCGCGAGTATCATTTGGAGTCAAGGGGATGACGTCGGTTTGGCTGAGAAAGCAGTCGACATATGCCTTGAGAACTGCTGCAACCGTGTGACCGTCAGAGCCTCCAGCTTGCGCTTCAGCGAGTCGTGCGAGGTTTCGCATTCCTGCCTCTAATCTGGTCATCATGACCGCCATCTCAGCAGTCGATTCGATTGGACCCGAATCTATGCGTCGCAGATGCGCACACCAAATGGATTGTATGAGCGACGCGCTCATATATCGACACAGCATGTGTGCGACGGGATAGAGATGATCTTGGAGATGTTCATTGGAGAACTTGTGTCCGATAGTGTGTCTCTTGATCGTGGTCCATGCATGCGTTGGAGTATGTGGTAGATCCAGACTGAAGATCCAGATTGCGGGGTCGTGACCAGGAGTGATTCCGATCTTCGCCCATAGCGCATAAAAGTAGTTCCACACCAGTTTAGCTTTCGGACACTCCCAGTCTTTCTGCTTTTCACACCCTCAAACATGCCATCCTCGAATTCTCCATCAATCCTCAAAGTGGAGGATGTGGACCCTCACTGCCCTCGCAACTGCCTCGGCGCTCGTGGTGCTCCGCTTTGATTCTAGTCTGGCTGCGCGAGGATCCTGCCCTGTGGTTTCAGCGCATACGCTATCGAGCGCTTGCAGTGGCGCGCGCGAGACCTACCATGCGTGCGTGGCACCAGTGACCGCATCTAGCACTTCCTATCAGTGTTTTGGAAGCCGAAGAGACCAACTTGTGGTCCTAATCCCGTTCGACGAAGCCACAAATGCGGCTTTGCAGCGTCACCTCCTCCAGCAAGCGAAACGCTTCAAGGCGGCGATGACACGGAAACGTACTTTTCGGTGAGCAACGACGACCTCACGGCAATCGCGGCCATGAAGTTGTCCAGCGAGGCTACCAATGTGTACGCACCGGCCGGTATTCTTGCGTTCTGCTGTTGAAGCGCTTTTGTCTTATTTACTGTTTTCGATTTTCAAAACATAAACCGAGTGTTTCGAGGCGGGAACAGTCGGACTAGAGTGAGCAAAGGCTTTGTCGCGAATGCCGCCTTCGACGAGAACTTCCTCGACGGTCAGACGCAGTTGCCGGGGACCATGGTTGAGAATATCAACTTGAAGGACTCCGTGTCAACACTCGTCGCCAACCAGCCATCGAACATATCCACCACACTTCCCTTCGCAACAACTTCACAGAGACTCCGTCGGCGATCTTCAGCAATCTGAAACTTTTTTTTCCTGTACGTACTTTATCGTGCATCCTATGTTTTCGAAGCAGCTCGTTCAGCCCAACTTTGCCTCATTTGAACAGGGATATCACTGTCAATGCGAAGATGACCAACGTTTCATTCACGAACGAACAAGCCAATTTCATCAATACGATGGTGGATTTCAAGATCGATACCACGAACCTTTAACAAGATTGCGTGGGATCGGAGCGGTTCTGCTTCAGTCTCCATCATTTCAGGGGCTACATCTCTGACGGAATAAACGAAACGATCACTACAGGACCACGCATCATGTTAGACCTCGTGCATATTGCTCAAAGCCGACTCAATAGACGGAGAAATGGTGTTTTAGGCTGTAGTGCCTACTCGGCAAAATCCATGCTACCAAGCATTATAGTTTTCGTGTGAAAAGATAAGTTGCAAGCACACCCGTTCACCAGCCAATGCTGCTTGCGTAAAAGTCCAGGCTATAGTTACATCGATCATGTGTTGTGGCATGCCATGCAGGCCAGAATGCAGGTAACGGCAAAGGACCTTGAGCACGATCGACACAATTGACTAATCTCAGTTTCGGGCTACGCAGCAAGAATATCAAGCAAGTAAAGCTGAAAATCAGTGCGCTGAGAAGCGAATCCACTGCGAGACTTGGTGATGATCCCGGCTCCGCTGTTCATCGCATTTACTCAGGAAGAACGACAAACCTGGTCAGACCTCTTCTTATTTCGAGAAGGAGGAGCCAAGAGCAGGAGCACAACCAGCTCCAAGTTGTACTAGTACTTGGTGCTCGCTGTACCAGAAATCACTACGAGTTTCTGTTTTTGGAGTTGGATTGATACACGTTGCACTGCTCCTTCTGGCTCCTTGCTCATGATGGCCATTGGGTGTTGTCATTTTTCGTTGCATTGACAGCTCACTCGAAACAACATGTCCTTTGCAGGTTGATCGACTTATCAAATCATATCAAAAGGGTTTTAGTGTGTCAAATATGTCCATCCATACTGTAGACTCGTCTGAGAATCCGTCCCACCTTTCACAGTTGATATGTTTCACGTTTATTTTAGGTGTTTGATCCAACACCATTAGGCAAGTGCTTCAACAAAAAAAGTATATTATGTGTAAAAAAAGGACAACTGACTCGTTTCTGTGCGTAGAAAAATTCCATGTCAAAATGAGCACGAGGAGCTCTGCAAATGGAGGTGTCTGGCGCCTCGCATTCGCTGTTTTCCCCACGCAGAAGAGCAAGACGATGCGCTTCGTCGGCGCTGCGCTCGCCGCTGCGATCACCTGCAGCTTCGCCTCCTTTGCGACGAGCAAATCGTGCGCCAACGTCCCCACTGGCGAGCTCTCGCTCACGTGCAACGGCGCGTGCGGCACGAACGAGCCGTGCCTCGCAGGCGCCATGGCCACGAGCGCGTGCCGATGCATCGACATCGACAAAGCAACACCCAACGATTTCTCAAAGTTCACGCTGTTTGTTCCGTTTGGCAAGTACAAAAGCCCGCAGGAGCTCGCGGGCCAGCCGACGCCTTCCGAAGTGGTCAAGGGCAACAACGCCACGACCACCTACCCGTGGGTCAGCAACGACGATCTCACCAAGATCACGTCCCTGAACCTCTCCAGCGCGACCAAAGCCGTGTACGTACAGCGGCGCGTTTCCTATCGTGCGTGCACTATTTTGTGGTGCTCATAATGTTATTTCTATTACGTGATTGAGACAGGTACATCTATGGTGGCAGCAGCTTTACAGGGTTGACGCGAAACCACGTCGCGAACATCGAGTTTGGTGGCAAATTTCTCACTGCCCAGACCCAAGTGACGACGCTCGTGCTCAGGAACCTGAACCTCGGGTCTTCAGTCAATGCGCTGGCGGCGTTTTTTCCTGCGTATGTTAACTTTCTCGACCTCACGAACGGCTTGATCACGGAATTTCCCGCCAACATCGTCATAAATCCGCGATATCGAACCCTGTAGGATTGGAAATTGTTTCTTTCACTTGCTGTGGAAATCGGCCAGAGCTGCGCTTCATCGCGTTTGTTTTTGTACTTATTTTTGCTCTTTTTTTGTCTTGTATGATGACGTAGGTGTTTGAGCTACAACTACATTCAAAATGTCAACATGAGCCATAAAATGGATGATCTCACGTCACTGTACGTGCACACGGCTATCAGTTCGTTAGATCCACTCGTGAGATTGACCATACGAAATGAGAGGAGATATGTTGACGCAATAAGGGACCGTGTTTGTCTCTCTGTCCGCTCGCTCGTAGGCTCCTGAATGTGAACAAAATCACCAGCTTCACGGCCGTGTTCCCAAAACTCACCTACCTGTACGTAACGCTTTTGCTCGTATGCTGGGGAGTGCATGATGCTCAGTTTTTCTCCTTTTGATACCTCGTTGTATCCATGCCTGTGCAGTGATCTGGCGTTTAATGTCCTGTATGGCGTCCCAGATGTGATCCCAGCACACACGTTTCTTACAACTTTGTGCGTCCTTCTTTCGTTTTGTTGCCGTACTCTATCTGCGTGATTGCTGTTGTTATTCACTTGCCTTGTGGATGTTGTGGTGTGGTAGGCATCTAGGCGGGAACACGATCATAACCTTCAACCAGTCCCACGTCGTCGACACAATCAAAACGCTGTACGTAGCTTCAAAGTCGTATCTAACCTCGCATCGAGCACTGACTCACTTTGGTACGTCTCTCTTTCTGTGACCGCGGCGCTGTTAGAACTCTCTTTGACAACAACCTGGAGACTTTCGATGCCTATTTTCCGAATCTTGTGTCGCTGTATGTGTTGTGCAACCTATATATCATCATTGCTATTTACCTCCCGTTCTGGGTTTGCTAACTCTCGGATCTCACTGTAATAATGTGTAGCGACTTAAAAGACAACAACCTCAAGTCCATCCCGCCGAAGATCTTCCAGACCATGACGCTCAAGAAGCTGTACGAAGCCAAGTCTTTGATTCTCTTGAGTACCGAGCGTATGGTCTTTTCAAAATTCTGCGCTTGCTAACCTAGTCATTGTATGGCTTCATGGATACGCAGGTATCTGGAATACAACAAACTACTTCTCAACTTATCGTTGACCAACGAACAAGCGAATTTCATCTACAATCTGGACAACTTCTCGATCGATACCAGGAGTCTGCAAACAGACTGCGCGGCGGCACAGAAGTTTAATTTCTCAAGCTTCGGGTACTCGATTTGCATCACTGAGCCAGTGAACACGACGTTGATCACCGGTCCTCGCGTGACGCCGACACTTGCTGTGCCTAGTTCTTCTGGGAGCAGTTCGGCTTCTTCTTCTGGTTCGGGAAAGATCACGGCTCCAGAACCAGAGTCCAACTCGAGTACTGGTATCATTGTCGGCTGCATCGCTGGTGTTGTTGCACTCATTCTAGTAGTCGGGTGCTTCTTTTGGTCCAGGAAGCACAGCGTGAAGCACAGTAAACACAACACGAAGACTGAGAGCACGTCAGGGACAGGGGTGATACAAAGCATCGGCACCAACTACATTTCTTTATGGAATGACCCAGATTTACTTGCTGTCAAAGTGAGTGCGGACGACGTGCAAGATGTGAGAAAGATCGGCATCGGCGCATACAGCGAGGTGTGGCTCGTGCGGTTCCGCGGTGCAAGGCTTCTGGCGTCAAAAAGGTTGCGGGAAAGCGAGATCACGCGTCAACGCACCCAGGATTTTATTGAGGAGATCAAACTCGTTGCAGTGTTGAAACATCCAAGCATAGTGCAACTAGTCGGGGCAACCTGGATTCGAGAAACCGATCTCCAGGCGCTCTTTGAGTACATGGACAATAGCGACTTGCGTGACTACCTGGCTGACCCGACGCTCGCGCACCAATGGAGCACGGAGAAGGTGCAGATCGCGATCGATATCGCGGAAGCGCTGGTATATCTGCACTCGTTTTCTCCGCCACTCGTGCACCGCGATCTCAAGTCTCGAAATGTGCTGCTATCGTCGGAAATGCAGGCAAAGCTCACGGATTTTGGTGTCTCACGATGGCAGTCGGAGCAGCTCACCATGACGGCAGGCGTTGGCACGGGTCGATGGCTCGCGCCAGAAGTGATTGTAGGAGCAAAGGACTATGGTCCCTCCGCTGACATTTTCTCGTTCGGGGCTGTCCTCGCGGAGCTGGACAGTCATGTGATCCCGTACGATGGCATCCGCAGTTCCAATGGCAACAAACTCGCAGATGTCGCGATCCTGCAACTCGTGTCAACGGGCGAGCTGAAACCGAGTCTCACGCCGACGTGCCCCGCGCCGATAGCAGAGCTCGCGATGCGGTGTTTCGCGTTGGATCCTGCGGATCGTCCGAATGGGCTCGAAGTCGCGTACATCCTTCGTACATATAAGAAGACCATGACCAGTTTTTACGTTTGAGGGAGGATCCAACATTGAAGAACCCTCATGCACGTGGTGGCCAGCAAATTTTTGAAAGTGTGCGTCATATACAAGCACATCGCATTGACACTGCTGAGAGCGGGCAGTTGACTGCTTGCTGTAGTACTGTAGTTGTGTTAGAGGTTGCCTTCCTCATTTCGACACGGTTCACATCTACCTCCATGAATTATAAGTGACGAAGTGTTGAGAATTATAAAAGCACTCGTTTCAGCGAACGACTTCGCATCAAACAATGTGGAAGTCGACTCTGGGAGTCTAAAATCTACTAGCCTCTCGAGCTTATACTTGCGAAACAACAACAGCAATGCGGTATTCGCTATGTGTATAACTACGACCAGGTCAACTCGAAAAGCAGATGATAATTTGGTGTGCATTTATCGATGCCTTCCCTAATAAAGGAGAACGACGTCCATTGCTCGTCTGCAACTCTCGTCGGCGAGGCATAACCACGCTGTATGAACTCTGTTGTTTTCTTCATACTCAACGCGCGCACCCCATTGAACTGATTTCTCGGATGGCGAGGGCGGCTTTTCTTGGAACCTGGCAAAGACACGGAAGTTCTGAGTCGCTTTGCGTACCGCAGCTGGTGGTTTGGGTGTCATTAGCGCGTGTTGCTTATGTCCTTCGTCGAAGACGTTTAATGCAGGTGAAGCTCAGGACTACCGTCTTGAGCTGTCCTCTCGTGTGTGCGGCGTCGAGCCCGGGCGGAACACGCGTGGCAATGCGACAGAGACACCGAGTCCAGGTCGAGAGCACGCGACATCGGAGACGAAGGTGTCAGGTCTAGATACAGCACGAGCGGCTTCACTACGGCGCCGAGTCCAGGTGTCCAGGTGCACACGGTTGTGCTGCGAGCGCAAGTGGCGCTTCGATCAAGACTTTGGGCTTGCTCCCGATTGAGTGGTCTGATAACTGCTGGTGTTGATTGGCATGCACTTCAACCTGGTGATGAAAATGTATCGTCGAGAAAGTTATTGGAGCCGGCTCGCGAAATTAATGCATTTCAGCCAATCACATTTTGGGCTACGAGCTGGAAAAAATTACGCTCAGTTCGGCGATCCTTTGAACGAGCCCAAGAGGGTAGAATCGCACTTTACGTTCCAAACTCGCGCACTTCACGCTCAGAACTTGCATTTGAACCCTGTTTTATAAGTGCACATCCAGAGAGCCCATCTTGGGTTCCCTAACCTTTAGCTCGTGCAAGTCTTGACATTCAGCACCAGCAAGCTGGTTTTCTGGCACGTCATATTTGACGCACAAACCTAAATCTGGATGAGAAGCATCACGAATGCGCATGGCACACAAGATGGCTCTCTTCGTCTCAGAAACGAGGAAACACTCCATTCTTTGTGTCACTCACAAAATGTTATACAGTTGCTCGGCTGCGGTGGTCGCTGGGTGCATGTAGGTGGCGTCTTCGTCGCTCTCCTGTTTCTAGTGAAGACATTCTCAGCAGAGCATGATTGAGAGCATCGACGTTGCCGATTTGCTCGTGGACGTACTGGTGTCCAATAGATGCAAACCTAACAGCCAACTTCACAGTCGCACTTACTGCAGTACGTTTCGTAATCTATCCGTTATTTTTCAAAATATCGCTTATTTCAAAACCTGCAGTAAAAATAGCCCCATTTTATCCGTTTTTTATTTACTTGACGGCTTTTTTTTGGATTTATCTCGAGTGCTGTGTGTTGTTTTAAAAAGCAGCAACCGTTCAAAAGGAAGCTGAGCGTGGGGGCATTTCCCATTTGGTGCGCGCGCCGCGATCTTCAAAACAAGCAAGCATGGCGGACGAGCAGCCAGCGGGTATGTGCGTGTATATACGTGATATACATATGTGTAGTGTGCGTTATACTGCGGTGTTTATGGTCCTAATTGTGTGCGATTGTCGTTAGAATTTGCGCCAGAGCCTGTGGCGGACGAGGAAGCGCCTGCTGTCGCCGTCGAGGAACCATCGGAGAGCAAGGTTCGTTAGAGCACAATGCGCTTTATGTATTGCCTCGCATGGGCGGATGCGGATATTGTAGACCTTACACGCTATTATGTTATAATGTGCGGTTATGAGCAGCAGGACGACGCGCCTCCTGCGGAAGGCACCGAAGATAAGGTCGCCGAGGGCGATGCCGCCGAGCAGCCTGACGCCAAGGGCGAAGATGAGGTGCGTTCATGTGTTTACAAGGTTCATATACAAAGAGGTCTTAATGTTGATGCTGTTGTGCGTGTCTTTATGGAAATATGTAGAGCAAGAGCGCGGAAGCGGCCGCGGAGACCGCGCAGACGAAAGTGGAGGTGAACGCACTGCCCATCCGCGCGTACTTGGACCAGACGGTCGTGCCGATCCTGCTGCAGGGCATGTCGGCGCTCGTGAAGGAGCGTCCGGCGAACCCGATCGAGTGGTTAGCGGCGTATCTGATCAAGAACAACCCGCAGGGCAGCAGCGGCGAAGCCAAGTAAAAGCAAATGTGGTCGACTTGTCCCCATTTTCAGTTTTAATATTAGGTAATATGGCGATACAGATGCGGCTTATAAGATGGAGGTCCATATTAGAACATAGTGGACGAAGATAAAGAGAAGCCTTAGCGCCATGCTTACTTGAAAACGAGACTCATGATGCTGTCATCTTCACTTTGTTTCTGATGTTTTGCTGTTTATTTTGTCGATTTTTCTTTTCGTTTTGTTTTGCTACATTAGTTGTAAGGCGTCCTTAAAATGACCGAATATGGCGAGCACTAGCATTACTTGTATTCTCCCCACGTGCCGTGAGATGGAATCTCTATTCGCCTCGGCCGCCACGGCCACCAGGACCCGATCGACCGCCACGGAAGCCTCCACGGCCACCGCCGCGACTGCCACCTCGTCCGCCTTCTCCACGGCCACCGCCGCGTCCACCGTATCCGCCTTCGCGACCGCCGCCTCGGCCACCACCACGGCCCCCACGGTAGCTGCCGTCGCCTCTGCCGCCTACGCCTGTGCGGCCACCACGACCACGACCTCGGTTCGCTTGGCGGTCTGTTTCATGGGATTTACAGAATCGCAAATTAGACACTTCTGGGTTCATCAATTGCGTTCATCGATGATGTCTAAGCGTACCTCGCTTGGAGAAATCATCTTCTTGCACCATGTCGAGGATCTGGGGCATCACAGGAAAGCGTAACAATCAGATGCATGCAGAAGTGAGCATACAAGCAGTGGTATAGTGATACAAAGAGCATAGAGGGACTTTGATGTACGCACATCGTTTGGGACGCGAATGTACTTGATCGTATTGCCGCGGATATAGCATTCCGGCATCTTCCAAAAGCGATCACCGTCCTATATGTACGCAATAAAAGAAACCAGGATATATAAGCACATTCTGGGCATCAGCAAGGAAGCCATTTTGGGCATATCATTCGTTCGCTGTCTTGCCTTGGACGTGCAGATCACTTCGCGCAGGTTGATGTTCATCCACGTATCGCAGTTGACCAAGTGGCCGTTGTACGTGTCCCCATTCTTCAGCTCCACAAGCTGTCGCAGCAAACATAAAGCAACAGCATACAGCCACACGGACGATAAGTTCACTCGTCCACATGTGCGACGCCATAATGGTCTATAGAGAACGCACCATTGGGTGGCCCTGGGCCGTTTTCAGAAGCGATAATGGCAACTACGCACAGCAGACATACATGCGCGCACGTTAGTCCAGTCTCTATACACACATGGAGAGATGTAGAGGCAGCACGCGGCGCGGCGCTCCTTCCATTCCGCGCCATTTACATACCATCTTGAGCTGCTCGAGTGTGTGTATCCCAGTTTTGGGGGCAAAACGAGAGTTGGAACCCTACTTCCATGTAGACCACGTAAATCTGATACAGTTCCCTAATATTATGTGTGAACCTAAGATAGAAGCTGTTGTTGGCGGCTGGCTGGTTCGTCCACTTTGGCACTTTCGTCCTAGTGAGGAAAACGCAAACAGGTGAGCAAGGGAGAGTGCGCTGATGGGACTGGATATGGCGGCGTGCGTGCATGTGTGTGGAAGACGGAGAGCAGGGCGTGATGCTTATACACCGCGCGTATGTGTGCGTGCGTGTGTCTATGGTGTGTTTGCCACTGTGTTCTCAATATGTGTGCATGTGTGTGCGCGTGGAAGCAACGGTCTCCTTCTCTCCTCACACGCGCGCAGCATTTCGTGTTTTTGTTGGCAGCGGTAGTGGGTGTTTGTTTTATTTAAGCTAACGATTGTGCATATGGTGGCGCGTTAGAATCATTCAAGACTAAGAAGCACTATGTCGGACGAAACGCCAAACGATGCCGCAAACGCCGGAGGCGAGAAGAAGGCTGAAGCCATCACGATCCGTGTCAAGGACCAGGTGCGTCTTCGTATGTGTGTTGTTATTTTTATACTATTGAGGAAGAACCGATGGTATTGTATCTAACTAGCGCTTTGCTTCTTTATGTGTATATCAGTCTGGTGAAGAAACGTTTTTCAAGGTGAAGCCAAACACCAAGATGGAGAAGATCTTCAGCGCGTACGCGCAGCGCAAGGGCGTGCCGGTGTCGGCGCTCCGCTTCTTGCTCGACGGCACGCGTATCAGCGGCGACCAGACGCCAAAGATGGTGCGTCCCTGTATGTACATTCGGCATTCTTATGTTGATGCAAATGCTGACGGTGGCTTTGTTTAATAATGTGAATGTGTGCAGCTGGAGCTGGAAGACCAGGACCAGATCGATTGCGCGCTTGAGCAAGTCGGTGGTTTCTAAACCCGCTTTCTGTTGTGTATGAGGTAGAGAGGGAACTCTAGCATGAAAAGACCAGCATCATGGACTTGCACTATGAGCTTGTCTGTTTGTTTTGCTCGACTGAATCTACTTATATATCCCAGGATATATGTGTTCATTTTTCGATGAGAAATCCGCACTTTGTTGGTGGGTTCCATTGTGCTTTTCTTTGTTTCTTTGATATTTAAACATATGAAGTTCTACTTCATGTATGGATGCTTCCGGAACCACGATGGCGGGTCCGCGGGGATCGTGACCAGGTCCGTGTCGAACAGCTCGATGAACTGCTCGTTCTGGAGCCGCACTTTGCTGCCGGCGAAGCGCCGGTACTCCTCGAAAATGGACGACAGGTGCCATTGCTGGATCTTGCGCAGGCAACCCACCACCGCGCCTATATACACATGCACACATAGCATTGATAAGTCTATTCCCATCATAAAAAAGCATATCGACGTACCCGTTCGGTCTCGTCCCAAGTGGCACGTGATGCAGAGCGGGTAGTTGGAGCGGTCGAGGATGATGTCGAGCGCCGCGAGCACCGTCTCCTCCGAGAGCGGCTCCCAGGCTTTGCGGCGGCTCTCCATGCGCGTGTTGCCACCCAGATAGATCAACTGGATCTCCTGCTCCTCCACGAAGCTCTGGAACTGCGGGTTGGGCTCCTCGAGCGCCAGGTAGACGATCGTCTTGAGGTTCAGGCGCTCCAGGAACGGAAAGTTGAGCTCGTTCGGCTGGCCCGAGCGGTAGAGATCCTCCTCCACCATGCCGTAGTTGACCGGTGGGATAAAGTACGACATCGTAGAGGCTTTAATGTGGATGCGGACGCGCTGGAAACAAGGGCTCTCGATGAATATGCGCGTAGCTGTGTGCCGAATGTGCTTTTCTGCCTGGTGCTTGTTGGATATGTATGGGTAAATGGTGGATGTCCCTAATTGGGACTCACACAGATCGTAATTAAGAGTTAGAATTACAATTTGAAGGAGCTAATTAGTGGTGTGTGATTTTGCATTGTGCGCATCAGACCGCTATTAATTATTAAAATAAAAGACTGTCATGTTCACACCCCTACTCACACAGCCATACACTATTTAAACTAATTAACTAATGCTATGCCTCACAAGCCAACCTCCTCATGCGTCCATGTCGATGGCGTCGGCGTCCGTGTCGGCGTCGGTGCCGCCGTGGCCGTCGCTCGACACGTGGTGCAGCTTAGGCATCATGCCGCCGGCAACGGCTGCCTGGATGATGCAGTGGACGCCACGCGCGCTCAGAAAGTTGTCTTCGAGACCCAGGAAGCGCATCTGCGGGCACAGACTCGACGACAACAGCTCCACCACCGGCGCCACGCTGTTGTCCGTGATAATATTGCCACCCATGCATAAATACTTGAGGTTCTGGCATCTTCCAGCCGACAGCGCGGCCATGATGCGCTTGAGCCCCGACTCGCCAATATAGTTGCGTCGAATGTCTAGACGGTTGAGGTTCGGCAGCGAGCCCACGCGCAGCAGCCACGCCACGTCCACCGTGCCCACGTCCGAGAAGCCATTCCCGCCGAGCAGCAAATCTTCGAGTTCGGGACACGAGCCCTTCACCAAAGCTGCCGCGAGCACATGGAGCGCGTTGCCGCGACACGTGTTTGTAAAAACCGACACGAGTCGCAGACTCTTGAGCTTCCGGCACGCGCCGCGCTCGATCGACTCGGCGACGAGCTTCACGACGTCTTCGCCAATGTTGTCGTGCGAGATGTCGAGCTCACTGCACCCCCACGCGTGGAGCGAAGGTCCCGCCTCCATTTGGTCGCACATCTTGGCCGCATTATAAATATTCAGACGCTCCAGGTTGCCGAACTTGCACAGGAACGACGACGGCGAGCTCGCCAACTCGTACGCGCGCTGCATCGCGTTTACTTCCACATCCAACGTCAAAACACACTGTGGCAGCACGCGCGCCGCAAACTTGTTGAGCGCAAAGCACCGGATTGTGTCGACGCCGGGGAGAAATGCAAACAAGTGACGCAGCACGTCCTCATTCGTAATGAAAAACGTCTCGGAAGCAGTCGTCGTCGACAGTCGCAGTGCTGCGGCCGTAGCGCGCAGCGCACGCTGGCTTGGCTGGTACTCATCGCGAGACACATGTCGAGGTCGCTTGATCATCAGTCGCGACACGCCAAACGGCGTCGCCTGCCACTTGCGCTTGCCGCCAAACACCTTCATACTGCCAGTTCCTTCCATTTGCGCTTGGGTGGCAGCAGCTGCTGCTTTTCTGGACACGGCGGCTTCGTGGAAGCTGAGCGACACGAGCGACTGCAGCCGTCGGCGCAGTGTGTTGAGGTCGCGGTACTCGTGGAACGACGCCGCGCGCGAGTACAGCGACAGCTCGATGCGCTTAGCGAGCGATGGCGTGCGGTCCTGCGGTCCGTTGGCGCAATCTGCGGCCGCAAGACCCGCAGTCTCGAGACGCTTGTTGCGCGTCATGGCGATGATGCGCTGCACCATGAGGCGGCGCTCCGGCAGGTCCGCGGGAGACTGCCAGTGGGTCAGGTCGGCCGTGTAGCGCTCCGGCAGGATGCCCGGCTGCAGCGGCGCGTGGTGCGACGAGCCCGCGCGCATCGCCATGCCGTACGTCTGCGCCGCTTGGCGACTTGCTTGTGAGGACGCTTGGGACGACGCTTGTGAAGGTGCTTGCTCCTGGTCGTCGAGCGCCGTGTCGACGCTGAGGTTGGCCCAGGGCGTGCGCGCACTCGCGGGGTCCAGCGTGCGCGGCGTGGCACCGTGCTCCATGGCAGCGTGCGTGATGAACTCGACGGCCGCCTTGTTGACGAGGATGCGCGCCGTCGTGGGCGTCATGGCGCCCTGGCACTCGGACGAGATCTCGCGCGGCGACTCCATATTGGCGTAATGTGTGCGGTGCGTGCGAAAAGCCGAAATGAGCTGTGGGACACAACACGCACTCGTGTCGAGATCAATCACTCGGTCTTTTTCGAAAGACGAAGGAAATAAATCACTGCGCGTCTGCAAGCAGTTGCAAAGTTTGCCGAGTCTGCAATTCGCAAAAGCGGATGTTTCTCGGATCGTGTTCTGCAGCGTTGGACCTGCGGCCGCCAGCTGCTTTTTTGGCTTGTTTGCTTGTTTTCTGCAAATGTAGGAGCTGCGAGCGCAAATAACAACGAGCAAAGGGACTTGCGCGGCTTTTACGAAATTGAACAATGGTCGCAGCAAACAAGTGGAACAACCAGCAGCAAGAGCCAAGGGATGTCCACAGACAGGGTCTGACTTTTACTCGCCCGCTTCTGCTGACCCCTCCCAGCCGACCAAAAACACAACACGCGCCGCATACAAACGTCCATATGAAGAAGAAAGAAAGAAGAACGGAAGAAAAAAAGGAAGCGGCACTCTCTCGCATACGCCAGTGCCGCTTGCGGTCGGCAGTGGGTTGCTGCTGCCAAACAAACACAACACAAAACACAGAAAAGCAGAGTAAACTACCTGCCGCAGGACAATTTGCTGCAAACGGGCGTGTCACTTTTTCCCCCTTCACTTGGACTTTGTATGCAGATGACCGTAATCTATTTGTTGTTATTTATTTCCTAACGGCAGCATGCAGCCACCACCTGTCATGGACTTTACGCTGGCAGCATTACCAACGAGTCGAATGAGGCAAGGCAGTTGGATCAACAAACAAAAAACAAAACAAAAAAGCGTAACGAGTGGGCATGCACAACACAACCAACGGCAAGAACGGGATTAGGGCTCTTCGTGCAAGCTATTCACGCACATGCCCACACGCAGCACGCTGGGAAGAGACTCGCAAAGTGGGATGGCGAGCAGCTGGGGGCAGCCAGCCACCATCCCATCGCTCTTCCATATTCAAAGAGACACGCTGTGTGGTAAAAGACCGTTGCGCGCGCGCTTGACTGATTGATTGACTGTTTGACTGCTGCTGCTGCGAAAAGAAATTCCAGAGCGACCCGCTCGATGCAATTTTTGTGGAGGATATGAAAGGGTGCATGCTTCATGACGTTTGGCGATGGTCACGAGGATCCTTCCACGTATTTTACTTCTTTGCTGCGGAAGCGTCCGGGGATTTTCTTTTTAAGGACGAGCCATCACGATACTGGCCAAACAGTAATAAACCTGAGGCGCAGTTGACGGGTGCGGCATTACACACCTGTTTCTGCTTTTTTGCTTGGTAAATTTGAAGCCGCAATGACTCCAGCTGGTTGGGTCTGTCTATGTAAAGGCGAAGCCACTTTGGCGTAATGGGAAATGCACTGCTTTAGGAGAGTCGGTGCGTTTTATTGCACACCCTTTCCGCATTTCAGCCAATCAGAAGTCGCAGAGCAGAGTAAAAACGCACAAAGCGGCACAGCAGCAGGCCACTGCAATCCATATCTTGCGACCAGATGGCTGCTTCCAAACGGATCAAAACGCGAAAAGCTCACAAAGAGAGCGCCTGATATGGAGGCATGCACCTGCCATCCGTTTACTAACCACATGGTGAGGTGAGAGGCCAGTCGATAATAGAAAATGGGCCAGAGTATCCAAGCCAGCTTCAAGCTGACCGCTTGCGTTTTATATGGAGACCCATGCTGACCACCAACCGCTATTATGGAGCTGAGGCTGCCAGCTCTCCGTGTTCGCAACCGACGCAACAACTGAAGCGAAAGCCGCACGCATTTGGCTGAGGAGAAGAACTGACCACCACTGGGGGGAGCAAACCAATAGAGAGTTATTCTCTATGGAAGTGCGACTGGCATGTCCTCAGCAGCAACCAGTTTGTCAGGTTTTTACATACACTCTATTTACAAACACGTCGTGCTTACCAGTGGGTTCAACTAGATGGCGCAAGTGAAAACAGAAATAAAGAAAACAAGATGTGCATGCATTTTTCCACTTGTAAATCGGCTCAGCTGGTGCGCCAAGGCATGCGCATAACGCAGTGGGTGTGGTAAGCGAGTGCTATGCTGGACCCAAGATGTGCAGGTGAACTTTCTGTATTTATGGTGCGAATTGTCACTAAAAACAGGAATATAGCATCTAAAAGAACATGCCTGGAACACAATCAGAAAATGTAAAGAACACGGGGGGCATGCCTGGAAGGATAAGATCGCGATTGTAAAGATCGGATCACCGCCGCCATGCTGATCCCGCCAAGGGAGTTCCTGCATCAGATGACGTTTTCGAGTGTACCCTTTCCAAAAATTTTTCTCTCTCCCTGACGGAGTCCCTCTGCGTGACCTAGTGGCGAGAAGGAACGACGATCCAGTAGAGAACAAGATGGCGCGTGCATGTCTTTCTGCCGCGTCTCCGCAGCGGAGAGGAGCTCACGCCGATGGACAAGTTGACAACTGACGCATGTGCTTTTACGTACCATGGCAGAAAGCGACATGCACAAAACTGGGGTTCTATAAAGGTGTATTTCTGTCGATTTTAGTCGACAAATATGCACCTTTGCAGTGCCTTTAACAAGGCGATATACATCGAAATCCGGAGGCTTCATGGATTGATCACAAGGTGCACAGTTTCCTGCCAAAACTGGCAAACGTGATCGTGCTCCAGAGTCTTCAGAAATTCTGCAATTGTGGTGCGGAAACATATCACGTGGCGCTTCGTGAAAAATTCTCCACTGGGTGGCTGTGTCTCTAGTTCAGAACCCTTTGAGAGGTCTGCTCTTTAGAATAAGAAGATTTCGGAATCTTGACAAATCTGAGGCGGCTTTGACTCGGATGCTCGCAAAAGTCGGATCTTCAACAAAGAAAACAATAAAAAAAATCACTGGATATGGTACTTTGTGCGTCAGGTGCCATCTCTTCCGCCTGCCGGGAAACCTTTTTTGTGTCTGCGAATGGGCTGCCGTCGTTGTCAAGATGGGACTCAGATTCTCAATACTGGACGTTCCCTGAACGTTAGCGGAAAGCGCGCGCTATTCGATACACAATGGGTCTTCTTCTGCGACTTTCACGTCATCGCAGAGACGTGGCAACTGCCGACCCAGGTTGGCAACTTTGGACAAATGCCCAGATCTTCTCTCTCTCTCTCTCTTTACATATTTGTTTGTATTCCTCCGCATGAACGAAGCAAATGAATGGAAGCGCGCAATCCTGATTTTCTCCATGCAGCTGAAAGAAGGTTGCCACGCTTCTCCATATCCATGGCTATCCCTGCTTCTCTAAATGACTTGCACTCATCAACGTTTTCTTCTTTGAAGAGCTCGAGAATAGATGGGGAAAATATTGCGATGCGTTCTTCCGCATCATGTGTTTGGAGCAGATTATGATGTCGGCACTGAACCATTTGCGCCATGCATACATGGATGCACACGAAGAAAGTAGGACGCTCGGCTCTCTCCCATGCCAAACTCTCTCTTTATCTGTCTCAAGCACTGCCTACTTGAAGTTCTCGAGCTCAAATGCCGATCCTGGAGCGTGCGGAAGCCTTGCTATTGTTGTCTATGCGTCGTGCCTTGGACTCGCTTTCCTTGTGTGCAGTTGAAAAGGAAGAACGCTCGGCTCACTTACGTCCGAGTCTCGTTCTCTACGGCAAGGCACGCTGCGTATGATTGAAATCGTTGCGTTCTGCACACCGATCGCGGAATTGTGCAAGTGGTGTCGACATATTGTCTGTCTGCATGTGGAGGACTCGCTGTCCTTGCGTGCGTTTGAAGAAAGGAAAGACGCTCGGCTCTATGTGTCGGTCTCGTACAACGCGACGCGTATACCGAGCCTGGAGCGCAAAGGCTGGTGTGTTTCGGCTTCGACTGCTGCTCGTGTCGAAGATTCGCTGTAAGCTTTCGTGGAGCAGAAACTCGATTACGCGCGGATTAAGCGCCTGAATGGCTGGCTTTCTGCGTTCAAACGCGGTAAATCGAAAGTCAGTTTCCTGTCAAGAGTGTGGCCAATTCGTTCGCATTGGAGCCTTCCACAGTGCAACTCTGGGGTGGGTACACTTGTACCGAGGCACGTTGAAAGATCTGATTGAACGATGGATATATGGCAAACTGACTGGCCAGGCAGGATGGATCTGAGCTTCTCTGTTGAGCAGTCGCATTGGTGTCCTATGTCTCTATGGATTTCTAGCACCAGGTGCACTTTGAACGTGGCAACAGGATGGCGCAGGTCTGCAAAGTCAATATCTAGCTGTATGATATTGCACCTAGATGGACAAAAGTCACATTTTGTGTGTATGTATTACGCTGTAGCTATCTCTCTTGTTTGCATTGCGCGTGTACACAAAACAAATAAACACAGGCGCGTAATCTTGGTTTCAGTGAGCCATGTCGAGCAGCTGGGAAAAGTTGCCACGCTTCTCCATATTCGTGCACTTCATCCTCTCTCTTGAAATGCTTCGACTTGCTTTGCACCAGTGCCTCCACCTCTCTAATCGTTGAAGATATGGCTTGTTTTGAATCAGGAAAGGCGCTCAGCTCTCTCTCGTGTCACCTCTGTCTCATACAGCAAGGCGTCGTGTACGTTGAAGTTGTTGAGTGCATACCGATGGTGGAGTGCGCAGAGTGTCGCCTGCTGGTGCCTCTACATGTGGAAGGTGCAATGTGGCTGTCCCACCACATAAACACGGCGAATGGTTGCCAACATGCACTGCGATGGACATCAGAACCTCGGAGCAGGTTCACTTTTCCTCTGACAGAGCGACATCGTGCGATTAGTGCTCAGCAAAGTCTCTCGAACAAGAATGTCGTGCTTCGGGTGTCAACCAATAACCTCAGCAGATCAACAACCACAACCGCACAGAGCGGACTCAGATTGAGGCAGGAGCATTGCAGAGTGAGAACCCTTGAGCTCCTTTACTGCAACGAAATATAACCGATGAGATGCTGGCCAGCTCGATGCACCTATCATTATCGACGCCTTTGTCTGAGAACGACACGTCTGTCGTGCAGTCTGCAACCCATACCTAAGATCAAGACGCAACTGCTCGCTTCCTGCAAGATGCAGAGACGGCATTACGAGTACTGTACAGCGCGTTGGTTGGCAATCGAGCGTGAGGCTGGCATTTAGCTCGTCGTTCCAGCCACTGCATTCGTCCACGCGGTTGTTTCATGTGGATGCGAAGGGGCGTGCATAGAGCATTGGATCGTTCGCATGTGGTCACGTTGTGCACACAGACGGTTACGCTGACGTGCCCATGCCATGCGATTGCTTGCTTGGTTCTGACAACAACAAGCGTTTGCGACTTGGGGGTACGCTGGCTGTGGCCAGCAATGATGCTGCTCGGCCACTCGTGCAGAGACACTCGATGGAAAGAAGAGAGTGGCCATTACAAGCGCACCCTCTTTTGGCAAACGCATCATTGTCGTGAAGAGCGCATTTATGCAAAATTGTGGATGCCACTCTTTTGCTTGCAGCAAAATAGGTAATTCTGTTACTTAACAAGGTATTGGTCAAGATTACCTTTATTTATTGCCACAACTCCTATTTTACTGTAGTAAACATTTTCCCACCCTGATCCCATACAAGCTCTCACAAAGGACAAAAAAGGTAGAAAAAATCGAACCCATGAGTGGTACCTTCTCAATGGGATGCACACGTTATCGTTTCCATTCATTTTTAGCTCAAGCACCTTGTTTTAATCCCGATTCCTTACCTTTTTCTGTTGGTTCACGTCAAATAACCACCCAAATATCCACCAATTAAGCAATTTCCGCGTCTTCTCGCCCACCACGGATTTTTTTCCTTTTTTTCAAACTGCGCTCCTCTCTCTATACCCCCAGCCCGCAAGACATCAACCCACTGTTTCCTCTTCATAGCGGTGCACAATGGCGTCCATTACAGCAACAGGCAGAAGAAGAAGAAGAAGAAGACACGCCATTCTCGTTCATTCGTCCCTCCATAAAGCCGCTCCACACACGTGAAGATGCGCTCTCCGTCTCTGTGTACAGCAGCAGCATGCGCGCTTGCTGTTGTGGCGCTGCTCCCGACCAATGGCCGCGCGCAGACGTGCAGCCGCAAGACGACGGCGCTGACGTCCGCGTGCGGCGGTCTCTGCTACGACGGCCGCCCGTGCATCGCGTACAGCAGCAACACGTCGACCTCGAACACGAACTTCACGACGTGCGTCCCAACGGCTTTCAGCGAGTGCAAGTACGACGCCGACGGCGCCTGCGCCTACGAGTGCTTCACGAACGGCCCCAACGATTTTGTCAAGAGCGGCAGCGTCCAGTTCAGCGCGTACACCTTTTTGATCCCGTTTGGCGAGATCGAGAGCGAGTGGGAAGCCAAATGGAACGCGAACGAGCAGACCGAGTGGGAGGTCAACGAGCGCACCACCCACGATGAGACCACGTCGCTGCCGTCCAAGTCCAACAACGTGCTCCAGAACGTCGAGCCGCTCCAGTTCCTCAATACCACCAAGAAAGTGTACGTGAGATAGCATATTGACTTGTGCCTTTTGCGCAGTGCATAACTAACGACGCTCTTTATGCGTTTACAGCACGATTGCAGGTGGCAATTCGAGCACCGAGGGTCAGCGCGGCAAAGTGGCGAAACTCTCGATCGCGACGCAGCTGCTGAGCTCGCAGACACAGCTCGAAGCCGTGACGCTCGCGAACCTGGAGCTGGACCAGTACCCGCAGTCGACGTTCCCGACGCAGCTCAAGAACTTCAGTATGGTCAACTGCGTGATCAATGAGTACCCGGAGGACCTGCCGTCCATGACGGCGCTCGAAAACCTGTACGTAGCAGGCAGATTAAAGCTACTGCAAACAGCAAATGCTGACAATAACGTTTCTTCTTAATAGGGATTTCTCCAAGAACTATTTCAAGGACTACCCCGTCAAGTTCAGTCTGAGCCAGCTGCGCACGCTCAACCTCTCGACCAACTCCATGACGAGCTTTGACGGCGACTTTCCCAACCTCACGACGCTGTACGTAGCAACCAGCAACGCTTGCTTGTTTGTTTGTTTGCACACATCGTGACCTGACTTGCTTTGCCATGCTTTTGTTTGTAGTGACTTGTCGGGCAACACGTTCTCGACGATTCCGGACAAGGTGTTCTCCATGACCAAGCTCAAGAACCTCTATTTGCAGAACAACTCGTTCTCGAACGTCGCGCTCACGCAGGACCAGGTGGCGTTTCTACAAAACCTCACAGTGCTTTCGATCAACTCGTTCGGGACGCTGAGCTGCGATACCATGAGCCAAACGAAAGTCGGCGGTGTCGACGTGTGTCTCGCAGGCACGACGACGGGTTCAGGTTCGGCCAATGGCACGACGATCATCACGACGTCGTCATCTGGCAGCAATACTGGCGCGATCATCGGCGGCGTTGTCGGAGCGCTCGCGGTCGTCGCGATCGTCGCTGGCATTATGCTCTACCGCCGCCGCTACCACACCAACAAGTCCAACAGCACGTACCAGGGCTCGACGAAGCACTCGGACGACCGTGACACGGTCTCGCTCTGGAACGACCAGGAGCTGCTCTCGCTCCAGGTCAACGCCGACGACATTGAGGACATCAAGAAGCTCGGCAACGGTGCGTTCGGCGTCGTGTACCTCGCCAAGTACCGGAAAACGCGCTTTGTCGCGTGCAAGCGCCTGAAAAAGGACGAAGTCACGTGGCAGACGACGCAGAGTTTCGTGGCCGAGATCAAGTTGGTGGCCAAGCTCGACCATCCGCGCATCGTGGCGCTCATCGGCGTCTCGTGGACCATCGAATCGGATCTCCAGGCGTTGTTTGAGTACATGGAGCGTGGCGACCTGCGCAAGTACCTCGAGTCCCCGAAGACGCCACACCACTGGACAGCCGAAAAGCTGCAGCTCGCGATCGACGTCGTCGAGGCGCTCGTGTACGTGCACTCGTTCTCGCCGCCGCTGGTGCATCGCGACCTGAAATCGCGCAACGTGCTGCTCGGTTCGGCCACGCCCGAAGACCAGAACAGTGGCAATGGCTCGGTTCGCGCCAAGCTCAGCGACTTTGGTGTCGCGCGGTTCGGGTCGACGTCGGCAACGATGACAGCAGGCGTCGGCACGGGTCGCTGGCTCGCGCCTGAAGTGATTGCTGGCAGCAGCGACTACAACGAGACGTGCGATATATTTGCGTTCGGTGTCGTGCTCAGCGAGATCGACACGCACGCGCTGCCGTACGAGGATGTCATGGGCGCGAACGGGAACCGCCTCGCGGACGTCGCGATCCTGCAGATGGTGGCCACGGGCAACCTGCTGCCGACGTTCACGCCGATGTGCCCCGTCGACATTTTGAACATCGCGCGCCGGTGCATGTCTCTTGACCGGAACGACCGCCCGAGCGCTGTCGAAGTCGCGTACGCACTGCGGACGACCCAGAAATCCCAAGACTTTTACGTTTTGTAAGCAAACGAGGAAGACAGCAAGGGGTGGGTTATGAATATTTGTATATATCGATTGCGAATGCGTTGCCTCGTTCCCTCTCTTGTTCCTTCCTTATAGATAGATGAACTGGTGCGGAAGGAAGCTACTGAGACGACGGCGGCAGGAGGTCGTGGATCGCGATCTGGCGCACGGGCTCGCCCGTGATCGGGTTGATGCCGGCGCGCGAGTTGTGGTGCTGCAGGTTCTGTGCGCGCACGACGGCGCGGTGCTTGACGGCTTGGTCCGCGGCCATGAGCCGCTGTCCGTCCTTGCCGTCGTTGTACTGCAGCGTGATCGGGTTGAACGCCTCGTCGCCCTTGTTGCGCCGCGCCTTGCTGCCGGACTCGCGGAGTGCGCGCCATCTCGCTTCCTCCTCGGCCGAGGCTGCGTCCATGTCTTTCCAGCGCTGGATCTCGCGCTGCACGTTGTCGTAGCGCTTGCGCTCACGGTGGATCTTGACGCGAGCCTGGCGCTCTTCGCGTGCTTCACCCACCGTGTCCGAATGGGACCGATCGGCGTCCGAGAGGAAACCCTGCGCCTGTGGCGTGTACACGAGCATCGCGGCGCCCGTGGCCGACGTGTCGATGCGCACGAAGCCCTCCTTGCGCTGCCGCAACCGGTCTTTCTCGCGCTGCTCGCGGGTCCGCGCGGGGATGTTGTTGAACGCTGTGGTCATAGTTGAAGCTCTGGAGATCTGATGATTGGGCTCTGATGACCTTCAATGGAGCTAAGGCAGAGCGGTAAGTGGGGCTGCAGGCTTCGCTTACATGGCACACTTGCCGGGTTTTCTCTGTCGATGCCTTTCTATCCTTGGCCACAGGGTCAGGACAAGAGCGATGGAGAGTCAAAGATAGAAAAGTCAAGGACGACGACCAACGACGCATGGATTTTTGTTGTATGTGTTGCCCAAGCCACTGTTACGTAGCACTCATGCAGTTGATCGTTTAGTGCACGCGCGAGCATTATCGTTGCTTATATGAACGATCTAGGCATTTATGCCTTTCGGATGTGCCTCAGACGACCTCTCTTGTTTCTTGGAGCTAATTTTTACTTAGAATGTGGAGATGCACGTCTCGCACTTGTCCACGAGCGGGATCACGCTCTCTTTCCGGCTCACTTGCGCCGCGTACTGCTGCTTGGGCTGCTGCTGCGCATTCCCACCGCTGACAATGGACGGAAACGCATGCGGCGACACGTCGACGCCGTTCACGTGCGTGAGGAACACCTCGTCGCCGCGCATACCCGCATCAAAAGCCGGGGACCCCGGCAGCGCCTGCACGGCGACCCAGCCGTCCTGCTGCCTTAGGGGCTTAAGACCTAACGCGCCATTTACCTTGGTCACGCTCACGGTCTGCTCGCAGTCAAAGCTGAACCAGAGGCGCACGGCCTGGATGAACCCGCGCTGTGCCTCAGCCTCACTCAGTTGGTACACGCCTTCGTACAAGACACGCGGTCCCGTGTGCAAAATCGCGTTCGGACACGCGATGGCGAGCGGCAGCAGCGTCGTCTGGATCGCCACCGGGTGACTCGTGCGCCGGAACCGGTTGATGTACTCGCGCGCGGTTCGTGGTCACGAGCACGTCTCGTACTCGATCGAGATAGGCGACGGCTTGAGCACGCTCAGCAGACTCGCGCTCGACTTGGACTTGTCCGTCACCATCACGGGCACTCACGTGCCGATGTGGATGTACGGCTCGTGGTAGACGCTGCTGTTCGTCGTGCTGGCGCTCACGGGATGGACCTGGCTGAGGTCATTGCCGAGCGCCGACAGATGGCTGATGAAGCTCTGAGAGCTGATCTGCTGCGTGCTGGTGCGTCTGCATGAGCCACACATGAGCAAATATTGCAGTGAGGTATACACATCCACGTTTAATTGGTGTTGTTAAACAACAGTTGCACCTTCCGATCGGCATGAGACTCGTTCTTCGCATGCCGCGGATCGCGTGGTCCGTTTGCTGCGTCAAGTCGCTCATGCGGCGCATGGGAGCGCTGAAGATGTCGAGCACCCATCGCGAGTCCGGCACCATGAGCGAATGGATCTGCGCTTCCTCATCGTCGCCTCCAGCGCCCTCATCGATGTCTGCTGCCGAAATGAGCTGCTCGATGCTGTCGCCCTTGGGCAGGCGATACAGCGAGATCTCGGCAGCCGACGCCACGGCGAACAGCTCCTCCTCGCAGTAGAGCGCGTGCGCCATCTTGACGTCGTCCCACGTCTGGTGCGCGTCCGCCACGTCCGTCTGCTCGAACTCGAAGCACCCGTCGTTCTTGCACACGAGCACGCTCACCATCTCGGCTGCTTTGTCCTGTGGAGCTCGCCCTTCGCGCTGCGTTGGGACTTGTTGTGACGCTTCGTGTGGTGAATGCAGACAATGCTTGCAATTAATTAATAGCAGTACATTTGCTAGATGGTTTATTTTGGGGAACGGAATGATATTTTGGGGTCTTCTGTTAATAACAAGTTTGGGTCGAGTTGGAACGTCTATCAGAAAGAAGTGATGAGATGGCAGATAGCGGTGTGTGCTGGTGAGCTGTGTGGCAAGTGTCCCAGCAACTGTCGAGCATTGACGGCAGGATGGCGGAAGCGAGAGCGCTCTACAGACGCATCCTGCGCATCGCGAGGACATGTACGTGGACGCATACGCATTCTCGTGTCAAAAGCAGTAGCCGCACTGGCGTCTGCTGCATCGCAGTGCGTGCGCTGGCGGTTCTTTCTGCGATGCGTGTTGCTGTTGTTGCTGCTGTGCAGCAACTCACTGAAGCGCACTTGCTCTGGTCAACAATGCAGACATGCTGACAACTGTGTGCGTGTGCTCTATTTTGTTCTATGCGCGCGTTCTCTGTGTGTGCAGGGGAAGGAGGCTTTGTCGAGCAGCAGTGGATCCGTCGTGAAGCAAGGTAAAGTTTGCTTCTGCGTGTTTGTGCATGCATGCAGCATATGTATTTCCATTCTGCATACATCTGTTTGAACTGCCACTGCTGGGATCAAGTGCTCTGCAGAGTTTGTGTCCGTGTGCCATACACATGCGCACGTATATGAAGCGTCGCGAACTTGCTTTCCCTTCGGCTTTTTGTTTTTCGTAAAAAGGAAAGCAAGAGAACGCCATGGTGTGTGCGATCTGGAGTGACGCAAGTGGACGTGGAAGGAAAGAGTGTGTTGTTTGTGTCATTTTCCTTCTGGAACAAACAAACAAGCGCCTCATGTGATCGTTTTCGTTGATATTCTTTCCAGATTATTCTAACCAACATGCATCATGCATGTGCGTGTAATGAACGTCTTTTCCAATAGAACGCGCTTTGAGGAGCAGCGCGCGGTCGCAGATGCGCGCTGGATCCGCGAGCTCGTGCAGGCCGGACACGACCAGGTGGACGTGGCGCTGCACTACCAGATCCCGTACCCGCGGCCGCACCACGTGGACCCAGGCACCGTCGGCGGCGACAACGACTTTCGCCGCCGCTCCACGCGCTCGAACGCGAGCTTGTGCCGCACGAGCAAGCACGGCGTGCAAAAGCAGTTTCAGCCGCATCGGAAATAAATAACAAGAGAGGACGATGAATAGTGGACGATGATATTATATATACAAGGATGCTACGAATTACGACTTCCACGCTACCGACGACGATAAAATTGGCGCGGGTTCTTGGCATTTTCCTCCACTCCCGCATAGATATAGTTGGCAGTACATTGTTGCTGGCGCTCTTGCTTTCTTCGTTCTCGAGTCACCAATAGATTAGGTTTGCGTCTGCGCGTGTCGCGACGTCCGCATTTGCGTTGCTTGCTGTCTTATCTCGTGAGCACGAGAAGCAACACGCTGTAGATGGAGCATCGCGGGAGCTCGAAGAACTGGGTCACCGAGATGTGGAAGCCGTGGCGCTGCATGCTCTCGACGAGGTAGAATGCCTGCTCGTCGGTGCCTTCGAGGTCGTAGAAAAAGTCGCTGGTCATGGACACGTCCATGCGCTGCAGCTCGTGCTGCCAGAGCTTGAGTAGCGTCTGCGCACACGTGGGCGCGCTCGAGTGGCGCGGCGGGCGCTTCATCAGCATCGGCACGTGGCGCGGCGCCGGCTCCTCTTCTTCCGCGAGCAGCATCGCCATGTTGGTGAGCTTCCACGACGTCGGCGAGCGACGCAGCGATGAGGAAGACGAGGGCGACGGCACAGGTGAGATGCGGAGCGGGTTTTCCATCTCGGAGAGCATGTGCTGAGAGGGTCGATGTGCGTACTTGGCGGCAAATTGGGGAATGACAGAACGCGGGTGAAGCCACCCTATGACAACAACGCACATCTTGCACAGTTATGCACGCTACTGAGGTAAGTTAGTGCAGACCAGGTGCAAGATTTGATGATCCAAATAATCAGCAGAAGAGACAGTTGCAGTGGCTGGGATCCTGTACAGTAAGAAAACAGTGAGCTGCTCAAAAATCCCAAAATAGTCGCATCCATACAAAAAGCAAGACGCTTTTGGAACCAAACTGGCAGGAGCGTCTTCTTCTGGTGTTAGAGAAGTGCCTGTTTATGCAGCAGAAAACGCAAAATACAGTGACGCACGTCTAAACTTGTTTTGCGAAAAATACACAAGTCAAAAGAGGGCAAACATGACTTGTTTTCGCTTTCATTTGACACAGAATATGGATAGGCGGCTGTCGCTACATCCAGTCCGCCTAGCATGTGGCTCATATTTTCTTGCGCGCACGCACATGTGCGCTCTCTATAATGAAAATTGAAGCAGATCCCTTGAAATGTTGCATCTCCCAGTCGCTCCGGATTTGAGTTTGCAAGACTAAAAATAGTCGAGTTGATTCTTTTTGTACGGTATCTATTTATAGCGCTCGGAGGAAAGAGAGTGAACGATGGGTTATTGTTGCAGGCAGTCGTGGGCAGTTGGTATGCGAAAGCCTTGAAATTGTCTCGCGAATAGGTATAACAAAGAATATTTGGTTATTTCCAGCTGAATATTTGTTGCACATGAGTGAAGTTCCTGTTTCCTCTCGCACGTTCACACTGCGACACTGGTATGAATTATGTTGCATTCGCGCATATGGCGCAAGCATGTGGCTCCGATTTATTCTGCCAGCTCACATGTTCATTCTACATCTGCACACACACATAGCATGAATACCTGGTTCACGGTATTCATGCAAAGTGTGTGGATTTATTACTTTTGACAATCTTCTAACCTTTTTCGATGTTAAATAAAACGCTTTGGTTGGATGATCGATCGATCTTTTCTGTGTCAAAACGATCCAACGTGATCCACACGCGATCTCAGTCTCTCAGTTGCACGGGGGGAGGATGGGAGCATCTCTGTTGGCGACCGGAGGAGGAGCGCGCAGGAGGATGCATCACCCGTGTTTGGCACACACGTGGATGCACTTTCATCATTTGGGTCATTGCCGCCTTGGCAATCACAGTAGGAATCAAGCGGAAGAGTGAGGAGGATGTGGAGGTCCTTCTCAAGAGCGAGAGGAGGTCAGCGGCAGCAAGTCAAAGATGGTCCGTCATCTTGCTTTCCTTTTCGCTATTTTGCAACCTGTTGTTTACTCATTTGGGAGAGTGTGAGGTTGGTGTTCTCTCTTCCCGATCGAGACAATCAATAGGCAGAAGAAGAACACTGTGAAGGTGGGCTTGGATGTTTTTCTTCGTTTCTGTTTGTGTATCAGCAGGTTGCAAAATGCAGTGGACTTTACAGAGGAGGCACGCTTGCGTAAGTTTGCATAGAGGAGAGGAGAGGAAGAATTTGTGTGAAAAAAATCAACGGAAGTTGATTCGAGGTACACGCACGCAAGCCTGTTGTCTGTTCGATTATCGAACTCGCTTGCTGCGCGCTTTGTCAAAAAGAAAAAGATGGCCAGACTTTGCATCGTGTCAGCCATCCCTCCCTGTTCTAGACGCCCAGGTGCAAATTGTGAACTCGTCAGTTTGTATAAGATTGCATAAACTGGATGACCTCATTTCATTGTTGAGATCTGTTGCAAGTTGCAAGCTATAAATTTTACAAGGTGGTGTTTCCTGAAGGGATGACTGCGCTCTATAGTTTGCCGAGCACAAAATTGAGACAACTTCTGTGTGCTTGTTGCGAAAATGCGCACCATGTTGGTCGCTGAGCACATCAGAAGGAGAGCAACCATCTTCTCGCATACATTCAGGAAAATACAATGACTGACTGCTGTGTTGTTTGCTTGTGGAAATATGAGGCGCATGTGCTTGTGCTACGCGGATGATTCCCAGTCTGACTGTCGTCGTCGTCATCGCTGTCGTGCGGCGAAGAGCAACAACGAATGAAAGAAAACCTCCCCTTCTGCAAATATGCGATGCATGCATTCGCATAATTCACAACGTCAGTGTGTGTGTGCGTGTCATCCGCTTTGTTTTGCTTTGTTTGGCTATTCTTTGTCGTGTCTATTCACCAGGGACCAAGTGGCGCATTGGGAGTTTTGTGTGACTTTTTAGTGGGAGATGCTTCTTCCCGTTGTATGAGTCTCTCATATTCCTGCGTGTGGTACTCCGCTGCATGAGGTCATCGTCATCCAGCAGCCAGCACCAGTCCAATCTTCCCAAGATCGGCATCAAATTGTCTCTGGGTTACGCAAGTTTGCTGGTTATTGCTGACGCCGCTGGTCACGTTGGTTGTTGTTGGTTACATGGCAAATAACCGCTTGAGACAAAAAACACGGTTAATTTTGACTATGGTTTTATTGACGATGGCTTCTATTACTTGGTGGGGTCGCTGTATTATGTCGCCATCTCTTCGTCCTCTTCTGCTTCTTCGCCTTCTTCGAGCTCCTCGCCTTCCTCTAATTCGCTTTCATCGCCACCTGCTGCTGCTTGTTTTTTCGCCTCGAGCTTCAGTCGAGCCTGGCGGATGATCTCCTCGGCGCGAGCAGTTTCCTCTTCGGCCGACATTTGTCGCGGTTTCACGACCTCATAGCCAACAACATCGTTGTCATTGTCGCTTTTATTCGTCGTCGTGGTCGTCGACGTGTTCCAGACAACACTGCGATCGATTGGACGCGATCGACTGCGGCTCGAGCTGCGACTGCGGTCATTGGTGCTGTCACGCGGACGCGACCGCGAACGGCGCGAAGGAGACATGGACGGTGACAAACTGCGGCGATTGCCGTCGTGGTCCTCGTCTCGTCGACGCTTTCGCGACCACGAAGTCGAACGTGCGCGATCTCGTGACGATGCGTCCTTGTCGGACAAAGAAGGCACTTTATCTGCAGCAGCTCTCTCTTTTTCCTTTCGCTCCATTGCGAGCGTGACAAGCAGCTTGTAGACCTCGTGGACGTGCGCTGGGAGTGCGATCGCATCCGTTGCCGCTGCTGCATCCTCGGTGTCCATCGCGACGTCGTGAGCCTTGATCAGCACCTCAAGCTCCTCTTGTCTCTCTTTAGTCTGCGTCGCAGCTACTGCTTCAGCGTCGTCGTCTGCCTTCGACGTATCAGCGCCGTTCCCGTTCATCACGACTTCTTCACCATCTTCAGGCTGCTGCTCCTCGATGCTCGCGTGGATGCCACGCACGAGCGCCGTGCGAAAGTTCTCAAATGTGCACGTCTCCTGCACGTCGAAGCCACCATCCGCCTTGGATAAATACTGCACAATCAAGTTCGTCGTTGGCTCCAGGGAACGTCGTAGCTCCTGGATCACGGTTTCAAACACACGCAGTTGAGCGCGTTTTCCGAGTGTCTGCTCCTTTGTTGCATCATCTTCCTTGATGCTGTTGTCTTCCTTATCAGGCGTCGTAGCCGCAGGATTAGACGTGTCTTCTACGGCGCCACTTTTGTCAGCGGTTGCCGCACTTTCCTGGTCGTCCACACTCTTTGTACTCGCTGCTAGCAACGTCTGCGCACCCTCAAAGGACGTACCCGCCTGGAGCCCATTGCCAATCAGCGCACGCAGATTCGCCTCGTACTCTTTTTCAAGCTCTGCTTCACGCGCGCGCCACTGTTCGCGTTCGCGTTTCCGCGCCTCGTACTCTTCATCGCGCAGAATTTTCATCAACTGCTCGGTCCAGTCATACACATCATACTTCTCCGCACCCACTGTCGCGACCTTGTTTCCCTCGGTCTCGTCTTGCACCGCCGCACTTAACACTTCCTGCCACAGCGCCCACAGCTGCGTTTTCAGGTCTGCATCCAGTCGCCGCACGTCTCGAAGCACGATCTCCTTGGCGTCGACCTGGCGACGAAGCGCTTCTTTAAACTTCACCTGGAACGCTTCACGCTGTTGCGCAGCGAGCTGCTCGTGCTTGCGCACGATGTCCTGCATGAAACCATGGAACAGGTTCTTCTTTTCCTTGGTGTCGTCAATAACGAGCCACCGCGGGTCCTGACGCACTGCATAGAACCGCGGATGCTCGATAACGTCGTCAAAGTCCAGTTCCGTTTTCCGTGACCCACTTGGGACAAACTGCGCTTCAAATTGTGCCAGCAGCGCCAAAAACTCTTCGCGGTCTTTCTTCACCTTGCGGCGTTTCTCGATCGTCTGCTTGTTCACAACCTGGGTACAATACTCGGCAAACGTCTGCTTCTTCTCGCCAGCAGTCGCCAATGCGTATTTCCATCGCGGATCGGCATCAATTCCCTTTTTCTCCTTTGTGATCACGCGCAGTGCATCTTGCCATTTCAGCGTCGGTGCGATAGCGTTTTCCTCTAGAAACGCTTTGAACAGTGCCACGCGCTCTTCGCGCGGCAAGTGATCGTACATCTTGGTCTGAGCCTCTGCTTCGCGCTTCTTCTGGGCTGCCGCGCGTTCGTCGGCTTCTGCTTGTTCGCGAGCGATCGCCTGCATACGCTCGACTTCTTCGCGTGCCTTCTGCATCTCGAACGCCTCCGGCTTCTCCCAGACCGTGGCCTTCGTGACCGTGTGGTAGTAATACAGTTGCCCACTCGCGTTGTCCTTGTACTCGATCCATTTGCCGCTTTCACCGGCAGCAGCTTCGGTGTCTGCTGCTGCGTGTGGCGCCGCAGATGATGGTGGTGCCGATGACGCCACGCCACTGTCAGCAGCTCCAGTCGGTCGCTCGTACGTGCTCACCCTTGTCACCGCATTGTAGAAATACAGCATCCCCTGCGGCGTGTAGTGCTCGCTCCAACCTGGCGGCAGGTTCGAAGGCGGCAATGGCGGCGCTGTCATCTGGTACACTGGCGCTGCTGCTGGCATCATGACGGCTGGAGTCGCCATCACTTGCTGCGGATGATGCATGACGGGAGCAGGAACAGCGTGGAATGCTACAGGCGGACCGCGCGGCATGTGCATGACAGGAGGCACGCCGTGCGCTAACTGCATAGGCGGTCGCTGCGGTGGCGCAGCAAACATCATGCCGTGGGGGCGAGGAGGCTGCTGGAATTGCTGCGGTGGTGCGGGTCCACGACCATTGGCGTTGTTATGGTACGGCGTGTTGCGGAACCCTCCTCCGCCACGTCCCCCTCGATGGTGATTGTTCTGGAACGACTGGTTCGGTCGGTCGTTGCCTGCTTGGGGACCGTATCGGCTGTATCGACTGTCGCTTGAGCTCGCGTTACCTCGTCCGCCGTCGCGCTGGAAGTCGCTGCCTTCGTAGTGGCTTCGTCCTCCGTCGCGAGACGAGAAATCGCCACTGCGGCCACCGCCACGACCGCGAAAGTTGCCGTGTCCGCGACGTTCAAAGCCGTCGCTTGGAGGCAGCGGAGGCGGCGCACCGGACGAAAAACTCATGATTTCTTGAATAAAAGCCAGAAAAAAGCGCTGGATGTCGTCGGAGTCGCACGCACTACGATCACAACACACAACAACAATAGTCCGATCAAACAACCGCGTTCAGCAAGAGGAAAGTTTGTTTCTCTCTCGTGTCCGCCTTGTGTCTCGATCTCTTCTTCTCTTCTGCTTCTATTCGAGTCTTGACGGCCGAACTTTCCCAGTGGGTAGGCGCAGAACAGATTCAAATAGACGTACTCTTGCGCGAGACGCTCTCTCTCTCTCTCTCTCTCTACTTGGTGGACGCACGCACGCGCGACGGCAGCAAGAAGCGAATGGAGCTCGTGAATTGCTTGCTCTCGCGCCTCACCTGTCTGTTTGAAGCGATCCAATAACAAGCAGATCTGAGCCAACCAACCACACTAACAGAACATAAAACCTCGGGAAAGCGATGCCCAACCATCCACTTTTGCGAGGTTTTTTGTGAAGAAACGAGTAATTTAGTGTGGCGAACACTAATCTGTGCGTGCAAATGGGATGTCTGCTGGTTGCATTCGTCAACAGAGCGATCGAATATGCCACCACCTCCGCCACCACCTCCGTTGCCGCCAGGCGCGCAGCGGGTGCTTGGCAGTGCACCTCCCCAGCTCCCACCGCATCTACAGGCAGTGGTGATGCAGCAGCAGCAGCAGCAGTCGGCAGCGCACCAGGATCTCCGCAGTGAGCTCCCGATGCAGTTCGGTTCGCAGCCGAAAAGCTACCACCATCGGCGAAGCAATGGTGGAAACAACAACAGCAACTACAATCATCAGCACGGAGGTCGCGGTGGTGGATTCAACGGGGGAGGGCGTGGTGGTCGTAGAGGGTACGGAAATGGACGTGGAGGCGCCAGTCACTACGGGAACCACGGCCATCAGTTCAACCAGCAGCGAGGAGGGCGAGGTCACAATAACAACCAACAGTTCAAGCGCAAAAGGTGAGTGCGAGCGGCATATTATGCATCCAGGGCATATGGAGATGGTTGACGCATTGCTCTGTCTCTGTGTGTATTGGCTGATTGGGTGGCAGAGAACCAAGTGACGACGTGCGAGACCCGTCGCGGTTCTTCCTGCCGTCGTGTCTGGAGGATCCATGGAAGCATCTCATGGCGCAGCCTCAAGACTTGGGGACACGAGGTGGTGCGGAGCAGCAGCAGCCTCAGCAACCCCAGCATTTCCAGCAGCAGCAGCTTGTCTCTCATCCTCCGTTTGTACCGCCGCAACTCCAGCAGCAACGTCATGCGCCAAAGTATGTCGCGCGACCTGGACGCGTGCTCTTCCAGCCGTCGTTCCTCGCCGATCCATGGGACACGCTTGTGCGGTAGATCATTTTGAAAGGTGCTCAAGGTAGTCCAAAGGTATTCGAGGATTTTGTTCAAGGTCATTGTGCATGTGTTATTCAAAACTTCTGTGTGGAGATGCGTTTAGCTGCTTAAATGTAAACTGACGCTGATGCCGGTTTTGCCGATGGACGACGCTCAAACGTGACAAACCGCGCATGGCGAACGCGCGCATCCATGACTTTCATGCGGTGCGCGGCTCGGACACTCGCCAATGCAAACGCGAGCATGTACGTCGCGACACATTGCGCAAAGCGCGGCGCGAAATCGTAGTGGGGAAAGTCACGGAGGCGCGTGGGACACGAGAGAATGCTTGTGAGATCGCATTTCTCGGTGTGAATGGGGCTAAAAGAACAGAAAGTGAAGCGTTAGCCATGTGTTTGCATTCAGGTTCAAATGACTGTCGACGCACCAGAGACTGGGGAACGCGCAGCAAAGACTCAAGGACGCATGGAATGTCGCGTGCAAGATGGACGCCTGCAGCAGCATCGCGATGCTCTGGTGCACGCAGGATTCGATGACCAGCTGATGCTGCACGGCGCTCGACGGCTTGTGGAACGTGCACGCGTAGTAGAGCAGCAACAGCGCAGCGCACAACTGCGGCACGGCCGTCAGCATGTACTTGAGCGACATGTCGTCATGCAGTGCGCGGTTGTGGACCTAATGGAGCCGTATTCAAATTCGTTTATATGGCATACGAATTGGTGCAATTGAGGCATGTGGAGACGTACATCGCGCGTGTGGAACCACTGGCAGATGCCGAAAGCGATCTAGAAAGGACAAGCATTTTGACGTTTGCGTTATGGAGATGCTTGGAGGTTGATCAATAGAGTGTCCATAATGGAAGGGCGAACCACTGCGCATTGTGCGAGGAGGATCGGATACAGTCTGTAGAAGCGAGGAAGCATTTGCATGGACGTGCTGTTAGCGATGACGCTCTTTTACCGTGAAGAGCGCGTAAAGTGTTGCTGCAGACGGATCAAGTCATAAGACGCACGACTCAACTTCTTATTTGGCAGAGTTCACTAAAGTATCGAGAAAGGGTCCACGGTTTGGCAGTTGGCGCCTCATATTGAGAGATCGATTCATGAGCAACACCGTGCGTCCTGCCGTGCGACTGGAGTGGCGCCACCATTCCGTTCAGCAGCCATTTTCACAAATTTTGGCGCATGGAAAGCTGTCCTTTGTAGTCCAGTTGCCACGTGCACTGCAGAAAGGTTCCATCGCTGTTGTATCACATACAGCAGACAGCGGTAAAAATGGAGCTGTGCAAACAGACAGACAGCGGCAGAGGTGATGAAGAAAACGGAAGCAGCATGGAGAAACCAGAATACAGCAATTATGCAATTCGAGAGAACGCAATTGTGCCACTTCGGCGGTGTGCCACAATTGACACGCTGAGATAGTTTTAGTTTTCTTCTGTTTGTAGGGGCTTGTCTCTGCGCAACCAACATTCCGTTGGTGGACGAGTGTCGTGCTCCCTCTCAACTATCTACCTCCATCATCACATACTCTATGCTATTATTGTCTTCTAGTAGTCATCTACCCAAAATGTATACAGTGATATATCTTATAAAATTGTATTCGCGACTGTTTCGGAAACAGTACCACGAACACAGAGAAGTCCCAACTGTCGATGCCTCAGATCTGGGTCTGCTCGCCCCACTCTGCCGCAAGGTTCTCTCAAGGTGCTTGATCAGCGACGAAGACGCCTCATTGTGCGATTGCGACGGAAGAAACCACGCGAGGAGTCCATCTGGCAGTCTGTCTGTGAGCCATCGTCCATTGTCCCTACACGCTCTCCATCCGCAGAAGACAAGCGCGGTCTCCTGTTATTCCCCTCCCCGTTCCTTCTTTTCTCCGCCATTCGTAAAGAGCTCCAAGCCGCATTCTAGTGCGTCACGATGACCCCGACCGAGCACAGCAGTATCAGCGTCTACGAGCCGATCCTCGACCCCAAGCCCAAGAAGACGCGCGGCGCCAAGTTCACGCGCTACGACGGCTTCGAGTACCAGAAGCGCGTGTGGCAGTCCACGGCGCGCCGGTCCTACCGCATTCGGTTCATCGCGATCGCGCAAATCGTGTTCGGCGTGCTCGCGTCATGGAATTACCTCTGGTACGTGTCCGAATACGCATGCTTGTGATTGCTATTGGGACGTTTGCGCTCATTTGTGTTCTTACTGGGAGCAGGTGGACGAATCTCTTTGGCGCGTTTGTTGGTGCCGTGGGGCTTAAAGCCGTTCGCTCGGACAAGATGAGCTGGACCATCGTGGTATGCTTTGCACAAAGAAAAAGTCTCGCTGGCAATGACGATAGGCACTAATAGCAATGCGATGTGTGTTGCTTCTTGTGAAACAACAGTATCTGTTGGTGTGCGCAATGGAATTTGCGCGGAACATCATGCTCGCGCCGCATCTGTATGAGCGATATTGCCTCCCGAACCTCGTGTTTAGCCACTACGAGTATTTCCAAGTTGCGATCATGGCTATCGAAGTCGCATTCCTCATCGTACGTCATGACTTTTGGTCGTCGCCATGCGTCATTATATCTATCGTGTGTGGAATGTGCTCATTCTCTGCGATTGTATTTAATTGTTCATGCAGCCGGCAGCATACTGTGTCGTCTTTGCAGCGACCGCATCGCTCGCGAATCCGCTCTGGTGATCTCGTGGTCACCGAATCCCCCTATTTTTATCAGCCCAAGTCTCACGCACTCACAACATCAATCGACGGAGCCGAGTACCAGTCATGTAACCCGTACTCATCATCATCACAACCAACGCATATGCGAAACAGCGTCGAAAGCTTTAGCAGACAGAAGCGCCCGCAGCGACTCAAGACTCCCACGTAACCGTTCGCCGTCGAGCGCAAGTTGCGAGCTTTTTGAGCCACGCAACCCCCCTCGTCCATTTTATTATGCTATTTATCATCTATAAAGGAATGGATGGATGCGAGCGACGTGTGTGTGTGTGTGCTTGAATAACTAGGATGCTCTTCTCTTCGTTCTTGCTGGCACGCATCTAAATTAGGGCGACGCTGCCGTCTTCCACCTGCGTTTTCACAGCGCGATAGCGCAGCACGTGGCGGTCGGACTCGCGCATCGTAATGTACTCGGCGCCGCGGTCGTCACACTGCAACTGGCCCAGCGCCGTCTTGCTCTCGCAGAACACAAACGTATCGAGATCGGGCTCCACGACTGCAATCAATGCCAGCACACACGTAAAGATTATTACAAAAGAAGCGATGTACGCAATAGAAAACAATGAGATGATACAGACGTACTCATGCCCTCGCTCGTGATGCTGCGATGCTCTTCGGCGAACTTGCCCAGTGCGAGGTCGTTCACGTGGGTCTCGAAGAGCACGACGTACTGCTTCGCAAAGTTGAGCTCCTTCTGCGAGAGCCGCTGCGACAGCACGGCGTCGCTGAGCAGGTGGAGCGCAAACTTCTCGATCTTGCGCAGCCGCGTGCGCAAATACGACGACACCATGTATCGCAAGCGGTCGATCTCCATCTACAGTTCAGTGTCAGGCTCAGCATGTCAATTCTTTCTTTTTCTCAAAGCCAATTGATACTTTTGACGCATTGGCATACCTGATACAGCTTGTTGACGAATGCACGCTCTTCGGTCAAACTGTCCTTGTCTTCGCTCACCGAATCCACATACTCTTGCTGCCCATGGCGCACAACGAATCAGTCAGCTAATCGGCCAATATGGCTCTTCGCGTGTGTCTTGTGCATAACAAACCTGGTTCCGGATCTGATCGAGCATCTCCGACACGATCTCCTCATCATACAGCAGAATCTCTGGCGCATTCTACACACACACAAACGCAATTGCACACCAGCATAACACCGTCATTCGAAGCTCAAAATGCAGGCAGGAACCAGAGCAGCACAAGCGCACCATCTCGTTAATCCACAGCGCGCGCATGCGCGTGACGTCCTCATTGAGGTTCTCCTGGTCGAACTCCGCCTGTGAATCCCCGCCCATGGAGCTCATCGTGTGTGTCGTCGAATCTTTCAGTTGTGGCTGCTCGACATGGCGCCAAGTTGCTACCCGCCAAAAACCGGTTGCAACACCGGTTTCTATACTGGTATCATTTCAAAAGAGTCGGAGCTGATGCGCACACCAAAATGAGCATGAAAATGAGCATGAAAATGGGTTCGCAATACCACAGTCGATCCACAGCACCTTTGTGTATTTGCCTTGCTCATAGCGCTTGCATTAAGGTCCACACAGCTCTCAGGCTTGCCATTAAGCAGCTGTCTGACTGGATTATTCTCATTTTGGGCGAGTCCGCGTCATGGGGGCGTACAATTGCTGTCTTCAGTCCGTTCAGTGCGGTGGGTAAAATGTGCATGTTTCCAGTCCACGCACACGCTTGCGGCACAATATGCATGTCCATATGAAATGTGCTGGTTATTTGCTCTCTTTGTGTGCGAATTGCCTGTGTGTTCCTTGTAGTTCAAGAGTACGATACGCCGCCACGCAGCGGCAAGGAAAAAAAGCCATTGCGCCATGAAACGCAATTGCCGAGTAGCCTGTCGCCGTATCGCGTTGCACTGTTGACTCAACCTGAGATCAACAGCGAAAGCTGGCAGCTACTGAGCGAGGAGCGCCGAATCGACAGCAGTGCGTTCAGGTGCTCAAGCGGTTCCAGCGACAGCAGCGAATGCGCTGATCCAGGAGGGACGGCTGCAGCAACAATTCAAGAAGCGATCTCTCCATCATCGAGTGATGAGTTGACCGGCGATCGTCTTTGCACTGCAATCTCTCCTCCATCCCAAGCTCCACCCTTCTCAGACAACAAGCTGCCAAGACGTCATCAGTCGCTACCTTGTCCAGCACAACCGAGCTGCCAGGCACCTCGTCCTCCACCGCAGTCTCAGAGTTTGGACACCGGTACGTGCAACAGTCTAATGAAAGGGTTGAGTCAAGAGCCGAAGGCAATTGCATGTGTGAGCAGATCAGAATGCCCTTCGCTTATCACAATACCTCTGTGGCTGCGACCACTGTCCGCGCGTGCAATCCATCCAAGCGGCGTACGGCAGACTGAGCTTCCCACCCCCCCCCAGCGACGACCGCAGGACAACTGTAACGCATCGAGCGGCATTGCTGCGAGTCCTGCGTGGTTGTGCGACGTACGACGAGACGGAAGCACTCGATCCAGCGCTGTTCTTCACGATCGAGAACCTGTTGCACGACTCAGACGGGGACGAAGACGCGGCGTTCCGCTGGGTCATCGCCCACGGCTTTCGGTAAGGCGCCAACATTGTAGATCTATTGTGGAGTCACCCTATTCACTGATTTTACGTGTGCAATGCACTTGAGTTCCAAGCATGCTTCAGTCATAATAATGCTTTATGAACAGTCTAAAGCTTGCCATGGTCTAGTAAAAAAAAAAGTGTATATATTATATAGTGGACACGAGAGGCAGGAGGGTGTAGTCGTACAAGTCCAGAGGCTCTCCGATGCTAGCAATGTCTCTACTCTGTTTGCTGGCTGCTATTTCCAAAAGCCCTTGTTCGCATGTTGTTGCGTCTCGTTGTCCTCAAAGTCGGAGGCTGTTGCTTTACTTCTTGTCCTTCTTTGGGGCACGGTAGGTACCCACAACGACGGCGTGGTCGCGCTCGTATGGCTCCAACGTCAACTGCTCCGCAGGCTTGAATTGCTCCTGCTGGAGCTTCTTGACTTCACGGGCGAACACGGCCTCTGGAGGCGCCGTCGAGTCAATGCAGCTCGCCTTGATGGACACCATGAAGTGGCCGCCGTTCTTCAAGAAGTAGCTCGAGTTCAACGCGACGATACGCGCCTGATCTGGCTGCGCCACATCGGCGAACACGACGTCGACCATTGGCACGAGCATGCGGTACTTGAGTGGGTGACGCGCGTCTTCGATGATCGGGATGATGTTGGTGCGCGACTTCGCGACGTTGATCAGGTCACGGCCCGAACGGTGCGAGAACTCGACGGCGTACACGGCGCCGCTTGGTCCAACGATATCCGAGACGTGCGACACGGTCGTACCGGAGGCACCGCCCAAATAGAGCACCTTGGCGCCTGGCACGATCCAGATGTTGTCGACACCACCCAAGATGGCAGCAGCGACCTTCGAGCGGAACGGGTTCCACACACGGTACTCGACCTTCTCAGTGCCTTCGCCCGAAGCCGATGGCACATCCACGGAGATGCGCTTCTCGCCGTACACCGACTTGCCCGGGGTCGAGTTGAGCGTCACGAGAGCGTCTTCCTTGCCGCGCGCGATGAACACACCAGCGTGACGGTGAGGCTCGACGATGACCTTGGCGCCACCCTTCATGCCGCCGGCACCGCCACGGCCACCGCCACGACCGCCACGGCCACCGGCGCCACCGCGACCGCCGCCACGACCACCGCCACGGCCACCACGGCCACCAGCAGCACCACGACCGCCGCCACCGCCACCGCGACCGCCGCCACCGCGACCACCGCCACGACCGCCACCACGGCCACCGCCACCACGTCCTCCTCGGAAACCACCACGTCCAGACATTCTTGAGTCTGCGCTTGAGGCTGAAAGTCTCTATGACACGCAGAGCAAACCGACGGAGCTTTTGGCGCCGCGAGCCATTTGTTTCCCAGAAACCCCTCACGCCAACCAATCTTTCAGCATAAGATGATGTACCATTCCACTGGTACCATCCAAGAACCCTCCATCGAAATGGGTGAATGGGTGGAAGACTTTCTCGTAAAAAGAAGTATTTTGGGGGGTAAATACTATCTGATAAATGGAGATGGGTTGTTCTGATCAGATGGAACCAGATGAAGAGTGACCAGCACTCCGACTTCGTTTGACGGTGGCTTCATCATCACAAGACTGAGCAGCTCCATCTCTCCTCCTCCTCACTAAACAACGCTGGTCTTACCATCCCGCCTCTCTTGGCATCCAAGCTCCTCTGTCTGTGATCCGTCCTTCCTTCTTTATTTCCGCGTTGTTTCTCTAGCACGTCGGTGGATCTGGCAGCGCAGTGCAGCCCACGACATTCTTCTCACTTTGCAATTCGACCCGTCGGCAAAAGAGCACGAAAACCAAATCAGCATTTCCATGTCGACCATGTACGTGCCTGTGATTGACATCCACGCGTTCCTGGATGAGAACGCCACGCAAGAGGCGCGCGATGCCGTCGCGGAGCAAGTCGGTCATGCGTGCCGCGAGATCGGGTTCCTCGTGGTCACGAATCACGGTGTCGCGGAAGTTACGATCAAGGACGCGTTCCAGGCGGCGAAGGAGTATTTCGATCAAAGCACTGAGGAGAAGAAGAAAGTGCCGATGAGTCCCGAGTACCCGTACGGATACGAGTGCGGTGAGATCTTGTCCAAGTCGCGTGAGGAAGGCGTCGCGAGCCTCGCGGATCTGAAAGAGACCTTCCAGATCTGCATTGGCGCTCTGGGGAAGACCCCCGTGTTGACTCCGCTGTGGCCAGAAGGACCGGAATCGTTCAAGCCAGCGATGACGGAGTACTACCGGTCACTGGAGAAGCTCGCGAGCACGATGATGCAGATCTTTGCGTGTGCGCTCAAGTTGCCGCCGACGTGGTTTGACAATAAGATCGACAACCACATGTCGTCGCTTCGCATTCTGTGAGTAGCGCGATGCACTTGTACGTGCGAATGTTCTCTTGTTTGTTTCTCTAATATGTTGCTCGAATTACGTTAATAATCGCAGGAACTACCCGCACCAAGACCATCAGTCTGGCACGGAACAGATCCGAGCGTCCGCGCACACTGACTATGGCAGCCTCACGATTCTCGCGGTCGATGACGCGCCTGGCGGGCTGCAAGTTCAGGACCATGATGGCAACTGGCAAGACGTGAAAGCGCCTGCGGGTTCCTTCGTGATCAACCTGGGCGACCTCATGAACTGCTGGACGAACGAGCAGTGGAAGTCTACGATGCATCGCGTCGTGAACCCTCCACCGGCGAATGTCTCTGGCCGCGCCAACAACCGCCGTCAGTCGATCGCGTTCTTCCACTGCATCAACGCCGACACCGTCGTCGAGTGCATTGAGAGCTGCCAGTCGGTGGAGAACCCGGCTAAGTATACCCCCGTGGTCGCCGGCGAGTACCTCATGACAAAGCACAACGCGGCGCAGGGCCACAAGAAGTAGACAGTGGATTGCCTGGAATGCGGAGCTTCTTGTATAATGAAACACAATGCACCTATTTCGTCATTTTCCGTCCAAATGTCCATTGCACAAAAGATCGTCAGCATTCTGGTGATGCGTGGACAAGTTCCCATTGAGTTACACTGCACCGCTGTGTGGTTACGTTTCGCAAGTCCAACTAAGCTGTGCCACACCATTTATTGATCCTATTAGTGTGGTCCACAGCGTCTTGAAGTCCCTTCGGAACCGACAGGGCGCTCTATTAGGGACGAAATGAGTGGCCTCAACCTGCGGTGTCGAGGGGGCCATCGTGTGGGCGACGAATCTGCATCTTGGAAGGCGCTCCCATTTCCGAATCAGCCCGCACTTTCCGCAAGTAAGACACGATGGCCCGCGAACAGACCTACATCATGGTGAAGCCTGACGGCGTCCAGCGCCACCTGGTCGGCGAGATCATCAAGCGCTTCGAGACCAAGGGCTACAAGCTCGTCGCCTTGAAGTTGGTGCGTCCAAGCCGTGAGCACCTTGAGCAGCACTACGCTGACCTCGCCGGCAAGCCGTTCTTCCCAGGTCTCATCAGCTACATGGTGAGTTGCGGATCTCGCTTTCTTTTGATGCGTATGTCGTCGCTGGCGGTAGCGCTTAAGATTACTGACGTGATGTGTTGTGGTTGTTGCCTTTTTGTGATGCGCTGCAGAGCTCGGGTCCAGTCACCGCCATGGTCTGGGAAGGCACCAACGTCGTGCTTGAGGGTCGCAAGATGCTTGGCGCCACCAAGCCTTCGGAGTCGGCGCTCGGCACGATCCGTGGCGACTTCTGCGTTGAAGTCGGTCGCAACGTGTGCCACGGCTCGGACTCGGTCGAGTCGGCCAAGAAGGAGATCGCCTTGTGGTTCCCAGAAGGTGTCATCGAGTGGAACTCGAGCGACGACGACTGGGTGTACGAAAACTAAACGTCTGCCCGTCCGTCTCGACTTTGACTCCCTTTTTTTCCTCTTCCTTCACCTTCCTTTCAGAATGGCGTAGCTTCAACTAGCGTGCCATGAGCAAGCAAGTTGAGTTAGCCTTCAATATGAAGAACAGTAAAACGCAAATAAAAAAGGATGCACATATCGTTCTTGTCCACTGTTGTATTGCTGTGACTTTTGCACTTGTCCACTGAGCATCGGGGATTTCGTTTTATCTTCAACTGTTCTAATAAATGGAGGATTGCATCTGAGCCGCTCATTTTCGTTACCAGATGGTTGCTGCAAAGAGCTAGGAATAACTTCTCATTGGGTCTTCATCCTCGCGAGTCTATCGGCCGACTTGCTCACATGGGACTTGCCTCTGACTTGCGCCAAGTGTGACTCTGGGAAGGTACGGACAGCGTCGCTGTCATGCACTCCAATGGCCCCCTTTCCCCGTTCATAATCGCTCGCAGTGCCCGTCAGGAACACCAGATAAGCACGCGTGTCTGCGAATAAGACGAACACAACATTAATAATAGGAAAACAGCTGATACGAGCAGATCCCTGGCACCTCCTGCCTCCCATCTCAAAAGCACGACGATAAAGCCGCGCAGACGTATTCCCAACGCACTAGGAAAGCCGACACACTCTCGGTTCGCGATTGCAGCTTTTTCCTCTTCAAAGAGAGAGCGAAACTCAGCCGGAGACACGCGGAAGAGAGAGAAACCTATTTGTGCATCGCTCGTCTTTTCCATCGAAAGAAAAGACGCTTCTCTCTCAATCCACGGGATTCTCGACATTTACCAACAACAAAAGCGGCTGGCAACTGAACAAGACTCCGACGTCAAGATAACAACAAATGTCATCATCGCTCGATGGATCCGATGGGGTCATCGACGGCGACACTGAGACCGTGTACGTGATGCCCGGGTATCGTCCCTTCTATTGGCTCTTCGCTGGTCTCGGCGTCGTGCTCTTCTACTACTCGATGGGGTACACCAAGAAGTACAGCACCATGGCCGCCTTCCTGCTTCCCGTGAGTCCACTGAATTCCTCTGTTTCTTTTGTCTGTTTGTTTTGTTTGTTTTCTGAGCTTCTGCGTGCAACTGATCACACTATCTTCCTTGTCTTCGGCGTCTTCGTTTTCATAGCCCTTCATCTGCTTCTGCATCGTCTTCGACAACGCCATCATGGCCACGACGGGCATCAACCGCTCCAAGACCAGCGTGCTGGCCATGCTCGCTTTCCACGCCTGCATCACGCCGATGACGCTACTCGTCTGCTACGAGATCGCGTACCTCGTGCACAAGCAGAAGTCCATGAACTTCTGCGGGATCTCCTTTGAAAGTGGCCATCGACGCACGGGGCATGGCAAGCGGCAGCAGTTCCTCTCAATGTATCTGCGATTTGTCGTCTGGATGATCGGCGTCGGGCTGCTCGTGCTGAACTTACTGGCGTCCTACAGATGGTCGGACGAAGACGCGTCCGAGATCAAGAGCATCTACGACCTGCAGGGCAACACGACGATCCACGCGATCTTCTCGGTGCTCCCGGCGCTCGTGCTCGTGCTGCTCTCGCTCTTTATCGGCATCCAGCTCTGGAACTATGGCACGGCGTACTCGTACATCATCCACGCCACGCGTTTCAACCCCTGGATCTGGATGCTCGTGGGCTCATTGTCGCTGCTCGCAGGATACTTAATGCCATCCCCGATCTACGCCCTGTCCTCAAATGCTGGAGAGCTCTTCATGCTCGCGACGGTCGTGCGCATGTTCCGCGAGGTACATCACGACATGCAGGAGGACCAGCAGATGCGCACGTTCATCGATCCGATCGCGACGAATTCTCCACAAAGTCAGACGGCGCGCGATGTCGTCGTCGGGAACGTCAGCACCAGCGCAAAGTACGAGCTGCACAGTATGAACAGCAGTAGTGCGTGCTGCCACAACGCAGGCGGAAATGCATACGTCGAGGTCGTGACTCCGAAAGGATCTGAGATGCGACTCACAGACGCCGATCGCCATGGCCAAGCGACTGCGTTCCTCTCCGTCGTCGTCGCCAGCTCGCGCACGAATCCGCTGTTCAGCGGCTCCACCTGATCTATTCTGTAGCTCCTCGACTTTATGCAGCAAATTAAACTCACAAACGCAAAGAGTAATAAGAGCGGGAAAGACAATGATATATATTTCTGCTTACCATTTTCTTGCTTTCTTGCTGACTGCGATGCACTCCAGGTTTCTTTCTCCACTCTTTCCACACAAGGCTGCAGCGCCGTTCTAAGTCCCACCAGAGAGCACAACGTGCGCTTGTTGCGAGACTTTTTGCTTCTTCTCCAGCACTTTCATCATCTTGGTGCTTCCTTCGCCCGAGAGCATCTTCTGGGCTTCCAGCTCTTCCTTCAGCTGCTTCAGGCGCTTCTCTTTTTTCTTCTTGCCAGGTTCGTGGCCATGGAACTTGTACGAAAGCATACGGAACGCTTCTTTCTTCGTGAGCAGCCGCCCAAACTCGTCTCGGTAGTCCAGCTTCACGCCATCCTTGATGCGCAGTTCCTGGTCCACATTGCGATCCCGCGCATCGTTCGCACGACCGGCTTGGCGCTCGACACGAGTCTCCCGCAGATCGCCCGTTTTCCGGAGCAGTGCCAGCGTTGCCGCCATACCGGAGCCGACAAGCGGTTGCTCTTCGCCCCACACTTCGCCTTCCTTGGTTTCCTCCTCTTCATTGTCGTTTTCGTCGTTGTCCTCGCCCTTCATCTCTTCGTCGACATCGCGCCTGGCATTGGTCGCAGCAACACCAGAAGCAGTCTCTGAGCGTGCCACTGCAGTCTCCATTGACGTCGCAGCTTGGAATTGCGCGGTGCGCTGCTCCATGGCGTTCTTCAGTCTCGTCTCGAAATCAGTCGCCTCGTTGAACACGACCACATTGTCACTCGATTCGAGTTGTTGCAGCGTTTCGCCAAACACGTGGCCACTGGGCTTGCTGGTCACAGCTGTCGCATTTGCACCTGTCGTCGTAATCGAAGGCTCAGTTCCAATCGTCTGGCTGACGAGCACAGCGATTCGGTCTTCGCTCCTGCTCACACTGGTAGCAACAGCCGTAGACGGTTCCGACGTCGCACTCGTCTCCTCTCTCAACTGCGCAAGACGTCTAGTACGTGCAAGCGAAGCATTTAGCTCCATGTCCATCGAGTCGTCCAGCACGTCGTCCTCGAGCACCACCGGTCGGCGCTTCTTTTTTGCGCCGCTCATGGCGTCTAGCGCATTCGACGCAGTCACATTGGCGCGTTCACGGGCTTCCTGGAAACGCAGTAGATTCGCTTCTTCCACCGCCGATGGCTTGTCGTCGTCATCGTCGTCCACACGGCGGCGTCGTCTCCCGCGATCCTTCGATGCGTTCTCGAGCGCTTCAGCTTCTAACTGCTGCACGAGCGCCGCTGCGTCGTCTTCGGCAGTGCCTTCACCAGCACCACTCGCCATCGCATCATCCTCCGCGGTGTCTTTCTGGCGCAGTTTCTTCTTCTTGCGCAGCTTCTTGCCTTTCTTTTTCGCAAACTGCGCGTCGATTTCCTCTTGCGTAAAGTACTCCTCCACACGCTTCGTCTTGTCCATCGCGAGCGACACGACCGTGACATCGTCGTCGAGGGCATTGCCATCGTTGCCGTTATCGACAACCATTTGCGTGCTTCCTGACGCATCCAACGTGAACTTTTGCGCGTGCGCACTCGCCTTGCGGTCCTCATCTTCGTCATATTGCGAGAGCAATCGCGCCGGTTTCTTCATGCGTTTGCTGCCGCCCATTTGAATGAACTCGTCGTCGTCGTATCCCGAGTACGCTGGCATCATCGCCCGCTGCGCGCGCTCTTTTTCCGCGATGCGACGGTCGCGTTCGCTCAGTTCCACGTTCACCAGCTCGTCCTGCTCGTCGTTTAAATCGTTCCCGTCTTCAGCGAGCACGCGTGTGTCTTTTAGCGTCAGCACGACTTCGTCGCCCTCGTCAAAGGACGTGATATCGTGACCCACGACCATGCCGGCGAGCGCCGACGCGTCATACTCTGCCTGCTTGGTCTGCTGCTGCGTCTTCTTCTTCGCTGCTGCAGCAACAGCGTCCACTTTGGTACGCGATTGCTTGACCCAGTCCAGCGCACTGCTGGACGCCGACGCCTTGAGCTGCTCGCCAATGGACTGACCCGCGAGCTTCTGCGTGAGCTCGCGCTTCTTCTTCGACTGCGCGATCTTTCTCTGCAACTCCTCTCTCTCGCGCTCTTCCTCGATCTGGTCGCTCGTTTTCTGGAGATTCACGACGTTCGCGTCTTTCTTCTTTGGTCCCAGCGACAGCGGCTTCAACCCGAGCGCAGCACGCACGCGATTCGTCTCTTCGATGCTCATGGAGATCTCACCGTTCTTCTCCACCGTGTTCGCCTTTACCGCGCTGTCGCCTGGGAGCGCCGTTGGCGGTTGTTCATCTCGCACCGCATGCTCTGTAGCCTCAGTCTTCTGCTTCTTGCGGAGCTTCTCGTTCGCGTCCAGATCGCTCGACGAGCGGCGTCGCGACGCCCGACGATGGTGCGGACTGCGGCTGCGGTGGCGCGACGACGAGTCCTCGTGACGCCGGTGAGACGAAGAAGACGACGACGACGCGTGCCCACGACGCGAACGGGACGGCGAGCGCGACGCGCTGCGAGACCGACTGCGGCGCCCCATGATGCTTCCTAGCTCAACTCTGTGGAATCGGCTCTATGGCGCTTTGTATGGCGTTGCAGGTTGCTATTGGACTGGAAGAAGCATTGTGCATTGCATTGTATTGCATTGATATTGACTTTTAATGGCATTGCATTGCCATGATGTATTGCTTTTGAGGTTTTGATTTTGAGAGATTACAGTCTCGTCGAAAGAGGGTTCTTTATTTATTCTTAATTCCGTAGAGGACTTCTGCACAAAACACGCGCCATTTTATGTTTGTCAGACTCAAAGAAGCAACTTACGATCACGAAACAGTTCTTGATCGGAAGCGTCCGCAACCATTCGCTGAGTCATGGACAAGACGACTCACTGTCCAGCGCTTCGTATCACAATTCTGTGCCTTCTGCTGCTTCGGGTCGAAAAGCGCATCCATGTCGTCCACATGCACGCCTTTCGTCTCGGGACACACAAAAAGTGCATGGCATTATCGAAATCCCTCCCCTCTCACTTGTGCAAGACGAGAAGCTCAATTGCTTTCAATTCCGCCACAGCATGCCCAACGAGGACCCCACGAAGAGTTCGAATCGTATAATTGGATGGGCACATCCAGTACTTCTCAATCTACTTATGTGTCAGAACGATACTGTGTTCATCGACGGCACGTTTCGGTATGTGCCACGCGGCTTCAAGCAAAGTGTGAATATGATGTTGCACGATCCAGCTACCGACGTGCTCGTGCCAGTTTTCTACACCTTGTGCTCGTCGCAAACTGAAGGCGCGTACCGGGACACCATCCACTTATCATTCAAGCATCCGACCAAGAGCTTAGCCCAGCTGACATCGTGGTCGACTTTGAGAATGGACTGTTCAGTGCTGTCCAGACACAGGTTCCTGCTCCTGTAGTCGTCGGATATCTATTCCATTTTAAACAAGCGTTGCACCGTCGATACAAGAAATGCCGCATACCTGAGGCAGAAGTCACAACAGCTATGGAGTCGGGAGTTCTGGATATGTTCACTGTGGAGGCGTAAACGAGTACACCTGTAATTGGTAGGCGTACTGTCAGTAGCCGCCGACGTTATGCCACCGGTACTAGTGGAGCCTGCTTTCTCTTGTCATATCTCTGACCGGTAACAGAACGCTCACACGACGAGAGTAACCAAGGCGACGAGCACGCCGCAAACAGCTGCGATAGTGGTCGCAATGTTGCTACCATTCGCATCAGTGCCGCTGCCCGTATCTGTGGATCCTCCAAATAGGATGATGTGTGGACCCTGGATGATTGTTCGATTCACGCCGCCAGAGATGCAGCCCCAGACCCTCCCGTTCGAAAAAATAAACCGCTCGGATTTCGCACAACCTGTTTGAAGGCTCGGTTGATCGATCGTGATCGTGGAGAGCGCATTGATAAAGTTGGCTTGCTCGATTGTGAAATAAGTTGGGAGAAAGATCTGAAACGCACAGAAAGGTGAGTTTCGGAGAAATTGCCGTGAAGCTTGAGATCTTGTTCACACCCAGATGTCTGCAAAAGGATACTATCGTACTATTGGGTTGGTGATTCAGAGCAAACGACTGACTGTGCTGCAAAAACAAGGCGATATACACTTTTACACTCACTCATATTAACTCCTTGGTCTCAAGGAAGTAACCTGTGGTCGTAGAGCAGTTGTTGATCGGATGCGTCCGTACTCGCTGAATCACGGACCTGAGGACTCGCTGTCCACAGCCTCCTATAACCCTTTTTCTCTTTCATGGTGAAAAGCGCGTCCATGTCATCCACGTCCACATCTTTTGTCTCGGGGCACACGAAGAACACAAACAGCGCCGACGCTGCACACGTGACCGCAAATAGGAAAAACACGCCGCTGAGGTGCAATGACGGCACGAATTGCACGACAAACGTCATGACCGCACCCATGACCCAGTTCGCCATGGTAGTGACCGACACGGCTTTGGCGCGCACACTCGTCGGGAACAGCTCGACCGCGTAGATCCAGCACAGTGGTCCCCACGAAGCTGCAAAGCTGAGAATAAAGCACATGGCGCTGAGCATGACCACAACCCTCTCAGGCTTGGAGCACTCACTATTGTCGATGCCGCAGCCTTGAGAGAGCGTGACAGCGGACACCAAATGGCTCAGCGTCATGCCCACCGCTCCAACCAGCAGAAGCTGGCGACGACCGAGAGTATCTACCCAGCGCATCGCAGGGACTGTGGTCACAAAGTTCACGATTGCGAGCACCAGTACGGCTAGAACTCCATCGCCCGTGACGTCCTTGAACAGAAAACCTCCGTACGCGAGTATCTGGTTGATCCCGGTAGCCTGCTGGAGCACATGGAGCGTCATCACGATGATCACGCGCCTCCGCATGGACGATGACGTCCACAGCTCGCGCCAACTCGTCGATGTGCCTCCCTCCCGCGCAATCTGGTTGCCGATAGAGCGCAACTCCTGGGTCACGTTGTCTCGTTGACGAAGCCGCTGGAGCACGGCCTTGGCGGCGTCTTTGCCCATGAACTCGTACGTCCATCGCGGATTCTCGGGCACGAAGAAGATGCCAATCATCACAATGACGGGCACGACCATGGCCACGCCGTTTGTGATGCGCCATCCGCGCGAATCAGTCTGCACGACAACGTTAACCGCACTCGCCAGCAGCAAGCCTGTGACGATTGTCATGTGGGTAAACCCGAAGAACAGCGCCCGCAGATCCACCGGTACCAACTCGCCACCGTAGATCGGCAGCGAGAACGACGAGTTGCCGACGCCCACACCCTGCAGCACACGTGCCATGAGCAGAGACGCGTGCGCATGAGCCGGACACACCCACACCCACAGCGTGCCAACGCAAAACAACAGCCCAGCACTGAAGATCGTGACGCGACGACCGAACGCGTCGGCGAGGTACCCGCCCAATAATGCGCCAACGATGCACCCGACGTTGTACGTGAGGTTGTACGCGAGTACGAACTGGAGCCACTGCGCAGGCAGATCCGCGAGCGGCGCCGTGCAGTCCTTGTACGTGTGGCCGTGCCAGCCGACGCAGAAGTCGGTCACGAACGAGTGGAGCACGAGCGCGCCGCCCGTGGCGCCCTGGCCGTAGCCGAAGTAGAGCCCGCCCAGCGACGCGAAGATGCTCACGGCGATCGCGTATGTGCGGTCGCCATGGCGGCGCTGGTGCTTGCGGCTCGCGTCCATGGCGCTTGTCAGCCGGTTGTCTTGTGGTGCGCACGTCTGATGACCTGACGATGAGTCAAGGAACAAAGGAACCAGCTCGTTGTTTGCGGAATGATGGTTTACGACAGTGTTTGGCGATACCTCTCTATTGGCCAACTTGCGTTGTATTTAAAATATCATAAAATGTAGTTCTTGTTGACTGCTTTTGTAGCACAATTGTTGTCATTGCAAAAATGTGTACTGTTTGTTTTTATATTACGCGACGAATGGATGGACAAGACCAGAGGGGTGAAGGACAAGGGAAAGGGTTGCAGTGAACACGACCATTCGCTCTCGATTGTACAACTGTGATAATTTATATTTGGAGGAATACCTTTTTACGTCCGAAATTTTCAAACAATCGTAAAACGTGTCCTTCCAAACTCTGACACGGAAACCGAGTGCTGAAGAAAACCCTACTGGAAGGCTGAAGAACAAGCAAACGCGGCAAGAGAGGCAGCAGAGTTTAAATTCGGTAAGTATATGCAAGCAATGCAGGGGATTGTTCGTCACCTCTTTCGGAGGATCGCCAACTAGCAGCGGGATCAAACAATGTCGCGATTGGAACCGACCCCCGGAAGGTACCACCCACCAAACGCGAGTCTAGCGGACATCATGAGGGCTGAATGGCACCAAATCACCGGCCAGAGCCATGCTACGGTCCCTCCACACAAGGCTGAACAGCGATTCGATGCACTGGTGTACATTCTGGAAACCCGAAAAGTCACGGAAGCCCAAAACCAAGAATTGATGGCACCCATCGCTGAAAAGGAAGTACGAAAGGCGATCACGGCTTTGCATCGGAATAAGGCAGGAGGCGTGGACAGTCTGAGCAATGACTTCTACAAGGATTGCGAGGGCGCGATGGTTGGAGTTTTGGTGCAGGAATTCAACAACATCCGATGCGGAGCACCTATGCCAAGATCATTCGGTCAAGGAATCGTTATTCCGTTGCGCAAGAAAGGAGATTCGTCAAATCCCCTCGATTATAGACTTATCACTCTGCTGACGACCACCTACAAGTTGTTTGCAAAAGTCCTAGCAACAAGGCTGCAAGACATCCTTCTGTGGATCATCGGTGAAGAACAACAAGGATTTGTACGCGACCGACTGATGGAGAACGCGATCCTCATCATGCAAGCCGCATTGGATAAAGCGTACCACAGCAGCACTGAAGGGTTCGATGACACTCCGGGAATTGCGATGCTTGACTTCATGAAGGCTTACGACACACTGGACAGAGACTTTCTGTACCTTGTGCTGAGCAAGTTCGGCTTTGGGCGACAATTTGTGGATTTAGTACGTCGAATGCACTCGGACACTACAGCGCAGTACCTGGTGAACGGTGAACTGTCGAGAGAATGGGAGGTCAAGTCTGGCATTCGTCAAGGTTGCCCTCTGACCCCTCTGCTGTTTATCGTTGCTGCGGAGATTCTCGCGCTGGCAGTACAACAAGACCCCCATCTGGAAGGAATTCGTGTGACCAGATCCGGAGCAGAACCCCATCTTATTTCGACCTTCGTCGACGACTCCGCCGTCTTTGTGAAACAAGGGAAACAGCTGCCTCGACTGATGCAGCTGCTGTCCGAGTTCTGTCGGCAATCAGGGCTGCAAGTGCAACCAACCAAAAGCAGCTACATCTGTCTCAACACAGCAGTAGTCCAGGGACAAAGATGCGGCATCCTTCATGATGACCAGACTAGAGTCATGATGACCAGATTAGAGGCAGGAATGCGAAACCTCACACGACTCGCTGAAGCGCAAGCTGGAGACTCGGACGGTCACACACTTGCAGCAGTCCTCAAGGCATATGTCGACTGCTTTCTCAGCCAAACCGGCACCATCCCCTTGACTCCAAGTGATACTCGCGGCGTTTACCTGTTGTTTTTCGATGGTGGATCACGCGGCAATCCAGGACCAGGAGGGACTGGATCCATCATCGTGCGTGTCCATAAGGACTCGCACACAGCCAGTTTAATTTGGGCCGCCAGCATGGCGTATAGCAGGAAGGACACGACCAACAACTTTGCCGAGTACTGGGGTCTCATACATGGACTTCGAGAAGCCCAACGCAGTCACTTCGAACCGTTGTACGTGATTGGAGACAGTGCACTCATTATCTCCCAACAGAGAATGCATCGGTCCCCTCGACAGCACCGATTGGCACGTTTATACCAGACAAGTCGACGACTCGCGGATTGCATCGACATCCGAGGATGGTACCATCACTACCGTGCCTTCAACAAGATGGCGGACTCAGCCGCCAACCTAGCCATGGACACCAGAACCTCAACGCAGGTTCACTTCCCAACTCAAAGAGCTGCTTTCAACAATCTCACCCAGGATCTTGACAACGACGTCATGCATTGGCTTATGCGAAGTTCGGAAGACCCAAGGTCATTGGACAACACAAGGCAGCCTCACATAGGACCAAGAGAACATGCCATCCTGGTCAAAGATTATTTAGCATTCAGAAGTGATCTATTGCAATCCGCGCTATAGACACATTTACACTCCTAGATGAAATTCGTAATGAAGATTAGGTAGGAGAATGGATATTGTAGGTCACGAAGATGAACCTAAATATACCTCACCTTATAAATAAATGTGTCTATAGCGCGGATTGCAATAGATCACTTCTGAATGCTAAATAATCTTTGACCAGGATGGCATGTTCTCTTGGTCCTATGTGAGGCTGCCTTGTGTTGTCCAATGACCTTGGGTCTTCCGAACTTCGCACAAGCCAATGCATGACGTCGTTGTCAAGATCCTGGGTGAGATTGTTGAAAGCAGCTCTTTGAGTTGGGAAGTGAACCTGCGTTGAGGTTCTGGTGTCCATGGCTAGGTTGGCGGCTGAGTCCGCCATCTTGTTGAAGGCACGGTAGTGATGGTACCATCCTCGGATGTCGATGCAATCCGCGAGTCGTCGACTTATCTGGTATAAACGTGCCAATCGGTGCTGTCGAGGGGACCGATGCATTCGCTGTTGGGAGATAATGAGTGCACTGTCTCCAATCACGTACAACGGTTCGAAGTGACTGCGTTGGGCTTCTCGAAGTCCATGTATGAGACCCCAGTACTCGGCAAAGTTGTTGGTCGTGTCCTTCCTGCTATACGCCATGCTGGCGGCCCAAATTAAACTGGCTGTGTGCGAGTCCTTATGGACACGCACGATATGGATCCAGTCCCTCCTGGTCCTGGATTGCCGCGTGATCCACCATCGAAAAACAACAGGTAAACGCCGCGAGTATCACTTGGAGTCAAGGGGATGGTGTCGGTTTGGCTGAGAAAGCAGTCGACATATGCCTTGAGAACTGCTGCAACCGTGTGACCGTCAGAGTCTCCAGCTTGCGCTTCAGCGAGTCGTGTGAGGTTTCGCATTCCTGCCTCTAATCTGGTCATCATGATCGCCATCTCAGCAGTCGATTCGATTGGATCCGAATCCATGCGTCGCAGATGCGCACACCAAATGGCTTGTATGAGCGACGCGCTCATATATCGCCACAGCATGTGTGCGACGGATAGAGATGATCTTGGAGATGTTCATTGGAGCACTTGTGTCCGATAATGTGTCTCTTGATCGTGGTCCATGCATGCCTTGGAGTATCTGGTAGATCCAGACTGAAGATCCAGATTGCGGGGTCGTGACCAGGAGTGATTCCGATCTTCGCCCATAGCGCATAAAAGTAGTTCCACACGAGTTTGGCTTTCGGACACTCCCAGAATAGATGTTGAACAGAAGATTGGACAACTTGGGAACATTCGGGATTCGAGCAGGATAGATCAGCTTTCTCATAGTTCCACATGGAGAGTCGGTTGGCTTTCAGCCGGAGAAGAGTCTGGGCCGTATAAGCAGTAATCCCTGGGATGTTGTGTAATTCGCTCCATTGGATTAATTGCAGTCCTGGCCACAGAGATCCTGCTGTATGGACAGCTTTGTTGACTGCTGCATCTCGAGTATCTTTGCCAATTTGTGTCCTCGTTGCTGCAACTTGTTGCCGATAGAAAGATCTGGCCGTATTGTATCGTCCGTTGCCACCCCATAGTTGCACGATTCTTGTGAAACGTGGATGTGCATGGAACGACACCTTCTGCCCGTTCAAGTCTCTTGTTGCCATGATGTCACAGTCCATTGCGGAGTGAACTGTATGCGTAGCTTTGACTAGGGTCGTGTCGACGTGGGTCAGAGTTGCTTCACTGGTGTGCAGATGCCATTCGTGGTTGTAATGACGTTGCCCGTTGTACAGCCGAAGCACATTTGTTTGCTGTGGTCGATACAGAAGCTGTGGGAAGTTGGATACCAACGTAGCACATAACCGCTCGAGCGCTCGAATAGACGGCCGGGAGGATCCGGAGATTCCACATGTTGGGATGAAGTTAAGCACTCCTGGTCTTATCCACTCCCATCGAAGTATGTCACCCAGTTGTGCTGTTCCGACTGATAATGATGTGTGAGCAAGCTTGTAAGGGGAGCCGTTGGAATCAAGAAGCCACCCATCTGCAGTCGAGGTCATGTATGGCAGCCATTCTGCACAGAATGTCCCACGTAGCTTTCGTCCTTCAGCGATGATACCTGGAAGCCTGTCAGACATTTTAGAGCTGAGGTCGATCTGGAACACATCGCCGTCCCATTGAGTCTGCACAATTGTCGACTTGAAGTGCTCGTAACACCAACGTACATTATCACGTTCTCTGGGCTCATAGGGTCGAGAATGGAGCGACGCACACAATGCCGCGCCAGTTGTCCACATGTTATCACGAAGCTGGAGTGGCCGCCTTGGAATTGCATCGAGCGGCGTGATGTACGTCGAAGAAGCCCTTGTGTTGTGCAGCAAGATTTCCCCGATGACCTGATCGATGTGAGAGGTAGTGATTGCCCATCTGGAGACTGCTGTGGCACTCATCGTCATCAGCTCAGTTCTGATGTTGGGTACTGACAAGCCTCCATTCATTTTTTGAGTTCAGCTTGTTCTTCCTTCATCCACGGTTTCGCAGGCTTACCATTCCTTGAGCCCCAGACAAATTGTTTCACTAGGTCGTGTAGCTGATTGACAATAGCCGTAGAGGGCCAGGAGTGCCTGGCCACATAAAGCACTTTGGGTATGATGAATAGACACATTTACACTCCTTCATGATATTCGTAATGAAGATTAGGTAGGAGAATGGATATTGTAGGTCACGAAGATGAACCTAAATATACCTCACCTTATAAAGATAAAGATAAATGTACGCGGTGTAGTAAGTTCGGCGCTCTCGTCGCTCACTTCTGTTGCTTTGTGCGGACGAGAAAAAAAGCTGCCTACAGATTTGTGGGCTAGAAGCATACTACTTGCTGTTAATTACAACAGTCACCGTGAGTGCACATCACCATAATGTGTAAAACATTGGTAAATAACTCTATCATCGTTAAACCGATATGATTTGCGCCTGCCCCTACCCTATCACTCTTTCCTTCGACTATTTCCGCACTTCAGATCCGTACTTTTTTTTGTTTTATATCGGAATTAATCTCTCGTTTCAAATAGACGAAATTATTGACTTTTGCGTATGTTTAATAATTCGCGGAGTTTATTTGGCAGTTGGCAGTGTGGGTTCACCCATGTGCCACACTACCAAAAAGGCAAGAAGAGCTAGCATTTGGAAAGCTGTGAGTCCACACGCAGCCATGCGCTCTCGACGGCGCTTCTTCGCGACGGCGGCGCTCGCGCTGGTGGTGGCGATGGCGACGCTGCGCACAAACGTCATTAGCGCCCAGAGCGCCGTGCTCCCAGACGCATCCGCGTGCGTGACGCCGACGCACACGCTCACGTTCGACTGCGACGATGCGTGCGACGCGTTCTCGCCCTGCATCGTGACCGAGACGACGTTCAGCACGACGCTTTCGCCATTGGAAGCAAACGCGAGCACGACCAACTGCACGCTCACGTGTTTCCAGATGAACCAGACGGCCCCAGAGACCTACGATCGGTTCGTGTTTCTCGTGCCGTTTGGTACGAATGCAACGAACACTGCGACATCTGGTTCCAATCGTAATGGGAGGAATGATACCTCGCGCTTCCCGTCCGAGAGCAACGACGTTGTGCAGCGCATTGATACGTTGGCGCTCCCGAACACGACTTTCTACGTGTACGAACCGCTTAAATCAGTTTTGAATGGCGTTTTATGTTGCTGCTAACACTCTATCTGTCTACTTTCCCACCAGGTCAATCATTGGTGGCAGTGTCGCTGCGTCAACCAATGTCAAAGGAGACGTCGTGAATCTTGAATTCGCGTCGGACCTGCTCACTGAGTCTCCACAAGTCGGCATTGTGGCGTTTGAAAATGTCAACTTGTCTTCTCAGGCGGGGAATGTGAGCGCCATGCTGCCGCCCAATGTGAGCAGACTTATGCTCCAGAACGCGCGGCTCACGTCGATCCCCACGGGACTCTCGGAGCTGAAGGGACTGGAAAGATTGTACGTCGTTGTAGACAACGGAAAGGATCGAGTTGACGATCTTTTTATAAATCAAACTAACGCATGTCATCATCTCTGTGCAGGAGTCTCAATCGGAATGACATCACAAGCATGGATTCAAGAGGCGGATTCGGGAGCCTTTACGTATTGTAAGTAGACTCTCTCTCTCTCTCTTTTGGAAAAGCGACACAGCCTTTCACTACTGTGTGTTCCCTTTTCTTTCGTCACATGATCGCCAACACTCATCTGAAAATGCAAATTTGAATTGGTCATCCGTGCCATATGTAGGAACTTGAGCCGTAACAACATCCGCTCTTTCGCCGCGCAGTTTCCGGCCATGACAAAACTGTAAGTTGTCGTGTTGTTGGTGTGGAAGCATTTCTGTGGACGCCCTTTATTGCTATTCTAATTGTTAGCGTTGATGTCGAATTTGTGTTTGGCGTGCAGTGATCTTTCGTCGAACGAGTTGAGCGAAGTCCCCGTTATTCTCTCTGACTACCCCAAGCTCCTCGAACTGTACGCTTGTTAAGAGTTCCTGGGTTGCAGATCGCACCAAGCTGCTCTTGCTAACTTCAACTAATGTGAGATATCGTACAGGGAGCTCAACGCAAATCAACTCACTACAATCGAACGAGTGCATACGATCGGAAGCCTCGAGAAGCTGTAAGTCCGTTGCATTTGACGATCACACATGAAACGAAAGCTACGTATCCTAACACACAGTGTGTGTTGCGCTTTCTGTGCTAGGCGACTCCAGTCGAACCAAATATACAGCTTTGACGGCTACTACCCCCACTTGAGGCACTTGTACGTCTTTGCGTCCCTGATACTAGATCTTGGTAAAACTTCGGCCGTATCAAACCTCGCAATGACTTTGCTACTTTTTTTGCGTAGGTATTTGAGTCACAACAATCTCACGGAAATTCCACTCGTGGTTTTTAGTCACTCCAGGCTGGCAAGACTGTGCGTTTCTCGCCCAATTCTTTATGCATATTTGATCGCTTCAGAGTAAGGAAACACACTAACGGTTATACGCGTGCCTTGTAGGTACCTGGACGAGAATCCGATCACCAATGTGACACTCACGGAAGCTCAAGCGGACTTCTTGGCCAGTTTGAGGAACTTCACGATCGACGCGGCCAGTATGAGTACGTATTGCGACGCCTTCCAGCAGCGCGAGATCCATGGGAAGCGGTATTGTGTGCTTGAAGACGACTTCGCGAGCGACGAGAATCAAAGCGCGGCAGGGACGCCGAACCCACTCCAGTCGAGTAGCGAAAAGAGCTCGTCCCCGCTCGGTGTGGTGCTTGGCGTCATCTCTGCTGTCATTGCGCTCGCAATTATCGTCGGGGTGTATTTACTCTGGACGTCAAAAGGAAAACAAAATTCACTTAGTGGTCCGAATGAGGAAGGCGCTGGAGCAGCACACGCAGCGATGACCTCTGATAACAGCCCAGAGGAGTTTCTAGGGAACGATCCAAAGATGCTCGCTGTTCAAGTGAAAGGCGACGATATTCAAGACGTCAGCCTCATCGGAACTGGGACCTTCACTGAAGTTTGGCTCGTCAGGTATCGCGGCACGCAGGCTTTCGCGTCCACACGACTGATAAAATCTTATATCACTCACGAGCGGACCCAGTCTTTTGTCAAGCGCATCAAAATTGTGGCAAAGCTGGACCATCCCAAGATCGTTCAGTTTGTCGGAGCTGCGTGGACCACAGAGAGCGACCTTCAGGCGCTGTACGAGTACATGAAAGGGGGTGAACTGCGCAATTATCTTGATAATCCGCGTACCCCTCGTGTGTGGACTCCGGAGAAGGTGAAAATCGCGATCGACATCACCGAGGCGCTGGTGTATGTGCACTCATTCTCGCCTCCGTTGGCGCACCGGAACTTGACGTCTCGGAATGTGCTGTTGTCCAAGTACCTCGAAGCCAAGCTGATTGGTTTTGGCTCTCCTCATGTCGAGTTAGATGATATTCTGACAGCAGAAGCCGAAGAGAGGCATAGATGGTTCGCACCCGAGGTGCTTTCTGGGAGCAGCGACTATGGACCTGCCGCTGATGTCTTTTCGCTGGGTGTTCTGCTGACGGAACTCGACTCGCACGCGCTCCCGTACAGCGACGAGATCGCGCATAGTGACACAGCTTCTGGTTCTTGGGTCCAACAAGTCTCTGTGGGGCATCTGAGACCGATTGTTAACGCATCAAGTCCAGACGCGATCGCGGAGCTGGCAAACCAGTGTCTGGCGTTTGACCCTGAGGATCGGCCATCGGCTGCTAAAGCAGCGGAGGTACTGCGAGCAATCAAGGAGCAGAAGATCGTTCGGCTGTAGGTAGTTCAAGTTTCGAGTGCAGCGGCTCCTGTAAATGCGCTGGTTTGTCAAAAAAAGAAATTTTTAATGCAAATCGTTTCCGTCACTGCGTTCCAGGTTTCTTCCCCTTCCCAATGAATTCCGTCAGGTCAGATAAATTGCTCAACAAAACCGAAACTGAGTACCCTACAATCCATTGTTGGACAGCGCATTCAGAGATATCAAGTTGTGGTGATGTATTAGCTAGATCCAGTATCACTGAGATCCTAGCGTGAGCTGGCTAAGTAATCGCTCTGGGTCCTAGTACGACGGACGGTGGGTGTTTCGCACTCGAGGGGGCTATCTACTTCTTCGACGCCACTTCGATGCCGATCTTGCCAATGTGACGAGCAGACTTCAAGTGGTCGAACGCCTCGAGCACGTCCTCGCGACTGAACCCAAACGTCTTGTGGATGTACGGCTGGATGTTCTTGTTCGACACGAACCGGACCACATCTTCCAGCAGCTGCTTGCTGCCGACCACGACGCCGCGGACGATGCAGCCCTTGTCCAACACCATGCCTGCGACGTCGGGCATGTCTTCTTGCTTGGCCGATGCGAGGAAGCCAATGACCGCGATCATCCCGCCACGCGCACACGCTTTGATGCTTTGCGCAATGGTGCCCGCGCCGCCGTTCTCGATGATGTAGTCGGCGCCTCTGCCGTGCGTGATGCGGTTGGCTTCGGCCGCCCAGTCGGGCGTCTTGCGGTAGTTGATGACATGGTCCACACCAAAGTTGTCCTTCACGAACTGGAGCTTCTCGTCCGAGGACGACGTGATGATCGTGACGGCGCCTGCAGCCTTGGCGAGCTGAAGACCCGTGATGGAAACTCCTCCGGTGCCTGGTAGGTATGACCATGGTGATCGAGTCGGAATGCACACACACGCACACAAGAAACAGAATATGTGAGCGACGGAGACTTTGAAAGCCGATATGAGACAAATGACAAGAAAGAGATCCAACCTTGAAAGAGCACGGTCTGGCCGGGATGCAGCGGGATGCAGCCAAAGAGAGCATTCCAGGCCGTGACACCCGTGCAGACGAGAGAGGCCAGCTGCGTGAAGCTCAACTTGCACTCTTCTGGGATCTTTGTGACCGCTACGGCTGGCACCGCAACGTACTGACGCAGCACGCCGTCCAAGAAGCCGCCGAGCGAGTGGACCCAGTCCCTCTGCGGTCCGTACAGGTTGGAGAGGTCAAAGTTGGTCACGACACGGTCTCCAACGCTGATGCCTTCCACGGCGTCGCCCACGGCCGCCACGACTCCGGCGCTGTCGGAGCACGGGACGACGTTGTCCTTCACCGGGAACGGGTACGTTCCGTTGGAGATGGCCAGGTCTCGGTAGTTGAGCGTCAGTCCTCGCACCTCCACGAGCACCTCGTGGGCGGCCACAGTTGGCACTGGCTCAAGGGCGCATGTCAAGTTGTGGTGCGACGTGCGCTCGCCGTGACGAAAGACCAGGTTCGCAGATGCCATGAGTACGTGATAGTTGGTTGTTGATGGAAAATTGTAGAATGATGCTAAGCAGCTGTGGGCGGGGCGACGAGTGCAGTTTGCCTCTCTAGTGTTGTTGCCTGGATGTGCAGCGCTCTACTATCCATTGTTCTTGAGAGAGAGCTGCCTGCCCATCGTCTGTGTATCCTGGCTTATAGGATTTTCTGATAGTGTAATCAATACAGGGGACATGGCGTCCCAAGCCTCGGAGTTTGCATTCGTGGACTGGTCTACTCGACAATGATATCGGTGCCACACCGTCAAAACTTAGAAACACCTCACTGTCAGCAGTGTTAATGAGACTCAGGAATTCTTAAACTATATGTAGATCATAAGTTCAATAGAATTACCTTCTCTCTCTCTCTCTCTCCCGCATTCGTGGACTAGGAAGTGGTAGGCAAGAGTGGGGGTGGGGCAAAAGATAAAGAGAAACAGAGATCATGATAGGCTGTATAGTGAATGTATCGTTTTGGGGTCCTGATCCTTTCTTGAGATGGGCAACGGATGGCTCACTCCAGTCGAGCACCAACGACATCAATACCGGTATCGAACCGATACTATCGATGCAGGTGGTAATCCAAACGAACGATTATCCTTGGGTGATGTGAACCAAGTTAACACAACCAGAATATACTGTTGACGTTTTCCTCTGGTTTATCGCCACATCAAGTATCCCAGTATTGCTTTGGAGAACGAGAGTGGAAATAGTGCATGAACGGCAACACGTTGCTATCGAAGAAAGCACCAAGCGTGTGTGGACGGCGTGTGTGATGCAAGTGCGAGCTGTGGCTCATCGGATGAGAACGCTCAAAGGAGAAAAGATCAATGCAACTTGCCTGAGCCAACTGCTCAGCGTACTGGAGAGACAAGACATGTCGCGCCAACTTGAAGCGTGGGCGACAGCGCGTTTGTATTTCGATGGAGGTGCACGCGGCAACCCAGGTCCAGGAGGCAGCGGATGGGCACTCATCTTCCTGAATGAACGCAGCAATCGATGGGAACTCAAAGCATGCGGCTATGCGTACATGGGACCAGAAGTCACGAACAACAGGTGCGAATATAGCGCACTGAAAGATGGCCTGGCATACAGTGCACACTACCTACAGCACTATGAAGTCAAGTTGGAAGTCTTCGGAGATAGCCAAATGATTATCGCAGCCCAGAACGGGTTCGCCTCAATACGCCAGACCAAGTTACAGCCACCAGCAGTTCGGGTAAACCAAATCATCGCCAACTTTGCGTGGATCTCCTGGAATCACACAAAACGAGAACAAAACAAAATGGCCGATCTTCTCGCCAACGTGGCAATGAACTCCAAGAGTGCGAAGATACTCACCGACGAATCGCGGGGGAACGATCAAGTCCTTCTGTCCCAAGTCGCAGCTCTGCTCGACAATGATATCAGTGCCACACCGTCAAAACTTAGAAACACCTCACTGTCAGCAGTGTTAATGAGACTCAGGAATTCTTAAACTATATGTAGATCATAAGTTAAATAGAATTACCTTCTCTCTCTCATACTGTTGACGTTTCCCGGAATGTCGACGTCATTTGGTGGTGAATGCGTGTGCTGCTCAGACTACTGCGATTCCAAACACCGTCGCCACCCAGTTCATTGACCTGAAACTCGTAGATAGCAGCCAGCACATGCCGAGGTATTATGCTAGCACATACTCTCCGACTGTTCCGTCGCAAACACAGCACTGCCACGCCGCAGTGCTGAATGGATGAGACTCCTTCACCCAGCCCCAACACATTCGACTTTCCAGACCGGCTGGAAGACCGACACCCCATAAAAGGCACTAACTCCTACACCAATAGAGCCTGTTGCTGCACGCTGCTCCTCCGACTTCCAACTCTTGTGAGCCACGGAACAATTTGAAGCACAACTATGATCCCCCAAGCACGGAAACAGCACCCAGTGCGATTCCTAGTGCCACTATCACGAGACGCACAAACTCTGCTATCAACCAAGTGCTCTCAGTCCGAGTCACGACGACCCACCGCGTGCACTCCGGCCGACTGCGGGCAATCAGACATTTCCCGTTTAAAGGTGGTACACAACCCCACCTCAAGTTGGAGTACAAAAGATCCAGGTGGTGTTAGTTCAAACGCTGCTTGTACAAACAACGAGCAGATTATGCACGAGAGTACGCAATTTTGTGCAGATGTAAGATTTTTCGCCTTCCAATAGCGCTGATCGGACGCGACCTGCGAGCAAGCAAGCAAGCCGTTCGCAAGATCGCACTGTAGCTCTTCGACACCTACAGTTTGAACCTCCATCTATCTACCAACCACATCGACATCATCCATGATGACAGGCCGATCTCGTTCTTGTTTGTGCACTTAGATGCATTGCGTCGCTTCACACACGTCCAAGCCAACCGCAGCTGATCCTTCGTTAACTGACGACTCGGGCGATCAAACCAACCATGTCGAGCGCGCTGTTGGAGATCATCAAGACGATGGCGTCTCTCTCGTCGTCGATGACCAACCTGAGCTGAGCCTGTCGCCATCCATGTACAAGATCCGCAAAGAGAAGTCGTGTGGAGAAGTGCAAGTGCTCCCGTTGCTATCGTTGTGGGGAACTGTCGTATCTGGAAAGTCTCTTTCGATTACTTGTATGCATCTTGGGCATGTGCAATCAAAAACGAACTCAAGCGCTTGTGTCAATCGCAGTTTTGTCAACATGATGCTCTACAGATACCTTTCTGGTAGCATATTCCCTCTCTTCGTGACTTCTTGTCGTTGGAGATGCTCTTGCGATCGGGTACTTGTCCGTTTATTATCGCTATACGACGGAGCCTACCGAAGTTCGGAAACGATTGGCGTGCTTGCTTCTGTGGAATGTGCCGATCACGCTCTTTGCGTTCTCGGGGAGTGAGCTCACGGCCATTACGCATGCATCGAAGAGCGAGATGGGTGTGTTTCGAGCCACATCTGGCTGAACAGGTAACGCATTCACCGCCAAATGACGTCGACATTCCGGGAAACGTCAACAGTATATTCTGGTTGTGTTAACTTGGTTCACATCACCCAAGGATAATCGTTCGTTTGGATTACCACCTGCATCGATAGTATCGGTTCGATACCGGTATTGATGTCGTTGGTGCTCGACTGGAGTGAGTCATCCGTTGCCCATCTCAAGAAAGGATCAGGACCCCAAAACGATACATTCACTATACAGCCTATCATGATCTCTGTTTCTCTTTATCTTTTGCCCCACCCCCACTCTTGCCTACCACTTCCCAGTCCACGAATGCAAACTCCGAGGCTTGGGACGCCATGTCCCCTGTATTGATTACACTATCAGAAAATCCTATAAGCCAGGATACACAGACGATGGGCAGGCAGCTCTCTCTCAAGAACAATGGATAGTAGAGCGCTGCACATCCAGGCAACAACACTAGAGAGGCAAACTGCACTCGTCGCCCCGCCCACAGCTGCTTAGCATCATTCTACAATTTTCCATCAACAACCAACTATCACGTACTCATGGCATCTGCGAACCTGGTCTTTCGTCACGGCGAGCGCACGTCGCACCACAACTTGACATGCGCCCTTGAGCCAGTGCCAACTGTGGCCGCCCACGAGGTGCTCGTGGAGGTGCGAGGACTGACGCTCAACTACCGAGACCTGGCCATCTCCAACGGAACGTACCCGTTCCCGGTGAAGGACAACGTCGTCCCGTGCTCCGACAGCGCCGGAGTCGTGGCGGCCGTGGGCGACGCCGTGGAAGGCATCAGCGTTGGAGACCGTGTCGTGACCAACTTTGACCTCTCCAACCTGTACGGACCGCAGAGGGACTGGGTCCACTCGCTCGGCGGCTTCTTGGACGGCGTGCTGCGTCAGTACGTTGCGGTGCCAGCCGTAGCGGTCACAAAGATCCCAGAAGAGTGCAAGTTGAGCTTCACGCAGCTGGCCTCTCTCGTCTGCACGGGTGTCACGGCCTGGAATGCTCTCTTTGGCTGCATCCCGCTGCATCCCGGCCAGACCGTGCTCTTTCAAGGTTGGATCTCTTTCTTGTCATTTGTCTCATATCGGCTTTCAAAGTCTCCGTCGCTCACATATTCTGTTTCTTGTGTGCGTGTGTGTGCATTCCGACTCGATCACCATGGTCATACCTACCAGGCACCGGAGGAGTTTCCATCACGGGTCTTCAGCTCGCCAAGGCTGCAGGCGCCGTCACGATCATCACGTCGTCCTCGGACGAGAAGCTCCAGTTCGTGAAGGACAACTTTGGTGTGGACTATGTCATCAACTACCGCAAGACGCCCGACTGGGCGGCCGAAGCCAACCGCATCACGCACGGCAGAGGCGCCGACTACATCATCGAGAACGGCGGCGCGGGCACCATTGCGCAAAGCATCAAAGCGTGTGCGCGTGGCGGGATGATCGCGGTCATTGGCTTCCTCGCGTCGGCCAAGCAAGAAGACATGCCCGACGTCGCAGGCATGGTGTTGGACAAGGGCTGCATCGTCCGCGGCGTCGTGATCGGCAGCAAGCAGCTGCTGGAAGATGTGGTCCGGTTCGTGTCGAACAAGAACATCCAGCCGTACATCCACAAGACGTTTGGGTTCAGTCGCGAGGACGTGCTCGAGGCGTTCGACCACTTGAAGTCTGCTCGTCACATTGGCAAGATCGGCATCGAAGTGGCGTCGAAGAAGTAGATAGCCCCTCGAGTGCGAAACACCCACCGTCCGTCGTACTAGGACCCAGAGCGATTACTTAGCCAGCTCACGCTAGGATCTCAGTGATACTGGATCTAGCTAATACATCACCACAACCTGGCATCTTAGCATTTGTTGTATCCGAATAGCTTCTGTTGTGCACGTGATTGAAATTCGCGCAAGAGCATGTCATCAGCGCCACCTTGATGTTAAAGGTGAGGCATATTGAGTTAAGATTGCCGAACTACAGTGTCCTTGCTCCTAAATAGTTTGCCATGGCACCTTCGAGTAGGAATAGCCAAAGAAAAACGCAGATTCAGACATTGCTGGAATCGAATAGGATGGGTTGCAAACGTGGACGAACCAGAGTCCTTTTGGTCCATCCATCCAGACGCGACTGGCGGAGTGGCAATGCTCACAAATCCGAAGACGATTAGCGAAGCACAACTAATCGAAGTATCCAAGTGGACAAATCGCACAGTCGCTGTCAAGTCCAAAGGAGTGATGTGGATTAATATGTGTACGCACCCAACAAGAGATCAGAGCGAGAACACTTCTTCCGACGCCTAAACGAGGGGTTCGGGACTCATCGTCTTTATAAGGTGAGGTATATTTAGGTTCATCTTCGTGACCTACAATATCCATTCTCCTACCTAATCTTCATTGCGAATTTCATGAAGGAGTGTAAATGTGTCTATAGCGCGGATTGCAATAGATCACTTCTGAATGCTAAATAATCTTTGACCAGGATGGCATGTTCTCTTGGTCCTATGTGAGGCTGCCTTGTGTTGTCCAATGACCTTGGGTCTTCCGAACTTCGCACAAGCCAATGCATGACGTCGTTGTCAAGATCCTGGGTGAGATTGTTGAAAGCAGCTCTTTGAGTTGGGAAGTGAACCTGCGTTGAGGTTCTGGTGTCCATGGCTAGGTTGGCGGCTGAGTCCGCCATCTTGTTGAAGGCACGGTAGTGATGGTACCATCCTCGGATGTCGATGCAATCCGCGAGTCGTCGACTTGTCTGGTATAAACGTGCCAATCGGTGCTGTCGAGGGGACCGATGCATTCTCTGTTGGGAGATAATGAGTGCACTGTCTCCAATCACGTACAACGGTTCGAAGTGACTGCGTTGGGCTTCTCGGAGTCCATGTATGAGACCCCAGTACTCGGCAAAGTTGTTGGTCGTGTCCTTCCTGCTATACGCCATGCTGGCGGCCCAAATTAAACTGGCTGTGTGCGAGTCCTTATGGACACGCGCGATAATGGATCCAGTCCCTCCTGGTCCTGGATTGCCGCGTGATCCACCATCGAAAAACAACAGGTAAATGCCGCGAGTATCACTTGGAGTCAAGGGGATGGTGTCGGTTTGGCTGAGAAAGCAGTCGACATATGCCTTGAGGACTGCTGCAACCGTGTGACCGTCAGAGTCTCCAGCTTGCGCTTCAGCGAGTCGTGTGAGGTTTCGCATTCCTGCCTCTAATCTGGTCATCATGATCGCCATCTCAGCAGTCGATTCGATTGGATCCGAATCCATGCGTCGCAGATGCGCACACCAAATGGCATGTATGAGCGTCGCGCTCATATATCGCCACAGCATGTGTGCGACGGAATAGAGGTGATCTTGGAGATGTTCATTGGAGCACTTGTGTCCGATAATGTGTCTCTTGATCGTGGTCCATGCATACGTTGGAGTATGTGGTAGATCCAGACTGAAGATCCAGATTGCGGGGTCGTGACCAGGAGTGATTCCGATCTTCGTAGAGTAGTTAGGAGAATGGATATTGTAGGTCACGAAGATGAACCTAAATATACCTCACCTTATAAAGAAAGATTCCGATCTTCGCCCATAGCGCATAAAATGACAAGTTAAGGTATCTTTGCCCCTCCCCCCCCAAAAAAAAACAACTAAGTGACAGGGTTTTCTTACACCTGTAAAGAGATAGGACGGGCAATTGATTATTCTCTCCACTCGAGTACCAGCCTCATCATTTTGTCAATACACTTCAATGTCAGCACAGGTGGTAATCCAACCGGACGAATGATTACCCTTCTGTTGAGCCGAAGCCATCCGGATATCATGTTGACGTCTCCCCAAGCGTCGACGTCATTTGGTGAATGCGTTACCTGTTCAGCCAGATGTGGCTCGAAACATACCCATCTCGCTCTTCGATGCATGCGTAATGGCCGTGAGCTCACTCCCCGAGAACGCAAAGAGCGTGATCGGCACATTCCACAGAAGCAAGCACGCCAATCGTTTCCGAACTTCGGTAGGCTCCGTCGTATAGCGATAATAAACGGACAAGTACCCGATCGCAAGAGCATCTCCAACAACAAGAAGTCACGAAGAGAGGGAATATGCTACCAGAAAGGTATCTGTAGAGCATCATGTTGACAAAACTGCGATTGACACAAGCGCTTGAGTTCGTTTTTGATTGCACATGCCCAAGATGCATACAAGTAATCGAAAGAGACTTTCCAGATACGACAGTTCCCCACAACGATAGCAACGGGAGCACTTGCACTTCTCCACACGACTTCTCTTTGCGGATCTTGTACATGGATGGCGACAGGCTCAGCTCAGGTTGGTCATCGACGACGAGAGAGACGCCATCGTCTTGATGATCTCCAACAGCGCGCTCGACATGGTTGGTTTGATCGCCCGAGTCGTCAGTTAACGAAGGATCAGCTGCGGTTGGCTTGGACGTGTGTGAAGCGACGCAATGCATCTAAGTGCACAAACAAGAACGAGATCGGCCTGTCATCATGGATGATGTCGATGTGGTTGGTAGATAGATGGAGGTTCAAACTGTAGGTGTCGAAGAGCTACAGTGCGATCTTGCGAACGGCTTGCTTGCTTGCTCGCAGGTCGCGTCCGATCAGCGCTATTGGAAGGCGAAAAATCTTACATCTGCACAAAATTGCGTACTCTCGTGCATAATCTGCTCGTTGTTTGTACAAGCAGCGTTTGAACTAACACCACCTGGATCTTTTGTACTCCAACTTGAGGTGGGGTTGTGTACCACCTTTAAACGGGAAATGTCTGATTGCCCGCAGTCGGCCGGAGTGCACGCGGTGGGTCGTCGTGACTCGGACTGAGAGCACTTGGTTGATAGCAGAGTTTGTGCGTCTCGTGATAGTGGCACTAGGAATCGCACTGGGTGCTGTTTCCGTGCTTGGGGGATCATAGTTGTGCTTCAAATTGTTCCGTGGCTCACAAGAGTTGGAAGTCGGAGGAGCAGCGTGCAGCAACAGGCTCTATTGGTGTAGGAGTTAGTGCCTTTTATGGGGTGTCGGTCTTCCAGCCGGGCTGGAAAGTCGAATGTGTTGGGGCTGGGTGAAGGAGTCTCATCCATTCAGCACTGCGGCGTGGCAGTGCTGTGTTTGCGACGGAACAGTCGGAGAGTATGTGCTAGCATAATACCTCGGCATGTGCTGGCTGCTATCTACGAGTTTCAGGTCAATGAACTGGGTGGCGACGGTGTTTGGAATCGCAGTAGTCTGAGCAGCACACGCATTCACCACCAAATGACGTCGACATTCCGGGAAACGTCAACAGTATATTCTGGTTGTGTTAACTTGGTTCACATCACCCAAGGATAATCGTTCGTTTGGATTACCACCTGCATCGATAGTATCGGTTCGATACCGGTATTGATGTCGTTGGTGCTCGACTGGAGTGAGCCATCCGTTGCCCATCTCAAGAAAGGATCAGGACCCCAAAACGATACATTCACTATACAGCCTATCATGATCTCTGTTTCTCTTTATCTTTTGCCCCACCCCCACTCTTGCCTACCACTTCCTAGTCCACGAATGCGGGAGAGAGAGAGAGAGAGAAGGTAATTCTATTGAACTTATGATCTACATATAGTTTAAGAATTCCTGAGTCTCATTAACACTGCTGACAGTGAGGTGTTTCTAAGTTTTGACGGTGTGGCACCGATATCATTGTCGAGTAGACCAGTCCACGAATGCAAACTCCGAGGCTTGGGACGCCATGTCCCCTGTATTGATTACACTATCAGAAAATCCTATAAGCCAGGATACACAGACGATGGGCAGGCAGCTCTCTCTCAAGAACAATGGATAGTAGAGCGCTGCACATCCAGGCAACAACACTAGAGAGGCAAACTGCACTCGTCGCCCCGCCCACAGCTGCTTAGCATCACTCTACAATTTCCCATCAACAACCAACTATCACGTACTCATGGCATCTGCGAACCTGGTCTTTCGTCACGGCGAGCGCACGTCGCACCACAACTTGGCATGCGCCCTTGAGCCAGTGCCAACTGTGGCCGCCCACGAGGTGCTCGTGGAGGTGCGAGGACTGACGCTCAACTACCGAGACCTGGCCATCTCCAACGGAACGTACCCGTTCCCGGTGAAGGACAACGTCGTCCCGTGCTCCGACAGCGCCGGAGTCGTGGCGGCCGTGGGCGACGCCGTGGAAGGCATCAGCGTTGGAGACCGTGTCGTGACCAACTTTGACCTCTCCAACCTGTACGGACCGCAGAGGGACTGGGTCCACTCGCTCGGCGGCTTCTTGGACGGCGTGCTGCGTCAGTACGTTGCGGTGCCAGCCGTAGCGGTCACAAAGATCCCAGAAGAGTGCAAGTTGAGCTTCACGCAGCTGGCCTCTCTCGTCTGCACGGGTGTCACGGCCTGGAATGCTCTCTTTGGCTGCATCCCGCTGCATCCCGGCCAGACCGTGCTCTTTCAAGGTTGGATCTCTTTCTTGTCATTTGTCTCATATCGGCTTTCAAAGTCTCCGTCGCTCACATATTCTGTTTCTTGTGTGCGTGTGTGTGCATTCCGACTCGATCACCATGGTCATACCTACCAGGCACCGGAGGAGTTTCCATCACGGGTCTTCAGCTCGCCAAGGCTGCAGGCGCCGTCACGATCATCACGTCGTCCTCGGACGAGAAGCTCCAGTTCGTGAAGGACAACTTTGGTGTGGACCATGTCATCAACTACCGCAAGACGCCCGACTGGGCGGCCGAAGCCAACCGCATCACGCACGGCAGAGGCGCCGACTACATCATCGAGAACGGCGGCGCGGGCACCATTGCGCAAAGCATCAAAGCGTGTGCGCGTGGCGGGATGATCGCGGTCATTGGCTTCCTCGCGTCGGCCAAGCAAGAAGACATGCCCGGCGTCGCAGGCATGGTGTTGGACAAGGGCTGCATCGTCCGCGGCGTCGTGATCGGCAGCAAGCAGCTGCTGGAAGATGTGGTCCGGTTCGTGTCGAACAAGAACATCCAGCCGTACATCCACAAGACGTTTGGGTTCAGTCGCGAGGACGTGCTCGAGGCGTTCGACCACTTGAAGTCTGCTCGTCACATTGGCAAGATCGGCATCGAAGTGGCGTCGAAGAAGTAGATAGCCCCTCGAGTGCGAAACACCCACCGTCCGTCGTACTAGGACCCAGAGCGATTACTTAGCCAGCTCACGCTAGGATCTCAGTGATACTGGATCTAGCTAATACATCACCACAACTTGGCATCTTAGCATTTGTTGTATCCGAATAGCTTCTGTTGTGCACGTGATTGAAATTCGCGCAAGAGCATGTCATCAGCGCCACCTTGATGTTAAAGGTGAGGCATATTGAGTTAAGATTGCCGAACTACAGTGTCCTTGCTCCTAAATAGTTTGCCATGGCACCTTCGAGTAGGAATAGCCAAAGAAAAACGCAGATTCAGACATTGCTGGAATCGAATAGGATGGGTTGCAAACGTGGACGAACCAGAGTCCTTTTGGTCCATCCATCCAGACGCGACTGGCGGAGTGGCAATGCTCACAAATCCGAAGACGATTAGCGAAGCACAACTAATCGAAGTATCCAAGTGGACAAATCGCACAGTCGCTGTCAAGTCCAAAGGAGTGATGTGGATTAATATGTGTACGCACCCAACAAGAGATCAGAGCGAGAACACTTCTTCCGACGCCTAAACGAGGGGTTCGGGACTCATCGTCTTTATAAGGTGAGGTATATTTAGGTTCATCTTCGTGACCTACAATATCCATTCTCCTACCTAATCTTCATTGCGAATTTCATGAAGGAGTGTAAATGTGTCTATAGCGCGGATTGCAATAGATCACTTCTGAATGCTAAATAATCTTTGACCAGGATGGCATGTTCTCTTGGTCCTATGTGAGGTTGCCTTGTGTTGTCCAATGACCTTGGGTCTTCCGAACTTCGCACAAGCCAATGCATGACGTCGTTGTCAAGATCCTGGGTGAGATTGTTGAAAGCAGCTCTCTGAGTTGGGAAGTGAACCTGCGTTGAGGTTCTGGTGTCCATGGCTAGGTTGGCGGCTGAGTCCGCCATCTTGTTGAAAGCACGGTAGTGATGGTACCATCCTCGGATGTCGATGCAATCCGCGAGTCGTCGACTTGTCTGGTATAAACGTGCCAATCGGTGCTGTCGAGGGGACCGATGCATTCTATGTTGGGAGATAATGAGTGCACTGTCTCCAATCACGTACAACGGTTCGAAGTGACTGCGTTGGGCTTCTCGAAGTCCATGTATGAGACCCCAGTACTCGGCAAAGTTGTTGGTCGTGTCCTTCCTGCTATAGGCCATGCTGGCGGCCCAAATTAAACTGGCTGTGTGCGAGTCCTTATGGACACGCGCGATAATGGATCCAGTCCCTCCTGGTCCTGGATTGCCGCGTGATCCACCATCGAAAAACAACAGGTAAACGCCGCGAGTATCACTTGGAGTCAAGGGGATGGTGCGGTTTGGCTGAGAAAGCAGTCGACATATGCCTTGAGGACTGCTGCAACCGTGTGACCGTCAGAGTCTCCAGCTTGCGCTTCAGCGAGTCGTGTGAGGTTTCGCATTCCTGCCTCTAATCTGGTCATCATGATCGCCATCTCAGCAGTCGATTCGATTGGATCCGAATCCATGCGTCGCAGATGCGCACACCAAATGGCTTGTATGAGCGACGCGCTCATATATCGCCACAGCATGTGTGCGACGGGATAGAGGTGATCTTGGAGATGTTCATTGGAGCACTTGTGTCCGATAATGTGTCTCTTGATCGTGGTCCATGCATACGTTGGAGTATGTGGTAGATCCAGACTGAAGATCCAGATTGCGGGGTCGTGACCAGGAGTGATTCCGATCTTCGTAGAGTAGTTAGGAGAATGGATATTGTAGGTCACGAAGATGAACCTAAATATACCTCACCTTATAAAGAAAGATTCCGATCTTCGCCCATAGCGCATAAAATGACAAGTTAAGGTATCTTTGCCCCTCCCCCCCCAAAAAAAACAAACTAAGTGACAGGGTTTTCTTACACCTGTAAAGAGATAGGACGGGCAATTGATTATTCTCTCCACTCGAGTACCAGCCTCATCATTTTGTCAATACACTTCAATGTCAGCACAGGTGGTAATCCAACCGGACGAATGATTACCCTTCTGTTGAGCCGAAGCCATCCGGATATCATGTTGACGTCTCCCCAAGCGTCGACGTCATTTGGTGAATGCGTTACCTGTTCAGCCAGATGTGGCTCGAAACATACCCATCTCGCTCTTCGATGCATGCGTAATGGCCGTGAGCTCACTCCCCGAGAACGCAAAGAGCGTGATCGGCACATTCCACAGAAGCAAGCACGCCAATCGTTTCCGAACTTCGGTAGGCTCCGTCGTATAGCGATAATAAACGGACAAGTACCCGATCGCAAGAGCATCTCCAACGACAAGAAGTCACGAAGAGAGGGAATATGCTACCAGAAAGGTATCTGTAGAGCATCATGTTGACAAAACTGCGATTGACACAAGCGCTTGAGTTCGTTTTTGATTGCACATGCCCAAGATGCATACAAGTAATCGAAAGAGACTTTCCAGATACGACAGTTCCCCACAACGATAGCAACGGGAGCACTTGCACTTCTCCACACGACTTCTCTTTGCGGATCTTGTACATGGATGGCGACAGGCTCAGCTCAGGTTGGTCATCGACGACGAGAGAGACGCCATCGTCTTGATGATCTCCAACAGCGCGCTCGACATGGTTGGTTTGATCGCCCGAGTCGTCAGTTAACGAAGGATCAGCTGCGGTTGGCTTGGACGTGTGTGAAGCGACGCAATGCATCTAAGTGCACAAACAAGAACGAGATCGGCCTGTCATCATGGATGATGTCGATGTGGTTGGTAGATAGATGGAGGTTCAAACTGTAGGTGTCGAAGAGCTACAGTGCGATCTTGCGAACGGCTTGCTTGCTTGCTCGCAGGTCGCGTCCGATCAGCGCTATTGGAAGGCGAAAAATCTTACATCTGCACAAAATTGCGTACTCTCGTGCATAATCTGCTCGTTGTTTGTACAAGCAGCGTTTGAACTAACACCACCTGGATCTTTTGTACTCCAACTTGAGGTGGGGTTGTGTACCACCTTTAAACGGGAAATGTCTGATTGCCCGCAGTCGGCCGGAGTGCACGCGGTGGGTCGTCGTGACTCGGACTGAGAGCACTTGGTTGATAGCAGAGTTTGTGCGTCTCGTGATAGTGGCACTAGGAATCGCACTGGGTGCTGTTTCCGTGCTTGGGGGATCATAGTTGTGCTTCAAATTGTTCCGTGGCTCACAAGAGTTGGAAGTCGGAGGAGCAGCGTGCAGCAACAGGCTCTATTGGTGTAGGAGTTAGTGCCTTTTATGGGGTGTCGGTCTTCCAGCCGGTCTGGAAAGTCGAATGTGTTGGGGCTGGGTGAAGGAGTCTCATCCATTCAGCACTGCGGCGTGGCAGTGCTGTGTTTGCGACGGAACAGTCGGAGAGTATGTGCTAGCATAATACCTCGGCATGTGCTGGCTGCTATCTACGAGTTTCAGGTCAATGAACTGGGTGGCGACGGTGTTTGGAATCGCAGTAGTCTGAGCAGCACACGCATTCACCACCAAATGACGTCGACATTCCGGGAAACGTCAACAGTATATTCTGGTTGTGTTAACTTGGTTCACATCACCCAAGGATAATCGTTCGTTTGGATTACCACCTGCATCGATAGTATCGGTTCGATACCGGTATTGATGTCGTTGGTGCTCGACTGGAGTGAGTCATCCGTTGCCCATCTCAAGAAAGGATCAGGACCCCAAAACGATACATTCACTATACAGCCTATCATGATCTCTGTTTCTCTTTATCTTTTGCCCCACCCCCACTCTTGCCTACCACTTCCCAGTCCACGAATGCAAACTCCGAGGCTTGGGACGCCATGTCCCCTGTATTGATTACACTATCAGAAAATCCTATAAGCCAGGATACACAGACGATGGGCAGGCAGCTCTCTCTCAAGAACAATGGATAGTAGAGCGCACTTTCGATCTAGCCTTCTACAGGACAGACAGCCTTGGTACCAGCTGTTTGTATCGGGAGTACAAGTACCACGACGACAATCGACAGTCCACTGCCAAGATCATTGGAAAGGGGCGAATACACTGAACTGAGTATACGAGCCTTTATAAAGAGCGATAAGCGAATGCTCTCTCCTGAGGTCTCCATGACGAATATGGAGCAACCAAAGGAGGGGGCCGCGCGGAAGGAAGCTCCAGAAGGTGTTTCCACAAAGACAGCCACCGCGCTGCGGAGTGTGCGTGCGCAAGTCGACACAGATGTGGCTATACGAGCGTCGCAGCACGAAGAAGGGGGAGCCCTAGATTCTGTGCACACGAACGATACGGCCCAATTAAAAGCAGGAGGACAAGACAAGATAAGGACCATTGAAGAGGGCACGACACCATCGCGTGCGGAAGGTTCTCGAAAAGAAGCGTCGACGGAGACTACACCAGTGGAGAGATACGAAGCCCTCGCCGCAAAGTTGCGTGTGTCACCAAACGCGGTCAACAAAGTGGAGATTGAATACGAAGTGCGGTTAATGTTCACGGCTCTTTACAACGGGATGCGGATTCTGGAGAAACCAAAAAAGGCGAACGGCAATTACCCAACACTCAATGGAGAAGAAGCGGACGCACTGGTAGACCTTTTCCGTCTACTGGCAATTGAAAAGGGAAAATCCTTTCCGGAGTGGAAGCGGACGATCCAAGATTTATGCAAGGATATGCACCGGTCATCGTGGACAGTGGTAGCGCTTATCCAAAAGAGAATTGACCAGAACAAGCTGGCAGAAGAAACCAAGGCTTCGCCATGGGGTTCGCAAACCAGCACCAACAGTCAAACAAAAGCCAAAGAGCAAGGTACCCAACCCTTCACCTTCAAATCGGACAAATACTCGGAGGAGGAACAAAGCAACATGATCCGACACTGCAAGCAAAAGTTCGAGTACTCAGTAACCCTGCGCCAGCCGACAACGATGGAATGGGAAATCATGCTAGCGATCGTGGAAGGCGAACTCCTGATTCGACACCTGCCTCAATTCCTACGGCGAGTGTGTGATGGGGACACCCTTTTCCGCTTCCAGAACACCATCGCAGCTCAGGTGGAAGGAGAGCTGGTCGGCAAATTATCGGATGCAACACAGGTTTACAAAGATCACCAATCGACCGGACGAATCGTGGAAGCCATCTTGCAAGCAGCGAGATACCGAAATGACGGCAAAATGGAAGAGACAATGGCGATGCTGAAAGACCTCAAAGCTGCGGAATATAATGACAGTACTCATTCTCTCCACTTCTATTTCTTTGACAGGAGCACAGCGGCGAAATGGAACAAAATGACGATCCCTTTCCGACGCCAATTGGTGCAGCTCATATCCGCACACCAGACGGAGACAACCGGAGAGCGACCGGAGGCAAACAACGTTTGGAACAGGCAATTGGGAGCGGACGGGCTACAAAACGCAGAATCGAGATCCAGGTACAAAATTCAGCTTTTGAACACTGCTCGCTCAATGAATATGGCCTTGTTTTTAGAATACTTGAAGCAGACGACAGGCAAGCGATTCTACGCCTACCCACTCGATCAGTACGGCCCAAGATCCAACCAATCGCAGTGGTGGGAGGTGCTCTTTGAAGACGAATTGTGTCCAAAAGCGCTTATCGATGTCAGACGAATTATTTGGCGAGGGCGAACGATCATCCTTCACCACGCATCCAAGTATCGAATTGCTCCTTGTTTAATCTGCGGGGCAGCGGGACATTTCGCGCGAGCATGTAAGGCAACGGAAGAGGAACTAAAAACTAACAACTGTATTTACGCAGATGACGAAATCGTGAGTAAACTTCCGAGAAAGCCAGCCACTTTCACAAGTGCAGCGGAAATAAAAGAGTCGGTCTCAGACAGTATCGACAAACTGAAACAGCCCCTTCAACCAGCAGCAGAGAGTCCTCAAGCCAGTGAGGAAAACAAGCCGAGCGAGAACGCGAATCCCGTGACGCCTGACGTGACCAACACGTCCAGCCCACAACCGAACTCCAACCCAAGAAATCTAACAAAAAATGCATCGTTTACAGTGGGAACAGGAATTCCAGTACAACAAATCGGCAATCTTAAAGAACAGGCGAAGGCGAAACCAAACGGCGGAGTAGCGAATACAAAAGGACCCGTGTCAAAGGCAAGCCAGAAAAATGGACCAAGACAAATCTCCAAGGAGGACATCCGATGGGCAAAAGAACTGATGCGCTTTCGACGAGATATGGACGAGCTGATGAAGGTGCACGTGGAAAGACATGCTGAGCTCAACCCGAACCGTAACGACATCATGGACTGGGATGGGGAGTACACGCTTCAAGACGTGATGGACGCCAACGGACTTGCAGAAGCAACGACACCACCTACCGGAAATTGCCAATTTTATGCAGTGGCGGAAGCGATGCTCCAAATCACGCATGACAACATGGCAAATGAGAAGCTGCTCGAGGCAACCGCGAGCAGAATCAAGCAAAGTATGAACGCGGCCGCACGTCTCAACTTCGATCTTGAATTCCCTGAAGGAACGCATCTGGGAATACTCGAAGCATTGGGGAGAGGGGATCGAAAAATGAGCCCAAAAGAAAGGAAAGCAGATGTTCTCGACTATTTCAATGATATCGCAAGCAGCTCCTCCAGCCGATCGTCGACGCTACCAGGGTCCATGTGGGGTGGACCGGAGTCCTTGCGGATGGCTGCCAAGGCTTTGCAGAGAAAAGTCTTCGTGCTCATCGAGACAACGTACGGAAACCGAAAAGGGTTTGCAATTTACAAGCCACAATCCAGAGTCCAGGCAGGAGGCCAGTTTCTGTCAGCCAAAGAGCATGCGTGCACGGGGAAGCAATGGGAAGACGAGCTTCGTCAGGACAGAATCGAAGCAGAGGCTACGAGCAGTCCACTTCCAATCGTGATGAAATTCGCAAAAGAACACTACAACAGTCTGCATTTCAGAACCCTAAACGAACCATCGTCACCGGCGAATATGACGAGCTCCTCGTTAGCGAAGCATCTCCAAGGATCCGAAAGGAGCAAGACGGAGTTCAAGACTGACCGATCCGGCCAATTCGACTTCGAACCAGTTGCGGAGGATTCAATGGAGGAAAGCGACAATTCCAGTTTGGAAGATTTAGAGGTGACTCCATCGCTGGAGGAGCGAGAAAAGTTCGAGCCAAACCAGCTCAGCGGACATCACGGCTGGTCGTTCGCATCTCAGGAGAATCAGCTTGTGGTGTATCACTCGCCCACAACCGAGTTACCTCCACAACCCAGGAAGCGAGATAGAGACGAAACCCTGATGCTCACAGCCGAAGATGGTGACGTCACGATGAACCTGAACAGCCCCAATGTCCCCCTCAAGAAAACCAGAACGCTCTCGAGACGTTTGGCGATCGAAGGAGACTCCATGCAGAAACGCAGAGACCTCGAGCGCACGCTGCAGGAGCATTGGGAAGGGTTCCAGGAGCAATGGAAACAAGAAACCAAATGCCCCTTTCCTCTGCTCTCGTCCAATCATGATGTATGGACGCAGGCAGCTCTCAATGAATGGGAGCGAATTCTAGCGATGTTGAAGACGTCGCCAGGGCCGCATCATGTGCTGAACCATCTCAGAGGGCCAACGCTAGTGGACTTGACACAAGTACTGCGCGAACAGGTGATTGAGGAAGGACTCAAACGTCTTTTATACCGCACCGATCAAGCAGAAACCAAGGTATGGATTACAGGTTGGTTTGACAGGATTGCAACGGCAACCACGAAGCAACAACGGGCGGCACTACTCAACTCCAAGGAAGACTGGTCGATGCTAGGAAGAATGAAGTACGGTGGTCTCGAAGTTCTGCGACTTTGTCACCCGACCCAGCAAGAGAAGCTCAGCCGCTACATCATCTGCACAGTGGTGTATGAGGAGGAGCTGCAGACGTTCAGGTCTAGCGACGCCGAAGACTCAGACAACCTGTACGAGGCGATTGAAGACTTCTGTGCGATGTTGAAGCAAACCAGAGAACTCAAAGCAGCCTTCAAGAGCGGAGAGGAGCTCAGCGAGTGGTCAGCTCTATCGGTGATTATGGCTCAAGTCACCATGGAAGTGGACTCGGTCGAGCCCTCAAGGTACTAAAGGCACGACACCAACAGGTAACCAAGATGGCAGTAGCCCAGGTACAGAAATGTACGCCGCGCTACATGCCCTCAAGAATGCATTTTACAAAAACCAAAAAAAGGAAAAAAGATCATGTCCTAACACGCTACGGGTATTAACTCAGAACGTGTGCGGATTCAAAAAGAAAGAACGAACAAAATGGTTAGAGGATCTCAAGGGGGCACTAACCGCAGAAAAGTATGATATCATTTATTTGCAGGAAACGAGGATCACCACAGCCAAAGAAGAACGCAGACTCCGACAATACTGGAACCGAATATGGGGGATTACAAACCTGGACGAAGCAACGTCCTTTTGGTCCATCCATCCAGACGCGACCGGCGGAGTTGCAATACTCACAAATCCGAAGACAATTAGCGAAACAAAACTGATCGAGGAATCCAAGTGGACAAATCGCACAGTCGCTATCAAGTCCAAGGGAGTGGTGTGGATTAACGTGTACGCACCCAACAAGAAATCAGAGCGAGAACACTTCTTCCGACGCCTAAACGAGGAGTTCGGGACTCATCGTGCAGCAGCAGTGCTCGGAGGTGACTTCAATTGTGTGCTCGACAAGCAACGAGACCGGTACCAAAGAGGAGTTCTGCTACCGATGCAATGCGAAAGTGCAGAACTGAGAAGATTAGTGACGGAGTGGAACATACACGACGCACGGGAGCTAGTGGAGGATCCGGAGTGGCCAGTGCAGCGAGAACCGACGGAGCATTTCACATACTGGAGAAAAAACTCAGCCAGTCGACTCGACCGATTCTATATAGCAGGAAATCTGGGAAGCGCCGTGCAATGGGAGGCCATAGAGCTACCCAAGCGCTACTCGGACCACCAAGCAGTGGTGCTGCATATGAAATGGACGAGCCAACCGCAGAGACCAAGGAAGGTGAACAAGTGCAGGTACCCGATACGTACTTCGCGTCCTGATTTGGTGCGGACTGGAGTGCAACAGGCAATCAGTCGCGAGCTGGAGCTGATGCAGAGTGAAGGACCAATCGAGTGGAGCCACCTGGAGCAGCGCATCATCAAAGCAATACTGAGAGTGAGTCGAGCAGAGAAGCGGCAAGTGCGAAGATACCAGCAAAAGTTGGAGGATCAGCAGCACCAACCGGTGAAACGCTCAAGGCGTCAGCTGATCGAAGAACAAGCAAACGCGGCAAGAGAGGCAGCAGAGTTTAAATTCGGTAAGTATATGCAAGCAACGCAGGGGGATGTTCGTCACTTCTTTCGGAGGATCGCCAACTGGCAGCGGGATCAAACAATTTCGCGATTGGAACCGACCCCCGGAAGGTACCACCCACCAAACGTGAGTCTAGCGGACATCATGGGGGCTGAGTGGCACCAAATCACCGGCCAGAGCCATGCTACGGTCCCTCCGCACAAGGCTGAACTGCGATTCGATGCACTGGTGTACATTCCGGAAACTCGGAAAGTCACGGAAGCGCAAAACCAAGACTTGATGGCACCCATTACTGAAAAAGAAGTACGAGAGGCAATCGCGGCTTTACATCGGCATAAGGCAGGTGGCGTGGACAGTCTGAACAATGACTTCTACAAGGATTGCGAGGATGCGATGGTCGACGTTTTGGTGCGGAAATTCAACAACATCCAACGCGGGGCACCCATGCCAAGATCATTCGGTCAAGGAATCGTTATTCCGTTGCGCAAGAAAGGAGATTCGCCAAATCCCCTCGATTACAGACCAATCACTCTGCTTACGACCACCTACAAGTTGTTTGCAAAAGTCCTAGCAACAAGGTTGCAAGACATCCTTCTGTGGATCATCGGAGAAGAACAACAAGGCTTCGTACGCGACCGACTGATGGAGAACGCGATCCTCATCATGCAAGCCGCATTGGATAAAGCGTACCACAGCAGCACTGAAGGGTTCGATGACGCTCCGGGAATTGTGATGCTTGACTTCATGAAGGCTTACGACACATTGGACAGAGACTTTCTGTACATTGTGCTGAGCAAGTTCGGCTTTGGGCGACAATTTGTGGATTTAGTACGTCGAATGCACTCGGACACTACGGCGCAGTACCTGGTGAACGGTGAACTGTCGAGAGAATGGGAGGTCAAGTCGGGTATTCGTCAAGGTTGCCCCCTGGCCCCTCTGCTGTTTATCGTTGCTGCGGAGATTCTCGCACTGGCAGTACAACAAGACCCCTATCTGGAAGGGATTCGTGTGACCAGATCAGGAGCAGAACCCCATCTTATTTCGACCTTCGTTGACGACTCTGCTGTCTTTTTGAAACAAGGGAGACAGCTGCCTCGGCTGATGCAGCTGCTGACCGAGTTTGGCCAGCAATCAGGGCTGCACGTGCAACCAACGAAAAGCAGCTATATCAGTCTCAACACAGCAGTAGTCCAAGAACAAAGATGCGGCATTCCAATCCTGAAGCATGGAGAGACGGTGAGGTACCTTGGCATCCAAATAGGAACCGGGAACATCACGCAGGCTAATTGGGAGGACCGCCTGCAAAAGCTCCGAACAAGATTGATTATCGCGACCAAAGTCTCCAACAGTGTGGTGGGGAGAGTGCTTATACTGAATTCGGTCTTGCTGCCGTCGATTCTGTTCACTGCCGGCTACATCAAGCCTCCAGCGAAGGTCGTGGATCAGCTAGTGAACCTACAAAAGCAATTTTTGTGGAAATCGACACTCGGCACAGACGGCATGAGGCACAAGGTGAGTCCTTCCCTGCTCTACCTGCCGGTCAAGGAAGGAGGTATTGGTCTCTATTCAATACCTCTGGCAATAAAGCGACAAGCGATGCGGCGGACAACTCGGTGGCTACAGCGAGCGCGAGACAGGTATACAGAAGCTTGGCATGAACAGGTTCATCAGGACAAAAGTCAAAACTGGGGCTGCTGCGCGATCTCACCCAAGGAGCGAAGCCAGCACGCACAGAAAGGCTGTACCAGACGAACAATATCCACAGACTCGGGTGGGAGTATCTCGGTGAAGACCTGGTGGCGGCAGAGGAACGCAATCCCGCGTGGAAAGACGATCTAAAGCGGCAAATGGAATCCTTGCTACCGACCGTGGACCTCGAGTGGAGATCAGACGGACGTGTAGGTGTGTACTTTGGGAGAAAACCTGAGCAGACGATACATCAGCTATCGGAAGAGACTCGAGCGTTCTGGCCATCCTTCCAGTGGAACGACAACCCCTGGATAATCGACAGCCAAGGCGAGCAGTACACGGTCAAAACGGTTTCTTTCCTGAAGGAATGCAATTTGGCCAGCTTCAACGTGAAAAGGGAAGAAGAGCGAGTGTTCTCTGTGCGGCTACCAACCATGACGGCGACTCTCACGTCCAAACGAAGGGCCGTCCTGCGAAAACTCGTAACCAGCATCATTCTATGCTCACCGGAGATGGAAATCGATGAAGGCAACCAGCTAATCAGTCAGCAGGAGCCGTGGAGCAGGAAACACACAAAACGAGAGTACAAGTGGATCAGCAACGGCATGGGAACCATCACCGCGGTGCCAGTATCGGAGAGGAGCCACACGGACTACATTCAGATGCAACGGCAAGCAAATGGAGTTCTCTGGACAGTGACCGACTGGACCGGGGATGCTACTTGCCAACAAGACGTTGCAATGATCGAAGAAGAAATAAAAACTGTAGGGTGGACATTCAAACCTCACCCGCTCACGACGCACTGTCCGTGGCTGGTGCATGAACATACTCCCCCAAACAGCATCCAGAAGACAATTGACCGAGCAAGAACACGGAGGCTGCACAGCAAGTTGTATCAAGGTCTCGGAGTACTCGTAGACAAGCTCAACGAAGTCGCGAAAACGGATCAGTGGTACAGTCATGTGCAGTACCGACTACCAGCAGATCTATGGAAACAACGAGGATGTCTTACACCGTATCAGATGTGGACGACATACCGGATTTCTACGATGCAGCTCAACCTGTTCCATCCGGGAAGGATCGAGTCTTCGGCGTGTCCAAGTAATGCCGGATGTGGGGAGACAAAAGAAACTATCTCACACATAGTCTGGAGTTGCAAGCGAGCACAAGCCGCGTGGACGGCGTTCCTCGGGCGATGGATTGGTCGAACATTGACGGAGCAAGCACTCAATCTCTTCCTGCCGCATATTGCTAGCCGCACAGCCCCGCCAGGTCAACGATCTTTGCTCCGGGAATTGGAAAAGAGCTTCGGGTTCATTACTCCGGAACACTCGACAGCACTACAAAAACTCTGGTTTATCGTCACATCAAGCATCCCAGTATTGCTGTGGAGAACGAGAGTGGAAATAGTGCATGAACGGCAACACGTTGCTATCGAAGAAAGCACCAAGCGTGTGTGGACTGCGTGTGTGATGCAAATGCGAGCTGTGGCTCATCGGATGAGAACGCTCAAAGGAGAAAAGATCAATGCAACTTGCCTGAGCCAACTGCTCAGCGTACTGGAGAGACAAGACCTGTCGCGTCAACTTGAAGCGTGGGCGACAGCGCGTTTGTATTTCGATGGAGGTGCACGCGGCAACCCAGGTCCAGGAGGCAGTGGTTGGGCACTCATCTTCCTGAATGAACGCAGCAATCGATGGGAACTCAAAGCATGCGGCTATGCGTACATGGGACCAGAAGTCACGAACAATTGGTGCGAATACAGCGCACTGAAAGATGGTCTGGCATACAGTGCACACTACCTACAGCACTATGAAGTCAAGTTGGAAGTCTTCGGAGACAGCCAAATGATTATCGCAGCCCAGAACGGGTTCGCCTCAATACACCAGACCGAGTTGCAGCCACTAGCAGTTCGGGTAAACCAAATCATCGCCAACTTTGCGTGGATCTCCTGGAATCACACAAAACGAGAACAAAACAAAATGGCCGATCTTCTCGCCAACGTGGCAATGAACTCCAAGAATGCGAAGATACTCACCGACGAATCGCGGGGGAACGATCAAATTCTTATGTCCCAAGTCGCAGCTCTACTAGACAATGATATCGGTGCCACACCGTCAAAACTTAGAAACACCTCACTGTCAGCAGTGTTAATGAGACTCAGGAATTCTTAAACTATATGTAGATCATAAGTTAAATAGAATTACCTTCTCTCTCATGGATAGTAGAGCGCTGCACATCCAGGCAACAACACTAGAGAGGCAAACTGCACTCGTCGCCCCGCCCACAGCTGCTTAGCATCACTCTACAATTTCCCATCAACAACCAACTATCACGTACTCATGGCATCTGCGAACCTGGTCTTTCGTCACGGCGAGCGCACGTCGCACCACAACTTGACATGCGCCCTTGAGCCAGTGCCAACTGTGGCCGCCCACGAGGTGCTCGTGGAGGTGCGAGGACTGACGCTCAACTACCGAGACCTGGCCATCTCCAACGGAACGTACCCGTTCCCGGTGAAGGACAACGTCGTCCCGTGCTCCGACAGCGCCGGAGTCGTGGCGGCCGTGGGCGACGCCGTGGAAGGCATCAGCGTTGGAGACCGTGTCGTGACCAACTTTGACCTCTCCAACCTGTACGGACCGCAGAGGGACTGGGTCCACTCGCTCGGCGGCTTCTTGGACGGCGTGCTGCGTCAGTACGTTGCGGTGCCAGCCGTAGCGGTCACAAAGATTCCAGAAGAGTGCAAGTTGAGCTTCACGCAGCTGGCCTCTCTCGTCTGCACGGGTGTCACGGCCTGGAATGCTCTCTTTGGCTGCATCCCGCTGCATCCCGGCCAGACCGTGCTCTTTCAAGGTTGGATCTCTTTCTTGTCATTTGTCTCATATCGGCTTTCAAAGTCTCCGTCGCTCACATATTCTGTTTCTTGTGTGCGTGTGTGTGCATTCCGACTCGATCACCATGGTCGTACCTACCAGGCACCGGAGGAGTTCTGGTTGGGATCCCCATCGAGTTGAAGAAATAAAAAGAGGCATGATGGGCCAGACACCGCCTCAGCCTGATGCTGCTCACCCAGAGAACAACACTCGGACTGATGCCGCGGTGCGTGAAGCGCGTCATCGTGCATGGGTTCAGCGATTGACCAAGATCGCTACACGTCCATGGAAGACTAAACCCGATGATGACCTACGGAAGATGGTGCCGGCCGAAGAAGAAGCGTTGAATGCCTGGATTATGGGTGCTCTCGTCTTAGACGCGCCTCCTGCATTCCTCGCCTGTACCCACACTTTCCTCCAACGCATGGCCTATGTCAAATTCTTTGAAGACTGCCTCGAAGGCACAGTCGTTGCTGTGGTCCCTCCGCGCATCTTGATGCCTGAACACATCGCGGAAAAGACAATTCTTATGCAATTACTTGCATCCGAGCCAGCCGGCTCTGCAGGTTATAAGAATCTCTGCGAGTGGATTCAGAATGTCAAGCGTTTGTACTACACTGCGGCGACTCGGCGTTTAACCTTCATTGTCAAGGACCAGTCCATTGCAACGAAGTGGCATCGACGGGAAATCAAACTTCGTAATGAAAAACTCGTTCTCCTGAGCACCGCCAAGCTCGAGGAAGAAGATGATCGATGTGACATTGACAATATTATTCCCCACCAAGCGGATGCACTACAATACCAAGTCCGTGTTGTAGCTCCCGGCTTAGGCAATGACGTTGTCGGCCAACTGATAGCATTGAGCACCGAATGTGAAGTCGTGTCCATTGCGCGCGCGCCGCGAGCACAGGATGGCGCATACGACTCTAATTTCTGGGTCGTTATCTTCAATTCCGAGGAATGTCCCCCTCAGCTCAAAGATGTCACCCACATCTCTGCTCAAGGGTTCTCGATCTTCGTTCATCATCACCAACGGTACAGCCGAATCCCTTGCTTTCAGTGCTTCGACCCCTCCCACCCAAAAAGCAAGTGTACTCGAGCTCCTGGAGATCGTCAGATGCAATTTCATCGCGACTTCGAACCAGAAATCAAGCAAGCCAAGGAAATGTCGAAATTTGAGCTGCAGCACATGTCTCTTGAAGTCCGACAAAAGTACATTGGTAATCTCTCCAATAGTTTGGGCAAAGTCATGGCCAACCTGAAGAGCAAGGCAACTGAGAAAGCGCTGCTCTCTGAGATGCTCCAGCCTGCTGACTCGAGTAGCAGCACCGGCTCTGCAGCAGCGGCAGCAGCGGCCAATTCTGCAACAGACGCTCAATCGGTTACGCCGTCGGAGGCAGAATGGTTCGATCCAGCCAACCTCAAGAAACAGAAGGGGGCGATGAAATCCACGATTTCAACCTCAGCGACCACACCAGTGAAGACTTCACCGGCGTCGAAAGGGCAACCCCATCCAGCTTCGGACGCGGCATCAGCTGGTAGACGAGCGCCAAAAGGCGGAACCCTAAAGGCTGCTCCGAAGCCGAATTCTGTTTTCGGCACATCTCCTGGATCAGTAGCCAGCTCTGGTAACATTGGTACCGGGTCTCCAGAGACAAGTGTCAAGGCCAGATGGCAGACAGGTCTCACAACACCCACAACAAAGTGCACGATTCCAGGGAATTGAAGAAACTGCTCCAGAAATTGAATCATGTTGATACCCTTGAGGATGATGCTCTTCGCGCCACGGACACACGAGACGTCAAAGCATTCCATCGGCAGCATCACACCTACTACTATACACTGCCTTCAGGTGACAGTGCCAGCAGTAGGCTCGACCGATGGTATTGCAGCAATGACCATCTCGACTGGGTTCGCAGCGTCTACCAAAGCGTAGCTGGTCCATTCTCCGATCACAATGGAGTCACGATCCGGGTAGCTGCTCCTGACAAGGTGATCCAAAGCAAGAAACCTCAAGTTGTCTATCCACTTCCGAAGAATGCAGCGGCGCATGCGACGAGTATTTGAAAAGATTTCTTCGAAAAAGCCCATGATCAACTTGATAAATTACGTGGGCGTTACTCTTCGCCTCGTGATTATGCTCTGGTCACAGCAAATTGGTGAGACGAAGCCAAGATCGCGCTCAGGATCAGGTACCTTGAAGCTAAAAAATCGCACTTCGCCAGATTGAATCAAGGATACAAGAAGAAAATCCAGAGGTTGCAACGACGTCTCTCAGAATCAGAAGCGCAGATGCTCGGTCACTCTGGTGGAGCGGTGGGTGATCACAACGTGGAGTTGTCGCAAGAGTTTCTTACCACCGCCACGAGTATTCGTCGTGCCATTGCAGAATGCAAATCTAAGTGGCAGGCTTCGAAACGGGACCGCATTTTTCGGGAGCACATGCATCATGAATGAAAAACGAGCAAATCCTTCTACAAGCGTATCTCGACCAAGTTCCTTGACAACACTATCTTCACACTCGGTGGCACAGCGACTTGCGGACCCATGCGTTCACGAGAACTTGCTGACGACATGGGAGAAGGATGGAAATCAATCATGCAACAGGTGCCCACTCTGCAAACTGACATCGATCAAATCCTTGATCCAGGAACAGCTATTCCTCCGTCGGACAGATTAGGCTTCCTGCTCAAACCGATCGATTCGAGTGAAATTAAACAGGCTGTGAAGAAATGCAAGAGAGGCAAAGCTCACGGTCCTGACGAACTCGGCAATGACTGGTACAGAGACCACTGTGACGAGATTACCGGGTTATTCGAGCGACTTTTCAACTTGTGGATACCCGAATGCGTTCTACCAAGTTCGTTCAGTGAAGCTCATATTCACTGCATAAAAAAGTCCGTCTCTGCTGCATCGCCGCTGGACTACAGGCCAATTGCACTCCTCAACTCTGATTACAAAATATTCACACGGATATTTGCAACCAGATTACGAACTGTGCTCCCTTGGCTTATCCATCACATGCAAGCTGGTTTCGTTCCAGGGCGAACAATCCCGACTACGATCGATGTGTTATTGGCTGCACAACAGCGGGCCACGAGCGACCCCGCCATGTCCAGAGCGATCGCGTTGCTCCTTGATTTTGCTAAAGCCTATGATTCACTCGATCGCAGCTTCCTGGCACAAGCGCTCCAGCATCTTGGATTCCCATTGAAGTTTGTACACTTGGTGAAGGTGTTACACTCTCAAACCACTTACAAGTTCATTGTCAACGGTTTCCTGTCGAGAAAGTACAACGTAACATCCGGAATTCGTCAAGGATGTCCGCTGGCCCCTCTTCTCTCCATCTTGGCGTTAGAGGTTTTTTATCGGAAAATCGAAGAGAGTGACGAAATACACGGCGTTGAACTCCAGGCAGCAGGATGCGCAACTGAAGTCAGACTTGGAGGATACGCAGACGACACGACCATTTATCTTAGCGATCCCAATGATATTAATGCCGTGTTTGCAATCCTGGACAAATATGGAGCAGCTTCTGGGCTTCGAGTCAATCGGCACAAATCTGCAGTATTACCGCTGAACAAGGAATAAAGCTCCACCGAAGAGTCAGTCAGTGACATTCATGTGCTACAACGTGAGGAACATTGCCGCTACCTCGGCATCCAAGTCGGACAAACGCCTTCGAATGCAAGTAACTGGTCCAAGTGCATCCAAGCCTTACGTGTTAGACTTCGACTTGCGCGTCTCAAAACTCACTCTGTCGCCCAACGCGCAGCAATTGCCAGTGCCGTCATCATACCAAAAGTGCTTTACGTGGCCAGGCACTCCTGGCCCTCTACGGCTATTGTCAATCAGCTACACGACCTAATGAAACAATTTGTCTGGGGCTCGAGGAATGGTAAGCCTGCGAAACCGTGGATGAAGGAAGAACAAGCTGAACTCAAAAAATGAATGGAGGCTTGGCAGTACCCAACATCAGAACTGAGTTGACGACGATGAGTGCCACAGCAGTCTCCAGATGGGCAATCACTACCTCTCACATCGATCAGGTCATCGGGGAAATCTTGCTGCACAACACAAGGGCTTCTTCGACGTACATCACGCCGCTCGATGCAATTCCAAGGCGGTCACCCCAGCTTCGTGATAACATGTGGACAACTGGCGCAGCATTATGTGCGTCGCTCCATTCTCGACCCTATGATCCCAGAGAACGTGATAATGTACGTTGGTGTTACGAGCACTTCAAGTCGACAATTGTGCAGACTCAATGGGACGGCGATGTGTTCCAGATCGACCTCAGCTCTAAAATGTCTGACAGGCTTCCAGGTATCATCGCTGAAGGACGAAAGCTACGCGGGACATTCTGTGCAGAATGGCTGCCATACATGACCTCGACTGCAGATGGGTGGCTTCTTGATTCCAACGGCTCCCCTTACAAGCTTGCTCACACATCATTATCAGTTGGAACAGCACAACTGGGTGACATACTTCGATGGGAGTGGATAAGACCAGGAGTGCTTAACTTCATCCCAACATGTGGAATCTCCGGATTCTCCCGGCCGTCTATTCGAGCGCTCGAGCGGTTATGTGCTACGTTGGTATCCAACTTCCCACAGCTTCTGTATCGACCACAGCAAACAAATGTGCTTCGGCTGTACAACGGGCAACGTCATTACAACCACGAATGGCATCTGCACATCAGTGAAGCAACTCTGACCCACGTCGACACGACCCTAGTCAAAGCTACGCATACAGTTCACTCCGCAACGGACTGTGACATCATGGCAACAAGAGACTTGAACGGGCAGAAGGTGTCGTTCCATGCACATCCACGCTTCACAAGAATCGTGCAACTATGGGGTGGCAACGGACGATACAATACGACCAGATCTTTCTATCGGCAACAAGTTGCAGCAACGAGGACACAAATTGACAAAGATACTCGAGATGCAGCAGTCAACAAAGCTGTCCATACAGCAGGATCTCTGTGGCCAGGACTGCAATTAATCCAATGGAGCGAATTACACAACATCCCAGGGATTACAGTTTATACAGCCCAGACTCTTCTCCGGCTGAAAGCCAACCGACTCTCCATGTGGAACTAGGAGAAAGCTGATCTGTCCTGCTCGAATCCCGAATGCTCCCAAGTTGTCCAATCTTCTGTTCAACATCTATTCTGGGAGTGTCCGAAAGCCAGACTCGTGTGGAACTACTTTTATGCGCTATGGGCGAAGATCGGAATCACTCCTGGTCACGACCCCGCAATCTGGATCTTCAGTCTGGATCTACCAGATACTCCAAGGCATGCATGGACCACGATCAAGAGACACATTATCAGACACAAGTGCTCCAATGAACATCTCCAAGATCATCTCTATCCCGTCGCACACATGCTGTGGCGATATATGAGCGCGTCGCTCATACATGCCATTTGGTGTGCGCATCTGAGACGCATGGATTCGGATCCAATCAAATCGACTGCTGAGATGGCGATCATGATGACCAGATTAGAGGCAGGAATGCGAAACCTCACACGACTCGCTGAAGCGCAAGCTGGAGACTCTGACGGTCACACGGTTGCAGCAGTTCTCAAGGCCTATGTCGACTGCTTTCTCAGCCAAACCGACACCATCCCCTTGACTCCAAGTGATACTCGCGGCGCTTACCTGTTGTTTTTCGATGGTGGATCACGCGGCAATCCAGGACCAGGAGGGACTGGATCCATTATCGTGCGTGTCCATAAAGACTCGCACACAGCCAGTTTAATTTGGGCCGCCAGCATGGCTATAGCAGGAAGGACACGACCAACAACTTTGCCGAGTACTGGGGTCTCATACATGGACTCCGAGAAGCCCAACGCAGTCACTTTGAACCGTTGTACGTGATTGGAGACAGTGCACTCATTATCTCCCAACAGAGAATGCATCGGTCCCCTCGACAGCACCGATTGGCACGTTTATACCAGACAAGTCGACGACTCGCGGATTGCATCGACATCCGAGGATGGTACCATCACTACCGTGCCTTCAACGAGATGGCGGACTCAGCCGCCAACCTAGCCATGGACACCAGAACCTCAACGCAGGTCCACTTCCCAACTCAAAGAGCTGCTTTCAACAATCTCACCCAGGATCTTGACAACGACGTCATGCATTGGCTTGTGCGAAGTTCGGAAGACCCAAGGTCATTGGACAACACAAGGCAGCCTCACATAGGACCAAGAGAACATGCCATCCTGGTCAAAGATTATTTAGCATTCAGAAGTGATCTAGTGCAATCCGCGCTATAGACACATTTACACTCCTAGATGAAATTCGCAATGAAGAATAGGTAGGAGAATGGATATTGTAGGTCACGACGATGAACCTAAATATACCTCACCTTATAAAGAGAAAGTGTCAAGGCTTCTAACGGCCAGAGCAACCGCAAGGCTCTCCAGGCTCGAAAGAAGCGCGAACTTGAACTTGAGGCCGTTCTGGCTGGGAAGCTTTCTTCAGCTGATTCTGTCCTTGATGGGGTACAAGCAAACTCCACTCAAGCGAAGCAAAAGATTGCTATCGACGCCCGCTTAAGCGCTGCTCAGGCAACATTAGACATTGCTAAGGAGCATCTGTCCAAAGCGTCTTCCGCGCACACCGCAGCTGCTGCAGCGGCTGCGACTGCAAAACGCAAATTCCATGACGTTTCAGCCAAAGCGCACAGTTTGGCTCTCGATCGAGACGAACACAAGGAGGCAGACACCAGTGGTCGTGATGAGGAATCTTCATCTGCGAATCGTGAAGCTGGACAGTTCCAACGTCAGATTGAATTGCTTGATTTGCAGCAACGTGTGACAGCAAAAGAAGCAGCAGCCGCATCTCTGATCCTCCAGGAGGCCAAGAACGCCAAAAATCGAGCGAAAAGGCAACTTGATTTACTCAAGAAGCGAGCCAAAGCTAAGAATTTGGGTCCCAAGGATGGCGATCAGCATGCTGGGAACAAGGCTTCTACGACAGCTGCTTCAGGATCATCTCCCGCTGAGAATACCGAAAGCCAAGGAGATCAAGACCTTGCTTATACGAAACTCAGGGAGTTTGTCAAAGCTCATGTCGTCCGCGAGCACAGTCCCACTGCGCAGACTCAAGACGAGGAGCAATCAAGAACGAGCCAACCCGGCTCGAAGTCTTTCCCTCAGCGTCTAGAGATAATGGATCGGCAAACCAGCAACCATCATCGGAGCCATCAGCTGACACCACCTCTGGGTACTCTGAAGATCCCTCGCACTTCGATGTCACGATGTCCTTGGCGGATTCCACGTCGATGGATTCCACGATGCACCTGCAAGATCTGACGGGAGGTGCTGTGACCCCGCCAAATGGTCAAGCCACTCTCCCTCTGCCAGCAGAGGTGACTAAAGCCTTTCACCAGGAAATGCGCAGTCAAAATGGTACCGAGGATGCAGGCAATGGTCCTCCCGCGATGAACCAGCCAACTCCAGGTAGCGCTGACCAAGATACTGGACACATTGACTCTGCTGAATCTCGAGATGCAGACCCAACGAGTGTCTTTGGCTCCGGGCCAGAAATCAATGCGGCGATGGGTAGTGGACTAGGTACAGGGTCGACGGATGATGAACATCGATTCCAGAAACCGGAGCGAGAACCAGACTCCCACTCTCATACGTTAAATCGGCCACGGGCACGAAAGATCCCAGAACTTGCGTCCTCAGTTTTAAAAGCAGCGGCTTCAACGACACCAGGTCAATCCGAGGCCAGTCAAGAGTCAACCTTTTCCAATGACAGTGAAAGCGGCGAATTTGAGACGCCTCCTTCCTCACCGTCTCACTCTGTCCAGGACGATGGGCAAGCACGCAAGTCTCTGGTTGGACGATTGGTTGGATCGAAAGAGGAGCTCGAACAATTGACGGCTGCTGAACAAGCCCTTCGAAGACAGCATTTTCGTGCAAACAACAAAGCCATGCACGACTGGACCACGGCGACTCGACAAACTCGAAGATTCAGCTTGCCTTCAGTTGATCCAAGCGACGTCTCCAAATTGACTGGATGGATTCCCAGTCACGTGGATGCCCTAAGTGCGCTCATTTGTGCACTGCCTTTTCCGCTGGAGGTCTTGCGCATGTTCCCAGTGAAAAAGCTCCTTGATTTTGGGCACAGCATAAACAGTCAAGCTCAACGCGCATTAATCCGGCATCACTCAGCTGACGGTGCAGTTAGCGCGCAAGTGCGAGCCTTTTGTAAGAAATGGGCATCGGCTGTTGACGCCTGTCCGCAAGGCTCCGCTCGTTGGTCCATGACTGACAACATCAAGCAGTGAAACAGACTTGAAAAGCTAGATGATAGCCTATTGACCGCGACCGTCTCGCGACCCATTGACCCAGACAAATGGGCAATTCTCAATGTGATAAGTCTTTCTGCTGCCAAGCATGTTCCCCAAGCACGAAGCCGTTGGTCACGTTATGCCTGAAACCCGAGCTGAAGAATATTGGCGTTCGTCTTCTCTTCAATCAGCAATTGATGCGATTGTGGGCACGACGACGTCATGGTCGCTATTGGCGCACCAGCATGAGCTGGAGGTCCAACAGCGGCACAATCAGAACTAAAGGCACCCATGGTGCCTCAACTCGCACTGTACTTGGTGGCAGTTCAGTGCGAGCAGGGGGAGATGGCTCAACTGTCTCTCCGACGGAAGTACAGCGTGGAATACAAGGCACATCAACGTATTCCGGCGATGGACTACCGTCGCGACCATATCAACCCACAACCCAAGCTCGTCGTGACAACCGCCGACCCAGAAGGCGCAGTGCGACAGTCAATGCTCGCCATGAGCTAACTGTTGGATTCCACACACAGAATGTGATGGGGTTCTCCAAATCCGACGCCAATCTGAACGCGTGGTTTTCACATTTTCGACAGACTGATGATTCGGGATCATTGGACATTGTCTTTCTCCAAGAAACGCACGTCCTGGAGACCGAAGTGGCATCAATGCAATCCAGATTTCGTCGAAGTTGGGGTTTTCAGGAACCATCAGAAGAGTCGGATCCCAGACTCTCTCTCTGGTCAGCTTCCACCGAGCGCAAAGGAGGAGTGGCGATCTTGTTGAATCCCTATTCGTGCATACCTACACTGGCTCCATATAAGCAGGATCAGTGGAATGCGCACTGGATGGCAGCTACGGTGACGTTGCGTGGTGAAACGGTGTTACTTCTCAACATCTACGCTCCTTCTACCGTATTTGCAAGGGAAGCTTTCTACAGAGCACTATCAGGTCTCCTCTCGTCACATGATGGACCCATTCTGTGCGGTGGAGACTTTAATTGCACTCTCAACCAGATGGCAGACAGGTCTCACAACACCCACAACAAAGTGCACGATTCCAGGGGATTGAAGAAACTGCTCCAGAAATTGAATCTTGTTGATACCCTCGAGGATGATGCTCTTCGCGCCACGGACACATGAGACGTCAAAGCATTCCATCGGCAGCATCACACCTACTACTATACACTGCCTTCAGGCGACAGTGCCAGCAGTAGGCTCGACCGGTGGTACTGCAGCAATGACCATCTCGACTGGGTTCGCAGCGTCTACCAAAGCGTAGCTGGTCCGTTCTCCGATCACAATGGAGTCACGATCCGAGTAGCTGCTCCTGACAAGGTGATCCAAAGCAAGAAACCTCGTGTTGTCTATCCACTTCCGAAGAATGCAGCGGCGCATGCGGCGAGTATTGGAAAAGATTTCTTCGAAAAAGCTCATGATCAACTTGATGAATTACGTGGACGTTACTCTTCGCCTCGTGATTATGCTCTGGCCACAGCAAATTGGTGGGATGAAGCCAAGATCGCGCTCAGGATCGGGTACCTTGAAGCTAAAAAATCGTACTTCGCCAGATTGAATCAAGGATACAAGAAGAAAATCCAGAGGTTGCAACGACGCCTCTCAGAATCAGAAGCGCAGATGCTCGATCACTCTGGTGGAGCGGTGGGTGATCATAACGTGGAGTTGTCGCAAGAGTTTCTTACCACCGCCACGAGTATCCGTCGTGCCATTGCAGAATGCAAATCAAGTGGCAGGCTTCGAAACGGGACCGCATTTTTCGGGAGCACATGCATCATGAACGAAAAACGAGCAAATCCTTCTACAAGCGTATCTCGACCAAGTTCCTTGACAACACTATCTTCACACTCGGTGGCACAGCGACTTACGGACCCATGCGTTCACGAGAACTTGCTGACGACATGGGAGAAGGATGGAAATCAATCATGCAACAGGCGCCCACTCTGCAAACTGACATCGATCAAATCCTTGATCCAGGAACAGCTATTCCTCCGTCGGACAGATTAGGCTTCCTGCTCAAACCGATCGATTCGAGTGAAATTAAACAGGCTGTGAAGAAATGCAAGAGAGGCAAAGCTCACGGTCCTGACGAACTCGGCAATGACTGGTACAGAGACCACTGTGACGAGATTACCGGCTTGCCATCCCCTTGACTCCAAATGATACTCGCGGCGTTTACCTGTTGTTTTTCGATGGTGGATCACGCGGCAATCCAGGACCAGGAGGTACTGGATCCATTATCGTGCGTGTCCATAAGGACTCGCACACAGCCAGTTTAATTTGGGCCGCCAGCATGGCCTATAGCAGGAAGGACACGACCAACAACTTTGCCGAGTACTGGGGTCTCATACACGGACTCCGAGAAGCCCAACGCAGTCAATTCGAACCGTTGTACGTGATTGGAGACAGTGCACTCATTATCTCCCAACAGCGAATGCATCGGTCCCCTCGACAGCACCGATTGGCACGTTTATACCAGACAAGTCGACGACTCGCGGATTGCATCGACATCCGGGGATGGTACCATCACTACCGTGCCTTCAACAAGATGGCGGACTCAGCCGCCAACCTAGCCATGGACACCAGAACCTCAACGCAGGTTCACTTCCCAACTCAAAGAGCTGCTTTCAACAATCTCACCCAGGATCTTGACAACGACGTCATGCATTGGCTTATGCGAAGTTCGGAAGATCCAAGGTCATTGGACAACACAAGGCAGCCTCACATAGGACCAAGAGAACATGCCATCCTGGTCACCAAGAGAACATGCCATCCTGGTCAAAGATTATTTAGCATTCAGAAGTGATCTATTGCAAACCGCGCTGTAGACACATTTACACTCCTAGATGAAATTCGCAATGAAGAATAGGTAGGAGAATGGATATTGTAGGTCACGACAATGAACCTAAATATACCTCACCTTATAAAGATAAAGAGATTACCGGCTTATTCGAGCGACTTTTCAACTTGTGGATACCCGAATGCGTTCTGCCAAGTTCGTTCAGTGAAGCACATATTCACTGCATAAAAAAGTCCGTCTCTGCTGCGTCGCCACTGGACTACAGGCCAATCGCACTCCTCAACTCTGATTACAAAATATTCACACGAATATTTGCAACCAGATTACGAACTGTGCTCCCTTGGCTTATCCATCACATGCAAGCTGGTTTCGTTCCAGGGCGAGCAATCCCGACTACGATCGATGTGTTATTGGCTGCGCAACAGCGGGCCACGAGCGACCCCGCCATGTCCAGAGCGATCGCGTTGCTCCTTGATTTTGCTAAAGCCTATGATTCACTCGATCGCAGCTTTCTGGCACAAGCGCTCCAGCATCTTGGGTTTCCATTGAAGTTCGTACACTTAGTGAAGGTGTTACACTCTCAAACCACTTACAAGTTCATTGTCAACGGTTTCCTGTCGAGAAAGTACAACGTAACATCTGGAATTCGTCAAGGATGTCCGCTGGCCCCTCTTCTCTTCATCTTGGCGTTAGAGGTTCTTTATCGGAAAATCGAAGCGAGTGACGAAATACACGGCGTTGAACTCCAGGCAGCAGGATGCGCAACTGAGGTCAGACTTGGAGGATACGCAGACGACACGACCATTTATCTTAGCGATCCCAAGGATATTAGTGCCGTGTTTGCAATCCTGGACAAATATGGAGCAGCTTCTGGGCTTCGAGTCAATCGGCACAAATCTGCAGTATTACCGCTGAACAAGGAATTTAGCTCCACCGAAGAGTCAGTCAGTGACATTCATGTGCTACAACGTGAGGAACATTGCCGCTACCTCGGCATCCAAGTCGGACAAACGCCTTCGAATGCAAGTAACTGGTCCAAGTGCATCCAAGCCTTACGTGTCAGACTTCGACTTGCGCGTCTCAAAACTCACTCTGTCGCCCAACGCGCAGCAATTGCCAGTGCCGTCATCATACCCAAAGTGCTTTATGTGGCCAGGCACTCCTGGCCCTCTACGGCTATTGTCAATCAGCTGCACGACCTAGTGAAACAATTTGTCTGGGGCTCAAGGAATGGTAAGCCTGCGAAACCGTGGATGAAGGAAGAACAAGCTGAGCTCAAAAAAATGAATGGAGGCTTGTCAGTACCCAACATCAGAACTGAGCTGATGACGATGAGTGCCACAGCAGTCTCCAAATGGGCAATCACTACCTCTCACATCGATCAGGTCATCGGGGAAATCTTGCTGCACAACACAAGGGATTCTTCGACGTACATCACGCCGATAGATGCAATTCCAAGGCGGCCACCCCAGCTTCGTGATAACATGTGGACAACTGGCGCAGCATTGTGTGCGTCGCTCCATTCTCGACCCTACGAGCCCAGAGAACGTGACAATGTACGTTGGTGTTACGAGCACTTCAAGTCGACAATTGTGCAGACTCAATGGGAAGGCGATGTGTTCCAGATCGACCTCAGCTCTAAAATGTCTGACAGGCTTCCAGGTATCATCGCTGAAGGACGAAAGCTACGTGGGACATTCTGTGCAGAATGGCTGCCATACATGACCTCGACTGCAGATGGGTTGCTTCTTGATTCCAACGGCTCCCCTTACAAGCTTGCTCACACATCATTATCAGTTGGAACAGCACAACTGGGTGACATACTTCGATGGGAGTGGATAAGACCATGAGTGCTTAACTTCATCCCAACATGTGGAATCTCCGGATTCTCCCGGCCGTCTATTCGAGCGCTCGAGCGGTTATGTGCTACGTTGGTATCCAACTTCCCACAGCTTCTGTATCGACCACAGCAAACAAATGTGCTTCGGCTGTACAACGGGCAACGTCATTACAACCACGAGTGGCATCTGCACACCAGTGAAGCAACTCTGACCCACGTCGACACGACCCTAGTCAAAGCTACGCATACAGTTCACTCCGCAATGGACTGTGACATCATGGCAACAAGAGACTTGAACGGGCAGAATGTGTCGTTCCATGCACATCCACGTTTCACAAGAATCGTGCAACTATGGGGTGGCAACGGACGATACAATACGGCCAGATCTTTCTATCGGCAACAAGTTGCAGCAACGAGGACACAAATTGGCCAAGATACTCGAGATGCAGCAGTCAACAAAGTTGTCCATACAGCAGGATCTCTGTGGCCAGGACTGCAATTAATCCAATGGAGCGAATTGCACAACATCCCAGGGATTACTGCTTATACGGCTCAGACTCTTCTCCGGCTGAAAGCCAACCGACTCTCCATGTGGAACTATGAGAAAGTTGATCTATCCTGCTCGAATCCCGAATGTTCCCAAGTTGTCCAATCTTCTGTTCAACATCTACTCTGGGAGTGTCCGAAAGCCAGACTCGTGTGGAACTACTTTTATGCGCTATGGGCGAAGATCGGAATCACTCCTGATCACGACCCCGCAATCTGGATCTTCAGTCTGGATCTACCAGATACTCCAAGGCGTGCATGGACCACGATCAAGAGACACATTATCGGACACAAGTGCTCCAATGAACATCTCCAAGATCATCTCTATCCCGTCACACACATGCTGTGGCGATATATGAGCGCGTCGCTCATACAATCCATTTGGTGTGCGCATCTGCGACGCATGGATTCGGATCCAATCAAATCGACTTCTGAGATGGCGACCATGATGACCAGATTAGAGGCAGGAATGCGAAACCTCACACGACTCGCTGAAGCGCAAGCTGGAGACTCTGACGGTCACACGGTTGCAGCAGTCCTCAAGGCATATGTCGACTGCTTTCTCAGCCAAACCGACGCCATCCCCTTGACTCCAAGTGATACTCGCGGCATTTACCTGTTGTTTTTCGATGGTGGATCACGCGGCAATCCAGGACCAGGAGGGACTGGATCCATTATCGTGCGTGTCCACAAGGACTCGCACACATCCAGTTTAATTTGGGTCGCGAGCATGGCGTATAGCAGGAAGGACACGACCAACAACTTTGCCGAGTACTGGGGTCTCATACATGGACTCCGAACCCACGCAGTCACCTTTAAGCCGTTTGTACGGTATTTGTAGACAGTGCACTCTTAGCTCCCAACAGAGAATCTCGTCCCCTCGACAGCCCCGATTGGCACGTATACCCGACAATCGCGACTCGCGGGATTGCTCGTCATCCTATGATGGTACCATCCCTACCGTGCCTTCACAAGATGGCGGAACTCCCGCCAACCTCCACAGGACACCATAACCTCAACGCAGTCTCACTTCCGCAACCAAGAGCTGCTTTCAACAATCTCACCCAGGATCTTGACAACGACGTCATGCATTGGCTTATGCGAAGTTCGGAAGACCCAAGGTCATTGGACAACACAAGGCAGCCTCACATAGGACAAAGAGAACATGCCATCCTGGTCAAAGATTATTTAGCATTCAGAAGTGATCTATTGCAATCCGCGCTATAGACATATTTACACTCCTAGATGAGATTCGTAATGAAGATTAGGTAGGAGAATGGATATTGTAGGTCACGAAGATGAACCTAAATATACCTCACCTTATAAAGATAAAGATTTCTTATCATCTCAGCACCAACGACATCAATACCGGTATCGAACCGATACTATCGATGCAGGTGGTAATCCAAACGAACGATTATCCTTGGGTGATGTGAACCAAGTTAACACAACCAGAATATACTGTTGACGTTTCCCGGAATGTCGACGTCATTTATCTTTATCTTTATAAGGTGAGGTATATTTAGGTTCATCGTCGTGACCTACAATATCCATTCTCCTACCTAATCTTCATTACGAATTTCATGAAGGAGTGTAAATATGTCTATAGCGCGGATTGCAATAGATCACTTCTGAATGCTAAATAATCTTTGACCAGGATGGCATGTTCTCTTGGTCCTATGTGAGGCTGCCTTGTGTTGGTGTCGACGTCATTTGGTGGTGAATGCGTGTGCTGCTCAGACTACTGCGATTCCAAACACCGTCGCCACCCAGTTCATTGACCTGAAACTCGTAGATAGCAGCCAGCACATGCCGAGGTATTATGCTAGCACATACTCTCCGACTGTTCCGTCGCAAACACAGCACTGCCACGCCGCAGTGCTGAATGGATGAGACTCCTTCACCCAGCCCCAACACATTCGACTTTCCAGCCCGGCTGGAAGACCGACACCCCATAAAAGGCACTAACTCCTACACCAATAGAGCCTGTTGCTGCACGCTGCTCCTCCGACTTCCAACTCTTGTGAGCCACGGAACAATTTGAAGCACAACTATGATCCCCCAAGCACGGAAACAGCACCCAGTGCGATTCCTAGTGCCACTATCACGAGACGCACAAACTCTGCTACCAACCAAGTGCTCTCAGTCCGAGTCACGACGACCCACCGCGTGCACTCCGGCCGACTGCGGGCAATCAGACATTTCCCGTTTAAAGGTGGTACACAACCCCACCTCAAGTTGGAGTACAAAAGATCCAGGTGGTGTTAGTTCAAACGCTGCTTGTACAAACAACGAGCAGATTATGCACGAGAGTACGCAATTTTGTGCAGATGTAAGATTTTTCGCCTTCCAATAGCGCTGATCGGACGCGACCTGCGAGCAAGCAAGCAAGCCGTTCGCAAGATCGCACTGTAGCTCTTCGACACCTACAGTTTGAACCTCCATCTATCTACCAACCACATCGACATCATCCATGATGACAGGCCGATCTCGTTCTTGTTTGTGCACTTAGATGCATTGCGTCGCTTCACACACGTCCAAGCCAACCGCAGCTGATCCTTCGTTAACTGACGACTCGGGCGATCAAACCAACCATGTCGAGCGCGCTGTTGGAGATCATCAAGACGATGGCGTCTCTCTCGTCGTCGATGACCAACCTGAGCTGAGCCTGTCGCCATCCATGTACAAGATCCGCAAAGAGAAGTCGTGTGGAGAAGTGCAAGTGCTCCCGTTGCTATCGTTGTGGGGAACTGTCGTATCTGGAAAGTCTCTTTCGATTACTTGTATGCATCTTGGGCATGTGCAATCAAAAACGAACTCAAGCGCTTGTGTCAATCGCAGTTTTGTCAACATGATGCTCTACAGATACCTTTCTGGTAGCATATTCCCTCTCTTCGTGACTTCTTGTTGTTGGAGATGCTCTTGCGATCGGGTACTTGTCCGTTTATTATCGCTATACGACGGAGCCTACCGAAGTTCGGAAACGATTGGCGTGCTTGCTTCTGTGGAATGTGCCGATCACGCTCTTTGCGTTCTCGGGGAGTGAGCTCACGGCCATTACGCATGCATCGAAGAGCGAGATGGGTATGTTTCGAGCCACATCTGGCTGAACAGGTAACGCATTCACCAAATGACGTCGACGCTTGGGGAGACGTCAACATGATATCCGGATGGCTTCGGCTCAACAGAAGGGTAATCATTCGTCCGGTTGGATTACCACCTGTGCTGACATTGAAGTGTATTGACAAAATGATGAGGCTGGTACTCGAGTGGAGAGAATAATCAATTGCCCGTCCTATCTCTTTACAGGTGTAAGAAAACCCTGTCACTTAGTTTGTTTTTTTTGGGGGGGGAGGGGCAAAGATACCTTAACTTGTCATTTTATGCGCTATGGGCGAAGATCGGAATCTTTCTTTATAAGGTGAGGTATATTTAGGTTCATCTTCGTGACCTACAATATCCATTCTCCTAACTACTCTACGAAGATCGGAATCACTCCTGGTCACGACCCCGCAATCTGGATCTTCAGTCTGGATCTACCACATACTCCAAGGCATGCATGGACCACGATCAAGAAACACATTATCGGACACAAGTGCTCCAATGAACATCTCCAAGATCACCTCTATTCCGTCGCACACATGCTGTGGCGATATATGAGCGCGACGCTCATACATGCCATTTGGTGTGCGCATCTGCGACGCATGGATTCGGATCCAATCGAATCGACTGCTGAGATGGCGATCATGATGACCAGATTAGAGGCAGGAATGCGAAACCTCGCACGACTCGCTGAAGCGCAAGCTGGAGACTCTGGCGGTCACACGTTTGCAGCAGTCCTCAAGGCATATGTCGACTGCTTTCTCAGCCAAACCGACACCATCCTCTTGACTCCAAATGATACTCGCGGCATTTACCTGTTGTTTTTCGATGGTGGATCACGCGGCAATCCAGGACCAGGAGGGACTGGATCCATTATCGCGCGTGTCCATAAGGACTCGCACACAGCCAGTTTAATTTGGGCCGCCAGCATGGCGTATAGCAGGAAGGACACGACCAACAACTTTGCCGAGTACTGGGGTCTCATACACGGACTCCGAGAAGCACAACGCAGTCACTTCGAACCGTTGTACGTGATTGGAGACAGTGCACTAATTATCTCCCAACAGAGAATGCATCGGTCCCCTCGACAGCACCGATTGGCACGTTTATACCAGACAAGTCGACGACTCGCGGATTGCATCGACATCCGAGGATGGTACCATCACTACCGTGACTTCAACAAGATGGCGGACTCAGCCGCCAACCTAGCCATGGACACCAGAACCTCAACGCAGGTTCACTTCCCAACTCAAAGAGCTGCTTTCAACAATCTCACTGCTTTCAACAATCTCACCCAGGATCTTGACAACGACGTCATGCATTGGCTTGTGTGGAGTTCGGAAGACCCAAGGTCATTGGACAACACAAAGCAGCCTCACATTGGACCAAGAGAACATGCCATCCTGGTCAAAGATTATTTAGCATTCAGAAGTGATCTATTGCAATCCGCGCTATAGACATATTTACACTCCTTCATGAAATTCGTAATGAAGATTAGGTAGGAGAATGGATATTGTAGGTCACGAAGATGAACCTAAATATACCTCACCTTATAAAGACGATGAGTCCCGAACCCCTCGTTTAGGCGTCGGAAGAAGTGTTCTCGCTCTGATCTCTTGTTGGGTGCGTACACATATTAATCCACATCACTCCTTTGGACTTGACAGCGACTGTGCGATTTGTCCACTTGGATACTTCGATTAGTTGTGCTTCGCTAATCGTCTTCGGATTTGTGAGCATTGCCACTCCGCCAGTCGCGTCTGGATGGATGGACCAAAAGGACTCTGGTTCGTCCACGTTTGCAACCCATCCTATTCGATTCCAGCAATGTCTGAATCTGCGTTTTTCTTTGGCTATTCCTACTCGAAGGTGCCATGGCAAACTATTTAGGAGCAAGGACACTGTAGTTCGGCAATCTTAACTCAATATGCCTCACCTTTAACATCAAGGTGGCGCTGATGACATGCTCTTGCGCGAATTTCAATCACGTGCACAACAGAAGCTATTCGGATACAACAAATGCTAAGATGCCAAGTTGTGGTGATGTATTAGCTAGATCCAGTATCACTGAGATCCTAGCGTGAGCTGGCTAAGTAATCGCTCTGGGTCCTAGTACGACGGACGGTGGGTGTTTCGCACTCGAGGGGCTATCTACTTCTTCGACGCCACTTCGATGCCGATCTTGCCAATGTGACGAGCAGACTTCAAGTGGTCGAACGCCTCGAGCACGTCCTCGCGACTGAACCCAAACGTCTTGTGGATGTACGGCTGGATGTTCTTGTTCGACACGAACCGGACCACATCTTCCAGCAGCTGCTTGCTGCCGATCACGACGCCGCGGACGATGCAGCCCTTGTCCAACACCATGCCTGCGACGCCGGGCATGTCTTCTTGCTTGGCCGACGCGAGGAAGCCAATGACCGCGATCATCCCGCCACGCGCACACGCTTTGATGCTTTGCGCAATGGTGCCCGCGCCGCCGTTCTCGATGATGTAGTCGGCGCCTCTGCCGTGCGTGATGCGGTTGGCTTCGGCCGCCCAGTCGGGCGTCTTGCGGTAGTTGATGACATAGTCCACACCAAAGTTGTCCTTCACGAACTGGAGCTTCTCGTCCGAGGACGACGTGATGATCGTGACGGCGCCTGCAGCCTTGGCGAGCTGAAGACCCGTGATGGAAACTCCTCCGGTGCCTGGTAGGTACGACCATGGTGATCGAGTCGGAATGCACACACACGCACACAAGAAACAGAATATGTGAGCGACGGAGACTTTGAAAGCCGATATGAGACAAATGACAAGAAAGAGATCCAACCTTGAAAGAGCACGGTCTGGCCGGGATGCAGCGGGATGCAGCCAAAGAGAGCATTCCAGGCCGTGACACCCGTGCAGACGAGAGAGGCCAGCTGCGTGAAGCTCAACTTGCACTCTTCTGGGATCTTTGTGACCGCTACGGCTGGCACCGCAACGTACTGACGCAGCACGCCGTCCAAGAAGCCGCCGAGCGAGTGGACCCAGTCCCTCTGCGGTCCGTACAGGTTGGAGAGGTCAAAGTTGGTCACGACACGGTCTCCAACGCTGATGCCTTCCACGGCGTCGCCCACGGCCGCCACGACTCCGGCGCTGTCGGAGCACGGGACGACGTTGTCCTTCACCGGGAACGGGTACGTTCCGTTGGAGATGGCCAGGTCTCGGTAGTTGAGCGTCAGTCCTCGCACCTCCACGAGCACCTCGTGGGCGGCCACAGTTGGCACTGGCTCAAGGGCGCATGTCAAGTTGTGGTGCGACGTGCGCTCGCCGTGACGAAAGACCAGGTTCGCAGATGCCATGAGTACGTGATAGTTGGTTGTTGATGGGAAATTGTAGAGTGATGCTAAGCAGCTGTGGGCGGGGCGACGAGTGCAGTTTGCCTCTCTAGTGTTGTTGCCTGGATGTGCAGCGCTCTACTATCCATGATGATAATGATGATGATAAGAAATCTATTGAACGTAAAGTTTAAGATTTCCCGGGGAAGAGAATTGGTAGGTTCTCAGCTATCATATCCTGCCGTAACACAAGCGTTCTCACACTTGTGTCCGGGGTTTTCGTGATTTTCTAGTTTTTATGTCATTTATTTTCTTCGTGTGGGCGCATCGTCACTTGTGGGTTTCATTGCGAGGGGTCTTGGTGCGGCAGAGCCGGTTGGCTTTGTCACGGGTGTCTTGAGCTGCGCGGTGTGGTGGTCACAGACAGCGGGGGTCTTGTGCTGCGCGGTGTGGTGGCCACAAACAGCGGGGGGGGTCTTGTGCTGCGCGGTGTGGTGGCCGCAGACAGCGGGGGGTCTTTTGCTGCGTGGTGTGTGGCCGCAAACGCGGGGGGTCTTGTGCTGCGCGGTGGTGGCCGCAACAGCGGGGGGGTCTTGTGCTGCGCGGTGTGGTGGCCGCACAGCGGGGGGTCTTGTGCTGCGCGGTGTGGTGGCCGCAAACAGCGGGGGGGGTCTTGTGCTGCGCGGTGTGGTGGCCGCAAACAGCGGGGGTCTTTTGCTGCGCGGTGTGGTGGGCCGCAAACAGCGGGGGGGGTCTTGTGCTGCGCGGTGTCTGTGCTGCGCGGGTGTGGTGGCCGCAAACAGCGGGGTGGGGGGTCTTGTGCTGCGCGGTGTGGTGGCCGCAAACAGCGGGGGGTCTTGTGCTGCGCGGTGTGGTGGCCGCAAACAGCGGGGGGTGCTTGGTGCGCGTCGCTTGTTAGCGACGTTGCCGGTTCATTGTGCTGCGTGACGATTGGTCACGTACAGCGGGTCAATATCGTGCTCAAATTGGTCGTGCATTCCATTCCTCACCACCCCAGGGCCTCCAAGAAGGAGGGATTCTCTCCCAGGGATGGGCCGGCCCAAACTGGACCGCTGAGGCTGGAACTGGACCGCTTGTGCTTGACTTGGAATATTGGAGAATGCGCTCTACTATCCATTGTTCTTGAGAGAGAGCTGCCTGCCCATCGTCTGTGTATCCTGGCTTATAGGATTTTCTGATAGTGTAATCAATACAGGGGACATGGCGTCCCAAGCCTCGGAGTTTGCATTCGTGGACTGGGAAGTGGTAGGCAAGAGTGGGGGTGGGGCAAAAGATAAAGAGAAACAGAGATCATGATAGGCTGTATAGTGAATGTATCGTTTTGGGGTCCTGATCCTTTCTTGAGATGGACAACGGATGACTCACTCCAGTCGAGCACCAACGACATCGATTCTCCAATATTCCAAGTCAAGCACAAGCGGTCCAGTTCCAGCGAGAGAGAGAGAGAAGGTAATTCTATTTAACTTATGATCTGCATACAGTTTAAGAATTCCGGAGTCTCATTAACACTGCTGACAGTGAGGTGTTTCTAAGTTTTGACGGTGTGGCACCGATATCATTGTCGAGTAGAACTGCGACTTGGGACATAAGAATTTGATCGTTCCCCCGCGATTCATCGGTGAGTATCTTCGCACTCTTGGAGTTCATTGCCACGTTGGCGAGAAGATCGGCCATTTTGTTTTGTTCTCGTATTGTGTGATTCCAGGAGATCCACGCAAAGTTGGCGATGATTTGGTTTACCCGAACTGCTAGTGGCTGCAACTCGGTCTGGTATATTGAGGCGAACCCGTTCTGGGCTGCGATAATCATTTGGCTGTCTCCGAAGACTTCCAACTTGACTTCATAGTGCTGTAGGTAGTGTGCACTGTATGCCAGGCCATCTTTCAGCGCGTTGTACTCGCACCGGTTGTTCGTGACTTCTGGTCCCATGTACGCATAGCCGCATGCTTTGAGTTCCCATCGATTGCTGCGTTCATTCAGGAAGATGAGTGCCCAACCACTGCCTCCTGGACCTGGGTTGCCGCGTGCACCTCCATCGAAATACAAACGCGCTGTCGCCCACGCTTCAAGTTGGCGTGACATGTCTTGTCTCTCCAGTACGCTGAGCAGTTGGCTCAGGCAAGTTGCATTGATCTTTTCTCCTTTGAGCGTTCTCATCCGATGAGCCACAGCTCGCATTTGCATCACACACGCAGTCCACACACGCTTGGTGCTTTCTTCGATAGCAACGTGTTGCCGTTCATGCACTATTTCCACTCTCGTTCTCCACAGCAATACTGGGATGCTTGATGTGACTATAAACCAGAGTTTCTGTAGTGCTGTCGAGTGTTCCGGAGTAATGAACCCGAAGCTCTTTTCCAATTCCCGGAGCAAAGATCGTTGACCTGGTGGGGCTGAGCGGCTAGCAATATGCGGCAGGAAGAGATTGAGTGCTTGCTCCGTCAATGTTCGACCAATCCATCGCCCGAGGAACGCCGTCCACGCGGCTTGTGCTCGCTTGCAACTCCAGACTATGTGTGAGATAGTTTCTTTTGTCTCCCCACATCCGGCATTGCTTGGGCACGCTGGAGACTCGATCCTTCCCGGATGGAACAGGTTGAGCTGCATCGTAGAAATCCGGTATGTCGTCCACATCTGATACGGCGTAAGACATCGTCGTTGTTTCCATAGATCTGCTGGTAGCCGATACTGCACATGACTGTACCACCGATCGGTTTTCGCGACTTCGTTGAGCTTGTCTACGAGTCCACCGAGACCTTGATACAGCTTGCTGTGCAGCCTCCGTGTTCGTGCTCGGTCAATTGTCTTCTGGATGCTGTTTGGGGGAGTACGTTCATGCACCAGCCATGGACAATGCGTCGTGAACGGGTGCGGTTTGAATGTCCACCCTACAGTTTTTATTTCTTCTTCGATCATTGCAACGTCTTGTTGGCAAGTAGCATCCCCGGTCCAGTCGGTCACTGTCCAGAGAACTCCGTTTGTTTGCCGTTGCATCTGAATGTAGTCCGTGTGGCTCCTCTCCGACCCTGGCATCGCGATGATGGTTCCCATGCCGTTGCTGATCCACTTGTACTCTCGTTTTGTGGGTTTCCTGCTCCACGGCTCCTGCTGACTGATTAGCTGGTTGCCTGCATCGATTTCTGTCTCCGGTGAGCATAGAATGATGCTGGTTACGAGTTTTCGCAGGACGGCCCTTCGTTTGGACGTGAGAGTCGCCGTCATGGTTGGTAGCCGCACGGAGAACACTCGCTCTTCTTCCCTTTTCACGTTGAAGCTGGCCAAATTGCATTCCTTCAGGAAAGAAACCGTTTTGACCGTGTACTGCTCGCCTTGGCTGTCGATTATCCAGGGGTTGTCGTTCCACTGGAAGGATGGCAGGAAGGCTCGAGTCTCTTCCGATAGCTGATGTATCGTCTGCTCAGGTTTTCTCCCAAAGTACACACCTACTCGTCCGTCTGATCTCCACTCGAGGTCCACGGTCGGTAGCAAGGATTCCATTTGCCGCTTTAGATCGTCTTTCCACGCGGGATTGCGTCCCTCTGCAGCCACCAGGTCTTCACCGAGGTACTCCCACCCGAGTCTGTGGATATTGTTCGTCTGGTACAGCCTTGTCTGTGCGTGCTGGCTTCGCTCCTTTGGCGAAATCGCGCAGCATCCCCAGTTTTGACTTTTGTCCTGATGAACCTGTTCATGCCAAGCTTCTGTATACCTGTCTCGCGCTCGCTGTAGCCACCGAGTTGTCCGCTGCATCGCTTGTCGCTTTATTGCCAAAGGTATTGAATAGAGACCAATACCTCCTTCCTTGACCAGCAGGTAGAGCAGGGAAGGACTCACCTTGTGCCTCATGCCGTCTGTGCCGAGTATCGATTTCCACAAAAATTGCTTTTGTAGATTCACTAGCTGATCCACGACCTTCGCTGGGGGCTTGATGTAGCCGGCAGTGAATAGAATCGCCGGCAGCAAGACCGAATTCAGTATAAGCACTCTCCCCACCACACTGTTGGAGACTTTGGTCGCGATAATCAATCTTGTTCGGAGCTTTTGCAGGCGATCCTCCCAATTAGCTTGTGTGATGTTCCCGGTTCCTATTTGGATGCCAAGGTACCTCACCGTCTCTCCATGCTTCAGGATTGGAATGCCGCATCTTTGTTCTTGGACTACTGCTGTGTTGAGACAGATGTAGCTGCTTTTCGTTGGTTGCACGTGCAGCCCTGATTGCTGGCCAAACTCGGTCAGCAGCTGCATCAGCCGAGGCAGCTGTTTCCCTTGTTTCAAAAAGACAGCAGAGTCGTCGACGAAGGTCGAAATAAGATGGGGTTCTGCTCCTGATCTGGTCACACGAATCCCTTCCAGATAGGGGTCTTGTTGTACTGCCAGTGCGAGAATCTCCGCAGCAACGATAAACAGCAGAGGGGCCAGGGGGCAACCTTGACGAATGCCCGACTTGACCTCCCATTCTTTCGACAGTTCCCCGTTCACCAGGTACTGCGCCGTAGTGTCCGTGTGCATTCGACGTACTAAATCCACAAATTGTCGCCCAAAGCCGAACTTGCTCAGCACAAGGTACAGAAAGTCTCTGTCCAGTGTGTCGTAAGCCTTCATGAAGTCAAGCATCACAATTCCCGGAGCGTCATCGAACCCTTCAGTGCTGCTGTGGTACGCTTTATCCAAAGCGGCTTGCATGATGAGGATCGCGTTCTCCATCAGTCGGTCGCGTACGAAGCCTTGTTGTTCTTCTCCGATGATCCCCAGAAGGATGTCTTGCAGCCTTGTTGCTAGGACTTTTGCAAACAACTTGTATGTGGTCGTAAGCAGAGTGATCGGTCTGTAATCGAGGGGATTTGGCGAATCTCCTTTCTTGCGCAACGGAATAACGATTCCTTGACCGAATGATCTTGGCATGGGTGCCCCGCGTTGGATGTTGTTGAATTCACGGTCCAGTTCCAACTTCAGCGGTCCAGTTTGGGCCGGCCCATCCCAGGGAGAGAATCCCTCCTTCTTGGAGGCCCTGGGGTGGTGAGGAATGGAATGCACGACCAATTTGAGCACGACTATTGACCCGCTGTACGTGACCAATCGTCACGCAGCACAACGAACCGGCAACGTCGCTAACAAGCGACGCAGCACATGACCCCCCGCTGTTTGTGGCCACCACACCGCGCAGCACATGACCCCCCGCTGTTTGCGGCCACCACACCGCACAGCACAAGACCCCCCGCTGTCTGCGGCCACCACACCGCGCAGCTCAAGACACCCCGCTGTTTGTGGCCACCACACCGCGCAGCTCAAGACACCCGTGACAAAGCCAACCGGCTCTGCCGCACCAAGACCCCTCGCAATGAAACCCACAAGTGACGATGCGCCCACACGAAGAAAATAAATGACATAAAAACTAGAAAATCACGAAAACCCCGGACACAAGTGTGAGAACGCTTGTGTTACGGCAGGATATGATAGCTGAGAACCTACCAATTCTCTTCCCCGGGAAATCTTAAACTTTATGTTCAATAGATTTCTTATCATCTCAGCACCAACGACATCAATACCGGTATCGAACCGATACTATCGATGCAGGTGGTAATCCAAACGAACGATTATCCTTGGGTGATGTGAACCAAGTTAACACAACCAGAATATACTGTTGACGTTTCCCGGAATGTCGACGTCATTTATCTTTATCTTTATAAGGTGAGGTATATTTAGGTTCATCGTCGTGACCTACAATATCCATTCTCCTACCTAATCTTCATTACGAATTTCATGAAGGAGTGTAAATATGTCTATAGCGCGGATTGCAATAGATCACTTCTGAATGCTAAATAATCTTTGACCAGGATGGCATGTTCTCTTGGTCCTATGTGAGGCTGCCTTGTGTTGGTGTCGACGTCATTTGGTGGTGAATGCGTGTGCTGCTCAGACTACTGCGATTCCAAACACCGTCGCCACCCAGTTCATTGACCTGAAACTCGTAGATAGCAGCCAGCACATGCCGAGGTATTATGCTAGCACATACTCTCCGACTGTTCCGTCGCAAACACAGCACTGCCACGCCGCAGTGCTGAATGGATGAGACTCCTTCACCCAGCCCCAACACATTCGACTTTCCAGCCCGGCTGGAAGACCGACACCCCATAAAAGGCACTAACTCCTACACCAATAGAGCCTGTTGCTGCACGCTGCTCCTCCGACTTCCAACTCTTGTGAGCCACGGAACAATTTGAAGCACAACTATGATCCCCCAAGCACGGAAACAGCACCCAGTGCGATTCCTAGTGCCACTATCACGAGACGCACAAACTCTGCTACCAACCAAGTGCTCTCAGTCCGAGTCACGACGACCCACCGCGTGCACTCCGGCCGACTGCGGGCAATCAGACATTTCCCGTTTAAAGGTGGTACACAACCCCACCTCAAGTTGGAGTACAAAAGATCCAGGTGGTGTTAGTTCAAACGCTGCTTGTACAAACAACGAGCAGATTATGCACGAGAGTACGCAATTTTGTGCAGATGTAAGATTTTTCGCCTTCCAATAGCGCTGATCGGACGCGACCTGCGAGCAAGCAAGCAAGCCGTTCGCAAGATCGCACTGTAGCTCTTCGACACCTACAGTTTGAACCTCCATCTATCTACCAACCACATCGACATCATCCATGATGACAGGCCGATCTCGTTCTTGTTTGTGCACTTAGATGCATTGCGTCGCTTCACACACGTCCAAGCCAACCGCAGCTGATCCTTCGTTAACTGACGACTCGGGCGATCAAACCAACCATGTCGAGCGCGCTGTTGGAGATCATCAAGACGATGGCGTCTCTCTCGTCGTCGATGACCAACCTGAGCTGAGCCTGTCGCCATCCATGTACAAGATCCGCAAAGAGAAGTCGTGTGGAGAAGTGCAAGTGCTCCCGTTGCTATCGTTGTGGGGAACTGTCGTATCTGGAAAGTCTCTTTCGATTACTTGTATGCATCTTGGGCATGTGCAATCAAAAACGAACTCAAGCGCTTGTGTCAATCGCAGTTTTGTCAACATGATGCTCTACAGATACCTTTCTGGTAGCATATTCCCTCTCTTCGTGACTTCTTGTTGTTGGAGATGCTCTTGCGATCGGGTACTTGTCCGTTTATTATCGCTATACGACGGAGCCTACCGAAGTTCGGAAACGATTGGCGTGCTTGCTTCTGTGGAATGTGCCGATCACGCTCTTTGCGTTCTCGGGGAGTGAGCTCACGGCCATTACGCATGCATCGAAGAGCGAGATGGGTATGTTTCGAGCCACATCTGGCTGAACAGGTAACGCATTCACCAAATGACGTCGACGCTTGGGGAGACGTCAACATGATATCCGGATGGCTTCGGCTCAACAGAAGGGTAATCATTCGTCCGGTTGGATTACCACCTGTGCTGACATTGAAGTGTATTGACAAAATGATGAGGCTGGTACTCGAGTGGAGAGAATAATCAATTGCCCGTCCTATCTCTTTACAGGTGTAAGAAAACCCTGTCACTTAGTTTGTTTTTTTTGGGGGGGGAGGGGCAAAGATACCTTAACTTGTCATTTTATGCGCTATGGGCGAAGATCGGAATCTTTCTTTATAAGGTGAGGTATATTTAGGTTCATCTTCGTGACCTACAATATCCATTCTCCTAACTACTCTACGAAGATCGGAATCACTCCTGGTCACGACCCCGCAATCTGGATCTTCAGTCTGGATCTACCACATACTCCAAGGCATGCATGGACCACGATCAAGAAACACATTATCGGACACAAGTGCTCCAATGAACATCTCCAAGATCACCTCTATTCCGTCGCACACATGCTGTGGCGATATATGAGCGCGACGCTCATACATGCCATTTGGTGTGCGCATCTGCGACGCATGGATTCGGATCCAATCGAATCGACTGCTGAGATGGCGATCATGATGACCAGATTAGAGGCAGGAATGCGAAACCTCGCACGACTCGCTGAAGCGCAAGCTGGAGACTCTGGCGGTCACACGTTGCAGCAGTCCTCAAGGCATATGTCGACTGCTTTCTCAGCCAAACCGACACCATCCCCTTGACTCCAAATGATACTCGCGGCATTTACCTGTTGTTTTTCGATGGTGGATCACGCGGCAATCCAGGACCAGGAGGGACTGGATCCATTATCGCGCGTGTCCATAAGGACTCGCACACAGCCAGTTTAATTTGGGCCGCCAGCATGGCGTATAGCAGGAAGGACACGACCAACAACTTTGCCGAGTACTGGGGTCTCATACACGGACTCCGAGAAGCCCAACGCAGTCACTTCGAACCGTTGTACGTGATTGGAGACAGTGCACTCATTATCTCCCAACAGAGAATGCATCGGTCCCCTCGACAGCACCGATTGGCACGTTTATACCAGACAAGTCGACGACTCGCGGATTGCATCGACATCCGAGGATGGTACCATCACTACCGTGCCTTCAACAAGATGGCGGACTCAGCCGCCAACCTAGCCATGGACACCAGAACCTCAACGCAGGTTCACTTCCCAACTCAAAGAGCTGCTTTCAACAATCTCACCCAGGATCTTGACAACGACGTCATGCATTGGCTTGTGCGAAGTTCGGAAGACCCAAGGTCATTGGACAACACAAGGCAGCCTCACATAGGACCAAGAGAACATGCCATCCTGGTCAAAGATTATTTAGCATTCAGAAGTGATCTAGTGCAATCCGCGCTATAGACACATTTACACTCCTTCATGAAATTCGTAATGAAGATTAGGTAGGAGAATGGATATTGTAGGTCACGAAGATGAACCTAAATATACCTCACCTTATAAAGACGATGAGTCCCGAACCCCTCGTTTAGGCGTCGGAAGAAGTGTTCTCGCTCTGATCTCTTGTTGGGTGCGTACACATATTAATCCACATCACTCCTTTGGACTTGACAGCGACTGTGCGATTTGTCCACTTGGATACTTCGATTAGTTGTGCTTCGCTAATCGTCTTCGGATTTGTGAGCATTGCCACTCCGCCAGTCGCGTCTGGATGGATGGACCAAAAGGACTCTGGTTCGTCCACGTTTGCAACCCATCCTATTCGATTCCAGCAATGTCTGAATCTGCGTTTTTCTTTGGCTATTCCTACTCGAAGGTGCCATGGCAAACTATTTAGGAGCAAGGACACTGTAGTTCGGCAATCTTAACTCAATATGCCTCACCTTTAACATCAAGGTGGCGCTGATGACATGCTCTTGCGCGAATTTCAATCACGTGCACAACAGAAGCTATTCGGATACAACAAATGCTAAGATGCCAGGTTGTGGTGATGTATTAGCTAGATCCAGTATCACTGAGATCCTAGCGTGAGCTGGCTAAGTAATCGCTCTGGGTCCTAGTACGACGGACGGTGGGTGTTTCGCACTCGAGGGGCTATCTACTTCTTCGACGCCACTTCGATGCCGATCTTGCCAATGTGACGAGCAGACTTCAAGTGGTCGAACGCCTCGAGCACGTCCTCGCGACTGAACCCAAACGTCTTGTGGATGTACGGCTGGATGTTCTTGTTCGACACGAACCGGACCACATCTTCCAGCAGCTGCTTGCTGCCGATCACGACGCCGCGGACGATGCAGCCCTTGTCCAACACCATGCCTGCGACGCCGGGCATGTCTTCTTGCTTGGCCGACGCGAGGAAGCCAATGACCGCGATCATCCCGCCACGCGCACACGCTTTGATGCTTTGCGCAATGGTGCCCGCGCCGCCGTTCTCGATGATGTAGTCGGCGCCTCTGCCGTGCGTGATGCGGTTGGCTTCGGCCGCCCAGTCGGGCGTCTTGCGGTAGTTGATGACATAGTCCACACCAAAGTTGTCCTTCACGAACTGGAGCTTCTCGTCCGAGGACGACGTGATGATCGTGACGGCGCCTGCAGCCTTGGCGAGCTGAAGACCCGTGATGGAAACTCCTCCGGTGCCTGGTAGGTATGACCATGGTGATCGAGTCGGAATGCACACACACGCACACAAGAAACAGAATATGTGAGCGACGGAGACTTTGAAAGCCGATATGAGACAAATGACAAGAAAGAGATCCAACCTTGAAAGAGCACGGTCTGGCCGGGATGCAGCGGGATGCAGCCAAAGAGAGCATTCCAGGCCGTGACACCCGTGCAGACGAGAGAGGCCAGCTGCGTGAAGCTCAACTTGCACTCTTCTGGGATCTTTGTGACCGCTACGGCTGGCACCGCAACGTACTGACGCAGCACGCCGTCCAAGAAGCCGCCGAGCGAGTGGACCCAGTCCCTCTGCGGTCCGTACAGGTTGGAGAGGTCAAAGTTGGTCACGACACGGTCTCCAACGCTGATGCCTTCCACGGCGTCGCCCACGGCCGCCACGACTCCGGCGCTGTCGGAGCACGGGACGACGTTGTCCTTCACCGGGAACGGGTACGTTCCGTTGGAGATGGCCAGGTCTCGGTAGTTGAGCGTCAGTCCTCGCACCTCCACGAGCACCTCGTGGGCGGCCACAGTTGGCACTGGCTCAAGGGCGCATGCCAAGTTGTGGTGCGACGTGCGCTCGCCGTGACGAAAGACCAGGTTCGCAGATGCCATGAGTACGTGATAGTTGGTTGTTGATGGGAAATTGTAGAATGATGCTAAGCAGCTGTGGGCGGGGCGACGAGTGCAGTTTGCCTCTCTAGTGTTGTTGCCTGGATGTGCAGCGCTCTACTATCCATTGTTCTTGAGAGAGAGCTGCCTGCCCATCGTCTGTGTATCCTGGCTTATAGGATTTTCTGATAGTGTAATCAATACAGGGGACATGGCGTCCCAAGCCTCGGAGTTTGCATTCGTGGACTGGGAAGTGGTAGGCAAGAGTGGGGGTGGGGCAAAAGATAAAGAGAAACAGAGATCATGATAGGCTGTATAGTGAATGTATCGTTTTGGGGTCCTGATCCTTTCTTGAGATGGGCAACGGATGGCTCACTCCAGTCGAGCACCAACGACATCAGATACTCACCGACGAATCGCGGGGGAACGATCAAATTCTCTACTCGACAATGATATCGGTGCCACACCGTCAAAACTTAGAAACACCTCACTGTCAGCAGTGTTAATGAGACTCAGGAATTCTTAAACTATATGTAGATCATAAGTTCAATAGAATTACCTTCTCTCTCTCTAGCACCAACGACATCAATACCGGTATCGAACCGATACTATCGATGCAGGTGGTAATCCAAACGAACGATTATCCTTGGGTGATGTGAACCAAGTTAACACAACCAGAATATACTGTTGACGTTTCCCGGAATGTCGACGTCATTTGGTGGTGAATGCGTGTGCTGCTCAGACTACTGCGATTCCAAACACCGTCGCCACCCAGTTCATTGACCTGAAACTCGTAGATAGCAGCCAGCACATGCCGAGGTATTATGCTAGCACATACTCTCCGACTGTTCCGTCGCAAACACAGCACTGCCACGCCGCAGTGCTGAATGGATGAGACTCCTTCACCCAGCCCCAACACATTCGACTTTCCAGCCCGGCTGGAAGACCGACACCCCATAAAAGGCACTAACTCCTACACCAATAGAGCCTGTTGCTGCACGCTGCTCCTCCGACTTCCAACTCTTGTGAGCCACGGAACAATTTGAAGCACAACTATGATCCCCCAAGCACGGAAACAGCACCCAGTGCGATTCCTAGTGCCACTATCACGAGACGCACAAACTCTGCTACCAACCAAGTGCTCTCAGTCCGAGTCACGACGACCCACCGCGTGCACTCCGGCCGACTGCGGGCAATCAGACATTTCCCGTTTAAAGGTGGTACACAACCCCACCTCAAGTTGGAGTACAAAAGATCCAGGTGGTGTTAGTTCAAACGCTGCTTGTACAAACAACGAGCAGATTATGCACGAGAGTACGCAATTTTGTGCAGATGTAAGATTTTTCGCCTTCCAATAGCGCTGATCGGACGCGACCTGCGAGCAAGCAAGCAAGCCGTTCGCAAGATCGCACTGTAGCTCTTCGACACCTACAGTTTGAACCTCCATCTATCTACCAACCACATCGACATCATCCATGATGACAGGCCGATCTCGTTCTTGTTTGTGCACTTAGATGCATTGCGTCGCTTCACACACGTCCAAGCCAACCGCAGCTGATCCTTCGTTAACTGACGACTCGGGCGATCAAACCAACCATGTCGAGCGCGCTGTTGGAGATCATCAAGACGATGGCGTCTCTCTCGTCGTCGATGACCAACCTGAGCTGAGCCTGTCGCCATCCATGTACAAGATCCGCAAAGAGAAGTCGTGTGGAGAAGTGCAAGTGCTCCCGTTGCTATCGTTGTGGGGAACTGTCGTATCTGGAAAGTCTCTTTCGATTACTTGTATGCATCTTGGGCATGTGCAATCAAAAACGAACTCAAGCGCTTGTGTCAATCGCAGTTTTGTCAACATGATGCTCTACAGATACCTTTCTGGTAGCATATTCCCTCTCTTCGTGACTTCTTGTCGTTGGAGATGCTCTTGCGATCGGGTACTTGTCCGTTTATTATCGCTATACGACGGAGCCTACCGAAGTTCGGAAACGATTGGCGTGCTTGCTTCTGTGGAATGTGCCGATCACGCTCTTTGCGTTCTCGGGGAGTGAGCTCACGGCCATTACGCATGCATCGAAGAGCGAGATGGGTGTGTTTCGAGCCACATCTGGCTGAACAGGTAACGCATTCACCAAATGACGTCGACGCTTGGGGAGACGTCAACATGATATCCGGATGGCTTCGGCTCAACAGAAGGGTAATCATTCGTCCGGTTGGATTACCACCTGTGCTGACATTGGAGTGTATTGACAAAATGATGAGGCTGGTACTCGAGTGGAGAGAATAATCAATTGCCCGTCCTATCTCTTTACAGGTGTAAGAAAACCCTGTCACTTAGTTGTTTTTTTTTGGGGGGGGAGGGGCAAAGATACCTTAACTTGTCATTTTATGCGCTATGGGCGAAGATCGGAATCACTCCTGGTCACGACCCCGCAATCTGGATCTTCAGTCTGGATCTACCACATACTCCAACGTATGCATGGACCACGATCAAGAGACACATTATCGGACACAAGTGCTCCAATGAACATCTCCAAGATCACCTCTATCCCGTCGCACACATGCTGTGGCGATATATGAGCGCGTCGCTCATACAAGCCATTTGGTGTGCGCATCTGCGACGCATGGATTCGGATCCAATCGAATCGACTGCTGAGATGGCGATCATGATGACCAGATTAGAGGCAGGAATGCGAAACCTCACACGACTCGCTGAAGCGCAAGCTGGAGACTCTGACGGTCACACGGTTGCAGCAGTCCTCAAGGCATATGTCGACTGCTTTCTCAGCCAAACCGGCACCATCCCCTTGACTCCAAGTGATACTCGCGGCATTTACCTGTTGTTTTTCGATGGTGGATCACGCGGCAATCCAGGACCAGGAGGGACTGGATCCATTATCGTGCGTGTCCATAAGGACTCGCACACAGCCAGTTTAATTTGGGCCGCGAGCATGGCCTATAGCAGGAAGGACACGACCAACAACTTTGCCGAGTACTGGGGTCTCATACATGGACTCCGAGAAGCCCAACGCAGTCACTTCGAACCGTTGTACGTGATTGGAGACAGTGCACTCATTATCTCCCAACAGAGAATGCATCGGTCCCCTCGACAGCACCGATTGGCACGTTTATACCAGACAAGTCGACGACTCGCGGATTGCATCGACATCCGAGGATGGTACCATCACTACCGTGCCTTCAACAAGATGGCGGACTCAGCCGCCAACCTAGCCATGGACACCAGAACCTCAACGCAGGTTCACTTCCCAACTCAAAGAGCTGCTTTCAACAATCTCACCCAGGATCTTGACAACGACGTCATGCATTGGCTTGTGCGAAGTTCGGAAGACCCAAGGTCATTGGACAACACAAGGCAGCCTCACATAGGACCAAGAGAACATGCCATCCTGGTCAAAGATTATTTAGCATTCAGAAGTGATCTATTGCAATCCGCGCTATAGACACATTTACACTCCTTCATGAAATTCGCAATGAAGATTAGGTAGGAGAATGGATATTGTAGGTCACGAAGATGAACCTAAATATACCTCACCTTATAAAGACGATGAGTCCCGAACCCCTCGTTTAGGCGTCGGAAGAAGTGTTCTCGCTCTGATCTCTTGTTGGGTGCGTACACATATTAATCCACATCTGTTGAATTGTTGACTTGAGCGTTAGATGGAATGATGGAAAGTGAATTACCAAAGTGTTTAATGATGTGTCTACGTCTTGCTGTAGGTCTCTGTCCTTCTCTCTTTACTGTCATGGAGCCACCACCATGCGGACCATGAGTAAGACGTGGGTACAATTCATCATTTGGCTAAACTATACAAAAGTGCAACATGCAAATCAGCACAACCTGGATGCACTGGGAACAACTGCAACTGCGACTTTGAACTTGGTTCTCGTATCGCCAACTGCAACTCTCAGCTGATATTGATCGAAGTATCCACAAGTGCAATACTTACTCAACACTCCCACTCGCTTGCGGTTGCTTAGCGCTTTTTCAGGCCGCAGAGATCACGGAGATACTGGAGAGTCTTTGTGCTCAGTGCCTTTGTTAGGATGTCAGCCTGCTGATGCTTGGTTTCGACGTATTGCACGTCGACTTCGTCTGATACGATCTTTTCGCGGACGAAGTGGTGACGTATGTCAATATGCTTTGTTCGCGCCTGGTAGCCCACGTTTTTGGAAAGGGCAATGGCCCCTTGGTTGTCTTCGAGTATGACGGTGGCTCCCACTTGTTCCATGCCAAGGTCCATGAGCAGACGACGAGCCCAAAGCACCTCTTGAACGCATAGGCTCAGAGCCATGTATTCTGCTTCGGCTGAGCTGAGCGCTACCGTCTTCTGGCTCCTCGACTTGAACACGACAGGTCCTCCGTTGATCTTCAGGAGCACACCAGACACCGACCGGCGATCATCACGGTCGCTTCCCCAGTCTGCGTCACAGTACGCGACCAGGTTCGGGTTCTCATTTCCACTAAAGACGAGCTCATGGTACTTGGTTGTGTGCAGGTATTTCAGCACACGAATCGCGCTCTTCCAGTGTTTCACACCTGGATTCTCCAAGTACCTGCTCAAGTGACAGACGGCGTACGAGATGTCGGGGCGGGTGCATGTCGAGATGTAAAGAAGGCAGCCCAGGAGCGAACGATATGGCTTGCTCGCCATCGCTCTCTTTTCTTCGTCAGTCTTGGAGCAGTCAGCACTCGAGAGCTTCATACTCGCGTCGCACGGGTTCTCAGTGGGCTTAGAGTTGCTCTGGTTGAAACGCTTCGCAACGTCCGTGATGTACTGGCTTTGCTTAATGGTAAGCTTCTTTTTGTTCGTGTCGTTTACGATCTCCATGCCGAGGATATAACGCGCATGTCCGAGATCTTTGATACTGAATCTCTCTCGGATGTTGTCCTTCACTCGCTCGATGTCGCTCTTGTCCTTGGCGGCGATCAACATATCGTCTACGTACAAGCAGACAAACACTTGACCGCCTGGAACAGCTTTCACGTACACGCAGGGATCTGCTACTGAGGGAATGAATCCCATCTCAAGCAGCACAGCGTTGATTGTTTGGTTCCAGACTAAAGAGGACTGCTTGAGTCCATACAGCGCCTTGTTCAGCTTGCATACCTTAGTTGCATCAGCTGCGACTCCTTCCGGCACCTCCATGTACACGATCTCTTTCAGTGAAGCGTATAGGAACGCGGTGTCCACGTCGCACTGCATGATGACGAAGTTTAACGCGCAGCACACAGCCAGAAAGATCCGAATCGAGTTCATGTTCGCGACAGGAGAGTAAGTCTCGTAGAAGTTGATTTCGTACCTCTGGCTGAAACCTTGCGCAACGAGACGCGCTTTGAAGCGCACGATTTCGCCTCGCTCGTTCTTTTTGTACGCGAATATCCATTTGCAGCCGATCACTACAATCCCGGCTTTGCGCTTGATGAGCGCCCAGGTGTTGTTTTTCACGTGCGACTGGATTTCAGAGGCGATCGCACGAAGCCAGTTCTTCCGTTCAGCACAGTCTACTGCTTCTTTGTATGTGGCTGGAATGTTCGCGACAAATGCCACCTCGCTTTTGAACGCGAGCGCGCTTAAATCAGTTCGGCTCCTCTTTGCTTGAGGCTCCAGATCTTCATCACTGGAATCATTCTCGTCGTTGTAAATCACGATACTGCGGTCATTGACACGTTCGGGATCACTCTCCAGAAGTAGCCGTGGCTGGCGCGATAGAGTCGCATCCTGTCCAAGCAAGCGATGCGATTGGTGATGCGGCACGCTTTCGTTTAGGTGTGCTAGCTGTCTTGGAGACTCGGGCTGAGTACTGTCTTCGTTGTAGACAAAGTTGTTCACGCCACGCATTCGCCTTCTCAACTCTGGCCTAAACACCATTGCGTTCGCTCCTTGTGGTTGCTGTGTCTGTTGTAACAGCAATTCGCTTGGACTTGGCCGCTGGAGAATGCCGCGATGCGCGTCATGAATGTGACGGTAGGTGGCTGGACTTGGACTTGGGGGATCGATCACTCTCGAAATCACCAGTTGGTTTACTTCCTCCTCGTTGCCCGACTCCATGTCACGATCATAGTCGTTACCATCGTCACCATTGTACTGCATCTCAACATCATCATTTGGCGCACTGACCTGTATGCTTTCAATTGGAACCGTTCTCGTTTCGTCCTCGCACCAATGACTCGCTGCTACACGAGTCGACACTGAATCTCCGTCTGCAACAGGGTGGACTCGATCATAAATGCCGCCGATCTCACGCTCATCGAGAGAAACAGATCGAATGATTGCAATCTTGCCAGTTTCAATGTTCAACACCCTGTATGCCTTCGAGGTGCTTGAGTATCCGAGCAGCATGCACTTGAAGCTCTTCGGGTCCAACTTGGTGCGCTTCGCCTTGTCAATGTGGGCGTATCCCAGTGACCCAAACACTCGCAAGTGATCAAGGTACGGAGGTGCTCCATAGCAAATCTCGTGCGCGGTCGTCTTTGGATGCGCCGTGTTCGTTATGCGGTTAATGATGTAGATCGCCGTGTTGCATGCCTCGCCCCACCACTTGTGCTCGATGCATTTATACTGCATCATGCTCCTGGCCATTTCCATGATGGTTCTATTCATTCGCTCGGCGAGTCCATTCTGTTGTGGACTATACGGCGTGCTGAGCTGGTGGACGATGCCACTGGCGCTGCAGATCAAATTGAAGCGCTTGTTTACAAACTCGGACCCGTTGTCCGAGCGAACGCACTTGATGCGCTGACCCCATTGATTCTCAGCCATTGCTTTGAACTCGGAGAACTTGTCTGCAACCTCGCTCTTTCTCTTCAAGAAGTACCCTGTCACGAACCTCGAGTAGTCGTCAATGAAGGTCAGGAGATAGCGTGCACCACCGTGAGACGTTGTCGCCATTGGTCCCATGACGTCGGTGTGCACGAGCTGCAACACGTGCGTCGTCTTCTTCTGCCCAGTCGACCTGGGGAAGCTAGTGATCGTCTGCTTGCCTTTCAGGCAGCCGCCGCACAGCCCGTAGCTCTTTTGTGCTATCACGGGCAGGCCGTTCTCCTCTGATTGCAGGCGACTATAGTTTTCAAACGTGGTGTGTCCGAGTCTGGCGTGCCAAAGCTCCCACTTGCTTTGAGCATCACCGTGCTCGACTAAGAAGCACCCTTCTTCTGGCACAGCGTTCAGCTTGTAGATGTTCTTGTAACGTTGAGCTTGAACCAGCACGTCATCTCCATTCATAATGGCACAGTGCGTCAAGTTAAAGCGCACCCCAAGGCCCCTCTGGGTTAGCTTGGAAATCGAGATCAGCCGGCGATCAAGCTGAGGAATGTGCAGCACCTCTGTGATCGTTACGATGCGTCCATTGTCGATCTTGATCCTAATGTTGCCGACGCCAATCGCCTTCATTGTAGCTCCATCCGCGATGATGATCTCCACTGGCTCTGGCAAGACCTCGTAGGTCTGGAAATCCAGCTTAGTGAACGTCATGTGCGATGACGCTCCACTATCAAGCAGCCAGCCATCTGTCTCAGCTTGATTGGCCATGAACATGACCTCACTATCGCGATTGCTGCTCTGGTCGGGGCAGTCTTTCTTCATGTGCCCGACCTTGTTGCACCCGTAACACTTGCCTCGAAACACGCAATGGTTACGCGCGCCAGTGGCCTGGTTACCCCTGTTTCGATTCACGGTCTTCGCGCCTTTGCGACCATGCTTGCCTGGGTGGGTCTTGAAGCGCGCCTTAAACGCCAATTCTTGCCTCTCTGCTTGAACGCGATTCTCGCTTTCCTTGATCAGCTTCTCCTTGACCTCGATAAGCGAGATGTTGATCATGTTCTCGATAATAGAGGCGAGAGTATCGTACTCGGGGGGGCAAACTGCCGAGCAGAATCACGAGCTGTCTTGGCTCGTCGATCTGATCGCCAACAGCCTGCATGGCGATCACGAGCTCGTCAAAGTTGTCGAGGTGAGTTTCCATAGAAGCACCGGGGTCCATGCGAAACTCGTGCAAACGCCGAGTGAGAGTAACTCGGTTCTGCAGGTTGCGTCGATTATAGTACTCAGAAAGAGTGTCCCACGCTTCCTTGGCCGTCCTCGCCGCTCGGATCTTCGATTGATGCACAACTTCGAGACCTTGAGCGATAATGCCGAGGGCCTTCATATCGCTGACTCTCCATGCCTCCGTTTCTTCCGCTTCAGTCTTCACGACCACGAGATGATCCGCCAACCCCTTTCTGGCGAGAGTCATTCTCATGTTAAACTCCCAGTGGAAGTAGTTCGCATTGCCGAGCAAGTCCTCCGAGCGCCGAGAGTTTGGGCTCATAACCTGTTGAATTGTTGACTTGAGCGTTAGATGGAATGATGGAAAGTGAATTACCAAAGTGTTTAATGATGTGTCTACGTCTTGCTGTAGGTCTCTGTCCTTCTCTCTTTACTGTCATGGAGCCACCACCATGCGGACCATGAGTAAGACGTGGGTACAATTCATCATTTGGCTAAACTATACAAAAGTGCAACATGCAAATCAGCACAACCTGGATGCACTGGGAACAACTGCAACTGCGACTTTGAACTTGGTTCTCGTATCGCCAACTGCAACTCTCAGCTGATATTGATCGAAGTATCCACAAGTGCAATACTTACTCAACAACATCACTCCTTTGGACTTGACAGCGACTGTGCGATTTGTCCACTTGGATACTTCGATTAGTTGTGCTTCGCTAATCGTCTTCGGATTTGTGAGCATTGCCACTCCGCCAGTCGCGTCTGGATGGATGGACCAAAAGGACTCTGGTTCGTCCACGTTTGCAACCCATCCTATTCGATTCCAGCAATGTCTGAATCTGCGTTTTTCTTTGGCTATTCCTACTCGAAGGTGCCATGGCAAACTATTTAGGAGCAAGGACACTGTAGTTCGGCAATCTTAACTCAATATGCCTCACCTTTAACATCAAGGTGGCGCTGATGACATGCTCTTGCGCGAATTTCAATCACGTGCACAACAGAAGCTATTCGGATACAACAAATGCTAAGATGCCAAGTTGTGGTGATGTATTAGCTAGATCCAGTATCACTGAGATCCTAGCGTTTAAGTGATCTATTGCAATCCGCGCTGTAGACACATTTACACTCCTAGATGAAATTCGTAATGAAGATTAGTTAGGAGAATGGATATTGTAGTCACGAAGATGAACCTAAATATACCTCACCTTATAAAGAATAAAGAATAAAGAATAAAGAGATCCTAGCGTGAGCTGGCTAAGTAATCGCTCTGGGTCCTAGTACGACGGACGGTGGGTGTTTCGCACTCGAGGGGGCTATCTACTTCTTCGACGCCACTTCGATGCCGATCTTGCCAATGTGACGAGCAGACTTCAAGTGGTCGAACGCCTCGAGCACGTCCTCGCGACTGAACCCAAACGTCTTGTGGATGTACGGCTGGATGTTCTTGTTCGACACGAACCGGACCACATCTTCCAGCAGCTGCTTGCTGCCGACCACGACGCCGCGGACGATGCAGCCCTTGTCCAACACCATGCCTGCGACGTCGGGCATGTCTTCTTGCTTGGCCGACGCGAGGAAGCCAATGACCGCGATCATCCCGCCACGCGCACACGCTTTGATGCTTTGCGCAATGGTGCCCGCGCCGCCGTTCTCGATGATGTAGTCGGCGCCTCTGCCGTGCGTGATGCGGTTGGCTTCGGCCGCCCAGTCGGGCGTCTTGCGGTAGTTGATGACATGGTCCACACCAAAGTTGTCCTTCACGAACTGGAGCTTCTCGTCCGAGGACGACGTGATGATCGTGACGGCGCCTGCAGCCTTGGCGAGCTGAAGACCCGTGATGGAAACTCCTCCGGTGCCTGGTAGGTATGACCATGGTGATCGAGTCGGAATGCACACACACGCACACAAGAAACAGAATATGTGAGCGACGGAGACTTTGAAAGCCGATATGAGACAAATGACAAGAAAGAGATCCAACCTTGAAAGAGCACGGTCTGGCCGGGATGCAGCGGGATGCAGCCAAAGAGAGCATTCCAGGCCGTGACACCCGTGCAGACGAGAGAGGCCAGCTGCGTGAAGCTCAACTTGCACTCTTCTGGGATCTTTGTGACCGCTACGGCTGGCACCGCAACGTACTGACGCAGCACGCCGTCCAAGAAGCCGCCGAGCGAGTGGACCCAGTCCCTCTGCGGTCCGTACAGGTTGGAGAGGTCAAAGTTGGTCACGACACGGTCTCCAACGCTGATGCCTTCCACGGCGTCGCCCACGGCCGCCACGACTCCGGCGCTGTCGGAGCACGGGACGACGTTGTCCTTCACCGGGAACGGGTACGTTCCGTTGGAGATGGCCAGGTCTCGGTAGTTGAGCGTCAGTCCTCGCACCTCCACGAGCACCTCGTGGGCGGCCACAGTTGGCACTGGCTCAAGGGCGCATGTCAAGTTGTGGTGCGACGTGCGCTCGCCGTGACGAAAGACCAGGTTCGCAGATGCCATGAGTACGTGATAGTTGGTTGTTGATGGGAAATTGTAGAGTGATGCTAAGCAGCTGTGGGCGGGGCGACGAGTGCAGTTTGCCTCTCTAGTGTTGTTGCCTGGATGTGCAGCGCTCTACTATCCATTGTTCTTGAGAGAGAGCTGCCTGCCCATCGTCTGTGTATCCTGGCTTATAGGATTTTCTGATAGTGTAATCAATACAGGGGACATGGCGTCCCAAGCCTCGGAGTTTGCATTCGTGGACTGGGAAGTGGTAGGCAAGAGTGGGGGTGGGGCAAAAGATAAAGAGAAACAGAGATCATGATAGGCTGTATAGTGAATGTATCGTTTTGGGGTCCTGATCCTTTCTTGAGATGGGCAACGGATGACTCACTCCAGTCGAGCACCAACGACATCAATACCGGTATCGAACCGATACTATCGATGCAGGTGGTAATCCAAACGAACGATTATCCTTGGGTGATGTGAACCAAGTTAACACAACCAGAATATACTGTTGACGTTTCCCGGAATGTCGACGTCATTTGGTGGTGAATGCGTGTGCTGCTCAGACTACTGCGATTCCAAACACCGTCGCCACCCAGTTCATTGACCTGAAACTCGTAGATAGCAGCCAGCACATGCCGAGGTATTATGCTAGCACATACTCTCCGACTGTTCCGTCGCAAACACAGCACTGCCACGCCGCAGTGCTGAATGGATGAGACTCCTTCACCCAGCCCCAACACATTCGACTTTCCAGACCGGCTGGAAGACCGACACCCCATAAAAGGCACTAACTCCTACACCAATAGAGCCTGTTGCTGCACGCTGCTCCTCCGACTTCCAACTCTTGTGAGCCACGGAACAATTTGAAGCACAACTATGATCCCCCAAGCACGGAAACAGCACCCAGTGCGATTCCTAGTGCCACTATCACGAGACGCACAAACTCTGCTACCAACCAAGTGCTCTCAGTCCGAGTCACGACGACCCACCGCGTGCACTCCGGCCGACTGCGGGCAATCAGACATTTCCCGTTTAAAGGTGGTACACAACCCCACCTCAAGTTGGAGTACAAAAGATCCAGGTGGTGTTAGTTCAAACGCTGCTTGTACAAACAACGAGCAGATTATGCACGAGAGTACGCAATTTTGTGCAGATGTAAGATTTTTCGCCTTCCAATAGCGCTGATCGGACGCGACCTGCGAGCAAGCAAGCAAGCCGTTCGCAAGATCGCACTGTAGCTCTTCGACACCTACAGTTTGAACCTCCATCTATCTACCAACCACATCGACATCATCCATGATGACAGGCCGATCTCGTTCTTGTTTGTGCACTTAGATGCATTGCGTCGCTTCACACACGTCCAAGCCAACCGCAGCTGATCCTTCGTTAACTGACGACTCGGGCGATCAAACCAACCATGTCGAGCGCGCTGTTGGAGATCATCAAGACGATGGCGTCTCTCTCGTCGTCGATGACCAACCTGAGCTGAGCCTGTCGCCATCCATGTACAAGATCCGCAAAGAGAAGTCGTGTGGAGAAGTGCAAGTGCTCCCGTTGCTATCGTTGTGGGGAACTGTCGTATCTGGAAAGTCTCTTTCGATTACTTGTATGCATCTTGGGCATGTGCAATCAAAAACGAACTCAAGCGCTTGTGTCAATCGCAGTTTTGTCAACATGATGCTCTACAGATACCTTTCTGGTAGCATATTCCCTCTCTTCGTGACTTCTTGTTGTTGGAGATGCTCTTGCGATCGGGTACTTGTCCGTTTATTATCGCTATACGACGGAGCCTACCGAAGTTCGGAAACGATTGGCGTGCTTGCTTCTGTGGAATGTGCCGATCACGCTCTTTGCGTTCTCGGGGAGTGAGCTCACGGCCATTACGCATGCATCGAAGAGCGAGATGGGTGTGTTTCGAGCCACATCTGGCTGAACAGGTAACGCATTCACCAAATGACGTCGACGCTTGGGGAGACGTCAACATGATATCCGGATGGCTTCGGCTCAACAGAAGGGTAATCATTCGTCCGGTTGGATTACCACCTGTGCTGACATTGAGTGTATTGACAAAATGATGAGGCTGGTACTCGAGTGGAGAGAATAATCAATTGCCCGTCCTATCTCTTTACAGGTGTAAGAAAACCCTGTCACTTAGTTGTTTTTTTTTGGGGGGGAGGGGCAAAGATACCTTAACTTTATCTTTATAAGGTGAGGTATATTTAGGTTCATCTTCGTGACCTACAATATCCATTCTCCTAACTAATCTTCATTGCGAATTTCATCTAGGAGTGTAAATGTGTCTACAGCGCGGATTGCAATAGATCACTTCTGAATGCTAAATAATCTTTGACCATGATGGCATGTTCTCTTGGTCCTATGTGAGGCTGCCTTGTGTTGTCCAATGACCTTGGGTCTTCCGAACTTCGCACAAGCCAATGCATGACGTCGTTGTCAAGATCCTGGGTGAGATTGTTGAAAGCAGCTCTTTGAGTTGGGAAGTGAACCTGCATTGAGGTTCTGGTGTCCATGGCTAGGTTGGCGGCTGAGTCCGCCATCTTGTTGAAGGCACGGTAGTGAAGGTACCATCCTCGGATGTCGATGCAATCCGCGAGTCGTCGACTTGTCTGGTATAAACGTGCCAATCGGTGCTGTCGAGGGGACCGATGCATTCGCTGTTGGGAGATAATGAGTGCACTGTCTCCAATCACGTACAACGGTTCAAAGTGACTGCGTTGAGCTTCTCGGAGTCCATGTATGAGACCCCAGTACTCGGCAAAGTTGTTGGTCGTGTCCTTCCTGCTATACGCCATGCTGGCGGCCCAAATTAAACTGGCTGTGTGCGAGTCCTTGTGGACACGCACGATAATGGATCCAGTCCCTCCTGGTCCTGGATTGTCGCGTGATCCACCATCGAAAACAACAGGTAAACGCCGCGAGTATCACTTGGAGTCAAGGGGATGGCGTCGGTTTGGCTGAGAAAGCAGTCGACATATGCCTTGAGAACTGCCGCAACCGTGTGACCGTCCGAGTCTCCAGCTTGCGCTTCAGCGAGTCGTGTGAGGTTTCGCATTCCTGCCTCTAATCTGGTTATCATGATCGCCATCTCAGCAGTCGATTCGATTCGATCCGAATCCATGCGTCGCAGATGCGCACACCAAATGGCTTGTATGAGCGACGCGCTCATATATCGCCACAGCATGTGTGCGACGGGATAGAGATGATCTTGGAGATGTTCATTGGAGCACTTGTGTCCGATAATGTGTCTCTTGATCGTGGTCCATGCCTGCCTTGGAGTATCTGGTAGATCCAGACTGAAGATCCAGATTGCGGGGTCGTGACCAGGAGTGATTCCGATCTTCGCCCATAGCACATAAAAGTAGTTCCACACGAGTTTGGCTTTCGGACACTCCCAGAATAGATGTTGAACAGAAGATTGGACAACTTGGGAACGCTCGGGATTCGAGCAGGATAGATCAGCTTTCTCCTAGTTCCACATGGAGAGTCGGTTGGCTTTCAGCCGGAGAAGAGTCTGGGCTGTATAAACTGTAATCCCTGGGATGCTGTGTAATTCGCTCCATTGGATTAATTGCAGTCCTGGCCACAGAGATCCTGCTGTATGGACAGCTTTGTTGACTGCTGCATCTCGAGTATCTTGGCCAATTTGTGTCCTCGTTGCTGCAACTTGTTGCCGATAGAAAGATCTGGTCGTATTGTATCGTCCGTTGCCACCCCATAGTTGCACGATTCTTGTGAAGCGTGAATGTGCATGGAACGACACCTTCTGCCCGTTCAAGTCTCTTGTTGCCATGATGCCACAGTCCATTGCGGAGTGAACTGTATGCGTAGCTTTGACTAGGGTCGTGTCGACGTGGGTCAGAGTTGCTTCACTGGTGTGCAGATGCCATTCGTGGTTGTAATGACGTCGCCCGTTGTACAGCCGAAGCACATTTGTTTGCTGTGGTCGATACAGAAGCTGTGGGAAGTTGGATACCAACGTAGCACATAACCGCTCGAGCGCTCGAATAGACGGCCGGGAGAATCCGGAGATTCCACATGTTGGGATTAAGTTAAGCACTCCTGGTCTTATCCACTCCCATCGAAGTATGTCACCCAGTTGTGCTGTTCCAACTGATAACGATGTGTGAGCAAGCTTGTATGGGGAGCCATTGGAATCAAGAAGCCACCCATCTGCAGTCGAGGTCATGTATGGCAGCCATTCTGCACAGAATGTCCCGCGTAGCTTTCGTCCTTCAGCGATGATACCTGGAAGCCTGTCAGACATTTTAGAGCTGAGGTTGATCTGGAACACATCGCCGTCCCATTGAGTCTGCACAATTGTCGACTTGAAGTGCTCGTAACACCAACGTACATTACCACGTTCTCTGGGCTCGTAGGGTCGAGAATGGAGCGACGCACATAATGCTGCGCCAGTTGTCCACATGTTATCACGAAGCTGGGGTGGCCGCCTTGGAATTGCATCGAGCGGCGTGATGTACGTCGAAGAAGTCCTTGTGTTGTGCAGCAAGATTTCCCCGATGACCTGAGCGATGTGAGAGGTTGTGATTGCCCATTTGGAGACTGCTGTGGCACTCATCGTCATCAGCTCAGTTCTGATGTTGGGTACTGACAAGCCTCCATTCATTTTTTTTGAGTTCGGCTTGTTCTTCCTTCATCCACGGTTTCGCAGGCTTACCATTCCTTGAGCCCCAGACAAATTGTTTCACTAGGTCGTGTAGCTGATTGACAATAGCCATAGAGGGCCAGGAGTGCCTGGCCACGTAAAGCACTTTGGGTATGATGACGGCACTGGCAATTGCTGCGCGTTGGGCGACAGAGTGAGTTTTGAGACGCGCAAGTCGAAGTCTGACACGTAAGGCTTGGATGCACTTGGACCAGTTAATTGCATTCGAAGGCGCACTTGGATACTTCGATTAGTTGTGCTTCGCTAATCGTCTTCGGATTTGTGAGCATTGCCACTCCGCCAGTCGCGTCTGGATGGATGGACCAAAAGGAGAGAGAGAGAGAGAGAGAGAAGGTAATTCTATTTAACTTATGATCTACATATAGTTTAAGAATTCCTGAGTCTCATTAACACTGCTGACAGTGAGGTGTTTCTAAGTTTTGACGGTGTGGCACCGATATCATTGTCGAGTAGAACTGCGACTTGGGACATAAGAATTTGATCGTTCCCCCGCGATTCGTCGGTGAGTATCTTCGCACTCTTGGAGTTCATTGCCACGTTGGCGAGAAGATCGGCCATTTTGTTTTGTTCTCGTTTTGTGTGATTCCAGGAGATCCACGCAAAGTTGGCGATGATTTGGTTTACCCGAACTGCTAGTGGCTGCAACTCGGTCTGGCGTATTGAGGCGAACCCGTTCTGGGCTGCGATAATCATTTGGCTGTCTCCGAAGACTTCCAACTTGACTTCATAGTGCTGTAGGTAGTGTGCACTGTATGCCAGGCCATCTTTCAGCGCGCTGTATTCGCACCAATTGTTCGTGACTTCTGGTCCCATGTACGCATAGCCGCATGCTTTGAGTTCCCATCGATTGCTGCGTTCATTCAGGAAGATGAGTGCCCAACCGCTGCCTCCTGGACCTGGGTTGCCGCGTGCACCTCCATCGAAATACAAACGCGCTGTCGCCCACGCTTCAAGTTGGCGCGACAAGTCTTGTCTCTCCAGTACGCTGAGCAGTTGGCTCAGGCACGTTGCATTGATCTTTTCTCCTTTGAGCGTTCTCATCCGATGAGCCACAGCTCGCACTTGCATCACACACGCAGTCCACACACGCTTGGTGCTTTCTTCGATAGCAACGTGTTGCCGTTCATGCACTATTTCCACTCTCGTTCTCCACAGCAATACTGGGATGCTTGATGTGACGATAAACCAGAGTTTCTGTAGTGCTGTCGAGTGTTCCGGAGTAATGAACCCGAAGCTCTTTTCCAATTCCCGGAGCAAAGATCGTTGACCTGGCGGGGCTGTGCGGCTAGCAATATGCGGCAGGAAGAGATTGAGTGCTTGCTCCGTCAATGTTCGACCAATCCATCGCCCGAGGAAGGCCATCCACGCAGCTTGTGCTCGCTTGCAACTCCAGACTATGTGTGAGATAGTTTCTTTTGTTTCCCCACATCCGGCATTGCTTGGACATGCCGAAGACTCGATCCTTCCCGGATGGAACAGGTTGAGCTGCATCGCAGAAATCCGGTATGTCGTCCACATCTGATACGGTGTAAGACATCCTCGTTGCTTCCATAGATCTGCTGGTAGCCGATACTGCACATGACTGTACCACTGATCAGTTTTCGCGACTTCGTTGAGCTTGTCTACGAGTACTCCGAGACCTTGATACAACTTGCTGTGCAGCCTCCGTGTTCTTGCTCGGTCAATTGTCTTCTGGATGCTGTTTGGGGGAGTACGTTCATGCACCAGCCACGGACAGTGCGTCGTGAGCGGGTGCGGTTTGAATGTCCACCCTACAGTTTTTATTTCTTCTTCGATCATTGCAACGTCTTGTTGGCAAGTAGCATCCCCGGTCCAGTCGGTCACTGTCCAGAGAACTCCGTTTGCTTGCCGTTGCATCTGAATGTAGTCCGTGTGGCTCCTCTCCGACCCTGGCACCGCGATGATGGTTCCCATGCCGTTGCTGATCCACTTGTACTCTCGTTTTGTGTGTTTCCTGCTCCACGGCTCCTGGTGACGGATTAGCTGGCTGCCTGCATCGATTTCCATCTCCGGTGAGCATAGAATGATGCTGGTTACGAGTTTTCGCAGGACGGCCCTTCGTTTGGACGTGAGAGTCGCCGTCATGGTTGGTAGCCGCACGGAGAACACTCGCTCTTCTTCCCGTCTCACGTTGAAGCTGGCCAAATTGCATTCCTTCAGGAAAGAAACCGTTTTGACCGTGTACTGCTCGCCTTGACTGTCGATTATCCAGGGGTTGTCGTTCCACTGAAAGGATGGCCAGAACGCTCGAGTCTCTTCCGATAGCTGATGAATCGTCTGCTCAGGTTTTCTCCCAAAATATACGCCTACCCGTCCGTCTGATCTCCACTCGAGGTCCACGGTCGGTAGCAAGGATTCCATTTGCCGCTTTAGATCGTCTTTCCACGCGGGATTGCGTCCCTCTGCAGCCACCAGGTCTTCACCGAGATACTCCCACCCGAGTCTGTGGATATTGTTCGTCTGGTACAGCCTTGTCTGTGCGTGCTGGCTTCGCTCCTTGGGTGAGATCGCGCAGCATCCCCAGTTTGACTTTTGTCCTGATGAACCTGTTCATGCCAAGCTTCTGTATACCTGTCTCGCGCTCGCTGTAGCCACCGAGTTGTCCGCCGCATCGCTTGTCGCTTTATTGCCAGAGGTATTGAATAGAGACCAATACCTCCTTCCTTGACCGGCAGGTAGAGCAGGGAAGGACTCACCTTGTGCCTCATGCCGTCTGTGCCGAGTGTCGATTTCCACAAAAATTGCTTTTGTAGGTTCACTAGCTGATCCACGACCTTCGCTGGGGGCTTGATGTAGCCGGCAGTGAATAGAATCGACGGCAGCAAGACCGAATTCAGTATAAGCACTCTCCCCACCACACTGTTGGAGACTTTGGTCGCGATAATCAATCTTGTTCGGAGCTTTTGCAGGCGGTCCTCCCAATTAGCCTGCGTGATGTTCCCGGTTCCTATTTGGATGCCAAGGTACCTCACCGTCTCTCCATGCTTCAGGATTGGAATGCCGCATCTTTGTTCTTGGACTACTGCTGTGTTGAGACTGATATAGCTGCTTTTCGTTGGTTGCACGTGCAGCCCTGATTGCTGGCCAAACTCGGTCAGCAGCTGCATCAGCCGAGGCAGCTGTCTCCCTTGTTTCAAAAAGACAGCAGAGTCGTCAACGAAGGTCGAAATAAGATGGGGTTCTGCTCCGGATTTGGTCACACGAATCCCTTCCAGATAGGGGTCTTGTTGTACTGCCAGTGCGAGAATCTCCGCAGCAACGATAAACAGCAGAGGGGCCAGGGGGCAACCTTGACGAATACCCGACTTGACCTCCCATTCTCTCGACAGTTCACCGTTCACCAGGTACTGCGCCGTAGTGTCCGTGTGCATTCGACGTACTAAATCCACAAATTGTCGCCCAAAGCCGAACTTGCTCAGCACAAGGTACAGAAAGTCTCTGTCCAGTGTGTCGTAAGCCTTCATGAAGTCAAGCATCACAATTCCCGGAGCGTCATCGAACCCTTCAGTGCTGCTGTGGTACGCTTTATCCAATGCGGCTTGCATGATGAGGATCGCGTTCTCCATCAGTCGGTCGCGTACGAAGCCTTGTTGTTCTTCTCCGATGATCCACAGAAGGATGTCTTGCAGCCTTGTTGCTAGGACTTTTGCAAACAACTTGTAGGTGGTCGTAAGCAGAGTGATTGGTCTGTAATCGAGGGGATTTGGCGAATCTCCTTTCTTGCGCAACGGAATAACGATTCCTTGACCGAATGATCTTGGCATGGGTGCCCCGCGTTGGATGTTGTTGAATTCCCGCACCAAAACGTCGACCATCGCGTCCTCGCAATCCTTGTAGAAGTCATTGCTCAGACTGTCCACGCCTCCTGCCTTATTCCGATGCAAAGCCGTGATCGCCTCTCGTACTTCTTTCTCAGTAATGGGTGCCATCAAGTCTTGGTTTTGCGCTTCCGTGACTTTCCGAGTTTCCGGAATGTACACCAGTGCATCGAATCGCTGTCCAGCCTTGTGCGGAGGGACCGTAGCATGGCTCTGGCCGGTGATTTGGTGCCACTCAGCCCCCATGACGTCCGCCAGACTCACGTTTGGTGGGTGGTACCTTCCGGGGGTCGGTTCCAATCGCGAAATTGTTTGATCCCGCTGCCAGTTGGCGATCCTCCGAAAGAAGTGACGAACATCCCCCTGCGTTGCTTGCATATACTTACCGAATTTAAACTCTGCTGCCTCTCTTGCCGCGTTTGCTTGTTCTTCGATCAGCTGACGCCTTGAGCGTTTCACCGGTTGGTGCTGCTGATCCTCCAACTTTTGCTGGTATCTTCGCACTTGCCGCTTCTCTGCTCGACTCACTCTCAGTATTGCTTGGATGATACGCTTCTCCAGATGGCTCCACTCGATTGGTCCTTCACTCTGCATCAGCTCCAGCTCGCGACTGATTGCCTGTTGCACTCCAGTCCGCACCAAGTCAGGACGCGAAGTACGTATCGGGTACCTGCACTTGTTCACCTTCCTTGGTCTCTGCGGTTGGCTCGTCCATTTCATATGCAGCACCACTGCTTGGTGATCCGAGTAGCGCTTGGGTAGCTCTATGGCCTCCCATTGCACGGCGCTTCCCAGATTCCCTGCTATATAGAATCGGTCGAGTCGACTGGCTGAGTTTTTTCTCCAGTATGTGAAATGCTCCGTCGGTTCTCGCTGCACTGGCCACTCCGGATCCTCCACTAGCTCCCGTGCGTCGTGTATGTTCCACTCCGTCACTAATCTTCTCAGTTCTGCACTTTCGCATTGCATCGGTAGCAGAACTCCTCTTTGGTACCGGTCTCGTTGCTTGTCGAGCACACAATTGAAGTCACCTCCGAGCACTGCTGCTGCACGATGAGTCCCGAACTCCTCGTTTAGGCGTCGGAAGAAGTGTTCTCGCTCTGATTTCTTGTTGGGTGCGTACACGTTAATCCACACCACTCCCTTGGACTTGATAGCGACTGTGCGATTTGTCCACTTGGATTCCTCGATCAGTTGTGTTTCGCTAATCGTCTTCGGATTTGTGAGTATTGCAACTCCGCCGGTCGCGTCTGGATGGATGGACCAAAAGGACGTTGCTTCGTCCAGGTTTGTAATCCCCCATATTCGGTTCCAGTATTGTCGGAGTCTGCGTTCTTCTTTGGCTGTGGTGATCCTCGTTTCCTGCAAATAAATGATATCATACTTTTCTGCGGTTAGTGCCCCCTTGAGATCCTCTAACCATTTTGTTCGTTCTTTCTTTTTGAATCCGCACACGTTCTGAGTTAATACCCGTAGCGTGTTAGGACATGATCTTTTTTCCTTTTTTTGGTTTTTGTAAAATGCATTCTTGAGGGCATGTAGCGCGGCGTACATTTCTGTACCTGGGCTACTGCCTTCTTGGTTACCTGTTGGTGTCGCGCCTTTAGTACCTTGAAGGCTCGACCGAGTCCACTTCCATGGTAACTTGAGCCATGATCACCGATAGAGCTGACCACTCGCTGAGCTCCTCTCCGCTCTTGAAGGCTGCTTTGAGTTCTCTGGTTTGCTTCAACATCGCACAGAAGTCTTCAATCGCCTCGTACAGGTTGTCTGAGTCTTCGGCGTCGCTAGACCTGAACGTCTGCAGCTCCTCCTCATACACCACTGTGCAGATGATGTAGCGGCTGAGCTTCTCTTGCTGGGTCGGGTGACAAAGTCGCAGAACTTCGAGACCACCGTACTTCATTCTTCCTAGCATCGACCAGTCTTCCTTGGAGTTGAGTAGTGCCGCCCGTTGTTGCTTCGTGGTTGCCGTTGCAATCCTGTCAAACCAACCTGTAATCCATACCTTGGTTTCTGCTTCATCGGTGCGGTATAAAAGACGTTTGAGTCCTTCCTCAATCACCTGTTCACGCAGTACTTGTGTCAAGTCCACTAGCGTTGGCCCTCTGAGGTGGTTCAGCACATGATGCGGTCCTGGCGACGTCTTCAACATTGCTAGAATTCGCTCCCATTCATTGAGAGCTGCCTGCGTCCATACATCATGATTGGACGAGAGCAGAGGAAAGGGGCATTTGGTTTCTTGTTTCCATTGCTCCTGGAACCCTTCCCAATGCTCCTGCAGCGTGCGCTCGAGGTCTCTGCGTTTCTGCATGGAGTCTCCTTCGATCGCCAAACGTCTCGAGAGCGTTCTGGTTTTCTTGAGGGGGACATTGGGGCTGTTCAGGTTCATCGCGTCGTCACCATCTCCGGCTGTGAGCATCAGGGTTTCGTCTCTATCTCGCTTCCTGGGTTGTGGAGGTAACTCGGTTGTGGGCGAGTGATACACCACAAGCTGATTCTCCTGAGATGCGAACGACCAACCGTGATGTCCGCTGAGCTGGTTTGGCTCGAACTTTTCTCGCTCCTCCAGCGATGGAGTCACCTCTAAATCTTCCAAACTGGAATTGTCGCTTTCCTCCATTGAATCCTCCGCAACTGGTTCGAAGTCGAATTGGCCGGATCGGTCAGTCTTGAACTCCGTCTTGCTCCTTTCGGATCCTTGGAGATGCTTCGCTAACGAGGAGCTCGTCATATTCGCCGGTGACGATGGTTCGTTTAGGGTTCTGAAATGCAGACTGTTGTAGTGTTCTTTTGCGAATTTCATCACGATTGGAAGTGGACTGCTCGTAGCCTCTGCTTCGATTCTGTCCTGACGAAGCTCGTCTTCCCATTGCTTCCCCGTGCACGCATGCTCTTTGGCTGACAGAAACTGGCCTCCTGCCTGGACTCTGGATTGTGGCTTGTAAATTGCAAACCCTTTTCGGTTTCCGTACGTTGTCTCGATGAGCACGAAGACTTTTCTCTGCAAAGCCTTGGCAGCCATCCGCAAGGACTCCGGTCCACCCCACATGGACCCTGGTAGCGTCGACGATCGGCTGGAGGAGCTGCTTGCGATATCATTGAAATAGTCGAGAACATCTGCTTTCCTTTCTTTTGGGCTCATTTTTCGATCCCCTCTCCCCAATGCTTCGAGTATTCCCAGATGCGTTCCTTCAGGGAATTCAAGATCGAAGTTGAGACGTGCGGCCGCGTTCATACTTTGCTTGATTCTGCTCGCCGTTGCCTCCAGCAGCTTCTCATTGGCCATGTTGTCATGCGTGATTTGGAGCATCGCTTCCGCCACTGCATAAAATTGGCAATTTCCGGTAGGTGGTGTCGTTGCTTCTGCAAGTCCGTTGGCGTCCATCACGTCTTGAAGCGTGTACTCCCCATCCCAGTCCATGATGTCGTTACGGTTCGGGTTGAGCTCGGCTTGTCTTTCCACGTGCACCTTCATCAGCTCGTCCATATCTCGTCGAAAGCGCATCAGTTCTTTTGCCCATCGGATGTCCTCCTTGGAGATTTGTCTTGGTCCATTTTTCTGGCTTGCCTTTGACACGGGTCCTTTTGTATTCGCTACTCCGCCGTTTGGTTTCGCCTTCGCCTGTTCTTTGAGATTGCCGATTTGTTGTACTGGAATTCCTGTTCCCACTGTAAACGATGCATTTTTTGTTAGATTTCTTGGGTTGGAGTTCGGTTGTGGGCTGGACGTGTTGGTCACGTCAGGCGTCACGGGATTCGCGTTCTCGCTCGGCTTGTTTTCCTCACTGGCTTGAGGACTCTCTGCTGCTGGTTGAAGGGGCTGTTTCAGTTTGTCGATACTGTCTGAGACCGACTCTTTTATTTCCGCTGCACTTGTGAAAGTGGCTGGCTTTCTCGGAAGTTTACTCACGATTTCGTCATCTGCGTAAATACAGTTGTTAGTTTTTAGTTCCTCTTCCGTTGCCTTACATGCTCGCGCGAAATGTCCCGCTGCCCCGCAGATTAAACAAGGAGCAATTCGATACTTGGATGCGTGGTGAAGGATGATCGTTCGCCCTCGCCAAATAATTCGTCTGACATCGATAAGCGCTTTTGGACACAATTCGTCTTCAAAGAGCACCTCCCACCACTGCGATTGGTTGGATCTTGGGCCGTACTGATCAAGTGGGTAGGCGTAGAATCGCTTGCCTGTCGTCTGCTTCAAGTATTCTAAAAACAAGGCCATATTCATTGAGCGAGCAGTGTTTAAAAGCTGAATTTTGTACCTGGATCTCGATTCTGCGTTTTGTAGCCCGTCCGCTCCCAATTGCCTGTTCCAAACATTGTTTGCCTCCTGTCGCTCTCCGGTTGTCTCCGTCTGGTGTGCGGATATGAGCTGCACCAATTGGCGTCGGAAGGGGATCGTCATTTTGTTCCATTTCGCCGCTGTGCTCCTGTCAAAGAAATAGAAGTGGAGAGAGTGAGTGCTGTCATTATATTCCGCAGCTTTGAGGTCTTTCAGCATCGCCATTGTCTCTTCCATTTTGCCGTCATTTCGGTATCTCGCTGCTTGCAAGATGGCTTCCACGATTCGTCCGGTCGATTGGTGATCTTTGTAAACCTGCGTTGCATCCGATAATTTGCCGACCAGCTCTCCTTCCACCTGAGCTGCGATGGTGTTCTGGAAGCGGAAAAGGGTGTCCCCATCACACACTCGCCGTAGGAATTGAGGCAGGTGTCGAATCAGGAGTTCGCCTTCCACGATCGCTAGCATGATTTCCCATTCCATCGTTGTCGGCTGGCGCAGGGTTACTGAGTACTCGAACTTTTGCTTGCAGTGTCGGATCATGTTGCTTTGTTCCTCCTCCGAGTATTTGTCCGATTTGAAGGTGAAGGGTTGGGTACCTTGCTCTTTGGCTTTTGTTTGACTGTTGGTGCTGGTTTGCGAGCCCCATGGCGAAGCCTTGGTTTCTTCTGCGAGCCTGTTCTGGTCAATTCTCTTTTGGATAAGCGCTACCACTGTCCACGATGACCGGTGCATATCCTTGCATAAATCTTGGATCGTCCGCTTCCACTCCGGAAAGGATTTTCCCTTTTCAATTGCCAGTAGACGAAAAAGGTCTACCAGTGCGTCCGCTTCTTCTCCATTGAGTGTTGGGTAATTGTCGTTCGCCTTTTTTGGTTTCTCCAGAATCCGCATCCCGTTGTAAAGAGCCGTGAACATTAACCGCACTTCGTATTCAATCTCCACTTTGTTGACCGCGTTTGGTGACACACGCAACTTTGCGGCGAGGGCTTCGTATCTCTCCACTGGTGTAGTCTCCGTCGACGCTTCTTTTCGAGAACCTTCCGCACGCGATGGAGTCGTGCCCTCTTCAATGGTCCTTATCTTTTCTTGTCCTCCTGCTTTTAATTGGGCCGTATCGTTCGTGTGCACAGAATCTAGGGCTCCCCCTTCTTCGTGCTGCGACGCTCGTATAGCCACATCTGCGTCGACTTGCGCACGCACACTCCGCAGCGCGGTGGCTGTCTTTGTGGAAACACCTTCTGGAGCTTCCTTCCGCGCGGCCCCCTCCTTTGGTTGCTCCATATTCGTCATGGAGACCTCAGGAGAAAGCATTCGCTTATCGCTCTTTATAAAGGCTCGTATACTCAGTTCAGTATATTCGCCCCTTTCCAATGATCTTTGCAGTGGACTGTCGATTGTCGTCGTGGTACTTGTACTCCCGATACAAACAGCTGGTACCAAGGCTGTCTGTCCTGTAGAAGGCTAGATCGAAAGTGGATGGACCAAAAGGACTCTGGTTCGTCCACGTTTGCAACCCATCCTATTCGATTCCAGCAATGTCTGAATCTGCGTTTTTCTTTGGCTATTCCTACTCGAAGGTGCCATGGCAAACTATTTAGGAGCAAGGACACTGTAGTTCGGCAATCTTAACTCAATATGCCTCACCTTTAACATCAAGGTGGCGCTGATGACATGCTCTTGCGCGAATTTCAATCACGTGCACAACAGAAGCTATTCGGATACAACAAATGCTAAGATGCCAAGTTGTGGTGATGTATTAGCTAGATCCAGTATCACTGAGATCCTAGCGTGAGCTGGCTAAGTAATCGCTCTGGGTCCTAGTACGACGGACGGTGGGTGTTTCGCACTCGAGGGGGCTATCTACTTCTTCGACGCCACTTCGATGCCGATCTTGCCAATGTGACGAGCAGACTTCAAGTGGTCGAACGCCTCGAGCACGTCCTCGCGACTGAACCCAAACGTCTTGTGGATGTACGGCTGGATGTTCTTGTTCGACACGAACCGGACCACATCTTCCAGCAGCTGCTTGCTGCCGATCACGACGCCGCGGACGATGCAGCCCTTGTCCAACACCATGCCTGCGACGCCGGGCATGTCTTCTTGCTTGGCCGACGCGAGGAAGCCAATGACCGCGATCATCCCGCCACGCGCACACGCTTTGATGCTTTGCGCAATGGTGCCCGCGCCGCCGTTCTCGATGATGTAGTCGGCGCCTCTGCCGTGCGTGATGCGGTTGGCTTCGGCCGCCCAGTCGGGCGTCTTGCGGTAGTTGATGACATGGTCCACACCAAAGTTGTCCTTCACGAACTGGAGCTTCTCGTCCGAGGACGACGTGATGATCGTGACGGCGCCTGCAGCCTTGGCGAGCTGAAGACCCGTGATGGAAACTCCTCCGGTGCCTGGTAGGTACGACCATGGTGATCGAGTCGGAATGCACACACACGCACACAAGAAACAGAATATGTGAGCGACGGAGACTTTGAAAGCCGATATGAGACAAATGACAAGAAAGAGATCCAACCTTGAAAGAGCACGGTCTGGCCGGGATGCAGCGGGATGCAGCCAAAGAGAGCATTCCAGGCCGTGACACCCGTGCAGACGAGAGAGGCCAGCTGCGTGAAGCTCAACTTGCACTCTTCTGGGATCTTTGTGACCGCTACGGCTGGCACCGCAACGTACTGACGCAGCACGCCGTCCAAGAAGCCGCCGAGCGAGTGGACCCAGTCCCTCTGCGGTCCGTACAGGTTGGAGAGGTCAAAGTTGGTCACGACACGGTCTCCAACGCTGATGCCTTCCACGGCGTCGCCCACGGCCGCCACGACTCCGGCGCTGTCGGAGCACGGGACGACGTTGTCCTTCACCGGGAACGGGTACGTTCCGTTGGAGATGGCCAGGTCTCGGTAGTTGAGCGTCAGTCCTCGCACCTCCACGAGCACCTCGTGGGCGGCCACAGTTGGCACTGGCTCAAGGGCGCATGCCAAGTTGTGGTGCGACGTGCGCTCGCCGTGACGAAAGACCAGGTTCGCAGATGCCATGAGTACGTGATAGTTGGTTGTTGATGGGAAATTGTAGAGTGATGCTAAGCAGCTGTGGGCGGGGCGACGAGTGCAGTTTGCCTCTCTAGTGTTGTTGCCTGGATGTGCAGCGCTCTACTATCCATTGTTCTTGAGAGAGAGCTGCCTGCCCATCGTCTGTGTATCCTGGCTTATAGGATTTTCTGATAGTGTAATCAATACAGGGGACATGGCGTCCCAAGCCTCGGAGTTTGCATTCGTGGACTGGGAAGTGGTAGGCAAGAGTGGGGGTGGGGCAAAAGATAAAGAGAAACAGAGATCATGATAGGCTGTATAGTGAATGTATCGTTTTGGGGTCCTGATCCTTTCTTGAGATGGGCAACGGATGACTCACTCCAGTCGAGCACCAACGACATCAATACCGGTATCGAACCGATACTATCGATGCAGGTGGTAATCCAAACGAACGATTATCCTTGGGTGATGTGAACCAAGTTAACACAACCAGAATATACTGTTGACGTTTCCCGGAATGTCGACGTCATTTGGTGGTGAATGCGTGTGCTGCTCAGACTACTGCGATTCCAAACACCGTCGCCACCCAGTTCATTGACCTGAAACTCGTAGATAGCAGCCAGCACATGCCGAGGTATTATGCTAGCACATACTCTCCGACTGTTCCGTCGCAAACACAGCACTGCCACGCCGCAGTGCTGAATGGATGAGACTCCTTCACCCAGCCCCAACACATTCGACTTTCCAGCCCGGCTGGAAGACCGACACCCCATAAAAGGCACTAACTCCTACACCAATAGAGCCTGTTGCTGCACGCTGCTCCTCCGACTTCCAACTCTTGTGAGCCACGGAACAATTTGAAGCACAACTATGATCCCCCAAGCACGGAAACAGCACCCAGTGCGATTCCTAGTGCCACTATCACGAGACGCACAAACTCTGCTATCAACCAAGTGCTCTCAGTCCGAGTCACGACGACCCACCGCGTGCACTCCGGCCGACTGCGGGCAATCAGACATTTCCCGTTTAAAGGTGGTACACAACCCCACCTCAAGTTGGAGTACAAAAGATCCAGGTGGTGTTAGTTCAAACGCTGCTTGTACAAACAACGAGCAGATTATGCACGAGAGTACGCAATTTTGTGCAGATGTAAGATTTTTCGCCTTCCAATAGCGCTGATCGGACGCGACCTGCGAGCAAGCAAGCAAGCCGTTCGCAAGATCGCACTGTAGCTCTTCGACACCTACAGTTTGAACCTCCATCTATCTACCAACCACATCGACATCATCCATGATGACAGGCCGATCTCGTTCTTGTTTGTGCACTTAGATGCATTGCGTCGCTTCACACACGTCCAAGCCAACCGCAGCTGATCCTTCGTTAACTGACGACTCGGGCGATCAAACCAACCATGTCGAGCGCGCTGTTGGAGATCATCAAGACGATGGCGTCTCTCTCGTCGTCGATGACCAACCTGAGCTGAGCCTGTCGCCATCCATGTACAAGATCCGCAAAGAGAAGTCGTGTGGAGAAGTGCAAGTGCTCCCGTTGCTATCGTTGTGGGGAACTGTCGTATCTGGAAAGTCTCTTTCGATTACTTGTATGCATCTTGGGCATGTGCAATCAAAAACGAACTCAAGCGCTTGTGTCAATCGCAGTTTTGTCAACATGATGCTCTACAGATACCTTTCTGGTAGCATATTCCCTCTCTTCGTGACTTCTTGTCGTTGGAGATGCTCTTGCGATCGGGTACTTGTCCGTTTATTATCGCTATACGACGGAGCCTACCGAAGTTCGGAAACGATTGGCGTGCTTGCTTCTGTGGAATGTGCCGATCACGCTCTTTGCGTTCTCGGGGAGTGAGCTCACGGCCATTACGCATGCATCGAAGAGCGAGATGGGTGTGTTTCGAGCCACATCTGGCTGAACAGGTAACGCATTCACCAAATGACGTCGACGCTTGGGGAGACGTCAACATGATATCCGGATGGCTTCGGCTCAACAGAAGGGTAATCATTCGTCCGGTTGGATTACCACCTGTGCTGACATTGAAGTGTATTGACAAAATGATGAGGCTGGTACTCGAGTGGAGAGAATAATCAATTGCCCGTCCTATCTCTTTACAGGTGTAAGAAAACCCTGTCACTTAGTTTGTTTTTTTTGGGGGGGGAGGGGCAAAGATACCTTAACTTGTCATTTTATGCGCTATGGGCGAAGATCGGAATCTTTCTTTATAAGGTGAGGTATATTTAGGTTCATCTTCGTGACCTACAATATCCATTCTCCTAACTACTCTACGAAGATCGGAATCACTCCTGGTCACGACCCCGCAATCTGGATCTTCAGTCTGGATCTACCACATACTCCAACGTATGCATGGACCACGATCAAGAGACACATTATCGGACACAAGTGCTCCAATGAACATCTCCAAGATCACCTCTATCCCGTCGCACACATGCTGTGGCGATATATGAGCGCGTCGCTCATACAAGCCATTTGGTGTGCGCATCTGCGACGCATGGATTCGGATCCAATCGGATCGACTGCTGAGATGGCGATCATGATGACCAGATTAGAGGCAGGAATGCGAAACCTCACACGACTCGCTGAAGCGCAAGCTGGAGACTCTGACGGTCACACGGTTGCAGCAGTCCTCAAGGCATATGTCGACTGCTTTCTCAGCCAAACCGGCACCATCCCCTTGACTCCAAGTGATACTCGCGGCGTTTACCTGTTGTTTTTCGATGGTGGATCACGCGGCAATCCAGGACCAGGAGGGACTGGATCCATTATCGCGCGTGTCCATAAGGACTCGCACACAGCCAGTTTAATTTGGGCCGCCAGCATGGCCTATAGCAGGAAGGACACGACCAACAACTTTGCCGAGTACTGGGGTCTCATACATGGACTTCGAGAAGCCCAACGCAGTCACTTCGAACCGTTGTACGTGATTGGAGACAGTGCACTCATTATCTCCCAACATAGAATGCATCGGTCCCCTCGACAGCACCGATTGGCACGTTTATACCAGACAAGTCGACGACTCGCGGATTGCATCGACATCCGAGGATGGTACCATCACTACCGTGCTTTCAACAAGATGGCGGACTCAGCCGCCAACCTAGCCATGGACACCAGAACCTCAACGCAGGTTCACTTCCCAACTCAGAGAGCTGCTTTCAACAATCTCACCCAGGATCTTGACAACGACGTCATGCATTGGCTTGTGCGAAGTTCGGAAGACCCAAGGTCATTGGACAACACAAGGCAACCTCACATAGGACCAAGAGAACATGCCATCCTGGTCAAAGATTATTTAGCATTCAGAAGTGATCTATTGCAATCCGCGCTATAGACACATTTACACTCCTTCATGAAATTCGCAATGAAGATTAGGTAGGAGAATGGATATTGTAGGTCACGAAGATGAACCTAAATATACCTCACCTTATAAAGACGATGAGTCCCGAACCCCTCGTTTAGGCGTCGGAAGAAGTGTTCTCGCTCTGATCTCTTGTTGGGTGCGTACACATATTAATCCACATCTGTTGAATTGTTGACTTGAGCGTTAGATGGAATGATGGAAAGTGAATTACCAAAGTGTTTAATGATGTGTCTACGTCTTGCTGTAGGTCTCTGTCCTTCTCTCTTTACTGTCATGGAGCCACCACCATGCGGACCATGAGTAAGACGTGGGTACAATTCATCATTTGGCTAAACTATACAAAAGTGCAACATGCAAATCAGCACAACCTGGATGCACTGGGAACAACTGCAACTGCGACTTTGAACTTGGTTCTCGTATCGCCAACTGCAACTCTCAGCTGATATTGATCGAAGTATCCACAAGTGCAATACTTACTCAACACTCCCACTCGCTTGCGGTTGCTTAGCGCTTTTTCAGGCCGCAGAGATCACGGAGATACTGGAGAGTCTTTGTGCTCAGTGCCTTTGTTAGGATGTCAGCCTGCTGATGCTTGGTTTCGACGTATTGCACGTCGACTTCGTCTGATACGATCTTTTCGCGGACGAAGTGGTGACGTATGTCAATATGCTTTGTTCGCGCCTGGTAGCCCACGTTTTTGGAAAGGGCAATGGCCCCTTGGTTGTCTTCGAGTATGACGGTGGCTCCCACTTGTTCCATGCCAAGGTCCATGAGCAGACGACGAGCCCAAAGCACCTCTTGAACGCATAGGCTCAGAGCCATGTATTCTGCTTCGGCTGAGCTGAGCGCTACCGTCTTCTGGCTCCTCGACTTGAACACGACAGGTCCTCCGTTGATCTTCAGGAGCACACCAGACACCGACCGGCGATCATCACGGTCGCTTCCCCAGTCTGCGTCACAGTACGCGACCAGGTTCGGGTTCTCATTTCCACTAAAGACGAGCTCATGGTACTTGGTTGTGTGCAGGTATTTCAGCACACGAATCGCGCTCTTCCAGTGTTTCACACCTGGATTCTCCAAGTACCTGCTCAAGTGACAGACGGCGTACGAGATGTCGGGGCGGGTGCATGTCGAGATGTAAAGAAGGCAGCCCAGGAGCGAACGATATGGCTTGCTCGCCATCGCTCTCTTTTCTTCGTCAGTCTTGGAGCAGTCAGCACTCGAGAGCTTCATACTCGCGTCGCACGGGTTCTCAGTGGGCTTAGAGTTGCTCTGGTTGAAACGCTTCGCAACGTCCGTGATGTACTGGCTTTGCTTAATGGTAAGCTTCTTTTTGTTCGTGTCGTTTACGATCTCCATGCCGAGGATATAACGCGCATGTCCGAGATCTTTGATACTGAATCTCTCTCGGATGTTGTCCTTCACTCGCTCGATGTCGCTCTTGTCCTTGGCGGCGATCAACATATCGTCTACGTACAAGCAGACAAACACTTGACCGCCTGGAACAGCTTTCACGTACACGCAGGGATCTGCTACTGAGGGAATGAATCCCATCTCAAGCAGCACAGCGTTGATTGTTTGGTTCCAGACTAAAGAGGACTGCTTGAGTCCATACAGCGCCTTGTTCAGCTTGCATACCTTAGTTGCATCAGCTGCGACTCCTTCCGGCACCTCCATGTACACGATCTCTTTCAGTGAAGCGTATAGGAACGCGGTGTCCACGTCGCACTGCATGATGACGAAGTTTAACGCGCAGCACACAGCCAGAAAGATCCGAATCGAGTTCATGTTCGCGACAGGAGAGTAAGTCTCGTAGAAGTTGATTTCGTACCTCTGGCTGAAACCTTGCGCAACGAGACGCGCTTTGAAGCGCACGATTTCGCCTCGCTCGTTCTTTTTGTACGCGAATATCCATTTGCAGCCGATCACTACAATCCCGGCTTTGCGCTTGATGAGCGCCCAGGTGTTGTTTTTCACGTGCGACTGGATTTCAGAGGCGATCGCACGAAGCCAGTTCTTCCGTTCAGCACAGTCTACTGCTTCTTTGTATGTGGCTGGAATGTTCGCGACAAATGCCACCTCGCTTTTGAACGCGAGCGCGCTTAAATCAGTTCGGCTCCTCTTTGCTTGAGGCTCCAGATCTTCATCACTGGAATCATTCTCGTCGTTGTAAATCACGATACTGCGGTCATTGACACGTTCGGGATCACTCTCCAGAAGTAGCCGTGGCTGGCGCGATAGAGTCGCATCCTGTCCAAGCAAGCGATGCGATTGGTGATGCGGCACGCTTTCGTTTAGGTGTGCTAGCTGTCTTGGAGACTCGGGCTGAGTACTGTCTTCGTTGTAGACAAAGTTGTTCACGCCACGCATTCGCCTTCTCAACTCTGGCCTAAACACCATTGCGTTCGCTCCTTGTGGTTGCTGTGTCTGTTGTAACAGCAATTCGCTTGGACTTGGCCGCTGGAGAATGCCGCGATGCGCGTCATGAATGTGACGGTAGGTGGCTGGACTTGGACTTGGGGGATCGATCACTCTCGAAATCACCAGTTGGTTTACTTCCTCCTCGTTGCCCGACTCCATGTCACGATCATAGTCGTTACCATCGTCACCATTGTACTGCATCTCAACATCATCATTTGGCGCACTGACCTGTATGCTTTCAATTGGAACCGTTCTCGTTTCGTCCTCGCACCAATGACTCGCTGCTACACGAGTCGACACTGAATCTCCGTCTGCAACAGGGTGGACTCGATCATAAATGCCGCCGATCTCACGCTCATCGAGAGAAACAGATCGAATGATTGCAATCTTGCCAGTTTCAATGTTCAACACCCTGTATGCCTTCGAGGTGCTTGAGTATCCGAGCAGCATGCACTTGAAGCTCTTCGGGTCCAACTTGGTGCGCTTCGCCTTGTCAATGTGGGCGTATCCCAGTGACCCAAACACTCGCAAGTGATCAAGGTACGGAGGTGCTCCATAGCAAATCTCGTGCGCGGTCGTCTTTGGATGCGCCGTGTTCGTTATGCGGTTAATGATGTAGATCGCCGTGTTGCATGCCTCGCCCCACCACTTGTGCTCGATGCATTTATACTGCATCATGCTCCTGGCCATTTCCATGATGGTTCTATTCATTCGCTCGGCGAGTCCATTCTGTTGTGGACTATACGGCGTGCTGAGCTGGTGGACGATGCCACTGGCGCTGCAGATCAAATTGAAGCGCTTGTTTACAAACTCGGACCCGTTGTCCGAGCGAACGCACTTGATGCGCTGACCCCATTGATTCTCAGCCATTGCTTTGAACTCGGAGAACTTGTCTGCAACCTCGCTCTTTCTCTTCAAGAAGTACCCTGTCACGAACCTCGAGTAGTCGTCAATGAAGGTCAGGAGATAGCGTGCACCACCGTGAGACGTTGTCGCCATTGGTCCCATGACGTCGGTGTGCACGAGCTGCAACACGTGCGTCGTCTTCTTCTGCCCAGTCGACCTGGGGAAGCTAGTGATCGTCTGCTTGCCTTTCAGGCAGCCGCCGCACAGCCCGTAGCTCTTTTGTGCTATCACGGGCAGGCCGTTCTCCTCTGATTGCAGACGACTATAGTTTTCAAACGTGGTGTGTCCGAGTCTGGCGTGCCAAAGCTCCCACTTGCTTTGAGCATCACCGTGCTCGACTAAGAAGCACCCTTCTTCTGGCACAGCGTTCAGCTTGTAGATGTTCTTGTAACGTTGAGCTTGAACCAGCACGTCATCTCCATTCATAATGGCACAGTGCGTCAAGTTAAAGCGCACCCCAAGGCCCCTCTGGGTTAGCTTGGAAATCGAGATCAGCCGGCGATCAAGCTGAGGAATGTGCAGCACCTCTGTGATCGTTACGATGCGTCCATTGTCGATCTTGATCCTAATGTTGCCGACGCCAATCGCCTTCATTGTAGCTCCATCCGCGATGATGATCTCCACTGGCTCTGGCAAGACCTCGTAGGTCTGGAAATCCAGCTTAGTGAACGTCATGTGCGATGACGCTCCACTATCAAGCAGCCAGCCATCTGTCTCAGCTTGATTGGCCATGAACATGACCTCACTATCGCGATTGCTGCTCTGGTCGGGGCAGTCTTTCTTCATGTGCCCGACCTTGTTGCACCCGTAACACTTGCCTCGAAACACGCAATGGTTACGCGCGCCAGTGGCCTGGTTACCCCTGTTTCGATTCACGGTCTTCGCGCCTTTGCGACCATGCTTGCCTGGGTGGGTCTTGAAGCGCGCCTTAAACGCCAATTCTTGCCTCTCTGCTTGAACGCGATTCTCGCTTTCCTTGATCAGCTTCTCCTTGACCTCGATAAGCGAGATGTTGATCATGTTCTCGATAATAGAGGCGAGAGTATCGTACTCGGGGGGGCAAACTGCCGAGCAGAATCACGAGCTGTCTTGGCTCGTCGATCTGATCGCCAACAGCCTGCATGGCGATCACGAGCTCGTCAAAGTTGTCGAGGTGAGTTTCCATAGAAGCACCGGGGTCCATGCGAAACTCGTGCAAACGCCGAGTGAGAGTAACTCGGTTCTGCAGGTTGCGTCGATTATAGTACTCAGAAAGAGTGTCCCACGCTTCCTTGGCCGTCCTCGCCGCTCGGATCTTCGATTGATGCACAACTTCGAGACCTTGAGCGATAATGCCGAGGGCCTTCATATCGCTGACTCTCCATGCCTCCGTTTCTTCCGCTTCAGTCTTCACGACCACGAGATGATCCGCCAACCCCTTTCTGGCGAGAGTCATTCTCATGTTAAACTCCCAGTGGAAGTAGTTCGCATTGCCGAGCAAGTCCTCCGAGCGCCGAGAGTTTGGGCTCATAACCTGTTGAATTGTTGACTTGAGCGTTAGATGGAATGATGGAAAGTGAATTACCAAAGTGTTTAATGATGTGTCTACGTCTTGCTGTAGGTCTCTGTCCTTCTCTCTTTACTGTCATGGAGCCACCACCATGCGGACCATGAGTAAGACGTGGGTACAATTCATCATTTGGCTAAACTATACAAAAGTGCAACATGCAAATCAGCACAACCTGGATGCACTGGGAACAACTGCAACTGCGACTTTGAACTTGGTTCTCGTATCGCCAACTGCAACTCTCAGCTGATATTGATCGAAGTATCCACAAGTGCAATACTTACTCAACAACATCACTCCTTTGGACTTGACAGCGACTGTGCGATTTGTCCACTTGGATACTTCGATTAGTTGTGCTTCGCTAATCGTCTTCGGATTTGTGAGCATTGCCACTCCGCCAGTCGCGTCTGGATGGATGGACCAAAAGGACTCTGGTTCGTCCACGTTTGCAACCCATCCTATTCGATTCCAGCAATGTCTGAATCTGCGTTTTTCTTTGGCTATTCCTACTCGAAGGTGCCATGGCAAACTATTTAGGAGCAAGGACACTGTAGTTCGGCAATCTTAACTCAATATGCCTCACCTTTAACATCAAGGTGGCGCTGATGACATGCTCTTGCGCGAATTTCAATCACGTGCACAACAGAAGCTATTCGGATACAACAAATGCTAAGATGCCAAGTTGTGGTGATGTATTAGCTAGATCCAGTATCACTGAGATCCTAGCGTGAGCTGGCTAAGTAATCGCTCTGGGTCCTAGTACGACGGACGGTGGGTGTTTCGCACTCGAGGGGGCTATCTACTTCTTCGACGCCACTTCGATGCCGATCTTGCCAATGTGACGAGCAGACTTCAAGTGGTCGAACGCCTCGAGCACGTCCTCGCGACTGAACCCAAACGTCTTGTGGATGTACGGCTGGATGTTCTTGTTCGACACGAACCGGACCACATCTTCCAGCAGCTGCTTGCTGCCGATCACGACGCCGCGGACGATGCAGCCCTTGTCCAACACCATGCCTGCGACGCCGGGCATGTCTTCTTGCTTGGCCGACGCGAGGAAGCCAATGACCGCGATCATCCCGCCACGCGCACACGCTTTGATGCTTTGCGCAATGGTGCCCGCGCCGCCGTTCTCGATGATGTAGTCGGCGCCTCTGCCGTGCGTGATGCGGTTGGCTTCGGCCGCCCAGTCGGGCGTCTTGCGGTAGTTGATGACATGGTCCACACCAAAGTTGTCCTTCACGAACTGGAGCTTCTCGTCCGAGGACGACGTGATGATCGTGACGGCGCCTGCAGCCTTGGCGAGCTGAAGACCCGTGATGGAAACTCCTCCGGTGCCTTTATCTTTATAAGGTGAGGTATATTTAGGTTCATCTTCGTGACCTACAATATCCATTCTCCTACCTAATCTTCATTGCGAATTTCATCTAGGAGTGTAAATGTGTCTACAGCGCGGATTGCAATAGATCACTTCTGAATGCTAAATAATCTTTGACCAGGATGGCATGTCTCTTGGTCCTATGTGAGGCTGCCTTGTGTTGTCCAATGACCTTGGGTCTTCCGAACTTCGCACAAGCCAATGCATGACGTCGTTGTCAAGATCCTGGGTGAGATTGTTGAAAGCAACTCTTTGAGTTGGGAAGTGAACCTGCGTTGAGGTTCTGGTGTCCATGGCTAGGTTGGCGGCTGAGTCCGCCATCTTGTTGAAGGCACGGTAGTGATGGTACCATCCTCGGATGTCGATGCAATCCGCGAGTCGTCGACTTGTCTGGTATAAACGTGCCAATCGGTGCTGTCGAGGGGACCGATGCATTCGCTGTTGGGAGATAATGAGTGCACTGTCTCCAATCACGTACAACGGTTCGAAGCGACTGCGTTGGGCTTCTCGGAGTCCATGTATGAGACCCCAGTACTCGGCAAAGTTGTTGGTCGTGTCCTTCCTGCTATAGCCATGCTCGCGGCCCAAATTAAACTGGCTGTGTGCGAGTCCTTATGGACACGCACGATAATGGATCCAGTCCCTCCTGGTCCTGGATTGCCGCGTGATCCACCATCGAAAAACAACAGGTAAACGCCGCGAGTATCACTTGGAGTCAAGGGGATGGTGCCGGTTTGGCTGAGAAAGCAGTCGACATATGCCTTGAGAACTGCCGCAACCGTGTGACCGTCAGAGTCTCCAGCTTGCGCTTCAGCGAGTCGTGTGAGGTTTCGCATTCCTGCCTCTAATCTGGTCATCATGATCGCCATCTCAGCAGTCGATTTGATTGGATCCGAATCCATGCGTCGCAGATGCGCACACCAAATGGCTTGTATGAGCGACGCGCTCATATATCGCCACAGCATGTGTGCGACGGAATAGAGGTGATCTTGGAGATGTTCATTGGAGAACTTGTGTCCGATAATGTGTCTCTTGATCGTGGTCCATGCATGCCTTGGAGTATCTGGTAGATCCAGACTGAAGATCCAGATTGCGGGGTCGTGACCAGGAGTGATTCCGATCTTCGCCCATAGCGCATAAAAGTAGTTCCACACGAGTTTGGCTTTCGGACACTCCCAGAGTAGATGTTGAACAGAAGATTGGACAACTTGGGAACATTCGGGATTCGAGCAGGATAGATCAGCTTTCTCATAGTTCCACATGGAGAGTCGGTTGGCTTTCAGCCGGAGAAGAGTCTGGGCTGTATAAACTGTAATCCCTGGGATGTTGTGTAATTCGCTCCATTGGATTAATTGCAGTCCTGGCCACAGAGATCCTGCTGTATGGACAGCTTTGTTGACTGCTGCATCTCGAGTATCTTTGCCAATTTGTGTCCTCGTTGCTGCAACTTGTTGCCGATAGAAAGATCTGGCCGTATTGTATCGTCCGTTGCCACCCCATAGTTGCACGATTCTTGTGAAACGTGGATGTGCATGGAACGACACCTTCTGCCCGTTCAAGTCTCTTGTTGCCATGACGTCACAGTCCAATGCGGAGTGAACTGTATGCGTAGCTTTGACTAGGGTCGTGTCGACGTGGGTCAGAGTTGCTTCACTGGTGTGCAGATGCCATTCGTGGTTGTAATGACGTTGCCCGTTGTACAGCCGAAGCACATTTGTTTGCTGTGGTCGATACAGAAGCTGTGGGAAGTTGGATACCAACGTAGCACATAACCGCTCGAGCGCTCGAATAGACGGCCGGGAGAATCCGGAGATTCCACATGTTGGGATGAAGTTAAGCACTCCTGTCTTATCCACTCCCATCGAAGTATGTCACCCAGTTGTGCTGTTCCAACTGATAATGATGTGTGAGCAAGCTTGTAAGGGGAGCCATTGGAATCAAGAAGCCACCCATCTGCAGTCGAGGTCATGTATGGCAGCCATTCTGCACAGAATGTCCCGCGTAGCTTTCGTCCTTCAGCGATGATACCTGGAAGCCTGTCAGACATTTTAGAGCTGAGGTCGATCTGGAACACATCGCCGTCCCATTGAGTCTGCACAATTGTCGACTTGAAGTGCTCGTAACACCAACGTACATTATCACGTTCTCTGGGCTCGTAGGGTCGAGAATGGAGCGACGCACACAATGCTGCGCCAGTTGTCCACATGTTATCACGAAGCTGGGGTGGCCGCCTTGGAATTGCATCGAGCGGCGTGATGTACGTCGAAGAAGCCCTTGTGTTGTGCAGCAAGATTTCCCCGATGACCTGATCGATGTGAGAGGTAGTGATTGCCCATCTGGAGACTACTGTGGCACTCATCGTCATCAGCTCAGTTCTGATGTTGGGTACCGACAAGCCTCCATTCATTTTTTTGAGTTCAGCTTGTTCTTCCTTCATCCACGGTTTCGCAGGCTTACCATTCCTTGAGCCCCAGACAAATTGTTTCACTAGGTCGTGCAGCTGATTGACAATAGCCGTAGAGGGCCAGGAGTGCCTGGCCACATAAAGCACTTTGGGTGTGATGACGGCACTGGCAATTGCTGCGCGTTGGGCGACAGAGTGAGTTTTGAGACGCGCAAGTCGAAGTCTGACACGTAAGGCTTGGATGCACTTGGACCAGTTACTTGCATTCGAAGGCGTTTGTCCGACTTGGATGCCGAGGTAGCGGCAATGTTCCTCACGTTGTAGCACATGAATGTCACTGACTGACTCTTCGGTGGAGCTATATTCCTTGTTCAGCGGTAATACTGCAGATTTGTGCCGATTGACTCGAAGCCCAGAAGCTGCTCCATATTTGTCCAGGATTGCAAACACGGCACTAATATCCTTGGGATCGCTAAGATAAATGGTCGTGTCGTCTGCGTATCCTCCAAGTCTGACCTCAGTTGCGCATCCTGCTGCCTGGAGTTCAACGCCGTGTATTTCGTCACTCGCTTCGATTTTCCGATAAAGAACCTCTAACGCCAAGATGAAGAGAAGAGGGGCCAGCGGACATCCTTGACGAATTCCGGATGTTACGTTGTACTTTCTCGACAGGAAACCGTTGACAATGAACTTGTAAGTGGTTTGAGAGTGTAACACCTTCACTAAGTGTACGAACTTCAATGGGAACCCAAGATGCTGGAGCGCTTGTGCCAGAAAGCTGCGATCGAGTGAATCATAGGCTTTAGCAAAATCAAGGAGCAACGCGATCGCTCTGGACATGGCGGGGTCGCTCGTGGCCCGCTGTTGCGCAGCCAATAACACATCGATCGTAGTCGGGATTGCTTCGCCCTGGAACGAAACCAGCTTGCATGTGATGGATAAGCCAAGGGAGCACAGTTCGTAATCTGGTTGCAAATATTCGTGTGAATATTTTGTAATCAGAGTTGAGGAGTGCGATTGGCCTGTAGTCCAGCGGCGACGCAGCAGAGACGGACTTTTTTATGCAGTGAATATGGCTTCACTGAACGAACTTGGTAGAACGCATTCGGGTATCCACAAGTTGAAAAGTCGCTCGAATAGACCGGTAATCTCGTCACAGTGGTCTCTGTACCAGTCATTGCCGAGTTCGTCAGGACCGTGAGCTTTGCCTCTCTTGCATTTCTTCACAGCCTGTTTAATTTCACTCGAATCGATCGGTTTGAGCAGGAAGCCTAATCTGTCCGACGGAGGAATAGCTGTTCCTGGATCAAGGATTTGATCGATGTCAGTTTGCAGAGTGGGCGCCTGTTGCATGATTGATTTCCATCCTTCTCCCATGTCGTCAGCAAGTTCTCGTGAACGCATGGGTCCGTAAGTCGCTGTGCCACCGAGTGTGAAGATAGTGTTGTCAAGGAACTTGGTCGAGATACGCTTGTAGAAGGATTTGCTCGTTTTTCGTTCATGATGCATGTGCTCCCGAAAAATGCGGTCCCGTTTTGAAGCCTGCCACTTAGATTTGCATTCTGCAATGGCACGACGAATACTCGTGGCGGTGGTAAGAAACTCTTGCGACAACTCCACGTTATGATCACCCACCGCTCCACCAGAGTGATCGAGCATCTGCACTTCTGATTCTGAGAGGCGTCGTTGCAACCTCTGGATTTTCTTCTTGTATCCTTGATTCAATCTGGCGAAGTACGATTTTTTAGCTTCAAGGTACCCGATCCTGAGCGCGATCTTGGCTTCATCCCACCAATTTGCTGTGGCCAGAGCATAATCACGAGGCGAAGAGTAACGTCCACGTAATTCATCAAGTTGATCATGAGCTTTTTCGAAGAAATCTTTTCCAATACTCGCCGCATGCGCCGCTGCACTCCTCGGAAGTGGATAGACAACACGAGGCTTCTTGCTTTGGATCACCTTGTCAGGAGCAGCTACCCGGATCGTGACTCCATTGTGATCGGAGAATGGACCAGCTACGCTTTGGTAGACGCTGCGAACCCAGTCGAGATGGTCATTGCTGCAGTACCACCGGTCGAGCCTACTGCTGGCACTGTCGCCTGAAGGCAGTGTATAGTAGTAGGTGTGATGCTGCCGATGGAATGCTTTGACGTCTCATGTGTCCGTGGCGCGAAGTGCATCATCCTCGAGGGTGTCAACAAGATTCAATTTCTGGAGCAGTTTCTTCAATTCCCTGGAATCGTGCACTTTGTTGTGGGTGTTGTGAGACCTGTCTGCCATCTGGTTGAGAGTGCAATTAAAGTCTCCACCGCACAGAATGGGTCCATCATGTGACGAGAGGAGACCTGATAGTGCTCTGTAGAAAGCTTCCCTTGCAAATACGGTAGAAGGAGCGTAGATGTTGAGAAGTAACACCGTTTCACCACGCAACGTCACCGTAGCTGCCATCCAGTGCGCATTCCACTGATCCTGCTTATATGGAGCCAGTGTAGGTATGCACGAATAGGGATTCAACAAGATCGCCACTCCTCCTTTGCGCTCGGTGGAAGCTGACCAGAGAGAAAGTCTGGGATCCGACTCTTCTGATGGTTCCTGAAAACCCCAACTTCGACGAAATCTGGATTGCATTGATGCCACTTCGGTCTCCAGGACGTGCGTTTCTTGGAGAAAGACAATGTCCAATGATCCCGAGTCATCAGTCTGTCGAAAATGTGAAAACCACGCGTTCAGATTGGCGTCGGATTTGGAGAACCCCATCACATTCTGTGTGTGGAATCCAACAGTTAGCTCATGGCGAGCATTGACTGTCGCACTGCGCCTTCTGGGTCGGTGGTTGTCACGACGAGCTTGGGTTGTGGGTTGATATGGTCGCGACGGTAGTCCATCGCCGGAATACGTTGATGTGCCTTGTATTCCACGCTGTACTTCCGTCGGAGAGACAGTTGAGCCATCTCCCCCTGCTCGCACTGAACTGCCACCAAGTACAGTGCGAGTTGAGGCCCCATGGGTGCCTTTAGTTCTGATTGTGCCGCTGTTGGACCTCCAGCTCATGCTGGTGCGCCAATAGCGACCATGACGTCGTCATGCCCACAATCGCATCAATTGCTGATTGAAGAGAAGACGAACGCCAATATTCTTCAGCTCGGGTTTCAGGCATAACGCGACCAACGGCTTCGTGCTTGGGGAACATGCTTGGCAGTAGAAGACTTATCACATTGAGAATTGCCCATTTGTCTGGGTCAATGGGTCGCGAGACGGTCGCGGTCAATAGGCTATCATCTAGCTTTTCAAGTCTGTTTCACTGCTTGATGTTGTCAGTCATGGACCAACGAGCGGAGCCTTGCGGACAGGCGTCAACAGCCGATGCCCATTTCTTACAAAAGGCTCGCACTTGCGCGCTAACTGCACCGTCAGCTGAGTGATGCCGGATTAATGCGCGTTGAGCTTGACTGTTTATGCTGTGCCCAAAATCAAGGAGCTTTTTCACTGGGAACATGCGCAAGACCTCCAGCGGAAAAGGCAGTGCACAAATGAGCGCACTTAGGGCATCCACGTGACTGGGAATCCATCCAGTCAATTTGGAGACGTCGCTTGGATCAACTGAAGGCAAGCTGAATCTTCGATTTTGTCGAGTCGCCGTGGTCCAGTCGTGCATGGCTTTGTTGTTTGCACGAAAATGCTGTCTTCGAAGGGCTTGTTCAGCAGCCGTCAATTGTTCGAGCTCCTCTTTCGATCCAACCAATCGTCCAACCAGAGACTTGCGTGCTTGCCCATCGTCCTGGACAGAGTGAGACGGTGAGGAAGGAGGCGTCTCAAATTCGCCGCTTTCACTGTCGTTGGAAAAGGTTGACTCTTGACTGGCCTCGGATTGGCCTGGTGTCGTTGAAGCCGCTGCTTTTAAAACTGAGGACGCAAGTTCTGGGATCTTTCGTGCCCGTGGCCGATTTAACGTATGAGAGTGGGAATCTGGTTCTCGCTCCGGTTCCTGGAATCGATGTTCATCATCCGTCGACCCTGTACCTAGTCCACTACCCATCGCCGCATTGATTTCTGGCCCGGCGCCAAAGACACTCCTTGGGTCTGCATCTCGAGATTCAGCAGAGTCAATGTGTCCAAACTCTTGGTCAGCGCTGCCTGGAGTTGGCTGGTTCATCGCGGGAGGACCATTGCCTGCGTCCTCGGTACCATTTTGACTGCGCATTTCCTGGCGAAAGGCTTTAGTCACCTCTGCTGGCAGAGGGAGAGTGGCTTGACCATTTGGCGGGGTCACAGCACCTCCCGTCAGATCTTGCAAGTGCATTGTGGAATCCATCGACGTGGAATCCGCCAAGGACATCGTGACATCGAAGTGCGAGGGATCTTCAGAGTACCCAGAGGTGGTATCAGCTGATGGCTCCGATGATGGTTGCTGGTTTGCCGAACCATTATCTCTAGACGCTGAGGGAAATGACTTCGAGCCGGGCTGGTTCATTCTTGATTGCTCCTCGTCTTGAGTCTGCGCAGTGGGACTGTGCTCGCGGACGACATGAGCTTTGACAAACTCCCTGAGTTTCGTATAAGCAAGGTCTTGATCTCCTTGGCTTTCGGTATTCTCAGCGGGAGATGATCCTGAAGCAGCTGTCGTAGAAGCCTTGTTCCCAGCCTGCTGATCGCCATCCTTGGGACCCAAATTCTTAGCTTTGGCTCGCTTCTTGAGTAAATCGAGTTGCCTTTTCGCTCGATTTTTGGCGTTCTTGGCCTCCTGGAGGATCAGAGATGCGGCTGCTGCTTCTTTTGCTGTCACACGTTGCTGCAAATCAAGCAATTCAATCTGACGTTGGAACTGTCCAGCTTCACGATTCGCAGATGAAGATTCCTCATCACGACCACTGGTGTCTGCCTCCTTGTGTTCGTCTCGATCGAGAGCCAAACTGTGCGCCTTGGCTGAAACGTCATGGAATTTGCGTTTTGCAGTCGCAGCCGCTGCAGCAGCTGCGGTGTGCGCGGAAGACGCTTTGGACAGATGCTCCTTGGCAATGTCTAATGTTGCCTGAGCAGCGCTTAAGCGGGCGTCGATAGCAATCTTTTGCTTCGCTTGAGTGGAGTTTGCTTGTACCCCATCAAGGACAGAATCAGCTGAAGAAAGCTTCCCAGCCAGAACGGCCTCAAGTTCAAGTTCGCGCTTCTTTCGAGCCTGGAGAGCCTTGCGGTTGCTCTGGCCGTTAGAAGCCTTGATACTTGTCTCTGGAGTCCCGGTACCAATGCTACCAGAGCTGGCTACTGTTCCAGGAGATGTGCCAACAACAGAAGTCAGCTTCGGAGCAGCCTTTAGGGTTCCGCCTTTTGGCGCTCGTCTACCAGCTGATGCCGCGTCCGAAGCTGGATGGGGTTGCCCTTTCGACGCCGGTGAATTCTTCACTGGTGTGGTCGCTGAGGTTGAAATCGTGGATTTCATCGCCCCCTTCTGTTTCTTGAGGTTGGCTGGATCGAACCATTCTGCCTCCGACGGCGTAACCGATTGAGCGTCTGTTGCAGAATTGGCCACTGCTGCCACTGCTGCAGAGCCGGTGCTGCTACTCGAGTCAGCAGGCTGGAGCATCTCTTTTATCTTTATCTTTATAAGGTGAGGTATATTTAGGTTCATCTTCGTGACCTACAATATCCATTCTCCTAACTAATCTTCATTACGAATTTCATCTAGGAGTGTAAATGTGTCTACAGCGCGGATTGCAATAGATCACTTCTGAATGCTAAATAATCTTTGACCAGGATGGCATGTTCTCTTGGTCCTATGTGAGGCTGCCTTGTGTTGTCCAATGACCTTGGGTCTTCCGAACTTCGCATAAGCCAATGCATGACGTCGTTGTCAAGATCCTGGGTGAGATTGTTGAAAGCAGCTCTTTGAGTTGGGAAGTGAACCTGCGTTGAGGTTCTGGTGTCCATGGCTGGAGCATCTCAGAGAGCAGCGCTTTCTCAGTTGCCTTGCTCTTCAGGTTGGCCATGACTTTGCCCAAACTATTGGAGAGATTACCAATGTACTTTTGTCGGACTTCAAGAGACATGTGCTGCAGCTCAAATTTCGACATTTCCTTGGCTTGCTTGATTTCTGGTTCGAAGTCGCGATGAAATTGCATCTGACAATCTCCAGGAGCTCGAGTACACTTGCTTTTTGGGTGCGAGGGGTCGAAGCACTGAAAGCAAGGGATTCGGCTGTACCGTTGATGATGATGAACGAAGATCGAGAACCCTTTAGCAGAGATGTGGGTGACATCTTTGAGCTGAGGGGGACATTCCTCGGAATTGAAGATAACGACCCAGAAATTAGAGTCGTATGCGCCATCCCGTGCTCGCGGCGCGCGCGCAATGGACACGACTTCACATTCGGTGCTCAATGCTATCAGTTGGCCGACAATGTCGTTGCCTAAGCCGGGAGCTACAACACGGACTTGATATTGTAGTGCATCCGCTTGGTGGGGGATAACATTGTCGATATCGCATCGATCATCTTCTTCCTCGAGCTTGGCGGTGCTCAGGAGAACGAGTTTTTCATTACGAAGTTTGATTTCCCGTCTATGCCATTTCGTTGCAGTGGACTGGTCCTTGACAATGAAGGTTAAACGCCGAGTCGCCGCAGTGTAGTACAAACGCTTGACATTCTGAATCCACTCGCACAGATTCTTATACCCTGCAGAGCCGGCTGGCTCGGATGCAAGTAATTGCATAAGAATTGTCTTTTCCGCGATGTGTTCAGGCATCAAGATGCGCGGAGGGACCACAGCAACGACTGTGCCTTCGAGGCAGTCTTCAAAGAATTTGACATAGGCCATGCGTTGGAGGAAAGTGTGGGTACAGGCGAGGAATGCAGGAGGCGCGTCTAAGACGAGAGCACCCATAATCCAGGCATTCAACGCTTCTTCTTCGGCCGGCACCATCTTCCGTATGTCATCATCGGGTTTAGTCTTCCATGGACGTGTAGCGATCTTGGTCAATCGCTGAACCCATGCACGATGACGCGCTTCACGCACCGCGGCATCAGTCCGAGTGTTGTTCTCTGGGTGAGCAGCATCAGGCTGAGGCGGTGTCTGGCCCATCATGCCTCTTTTTATTTCTTCAACTCGATGGGGATCCCAACCAGAACTCCTCCGGTGCCTGGTAGGTACGACCATGGTGATCGAGTCGGAATGCACACACACGCACACAAGAAACAGAATATGTGAGCGACGGAGACTTTGAAAGCCGATATGAGACAAATGACAAGAAAGAGATCCAACCTTGAAAGAGCACGGTCTGGCCGGGATGCAGCGGGATGCAGCCAAAGAGAGCATTCCAGGCCGTGACACCCGTGCAGACGAGAGAGGCCAGCTGCGTGAAGCTCAACTTGCACTCTTCTGGGATCTTTGTGACCGCTACGGCTGGCACCGCAACGTACTGACGCAGCACGCCGTCCAAGAAGCCGCCGAGCGAGTGGACCCAGTCCCTCTGCGGTCCGTACAGGTTGGAGAGGTCAAAGTTGGTCACGACACGGTCTCCAACGCTGATGCCTTCCACGGCGTCGCCCACGGCCGCCACGACTCCGGCGCTGTCGGAGCACGGGACGACGTTGTCCTTCACCGGGAACGGGTACGTTCCGTTGGAGATGGCCAGGTCTCGGTAGTTGAGCGTCAGTCCTCGCACCTCCACGAGCACCTCGTGGGCGGCCACAGTTGGCACTGGCTCAAGGGCGCATGCCAAGTTGTGGTGCGACGTGCGCTCGCCGTGACGAAAGACCAGGTTCGCAGATGCCATGAGTACGTGATAGTTGGTTGTTGATGGGAAATTGTAGAGTGATGCTAAGCAGCTGTGGGCGGGGCGACGAGTGCAGTTTGCCTCTCTAGTGTTGTTGCCTGGATGTGCAGCGCTCTACTATCCATTGTTCTTGAGAGAGAGCTGCCTGCCCATCGTCTGTGTATCCTGGCTTATAGGATTTTCTGATAGTGTAATCAATACAGGGGACATGGCGTCCCAAGCCTCGGAGTTTGCATTCGTGGACTGGGAAGTGGTAGGCAAGAGTGGGGGTGGGGCAAAAGATAAAGAGAAACAGAGATCATGATAGGCTGTATAGTGAATGTATCGTTTTGGGGTCCTGATCCTTTCTTGAGATGGGCAACGGATGACTCACTCCAGTCGAGCACCAACGACATCAATACCGGTATCGAACCGATACTATCGATGCAGGTGGTAATCCAAACGAACGATTATCCTTGGGTGATGTGAACCAAGTTAACACAACCAGAATATACTGTTGACGTTTCCCGGAATGTCGACGTCATTTGGTGGTGAATGCGTGTGCTGCTCAGACTACTGCGATTCCAAACACCGTCGCCACCCAGTTCATTGACCTGAAACTCGTAGATAGCAGCCAGCACATGCCGAGGTATTATGCTAGCACATACTCTCCGACTGTTCCGTCGCAAACACAGCACTGCCACGCCGCAGTGCTGAATGGATGAGACTCCTTCACCCAGCCCCAACACATTCGACTTTCCAGCCCGGCTGGAAGACTGACACCCCATAAAAGGCACTAACTCCTACACCAATAGAGCCTGTTGCTGCACGCTGCTCCTCCGACTTCCAACTCTTGTGAGCCACGGAACAATTTGAAGCACAACTATGATCCCCCAAGCACGGAAACAGCACCCAGTGCGATTCCTAGTGCCACTATCACGAGACGCACAAACTCTGCTATCAACCAAGTGCTCTCAGTCCGAGTCACGACGACCCACCGCGTGCACTCCGGCCGACTGCGGGCAATCAGACATTTCCCGTTTAAAGGTGGTACACAACCCCACCTCAAGTTGGAGTACAAAAGATCCAGGTGGTGTTAGTTCAAACGCTGCTTGTACAAACAACGAGCAGATTATGCACGAGAGTACGCAATTTTGTGCAGATGTAAGATTTTTCGCCTTCCAATAGCGCTGATCGGACGCGACCTGCGAGCAAGCAAGCAAGCCGTTCGCAAGATCGCACTGTAGCTCTTCGACACCTACAGTTTGAACCTCCATCTATCTACCAACCACATCGACATCATCCATGATGACAGGCCGATCTCGTTCTTGTTTGTGCACTTAGATGCATTGCGTCGCTTCACACACGTCCAAGCCAACCGCAGCTGATCCTTCGTTAACTGACGACTCGGGCGATCAAACCAACCATGTCGAGCGCGCTGTTGGAGATCATCAAGACGATGGCGTCTCTCTCGTCGTCGATGACCAACCTGAGCTGAGCCTGTCGCCATCCATGTACAAGATCCGCAAAGAGAAGTCGTGTGGAGAAGTGCAAGTGCTCCCGTTGCTATCGTTGTGGGGAACTGTCGTATCTGGAAAGTCTCTTTCGATTACTTGTATGCATCTTGGGCATGTGCAATCAAAAACGAACTCAAGCGCTTGTGTCAATCGCAGTTTTGTCAACATGATGCTCTACAGATACCTTTCTGGTAGCATATTCCCTCTCTTCGTGACTTCTTGTCGTTGGAGATGCTCTTGCGATCGGGTACTTGTCCGTTTATTATCGCTATACGACGGAGCCTACCGAAGTTCGGAAACGATTGGCGTGCTTGCTTCTGTGGAATGTGCCGATCACGCTCTTTGCGTTCTCGGGGAGTGAGCTCACGGCCATTACGCATGCATCGAAGAGCGAGATGGGTGTGTTTCGAGCCACATCTGGCTGAACAGGTAACGCATTCACCAAATGACGTCGACGCTTGGGGAGACGTCAACATGATATCCGGATGGCTTCGGCTCAACAGAAGGGTAATCATTCGTCCGGTTGGATTACCACCTGTGCTGACATTGGAGTGTATTGACAAAATGATGAGGCTGGTACTCGAGTGGAGAGAATAATCAATTGCCCGTCCTATCTCTTTACAGGTGTAAGAAAACCCTGTCACTTAGTTGTTTTTTTTTGGGGGGGAGGGGCAAAGATACCTTAACTTGTCATTTTATGCGCTATGGGTTATTTTGGGAGAAAACCTGAGCAGACGATTCATCAGCTATCGGAAGAGACTCGAGCCTTCCTGCCATCCTTTCAGTGGAACGACAACCCCTGGATAATCGACAGCCAAGGCGAGCAGTACACGGCCAAAACGGTTTCTTTCCTGAAGGAATGCAATTTGGCCAGCTTCAACGTGAGAAGGGAAGAAGAGCGAGTGTTCTCCGTGCGACTACCAACCATGACGGCGACTCTCACGTCCAAACGAAGGGCCGTCCTGCGAAAACTCGTAACCAGCATCATTCTATGCTCACCGGAGATAGAAATCGATGCAGGCAACCAGCTAATCAGTCACCAGGAGCCGTGGAGCAGGAAACACACAAAACGAGAGTACAAGTGGATCAGCAACGGCATGGGAACCATCATCGCGGTGCCAGGGTCGGAGAGGAGCCACACGGACTACATTCAGATGCAACGGCAAGCAAACGGAGTTCTCTGGACAGTGACCGACTGGACCGGGGATGCTACCTGCCAACAAGACGTTGCAATGATCGAAGAAGAAATAAAAACTGTAGGGTGGACATTCAAACCGCACCCGTTCACGACGCATTGTCCATGGCTGGTGCATGAACGTACTCCCCCAAACAGCATCCAGAAGACAATTGACCGAGCACGAACACGGAGGCTGCACAGCAAGCTGTATCAAGGTCTCGGTGGACTCGTAGACAAGCTCAACGAAGTCGCGAAAACCGATCGGTGGTACAGTCATGTGCAGTATCGGCTACCAGCAGATCTATGGAAACAACGAGGATGTCTTACACCGTATCAGATGTGGACGACATACCGGATTTCTACGATGCAGCTCAACCTGTTCCATCCGGGAAGGATCGAGTCTTCGGCGTGCCCAAGCAATGCCGGATGTGGGGAGACAAAAGAAACTATCTCACACATAGTCTGGAGTTGCAAGCGAGCACAAGCCGCGTGGACGGCGTTCCTCGGGCGATGGATTGGTCGAACATTGACGGAGCAAGCACTCAATCTCTTCCTGCCGCATATTGCTAGCCGCACAGCCCCGCCAGGTCAACGATCTTTGCTCCGGGAATTGGAAAAGAGCTTCGGGTTCATTACTCCGGAACACTCGACAGCACTACAGAAACTCTGGTTTATAGTCACATCAAGCATCCCAGTACTGCTGTGGAGAACGAGAGTGGAAATAGTGCATGAACGGCAACACGTTGCTATCGAAGAAAGCACCAAGCGTGTGTGGACTGCGTGTGTGATGCAAGTGCGAGCTGTGGCTCATCGGATGAGAACGCTCAAAGGAGAAAAGATCAATGCAACTTGCCTGAGCCAACTGCTCAGCGTACTGGAGAGACAAGACATGTCACGCCAACTTGAAGCGTGGGCGACAGCGCGTTTGTATTTCGATGGAGGTGCACGCGGCAACCCAGGTCCAGGAGGCAGTGGTTGGGCACTCATCTTCCTGAATGAACGCAGCAATCGATGGGAACTCAAAGCATGCGGCTATGCGTACATGGGACCAGAAGTCACGAACAACCGGTGCGAATACAGCGCGCTGAAAGATGGCCTGGCATACAGTGCACACTACCTACAGCACTATGAAGTCAAGTTGGAAGTCTTCGGAGACAGCCAAATGATTATCGCAGCCCAGAACGGGTTCGCCTCAATACGCCAGACCGAGTTGCAGCCACTAGCAGTTCGGGTAAATCAAATCATCGCCAACTTTGCGTGGATCTCCTGGAATCACACAAAACGAGAACAAAACAAAATGGCCGATCTTCTCGCCAACGTGGCAATGAACTCCAAGAGTGCGAAGATACTCACCGACGAATCGCGGGGGAACGATCAAATTCTTATGTCCCAAGTCGCAGTTCTACTCGACAATGATATCGGTGCCACACCGTCAAAACTTAGAAACACCTCACTGTCAGCAGTGTTAATGAGACTCCGGAATTCTTAAACTGTATGCAGATCATAAGTTAAATAGAATTACCTTCTCTCTCTCTCTCGCTGGAACTGGACCGCTTGTGCTTGACTTGGAATATTGGAGAATCGATGTCGTTGGTGCTCGACTGGAGTGAGTCATCCGTTGCCCATCTCAAGAAAGGATCAGGACCCCAAAACGATACATTCACTATACAGCCTATCATGATCTCTGTTTCTCTTTATCTTTTGCCCCACCCCCACTCTTGCCTACCACTTCCCAGTCCACGAATGCAAACTCCGAGGCTTGGGACGCCATGTCCCCTGTATTGATTACACTATCAGAAAATCCTATAAGCCAGGATACACAGACGATGGGCAGGCAGCTCTCTCTCAAGAACAATGGATAGTAGAGCGCTGCACATCCAGGCAACAACACTAGAGAGGCAAACTGCACTCGTCGCCCCGCCCACAGCTGCTTAGCATCACTCTACAATTTCCCATCAACAACCAACTATCACGTACTCATGGCATCTGCGAACCTGGTCTTTCGTCACGGCGAGCGCACGTCGCACCACAACTTGGCATGCGCCCTTGAGCCAGTGCCAACTGTGGCCGCCCACGAGGTGCTCGTGGAGGTGCGAGGACTGACGCTCAACTACCGAGACCTGGCCATCTCCAACGGAACGTACCCGTTCCCGGTGAAGGACAACGTCGTCCCGTGCTCCGACAGCGCCGGAGTCGTGGCGGCCGTGGGCGACGCCGTGGAAGGCATCAGCGTTGGAGACCGTGTCGTGACCAACTTTGACCTCTCCAACCTGTACGGACCGCAGAGGGACTGGGTCCACTCGCTCGGCGGCTTCTTGGACGGCGTGCTGCGTCAGTACGTTGCGGTGCCAGCCGTAGCGGTCACAAAGATCCCAGAAGAGTGCAAGTTGAGCTTCACGCAGCTGGCCTCTCTCGTCTGCACGGGTGTCACGGCCTGGAATGCTCTCTTTGGCTGCATCCCGCTGCATCCCGGCCAGACCGTGCTCTTTCAAGGTTGGATCTCTTTCTTGTCATTTGTCTCATATCGGCTTTCAAAGTCTCCGTCGCTCACATATTCTGTTTCTTGTGTGCGTGTGTGTGCATTCCGACTCGGTCACCATGGTCGTACCTACCAGGCACCGGAGGAGTTTCCATCACGGGTCTTCAGCTCGCCAAGGCTGCAGGCGCCGTCACGATCATCACGTCGTCCTCGGACGAGAAGCTCCAGTTCGTGAAGGACAACTTTGGTGTGGACCATGTCATCAACTACCGCAAGACGCCCGACTGGGCGGCCGAAGCCAACCGCATCACGCACGGCAGAGGCGCCGACTACATCATCGAGAACGGCGGCGCGGGCACCATTGCGCAAAGCATCAAAGCGTGTGCGCGTGGCGGGATGATCGCGGTCATTGGCTTCCTCGCGTCGGCCAAGCAAGAAGACATGCCCGGCGTCGCAGGCATGGTGTTGGACAAGGGCTGCATCGTCCGCGGCGTCGTGATCGGCAGCAAGCAGCTGCTGGAAGATGTGGTCCGGTTCGTGTCGAACAAGAACATCCAGCCGTACATCCACAAGACGTTTGGGTTCAGTCGCGAGGACGTGCTCGAGGCGTTCGACCACTTGAAGTCTGCTCGTCACATTGGCAAGATCGGCATCGAAGTGGCGTCGAAGAAGTAGATAGCCCCCTCGAGTGCGAAACACCCACCGTCCGTCGTACTAGGACCCAGAGCGATTACTTAGCCAGCTCACGCTAGGATCTCAGTGATACTGGATCTAGCTAATACATCACCACAACTTGGCATCTTAGCATTTGTTGTATCCGAATAGCTTCTGTTGTGCACGTGATTGAAATTCGCGCAAGAGCATGTCATCAGCGCCACCTTGATGTTAAAGGTGAGGCATATTGAGTTAAGATTGCCGAACTACAGTGTCCTTGCTCCTAAATAGTTTGCCATGGCACCTTCGAGTAGGAATAGCCAAAGAAAAACGCAGATTCAGACATTGCTGGAATCGAATAGGATGGGTTGCAAACGTGGACGAACCAGAGTCCTTTTGGTCCATCCATCCAGACGCGACTGGCGGAGTGGCAATGCTCACAAATCCGAAGACGATTAGCGAAGCACAACTAATCGAAGTATCCAAGTGGACAAATCGCACAGTCGCTGTCAAGTCCAAAGGAGTGATGTGGATTAATATGTGTACGCACCCAACAAGAGATCAGAGCGAGAACACTTCTTCCGACGCCTAAACGAGGGGTTCGGGACTCATCGTCTTTATAAGGTGAGGTATATTTAGGTTCATCTTCGTGACCTACAATATCCATTCTCCTACCTAATCTTTATTACGAATTTCATGTAGGAGTGTAAATGTGTCTATAGCGCGGATTGCACTAGATCACTTCTGAATGCTAAATAATCTTTGACCAGGATGGTATGTTCTCTTGGTCCTATGTGAGGCTGCCTTGTGTTGTCCAATGACCTTGGGTCTTCCGAACTTCGCATAAGCCAATGCATGACGTCGTTGTCAAGATCCTGGTTGAGATTGTTGAAAGCAGCTCTTTGAGTTGGGAAGTGAACCTGCGTTGAGGTTCTGGTGTTCATGGCTAGGTTGGCGGCTGAGTCCGCCATCTTGTTGAAGGCACGGTAGTGATGGTACCATCATCGGATGTCGATGCAATCCGCGAGTCGTCGACTTGTCTGGTATAAACGTGCCAATCGGTGCTGTCGAGGGGACCGATGCATTCTCTGTTGGGAGATAATGAGTGCACTGTCTTCAATCACGTACAACGGTTCGAAGTGACTGCGTTGGGCTTCTCGAAGTCCATGTATGAGACCCCAGTACTCGGCAAAGTTGTTGGTCGTGTCCTTCCTGCTATAGGCCATGCTCGCGGCCCAAATTAAACTGGCTGTGTGCGAGTCCTTATGGACACGCACGATAATGGATCCAGTCCCTCCTGGTCCTGGATTGCCGCGTGATCCACCATCGAAAAACAACAGGTAAATGCCGCGAGTATCACTTGGAGTCAAGGGGATGGTGCCGGTTTGGCTGAGAAAGCAGTCGACATATGCCTTGAGAACTGCCGCAACCGTGTGACCGTCAGAGTCTCCAGCTTGAGCTTCAGCGAGTCGTGTGAGGTTTCGCATTCCTGCCTCTAATCTGGTCATCATGATCGCCATATCAGCAGTCGATTTGATTGGATCCGAATCCATGCGTCGCAGATGCGCACACCAAATGGTCTGTATGAGCGACGCGCTCATATATCGCCACAGCATGTGTGCGACGGAATAGAGGTGATCTTGGAGATGTTCATTGGAGCACTTGTGTCCGATAATGTGTCTCTTGATCGTGGTCCATGCATACGTTGGAGTATGTGGTAGATCCAGACTGAAGATCCAGATTGCGGGGTCGTGACCAGGAGTGATTCCGATCTTCGCCCATAGCGCATAAAAGTAGTTCCACACGAGTTTGGCTTTCGGACACTCCCAGAGTAGATGTTGAACAGAAGATTGGACAACTTGGGAACATTCGGGATTCGAGCAGGATAGATCAGCTTTCTCAAAGTTCCACATGGAGAGTCGGTTGGCTTTCAGCCGGAGAAGAGTCTGAGCCGTATAAACTGTAATCCCTTGGATGTTGTGTAATTCGCTCCATTGGATTAATTGCAGTCCTGGCCACAGAGATCCTGCTGTATGGACAGCTTTGTTGACTGCTGCATCTCGAGTATCTTTGCAAATTTGTGTCCTCGTTGCTGCAACTTGTTGCCGATAGAAAGATCTGGTCGTATTGTATCGTCCGTTGCCACCCCATAGTTGCACGATTCTTGTGAAACGTGGATGTGCATGGAACGGCACCTTCTGCCCGTTCAAGTCTCTTGTTGCCGTGATGTCACAGTCCATTGCGGAGTGAACTGTATGCGTAGCTTTGACTAGGGTCGTGTCGACGTGGGTCAGAGTTGCTTCACTGGTGTGCAGATGCCACTCGTGGTTGTAATGACGTTGCCCGTTGTACAGCCGAAGCACATTTGTTTGCTGTGGTCGATACAGAAGCTGTGGGAAGTTGGATACCAACGTAGCACGTAACCGCTCGAGCGCTCGAATAGACGGCCGGGAGAATCCGGAGATTCCACATGTTGGGATGAAGTTAAGCACTCCTGGTCTTATCCACTCCCATCGAAGTATGTCACCCAGTTGTGCTGTTCCAACTGATAACGATGTGTGAGCAAGCTTGTAAGGGGAGCCGTTGGAATCAAGAAGCCACCCATCTGCAGTCGAGGTCATGTATGGCAGCCATTCTGCACAGAATGTCCAGCGTAGCTTTCGTCCTTCAGCGATGATACCTGGAAGCCTGTCAGACATTTTAGAGCTGAGGTCGATCTGGAACACATCGCCGTCCCATTGAGTCTGCACAATTGTCGACTTGAAGTGCTCGTAACACCAACGTACATTGTCACGTTCTCTGGGCTCATAGGGTCGAGAATGGAGCGACGCACACAATGCTGCGCCAGTTGTCCACATGTTATCACGAAGCTGGGGTGGCCGCCTTGGAATTGCATCGAGCGGCGTGATGTACGTCGAAGAAGCCCTTGTGTTGTGCAGCAAGATTTCCCGATGACCTGATCGATGTGAGAGGTTATGATTGCCCATTTGGAGACTGCTGTGGCACTCATCGTCATCAGCTCAGTTCTGATGTTGGGTACTGACAAGCCTCCATTCATTTTTTTGAGTTCAGCTTGTTCTCCCTTCATCCACGGTTTCGCAGGCTTACCATTCCTTGAGCCCCAGACAAATTGTTTCACTAGGTCGTGTAGCTGATTGACAATAGCCGTAGATGGCCAGGAGTGCCTGGCCACGTAAAGCACTTTGGGTGTGATGACGGCACTGGCAATTGCTGCGCGTTGGGCGACAGAGTGAGTTTTGAGACGCGCAAGTCGAAGTCTGACACGTAAGGCTTGGATGCACTTGGACAAGTTACTTGCATTCGAAGGCGTTTGTCCGACTTGGATGCCGAGGTAGCGGCAATGTTCCTCACGTTGTAGCACATGAATGTCACTGACTGACTCTTCGGTGGAGCTATATTCCTTGTCCAGCGGTAATACTGCAGATTTGTGCCGATTGACTCGAAGCCCAGAAGCTGCTCCATATTTGTCCAGGATTGCAAAAACGGCGTTAATATCCTTGGGATCGCTAAGATAAATGGTCGTGTCGTCTGCGTATCCTCCAAGTCTGACCTCAGTTGCGCATCCTGCTGCCTGGAGTTCAACGCCGTGTATTTCGTCACTCTCTTCGATTTTCCGATAAAGAACCTCTAACGCCAAGATGAAGAGAAGAGGGGCCAGCGGACATCCTTGACGAATTCCGGATGTTACGTTGTACTTTCTCGACAGGAAACCGTTGACAATGAACTTGTAAGTGGTTTGAGAGTGTAACACCTTCACTAAGTGTACGAACTTCAATGGGAACCCAAGATGCTGGAGCGCTTGTGCCAGAAAGCTGCGATCGAGTGAATCATAGGCTTTAGCAAAATCAAGGAGCAACGCGATCGCTCTGGACATGGCGAGGTCGCTTGTGGCCCGCTGTTGCGCAGCCAATAACACATCGATCGTAGTCGGGATTGCTCGCCCTGGAACGAAACCAGCTTGCATGTGATGGATAAGCCAAGGGAGCACAGTTCGTAATCTGGTTGCAAATATTCGTGTGAATATTTTGTAATCAGAGTTGAGGAGTGCGATTGGCCTGTAGTCCAGTGGCGACGCAGCAGAGACGGACTTTTTTATGCAGTGAATATGTGCTTAACTGAACGAACTTGGCAGAACGCATTCGGGTATCCACAAGTTGAAAAGTCGCTCGAATAAGCCGGTAATCTCGTCACAGTGGTCTCTGTACCAGTCATTGCCGAGTTCGTCAGGACCGCGAGCTTTGCCTCTCTTGCATTTCTTCACAGCCTGTTTAATTTCACTCGAATTGATCGGTTTGAGCAGGAAGCCTAATCTGTCCGACGGAGGAATAGCTGTTCCTGGATCAAGGATTTGATCGATGTCAGTTTGCAGAGTGGGCGCCTGTTGCATGATTGATTTCCATCCTTCTCCCATGTCGTCAGCAAGTTCTCGTGAACGCATGGGTCCGTAAGTAGCTGTGCCACCGAGTGTGAAGATAGTGTTGTCAAGGAACTTGGTCGAGATACGCTTGTAGAAGGATTTGCTCGTTTTTCGTTCATGATGCATGTGCTCCCGAAAAATGCGGTCCCGTTTTGAAGCCTGCCACTTCGATTTGCATTCTGCAATGGCACGACGAATACTCGTAGCGGTGGTAAGAAACTCTTGCGACAACTCCACGTTTTGATCACCCACCGCTCCACCAGAGTGATCGAGCATCTGCGCTTCTGATTCTGAGAGGCGTCGTTGCAACCTCTGGATTTTCTTCTTGTATCCTTGATTCAATCTGGCGAAGTACGATTTTTTAGCTTCAAGGTACCTGATCCTGAGCGCGATCTTGGCTTCATCCCACCAATTTGCTGTGGCCAGAGCATAATCACGAGGCGAAGAGTAACGTCCACGTAATTCATCAAGTTGATCATGAGCTTTTTCGAAGAAATCTTTTCCAATACTCGCCGCATGCGCCGCTGCACTCCTCGGAAGTGGATAGACAACACGAGGCTTCTTGCTTTGGATCACCTTGTCAGGAGCAGCTACCCGGATCGTGACTCCATTGTGATCGGAGAATGGACCAGCTACGCTTTGGTAGACGCTGCGAACCCAGTCGAGATGGTCATTGCTGCAGTACCACCGGTCGAGCCTACTGCTGGCACTGTCGCCTGAAGGCAGTGTATAGTAGTAGTACACCACGCACATTGAGAGATTTGTACGTTTTGGAATTCAGCGAGCGAACAGAGATCGTGTGTCGCTCGCTGTGCATGATTTTCCATTTCCATAAATGTACACAAAATTAAACTTTTATTATAGTTCCAAAATCGCAGAATTGACGAGCGTTCGAAACTGTTTTTTAAAACAGTGATAAAACAAAAAACACTGAATGGTTTCTCGTCTTGTGTCTTTCTTCCCACACAGTGTCCCACTCTGTCAAGACACCAAAAACAGAGAACCTGAACCCTAGTCAGATAACCATTCTTTTAGCTGCACTGCCTCGACTCGGAGCAAAGCTGCAAGGTCTCGTAAATTTCGTTGTGTTTGCATTTGGTTGCAGTAACCCGATAGTTTGTTAAGACTTTGCCCAATCTCGGTCACCCAGTTTACGTTGGCCAGATACGACCAGATGAATGCACCTTGAGTGCTGAAATCGGGAAGCGTTGAACTTGCATGCTTGCTATGTTTGAGATCTAGACAAGGGTTGTTGCTATATCTTCCCTCAAAAGTTATAGCCGAGTATTCTGCTCTCGTTGCATCTTGAAAACAACTTTACGTTTGTTCTCGAGTAATTTGATCTCGATCCATGTCTTCGTGGCACCTCGCAGCTTGTAAGCAAGAAATCGCAAATGCTGCTGGTGATTTGAGGTCCATCACATCGAACAAACAAGTCAACGCGGCCACATTGCGTGCATGTAGCGACTAACATAGATTGGCATAGATCAAAGCATAAAACGCATATGCATGGTCATTTACAGTTGCACATTTGAGTATGGTTTCATAGTTGCTGGCTTATTCTGCCAGCATCGAGTCGGCACCATTGGGCAGTATGATGGATTTGATCGCCGTCATTTGAGATGCCGACATTTGTGTATATACCGTGTATCTCGACAGACTCAATGATGTGCGGTTGGTCATTTCCGCAGGTGGGCTAGTATTTCAACTGAGCTCTTGAGATGGACCAGCGAGTGCTATAGCGCGTCGGTTGGTTTATCAGTTTGATGTGTGGGTGATCTTTCCCACAACTCGCCGTTCTGATATCGAGCAACAGGTACTGAACACGTTGTCCACGTGCATACAGGGTCACACAGACTCGGTTGACAACGACTGCTAGCCACGTATTTGCCAATCTGTTGACCGTGTCGAGTCAGTTTGCGAACAGTTGGATGGACACACGCGTGTTGTGGGCTTGCTGCGTGAAGATGTCCGGTTAAAGCACGAGATCCCACTGGGATGACGATTTGACTTGTGAGGTGGCGCCTACAGAGTCGGGTCGAGGAATGACTACAGCCGTTGTGTGGAGCTCATCCATCCATCCACCACAGAGTCACTCGTAAATCGGTCTGTCTCTCTTGGAGAAGCATCTTCTTCAAAGCAGTCAACACGCCAACTGGCCAAATGGATCTCTTCGAATTGCGGCTGTTGGTTCTGCACCTTGCCTGTAATTTACCTCTTTTCGCTTATATATGGCTCGTTTCTGTGCAAGAATGCTCTAAATGGGGTTGCACTTCACGATCTTCTGACCCGGTTTTTGTACAAGTTGAAGAGGTCCTTCAGCAAAAGTGTCCACCTGTGGTGAGCTTCTCAACTGGCGCTTTGCGTCAACTCCTCCAATATCAAATAAGCCGAGACCTTCAATATTTCGTAAATATAGTACAAAATAAAGGCTTTTACAACGTACACCGCTGCATTGTGTCGCATCAAATGATACACATATTGAATATCAAAGGTACCTTTATGAAGGGTAAAGCGGAGGGAACGCGGATCGATACGGTCGCAGTTTGTGACCGCGCATCACTCAAGTCGCATTCCAAAATTCGCTTCGAGAGTCACGCAGGGAGTGAAACTAAGTGAGGGTACACTATGAAGTGCAAGAAGATGGTGCGAGTATTCCGCGTGCCCCTTCCTCAGGCCGAGGGAAATGCCTTGTGTGTGTGTGTTGTCGTTTGCTTTCTTTAGTGCGTCTCCGCTTGGTTTCTGGAGCGCGTCATTCACAAAAAAGCGCCGTGTGTGACGGTTGGTCAGTCTGACCCTGCCGTCAGGATGCGAATTCAGGCGCTGGCTGCAGGGTTATCTGTACTTGTCGTGGCACCCGTACGCCATGGCAATTATGATGGCGCTTTTGCTACTGCACACGCGATGAAAGCTGAAGTTGACACATGCACGTTGCAACCGTACACGCTTTCGTTCAACTGCAGTGGCATCTGCGACGAGTATTCTCCATGCATCGAGAATACGCCAGCGACAGCAGGAACGACGACGACAACAACTGATACGAGCTCGTTCTGCAACTACAAGTGCATTCAGATCAGCAATGACCACCCGACCGACTATCGCACCTTTCAGTTCCTGATCCCCTTCGCATCCTCGGCGGTTAACAATGCGCCTTCTGGGTCAGACGAAGATGACACTGCCCAGTACGCTTCAGCGAGCAATGATCTCTTGAAGAAAATTGAGCAGCTCCAGCTTCCAGAAGCCACAACAACAGTGTAAGTGACTCATCATCTAGTTTCAAGTGACATTTGAGCTGAGGTCGCAACGGACTAACCTGCATCACCACATTTCCACAACGAAGCACAATTCTTGGCGGCAGCAAGTATTCGACCGACGTATCGTCTTTTGTCAGAGGTCGAGTTGTTGATGTCGATCTTGCACCGAATCTGTTTCAAGGTCAATCCCAAGTCACCACAGTTCTCTTTGCAAACATCAACTTGGCGGCCAAGGCGGACACATTGAGCACCATGCTGCCAGAAAACATCGGCAGCCTCTTGCTGGCCAACACCGGGATGTACTCGTTCCCACAACAATTTTCAAGATTCAAGTCGCTCGGACGTCTGTGAGTGAAATCAGAACATTGTGCTCTTCGCATTGCTGGTTCGAAAGCATATTATGTATGTTTTCTTTCTGTCTGTGTATTTACTTTCACAGAAACCTGGCTAGTAATTACATCAGCGACGTCAACAGTGACGCACAACTGGGTGCAGTCTACGATCTGTGAGCGTCCTTGCCTTTTCAATCATCTCAGAATTTGCCAAGGAAATGAGAACGGATCATATTGCTTGTCACTTCACTAACAGCTTTCTGCTGTACCTGATAGATCCTTATTCAGCAACAGCATCCACACATTCGACGCCGTTTTCCCGAACGTCACAGCGTTGTAAGCTCCTTCTTTTCATGACAAAAATTGCTCAAGGTCTCAATCGACTCAACGTTTTCGTATCTTGTTTTTTTTCTGTCTTCAGGGGACTGACATCAAACTTACTGAACGTCTTTCCACCAGTGCTTTCCCAGTATCGACGCCTCGAGATACTGTAAGAGACTGTATCCGATGCTCGACTTGCCTCAGTTCTCAAGTGATTTTTTTTCTTTTTGTTTGCTAATTTTTGGCCATTTGTAGGAACGTCCGGAGAAATATGATCGAGGAGGTGGCCGAAGAGAATGCCGTAGAGAGCCTCGCGTTTCTGTAAGTGTTGCTGTTCCCCACGAATTTTGTGTCTAAAAGCAGCTGAGTAATTCGTCATCGTGCTCTAGGAACATTGGTGTGAACAAGATCCGTAATTTTGAGGCATTCTTCCCGAACCTGGAAATTTTGTGAGTATTTATCCTTTCTTACATCTTCGCTTTCGTTTGGATGTCGGTGTATTGATATCCTCTCGCATGTCTGTTAGATACTTGGACATGAATTTGCTGACCCAGATTCCGCCCGTCATATTTAAACACTCCAAGCTGACTCAATTGTACGTGTGCTTGTCCGGTTGGTGAGGGAGATTTCAATGAAAACACAGGGATACTGACTTGATGGATGTGCTCTTTTTATTTCCTGCTTTTTGAAGATACCTGACGAATAATTCGTTCAGCAACGTCGCAGTTACCAGCACACAAGCCGAATTCCTGGCCAATTTGACCAATTTCACGATTGATGCCAGCAGTTTGAGCAAAGATTGTGCCATAACAGACCAGCTCGAGATTCACGGTCTGCAATTCTGTATTTTGGAGAGCGCTGTCTACAATGCAGACGCGACTGGAGCTCCAGAGGCATCTTCGGATGGCATTGCAACCAATGGCTCGGGAAGCTCGTCAGTTGGGACAATTGCTGGCATCGTTTCTGGCGCTTTTTTCGTTGGAATCCTGATCATAATGTTTGCTTTCCGTGCTCGACGGCACAAAAAGAACAAGTCGAGGAAGAGAAGCATCAGCAGGCGAACAATCCTCGCGACACCGACCAACAATACCCCAGCCATAATTTCTCTCTGGCAAGATGCCGAGCTGCTCTCGGTCCAAGTCAAGCAGGAGGACATTCACGATCTCCATAAAATAGGGCATGGATCTTTTGGAGAGGTTTGGCTCGTGAAATATCGCAATGCCCAATTTCTCGCATCGAAACGTCTGCGGAAAATAAAGCTTGCGCGCCAACACACACAAAACTTTATCGACGAAATCAAGCTCGTGGCCAAGCTTGAGCATTCAAAGATCGTGGCGTTCATCGGAGCTGCGTGGACCATCGAAGCGGATTTGCAGGCACTTTTTGAGTACATGGAGGGCGGTGATCTTCGCACGTATCTCGAAAATCCACATACGACGCAGTCGTGGACACCCGAGAAAGTGCAAATCGCGATCGATGTCGTGGAAGCACTGGTGTATGTGCATTCGTTTTCGCCTCCGTTGGTACATCGCGATCTGAAATCACGCAATGTGCTGCTCTCACCACAACTGGATGCGAAACTGACGGACTTTGGATCTTCCCGGTTCCGATCCGAGAACAATACGATGACTTCGGGGATTGGAACAGGCAAATGGCTGGCGCCAGAGGTGATTTGCGGTAATAACGATTATGGTCCCGCCGCCGACATTTACTCTTTCGGTGCTGTGCTGTCCGAGATCGACACACACATGCTTCCCTACGACGACGTGCGGTATTCGAATGGGGGCAAGATCGCTGACGTCGCACTGCTGCAATTCATATCGACGGGACAACTCAAGCCAAAGTTGAGCGCCTCGTGTCCCCGGAAGATCGCCGAGCTAGCGATCCGATGTCTGTCGTTTGATGCGTCCGATCGCCCGAACGCAGCACAAATCGCGTACGAATTACGGACGCTGAAGAAAAACCTCTTTGTCAGTCTGTAGCATTTGTGAGTATTCACCAGCCATTTTTACTTGTCAGTCACCAAGGAAACGTGATTCTGCCGGTATCAAATATATTAGAATTTTGAGAAAACACCTATATTGGTTCGGCTCACGTAACTAAGCGCTTTTTCAGGATATTTTTCTTACACGATCGTGTACATATTCTTTTTGATATTTCGCAGTGCATATGCGACTTCGGCTGCAGTCGGGCGATCGGCGGGCTGGAACGCAAAGCAACGGTTCGCAAGTTCCGCAATGCGATCCGGGCAGTAGGCACCAAAGCTTGGCGTCAATTCGCCCGTCGAAATTAACTGAAGCAGTGCCACCTCGACCAGCTTGTTCCCGTTCGCGCCGCGTGCATTATCGTACGGGAGTGCATGAGTGTCAAGCTCCGACAGAACAGCGCCAAACGAAAATATGTCGGCTGCGGGGCCGTAATCAGTGCTGCCTGCAATCACTTCGGGTGCGAGCCATTTGCCTGTGCCGACGCCTGCGGTCATTGTATTGCTATCGGAGCGATAGCGAGAGGCGCCAAAGTCCGTAAGCTTGGCTTCCAGATCAGCAGTCAGCAGAATGTTGCGCGATTTGAGGTCCCGATGGACCAGTGGTGGCGCAAACGAGTGCACGTACACTAGCGCTTCGATGACGTCGATCGCGATCTGCAGTTTCTCGTGCGTCCACGACCGAGAGGTGCGCGGATTTTCGAGATATGTGCGAAGATCTCCACCTTCCATGTACTCAAACAGTGCTTGCAGATCCGCTTCAATTGTCCACGCCGCACCAATGAATCGCACAATTTTCGGATGCTCGAGCTTCGCGACGAGTTTGATCTCACTGATGAAATCCTGGCTGCGTTCATGGCTCAGCTCCTTTTTTCGAATACGTTTAGACGCCACGAGCTGGTTGTTGCCGTACTTGACGAGCCACACGTCGCCGTACGCTCCTTTTCCAATTTGCTTAATATCTTGGATCTCGGCTGCGTTGACTTTGACCGACAGCAACTCGGCATCGTTCCACAATGAGGCTGCGGATGTTCCATTGCTCTTGCTCATGTTGGACGTAGCGCTGTCAGACTGCGCAGCGTGGGAGCTCTTGGTGATGTATCTGCTTTTCCGCGCGCAGTACCAGAAAAAGAACCCGATCGCTGCGATCAGCACCACCACGGCCCCCGCAACACCGACTATCACGCCGATGGGCGACGAGCTCGAACCGCTCGACGTGTTGACTCCAAACGTAGCATCGGAAATGCAAAACTTAAGCCCGTGAACCTCACGCTGCTGGTACACGTAGCAATCCTTGTTCAGACTGTCCTCAGGGAACGTGAAATTGTCCAGGGTGACGAGGAAAGAGGCTTGCGCATTCGTGATGGAAACGTTCGTGAACGGATTCTCTCCAAGGTTGCTACGACAAAAATCATCATTCAGTCAATTTTCAGATAAAGCTATTGTAATGAGACAGGCTAATGAGATAGACAACGCACTGCGAAAGACTTACAGTGCTTTTAGCTTTGTATGATTGAAGATTACTGGAGGAATATCGGTCAGGTTGTTACTCCGCAAGTCTCTGCGATAATCAAAATGGAGGTTCGGTGAGTTTTCCGAGGCCTCAGAATGTTGGCAAAATATGGGAAAACGTACATCCACGTGAGGCTTGGGAAGAGTGCATTAAAATGTGTGATGCGGTTGACGCCCAAGTACCTTTCATACACAAAAAAGCACTCAATAAGCTTCATGCCATCGTTAATGGGAAACCAGGTACAGAGCGATGCTTACAAGGTTTGGACGCTCTCGACGGCATGGGCTTCTAATATTTCCGAAATGCTGTTGTTGTTCAGATATCTGCTCATCCGGGAGACATCACAACACACAGTACAGATATTAGTTTAACCACCTTCTCAAAACCATCCATAAGCTGCGGGTAATTACAGAGTTTCAAGACGAGGATACTGCAGAAGCACGGAGGGGAACTCCGTCAGATGATTCGCTGACAAGTCGCTATTGCCAGAACAAAACAAACACGACCAGAGCATCAGTAAAGCTTGAAATCGCAGGAGTTTTTGTTTTTGCGTACTAAGAAATTGCCACTTACAGCAGTGTCAGATTTGAAAATACAGCGTCGAACGACGTGATTTCGTTTCCGTTGATGGTCCTGCAGCCATCGGGAATACGACAGATTAGCAGAAAGAAATATCCACCTAATATTGAGCATGGTCAAATTCACTCACAAGAGGGAGATCTGGGACAGCGCCACACTTGCGTCCACACTCGTAATGAAATTCAGCGATAGCGTCCTGATACATAAATCATTTGGAACAACAATTAGGCACCACGGCGCTAATGTGCGCTAATGCCAGCCAAACGATGAGAGCGATTGCCTGTTGGATACGTACAGATTTGTGAGCGCTGCGAACTTGCTGAAACCAGACGGAAAGGTCGTGAGCAGTCCATTCGTGAGCGCGATAGAACTCGCTGTGGAGGGAAACATCCCAGCGAGTTTGTCGACTTGAGGCTGCAAATTGAGGTTGGCGAAGTAGATCTGCATCGCCTGGGTCTCCTTGGTCATCAAGTCCGTCGCGAATGCAACATTCGAAGCGTGGCCTTTAACACTGTTGGAGCCGTAATAGCTGCCACCAACAATGGATCTACGCAGCAAAACACAAGGCAGCATGTGAGTACACTATCACAACACATACAGCACGCGTAACAAACTTACACAGCAGTTGCCTTGGCGGGCAGCTCTAGCGTGTCGATGGTCTCCAGCAGATCGTTGCTCTTCGAGATGTAGTTGGCCGTATCCATGGTCGCGCCTTGTGCTGCGACCTTCGGTGTCACCCCAGCTTGCTCTTGGGCACTCGTCCATTTGCCGTACGGGACCAGGAACACAAACGTCGATGGGTTGTACGTGCTGTCGTAGATGTTGTAGCATTCGTAGGGGCACGACGTCGTGGATTTCGCACTCGAGTTCATCCAGCACGGTTGGAACTCGTCGCAGAGGTTGTCGCACTCGAACGTGAGCGTCTTGGCCGGTACGGTGCACGTGGCCTCTGCCACTTGCGCCGATGCTGCTACCATCTGCGCGCCACTGGTGGTAGTCGGGATGCCTCCAAGTGACACGAGCGCAATGGAAGCCGCTGCGAGTGCATATCCGCGCATGGTCGATCTGTTTTTTGTTTTCTTGGTTTTTTTTCTTGGTTTTTTTCTCTGGGAAGTAGAAGCTGAGGTCGGAATCGGAGCTGCTGCGTGTGGTTTTGTGCTCAAACTTTGTGAGCTGGCAGCCACAACGAACGCCGAACTGACTGGAAAAGCGAACTGCGCAGCGGCAATTGCATGGGCAACGATGGCAGAATGCAGACAGCCAGAAAGGTGCACGGCATGATGCAGGTTGCATGGTGTCCATCCCATCTTCTCTCGAGGTTGTGTGCACTATCGATTTGCATATGTGGTATGCGAGTGCTGACAGCATTGAATGCAAAGACACAAAGCATTTCTTGCTATTATTATCCACCTCTGATTGGTTTATAAAGGTGTTGTAGTGGAAGGAAGTGTCGGATTCTGTGATCAAGCAGCTGCTCATCTTTTTGTTGAGCGCACTTTGTTTCTCCTGTGTATAAAAAGGGCCAGCCAATTTGACAGCGCATCCTTTTAGAATTAAGATAATACCTCAAGTGTCACAAACGCGTTTTGGTTTAGAAATTCTATGCAGTGTATGTGATGTACCTACATACTTGATGAATGCAAACAGCTCGAGACCGTCCAATTTGCCAATACCCACAACAAAATTCGCCCTGTGAACAGTGCACACTCATCCCACTTTCCTCAGCAACCCCAATTTCAGCACGCGTTTTCGTTCCTCGACAGCCACAAAGTCACCAGCCTCCAAAATTCACCAGAACCCAATTTCTGCGGTTAATTTTCCGAGTGAGTGAGGGTCTCCACAAATGGAGAGCTAAACGCACGTCAAAACGATAAAGGCACTTTGTATCAATCGCGCCTTGTCACTAGAGCCTGCTCATGACGTCGCGCTTGAACGTGCGAAGCGCGTACGCGAGTTCGGTCGCCGTCGGTCGCTGGTCCGGATCGAATGCACAGCACCGCTTCGCCAGTTCTCTCAGCTTTTCAGGACACGAGGCACGGAAACTCGGCGTCAACTGGCCCGTCGAGATGAGCTGCAGCAGCGCGACGTCGGCCAGCCGCGTGCCGTTTGGACCCAGCACATCGTCGTACGGGAGCGCATGCGTGTCGATCTCCGAGAGTACGGCGCCAAACGAAAAGACGTCTGCCGCCGGACCGTAGTCTTTGTTGCCAGAGATCACCTCCGGCGCGAGCCATCGGCCGGTGCCCACGCCAGCGGTCATCGTGTTGTTCTCTGACCGATAGCGCGAGACGCCAAAGTCCGTCAACTTGGCTTCCAATGACTTGGACAGCAACACGTTGCGTGATTTCAGGTCGCGGTGCACGAGCGGAGGCGCAAACGAATGCACGTACACGAGCGCTTCGACGACGTCGATCGCGACCTGTACCTTCTCGGATGTCCACACACGAGGCGTGCGCTCGTGGTCGAGGTAGGTGCGAAGATCACCACCGTCCATATACTCGAAGAGCGCTTGGAGGTCAGCTTCGATCGTCCAGGCTGCACCGACAAAAGCAACGATCTTGGGGTGGTCGAGTTTGGCAACGAGCTTGATCTCGGCGATGAAGTCTCGCGTGCGTGCTTCGGTCACCTCTGCTTTGCGTAGGCGTTTCGATGCCAGGAGCTGCGACTGACGGTATTTCACGAGCCACACGTCGCCGAAGGCGCCTTTGCCGATTCGCTTGATGTCCTTGATATCGTCTGCGTTCACTTTGACGGACAGCAGTGCTGCGTCGTTCCACAGAGAGTGAGCTACGGCTGCAGCGCCATCATTCGAGATGTTTAAACTGGTCGCCGTGGTCTGCTGGGCAGTATTGTTACCGTCTCCTTTGTCTCCCTTCTTGCTGCGATAGAGAATAGCAACGGCAATGACGAGACATACAAACACCACACCACCAACGATTCCAAGGATCAACGGTAATGACGACGCGGACTTGCTCTCAGAGCTTGTCAGCATCGTTGCATCGGCGATGCAGAATTTCAGCCCGTGGATCTCTCGCTGCTGATACACGTAGCACTCCTTGTTGGTGCTGCCCTCATCGAACGTGAAATTCGCCAAATTGGCAAAAAATGTCGCCTGCTCGTTGGTCAACGTGACGTTCGTGAGCGAATTGCCGGCAAGCTTTCTGCAAAATAATAAGCACAGCAAAAGTCAGCTGATCAGTTGGCAGAAGTGTAACTCATACCCTGGACTTGATGCATACATGGTGGTCAACTTGGTGTGGCTGAATAAAATCGGAGGAATTGCCGTCAACTGGTTGTAACTCAGGTCTCTGTGGAAAAACACGTGGGGTCAGCAACACAGTTGGCACAAGCTCACTTGCTCGGACACAAATCTCGCAAAAATCTCACAAAGTTTCAAGGTTTGGGAAATAGGCTTCAAAGCGACTGATGCGGTTGTACGTCAAGTATCTGTAGACTCGCAGAATGGTTATTACGACACACGAGAGAGTGAGCTGACTGTTTGCCATCATTTTCGAGTGGTAGAAACCCTCGCAGGAAAACGTACATGGCCGTCAGCGTGTCCATTTCATGTGCTTCGGTCACCTCCGAGATCGTATTGTTGTTCAACCACCTAGTACGTCGAGCAAATAAACAGACCATGTCACCTGGTTAGTTAGCAAGCTGCATAAAATTGCTGAAAAGTTGACATTCTGCCTGCGTGACGTACAATTGTTCGAGACGCGGGTACTTGACCAGCACTGATGGGATCTCGCTCAGCTGATTGACGGCCAATGCCCTAGCAAAAGAGAAAAAGAATGGAGTCGTTAGTAAAATCAAACCACATGTGCAAGAGCTGGTCATGCAAGTTGCAATATAGTTTCAATTCGAAGTCACGTGCAATTTTGTGAGATCCGGAAACACGGCGTCAAAGTACTGCACATTGTTGCCCACCAATTCGCTGGTGAAAAGAATCAAAGAAACAAAAAGCAAAAGCCCCCAGTGTGTCAGTCAATTGATAAATACCTAAATGAACAATGTTAACGTACAGCTCTGCGATGGTGTCCAGCCCCATACTGGCGTCAACACTTGTGATCGTGTTGTAGTTGAGAAATCTGGTCATCACGATGGATAAAAATCGAGCAAAGCCCACGTCGCATACACTCACAGCGTTAGTGCACAGCATCATTAGGAAAGTGTGTTTTTCAAGCAGTTGGGCAAACTCACAGCTGCTTGAGGGAGATGAACTTGCTAAACCCCGGCGGGAACTCGTCGATGAGGTCATTGTTCAGTGCGATCCGCTGCACGCTCGTTGGGAACATGCCCGCGAGGTCACTGACCATCGGTTGCAGATTCAGCGTCCGCAAGTAGATGTACTTGACCTGAGTCTGCGTCGTCAGTAGGTCCGATGCGAATGCGACGTTCGCGACTTGGCCGGGAATAAAGTAGTTGCCCACGTAGCTTCCGCCAGTGATGAACCTATAATTGCACAATCGTTCGTTTCAGAGCATTTATGCCCAACTAATTGCATATAGATCGCAGTATACGTACACGGAATCGGTCGCGGCGCGGAGTTTCATCGTCGAAATGCTCTCCAGAATGTTGTTGCTGGCCCACGAGTAGTTGCCCGTGTCACCGACCGGCGTGAGCACCGCTGGCGCCACGGGTGTCGTCAGGCGGTCGCGGGTCCAGTTGCCGAATGGGATCAGAAACATGAAGCTCGACGCGCTGCCGACGTAGATGCCCGAGTAGCAAAAGTACGTGCAGTTCGTCGCGGACGCCGAGACATTAAGCCAACACGGCGTCGTCGGCTCGCCGCATTTGTTGTCGCACTCGAACGACAGCGTCTTGGCCGGCGCCGCGCACGTTGCGGCAGCTGCGCGTGCAGCGACCAACACGCTGTCAATGCGGTGATGGATGGTCGCAAGCGCCACAATCAGGAGCAGCAGTAGCGTCAGCAAGCGGCTGGCGCAGCGCATATTGATCAAACGACTGGAGGGATGACAGCTGGATGGTCAGTGCGGAACTAGGACGCTGCTGTGCGCATTCTCATCGTTCCGCAGATAGTAAGAAGTGCTGATCAACCAGCGCTCAGGCAGCATTGTACCCAGACGTGATGCTGTGGACGTGATGCTTCTTTATTGCGCTCACGCCTGGAATGATGACGACTTCCCCTTCTGTTGAGGTACCTGCTTAACTCGACAGTTTCTAAATTCAGTGCGTAGTAGGCACTGAATTCTGTGGTACATTCATTGCAAAATACCTGTCAAATATAATAAATCAAGTGGATAGGGTCCCTGAAAGACAGTAGTGTGGCGGTGCTGTAGCGAGGGATAGGGATGAGTACAGTTTACGCTTTCTTTGTTGAAGAACTTTGTGGACAGTGTGACCACAAACCTCCGTGATTGCATATGTTTGCTTCGAGCAAGCAGTTGACAGTCCACACACAGCTTACAAGCATAGTTTGATAAACCTGTTGAGTTGCATACCATGTGGTGCACTGGATCGTTTGATGCTTGTGTGTACCCATTGACAGTCACAGCAGGCGACTAAAATCAGAAGTCTATTACAAGATGTGGACTGGAAACACAAAGCATAACCCCATTGAAGAATTTTTGCGTTAATATGCGGGCATGCCTCTTATAAACGACAAATCTGTCTCCACAGTGCACGAGACTTCACAAACTCCAACGAACACACATGGATTAGGCAACAGAAGCAGGTGCAAGCATATTCAACGAATGTAATCCGACCAACAACTGTCGATATCGATATTAATGGTCTAATGCAAATGCTGTCTGGCTTGGCCAGCTAGAACGACGCAAGCGTGGTGCGCTTGAACATCCGAAGCTTGTACGCGAGTTCCGACGCGGTCGGGCGTTGTGACGGTTCCATGATCAGGCATTGAGTTGCAATCTCCTTGAGCTGAGCAGGGCACGACGCGCTGAAAGTGGGCGTCAGCTGTCCTGTTGCGATGCGCTGGTGCAGAGCGAATTCAGGAAGCTTCTGGCCGTCTGAACCGACTGCGTCGTCGTATGGAAGGGTGTGTGTGTCGAGCTCAGATAACACAACGCCGAGCGAGAAAATATCGGCTGGAGATCCATAGTCGGTGCTGCCACGGAGTACCTCAGGAGCTAGCCACCTCGCTGTGCCGATGTACTGAGTCATGGTGTTGTCGACCGATCGGATTCTCGCAATCCCAAAGTCGGTGACCTTGGCATCGAGGTTCTTGGACAGCAAAATGTTCCGCGATTTCAAATCTCGATGCACCACAGGAGGCGAAAACGAGTGCACGTACACGAGCGCTTCGACTACATCGATCGCAATTTGGAGCTTGTCGCGTGTCCACTCTCGACTCGAATGCGCCTGAGTAAGGAAATCGTGGAGGTCTCTGCCTTCCATAAACTCAAACAAAGCCTGCAGATCGGCTTCGGTGGTCCACGCTACACCAAAAAACTTGACGATATTGGGGTGGTCAAATCTGGACACGATCTTAATCTCAGCAATGAACTCAGGAAGACACGACCTGTGTGTTCCGTCTTGGCGCATTCGTTTGGACGCCAACCGCTCTGATTTGCGATATTCCACGAGCCAAACGTCTCCAAAGGCTCCTCGACCGACTTGCTTCACGTCTTTGATGTATTCCACGCCCACTCTGAGTGAGAGCAAATCATAGTCGTTACCCGGTACTGGGTGAGTTCCAGTGACTGTGGTGCCGTCTTCGCTTCTTCTCAAGCAGACAATTATTCCAATCACGAGAAGCAATATCATGACCCCACCGACAGTAATACCGATGACAGCAGCAAGTGACAACGTGGGGGTGCTTGGAGGGCTCGGAGTGGCAGGATCGATGATGCAAAAGGGCATGCCGTTGACGTATTCCGGGTTGGAGCAGGCTGTGTCGACACTACTCTTATCGAATGTGAACTCTTTCAACCTCGACAAGAAGATGCGTTGCTTCGATGTCAAAGACACATTTTTGAGCAAATTGCCGGTCATTTTTCTACATAATACAATGTATAAACAATAAGCAACCACGCAGTGCACATAGGACAGAAGAGGGTTCACTTACAGGGTGGTGAGCTTGGTGTGATTGAAAATGGCCGCTGGAAGCTCCGTCAACTTGTTGTCAGCCAGATCTCTGCCAAATACAACGAAGTGAGACACCAAAAGGTGCTATCCAGACCAGATAAGCATTACCCAACTCACAGCGTCTCGAGGTTTGGAAAATAGGCTTCAAAGCGACTGATACGATTCCCACTGGCGTTCCTACGGGCACAAAGAGCAAAAGGTTAGATAAGATTGCTTCCAGTCAACGAGGTATGCAAACGACATAGTACCGTACAGGTATTGGAGCGTTGATACTGCGTGCGACTGATTCACTTGGGAAATGTTATTGGTGTTCAAGTATCTGTTCGCCACAATCAGCAACAACGTGAATGCATGTTAGAACGACGTTGAGACCGAATTCCTTCGCAGTAGCGAACAGTTTCGTACAATGTTTCAAGGCGAGTGTGCTGTGGCAAGACGGACGGAAACTCCGAGAGCTTATTTCTGCCTAGATACCTAAAGCATAGTCACCAATCCAGATCATAAAAAAATGATAAGATAGCAATGACCCACACCAACAGAAAAATAAACACGTACAATGATGTGAGGTTTGGAAAAATCGCAGTAAACGACTGGATTTGGTTCCCCAGCAAGTACCTGGTGTAAAAGAAAAACACTTAGTGAGGTGTATGTTAAATGCATCGAATCAGCCTGACACTTACAATCTGTATATCGTGCTCAGCGCCATGCCTGCGTCCACCTTCTTAATGTTGTTGTATTCGAGAGCTCTGAGGGGGAATACAAAAGCAGACAACAATGCGTTAGTTCGGCTTTCTAAATGACACGAAACCTCTCACACCAAATGCCTCACAGTGTCTGGAGCGACGTGAATTTCTCGAAACCCGACGGAAATTGTTCAAGTCCCCCGTTGGTTATACCAATAGTTTCAGCTCGCGACGGCAGCATCGTCGTTAGCTTGCTGATCATGGGCTGGAAATAAAGATTGAAAAACTGGATCCAGATGACTTGCGGTTGCGAGACTAGCAGGTCGGACGCAAGTGTGACGTTCACCATAGTGCCAAGTGTGATTTCCCAATAAACGTTTCCACCTCCAATATACCTGAACAAACAGAGGTTAGTAAGTCAAAGTCACAATGCAAATTCATACCGCAGAGAGTAATCACAATCGTACACACTGGCGACCGTGCTCTTGAGCTTCAGCGCTGTCACATTATTGAGATCGTCGTTGCTGGCGTTGGCATACACGACTGTGTTCCCTGCAGGACTTGACACACTGGCTTTTGTCGATGATCCAAACGGAATCAAGAAAGTGAATGACATGTCCCGGTTATAGTAGACCTCGCTGTAGCAAGTGTACGTGCAGGCTGTTGACGTTGCCGTCGAAGTGAGCCGGTACGGGACCGAATCAGCGCACTTGTTGTCACACACGAAAGAGAGCGTCTTTGCAGGTGCCGCGCAGGTCGTTTCCGCGAGCGCCTCGACAGTCAGGTCAGTGCTGCCTTGGAGCGAGAGAGACACAAGCACTAACGCCACGATCTGAGCCCGAAAACTCCATGATGCTGATTTACGCATGCTGCGCTCGACAGGAAAGTCGAAAATGAGCGAACTACTCGATAGAGGAACTCGGCGACGGACCTACCTCCTGCGAGCACTGAATGGTGCAGCGGTGCCATAGCTAGGGGCAAGTGCCAAAGCCTGCCATCTACCGAGACGTACCACCAGCGAGTAACACAATCCTTCTCACGTTCCAGTATCTCTTGGCTCAAGTTCAGTTGAATGTTTTCAGTACTGTAGTAAATTGACACTGTGCGACCTTCGTGCTCCATTTTACCAGAAGCACTGTAGCATGAATGGTCCTTTTTGCACATAATTATCCAGTGAACCAATCAAGCCTCTCTAAAACAAGTACAGCTCGGAAATTGCACCCAAACACAAGCTGGACAAACTTCAGTCCACACCGAGTGATTTGGGTCACCCCAGCTGAGCACTCGGCGAACGTCCTCGAGCAGAGAACAGCGATGCGTGCCGCACAAACCTCGTTACTCGCAAGTTTGAGGCATTGATAGCGAGGACCCCAGTACCAACGTTCAGTGAGCTGAGTAACTGAGGAAAGTAGTTTCAGAATAGACATTTATATGTACGTAGTTTGTACCAGCCATTCGTGCCCAGCGCGCGCGACATGTTGTCAGTTTTCCCGGTTGGCTCTGATCGTCAGGCGCAATGCCTCTCTAAAGTGAGCGTGCGTGAATCACGCTTTGTTTGACTAACACAATTGACTCATCAGTGCTCGTTGAGGCTAGGGACAGAAAGAAACAGTCCAGCGAGTGCCTCGTGACGGACAGTGGACGAACCTCGTTCCTATTGATTTGCACCAGTTGCACTGTCGTTCGATTCCTGGTAGTGAGCAGCCGTTCCATTTTCGAGCAAGGGTCCCACAATTGAGGCGCCAAGCACATGAACCCGTCATGAATGCAATATGACAGGCTGCTCTCAGAGCAGATGTGTGTCGGTGCTTCGCGTTCTGTGTCCAAATCCCAGAGGTGGGGTGCAAACTCAAAGTCGTCCCACCTTCTCAACTTTTACGAGCTACGTTCGCCCACACGATTTCACGAATCGAACCAGCGATGCCCAGATCACCTGAAGTCAAGCATGCCAGTTCTGGACTCACGCGATATACGTGGACCATCGACACACCTGTGCATGGTGGAGCCGAGTGATGGCGTTCCAAGCGCAACGGTTCATTCTGAGATATACTCGACTAGTGGTTTCGTTGACCTCGTGGCTGCTGCCATCAGGAGTGCTGTGGCGAATGCACTTGCAGCTTCAAACAACTTCAAGAATGTGATTAGTACCTCTTTTAGTAAAAGTTATGCATTAGCAGCCATTATAACAGCCTCTTGATCATAGTTGCTAAATTGCTCCAAGTCCGTTTACAAACTATCCTATAACAGTATATCGCACTTAGTCGGATACAAAATAGAAACGGTTCGCTCATTTCTATTCTATGGTCACAGAAGTGTGGTCGGCCACTCAAATCGGCGAGCAGATCATTTGGTTGCGCTCCAATAGCTCGCAAGCAGGAAGCACGCGCGCGATGTTCTGCCTCAAGTCGCTGTCCAAGGCGCTGCCTGTGGCCGCGCGCAGCACGAATGCCATTGCCGCCATGAGCACCAGCTCGCTCTTCTCCGCGATCCCGACGGACGGTGTGCGCCTCAACACGCTCCAGGACAACGAAGGTGCGCACAAGCGCGGCAAGCGTCTGGGTCGCGGTATCGGTTCGGGGAAGGGCAAGACCTCTGGTCGCGGCCACAAGGGCCAGAAGGCGCGCTCGGGTGGCGGCTCCGGCCGTGGTCCAGGCTTTGAAGGTGGCCAGACGCCGATCTACCAGCGTGTGCCAAAGCGCGGCTTCAACAACAAGTACGTGTTGTGTGGGATTAATTGTCTATGCACTGATTGTTATTGCTGTGATCTGGTGTCCATTATGAATATGGATAGACGACTCATGTTTGCTCGTGCGTAATTATCGTGCATTTGACCATGATGCAACAACAGGTTCGCGACGCCAATGGAGCCAGTGAACCTCGACAAGCTCCAGCTGTTCGTCGACATGGGTCGCATCGATGCGTCCAAGACCATCACCATGAAGGAGTTGGTCGACTCGGGCATGGTCACCTGCTCGCGCGTCAAGCACGGCATCAAGCTTCTCGGCAAGGTGAGTCGTGAAATCCTCTGGATAATGTGGCGTTCAGTAAAGTCGTGTGTTGGAGGAAGAAAATGTTCATTTATTCCTCTGTTGCTGTGTGATTATGTGCACAGGGAGGTGAACACCTGACCACGCCGTTGACCATCGAAGTCTCCCAGGCGTCGAAGTCTGCGATCCAGGCGATCGAAGCTGCTGGCGGTAGCATCACGTCCGTGTACCACAACCGCCTCGCGTTGCGTGCGCTTCTCAAGCCACACAAGTTCGAGTTGATCCCACAATTCGCGCGTCCAAACCCAAAGAAGCTCACGTACTACACCGACTACGAGAAGAGAGGTTACCTGTCCCCTGAGATCCAGGCCAAGAAGGCGCTGGCATCCGCTGGTGGCAACGACTCCGAATAGAGCGAAGGAGAAACAGACACAGGAACGACTGGAACAGGAGGAAGGTATCTGTAAATGCACAAGAACACAGATTCACGTGAATGATCAGGACGCAGTGCATGCCTCTTTTTTTCGGTTTGCTGTCAGTTCTTGCAAAGCGAGAGGTTTTTTTTTCTTGTGAAGATACCTAGACTTCTCCAAGTTCGAGTTCACTGCGATGTTGTAGGACAGCCAGACTACCTCCCACGTAAGCTCCCTCTGTACTGGACGAGAGTGTGGTGATATTGACGATATAGCAGCCAGCAAGGAGTCGTCGCATCCATTCGAAGCAAGCAAAGCAAAGTGTGTCGACGCGAAGCAAGCATTTCCATTTCAACCATTGCGATGGTCCCTGCCAAAAATGGACGAATTTCAGCCAATAGCATCTAAGAACACAAATAAATCGCATTTGAACCAATCCTGCTCGAGTTTTACCATCAGATTACCGGTATCTCACCGGTGCCTCCCTGTGGCCACAAATACTCTCGAGCAAGAACAAGGGGACTGACGGAACGCAGTGTCTTTGATTAAGAAGCCCCGACCGACGACCATGAGCTCACAGGCGCTGAGCAGCGCCCTCCGCGGCGGCATGAGCGTCGTCATCCGACGAAGCGCCCACGTCACGCGCGCCGGCGGCGGCCACCATCGCCCGCCTCCACCCCCGTTCGCGCGCATCGCCGCACCGACGCAGCCGCTCCACGAGGAAGCCGAGCTGGTGTGGAACGACGGCGTGGCTCCCGAGACGCTGATCGACTTCGACGCGCCGCACATCCCAAAGTACCAGGCGCTCAAGCACCTCGGTGTCGCCTTCGGCGGTCTGCTCACGCTCATGGGCGTCGTCACGGTGTACAACCCAGACTCGTGGAGACAAGCGGTGCGTGGGTGTTTTTTCCTTATTTGTTTGTATCTCTGTGTGAATATTCACAAGACGTTCCATAAATGGAGAACTATGTTTTCTCCTTGGAGATGTATATAAGTGTTATTTGCTTTGTGAGCATGATGAAGAGAGGGAGTAGGAATGCTGTGGCTCTAACTATTTATTTGATATATACTATGGAAAATAATAGGCGAAGCGCGGCAACAACCTGCCCGACTTGTCGTGGGAACTCGGCTTGGCCGATGAACCAGAAGGCGAAATCGACGAATAAACAGCACGTCTGAATGAGAAATGTCCCTCCTTTTTTCTTCAGCGGCGTGGAGTTGTCGACATTGTGTGCTATTGATTACATCAATGAAGGAGACAAGAAATAGCACAACAGTTGAAAAAAAGCAGCCCATCAAGAAACACAAAATGAAAACGTTATTGCACTTGTTGGTGGCTCTTGTTATGTGTGTTTGCGCTGATTTCTCCGGCATTTATTGAATGCCTTCTGGTGAGCATGTGCTTTCATTCTCTTTCTTGAAAGCTCACTTAAAGCCCCGACAACAAACAACAGCAAAAATCGTGCTTTGAACACGACATCTCCCCTCGCTCGTCCCTCATTCTCACTTATTGGAGGACAAACTATGGGCTCGTTGGGTTCAGCGCTCGCTTCTCCATGATCGAGTCGATGATGCCAAACTCGAGCGCCGCCGTCGGGTCCATGAAAAGATCGCGATCCATGGCTTTCTCAATAGTCTTGAGGGGCTTCCCGGTGTGCTTCGCATACAGTCCGTTCAGTCTGAAAGCATGATAACCAACGCATTCGTACCCATTAGCCACCATTTAAGTCAGCGCATGCAGTTGACTCTGACACGGTCGTATACAGAAAGAAAAGGCTGCCTACCTCGCGCGCAGCTTAATGATCTCCTCGGCGTGGATCGCGATGTCACTCGCCATACCTTGAGCTCCGCCCGACGGCTGGTGGATCATAATCTGCTCCAAGTGCACATTCATGCACTAAGCTTATGTCCATCTTTGCAAGACAAGAGCTACAAAGAAAAACAAGCATCTTACTCTGGAGTTTGGCAATGCCGATCGCGCTCCTGGGGCTCCTCCCGCGAGCAGCAGCGCACCCATGGACGCCGCCTGCCCCATGCATAGCGTGTTCACCTTCGGGTGGATGTACTGCATCGTATCGTAGATTGCCAGACCGGAGCTCACGACGCCGCCAGGGCTATTGATATACATGTACACGTCCTTCTCCGGGTGCTCCGACTCGAGGAAGAGCAATTGCGCCGTCACGACGGACGCCATCGCGTCGTTCACCGGTCCATGAACAAAAATGATGCGCTCCTTGAGCAGGCGCGAGTAGATGTCAAACACGCGCTCTCCGCGCGGCGACTGCTCCAGCACCATCGGCACGAGCGAGTTCATGAACGAGTGAAATCCACGGCGTGTCATCGTCATCGTAGCTTCTAACAGCGTCCGCTTTAGATCAGCAGCAAGCAGACTTCAAAGAACTCACAGATGACATGAGAAGCAGATATGATGTTACGAACAGTTTATAGTGGCTAATTGTTTGTTAAATATGCATGTGATTTAGTCGAAACAGGGTTGTCGTTGTTATGGTACAAAAGGAGACGCGCACACCAAAATGGCTGCTGGTGCTTGGAGCGTTGATGCTCATTGCTGCTTGGGGGTTTCGATTGATTCAGGCGGTAGTTGCAGTGTGCTGCTTCAACTGCAACTAAATTGCAGAAGCGTCTTGCGCCAAGTGATAATGATCATCGCCCAAGGTGTCCGCACTGGATTACGGTCGCAACCTATCTGCTTTACTTCGCATCGATCGCGTCTAGTGCTTGGTACATGAAGCTCGCGAACGTTTGATCGAGAAGCGCCTTCTCCAGCTCCTTCATTCGGTCGCCGCTCGAGTCGATCTGCATTTCAAACATGGCGTCATATGCAACAGCGCACAGAACCAAATCGTTGTCCATCAGAGCCGAGCAAGCATGGGAAAGCCGTGCAACATAGAGAGCGTTGATGCATGCATCAGATACATATGACAAGCATGGGATGCACGCACAAGTGTACCTAATTATCCAACATGTCTCATCGTTCGATAAAAGCCAAAAAATGAGGTCATACTGCCACACACCTTGGTAAGCATCTCCCGGATCGCTGGATTGCTCATCGACTGGTGCACAATGGGTAACTCTCGAAGCGCGTCGAGCTGCGCGATGGATAAGAGCTGCGATGCATCCACCATCTCGTCGTCACCTGGTGGCGTAGGCTGCGCCGTGGACGATGGTGCTGATGATGCCTGAGGCGGCGTCGCACTTGCTGCTGTTGCGTTCTGCTGATGCTCACTCGCAGGGGAAGCTGCAGGCTTCGCCTCTGGCGCGCATGGCGCCTGCTTGTGCGCCTTGTAGCACGCGGCGCTGCAGTAGGGCGTGCGGCACGTCGGGCACTTGTACTTGGACTCGGTCGTCGCGCACACTTGGCACAATTTCGCCATTTTTCCTTACTTGCGTAGCTCTTCGCTGTGAATCTATCTTGTGACCATCAACACTCGTGTGGCTGAATCTCGGCGACTGAACCGGTTCAGAATGTAACCGGTTCGATGAGATGGTGCTTGGAGTGGGAGGAGAATAAACCCGTCACTTACGCGTCTTTTATATTTATCTTTGCTTCAATAATGATATCGCAGCTGTTACGATATTGAAATCAGACCTGTAGAAATGCATCTTGCGCACTGTTTTGTACAATTGTGATAGCAACGCAAAATGAAACTGAATGACAGCGTGTTCGTTTTGTGTGTGTGTGGCTCGCCTATCCCTGCCACTCGCATATCGCCTAACGATGTCGTCCCTCCCTACTTTGGAACGATACACAACCACCGTACACACAGTGTACCAACCCGCACACCCTGTGCGCACCGTGCTAACCGATCTTTTGACTCCAGCATGTACACCGTGCATTTCAAACAGGGGAGCGCAAGCCCTCTGACCCACATACACACTGTAGGACTCTCGCGTGCAAAAACTGCACGCGCGCGTGCGTGGAAAAAAGCCCCGTAACTACTCTCGGCGACAGCTCCTGCGCTTACGGCGACGCCGCGTGCATCTCCGCATTCGCAATCTCACGACGCCGGTCCCTCCTCCTTGTGGCCGTGACCCGCTCGTGCGTTCATTCCCGCTTTCTCCGTGTCCACCGCACGTGCCGTCTGTTTCCCTTCCCGCAGTTCAAGTCAAGATGCCGGCGCTGCACTGTATTGCGCAGTCCTATGCATGGGGGAAACCCGGACACGAGAGTCTCGTCGCGCAGCTCAAGGTAGAGAGCATGGAGATGACGATCATTGCAAGAAGATGCGTTGGACATGGATATGTGGGTGGATGCTTATGTGTGTGTGTGTGAATGTTGCTGTGTAGGCGGGAGGCGACTCGTCGTTTGAAGTGGACCCAAAGAGCACATACGCCGAGCTATGGTATGTGTGCGCATAATTGTAGTTGAAGCTGCGCGATCTTTATGCAATGGTGGTTCTGACCGTTACGCTCTTCGTCTGTTGATGCTTTGAAGGATGGGGACGCACCCGAACGGCCCTTCGCGCATTGTGCGCGACGGCAAACCTGCAGAGCTGCTGAGCGATTACCTCCAGGTAGATGGTAATGGCACATTGCTGCAAGTTGCACTACACGAAGAGCTCACATGCGTTTGTGTGTAGGAACATCCTGAGGTGATGGGTACGACGACGGGCGAGCTGCCGTTTTTATTTAAGGTGCTGTCGGTGCAGAAGGCGCTCTCGATCCAGGCGCACCCCGACGTCGCATTGGCGCGCCGACTGCACGCGACCAAGCCCGACCTGTACAAAGACGCCAACCACAAGCCAGAAATGGCGGTTGCGCTCACGCGATTCGAAGCGCTGTGCGTTTGCAAAATGCAATGTTTCATGTGTACGAATGCGTGGGGATGGTCCGCTAACATATTAGTGTATCACGTTTGTGTCATTGGCAGGTCGCAATTCCGCAAGATCAGTGAAATCGTGGCATATCTCGAATCCGTCCCCGAATTACGCGCATTGGTCGACGACAAAAGTACGTTTATATGCTCATACTTTTGCATTTAAAGGGTTTTGATCCCTGATAATGCGAATATGCATATTGACTGCGATATGTCATCTTTAGTCGTTCAGCAGCTGATCGGAAAGCAAGATGAGACCTCGCTGCGCGCGTTTTTCAAGAGTTTCATCTACGCCGACCTGGGAGTCGTGACGCTGCAGCTCCAGAGTCTGCGTTCGCGACTGGAGACCCAGGCTCAGAACGGACGAGTCGCGCTAACGCCCGTGGAGAGACTCGTGCTGCGGCTGAACGCCGAGTACAGCAATGACATTGGGTGCTTTTGCCCCTACATTTTGAATTATATTACGCTGCAGCCGGGTGAAGCCGTGTTCCTTGGTGCGAACGAACCGCACGCTTATTTATCGGGGGATTGCATCGAATGCATGGCGTGCTCGGACAACGTCGTGCGCGCCGGACTGACGCCCAAGTACATTGACAAAGTCACGCTCCACGAAATGCTCACCTACCGGTACGTGTTGGCTCTGTGAATCTTTTATCTTTTGCAACTTTGTGCACTGTGCTTATGAATGTTTCTTTTGTTTGCATCTTGTAGAACGGGTCCTCCGACCGTGTTCAAGGGCGACAAAGTGGACGAGATGTCGCGCTTGTATTCGCCGCCAGTGCCCGAGTTCCAGGTCGAAGCCATCGAACTCGCCGCGTACCAGCACTACGCAGTCCCCAAGCGAGAAAACAGTCCGTCGGTGCTGCTCGTCGTGTCCGGGAGCGCGAACGGCACGTGTGGCGAGGAAGCGCCGTTCACGCTGTCGAAGGGCTCCGTGTTCTTCGTGCCTGCGGGCGAGGAGCTCGACCTCCGATGCGGCAGCGATGGCATCTCGGCATTCCGCGCGTCCCCGAGCCAAAGCGCGCGACAACACTAAGTAGGCTTCATTTAGTTTTTAGTTACTGAAAGAAAAAGGGTGAAAGCAGAACTCAAGAAAATAAAAAAACACACACACACACAATCTTGCTGTGTGCCCCTCTTTGCGACAGATTTGATCATTCTGGGGGGATCTTTCTCTGTTTTGGCTTTGATTTCGTAGACTCAAGCTGTTTGATGACAACAACATGGTCGTCACGCAACCGTGAGGTCATCGTGGCTCTGCAGCAGACTCTGCGCTGCATTTCGAATCACCCACTGCACTTCAGTCGGTGGCTTTTGCGCCTTCTTGCCCGTGGGTGAAAGCGACAGCGTTGGCGCATATCCAACTCTTGCAAGCGCTGGAGGATGCAACCCCGGATTAAACGCATCATCTCCGTCATCATCGGCAGCGAACTCGTCGTTTGCGTACTCGATCACGTCGGCGTCGCCGTCCTCAAAGTCGTCGCTGTACTGCGTGTCGTTTTCCTCGGCGTAAAAATCCGAGTCGTCGCTGTAAAAGTTCTCCTCGGTCTCGTACTCGCTCAGCGACGTGTAGTCGTCGTCGCCACTGCCGTCCTCATACGAACTCTCGGCTTCCCACTCGAGCTGGCGCAGGATCCCGCTTTCCGTGAGCGACAGCGCCGACTCGCGCATGCCCACGTTGTCATCGCAACCATCCGCGTCTGCATCCTCTTCATCGTACGACGCGTCTTCCAGATGCAATGCTGCGCCATCGTGGGCGGCAGATCGCCCCCACTGTTCATACGCGGCAACCACGGGACCGTCCTGGGACTCACCGAATGCGAGTTTGCTCCTCAGCAGCACGCGGTTCCCGTCGTGTTCAAAGTCACTCGCACGCTGCTCTTCGCCATCGTCGTATGAATCGTCCGGAGGGTTCGTTTGTCGACTGCTACTCCGCGTTGGGAAGCGGGCATTACGAGAAGCAGCAGCTTCTCGTCTACCGCTCTTGGCTTTCGACTTTTTGTTGGAGCCATAGTAGATCTGCAGGCTATCCATGCACTCTTCGCTGTACTCGTTCTGGAAATTCGGGTTCATGAGCTCCTCGGCTTCGGCCTGGAACCGCGAGTCCATATCTTCTTCAACGTCGTCATGTTCGCTTTCCATCTTTTGTGGCAATGGCGACGACGTGACTTTGTCTTCTTCTAATTCCGCCCATGCATGCGCTGGTGCTGTGTTGTAGGCTGCTCGAGGCTGCTGCTTTGAAGCATTGGGCTGAATCGACGTAGATTTGCTGTCGTCACTGGGCGTGAATACCAGCGGTTCAGGCGTTCGACTTCGTTCTGGGGGACGCAAATCAAGCTGCGATTCTTCCAGGAGACTGGCATCCAGCAATTCCAGATCGTCTTCGCGCTCCACTTGGTAATTGTCTTCTTCAAGCGGCACAATCGGAATCCACTGTGACGGCGAAGTCGACTGCGAGGTCGCAACGTTGCGAGGTCGTCTCCTGCCGCTGTCAATGGAACCGCGACGCATCGTGTTGTTGGCGTGGACGCGTCGCCGTGGCGCGCCAAGTGGACGACGCGCAACAGAATTCACGCGAAGCGAGCCGCCGGATGCCACAAGACCTGAGAGTGCACGGGAAATACATTAGAGCCCATTTTACGTTCGAGGGGCTCTGTAAGAAAGTACATACGCACCTTGCATGTGGTTGCGAATATACGGGATCGTAAAGATCTGATCCATGGACGGACGATTTTCAGGCGACTTGTCGAGCAGTTTCTTGAGCAAGTCGGAGATATTGTGGTCGAAATGCGGTGGCACTGGCGCAAACTAAGTGCATAATGGGCAAAAGATAAGCTTCAGAGCGAGCAGAACAACACCGTTTCGATCATGTTTTTCTCACCTCTTTGCGCACAATCGTGAAGATGAGGCTGATGATGTTCGGCGCATCGAATGCGTGCTTTAAGGCGCACAGCTCGTAGAGCACACAGCCCAACGACCACACATCGCTCGAGTACGAGTACGGCTTGTTCTCGCACACCTCGGGACTCATGTAGTACGGCGTGCCGACGACGGTCTTCGCCTGGTCCATCGTCGAGTCGAGCGTCTTGGCAATACCGAAGTCGCCCAGTTTGATCACGTTCTCGGTCGTCAAGAAGATGTTGCTCGTCTTGAGGTCGCGGTGCAGGATCCGCTGCTGGTGCAGGTATTTGATCGCCATGGCCATCTGCACGAACCAGTCGAGGATCTGGCCGATATCAAAGTACGCGTTCTGCTTGTCGCTCTCGTTGCTGCACTGCTCCAGGCGGTTCACGCGCTCACGGATCTTCTCGGCCAGGTCGCCGCCATCGCAGTACGCCATCACGATGTGGATCACGCAGTTCTCGACAAAGTTCTCGCGGTACTCGACGACATTCGGGTGCTTGAGCTTCGCGAGCAGCTCGACCTCGCGGAACGACTGCGCCTTCTCCTTCTCCGTGAGCAGCTCCGTCGGGATCTTCTTCACGACGTACTTCTCGTTCGTGCCGCGCAGCGTGACCAGGTGTGCTGTGCCGTAGCTGCCGCGACCGATGCACTTGATCTCGTCGTATTTTTGCATGGCGGACACTTACTCGTACAACTGGGTCGTCAAGCGCAACGCGTCGTCAACTTAGAGCTCGTCCAGCACCACACACGCAATGCGCGCGGAAACACGCGGAAACAGCGCCAGTATTGGCGGGATGCGGCAAAACTAACAGCGTCAGCAAGCGCAGCTCCAGTAATTGGATCTTCGGTGGTCGCAGCGCCAGCGAGCGGCTCCACCGCGCGTGGATCACAATGCGTCAATAGACGACTGAGAGATTGAATGAATGGGTCGAGTGCGGTTGGATATGCCGCAAGCGGATCTCTTTATCTTCTTCTTCTTCTCTCTGGCGATTTGCAGGAAGAAAGTGACGTTTCTTCCATGTTTCCTCTTTTCTTCCGACGTTGAGCCGAAGCCGTTTCGGATGTCGCGCGAAGGTATGCGCGTGTTGAAGTTTGTCACAACACTAATGCAAGCGATTGGATCTCTGATGCTGGTGCACTCACTCACTGTGAGCGGCTCAGCACGTGGCCACGCACACACGCAACAGCCCCCGCTAACGCGACGCAGCATTGACCGCCACGCTCTTAGTGGCAATAGCTAAAGGATAGTTTTCGTGCTGGGACGCTCTCACCACTGCCAGTTTCTTCGCTGGGTGGTTGAATCCGCCACAAGGCACACCGAATCATATCTACGGCCATATCCTGTGGGATCGCTCAAACCGCGAGAGGCAAGTTTATCTTTACGACACGAGAAAGCTGCCTAACAGCCACGGACTCGCATGGAGCAGAGGAGAAGACAGAAGCATTGCGCTGTGTGCGATGATTGGCAAGGATCTCTTCGCACACTACGTGACTTTTTTGCAATTGCAGAGAGCAGCTTTGATTCCGCATTCAACGTGCGAATTGATCTTCCTGCATGTCTTGCCTCTTACTCTTCGATGGTAAGCCCAAATTTCATTTGGAGTGCGTAGCGTGACGCCATTGCCACAACCATCAAATTTCCATCTGTGAGAGAGGCTGTTTGCTTTGTCTGTCCCTGTCTCCGATCTGTTGGACGTCCTAGTACGAAGTCTCACACCTGGATCTCGAGGCTTGCCAATGTTGATGAATTTGAATAATCCTCCCTGGCTCAGAGACTTTCCCTCACAGGCTTTGACTGATTTTGAGATCGCTGGAGATCTTGTAGAACTGATGAGTGTGCGCTCAAGTTGCTTTCACGGACGTGAGCTGGTGCAGCAACCGCCATTGCCATCTGTCACCTGTGAGGACCATTAGAACTGCATGAACGCACCTCAATCAGTAATCCCTCATCATAAAATTGGGGGGAGCGCTCACGAACGAGAAGCTCCTTCACAGCAGCCATCAATGCACGCGAACGCCCGAACAACGCGATTTCGTCTTTTGAATTCCATTCATGTACTCAAAAGGCATCGCTTTCTTTTTCTCTCTCTCTCTCTCTCTCTTTATGGTGCGTCAACATCCGCCGTTCGCCGTTCTGGTGATCCACCGCATCGATGATGTCGTCTGCTGATAGTGTGTGTTTGTGTGTGAGTGTGCTGTGCTGCGCTGTTTCTAGCGTTCGCCGCCTGTAATGTGGTTGGTTGTCGTCTGAGAAGGAGTCTAAATTAATGCCCGTGACCGTCGTCATGGCCACCTCCGCCGTTGCGCGCCGCCGCCTCTTGCTTCTCCTTCTGGACCACAATCGCGTTCATGCGCGTAAGCTGAAAACAACAACAGAATTTAGTTACCCATGCACCATAAACCCAAATATGCCACATATGAGGGCACTATACCTCCTTCTTGTGGTGCAGGCACTCCAAGTAATCCTCCACTTGCTTGCCGCACTGACCCGAGAACTCGGTGTTTTTCTGCGACAGCCAGCACAACAACAGCACACATGTGAGGCACCGCAGCAGCACCATAGCATCTCGAGTGTATAGACGTACGCTGCACTCCTCGACGTCCTTCCAGAAGCGGTAGCATCGGCCCTCGCGGCCCTTAAATCCGAATCCCGACGACATGTTCCTGCGCTTGCTCGCTCTGCTTTCGGCGGTCTGTCTGCGGAGGGGAGAGCTAGCTTTGAGGCTTTTTCGTGGCTGGCTGGGTAGTGATTCAAAATTGAATCGTGAATGGTGTACTCTCAACATCTCCAAATGTGAATGTATCAAGTTTAACATTTTGAATTGCGAAGCACAATGTGCACTCAGAAATGACTGCATGCTACTGTCACTGCTGCCAAATATGATGGCATGCCATATTTTGAGGCAAGTACAGCGGAAGCTTCTAGAATTGATCGATCATGCTCAAAATATGCCATCTATGCCTTCCGTTTTTACCCTCTTTTGTTTTGACTACCACACACACTCAAGGTCATCATCACCAAAATGGCGAGCCGAGTGGCCGTGAAGCGCCAGGTGCTGGGTCTCTATGCACAGTGTCTGCGCTCGGCGCGCAAGTGCCCGCAGTGGGAGCAGCGCGAGATGATGAAGGCGTATGTCAAGATGAAGTTCCGCCACGATGCAGGCGTGCAGGACCCGGCGCGCATCCAGCGGCTGCTCGCGGACGCGCGCGAAGAACTGGACCAGATGGAGTACTACCACTCCGTGTACGAAGCCAAGCAGCGCCAGAAAGCGGCCGCGCGCGAAGCGAACACGACGCGCACCGTCGCGACTCCAGAGACACCGTCAATGCCACCAACAGTGTGTCCGCATTGCGCGACCGCGTATCAACCAGCGACGGCCAAGTTTTGCTCGAATTGCGGCGAAAAGCGGATGCTGTAGCCGAGGCTTTGCGTTGTGTGCGTGTGTGTGTGTATTTTCCCTTTTGCGAATAGTGATGTGGTGTTCTGCAGCTGACTATTATTGTTTGGAGTAAGCAAAGGCGAGCAGTCTTGCATACTACCTCTTGTGCATTGGTCGGTCTTTGATCTGCAGTTGGAAGCGTATCTCTATGCGCTCTCGGATTCCCAAACGTGTGAGAACAAAACGGCATATCGAGTGCATGCATTTCATTTCACCACTCGCATTTTCGACGATGCTTGGAATGACTTCTCTATTACTTTCATGCACAAAAACGGTCAGGATGGGTGTGTGGAGCTTGACCGTGTCAGCCACATTTGGTCTTTCGCTTTATCGGATCAGAGACATTCGCTCCGCTGGCCAGGTCTACAAATCGGTTTTTGCATGCAATTATTCAGCCAAACCATGTGTCAGTGAATCAAATCGCATGCGGAGGATCGGTGGAATCTGTACACACACATGCAGATGATAAAGATACTCACAATCGCACGCGCTCGACCGAGAACTAATGCTGCAGGCACGGCGCCGATCTGCCGAGAGTCCACGGATACCCTCGGGTTGTCGCCCTCGACCCACACGTGACCCTTGGGCACCGTAATCGTCTCTGCGCGGCTCTCGTCGTACCGCGGATGGAGATGCACGACGTCCCCCTCCTACAAACAATATAAGAGCACAACCACGCACATGCGCTTAGTACACAAGCGAGTGCATACACACATACAACGCACTCGAGTGGGTTCCGCCATTACCAGCGCGAGAATGCGCTTGCAGATCGTGGCGCCGTTGCTGCGCGTGGGCGAGCGCAGCAACACGACGTCGCCGCGCTCCCAGTCGCGCCAGCGCCGCGAGAGGCGGTCGACGAGGATGATGGAGCCGTCAGGGATCACGGGCTCCATGGACTGGCCCATGCCGTAGATCACGTCGAACGCGTTCTCCTTGAGCACCGTCGCCCAGCCGAAGACCAGCACCGCGTTGCGCGCCAAGCTGTGCTTCGTCGCCATGTCTAAAGTGTCGGATTGCTTGCTGTGTTGCGGAGTCGAAAAGAACTGACGGTCAGCTATTATCAGCCAATCATGTATGCGTTTTGTCTAATATTAATCTATTTTAGCAAATGAAGTTACAGTATTTAGCAATTTCGCTTTGCCTGAGAACCGCTAACATGCGCGAATCTCGCCATGTTCGAGATGGAAACAATGGCGGCATGTTGACTTTGCTCTGGTTCTTAATCGCATTTTCACTCGTCTGTCACTTGAAACAGAACGCTGGCATGTAATGACGAAAGAGGTCGGAAGAATCTCCACCAGCGGCATAGACTCGTCTCTTTTCTCAAGAAGACAGAGAAGGCGCTCATCATGAGTCCACTTTGGTACCTAAGTGCGCGCATTTTGCGAATCTCGAGGATTCGTTCTCTCTCTCTCTCTCTGATCCATGGACGAAAATGGAGAAATTGAAGAAATAGATGGGGGATCGCTGCTGCATTTACGTTATTCCTTTGTGTGCTGGGTGATGGCTCCATGGCCATTCTGAAACTACTTCCTTACGGTACTTCCCTGTAAAGCAGCAACTACCTCCCCGACGAAGTAAATGTCATGGGAGCAGGCGCGAAAATGGTCCCACGGATGGACTAGAGACGCATGCTTCCGCCCGTGCTCGCACACACCGCCATGTTGATATAAAAGTACATCTCCTTCTCTTCTCTCTCGCTTGTGTCTCTTTGTCTCTTCTTCATCTGGGTTGGTTCTCTCTCTCTCTCTCGTTGCTACAAAAGTCACTCTCTGGAAATAAATACCGCATTCGTTGGCGGATACGAGGAAACCCACACACAACAACACGCCCTTCTTCTCACTATTACGACCTGCCTCGCTTGCTTACGACTTGAGGAACCCGAAGAGGTCGTCGTCGTCGAGCTCCACATTCAGATCGATGCGGTCCCAGCGGTACAAGTCCAGGGAATCGTCGTCGGCGGTGGCAGCGGCGGTGGGGGGGTTGTCAAAGCCGAGATTCGCACCTAACGTCGGCGCGTCTGAGCCGCTGGTCGTCTCGCTCAGCAGCATGTTTACATCCACTGGTGGACCCACGGCTGTGGGGATCGGAGCTTTTCCGGAGTTGTTCTGTTGACTGTTGACGCTCGAGGAGCTCATCTGCGTGTTGCCCATGCCCATCGACACGGTCAGTGCTGCGTTAGCCGTATTCGCTGGATTCCGAGGTGGCAGCGATGGTCGTGGGTTCTGCTGGCTCATCGCGTTCGCATTCATTTGGTTCATCTGCATTTGTGGATGATGCGACGAGTTCACGAGCGCCTGGCGCGCCGCAGCTACTGCTCGCTGGTCTGGTTGATAGTACTGTTGTTGCTGCTGCTGACCTCCCCATTGCTGGCCATACATGCTGCTGTTCGTATTCCCGTCGTGCTGGTTGTTAATAAGGTGCTGCGAGACTTCCACTTTGCGCGTGAGCATCTGACGATGCAGGTTCATCTGCGCCTGCATCGCCAAGTGCATCTGCAGTTGCAGATCGTTCGGTTCGTCGTGGTTCAGCTGGAACTGCTCGTCTCCCATACCTTCGCTCGTGGGAACCACGCCGCCTGCACTACCATTCATTCCAGTAATGTGAGGCGACATCAACGAGCTCAGGATGTTCCATTGCGGATCGCTCAGGTCGCCCAGCACGCCAGTGGGGTTCCCAGGTCCCATTGGCAGACCCATCGGGTATCGGAACGCAGCCGCCGCGGCCGCTGCAATCGCGCGGTTGTTCAGACCATTCGCATTCGAACCAGACATGCTCGCTTTGCGCTGACTGGCGGCGTATGCGGCGACTTGGAGCGCTTGATTGGACATCGCGCCACTGGTGTTCATTGCCGAGTAGCTCACGCGATCACCCGCAGACGAGCTCTCCAGTAATCGATTCTACAATATGACAACAGCCACAAAGGGAACGTCAGTGTCTTGCCTGATCCCTCGTAGGTGCTTCACTTCTATGTGAACGCACCTGGATGTGCTGGGGGTGTTGGTTACGAGACGCGTGGTAGCCACTCGCCTTCTGCTGCGACTCCTTCGCCTCTTGCAGTAGACTCGAGTAGCTCCCCGTGCGCTCGCTCGATGTGATACTGCTGCGCGGCGTCGTGTGCGCGTCGCTCATGCTCTCGTCAGCCGCGTCGTCGTCGTTCTCGTTGTTTGAGTTGTCGCTGTCGTCGCTGTCGTCGTCACCCTTTTGCTTCTTCGGCGCGATTGGGAACACGAACATCGTGTTCGACTCGCCGGCTTTGTTGCCGTGCTTACGGCGCCGCTTGAGGTTCTTCTTGGCGCTGTGGTCGTAGAACTCGAGGAACTCGGCGCGCGAGCGCTCGTAGTTGAGGCGGTACTTTTGCAAATGACTCTTCAGGTGTTCAGTCGTGAGACCAGATTCAGGTCCAGCGACGCCCATCAGCTAGAAGAAAAAAGAGAAAGCAAGAGGTCAGCACCATCATTGCACCGGCGGAATTCCTGGGATGGTTTTGGCGTTGAACGTACCCCAAGCAATGCCTTTGGAGACGCATTTTTGAGGCCAACTGAGCATACGACATTAAAGCACATAGAAGCGTTAGTTATGCCTGCTGTCCCTACTAGTATAGCGAACGAAGAATGCCCTTGATCATTACCATCAAAGATCGCGGCGACGAAAAGCCGATGCAGTTCGTCGGGCCAGATGAAGCGCTTGGTCTTGCGCTCGTACTTGCGCTGCCTCGCAGCGTTGGGCGTGCCGCCGCCGCTGCTGCTCTGTCCCGTGTTGGACTTGTCGTCGCCGAGCACCGACTCGGTCGACATGGTCTTCTTCAGGATGCGGAGCGCCGGCGTGCTAGTCCCACTGCCATCGGGGGTGCTTGCTCCTGCGGCACTCGCGCCATCGTCTGCACTCTTGTTCATATAGCTCGCCGTCGTCTGCGCAGAGATCGGCGTGTTCGAAGGCTCAATCACAGGCGCCGTCGTCGTCGTCGCCACTGTGGCCATTCAGCTTTTCTTTTCTTTTCTTTTTTTCGTGGAGAAGCACCGCGCGCTGTCCTCCGTCGCGCGCCTACGCCAACGAACGAACGCGCACTCTCGCTATTAATTCGCCGGCCAGCGCGGAGATTTGCTTCTGGTGCGGGGAGAGACGGCCGGCGACTCAGAGGAAGGATAGAGGGCAGGAAGGGAACAGTGCTTTGCAACACTACCCAGACGATCTCCTCCCAGCTGCTTGATGTGCCCTTTGTGTGTCTTCTTGGCTCCAGATTCGCTGCTTTGGGTTTCTTTTAGTTATAAAGTTTGAGGGGCGAAGCTACGGTAAATTACATCGCGCGAATGAAACCAAGATGCTGCGACATACTGAACCCAAGTGATACGGAATCTACTTTTTTTGACGTGTGGTACTCTTGATTAGGCGAGAGGCAAACGAGGGATATACCGACAATGGGCGGCACGCAAGCTGGATCAAGCGATCTGGTCGACATTGGGCTGCGCGCAGAAAGGGAGAGCGCAATATGAACTGCTCTGTGGTTGTAGCGGAACCCTACGTACCGTTCTGAAGCAGCGGATCCCACGGTTCACAGCGGGAACCACTTGGCGCTGCTGAGGTCTTCACTCGTTCTTGTTGTGCGAGCCTCGCATCCGTTGATGCCTGGTCAGTCGTCGTAGCACCCGATCGAATCTTCTTCGGCTCTGTTCGCTCACTCTCTCTGCACGGTCAAATGGGTCCACTTGTTTTGGAGCACCGCGCTCTCGAGGTCGCTCAGAAAGGTGACCCATTTCACAAAGAGTGTGACGATAAATGCGCAGCAGAGAGACTGGGGCGACGTTGGATGACCGCGACGCGCGAGACTGACGCAGTGGCGTCCGCAACGGAAAGAAACGCTGCGTAATCAACGGATACGAGGTGTGTGTCGACGGAACAAACTGAAGCCCAAGGTACCTGTTTGCAAACGAAACACGAGATCAGTGGAAACAGAGGGAACGCAAGGGGGAGAGAGAGACTCGGCTTTTCTCCCGTCCCAGACCTCTGACAAAGACCCTTTTGTCCACATACAGTCGCGATCCATCGCTTGGACTCCATACGAGACCGTGCAGTTTTGTCAGTTCCTAAATGCTTGTTTCCACATATCGCGTCTCGACAGTGCACACCCATATTGAGACGACGCTTTGGTGTATTTCGTTGAGACTCATCGCAAACTGCACGTATTTAGTCTCGGAGGAGCGGAATGTGCACAGCAACCTCTTTTTATTTCGTTCTCGATCGAACTCGCTGTTAAAATATTCGCAGCACCAGACCATCCAGCAACCCGAACACACAGTCATCCATTCTCGGTTCAGCACACACACACACACATCGAATGAGTGCGTCGTCCAATGGCTCTTGCTCTGCTCACTATCGGATGGCATCCATTTGAGCGAATTGGGTCTCCTATCGTCACCGACAGCTCGAGAGTGGTATGCACATACACGTTGAAGAATGTGCCAGAGAAACTCCAAGTCGAACTTGAAGGTCCAGCGTGGCTCATCTCAGCTCTCGTCCCTCGCGAGTCCCACTCATTTGATAGAAGCTCGGTCCGAGAATGGATTCCAATGGACTCGTGATCATACAAACACGCTGGTTTGACGCCTGAGACGAATCTCCCGACCATAATCGCTGACTGGCGAATCTCCACTGGCTTGCGCCAGCACCAACTGGGCTCCTCGTTTTTTTCGTTGGACTCAGTCGAGGGAAAGATGATGCGTTTCGAGAAAGTGCGGTCTTTTTTATCCTCTTTAACGGATTTCGCGAGTTTTACAACCTTGAATGGCTGCTTCAATGGAAATTGCATCTCGACGAGACCATGTGTGCAGCATTGCGGCGTGTTCATGCTGCCAAGACAAACATCTGCAACGAGCTGTTCAGGACCGGACGTTGGCTCGTTTTATTGTTTACTGCAGGTGCGTTGAAGGGTGGTAACGCTGCCCTTGGTCTAGTGCTGTCGCGCTTTCTGTCGGGATTTCGTTTCACCACGCGGGCGCGAATCTCTCTCGATACAGTCGAGTTCTGCTTCGTAAGCGAACAAGTCAAGTGGCAACACCATGCTTGTCACTGCAGCCAACTGATCAAAGCAGAGAGCCTGGCGATTTTCCAGCTCAGGTTGAGCAGGGAGGTGAGGTATCTTCAACTGTGTATTAATTCAAAGGAGCTAAAGTTTTCCTTGCTGGTGACGTCGGTTCCCTGCAATTGGAGCTAGCGAGAGACACTCAAATGGCGGTGGGGATCTTTGAATCTTCGTGTGGGCTCAGTCGGTCAGGTCAGAGAGGCGGCAGCCATCTCAGAACGCGAGTCTGCCGAATTTACAGTACAGCAGCAGTGGGTGTTCAGTCGCGTCACGAGCGAACTTCCATGCGGGTAAAGACGAACGCGATGGGGGGCAGAGACGATAGAAGGGAGAGTTGTTTGCTGCGAGTGCATTTCTGTCCTGCTGTGCCGCTGACTGAAAAGGAATCTATCTAGTCACACGTTTTGTCATTTTCTGGAGGACATCTCTGTGTTCTTGTACAGAGAGGAATGTGTGCAAGAATGTTCTTATAAAGAGAGGGTTCTTCTAAAAAGTCGCTTCAAAACACGGTAGGAACGCTCGCATAATAAGGTGAGCACCTCACTGCTCTTATAGAGAGAGGACTTTTCACACAGCTCGATTGTTCCTGTAGAGAGAGAGGTCATCAATTCAAAACAGGGTTCGAGTGTTCGCATAAGAGGGCAGTGAAGTGTGTCTCCCCAGTACTGTACTCCTACGATATAAGAACGCATTTCGGTTATGGGCACATGCAAACTGCCGCGAAAGGTCGCAATGATCACAGGCAGACTCATCCTCGTGCGCAACCCGGACGACAACTTTGAGATCCTGCATCACATCGAGGGCGACGGTTTTCCCGTCACATCGCTGTCGATGGCCATGGACCACTGGCTGTTCTGCGGGTACACCACGGGACGGCTGCGGATATTCAAGAAGGAGAACAACTTCCAGCTGCACGCAGAGGTCGCGGCGCATTCCCGGGCGATCACCGCGCTCGATGTGCACGACCACCAGGTCGCGACAGTCAGTGAGGACACGTTCCTGAACATCTGGGAGCTCACGAGCAGCAAGACGAGCGCCAAGGTCAAGCTTGTGAGCTCGCAGTGCGTCCAGAACGATTTGCTCACAGGCGTCGCGTTCGCCGGCGCCAAGAGCATCGTCACAGCCTCCTTCGACACGGCGCACTTGAAGCTCTGGGTGCCTGAGTAAAGCACGAGAGGCACGGAAGCTCCAATTGCACGAGCACTGATCTCTGTAGCCGCCACGCTTGTTTTCTCTTGATGAAAGCTTTAACGAAAATAGCAACCCCAGTGCTGGAATTTGATCCACTGTCGATGGTCTTTTGCCATTATCCGAAGGACAGAAGTCTCTCAGATGCTCACACGAGTCACCTTTCTATTAAATATTGCGTGGACATCACTCGCATAAACGTTTGGACTATGGCAAGCCACACTCGCATTACTGCACAATCAACAAACCAAAAGTTCCCTCTTTTGCACGAAAACACACACCAATTCTCACCTTTCTTCTAGTCGGTGACTTCGATGTACAGCGGCTGATGGCACCAAATGTCTCGAACCTCGTTCGTGCGAACGTTCTCTACGCGCGCGCACATCGCGACTCGGAACACGCCATGCGAGAGGAACAGCACCTGAATGTCGTGGTTCCTTGTGTGATGCTCTCCATCGTCATCGTCGCTAGCATTACCGCCATCGCGCCAATCGAACGCTGTCTGCAGCATCCCGACCACGACAACATGGTCGTTTATCTCGTCCACATCGTCTCCACTGTTGTCTTGTTGCGTGATGCAGACCTCGCACGAGACGCGAAACTCGGCAGCAGCGGTGGCACCGCTACCTAAATGGAATGACGGACGAATCTGGAAGCGGATGGGAATGTACTCGAACGCTTGCACTTGCACTTCGCGCCGCGATCCAATCGCATGCGGACCTCGGAAAAACGAGAATGGCGATACGCTTGCACCCTTCTTCTCAGCAATGAGCTTCTCTTTCATCGTTGTGTCCTCTTGCTCAACTTCTTTTGACAGCGAAGAGGTCGAGATCTCAAAAGTCAACTCGGGTGCAAACAATTCCAACAGCGCAGTATCTTCTCCCTCTTTGGTCCAGAAATGATCTTCAAACTGCAGTCTCCCCGTCGTGCCGAAGTAGGTTTCCCACTCCAACTCAACTAAGCTGTTGAGTAGAACCGCCAGTTTGTGTGTGTCTCCGTGAGGTGCTTGCTGTGAAGGCGCTCGCACTCGAGGCACTTCCAGCATGAGCCGCCGAGAGCACTTTCGTCCAATCTCCACGCTGCAAGTGAATTTGTTCCCAGTATCCCCTTCGCCAGCACCTCGTACCACTTGTCGACGCATTCGGAAACGGAAAGTGGTCTCCGTCGGGTTGGTAACTTCGACTACGACCAGAGCATGCGCATTGTCCAGAATCGCGCGTGAGGACTGCTGGTCCTCATTTTCAGACGAATCTGTGATTGGCGATGGTGGTTGAATGCACTCGGGACTCGATGGCAACAACGCAACACTTGACAGCCTCAACGATGGGAGCGATACAAGACTCAACACCAGTTTCGTTTCTCGATAAAACACAGCATCGGTCACGCTTAAACCGACAGGATCATCCGCATACACCAAGCTCCACACAACTTGCTCTTCTTCTTCAAGCGCCTCGTTCACTCCATTGGTCGGGTATCGGTGACTTGCCGTCTTTTGCAACAAAATCTCAAATCGAATCGACGCAATGTCGCCACTCTGCATCGGAAGCACGGAGGTTGGCTCTCGTCCATCGTCGCAGAGTGTTCGGCATCGTATGGTGATGCTTTCTGCTTGGAGAATAAGCTCAGAACTGTTACTACTATTCTCTGTGGTGGAAGAGTGCAACCCCAAGGTATTCAACAGTACCAGTGTCTTCTTCGCTACGCCTCTTTTCCAAACCGTTACTGAAAGACGACACGAATTGATTGCGCTTGGTCCAACGTTGCGCACGCGAAGCTCGCACTGCTTGGTCTCGCTGGAGAACATGGAAATCCGCAGGTTCTCGCTCGGCTTTTCCTGCGTTGCATTCGCTCCTGGTGCATCCAATCCTGAGACCGTCAAGCTGCCAAACTCACATAACGCCATCGACGCAAGCGGCAATTTGCCGACCACGCGCATTTCCAGCGGCATATCTAATGCAAAGGACGTCGTGAGGCCCAACACCTTGAGGAAACAGCCACAGACTTGAAAAACGCCTTCTTTCAGCGGCTGCATGCCCAAAATCACAGATTTCTGCCTCTCGTAAGGCGCGAGCACGGTCGACGCTGGGTAGCATTCGATAGCAGCACTGCTGCTGGAAATGGGCTTCTGGCTGTGATCATGTGTCGTACCCTCGTCCTCATCATCCTCTACCTGCACTACAACCCACGCTGTCACTTGCTGAATGTCAATCGCAACGCCAAACGGGTTCGAGAGAATCATCTCCACTTCAATCTTCTCCGACACGGCAAACACTTTTTCATACATCGAGTTTGCTCCAGTATCGTCCCCATTTGCATTACCTGTTCTTCGTTGCTTTTCAAAGGGTGAGTAGAAAAAATCGGATCTCCCAGCAGATTGTGATGGCTTGTCCCCCTGTGCTGGCGCATACAGCTCGAGCGCTTTGGCTTTCGTGAGAAATGGATTGTCTAGCTTGGGGACCACGCGAAGCTTCTCGATTGCTAAAAAGGTCGACAATTTCACTTGTTCACTTAGTCGAAGCGACGAGCACTCGGATTCCATGATGTGCAGCACGCTTTTCTCGATCTTCGCGACTTCATCCTTGGAACGAATGTTCCACACTGGTAGAACCTCAACCTGTCGCTCTTTGGAATTCAGTCGGTTCGGACCATAAACACTGCTGTTGCTTCCCGCTGCACTTGATGGCGACCGCTCTACACCATTTCCATCAAGCGAAGCACGACCTTCGCTGGATGCACCGCCAGGACTACTAGAGAGCAACCCCGACATACTTGGAGAGCTACTGGAATGCGTTGAATTCATGTTGTGCGGACTGTGGTGCGAAAAGGAGGCGAACGACGGCGACGCCTTGGTCGAGATCGCGCTCATCGCCGCAGAGAACTGTTGCCGTGGCGTTGACAGGATCCGAGGCGTGCTCGCGATCGTCGATGACAGCGACGCCGCAGCGGACGACATCGTCGCTGACGGGGACCCAGCGAGCGAAAAGTTGTAGCGTCTGGTCTTAGTGTCGACACTCGATGGCGGCGTGAAGTACACACTCGATTTCGAATACAACCCAGCAATACGATCGGTAGATGATGTCAACCCACGTTGACTCGTAAACGGTCGCTGCACTTGATCAACGGCAGGGAGCAGTGGCGTCCCTGTCCTGCCTCCAAACTTTCGGGTACTGCTACTACTGGCGGTTCGTTTAGGCGCTGGCATCAAAGCAGGCGTCGCAATGGAATCGCACCACGGGAGAACGCGCAGCAGTTGGATGCAGTACTTGCCTACGAGGAACGAGTCGCCAAGCATCTTGGCAATTGTGATCAGTTGACGCAGCACATGGAAGCGAACGATCAACCACGTTTCCTCATGGAACGTTCCGCCAGATGCATCCACAGGAGCGCCTCGTCGTCGCGTTCTTCGGTTCCGGTACAATGTCGTCACCTCCCAGTCGCTGGTCGAGGCTGCTGTCAAAGCAGAGCCACTGTCTGTAATCCCTAGCCGTGCTGCTGTGATGCACTCTAGCAAAAGAGCAGCATGGAGATCCTTCTGTCGCTGGTTGGACCCGGAACTCGATGACGGAGTATTAGCAGACGGCGATCGCTTGTAGTTCCGCGCGATCAAAAGCGCGACGGCTTCGTGGAGAAACAGCGCCATGCGTCGGCGATGGCTCACACACTCGAGCATGCGACTCGCGTCGATCATAAACTCGACTCGCCGCTGCATCGTCAGGTCCGGGAACAGCGTGAGCCCGCGCTCGAGTGCATCCCACAGCAGTCGCTTGATCCAAATGCCTTCGTTCACCTTGTCTTTCCCCTTGGTCTTTGCGCGCGCGATTTGCAGCGCCACAGCAACGTAGTACCAACCGATCTTCCCAATCAGTTGACACTCGAGGTCGCTGACCCCTGCTTTCGAGTACAGTGCGACGGCTTCCGACGCTTTCTCGACGAGCTCCACGACAAACTGGTCCTTCGACTCGAGAAAGAGGCAATACGCGTACCCTTCGAGCGCTGCGGCGAGCCAGAGCACGTCACCACTCGCGCCGTTGCTCTTGCGTTCTTCGTCTTTCAGCAGTTCCAGCGCAGAGGCGTAGTGCTCCATGGCATCGGGGATGCAGTGGAGCAGCACCGAGTAATCACCAAAGAGCTTCTTCTGTCGCGCGAGTTGGCGCTTGCGACTGCGCGAGTCCGTGAATGGCGCCGTGAATGCCGACGCCGTGGACGATACGGCTGTGGACGCCATGGAGGAGATCGTCGCATGCAAACTCTGCGACTGCGGCGGCGACAAGAGCGGCATGGAGCCCGTGTGCTGCTGCTGGTTCTGCTGCTGGTGGGACTGGCTCGGTTCAACGTTCGTGTCGAGCAGGAAACTCGCCATTTCGCCAAACTCGAACGACGACGGGAGCGAGTGGTGGCTCTGCGCCTGCTGCCGTATGGCCGCGCGGATCGTGCTCTCGAGCGACATGAGGATCGTGACCGCGATGGTGTCCAGGACGACCTGCAGGTGCAGACTCACCGTGGAGCAGCCTTCGTCCAGATCGTGGTGCACAGGGAACATCACGAGGTTGCTCAGCGACGCGACTTCCTCGACAGTCCCGATCTCAAACTCGTGCTCAAACGCAAAGCATTTCTGCACAAGCGTGCCGGGAAAGTGCTTGATCGACTGCACAAACGACGCGTACGCATCCTTCAAATTCGGCGTCGACGGACAGTGGCAGACGCCGATGACACCGATGGGCCGGTTCCACGCGTGCACGTCTTCCCCGTCGCAGCTCTCAATGCGCTCGGTCGTCGACACGAAGCGGAACCGCATTTTGCCGCTACTGTTCCACGAGAAGCTCTTGAAGGGCGACAGCTCAGGTGCGTACCCGCCCGGCCGCGTGAGCGAACTGATCGACAGCACGCGGTTCTGCTGCAGCAGCTGCACGTACGACGCGTACCGGTCGGGCGAGATGGCCCCCACGGGAACGAGGTACACGAGGAACTCGGCGTTGCGCGTCCAGCGCGTGACGTGCGCGGCCGGCGGCGGCGGCGCGATCCATGCATTCATCCCGTCTGCTGCTGCTCTCACCTCAAAAGCATGTTCTGTGATCCCTAGCGCCGTTAAGTGCGGATGAAGAGACTGTGTTAGGAACCTGTTTTTGAGGCAACATTGCTCTCTGAACGGACTTCAAAGAATACAAGTCCGATTGTTGACAAAGGGTCTGAGCTGGTATCTACCGGTATTTAACTACAAATTTCAAGTGAAAGACACCGGTATCTATCGATATTGCAACTCTTTGATGCAACTGATAAAATAGAAGACCGGATTGCACTTGGTGAGGTCAGTTTTCTTTTGAACAATCTAGAAAATACGTTAAGAACCTCTTTCCCTTTCGCGATTCGGTCCTCAGTCACAATTCTGCATTCGTTGGCGAAAGACACAAGCAACAAGGCACATCACGAGACAGCAGGCGATCGAACCCATCGGCTCCTTCACGACGACGATGCAGAACCCAGTCGCACGCGGAGACAGAGGCGACGACCACGACGCGGAGGACGAGCCGCTGTACGTGCCACTCAAAGTGCGCCGCCAGAGACAGGAGGACAAGCTCCAGCGGCGCCGGAAGCTGCTGCAGGACAAGATCCAACGCGAACGCAGCGACGAAGAAAGCGAGGAAGAGCGTGGCGCGACCTCCTCAAAGCGCCGCAAGAAATACAAATCAGACGACGAGCAGGACGACGGCAGCGCGGTTGTACACGAAGCAGCTGCGTCTGAAGATGACGACATGCGTCCGAAGCAGCGCTCGCAAGTGAGTTTGATCGATCAAGCGTACGAGATGCGCAAGAAAATGGAGGAGGCTGGCGTGAACCAGGACAAGGTCCAGAAAGATACACAGGAGATCAATATGCTGAAAGAAGCGAGTTACGTACAGAAAGTGGCGCTCGTGTCGGCGCAGGAACGCGCCGACGGCATTCGATACACGGAAGCGATGAAAACGACGTGGAAGCCCCCGAATTCAATCGCAGAGATGACACCAGAAGAGTGCGATGCGGTGCGCAAGAAGTGGCACATTCTGGTCGAAGGCGAAGACATCCCGCCGCCGATCAAGTCGTTTGCATACATGCGTTTTCCACCCCCGATCATGGATGCGCTCAAGGTCAAGAACATTCTGCGTCCGACGCCGATCCAAGTGCAAGCGATCCCATGCATCCTCGCGGGTCGTGATATCATCGGCATCGCATTCACAGGATCGGGCAAGACAGTCACGTTTTGCTTGCCGCTTGTGATGATCGCGCTGGAAGAAGAGCGGAAGCTGCCGATCATTGGTCGTGAAGGTCCCTTTGGGTTGATCATCGGTCCGTCGCGCGAACTGATGCGCCAGACGTTCGAAGTCGTCAAGCATTTCACCAACTACCTGTTCAAAGCCGGGGAACCTGAAATTCGAAGCCTTCTCTGTATTGGTGGCGAAGACAAGCGAGCACAGTCTGAGATGATCTCGCGCCGCGGCGTTCACATCGTGGTTGCCACGCCTGGTCGACTTAATGATTTCCTGAAGTCCAAGCAGATGAATCTGCGACTCTGCAAGTACATTTGTCTGGACGAAGGCGATCGTATGCTGGATCTCGGGTTCGACGAAGAAGTGTCGACGACGTTCAACCATTTCACGAGTCAGCGCCAGACGCTGCTTTTCTCGGCCACGATGCCACAAAAGTTCCAGGATTTCGCGAAGGATGTGCTCGTGAAGCCGATTCTAGTGAACGTCGGACGTGCAGGTGCTGCCAACTTGGATGTGATCCAAGAAGTGGAATACGTGAAGCAGGACGCCAAAATTGTTTATTTATTGGAATGTTTACAGAAAACGAGTCCGCCAGTGGTGATTTTCGGGGAGCGCAAGGGCGACGTGGACGATATTTACGAGTATCTCATTTTGAAGGGTGTGGAAGCTGCGTCGATCCACGGTGGGAAAGACCAAGAGGAGCGTAACGAAGCCATTGCGCTGTTCAAGCAGGGCAAGAAGGATGTGCTCGTGGCCACGGATATTGCCGCCAAAGGTCTCGATTTTCCCGATATCAAGCACGTCATCAACTTTGACATGCCTGCAGAAATCGAAAACTACGTGCATCGCATCGGTCGTACGGGTCGTAGTGGCAAAACAGGTGTGGCGACGACATTTATCAACAAGAGTGTTCCCGAGAGCGCGCTCCTCGATCTGAAGCATTTGCTCGTTGAAGCGAAGCAGACAGTGCCTCCAGTGTTGCGCGCGCTCGAGGATCCGTACACGGAGACAGCAGAAGGAGGCGGACTATCGAATGCGACGGGTACGAAGGGTTGTGCATTCTGTGGTGGTCTTGGCCATCGTATCACAGATTGTCCGAAAGTGGATGCCCAGTCTCGTAAAATCGGAGCCGGTCGTCGCGATTACTTGGGCGGCAAAAGCGAAGGATACGGCGGCGATAACCTCGGATAGTGGTGCTGAAGAAGAGAGTTCAGTAGGTATGTGCTTGCAATTGTCATGGTACGGATGCAAAATAGATGGTGGTGCCTTCTTTGATTGGTTGCACGCCTTTGTAGCACTGTCAACTTGTTACTTTGGGCATTTTCAGCACTGGGCGTTTCTTTTTGTCTCGTCTTAGATCCCGTGAGCTACATTTAGCGGTGCCAGAGGCTCGAGCGCAGCTAAATCGGTCTTGGAGCGATTCTGTTTTCCCCCTCGTCCCAGCCCAACTCTCGTGAACTCACCGCGTGATTCTCGCGACGTAAGTGTGTGCGCTCGACGGGGAAAGGGAGTGAAACCTCGAGGCAAAGTCATCCCCTTGGCGCAGATGACATGGGCACCTCGTTTTCAAGGAACTTTTCACGCTTCTGGAATCGCAACGAGCGGCGATTACTGCTCGTCGGTCTCGATGCGGCAGGCAAGACCACAATTCTGTATCATTTACGGCTCGGGAAAGCGATTGCAAGCATCCCGACAGTCGGCTTCAATGTCGAGACAATCCGATACGACCGCTACAAACTAAATATTTGGGTGTGGCATCCATATTCAGTGGGGCACGAGTGCTTATGGAGGCGCACGTTGATGGAATTTCTCGCACGCTTCTGTTTGCCTCAAGCTAGGACGTTGGTGGCCAAGACTCGCTTCGCCCGTACTGGCGACACCATTTCACCGGAACTCAGGCACAAAAACGTTTGCCTGCACTTCCTGCTTAGTTTAAATTGCTCATTTTCATGGTTTGTCTTCGTCAGGGTATCATTTTCGTAGTAGATAGCGCCGACTTGAAGCGCCTGGAGCTCGCAAAGGAAGAGCTCAACGGTCTCTTATTAGACAATCAGCTCAAGGCAAACAGCTACGTGGAAGGAAAACTGTCGGCTGTGCGCAGGGTGATTGATGTCTGACTGACAGCTTCTCGTCGGTTTATGGCAACTTTCAGGATTCCTGTCTGCTGATATTCCTTAACAAACGAGATCTTCCTGGCGCGCTGACAATCGAAGAGCTCACGACAGCTCTCGACTTTGAAGAAGGCTGCAAGCAGAGCAATCGGAAATACTACATCCAGCCGACAATCGCGACCACGGGCGAAGGGCTGCACGCAGGCATCACGTGGTTGTGCGAGAACATGGCCGAGTTGTGACCAAAGTTGACATTATTAGAGATCAATAACCTGAACAATACAAGCAAGCAACATGGACCTCTGGACGCATGGAAGAAGGCGACTTTCGCATTAGGAGATGCTTTTGAGTATCACTGTGCCAGGCAGATGAATGAATAAGGCGTGCGATTGATTGATGGCGGGGTATTTGATTGATAGCTTTTTACTACTGACCTATGGTTAGTGGAGTTAGTCCTGAGACCAGTCGTGCAGAAGCGCGATGCCTTCGTACTTGTGGCCGCCGGGCAACTCCGTTTCCTCGAGCAAAGTGTTCCCCTTGATGTCAAACACCGTGATGAACGACGTCTGCAGGTTCTCGACGTCGATCTCGACACTCTTGATCGCGACGATGATGTTGTCCCCCGTGCGCGGCAAGAACTTGAACGACGAGAAGCCCCGCAGCGGCGTAAGCTTGCCCACTTCGCGCACTTCAATGGTGCTGAAATCCTCGCTCGCGACCACCAGCTTGTTGGATCCGCGCTTCTCATCCAGCATGTCGTTGTACGCTTCCGTGCTCACGCGACGCGGCAAGATGAACCACTGGCGATGCACAGGGCTCCACTCGATCGCTTCGTGGACGACGTACCCAGGCCAATCGGCGCCCAACGCCGTGCGCACGCGTGCAAAGTTCGACGTCCAGTCCTCGTGGTGAACTTCGCCGTGCTTATCCATGACTGCGACCCACAAGTTGCTGTCGGCGAGCACGTTGCCGTCGTTATCCGTGTACTCCTTGCCGACACTGCCCATGTACAGCTCGTCGTCCTTGACCGTGGCCCACTCGTGCTTCTGACCCTTACCCGTGATACCATCGCCCTCCATCACGATGTGCTCTGGGATCGCCCGGATGGGCTTACCGCCTTCAAAGTCCTTCAAGCGGTACACGATGCCCGTGCGGTCGTCAAAGGCGAGCAGCTTGCCGTCGAACCACGTCAGCTCACTGAGTTCGAAGCCGCGTCCGGCCTCGTTCATGGTTGTCGTGAACTTGCGCTTCTCGCCCCACTTGACCGAGTACTCGTCCTTCTGCAGCACGTCGTTCTTCGTGATCTTGAGCGTCGCGTGCTGCAAGAACGAGAAGAAGAGGGGCTTGCTGCTCGTCTCGTCGCGCGATTTCTTGTCAAGATCCGCGACGATCACCAGCCCAAACGAGTCCGGACGCGCGAGCTCAGGCTCAGGCTCACTGCGCAGGTTTTTCTTTCGCGGCGTCGTGGCCGGGTCGATGAACGGGTTCTCGGGCGTCGTCACGGGGTTCGAGGCAGCCGTCGGCTTGAACTGCGGGTAGTTGCGCGCGTCACTCCCGCTGTGCGCGTACAGCGACGTGGTCGAGAGCGACACGACCATGAACACCACGAGCGCGCCGATGAACAACACGGCGCGGTTGCGCGAGACCGCCGTGCTGAACGCGGCCGCGGCGCTCGCGGGCGGCGAGCCGAGCAGCCCGGCGCTGCTGCGCACGTTGCCGCTGTTGAGGGGGGAGCCGCTGTTCTGGTCGGACCACATGGAGGCGTCGAGCGCGCTGGACTTGCGTTTCTTGTGCTGCGAGTCGGGGCCGCTCGAGCGCAGTGGCAGCATCAACAGCGAGCGGAGAATGGCGCACGGCTCGGGCGGGGGGAATGAGTTCCCTCCTCCCTCCCCCTTTCGACTGAGTTCGACGAAAATGGGATTGAGAGAGCAAAGGGAGGAGGAACATGTGGTAGGTATGCGGTTTTGGAGGTGCACGGATCATTTCTGGCCAATTAGATAGATTGCATTTGTGCTTTTGGCCAATGAGGAAGGCTGAATAGGCTTTCCCCTTTTTTAAATTGCTTGTGGGGACTGATATTTGTGAAAGACTGGCGTTTTGTTGGGAGCCAAATTTGGAACAGTTGGCTCGTCTTGATATTTTTCGCAACTGCTGAGTTGTGCTCAGTATGCTTTTATAGAGGTTGAATTGATTAGAAGCAAAAGGTTCTTGTCTGAAGTTGCTAGATCAATGATGCAAAAGTATAAGCAAACAAAAGAGTCGAACAGTGGTCAGGTAGGTCCGGATGTGGGTCAAGTGTGGACCCAAATGAGAATGGCCGTTTTGACTACCAGCATGTATAAGCTTTACAAGGTTCCATTGCATGTTGGCGCAGCACAAGTTCACAGCCATTTCCTCAAGCGCGAAAAAATGGCGACGAGCAAGAACGAGGAAGTGGCGGCGCTCGAGGCGCTGCGGGACTCGTCGGCGGACCTCGTGCGGTACTTGGACAACATGAACGAGCGGCTCACGCAGCTCAACCAGCAGAACGAGCGTACGCTCCTGTTCTCCCCACTATGCTACGAATAGCGGTCGTGTTCTGATTGTCGTGATTGTGTCTCTGTGCTGCTGTTGTGATAGTGTCGCTTCGTGTGCTGGAGAACTGGTCGAGTGTGATCGCGATCACGAAGACCGCGAGCGCTTCGGCCAACAGTAAGACGCAGAGCGAGCTCGTCAAGACGGCGCTGTGAGGCTTCATTCACACAGTGCACTGGGAGTGCTATCTCAACGAAGGACGACTGTCTTTCGATAATCCGAGGAGAGTGCGAATGGAATCGGATAAGACAGATGACGGTGTTCTAGAGAAAGAGGAATTTTGAGCCGTTTTCCCGGCGCGTGTGTGTGTATTTATATCAGTTCAGCGGCCACAACCAGGACTCGAAGCGCTAACATTAAGATGCACGCCAATAAATATAGCCTATCTGCTGCCAATCGCAGTGGCATGTGAGGGACTGCGGTGTGAGTTCTTGAGCGCGATAGAGTCTGTTTCGCAGCACTTTGTCGCTGGCGCCGTTCAGCTGCTTCGTTCGTAGCTACTTGCCTGCTTCCGTATCGCAGATTCATTCGCGTCAAGGACAAATGCGCACGAACGGATTCAAGAAGCCCTTCTCGAAGGACCAAGTGATGAGTTGGATCCTTCAGCCGCTGCTCATGAGTGTACGTACTTGGCAATGTGCTGGTGTCATTTTGTTGTTGCGTTCACGAGATCTGACGAGCAATATGTTTGTTTTTCTTCAGTGCTTTATTGCGTTCGTTGCAAAGCTGTTGGACCGAGACAAGGTGAGTTCATTTTCTGCCACTTGATCTAGGTTTGCCCATCACTACAGTGACCAATGGAGCTTGATTTTGTCAATGCTGTCGATGCCTCTAGTGTCTTGCAATCCTCCTCCCAAATGCTGCGCTGATACTAATCGTCCTCTCTTCGTGGACGATTTGCGAATTTCGAGATTCAGCTGAACCGGTTCGTTCATCTCCATGAATTACTCGCATTGTTTGGCATCTTTGAACCTGGTAGGCACCATCTTCATTTTCTTTTCTCTTTTGCACTGTAGAAATCTCCGACCAGATCAGCGTTATCTTGCATTCGCGTGCCCCAGAAAGCAACGCGATACTGTACGATCTGCTGCAAGAACAGCCCTGGCTTGGACCACCACTGCACGTGGCTCAACACGCGCATCGGGGAAAACAACTACGAAGCTTTCTATTGTTTGGTGGTGTCGGCGACGATCCAGACTCTGTTGCAAGCCGTCATCGGGCTGCAATTGCGAGTGCTGCTGCCGAGAAGAAAAAACAAGAGATGGAACAATGGAAAGAGGAATGGCTACGAAAGTGCGGTGCAGACCACGGCGACGATGAATCGAACGTGAACACGAAGAGCACAGTCTCGGCCTCAGAGAAAGGAAGCAGCGCTGGGGTATCCGATGACACAAAGAATGCCCAGTCCGTGGTCGGACAAGTAAATGCAAGGCGGACGAGTACGTACCCAGTGGAGCTGATTAACTCAGCGAGTAGCAATAGCACCGCTGACGGCAGCAGCAAACCTCCTGTCGGGGAGAGTCAGATCACTATGAGCATTGGGGTCAACGAGAGCGGGGACATCTTTGATGAAGTGAACTTGCGCGACACCAAGCGCGACGATAGGACGAGCGAGGCAGAGACACCCGCTGACAACGCATCCAGCGGACCAAAGACCGATCTTTAACTGCGATATAACCAACACAAGCTGGACGCATTGATAGCGTATATGACGCTATCAATTGGCCATTCATGCGCCATCATCGCCTCCGTTTTGCTCTTTCACAGCTGTTCATGATGTCGGATCCAGATCTGTGACGTGTGTGGATAACCTGTGAAAAGTAATTATGCAGGTCATGAGCATCGCTCGTTTTGGACAGGTATTATTTGTCGAAAGAAGTGGAAAAGGTGAAATGCGCCATGCGCGGCATGTGATTGGCGGATTCTCGTTTGTATGGCATCTTGTATGCCCTCTCGAGTGATTGGTTCTCGGACTTCGGCGATGGAGATACTGGCGCTGCAAGCGCTCAAACTTGCAACGAAATAGGCGTCGTCGGGTGTCTCCTGCAGAAAAAGCAAACCTCTTTTAACCTTAAACAAGGTGAGCTCTTTGTCTATATGCTGCTGCTATTGGTGGTGTGATCGGCGACACAGGATGTGGCGCTTGCAGTGCGCTCTTAATGCTCGCGTAGCTCTTCGAAATGGATGGATGGCTCGAAACAGCGCGACCGCGTGGTGACTGACTGAGACCAGGAAATGCGAGCGCAATTGCAGATACAGGGAGTTTTGGCAGCAGTGCAAGCGCTTTGCGTTTCGTGTGGAGAGGGTGATGCACATTGCAGCGTGTACAGGAGTCAGCAGCCATCCATTCGATCGAAGCATCATTCAGTCAACCAGTCTGCCGCGATTCGCGTCCACCAGCAGCAGTAGCAGCAGACTGCTGTTGAAATGGGTTTGCAACAAGATACACGCGTTACTAATTGCGTTGTGCTTTCTTTTGTGTTGTAGATGCGTCACGTTGCTGCTTTCCTTTTGCTTGTGTTGGGTGGAAACACCTCGCCTTCGGCCGCCGATATCGAGAAGGTCATCTCGTCGTTCGGTGGTGAAGTCGACTCGGCCAAGGTCGAACTCCTGTTGAAGGAGCTCGAGGGCAAGGACATCAACGAAGTCATTGCCGCCGGTAAGGCTAAGCTCGCGACCGTCTCGGTCGGCTCGGGCTCCGCCTCGGCTGGTGCCGCTGCCGCCGGTGGTGCCGCTGCCGCCCCAGTGGTTGAAGAGAAGGAAGAAGAAGAGGAAGCCGACCTCGGTGCCGGTATGGACATGTTCGGTGGTGGTGCCGATTACTAAGCACGCTCGAGTCTCCGTCCGTTAGATCAAGAACGTCAGACGAACTCTGTAGTAATTGAACCTAATCGAATGCACATGTCCATCGTGTGACGCTCATTCCAAGCAAACGAACGTCTGTGTGTCACTCTCTTGTTGTTGTAAATGAACTTTATTAAGAGATGGATGACTGACTGTGTCAACTACATGAACCGCTTCATTTGGTCCCTTCATTCCTTTTTCTCCTAGCCTAAGAACTTGGTACCGACGCGACGACAGACACCGGCCCACCCGACGGCCGAGATCGCGCCGAATGGGAACCCAGGGAACGACATGAGGCGCTCGAACGGGATCATGTACCCCTGAGGAAACACCACGAGTGGTTGGTTCCAGTAGAAAAACATCAAGAGCCCCATGATGACAGGCTACACAGATACACAGGCAAACATTGATGCACGACATCAGTCAGTGAAACAATACGCGATAGATAACACTACATACTGATAGAATAGAGCAGCCGCAGGGTCATATCCATGCCATGTTGTGGACAACATACCGTGCGCATTTGGTTGATTCGCTTCTGGAGATTGGACGGCGCCGCCTTTTGGATGCGCTCCACTACATTACATTGAATTCACACCACACATTACTAATGAACGCCGTCTTTGCATATGTATACAATAAGCACAAAGAGCTATATAGCGTACCTGCGAGCTCCTGCATCTGCTTCTTGACCGTGTTCATCTTGCGGATGGCTTTGGATTGCTCCACGAACGTCTCGACCGAGTTGAGGCGGTTGACGATCGCCACCTGCTCGTTGTACTGCTTCAGCAGCGCGGTCTCCTGCGGCGAGAGCTGCGTGCCGCGCTGGTTCCACATGTGCATCGCGGCGTCGACTGCGAACATCAGCAGAGCGATGGCCACGACGTCGTAGCAGCGCAGCGACTCGATCGGCAGGAACGTCGTCATGCTTTCTTGCTTTTCTTTGCCTTTTGTCGCCTAGCATTGTGGAAGAGATAAAAGCGTACTTAATAGGCATGTCAGTGTGGACAATCCTTTTATAACTGATTTCTATGTCTTCAGTAAAAAAAATGCGCCACAATACACACATTTTAGTTTATAAAGGATCTTTTGACTGTAGTTCGGAAATATCATTACTTACTTAGTGCTAGCATTACTTTAAGAAGGAGTTGGTTGTGGCAGACGTGTGCGCTTTTATTTGTGTCTGTTGCCGCCTGGTCATCATCATCACCACATTCACAGGAAGCGCCGACGACATCATGGCGGAAGACCTGCGCGCGCTCCGCAGCTACGTGACGGCCAAGGACGGGCTCGAGTACGAGAGCCTTCCCGAGGGAGTGGTGGCGCTGCACATCACGCACAGCAACCTGCGCATGCAGATGGTCGACATCCGCCTCGATCTCCACCTCACGATCGCCGAGGTGCGTCACAAGGTGTACCGCCACTCGGGGACCAAGCCCGATAGCATGGAGCTGTTCATCATGGGACCCGACGGGTCCGTGCTCGCGAGGCTCGACGACGACCGCAAGATGCTCGGGTACTACAGCGTGCAGAGCGGCATGCGCCTGCATGTCGTCGATAACGACCCGTTCTCACTGTCCAAGGGGGGTGGACTCGAAGACGTCTCGCTCATCCAAAAGTACGAGATTTCCGAAGAAGACTACAACAAGCGTAAGGAAGAAGCGCTCGACATGCTGTGTATGTGTATATCGGATTATCTAATCGTCCAAGACCCGTGCTTGTTGTTGTATTGGTTTGATCAGGTGAGAAGACGGTGCGCGCGTACAAAAAGGAGCAGCTCGCGAAAGACCCGAACTGGAAGCCCAAGAAGATGACGAACGCCGCGCGTCCGCCAGTGGAGCCAGAGAACGCGCCTGGGTCAGAGACGATCGAGGGCATGAGTGTGGGCGATCGGTGCGAAGTGCAGCCTGGCGGTCGCCGTGGCCAAGTCGCGTACCTGGGCGAAGTCCCAGAGATCGCGCCGGGGTACTGGGTCGGCGTCAAGTTTGATGAACCGCTCGGCAAGGGCAACGGCACCGTGAAGGGCAAAGTGTACTTCTCCTGTGATGACAGGTACGCAGGCTTCATCCGTCCGCACAATGTGACTGTGGGCGATTTCCCCGTCGAGGATCCGTTTGCCGATCTCGATGATTCCGATGACGAGCTTTAAGTAATAAGAGAAACACTATTTTCGCTTAAAAGTGTCATGCGTGTGTATCATAATGCGAGATATGGCCGTGCCAGGCTTCCAAAGGCACAAGGGAAGACGAGAGATAAACACAGGGAGAAGACAAAGTAACAAACACAATCTAAATTACCTGTCTTTTTCATTTTTATTCCTCAAATCGCAGCATCTACTGAGCCTCGCAGCATACAACACAACGCATGCACAGCATAAAAAAACCACCCATGCGAGCGTCTGTTCACCACATATTCGCGGGCACGTGTGCCTTCAAAGGCAGTCTTTGCGTCGATCATACACTGGAGCCTCTTCTTCCATCGCGCGTCACATAGTGCACACACGACTGCACTTAGATTTCGGCCTTGCGCGTGATCTCCTCGACGTTCCAGCGCTTCTTCTTGGAGAGCGGACGCGTCGGCGAGAGGCGCACAAAGTCACCCATGTTGCACGCGTTCTCCTCGTCGTGAGCCATGAACTTCTTGGTCTTCTTGTAGTACTTGCCGTACTTGGGGTCCTTCACGATGCGCGCGACCTCGACCAGCACGGACTTTTGCATCTTGTTCGACACGATCTTCCCAAACAGCGGCTTCATGGCGTCCTAATGCACTCACTCGCTTGCGATTGCGCGGCGCTGCTCTCGTTAGCTTCTTGCAGCGAAGAGCTCGCTATTCGATTTGGTTGGTTGATTTGGTCGCAACATGATGGGTTACATTCAAACGACATTCATCTCCTGCGCATCGGATTGGATACATGTTGACTATTTTATAGCCAATGATAGGACACAATTTTCATTGTTTCAGCCAATGATGATGACTTATGAGACAATTTCTAGACACCTGTCTAATCTGGCTTTGTCGCCAATGTTGGGGATGTTTGCAAATGTGGAATCATGGAAATTACATATCGATGCTTGCATAATTAATCGCGAAGTAAATTGATACTGTTTTTGAGCTCGCTTAAACTATCGCCTGTGACAGACAGATCGTCTGACCGATGCGACGTGTGCATACAAAGTTCAGATCCGAATCGAAGCAAAGAGAGGATTGAGGATGGTCGAGTTCTTCCTGCCGTACGTGTACGTGCCGAGCGCGGACGCGTCGTACGTGAAGATCGTGACGCCGCTGGGTGAGCTGCACCTGGATCGAGACGCCGTGGGAAAGATCGTGGTGAGCGTGACGGCGCTGCTGGTGACGCTCGTGTTCTACTGCGTCTGCTTTACGTCGAGCAAGAAGAAGAAGAAGAGTAAAGCGAAAGAGCCGCAGCTCAAGCCTCGTGGCGACGGCGTCAATGCCGCAGAAGAAGAGAGCAGCAGCGATGACGACGAGGACGAGAGCGATGACGATGAGGATCCGCGCTCGGCGCTCGACGAGAGTCTCCTCCAGAAGGGTGAGCACAGCTACTACTACGCGCACCAGCGCCGCGACGTGAAGGACGTGGACGACGCCGACGCGATCAAGAAGACGATGATCTCGACGTACGGCTGGACTGATGACAAGGAAACTGTGAGGTACGACTGTGCGTATGCGTGGATACCATTATTCTTTATGTAATGTGCTTATCTTTTCTTGTGCGCGTGTCCCTATTTGCTTCCAGTATCTTTTTGCGGGATGATGCAGTGAAGGGCATGCAAGACGAACAGCTCATCTTGGTACGCTTAGTCTTGTTGCCTTCCATTTTCACTCTCCTGTAGTAATGACAACGAGTTGACGTTTGTGTTGGTACAAAATGCAGAAATGGACCAAGACGTCGTTCTCCTTGGATCTGCTCACGGCGCCAAAGGGCGTGCAGGCGAAAAGCCTCGTGATCCCAACGTTGTACAGCAGCATCAAGAACGTGGACTGGAAGGTGAAGAAAAACCAGCTCACGCTCACGCTCACCAAAGAGAAGATCATGCCGTGGAAGTCGCTCAACGGCGCCGCGAAGAACCTCGAAGACCACATTGAGTATGACGAAAGTCTGTTCGACTAAACAAACACATGAGGGAAGTAATAGACTCACTTTTTTTTGAAGCACACAATCTATGAATGACACTTTCCGATTTCTCTGAGGCTGCCGCTCAGAAGATGCACATGTCGGGGCTTTTATATATCGCTGAGGGGAGTCCAGTTTTGGACATGTTACAGGTGAGCACTATTTTAACGCTGGTGTGTTTTTGTGTCAGATGTTGGCGGCATTATTGGAGTTGAAGCCTATTCAGATGATATAGGCAAGCAGCAGCAGTAGCAAGTCAAGCGAGGCGCGGAGCTTTTTCTTCGTGCGCTTCGTTCACGACAAAAGCATGACGAGCGAATATTTCCAGGTTCGGAAGCTGATTTGGGATGAAATGAAGCAATATGTGACTCCCTCGGAGGTCAAAGAGCTACGAATTGCGATTGGGAACCAACTGATCGATGAGAACCAAGTGCGGCAGAGCATACTTATGCCATTGCCATCACTGAGCACCACTGTTGTTGTTGATTACATTGGGTGATGCCTTGCGCAGGAGCTGGCCAAGGAACTTTCTGCACTAGTGGAGATATTATCGGAGTTTCAGCGGCAAAATGATAGCATTCGGGTATGGCGCTTGCCATCGAAATGAGTCTCATACACGTTGATCTGCATGGTGGATCAGTTGAGATCCACAAAAGTACGAGAGCATCCCTGACAACACAGTGATGTTGCTTTTATCCCCCTTTAGGACGCCCTGATAAAGCGTCCACGGATGCCAGAGCCGCCGGGCCGATCTCTGCTACTCGAGAAGCCCAAGCTGCTCGCTCGTGATGTTCACTCCAAAGCGCACCGCATTGCGATCCAGTCCTCGAAAGAAAAAGAGCTGCTTGAGTATGTCTTGAGCACAACAGATATCTCTGAATCGTACCAGAATGAGAATCTACGGTGTCCTGCGGCGCCGCTCATGTCGGATCTCGTCTCCCCACGGTCTGACAACGACTTCGCGGCCGGAGTACCGATTCGACCCGGAACAAGCAGCGGCAAACGCTCCACGACATCGGGATCGCAGCGACCAGTGTCACGAGGCTCGACGATTTCAGTTTCCTCTACGTCATCACTTCTCGAATCTCGCGAGGTTGGTCGCATCTTTCCAACTCCATTCGATGCTGCACTGCTTTTTGAAAACGTGTGCATCGATGGAAGATTCACATTGCTGATGAGCTTGGCTTTTGTTCTGCAGCTGCACAAGCAGTTGAACGTGGAGCAAATCGACGCGATTCTCGATGACTTGCAGGACGCGCTCGTCGACGAGAGGCAGCAACTGCTTGAAGACATTGAATTCATTCAGGTTTGATGCGTGTACAAACCTGCTTTTTCCCGACTGCGATTCATGAGATTGTGCGATGGCTCCGAGCCAGTCTCCTTTGTTTTACTAAAACACAGCTTGCTGTCGTCGATGCGCAGGGATGTTTAGAGATGGAGCAAGATCTGATAGACGACGATAGACGGAAAGTTGCTGCAAAACCCCCGCCATCTTACCACGAGCTGAGTAACCTTTGCAAGACTATTGAGAAAGCGCTAGAGGACCAGGTACCCACTGATTCTTGAGCGTTCAAGTTCAGCGTGCTCCTGCCTTTGAAGTCAATCGAGTGTAACAACAATTGCTCTTCTATTTGTTACCTGCAGGACGAAATCGACAAAGTAGGGAGCATTTTTAGTAAAGCGGTTGAACCATCCAACGCTGCACGCCGAGCAAGCCAACCGTAAGTGTCGCAATGGATGCTGCCTTGTTGGATTGGTGCTCTGGCAAAGCTAACACATTTTATGACTTACTTGGGGCTTGCGTGAAATCTCGACCAGTTTGCATCCTGTTCCAGCGCCATCACATTTATTTGCTCCTCGACCGCCGGCAAAGCATGAAGATGAGCACCCACGAGGATCGTCGTTACCGTCGCTCGGATACTCGTCGTCGTTTCCATCGTCCCCATTTTGCTCTTCGTCTGCGAGATCAATGCCGACAAAAGTCCTGAAAATACGCCACGTCATTCAAGAAGCACGAGACGAGCCTTTCCTGTCATAATAAAAAAAAAGAGAACGGATCATGCATGACCCTCAGCACAGCTGATTTAATGCCACCACACACCATGAAGAATACAATGCACAGGAGTTTTGAACCTTGCCTTGCACTTGAGCATGTGTCATTAGTCTTTCGATTTTTCACCATCGTCATCATCTTCTCTATCGGCTTGGACTAACTTCTCCATCTTCAGCGGAGCATTTTTGTTGCATCTACTTTTCATCCATTTTCTAGTCATCTTCGCTCGCCGCTGGTTGAAGAGCGATTTCTGTGAACTCGATATTTGTGGCCGACTCTCCATTGACTTGTTTCTTCTGCGGAGTAGACACCGAAGGTGCTCCTTGTGACTCTCCCTTTGAGAATTGTTCGATGACTCGATCTGGGTTACTTCGGCCATCGTCCAGTACGTCTTTTATAATGATTGGGATCTCGTCCGTGCTCGTTTGAATTTCCTCCATCAAGTCAGAAGCCAGAGCGACGTAGAACTGCATAAAACCACAACCGTCAGTCTCGCGACTGTTGCATTGGAACGCATAAACAGACCTCTTACCGAATTGATGCCCTTGAAGACGCTTGCATGCTTGTTGCATTCCTTGTACAATGACTCATTTCGAAGCGCCATAATGCATTGTAACGTTGCGTTGATAAGCGTACACGCGAGCGGGAAGTGACGAGTTGGGTGCTGGGATAGACTGTGAAAGCGAAATGCCAGTTCAGGGTGTTTCTCAACTAGGTAAAGCATTTGAAGGAGCGACAGCACACCGCAGCCGCGCAGGTCTGTAGACGGGTCACTGCCTTGGAAACCGATATCCTCCCAATGTGTACCCGAAAGCGGAACGTCTCATTGTGTTTTTGTCAGTTTTGCATACAGCGTCTGCAAAATTCTTGTGAAGATGACATTGGTCGGCTCGTAACTTGTAGCAGCAATACAAAACACTCGATCTCGCTCATCCAGTGCACCAGGGAAAGCAAGCCTTGGTCGTGGAAAGCATGCAAAACATGATCTCCCGCTCTCGATTTCTTCTGGCACGATTTTGTCTCGTTGCAACCGAAATTCTTCAGCCTCTGAGAAATACTGGAGCGCCTCATTGTACGAAATCCTAGAACTCGCAGCCGGTCTGGAATCACGGATGTCGCCGACCTCGTGAGATGGTCTTTTCGTCTCCTGCTCCGTCCACCTTGAGTCAGTCGCCAAAACACGTTGAGTGAGTTCAATTTCTTTCCAATCTTCAGCGGCTACTGAATTCTCATCATCCTCATGAGCGACAGTGTAATTAATTCGAGTCTCACGGTCTCTGTTTGTGCCATGCAGATCGCCTTGTGCTACTTTTTCTTCGTCGTCTCCCTCGTCTTCTTCCGAAATGGCTTCAGTCAAAACGGACTTCTTACTCAGGATTCGACCCATAACAGATAACCGTGCGCCTGCCTCACTTGGATTCTCAGCTGCTTGCTTTTGAAGTTGATTCTGATCTTGTTCGTTGTCATCCAACATCAGCACGCCTTGGTCTCCAAGTCCTCGTTTATATGTTCCGTGCAGTTCTTTCAACGACAGTGCACTCTCTGCTTCGTGGTCCACAGGACTAGAAGTGCCTGCACCACTGCTTTCGCCAGCTTCACTCGTCGATTTGATGATATCCTTTTCCTCCATTGTGGCTTTCTTCAACTCGTTGATGATGCTTTCTTCGTCTTGCACCTTTGGACCCGTCAATGAAACGCGCCGTGCAATCAAGTGATCTGCCAGCACCTCATCTGGCTGCACGGTAGAAACAGGACCAAATTCATCATCAGCGTCTTCGTCAGCTTGCTCGTTGGAATTGGCCGGTACCTTCACTGAGAACCGCAAGCCGCTTGACAACTCGAATTCACTCGCAAATTCTCTCTCGTCTGGAAATGCTGGACCACTTGGGACAGCGTATCCACCACTACCATTTTGCTCCTCGCGCTTCTTTTTCAAACTCGTGTAGCCAATTCCGAAAGCTTTCTCAGTTGAGTCTTCCGGAGCTTCACACGGCTTTAAAGATTCCACTGGCACCTCGAAGTTGGATGGCGGTATAACAACGCTGGCAGCTCGGATTTCTTCGCCAAAAGATAGTTCAATTTCTTCTGCTGCAGTTGTTGGCTTGATCCCTGGAAGCGCGGCAAGCAACCCGTTTCCATGATCATCGCCATTTTTCGGCGCGTTCACTTTGTTTCCTGTTCTCTCTCCTTTCTGGATTTCAATGCTACTCACCACGGCATGATCAATTTCTAGTTCGTCTTCGTCGTCATCCACGGAATCAAGATTAAGCGGTGGCGGGAGGGAAGCTTGATCTCCGCTGGGTTCGTTTTCATCATCTGAGTCTGAACCCTCGTCACCTCCGACGTTCGCGGGGTTCATTATACCGATTACAATCGGAAGAGAGCTTGGCGCAGGAGGAGGCATTACACGAAGCTCATCTTGTGCTTCGATGAGAATGCCTGGGTCTGAAGTATCTTCGCTGATTGGGCTAGCAGACACTTTCTCAGCTAAGCCTGATGCGCTTGGCAGTGATTTGGCTTCATTTTCAGCGAGGCACGGGTCAATCCGTTTTTCAGCTTCGGCCGCGCCGCCTCGTTCGACAGCGTGTGCATTGTCTAACTATCCAACATTTGCTTCTGTTGGCTCGACAACTTGTTGTGCCGCCGAAGGGATAACGCCCTCAGTCTGGTTCGCTTGAGTTTGAATGGGAGGCTCTTCGTCTTCTTCTTTGGCATTACTTTCCTCGCACGTCGTATCTCCCGGTGTAGCTATCTCAATATCATGCTTCACCACCGTTGAGATATCCTCCAGTGTAGCTGTATCCATGTCTTGTAACTCCTCTTTAATGACAATACCAGACACAGGTGCAGAGTCATCGGCATCTAAAACCTCGGATTCACTGCTCGTTTCTGCGATCCTTGTGTCAGCGCTCACGGAATCACCAAGTTCGCCGTCATCGAAGCCAGAAATTCTCGTGATATCAGGACTACACTCGATCATCGCGTCGTCTTTCTTGAGTGCGTTTGACTCCGCAGCATCTGCGTTTCCAGCCTCTCTGATCGCTTCATCGTTACCAGACAGATCGTCTTGTGGAGTAATCTGATTTACGAAAGCCTCGCTTGGAATTGAATCGGGTTTCTCCAAACCATCGAGATCGCTGTCTTTGTCGGCAATTACGTCGTCCACAGTGTGACCAGGCATGTTGCCTTCCGGATCGACAGAATCTACCTCGGTTAAAGCTGGTGCGGCATCTCCAGAAGGATCGACAGAATGTAGCTCCACTTGGAGTGGCGTGTCATCTGGAGAATAACCTGCAGTGCGTACGTCGGCTCGAGAGAGCATATCGTCTTGGGAAGAATCAATAGTATGCACATCAGTGGAAGAGAATTTGTCGTCTTGAGAAGGATCAGCGGCATCTAGTCCCGCTTGGTGGGGCATGTCATCTTGAGAAGAATCGGTAGCATGCAGCTCAGCTTGGTGGAGCTTGTCGTTTTGAGAAGAGTCGGTAGTGTGTAACTCTGCCCGGCGAGGCTTCACATCCTGACAAAGGTCGACAGTTTGTAATTCGGCTTCATGGGGCTTGTCGTGTTGAGGAGGATCGACAGCATGTGGTTCTGCTTGATGACTCAAATCGTGTTGAGAAAACTCGACAATGTCTGGCTCATCATTGGCAGCGGAGCCCAGATCGCCAACAGAAGCAAGATCTGCTGTCGGCTCTGGTGTTTCTCGCTCCGACTCTGCAATCGGAGGTGCACTATCCCCTATTCCATCATGGGCATCTTCAAACGCTGCATCAAGATCTTCAGCAGCATTGGCATCGTCCTCGACATCTACAAGAAAACGCGCGCATCAGAGGGTATCGACCCAACGAAAAAATCAATTAATCTCCGGTTTCACCATACCTGCAGAAAGTGTGATTACATCGAGCTGACGGAGAATATCATCTGGTGACAGCTCAAAATACTCATCTTCGGTATCATGCTCATGCTCCGCGCTTTCCGCATCTAACCATCGAAACGCCATTAAGTTGCTTTAGCTCAACTTGCCCACACAGATAAACTACAATATCCAAGGCTGCACTTCACAAAACCCACCGTGCTCTCGATTCGCTTCTTCCTCCACATCGTCCAAGAGATCTACACACACATGCAGCATTCCCCCCAATCACACATTAAATCACCCCATTCACAACACAATCTCGGATCCATTCGAATGGCCTCATGCTGTTCAAGACCGCCACGTCATCGCACGTTGCGTCGTCCATCACGCCGTCTTACTTGTCTGCGTCTTCGTCTACGACTATTGTGGTAACTGAGCGCAGCCACAGCAGCTTGTTTCCGAAAGTGCGTCAATGTGCGTATGCTGCTTTCGTCTTCTGCGAGCGTGTCGTCAGGCAACAGCGAATGCGGCGGTTATGCGCTCATCTCATCGCACTCGAGACTGCTCTTCTTCTTTATCTGGGAGCCGCTCTTCAATTATAGAAAACCCCGCACAATCGACCGCCAATCCCGCATTGGATGCGTGCGTCAGCTTCAACATTGAGCACATTTGACCATCATTCTCATCGTCTCGCAGTTTCCCTTCAGTTAAGTACGTAGACCTCTTGATTTGCATATATCGCACAGTGCTTTCATCACTTAGCTCGCTCTGCGCTGTGAGACTGTGGAGAAACACGCGAAGCGCATAATGACGGCGATGCGGGAGGTGGGCATCGTGCTCTCGAGCTTTGCGCGCTTCGCGGGCGTCGCGTACTGCCTGCTGCAGACCGCGGACACGATCAAGTGCGTGGGCCCATCCATGCTACCGACGCTGAATCGCGACGGCGACATCGTGCTGCTCGACAAGATCACACCGCACTTCCGCAAACTGCGTCGGGGAGAAGTCGTGATCGCGAAGTCCGTGTCGAACCCGCGCCACACAGTGTGCAAGCGCATTATTGCGATGGTACTGTATACAAGTCGCATCGCCGTGGTATTGTGTGTCCGGAGTTTGCTAATTGCCTTGTGTGTGTGCATGTGGACGCTCTTGCCTAAAAGGAAGGGGATACGGTCTGCGTGCGTCCGCGATATTCATCTTCGGAAGTCGAATTTCACAAGGTATTAGATACTTCATGGGCCACCATTGATTGCACTACGAAAAGCCATGGCTACATGTGATATTACTGTGCGAAGGATGATGAAATGCTAAAGGACGGATGTATGTGCTTGCAGATTCCAAAGGGACATGTGTGGCTGGAAGGTGACAACAAGCACGATTCCCATGATTCCAGATACTACGGGCCAGTTCCATATGCTCTCATTCAAGGACGCGTCGTGATGCGCGTAAGTACTGTGCTCATTTGCTGTAATTGGATCGCTCGATAGTATTCGAATTTGACTGGATGTGGTACATTCATTGATAGATTTGGCCGTGGAACGAGTTGAAGTGGATCGAGAAAGAGGTTACAACCAAGGCATTTCGCGAAAAGTAAACTAGCGCGGGCTACGTGGAGTGTATTGAACACACACCAGGTTGACCTTGCGCCATTTCAGCTCAGCTGCTGTTGAGGAAGGATGGACGAAACTCTCAAGAGCATGTCTTCTCAAACATGAAAGTAACCATCAAGACACACCAGCACCGCCGGTGTTGTCACGCGTTTAATTCGATAGAGCGATGTATGCAAAATGGACTTCTAAAAGGCAAACGAAAGCCACATCCGCGTTGCGCTTTTTCGATATGCCATGAACTGAATCGAGAGTAGCTGCATGCTCATGTTCCTTTGATTCGAGAGGAAGGTTCCATTACCACACCGGCGTCTGAATTCATCGAAACACTGAATAGTAAACCCAAACACGCATAAAAGCGTCGCGGAAATGAATGATTCCCCTTGTGCTTGCTTTAGATCTTCATACCGAACATACTAGAGCAGATCCTACCTTGCGCAATCGTCAACCCACTGATCCAAGAACTCGAATGCATTTATATACGTCTGCTTCCCGTTCTCTCTCCATCCTAATCCCGACGTCTCGCCACCATCCTCTCCGCGATCTCCTCCAACGCGCTTCTTTTCCTCATTAAAGTATCATCGCCCGCTCGCCATCGTCTTCCATTTCCGCTTACGCCTCAGGCTTCACTTCGTCGTCGCGCAGTCCGCGCACGAACAGCACGTTGTTGCATCGGATCAGCACTTCACCGAGGTTGCCCGCCGGCTCGCCGTTAATGTATTCCTCCGTGTCAGCGAGCTGCATGTTCATGTACGAGTCGACGGACACGAGGATGCCCTTGTACTCCATGCCCCACTTCAGGCGCGCGACCACGGGTTTGCCGGTCAGTCCCGCGAGGAACGGCTTTGGGTTCAGGATCAGACCAGACTACACATACCGAGACGTTCACCATCGTTAGCACCGACGCCATCTATATGTACGTGCAGTCATTACATACATAGCCCCATAGAGCGCACACACAGGACACATGCACAAGGAGAGCCGTCATTACCATCTTGGACGCTCTTGATTGCTTGCTTTCCGCAATGTGCGCCCCCTCCACAGTCCAATCTAGCCAATAGATTACCGTCTCCCTATTTCAGCCAATCCGAGATCTCTCCATCAATTAAAATCACCCAATCATACTCATTCTCAGCTGTATTTTACCCAATCGTGTCTATCTCTTCTGATCCAACCTTTTTAGCTAATCACCATGCGTCTATTTATTCTGTCGACTTGAGCTTTTAGAGCTGTTGGTGATCTAAGGTGATGACTTTGTGCTCGATGCGCTTGAGGAAATCTTGAAGCGCTGCCGAGCCGCGCACGAACACGTTGACGACGGGGATGCCCGGCACGACGTAGTTCTCGTGGCTCAGCAACTGGTGCAGCGTGCAGAACGGCGAGACGCTGATCCAATACTGCGTCTTGGCGTCGTGCTTCTCCTCCCGTTGCAGACGCTCCATCTCCTGGTCATCGCTCTCCTTCTCGCCGCTGAGCGCGATGTGCCATTCCTCTTCGCTCGCGAACGGGACCACGACTTCCGCAGCCGCGTACACAACGAGTCTGGACGCCACATATTCGTGCTTGGTGTCCCACTCGCAGAACGGACCATCCTCGGGGAACATGTTGGCCAAGTGCTCGATGAACGCATCGTGCTCGCCGAAGATCTGCACGAAGTCCGACGTATTGTGCTCGTCGTAGAGAAACATAGTCGGCCACGCCATGGCGCCAGTCTCCGGGTCCAGCGTGGCTTTGCCCTCGTACTGCTTCACTCGCTCGTCCTCGATCAATGCGCGACCAACGCGCACCGACCGCACTTCACAGAGCTTGCGGTACTTGTCGGTGAACGCGCGCTTCTTCTTGTGCTCAAACTCTTTCTTGTAGTTCTCCATCTTGATCTCTTGCACGAGCTTCTTGCCTTCTTTTTGCAACCCAAGCAGTAATTTGTTCTCTGGATCGCGCTTTAGACCTTCAGTGCAGTATCGCAGGGTATCGTCGGGTTTCCGAAGCATGCGTGAAGCCTTGGCGCCTCGGTAGTACGCCTTGACGTTGTTCGGATCGTACTTGATCGCCAACGCCGCATCGGAGCGGCAGCTTGCGTAGTTTTTCAGCTCCAGGTGTACGGCGGCGCGGTTGCTGTAAATGACCGACGTGAGCTCTTCCATGTTGTAGCTCGTGTCCTTCTCTTCTTCAGGCAGTGCCATCGCCTTGAACGCGTACGCGAGCCCATCGTTGTAGTACTTGACCGCGTTCTCAAAGTACCGGCTGTTGCGCTTTCCATCGGCAAACATCTTGTTGCCCTGGTTCTTCCAATGCAGCGCGAGCGACTCGGCGGTCTCGCCCTCCTCGATCAGCGCCTGGATGGCGTCGACCATCACGTCGCCCTCGACGATGTGGTCCTCGAAGAGCGTCATCTCCGGGAGCGCATCGATGTACGCCTGGCGCTCCACGGGGTCCCATCGCTTGTCCTCGGGAACCTCAAAGTCCAGATTCATATTCGCTTGCTTGGTGTCGTTCCGTTGAGCGCTCTTCTTGCTGCTTGGCAGGGCAATGCTGGTAGTCAAAATGATTGGCGGTTGGCTTATTATCAGCCAGTCACCAAATTGCGCCACCTTAAACTAGGACCACTCCCTCTTGGAGTGACGTTGCTCTCAATCATTTGAGTACGCTATTATAGGCATTATCCTAGTTTACGCTAAAGGACGCGAACCAATCCAATTTGAAGCTCCTCATTCACAAATTCGCGAAAAAGAAATGGTGGCGGAGCCGCAGGTCGACGCCGTCCATGGCGACGAGCTCACCAAGAAACGCACGCACGAGGACGCACTGGGCGTCGATGCGTCGACAGCGGACGCAGGCGGAGAACAGCAGCAGCTGACATGCGTCACGTGCGCGTCGAGCGACGTCAAGTACCGCTGTCCGCGCTGCGAGCGCATCACGTGCTCGCTCGAATGCTGCCTCGACCACAAGAAGACAGTACGTCGTGAGCGCTACTGCCGCAGTTTGCCTTGATGAAGGGGGTTCCTAGTGATGTACTGACTGGTCTGTGGCTTCGTGTGTGTATGTGTGTGTGTGTATGCGATACTGAGCAGTACAGTTGCGATGGCAAGCGCGACCGAACGCAGTACGTGGAGCTAAAGCAGTTTACGGACGCCAACCTCTCCAGTGGTGAGTTGCCGATCATGTCTCTATGCTTTATTTTGCATGTCGCCTTGCTAATGTATCGCTGTGGTATGCAGACTTTTTCTTTCTGGAAGAAGTAGCGCGGTCCACGAACAGCGCCGCTCGATCGCGCAGTCAGATGGGGATCAATGCGCGCCATTTCGTGCCGAAAAAGGGACCTGCAGGCAAGAAGCGCAAGGTCGCGTCAGGCAAAGCAGGATCGGCGAAACCCGTGAATCCGCATGTAGCGAGCGACTGGCTGTTGCGGTTCCCCGTGCCGTTCCAGCTTTTGGTGCAGCATGCGGCGAAGCGCGGCGTCGACGTGACGTTGCTGGCACCTGGCATGAGCAAACGGGTGCGCAACTCGTCGTACATGGACATTCGACAGAATGTACTCTACTGGCGTGTCGAGTGGATGTTCCCGAGTGCCGACACGACCGTGAACCTCTTTGAGGCAAAAGTGAGCGACGTGGAGACCCCATTTGCGATTCTGACGCAGTATTTAACAAAGAACCCGGTACGTCAACGCTGGATTTATTCAATTGTTGCCTTACACGGACTTGCAAACGTTTACCGACCGGAGCGTGCTTTTCGCTGATCATGTCATAGGAGAATGCGTCGATTCGAGGCAAGTTGCGAAAGTATGCGGTCTCAGACTGGCAGCATCACGTGGTGCTGTTGCTTCGGAAAGAGTTTACACCGGCGTCTGAGCCTCAGTACTATCGGTTGGATGGCAATCTGAGTCTCGAAAGCAATTTCAAGCGGAAGGCGATCGTCGAGTTCCCAGTGATCGTCGTCGCGTTGAAATCGGATGCCGACAAGTACCCTGTTGCCCACGATCGGATTGAAGTGCTCTCAGGAGACGAGGAGCATGGCAGTGAAGCCGAAGAAGGCGTTGCAGAGAACGTGGAAGCTCCAGATGACGTACCTATCGACCCTGAGGATGAAGGCGAGGCGATAGAAATCGAGGAAGAAGGCGTGAAGGAGGTCGGCGTTGTCAGCGACGCGTTGCTGTCGACGATAGCTGAAGGTGGCGATGACGAGTTGATGCTGTTGGACGGGGAAGGAGAGATGGACGAGGAAGCGAGCAGCTTTCTGAGTAGCATGCCGTCGGTGCTCATAGAAGAACTAGATCCGCCAACTACCGCGAATTAAAAGCCATAGAAACCTCGATCATTTTGTATAACTCATGAAACACACTTCCCATCGTCACTTCTAAGGTGAAGTGGATTTGAAAGCATTGTACTTTGCGGGTATAACTCATGAAACACTCGCTTCCCATCGTCTTTAGTGGTCGTCATCCTTGTGTGCCATATACACTGAGCACATCACGTGAATTGACATGACGAGAGTCTTGACTCATAAGGTTGCCGCGAAACACGTCACTACTACTACTACTGGCATGACGAGCGCGTGATCCAAAAGAAGTGCAGTGAAGTGAAAGTGGTTGATCGGGAAATACAAGTTACATGACGAACTTTAAGCAGAGGTGCACTGAGTTGCTGTACGTTATCATAGGACCGATGCGACTTGTGCTATGCGCACATGCCGATAAACAGACCAATCTCTTCAAGTCATTGTCAGCAGCAAGGCTGGATCTGCCTCGACTCAGGAAAAAAGCCAACCCTAGATACCGGCGTTATCAATGAAGACGACGAGAGATTACTGCGTTGCCCACTCCTGAGCATAATCACCTTTGCTCCATTGTGAAAGTGCACAAAGTGCCCAGCGGACGTCAGGGAAAGGCGAGCGACGTCATCGAGATTGTGGCCCCGCCCTCGTCGCTGCCAGTCAACCTCGCACCGGAACATGCCTCTCGAAAAGTAGACAACATGCTCTGATCTCAGCTGAAGTTTTGGACGCCTCACCTCGCAACTTTAGAGGAGAGTGGTGCTATGCCGCCGCACTTCAAGTCTGTACTTGAGCTGTGAAATACAGCGTACAACCCCCACGCTTTCGAAAAATGAATGGACACGCACGAGCGGAGCTCCAAAGTGCATGTGCATTAGTCCGCATAGTCTCGAGTGATTCTCATCTCCCCAGACTGACAGGTGAGTCTTGCATCCCCTCAGATAACGAGCAGCACGCTTCTCTGAGCACTCACATTCGCCCAACGGTTGGGAAGCGTCCAGATCGTGCGTTAGTCAGCCAGTCTCATCTCCAGTGTCCATCCGCATGCTGTGATCCTTTCAGAGCAATTGAAATGCATGCACGACGACAATTGAGTGCGCAACAAGTTTTACGCGACCAAATGTGTGCGCAACAAACGAAGCACTGCATTAAGTGATCTTTCGAGAGACGAAGCGTGCTATTGTGTATGTAGAAAGCACAACTGGTAACGTCATTTGCTTAATTGAGTACAATATTGATAGGTGCAGCACCCCGCAAGGTGATGAGACTTTCGGTGGTGTCCTCCGTTTCGATAGTTGTTGATGCGCTCGGCGCACACACATCAGCGCAGCACCCGCGGAAGCAGAAACGAGGCGCACCTTCTGCTGGACATCTCCATTGGACACTCGCTGATTGGGGCGGAGGCACGCGACCGTGGCTGGAGGACGCTCTTGATTGGCATGGCGGCACGGCGAGGCACCCGCTGACTTATCAAGATGTGTCGAGAGAGAGAGATCGCATCAGTCGCTACTCACTTGCCATATAGACCCAGAGCACTTCGCGGCTGTGATCCAGTCGTTGAGTTTTCGCATTCTATGTCGCTCTCTCGCTGGTGTTCTTTATGTCGCTCTCCTGTTGGTGAAGCCGAGACAGGCATCTCTCTGCTGCCTGGCTATTGGGCTGCGTTTCGATACACCTGCGGCTTTGTGTGCATTGACGCAACGCAGTGAAAAACTCTGAAATGCCGGCCACTTCATTCTCGGATTCACGATGAACCCCGCAAGCACCACCGTCGAGCGCCTCTCGAACGCGAGTCTCCAGAAACCCGGCGAGTTTGGCGACTACAATGAAGTTAAGACGCCTACTGAACTCGAAGGCGGCGCGCTTCGCCCCGGAGGCGCGCCAAACGTGTTCAGCCGCAAGCACATCGGTCTCGCAGCTCAGTGGGCTACGAGCGGGATCGTCTACGGCTCGGTCATCGGTGTGTACTACCCGTTCCTGAATAACTACCTCCGCATGACGGGCACCCAGGTCGCGTCAGCAGGTGCGCTGATCGCGCTGCCGTGGACCTGGAAGATGTTTTTCGGGATGCTCTCGGATTGCTACCCGATCTTTGGCTACCGCCGCCGCCCGTACATCTTGATCGGCTGGTCCGTCGCGTTCGTGGCGTGCTTCCTCATGGCCGTGTTGCCCTTCGGTGATCCGTACTACGCGGACCCGAGTCTGGTGTACATCCCTCTGGCGAACATGACGCCTGAGCAACTGGCGTTGGTCAACACTGATGCTGCGAGCACTGGAGCCAAGTACATCGCGCTGCTAGCGCTTGCGAACCTCGGGGTTGTCATCGGCGTCACGGCTTCCGACGGCATCCTCGTCGAACTCACGCAGCGGGAACCGGAGAAGATCCGCGGCAGTCTGCTCACGACGGTCACGTCCACGCAGTACATCTTCCAGTGCGGCTCGACGATGATGATCGGCTTTGGTCTCAACAGCGCCGAGTACGGCGGCACATTCTCGAGCTCCATAGGCTTCAACGGCGTCATGTGGGTGTGCGCGGCGTTCTCGCTGGCCGTGCTCCCGATCTCGTGGTTCTGCATGACCGAACCGAAAGCCGAGCGCCAGTCAGGCAAGGCGTACCTCTCGACGATCTACGACACGATCCAGCAGCGTGTGGTGTACCAGATCATCGCGTTCCGGTTCCTGCGCAATCTGTTCGCGTACTTCAGCGTCACGGCGAGCTACCCGATCCAGAGTGTCTGGGTCAAGGCCACACCTGTGAACAATAGTATCTCGACGTGCATCTCGCTCCTCGTCGCATCAGCGTCGTACTACGCGACCAAGAAGTACGGTCTCGGGTGGAGCTGGCGCTTGATGGTCGTGATCACGCAGGTCTTTGTGGTCGTGATTGACGCCATCCCGACGTTCCTCACGATCTGGGACGTCTACCGCGCGCAGTGGTTCTGGCTCGGCGGTCCCATCCTCGAGACCATCCCGGAGTGCATTGGCTTTGTCATCTCGTCCTTCGCCGTGTTTGAGATCATCGACGTCGGCAATGAGGCCGCTGTGTACGGGCTCATGATGGTCGTGTCGTCGCTCGCGTCGCCGTTCTCGACCGTGCTTACCAAGAACGTGGATGCGAACTTCGACATCGGCTACGAGTTCCTGCAGATGGACGACTCGCACGCGCGTACCGAGGTGACGTACGCGTACCTCATCGCGTACGCGTTCAAGCTCTTCTCGCTCGTGTTCCTGGTGCTGCTGCCGCCGCAGAAGGCCGCGACGCAGGAGCTCAAGCGCACGGGCGGCAAGAGCAAGTTCTTCGGCAACTTCACGATCTTCTACCTCGTGTTCGCGTTCTGCTGGTCGCTTATGACCAACGTCATGTCCTTCTCCGAGTCCACGTCGTGCCTCAAGATTGCCGGCGGCAGCGGCTGCTAAGTGTATTTCCATTCAGCAACGACAACAGAAAAGCAAAGAATAGAGCGAGGAGTGCTGTTCGAGTCCCAATTTTCTGCAATAAAGTGAAGTCATTTTCAGCGCAGATCACAATCAAACGTGTGCGTCCTAATTGTGCAATGCATTGCAAAATCGAATCAGAGAACAAAATCTGCTGTAATGTACGGACAACAAAAGTAGCACCTGCCACTTGAATTTGTGATTTGTGCCAGATTGGTGATTTTATCCATGATCGTCGAAGTTGAAGCTGAGTGACACTGCGGAGCGTCTCCCACCACAGCCATTCGCATCTCCATTCATTTAGCGTTCTGCTAGAGACTTTGCTTGACCTCTTGGCGACAAGGGATCAAATCAGATTTGTCTCACTCGCATCCACAACGCGGAATTGTCAGAAAACCCATGGAAAACATGATTCGGCCAGTCGTTTACCCAGACTCGCATGATTTGGCGAGTCCAGAGTGGCAAAGTACCGCACAAGATTGCTTCATGGGTGAGGTTATGACAGCTGACAGTGTGCGGCAAGACCAGATGCAGAGCAACGACCCAGGTCCTCACCACGTCCTACAAAGCTGGATACGCCATTCGAAAATTCGCCACCACCACCCAAGAGTGTTGGTAGTTGGATAGCTGTAATCTTGGTTGTAATACGAAGTCGTTCTGTCCGTCATTTCTTCCTTGTCTGTCCGCGGTTGCTTGTGTCTTCTAGTGTGGGGCGCTGTGCAAATGGGGAAATGAAATCCACGAGTGTGTCTATGACTTGGCGAGTAAAAGGGACTGCTGATCGACTGTGCTTATGCGCGAGAAGAAGAGCTCATTTAAGTTTGGGGATGATGGATACTGAAATCCAGCAAAGGTGTAGCCATGTACACACATTCTGCAAATGGTTGCCATCATTCCTGAGAAACAGACAGGTGCATTTTGGGACGCAAAAACTCAGTGAGCTCTCCACACGAGTATTGGTAATTGCGCGTTGGAGATCACTTGGGTGAGAATGCTCGTCGGTGTTCAATGGCGTTGCCAGACTACTGTACTAAGTCCTCGAGAAGAATGGCCAGTGCTGTGGCCAAGAGCGAGAATTGATCGTTGACTTGGATGAGGAGAGGTTCGAGGGAGCTAATAGTTGCGGCAAGCGACTTTTCCTGTGATCTCACTCTCGTTTTATCAACATTTTCTATTGTAGTATGCACTATGCGAGAGGAAGCAACTCTGAACGACTTCTCGTTATTGATCGCATACGACCACATCGTTAGGGGGCAAAGCAAAGTCCAAGTTGTGTATGCACGAAGCGGGGAGCTAACTCAAGTGTTTCGTCTTCATCCATCCATCCAACCTCTGTGTGATGCAATTGCTGGCGGATCTTGTAAACCCTTCAACGGGAGAAAGGCAACTACTACATGCATTCTTGACAGATGCCAACCATCCCTCCTGCTGTAACCGCGCTGTTTGGTGGGATGCTGATCCAAAACCACCAACTGCTCCATCACTGTCATTCGCAGCAATGGATCCTCTGAGACCAAATGACCGAACGGGGTCCAGAAAAGTCAAACGGCGGCGGTGACTCACATGCCTGCCGCATACAGATCTTTTCATTTTCCAACCCAGGCACGGCGTTGTTCGTGTTCCTCATGCTCTTCTTGAGCATCGAGACCCTCATCACTGTACGTCTCTCTCACACACTCTCCCTGAGCATTGCTTGCGTTCTACGATCTCTAGCTGTGTGACTCATGCGGTGATGGCGGTTTGCTGTTTGTGCATAGGGATTCGCCATTCAACGCACGTTCAATTTGTGCGCCGAGCTCACACGCAACGAGTTCTTTGCGCGCGGCGGAGCTGGTGTGTGAGCTGCAGACATTGCAATTCAACTCGTAGGCTATCTCGATCAACAGTCCGTAGGGGGTTACTTGTAGTCTATCTAATGCACTATCAACCACAAAATGGTATTGTACCCTACGCATTTTCAACAACTTATTAGGCCAAATTGTTTTCTGTGTTAAATAACACCAATACAAACACAATCGCCGAAAAAATGGACGCCGACGCTGTGCGCATGGAGCGAGAGGAGCAAGATGCCGAGGCGCGCGTCGCCCTGGCGCTGCAGGAGCGCGAGGAGTACCTAGCGGACATCGCGCGCCGCGTGGAGCTCTACGAGAGCTGTGCGTCCGCGATCTCAACGGCGGCGGACGCGCTGCAGGAGCTGAGCGCGAACTTGGACAAGATGACGCGCGCGGCACAGCAGCTGAACGCGTTCACGGGTAGCTGGCTCGCCGTGTGGAAGCGCGCATGAAGAAGAATGAAGACAAAGGAAGCTGAGATGGCGTATGCCTATATGAGAATTGGTGGTTGGTCGGAGAGACACCCTGTCTTCTCATGAAGCAAGAGTGAAAAAGGATCCGACAGTGAATGAGTATGGACGTGTGGCATTTATATATCGAGTAATAGAGCACGAGCGGAGTATGATATGCTTTTGCGAAGAAAGAGAGCTGTACACCCGCTGTGCTATTGGATGCACGTGTTGATTCTAGGCGCCTCTTTGTGGTGGTGTCATAATTTGTGGAAACAAAATGGTGCAACAGCATGGCGGCGGCGGCACCGAGAGCGAAGCTACGGGACAACAACGAAAGCCACGGCATCCGTGGAATCCGTCCACGCGGCTTCGCGCCACCGCCAACAAGACAAAGAATGAGACGGTAATGGCTCGCGCTCCAGCGAATGCGGTTGTGCCTGCCAGCAACAGCGCTGCCCATGACGATGCGCGCCGAAGGCACCCACACAGCGCATCTGGAACGAAACGAGACGTAAAGCATAACAAAGCCCACGCACAGAAGAGTGAGCAACAAGAGGTACGATTCATGTTGTTTGCTGCTGTTGCCGATGTTGGTGTGTATCTGATGGATGCAACTTATGGTGTCTTGTTGAGGGGAAACAGGATACAATCGCGAGAAGAAGTCAAGTCCATGAAGCAGCAAGTAGGGAGACGTATCAGGATGAGGACGCAACGCAGATGACGATCACAAGGGCGATGATCGAGCGCGCGGTGTCGTTCGCGTTCATGACGGACCAGACTTCGTTCGAAGAAGATGATGGGGATGCTCGCGACTCGATTGAGTTGATGCTGCCTGGCCACAACAAGGAAAATGTGCGTTGACGTATCTTGTGCGTGCCCACCTCACTGCATTGCTTGCGTTTGACAACCTTTCATAGCGTCCACAGGGTGAACAACTGCGCGTACGAGAGTCAGGGAAACAGACACACTTCCCATCTACCGCCACACTTGTCCAGAAACTACAAGCAACGGTGGATGCGACGTCGGTGCTTCGTCAGACGCAAGCACATCGTCAGGAGGTTCGAGAGCAGCACGCTCATGAGGATGTGATCAAAGCGAAATGCCGTCAGGAATTTCACAAACAGCGCCAAGCCGCTGCGTTCGAGTACCAGCAGCGCAAACTGGCGGTGCAAGCACTGCAGGCGCGGATCGAGTGCGAGATCCAGTACCTCAGAGCGACGGCCGAGGACCTCACCAGACGGGTGCGATGCCATATTGAGTTTGTTGGGTTTCTACAGCCATTTTTATGCATTTGTTATTGTATTTGTGTGGGATGTAGGAGCAATTGCTGGACGATGCGTTTGAAAACTACGAGCACATGCTGCGCTTGGAGTTTGGCATCGGGGATGAACACAAGCACAGCGGTTAACTGGGAGAGACAAGATATACACAAAGTGGCGCTGGAATTGAGTTATAAGGTGTTGACGCGGAGCCATCGGATGCCTCGCAGGCCATTCCCAGCCGCGATGTTGTTTTCCAGACTATTGATAATGCACCCCGAGGCTGCATCAAGTAGAGAATGAGTCAAATCGTTCAAGCCACTTGGCTTGCTTTGTAGTGGGGTTGTTGCGTCACCTACCTGCGTGAGACTCGCCCTGGTGGTGCAGCACGACCGTCGGCAACTTGCTCGGGTCGTAGTCCGCCATAGACTGGAAGAGCAGCGAGTCCTTCCACAAGAGTTTGCGCTGTTGTGGAGTGAGCGTAGGCACTACTGCTGGGGTCTTTGGTCTCTCGATGGTTTCATCTAGATGCCTACGCGGTAGTTTGCAAAGTCAGCAGGGGACGGAAACCAACTGAGATCCCTCACAAGCATGTGGACTACCTCAGTTCGTCTGCGGAGATGTCCATTTCGCGGTTGTGGTCTTCGTCGTACTCGAGCTCAAAGAGACCGTCGTCGTCGATGCCGACGATCGTCGCGGGGAACCAGAGGCCGTCGAGCTCTCGTTCCACGCGGCTGCCAACGCGAAGCTCATTCTTGCAGTTCTGGTTCTCAAAGTTGCCTTTTTCCCGTCGAGCATATCGACCGCCAGTGCTGCCGCCATGGTCATCGTCGTTGTCGTCCTTCGGCTCTTCTTCCTCGTGCCTCGACGACTTCATGCCTCAAGCTGCCAGACACCAGCCAAGGCGCGTGATTGAGGAGCAGGGAATGCCCACAGTATTGACTAAGAACCAGACGACAATTTCGGAAATAATGAGCGTCGCAGCCAAAGACCATCCACAAATAGAAAGCATTGTGTCAGGCTTTGGGCTTTTATCATACTGGGAGCACGACATACTGATGCTTTTGGAGGCACATAGTGATTCATATTCAGCGAATGCCGCCTCGAATGGCACATACTTGAGGCGACAATTTTGCATTATCCTCGTCAACAAGGCATAAAGTTGGATGTTGAAGTTGCCATTCTGCGAAGTCATACCTGAGCAATGTCTCCCCGAAAAGCCAGGCTTCGTAGCTCTCCTTAGTAAACGAAGAGCTCCAAATGCAGCACACGGCAATATGCTCCTTCCTGTAGTCCAACCAAGTGTTTCGGAAAATGGCATGTTGTGGTAGTGCATAGATATTGCATTCACACGTTTAGAAGATGCTATATATTTCTACATAGGAAATACGATGTTGTCTGTCATACGTTGGTGGCTTGTCCGATGTACACGTTCGGGGTAATGAGCACTTCGTCGGCTCCGACGGGCACCTTGGCGGAGAAATCGTTCACGACGCGGACCTTGAGCTTGTACCACTTGCCGTCGCGCGCAAGCCACGCCGACCACCGGTCCAGGCGCTTGGCGACATAGCGGCGCAGGATAATAAAGTAGATGACTGCAAACACGATGCCGTCGACGCTGCCGAGCACCACTTGCAGCGCCGTGTGGTCACCCAGGTACTCGCGGCTGTACGGCACGGGCACGAGCAGAAAGATGGAAATGCCGATCACGAGCGCTCGTCTGCGCATGGACCACTTGCGGCCGACACCCAGGATCGTCTCGAGGATGACCCAGAAGCACAGGCCGATCGTGTTGGTCGCGTGGCCCGAGGGCATGCCCGTGCTCAGCAGACACGAGCCGCACGGCCGCTGGCACCGGGTGCACTCGCCGAGCATGTTGCCGATGATCGTCTCGTTGATGATGGTCACGATCGGGATGAACGCCAGGCTCAGCAGCAGCGTCCACGTGCGCTTGCCCGCGAGGATGATGATCGCGGTGGCCACGGGCACCAAATACGGCACCATGCCGTAGAACGAGAACGCGACGTCCCAGAAGCCCACGTTGTCCGTCGGCATGCTGATGCTGAACACCTTCTTCGTGATGAAGCTCTTGCTGCACGGACCGCGCGCGCACCGGTGCGAGTCGGGACCGCACACCTGGCAGCACTCTTCAGGGGACGAGCACTGCACCTTGTGGTGCTCAGCGGCGGTCAAGGCGGTCGTCGCGAGCAGCAGTAGCAGCGCGAGCACGAGCCCATGGCGCGCCGGAAGCGCGAAAGGCACGACCATGATGTGTGGGGGAGGCTTGGGGTGGGAGGCGGTAGGTGCCGCTCGGCGGATCAAGAAGTGATGCATGCGAGTGACGGCGCCATCCTTGTCGCTTTCGCCGGCGGCTGCAGCTGCTGGGAGAACCAGTTCTTCGTGGCGTCAACATGGTGCACAATCCTCGACAGGGTCGACAAGAGCACAGCAGGGAGATTGCGCTGTTGGTGTGTGTAGTCGTAACTCTTCATTTCCAGCTCTGTATTCACTTACAGAGGAAAGAACCACCTTCTGTGCTGCACAATAGATGCTGCGATCTGTAACATACATGTATTTATAAAGGTGCGCAACTGAACGGGATTACGCCAAATCCAAGCTGCGCATGTCGCGCGATATTGTGGCTGCATAGTAATCCTTGGAAAATGCGATACACAAGGCACATTTCGCTTTCATGATTATGAGAATGGACCAAAATTTTACTATTATAACGTGCGCAAGCACCCTTCTAAAGTCAACTACTGTATGCAAATTAATACCATCAAGCGTTTTCTTCTACTTCTGTTTGTATATGGCGTAACGTCCGTGGATTAAAAAGCTGGCTCACGTCACCAGCGGTGTGGACGTCGTCATGTACTGATTGACGGTGGAGAGCGCAGCGTCGCCTTCCTCCAGCGAGCCTTGCTTCCGGATCGAGAAGTCGTTCGCGACGCGCACCTTGAACCACTTGCCCTCCTTCGCGAGCCACTGCGACCACCGGTCCAGCTTCTTGGCCACGTAGAGACGCAGCAGCAAGAAGTACGCGACCGAGAACACGACACCGTTGGCGCTGCCGATGCCCACTTGCAAGGACGTGTGATCACCCAGGTACACGCGGCTGTAGGGGACTGGCACAAACAGCAGCAGGCTCCCAATGATCACGAGCGCCTTCTTGCGGAGCAACCACGGTCTCCCGACACCCAGGAGCGTCTCCAGGAGAATCCAGAGACAGAGACCGATGGCGTTGGTCGCGTGGCCCGAGGGCATGCCCTTGCTTGCGACACAGGATCCGCAGGGTCGCGAACACTCGGCGCAGTCGCCGAGGCTCTTGACGAGGATCACGGCGTTGATGACCGCGACGATCGGGATGAAGAGGAATGCCCAGATGCGCGTCCACGTGCGGCGATGCAGCAGGATGTCGAGCGCGAGCGCGATGGGCACCAGGTACGGCACCATGCCGTAGAACGAGAACACGACGTCCCAGAAGCCCACGCTCTCCGTGGGCACGCTGATGCTGAAGAAGCCCTTGGTGAAGAAGCTTGTGCTGCACGGGCCGCGCGCACACCGGTACGAGTCGTCGCCGCACGCGCTGCAGCACTCTTCGAAGGACGCGCACCGCGCAGCAGCTGCCATGTGGGGCACCGCCAGCGCCACGGCGCCTGCCAGTGCGAGCCACGAGGTCTTGGTCATGGAGAGAGAGAGAGAGAGAACTTGACGAAGGCGAAGTGGCGGTGGTAAAATGACCAATAGTCCCATGCAACGAAGTGCATGAGCATCATCATCGTTAGGGCAAAACACAAAATCGGAATCCCAGTCGAACCGACGCTTTTTCCATTTTCAAAACAACGATTGGATGAAACCCGAAGTTGAATCTTGCATTGATTGGTTAAAATGTATTTTACGGCTGAGGATTGGATGAAAATGGAAATGAATAGACATGCGGAAAACGAAAGTTGCCATTCCAAACTGGAGGATGTGCATTTCGCTTCTTTGCCGTCATACTCAATGAGACGCCACGCTCCAGTAACACACGCCTGTTGGCCATCGTCATATGCGCAAGAACGGCCACGATTCAGTGTGTGTACTTGCGTGTGGTGGTGCTGTGGCTGTTGTGGTTCTAATGTTGCTGGTGTGATGCCATCCGTTTCAGACCAAGCGGCTTTGGTTGTTGAAGCCACTTGAACGGACGCATCGCTGGCAACGATAGCATTTGCTGCAGTTATCGCGCACAGGTACCCTATCACGTCATAGACAGCGGCCATGTCGCTTGGCGGTCTGATCCCGATCGCAGGTGCCGGTGGCGGCGGTGGGGCAGACAACGCGAAGAAATCCAATGACCTCACGAGCGGTCTGATCTCAATCGGGGGTCAAAAAGGCGGCGGCACTGGGGATATCGACATGTCGGACTTGGATGTCGACGATCTGCTGGCCGAGGGGAACACGACTCCAAGCTCGTCCAAGAAGAAAAGCGGCAAAAACTCGTCTTCTTCCCCGCAGAAGGACTCCAAGAAGAAGAAAAGCAGCAAGTCCAAGGACAAAGACAGCAAGAAGAAGGAAAAGGTGCGAGCGTTTCCAGCCATTCTGCCTACGATGGGAATGAGCTCATGCCCCCTGGATGCTTGTCTAGGGTCCACTTTGCGACGGATTCACTCTTTTACTGTCTTTTTGTCACTTTGTCTTTAGAAAAAGGACGACTCGATCGCCGCATTCGACGAGATCTCGGACCGTTTCGATGACGACGAAAAAGGATGGTCGAGCAAGACCAAGGACACTGCGAAAAGCAGCAGATGGGACGACGATTCGTCCGACTTGGCTGCTGCCGCGTCTGCTGGTGGCGAGAAGAAAATGGGCAATTTGAACGCCGAGTTTGCGAAAATGCTCGGTCTCGAAGATGATTTCGCGGTGGTGAGTGGAGGTGACGGGCAGATAGATGAGGGTATCACACCATTTGGTGACGGCAATGACCGGTCGGCGGACAACTCGGTGGAGGATACGTTTAGCTACACACCACGCATGCGTGGGGGCAATGACGACAAGAAACGTGGAGATGATGGAGGAGGAGCCTTTTCTAATGATATTCGTGATGGGACCACAAAGACACACAGTGATCCGTTTGGTGCTGCGAGTTCGACTGCTGCTAGTGGTAGTGAAGAACCTGACACTGTTGGTGGGCTCAGTGCTTCGTTTTCGCCCAAGACGACGCCACCAAAACGGACACGAACGAGGACTATTCGTCGCTGTCGTTCCTCTCGTCGACAACGGAGAGACGAGGTGGGCGAGGAGGCCGTCGCGGAGCAGCATCAAATGCCAGTACAATTGAAGACCCATTTGCATCTGTTGGATCAGGGCGTGGCAGAGGAGGACACAAACCCGATTTGGATTCATTGTTCGGTGGTGACGCCTCTCGCAAAATGGATGACCTGTTCTCCTCGAAAACAGACGAGTCACCCACGCTCGAACGCACGCGGCGTGCAGTCCCAGAAAGCGAGGAACCAACAGGAAAAGACAAAGAAAAGGATTCGTTGGCAACAAGGAAAACGATCTCGTCGACACCTGATCTCTCAAAGGCGAAAGACGATTTGCTCTCGGAATTGTTTCCGTCCGAACCACCAGTACGCGACAGAAGCACTAAGGAAGAGCAAAGTCCAAAACAGGAGCCAACACTTTCTTTAGGAAGTGCAAAAGATGATTTGCTCGCCGAACTTTTTCCTGCGGACCCACCACCAAAGCAGCAGCAGCCACGACAAATCGAGGGTTTCCGACGCGATGGCGTCGATGAGGAAAAGAAGAGTGAACCGTATAGCACGCAACAAGGTGATTTGCTTGCTGAGCTTTTCCCTGCCGATAAAGCCAAATCGAGAGTCTCATTTGACGATCAACGCGAAGACGAGAAGAAGTCCAAAGCGGTCGAAGATGCAAGCAAGAAGGATCTACGTGATGAAGAGGAATCCACGTTTCTTTCCGAAAAACGGAGGGAAACGCGAGATAGAGACACCATCACGCCGCCAAAGTTGCAGCCGAGACCTGTCGAGCGACAACCCCAGAAAACCGCCACGCTGGGTGACATTTCGAGTGCGAAAGAGAGTCTTTTGATGGACTTGTTCCCCGATATGCCGCCGCAGAAACCACGCGAAGGACGTCGAGGCAGTCGTAGCAGCACTCCATCGACATCGCCTGTCAAGGAAGCTTCGCCAACAGAAGTACGAGAGGCAGGAAGCTCCTATTCGCCTGCTCGAGCAGCATCGTCTTCACCGCAGAAATCACCGCAACGAGTGGATGAACAAAGTCCAAGGCGATCCGCTGCCACCACGACCAATCTCAGTAAAGATCAGCTCCGGCTCGAGGCGCAAGTTTCACCAGGGAGAGCCAAAACACTGGCGTCGCCGTCGGCAAGCAGCATCAAAGGAGCAGACTTTGAGCAGTCCAAGGGTAGTTTACTGGAAGAACTGTTCTCGCCACCGTCTCCTGGTAACGAGCAAACTCGCCGAAATTCCTATTCGCAGTCGTTTGAGGATGAGAAGAGTGATGTCGTGGAGGACGAGCATTCCCCACGTCGACGTCGCTCTTCGTTGGCCGCAAACGTGTCGTCTCCATCGAAGTCTTCATCTCCAGAGAAACGAAGTGACGAGCATCCAGCGCGCGCATCATCTTCGAGTACTAGTCCTCTGCTGCAAGAAGCGGACAATTCATGCTCGACAAAGGATCCCAGTGGTCATGGCGAGGCTGCTTCTATTGTTCAGCGTGAAACGAAGGTGGTACCAACGACGTTCGCACAATCCCCAGCTCAAGACCCACAAGTGTCTGGTGCAATCCTCGCAAGTGCACTGAAAGCTCGCGAAGATGAACTTCTTGCAGAGGCAGACGCCGCGAAAGCCATGCTGGCAGCGACACATGCGAGTGAAATTGCTCAGCTTAATGAGCTCATAAACTCACTCACGCAGCAGCTCAGCAACGAAAAAGCGAAAAATCTGACATTGAGTTGTGAACATGACCACCAACTTGTAAAACTCAAAATTTTGGAGCAGAAAACCCAGGCGTTCATGCAGCAAATCACAGGTCTGCAATCCGAGAAGCAGCAGCTGCAGCAGGAGCTCAGTTTGGTGCAGGCTCAGCATGCGCTTTGTGCGAACCAGAGCGCTCTTTTCCAAGCCGAACGGACCGGGTTCATGAACCAATTGAAGAACTTGGAAGACCAAAATCGGCAATTGGTGCACCAATTCACACAAGAGAGGCAAGACCATCAAGCTGCTATGCTCAAATTCACGAGTTTCCAGCAGGAGAAGGAGCAAGAAGCGCAATTACAGAAACAAAAAGAGTCGCGTCAGATGGGGAAACTGTTCCAGCAGCTACAGACGTCACTCGTGAGTCTCAAGATGCTACAGGAGCAAGTAGCCGAGAAAGAAACCACCAAGCACGAGATGGAAAACGAATCCCGGATGCGCATGATCACATCGCTGGAGACCAGTTCACGGCGAAATGCGCGGCAAACCGAAGAAGAATGCACCCAACTGTCGAGTTTGCTGAACTCGCTGGAGACCACGTTGCATCACTACCGCCAAGAACACTTGGAAGAGAAGGAGCGACTGTAGCAAGAGCAAATGCGGTTGAATGTACTGGCGATGCATTTCCAAGCACAGACGATGGTCATGCACGAAAAAGCCGACACCAACACGCAAATGCTCGCGCAATACTTCACAAGCTCGATGCAGGATGTGCGTGCAGCGGAATCGCGCCTCGCTGTGCGGCGGCAGACTCTCGAAGACGAAGAGAAGCAGTTGTACGATGAGCGCACCAAGTTTGCTGTCTATCGTGAAGAGTTTTTACAGCAACAGACTCGTGAGACGAACAAATTGTACGCTGAGCGTGTCCAACTGGACGCGAAATGGAAAGAGTTGGCGCAGGAGCGCGAGGATCTAGAGGACATGGTCGCAGCGCACGAAGACGAGTTTCAATTTCTCCAGCAGCAGAAGCGCGAACAGGACGACGAGAAAGAGAATGTGGAGTATCATGCGCGTCAAATCGCCGAGGTGGCTGCAAAAGTGGAGCTTCTCACGCAGCAAATGGTCGCACGCGAAGAAGAACTGGCAAAAGCGCATCAGGAGATGGATACGTGGGAACGGGAAGCAACAGCGTCAACGATACAAGACAGCAACAACGACATCGGACAGGTCCGCAACCGGAGCATCGTCTTCTATTTCCAGCGCAAATGCCCAGCGGCAGCAATTTCCTACAGCTTCTACTACTTTCCGGCAGCCGCCACCTCCGCCACCGCAACGAACCTCGGTGACTGGGAAGTCCATAGTGTCAATCGATCTATGACATCAAGTAGGAGGGGAGAACAAACCAATCTACTATCAATCCCGTCCAACCTGAGTTCTTCCGTAGCCGCAGCAAGACGATCCGTGACGGCGCCAAAGCGCGGAGGAAAGTGACAGTGGCTTCAAGGCGTCTACTTGCCCCAGCTGCTTGGTCGCCTGGCTTACATTATTCTAACTTAGGCACGACAGTTCTCAATGTCGAACACGATGATATCCGTGGCGCCGATCTCTGCCAATTGGTCCATGATCTCCGAGACATCGCGGCGCTCGACCATCGCCGAGATGCTGTAATCGCCACTGGTGAGCGTGTTAACCGTCGGCGATCGGCGGCCGGGGGTGATCTTCTTGGCAGCCTCCAATTGGTTGTGGCCGATGTTGTACGTGACCATCTTGTACTTGGTCGCCGTGATGTACCCCAAGAAGCGCTTGTGGATCTTCTCCACGAGCTTCTGGCGCTTCGTGTTCGGGTTCGAGATCAGAACGGCTTCGGTGTTGAGGATCGTCGAGATCAGTTCCAGACCGGCGGCTTTCATCGTCGTGCCGGTTTCCACAAGATCGACGATACCGTCAGCCAGACCGAGGCCACACGCAGCTTCAACCGAGCCCGAGACGTACTTGATCTTGGTCTTTGGCATGCCGTCGACTTCGAATTGCTTAAAGTACTCTTCGGTGATCACTGGGAACGACGTGACAATACGCTTACCAGCGAGTTGCGACGGATCCGTGATGCCATCCTTCACTGGCGTCTGCACGCCCAATCGGCACTTGCCGAAGCCGAGCTTCATCAACTCGACGACATTCGTCTGCGACTCGGCGACGATGTCCTGGCCTGTGATACCGATGTCCAAGTTACCTTCGCCAACGTACGTCGCGATGTCGGACGCCGGCAAAAACACAAGCGTCACAGGGAGACTCGTGCACAGCGCGATATCTACACGGCTAGGCTATACAGTCGCAAGTGTAACAAGAAGCAGCAGCAGTGAGTTGTCAGCACACAAGAAACGAGGAAGGAGCAAGACAAGCGCAACATGCATGGATAACGTACGCGGTAGTATTCCAAGCCGGCGCCTTCGAGAAGCTTGAGGATCTTGTCGTGCAGACGGCCCTTCTTGGGCACCGCGAAGAGGAGGTTGTCTTCCGAGGAGGTCGCCATTGGTGCAAGTGGAGACAGAGGATGTGAGTGCGCGCGGGTGTGGGGCTTGCGGAGCGAATTGCGAAATGAGCGGACGCGCGCGGATGGCTGCACCTGCAAACACACGAGATGACGCAATTAGAATGGCACAGAAGGGAAGGAGCTCCACCCATCGCAGAGTGAATGCGAATCTGCCTGCCTATTCCCATGCAGAAGTCTCCATGATTGGCTGAAATTGGATTAGAAGTCTATCTTGGCCAATGGAACGCGTCTGAATCTGGCGCATCAGATTTGGAGTGACTCGACCTGTTTGCGTGTGCCACAAGCATTTTCTGAAGGATCTGTTCATTTTAGCCAATTGGAAGCCACCAATTGCGCAAACCCTAGTCGTGTTTGGCAATAAACTTACTTCAGCGAGCGCTACTTCTAGCGCAAGTGACGTCACACATTTTCAGATGTGGATCGCTCCACATACTCATGATCGAAACCCACATCTGAAAAGCTCACCTCACTCGATCCAAAGCAACCAAGGGAAAATGGACGAAGGCGAGTTCCGCCGCATGCTCGAGCGCTTCCCGGTCGTGCGCAAGAAGACGTACGCGCGCGTCGAGTGGAACTCCATGGTGCGTGATCGCATAGCCCCTTTCTCTGTGCCTCTTTTGTCTCGGTTGACGCGTTTCTCGCTGACACTGCGTTGCATGGATATTCGACTTCTTTCGTCTGTAGTACGACAAAGATGAGAGCAAGTCGGCGATCACTTCGCTCCATGAGGACACCCAAGGTGCGTATCTATGCTGTGCATATACGATGCTGCTTGTCTTTCTCTGTTACTAAGAGATCGATGGTACCTGGATTCCTCACGCATAGTGAGCACGATCCGCGAGACCGACTCGCTGCGCGACGCCATGGGGAAATTTCTCGACGCGTACTTTTCCGCTCAGGAGATCATGAAGATCCAGCGCGAATTCGAAAAGGTAGTGACGGTGTATTTGCTTCTGATTTGCGTCTTGTATATGCGTGTATGTTGACGTCTATGATATGTGCATTATATGTAAACTAGGCGCAGGAGGATTTTCTGTCTGGAGTATGCTTAGAAGACGTGAATGATCTCTGCGCACAATTTGTCGCGACAAAAGAATAAAGAGAAAGAGGGAAGATACCGTTTCGTCGTGTATGTGTTTGCGTCAAGAGCGTGAAGTGATGGCTTCGTCCTGAATTAATTAATTGTTGTGCACCAAGTCGTGTCGCTTTCGGAATTCACGACTCTGTTCGGGGTTGAGGAACGGCGACGTGCTCCAGGAGATCACGAGCGTCCGCAGCTGGTCGGTCGAGATCTCAAACGACATCATCTCCAACAGCGCTTCCTGCGATATGAGCCCCAATATGAATGTAAGCAGTTCATAAAAAAAAAAAAAGAAAGCAAAAGCAGCAATATGAAGCCATAAGTGTACCCACCACGTGCTGATACTCGGCCTCATAGGCTGCGAGCTCCTGGCCGATGAACTGGAAATAGTCGATTGGCGTCAACGTGGCGCCAGCTTTGTCCACATCATCAGTTGATGATGTCAGCACTACAACAGGAACCACATCATCAGACACTTGTAGGTACGACACGTTGTGCATCATCCCCCATACCCATACATACCGACGGTGCGCGCCTTGCGGTGGAGGTCGTACATGTCCTCTAGGAGCTCTTCAAAGTCCTGCTTGAGCGCCTTCACTTGCGCAAACAGGTCCTCCGCGAGCAGCGGATCCATCTGCGAATTGCCGCCAAGACCCGCAAACGACGCCATCGCATTCTTCGTATGACCACCATTGCCCGCTCTCATACTGCCGCTGGTGGCGCCATCCATCGGCTGCAACTCGTCTCGACACGCGGTCAGCGCCGTCTGGAAGCCCTCGATGAGCGCGATGCCCTCGCGCTCCTTGTCGTACCACTGCGCGCTCTTGCTCTGCATGTCCAGGAACAGCGACGCGATGCCGTGACTACTGCTGTCTGCAGCTTTCTGCTTGGCGGACGACTTCTTCTTGCCCATGGCGCTCTCTGCAGCCTGCTATAGATGGAGCACGAAGCGATGTACACGACTGTGTGCCAATGGTGCTTCCATTCAACCAAGCAGTTCGCTTATTTCAAATGGGTGTAACCGTTAAGTTCGTCTTAAGTTCGCATCGTCACAGCAAATCCATTTCCAACGTCAACAACACAACCTCCACGTGGAAGATCAGAAGAAGACAAGAGCCAAGAAGGAGACTCGGGATGCGCGCTCGGTTCCTGCTGCTCGCGTTCTGCGTGTGCGTGTTGCTGCTGGCGCTGCAGCCGCAGCTCGCGGACGCCAAGAAGAAGAAGAGCAAGGCACCCAAGCCGCAGTCCACGCCGGCGCCTGCAGGGTCGTCCCCGCCCACGAGCGCGCGAGATGACGATCCGGTTATCCGCGCCGTGCGCGGGCTGCGCAACAAGGCCATGCAAGCGATGGACAAGAAGGAGTACGCCAAGTCGGTCGAGATGATCCGTGAAGCGATCACCAAGATGCACGACCGTGTGTTTGGTGAGTCGCGTCAGACGATCACGGACCCGAAGGAGCAGTCTATGGACGCTGCATCCTATGCGCAGTTGCTTAACGATTACGGCACCGTGCTAATCCGCGACGAGCAGTACGAGGAAGCCGTGGACGTGCTCGAAGACGCGTCAACCATGATGAAGAAGATTTACGGCGACAGCCACCCGTCGTACGGGCTCGCGATGCGCAGTCTCGCGGACGCGTACATGGCGAAAAAGGAGTTCCGCCAGGCGATCGACAAGTACAAGACGCTGCGTCACCATGTGAAGCTCGGTCTTGGCGTCACGCACGAAGCGTACATGGAAGCGAGCCTGCGCATCGCTGAAGGGTACAAGCAGCTTGGGGATATCAAGCGTGCAATCAAAGTGTACAAGAAAGTGATCAAAGACCAAGATGGGCAAGTCAACATGGAGACGAAGGGTATGGCGGAGATCTTCATGGAGCTCGCGATGGCGCAGAACCAGCTTAATGGTGACATTGACGACGCCATTCAGAATGCTGAGGCTGCGCGCGCCATGTTTAAGGAGCGTGAGGGCGAGGAATCGCTGAACTACGCGTTCAGTCTGAATGCGCTCGCGGGCGTCAAGATGCGCCAGCACAAGATCCAGGAGGCGTACGAGCTGTTGCACCAGGCGCACACGATCGCGCTTCGGCTCTTCGGTAAGGACCACAAGATGGTGCAGGCGAGCGCCAAGACGCTCAAGGACGTCAAGACCAAGATGGACGAGCTCCGCGCCGCGGCTGCCGCCAAAGCAGCAGACGATGCTGCGAAAGACGAGCTTTAGCAGCGTGCACAAACCGAAAAATAGAGGTCCGCTCGTTTATAACAGCATCGTTTGTAAAATCAATGTGTCTCTAACAGTCCTAGTAGTCCGTTGAAGAATTGTACTGCGTAGGACACAACAATTCGAGCGTCGGATCTTTGCGGGACGCGAAGAGGCATGGAAGAAATGGTGGCACTGGTGGTTAGATCCCGATCTCCCTCTTCGCTCGCCATTTTCACATCGTTCAGTTGATCCAGCAAGCAGGCAAAGCGGGCAGCTCTCACTCTCTCTGTCGCATAAAGCACGCGTTTGAAGTTTTGGAAGGCACCAATCACTATGACGGATCTGGAGCGTGCCGATCAGTTCAGCTTCCTGTATGAAAACCGCGAGCCGTGCAACACGATCGCGCTGCTGCAGCTCGGCGTGACGGTCGTGTCCTTTGCGTTCACGTACACCGTCTGGTGGGCAGGTCTCTTCGGTGTGATCGTCGCCGCCATGGGGTACTACGGTTCCGTGCAGCCTGTGATCCAAAGCAAAGTCAGCTTCATCCAATTCGTACGTCACAGACTTCGGCGTTTTTTTGTTGCGGTATGGTACTGGCAGAGCTAACTCTGTGTTTTGCACGCGCAGTACTACTTTGGCAATTGCTTCATGCTGTTGCTGCAAGGCTTTTCGGCGGTGGTGCTGCTCATCTTAGTGGGCGAGTGGGAGGACTTTGACGTGTGGGCGTGGATTGTGCTCATCGTCGGCAGCATGGCGTTTGCCTTGCTGATCTACATCACGGTACGCATCACCATTAAATCGTGTGTTTCATAGAAGAACAGCCAACCACTAACCATTTCTCGTGGTGTTTTTTTTGTTTTCGCCGCAGTGCGTTGCAATTGAGAGATCGCATGCCTACCGCGCGGAACTTATGCGCAACCCGCCGCCTGCCGAAAACATCTACGGCGCGTCGTCGAGCGGACATGTGTACACCTCGGTGTCCAACAACGTGCACAAGGGACCTGCCGAGATCAAGACCATTTAGGGACCAGCGTGCAGTGGGAATTGTGAAGGAATATTCACAACTATGCCTTGTTATTACGTGTCGTGTCTTGGCATAATTTCTTAAATGATATTTGCCGTTTTGACGCAACTTCGGATCTGGATTCATCGATCGTGTTCGCCAGCAAATGTGCGAGCTTCAGCGCGTGGGCACAACTATCATTCAGTAGATGATGCAAGATACGGCAAACTTTGCTTGATCAGTTTCTGTAAATGGACCTGGGCATCATCATCTCTTTCATGAAGCAGCAAATGAGTTTTCATCCACTTCAAGTCGTCTTCGTTTTGAAGCTCTGGAATCTCGCCTGAAGTCATGATCATGCACAGATCGTACAGCAGATCCGAATGATGGCGAAGTACATTGTACGAGTCGCAAGGTAGCTGTTTGAAGAGCTCATACGGCTCCGAATACGTCTTGTTCTTACTCCGTTTCGTCGGTTGATCTGCTTTTGACTCTGCAGAACGGCATGTCGTGTTATGAGCATTTCCATACGCGCTCTTGTAAGGAAACAATATGCTTGGAGGCAATGTCGGCATGCGAAGAGAAGATGAGAAGGGCTTTTGCCAAAGTGGACGAGGTGTGTCAATGTTGCTTTTCTCGGGATCATCTTGTTTTGACTTTGGTCGGTTTTCGGCGTCAAAATCCACATTCACCAAATTGTCAGCACTGCCTGTTGGAAATCCGCAGCTTTTGCTGTATTGTGTGTTCTTGGTAAACTTCAGCAACGGAGCTATCGTTCGTTTCGCGCCAGTAATGGAGGATTCCGTGTCGCTGCTGACAATATGGGGACTTCGCTTCAGCACCGACGCAAACGCTGGAGTAAATACAAACATGGTACGCTCACGCTTGACGCCAAACTTCTTTTTGAAATTGCCAAAAATATGGCTAAAGTCGATGTGGAACAGCCTCCCTTAACGAGACAGCATGATGTTGTCGTTATGGCGATCGCCAATCCCGAGAACGTACGTCGCGACACAGCTTGTAGCACAGGATCGTGCAAAATTCTGCACCACTTGTTCGTATCTGAGTCGTTTCTTTGACTCGCGGGACTCGGCATCACTACTACCACTACCGGAGGTGGCATACGATGCGGTGACTGACGCAGGAGCAACACGCGATGCCGTAGTACTCCCTCCACCACTTCCTAGCACTACCTTTCCACAAAGGCGTTCGTAGCTGCTCTGTCGCTCCAGAGATGGCACATTGTTGACGAGTAGCCACTCCTCAAGCGCACGCTGCTCTGTTAGAATGCCCAATGCAGAGTGGAATTTGTGCCTCGAGGTGCCGCGCTGAAAGCCGTGCTGCTGCTCCGTCCGAGCACTGTACAAATTTGCGATCGTCTCCGAGTCCTTTACCACTTTCAATCATGCTGCATTTCTTCTTTGTCGCAACGCAACCATACGACACCAAGCACAAATCCAAGCCAGATTTTTGCCACAAGCGACCCATGAAGCGGAAAAGCTGGAGTATCAGTTGATCTTGGCGGAGACCGTCGCCAGATTTGTACATGACGTAAAAGTGCGCCGAATCGTCGTCCTCTTCCAGCTCATACTCTTCCTTTTCTTCTTCATTGCCGTTGTTGGACACGGAGCTGGGCGAACTTTGTTGCTTGAAAACCAAATACAGCGGTTTCTGCTTCGAACTTAGGACTCGGCACCGGTCAGGCACAATCCCACACAGTTTTCTTGTCGGGTCTAGTGGGAGTACAAACTCGTTCGGGAACATCGTTTCCTGAAGCTTTTCCCGAGGAGTCTTGTTTTTCTCTTCAATCGATCCCTTTTGCTCGATGAGTTGATGGATATCGGTGAGCTTGTTCATCACAAACACCTGGTGACCCAGCTGAACGCGCTGAGATCGTGCACAAAAGCGAAGGTATGTATCTAGCGGTACGCCGTATCGATGATGAGCATCAGGGAAATGAATCTCCGCTTTCAAGAACCAATACAGTTGGTGTCCAAGGGTCGCAGAGTGTCGTAGCGCATGGCGAAGCAGAAAACGTGCTAAAGCAGAGTCATGAAATCTCTCGTGACGAACTGCTTGCACTAGCTGGAGCATATATAATCCGATATCGTCGGTTGCCATCTTCTCAAGTGTCTGCACTGCGCATGCCCGAACTTTGGGGTCAGGATATCGCGGGCCAAGGAGACGAATAGCTTGCTCTGGGCTCAGTGGCTCCCACATGTACAGGTACTGGTACGCTTCTTGAACCATATCCTTGTCCTGCCATCGTACAGACAGAAGAAACCACGACAAGGCTTCGGGAGCATGAACGAGACGAGACCGTAGACGCCATATCCATTCGCGCTCTTCCAGACTCAGGTGATGAAATGGATGTCGAAACACTTTTGATCTCAGCATGTCGAGCTTCGCAAGTTCTAATTCTTCATCCGTGGCTGCAAGTTGGTCCGTTGGAATCCGTGAGCGTGCTGCTGTCGATAAGTTGTGATCAGATCGGGATTCAAAACCAGCTGACGATGCTCCATGTATGACAGCTTTCGAGAACCTGGGAGACTGGATTCTAAGCACACAAGGACTCTCTGGATATTGGAGACACGTGATCGGCATATTCGGGTTGTACTTCTTCTGAATCCATGTCTTCAACGACAGATCTCCGCTCTGCATGAAATTGTCGTATGCGTATAGGAAATACCCACTCCATCCAAAAGCAAGCAAACTGCCGTCATTATGAGGTGTAATGTTACCTCCACTTGAGCTGCTAGATGTGCTTTGCCTATCGTCGAGGTCATTATTGTTGTCTCCACTTGGTAACGACGATCGAGAAGAAAATCTTCTGCGTAGCCCAAAAGCGTTATTCTGCACAGCGAACTCGAAGATCACACGAGTGGCGACCGAAAGATCGGATACACACGCTGTCGGCATTTTGAGAGGATCATCGAAGTAAAAGATCGCAGTTTGGTCTTTTTCTTCAAACGTCATGCGGGTGCTTGTCACGGTAGTCACATTGAACAAACTCTCACGACCATGATATAATCGAAGCGAGACGCTTGCACGTGCAGTCGGCAAGAGAGCTGCTGTATTATTGCGATATCCGAGCGCGAGAGACAAGCTTGTGATGCGGAGTGAAAACTTCTGGGCAAGGTCATGCGAGCAAAGGCATGAGCAGGTCAAGTTGTTTCCATTTTAAGCTCGCTGCTTCAAAACTGTTCTCAGTTGGCGCGCCGCGCATTGCAAAAGCTTTACACCGGCCGTAGTAAACTCTTTATCACGCACTCGGTTGACGCATTGTAACACACCAATCGCATGCTTCTTGGAAGTACTCGCGATATGTTGTCCGATGGATGTCGGCAAGATATCGTCCTCGATTGGCACGCATAACAACTGCTTGGTTTGACGACCCGTCTTCTTGTCCATCGCGCTATCGAAGCGACTGTCCTCGTACGCATTCCGAACGCTCACAATTTCACCTGTCCGAGGTTATTCAGTGTGCGCGTTTGATCCGTTTGAGCCTTGTCTGGTACATACCCGTCGTGCAGGTTTGCAATCTCCGCGAGAACGTCTTCAAACACTTCTCTATGGATAGCGATGCACTCGATTGATGTTTCTGCACGCACTGAGGCCGTTCGAATACCATTCGAGAGCAAAGCGCGTTCACCAAAAGAAGCTCCAGCAGAAAGCGTGCACACGCATTGCCCCAACGATGCAGCGAGCTTTTGGTTCCTTCCACTTCGTTGAGAAATCTGATCTCCTTCGTCATCAGACGCCATCCAGATCGTGACACATCCCTCAAGAAGAAGGTACAGCGTTCGGCCCACTTCAAATTGGCGAATGATTAGATCATCTCGTGCAAACGATTTCCGCACGTAATTTTTCGGGTCTGACAAACTTGAGAGTTGCTCATCGGACAATGACTGGAACATCGGGATCGACATCAACGAGGCTTTGATCGAGCGATCGGTTCGTCGTTGCTCAAAATCGCCGGTAATTTGGTGCTGGAGTTCAAAACCTCCGAGCAGACCTCGATAGCTTTCAGTGCAATGCAGTTGGGTGCGATGGCGTCCCAATGACGACACCGTCAAAGAAGAGTTGGTAGCCGAACTACACGAACTCGCTGCTTTCAAATTGTCAACTGGATGATTCGTGCGGCGACACTGATCCAGAAAGTTCAGTATCTCGGCTCGTAGAGTCATCGCCGATTGCATTGCCGACAAAAAACTGTCAGGTTCTGACTCGTTGTTCTTCTTGTCGCCTTGTTCAATACTCGCGGGCTCGTTATATGCTCTCTGAATGACTTCAAATTGGCTTGCTGCCTCTCGTAAAAGTGTCAGCGACAGCATCAAACTGGCAGATTGGACACTCTTTTCACAACTGCAGTTGCTTTGGTTGCCACTAAACAGGTCTGACTCAGGATCCTCGACAAGTACGACTGACTCCTCATCGTCTTCATGACCAGCCGGATCTTCTCCCACCCACTGGTGCACGCCTTGATGCTCGTTTTGGTCACCAACGTCTTGATCGCCGTCGCATTCCACCCAATTCTGAGAATATCCAGCACCTTCAACAAAACTTTGCGTTTCCGCTTCCTCGCTATCATGGAACTGTCGCGGCGATAGTGTGAGTCCAAACGCCGCAATGTGGTCTGCCAACACGTGGGCTTCGATCTGGTTTCCCATTTGATCAAACTACAGTGCTCCATCGCGCACACCCTTCGCACCGACGCATGCGAATCGCGACGGCAGTGAGCTTCGTCGCGCCATTCTTTGCTTCGTCTTCGACCAAAATCGCAATGAGCTCGTTGATCAAATAGCACCTTCTGTCCAACACGCACAGCCCAAACGACGGAGCAAAGGACCCGCATTAAAGCACAGACCCGCACAGCAGCACCGCCACACGCAACTTATGGCGTCGGAGTTGTAAACAAGTAGAGCGCCGCCCACAAACGCCATAACACCACCATCATGACGACCGCATTGTCGTAAAAATAGCTGCACGCGAACCCCACCAAGTCTTCTGTCAAGTTCAGTCGCCCGCGCATAGCTCAAACAGAATAGCATGGACAGGAACACGCAGGGCTTCGACTACAGAAATGACGCACGCGCAGCATACTCGCATCCGCATCGGACGCATGGACTCGCTTGGCGCCTCGCTCGCCTTCATTTTTGCTTTCGCTTCTGCCATGTTGTTGCCCTCACACTCGAGGTTCAACGCACAGTACAGAGTGATGGTCGATTGGTGTTCGTTACCTTCGGTTCACATTCACAAAAGTCGCCGGTTCAAAATATGAAACCGGACCGCGGTCCCGACCTGGCAAAACGCTCGGATTGACTGGCTGGAGAGAGATAGCGCTCACTCCCCTACAGATGTGCACGATGGAAGCAAACGACTGGAAGTTTGTATACTTGGGTTGAAAAACCCACGCGAGCGGGTTTTTGACTTGCACTTTGTATGGTCGGAACTGCGCGTGGTGGTGGCCGCGACGCAAATGCTGCGTTCATTTATTCTTTGGGACAAATTTGAAAAAGAAGAATGGTTTCCTTGAAGCTTCAGAAGCGGTGAGTGGAGTGAGCGCTTCGTGTGCATGTGCTGTGGGTGATGTGACAGCATGAGAGGGAGGTGTCGAGTGGCGTGGCAGCATCGATAGCGATCGGCAGCGTGGCGTGAACAACGAATGCATGAAGTGGTGACCGCACTGATCAAGATACAAACAGGGATCAGCACACGTTGAACGGGGTGGCGAATCAAGCAGCAGTCCAAGCGCTCCAGTTCGTTTGTTCATCGTGAAGCCGCCCTACCTCTCGTGTTGCACTTGAGCCATGCGCTGTAATATGGCTACTCGGAATGTCGGAATGTCGGAATGTCGGAATGTCGGAATGTCGGAATGTCGGAATGTCGGAATGTCGAGTGGCTTTAGGAAAAGCATGCTGACGAATGCCTCGCCTTGTTGTTTTACTTTGTAGTTTGGCTGCTTCCGTGTTGAAATGCGGTAAGCGTAAGGTGTGGCTCGACCCTAACGAGTCGACCGAGCTTGCGCTGGCGAACTCGCGCCAGAACATCCGCAAGTTGGTGAAGGATGGTTTCATCATCAAGAAGCCAGAAGTCATCCACTCGCGCGCTCGTTTCCAGAAGCGTAACGAAGCCAAGCGCAAGGGTCGCCACACCGGTATCGGTAAGCGTCGCGGTACGGCCAACGCCCGTCTTCCATTCAAGGTCATCTGGATGCGTCGTATGCGTGTGCTCCGTCGTCTCCTTCGCAAGTACCGTGAGGCGAAGAAGATCGACAAGCACATCTACCACGAATTGTACATGCGCTCGAAGGGTAACCAGTTCAAGAACAAGCGTGTGTTGATGGAGACGATCCACAAGATGAAGGCTGAACGCACTCGCGAGAAGACCCTGAAGGAGCAATCCGAAGCCCGCAAGGAGAAGGCCAAGAACGCCCGTGACCGCAAGGCTCAGAAGGCCGTTGCCGCCGCCACTGAGGAGAAGCCAAAGGCCGCCGCCAAGCCAGCGAAGAAGTAAATTGTGTCAGTGTGATGATCGCACTAACTCGTTTTTACGACTCGTACGAATAAATCCAAAGATCCATGCATCTTTTGTCCCATTCTTTTTGTATGTTGTCTTGTTTTGCCTTTTTCATGTTGGTTGTTTTGCCAAGAAGCGCAAATAAACTCTCAAATAGGATAGTTGTCCAACCAACGGATGCTAAAGAGATGAGTTGAACAGCAGCGAGTCGTAAACGAACCTATCAAATAGCATACTACCACAACAGCAGCAGTTCGCAACAAAAGCAAGCATGAGCGCCACGAAGAACGAGGAGAGCGAGGAGCTGCTCTTTATGAGTGAGTTCGGACCGATCTCCAAGGCCAAGCTGCACGAAGTAGGTCTCACGCACGCTGCGTCGCCCTCTCCCTTCACTCTACCGCTCAACCACATCGTTGTATAGTGTCGATGAAACGAGCGAGCGGCCGGACCAACAACAACTCACGTTTGTGCTTTTTAATGTCTTCGCTCTTGCGTTATGTGTATGCGTCGTTTGTAGACGTTCGATGTGCTGCCGAACCTCATCGATGTGCTCAAGGATATCCAGGCTGCGAGCTCGCAGCAGGAGACCACGCGCATAGGCGACATCTCGTCCTCGGTACGATTGCCACGACACATTATTTACCCGCAGCGGTTGGCGGGAGAAGAGCGTTTCGTGATACTGATGGTCATTTGTACATTGTTCGTGTTTCTGGCTGGCGTTGTTTTTAGGCTGTTGCCGTCAAGCAGAAGTACACAGAGGCACTCGAGTTGCTGCGCGCGCTGCCAGGGACCGACACGTCGCTCGAAGAGCAGGAAGTGGCCATCGAAGACGCGAAAAAGGAGCTGAAGCGGATCAGGTATGTCTGCTCGCAAATCCTCATATTCTAACGACACCCCTTCTTGCTGCATATATCTAATGCGTTGGTGTTTTTGTTTGTACTTGCTTGCTTTAGCGAGCTGGTGGAGTTATATAGCAACACGTTGTATCGAGGAACGGACGAACCGCGAGCAGAGATCAACGACGCCTTTTCCAGAAAGAGCTTGTAAAGGAAAGCAAAATAATGATACTCGCATGACGCATTCTCGCTCTATATGCGACTTGTATTATTTTGTTCTTTTCCTTCAAGCGATCGTAATTCTGCGTCAAAGATGAAGACAACACAAGCACAAATCGCAAAGAGTTTATATACACAAATGACAAGTGTCTATTAACACACACGCACATATTACATGTGTGCACAGCTTAATAGAAACCAAACGCCGCAAGGAACTTCTTCGAGAACTCGACGCCAAGGAAGCACGCCGCGTTCGCTGGGAACGCACGCGCGAGCGCTGGACCCATGCCCTTGAAGAGCGCGCCGGCGCCTTCTTCCTTCATGAGCACCTGGTAGCAGTGCGCGATGCCGCGGTACGTGCCTTCTGGCGCCGTCTGGATGCGCGACTTGAGCACATCGGCAGGGATGGCGATGATCCAGTTGATGATACCGGCAAAGCCACCAGCGACAAACACGCGGAACGCCGACGCTTCCTTGCCCTCAGGGGTCAAACCGCGCTTAATGGCTTCGAAGCCACCAAAGTAGCCCACCGAACTATTGAAGCAAGCGTCAACCACACACACACAACACATTAGCAAGTGCTCGAAGCTTTCAAATCGCTTTCCTCAAGTGATGAAAGACGTACCCTGGCACATCACGGAGAAGCGTCGCTTCCCAGCCACGGAAGATGCTCGACACGCCGCCAGTCCTGTAGAGCTTCTTGGCGCAGTCGATCATGCCATCGTAGAGCTTTGGCTCGCCGCGAGCGACAGCCTGCGCTTGGATTTGAAGCAAGCACTTGATGCGCTCACCTGGCGCCATGACGACCTGCAAAGATACAATTTGTGTATACGTCAACAACCACAAGAGGTGCTTCAAGGTGACATGTTAAATCACAAAAATGACAATTGTCCACGTACGGTGGCTGGGATGGCCGAGAAACCACCGGCAAACATGAGCTGACCCATGGACAATGGCTGCGTGTCAGGGGTGCCAGAGAACTTACGCTGTTGCCACAAGGAACACACATGCACAAAGTCAATATTAAGACGATCCAACAAAGCCCCCTTTTGTACAATAGCAAGATGGAACGCACAGCAATGAGCTTGCCCATGTCGTTACCCCAGAAGCACACGGCGAAAATGGGCGTGATGCCGACAAGTGGAGCCGACATACCACGGTAAAGACCGGTAAGCTGTATGACACAAAATTGCAAGCAGTACACACATTAGTGCAAGCTCCTGTGTTGCAACAAATCTGCAATTACACCAACAACGTACCCCGTCCTTGGCGACGATCTTGCGCGCGCAGTCGATGGCGCCAGTGTACATTGGCGGCTGGCCCGGCTTTGGCTTCTCCATCGTCTGAATATTCACCTTGATCAGATCCATCGGGTGACCGACAGCCACGAGGCAGACACCTAAATCGAATGCGTGTTAAACCAGAGGTGACCCATCTATCTACCTGCACTGTCGACTTTTTACATAATATGGGGAGAAACAGACGCCAGTTTCGTTAAACCACATGCATGAGCACTCGATGCTTACCTCCGAATCCGCCAGTGATGAACGAGACAAGACCCGAAGTAGCTGTTCAACACACAAACGACAAAGCGTAAGGAAGGGGTACGCACACAGATACATACGCGAGACACGCCCGTACCTTGCGTCTTGGCTGCCTTGGTCGACATGGTGTTTGTGCTTGTGTGTTACTCTTGCGGCTTGTGGGGTTGGCGGCAGCTTCAGCTTTGACGAGTGGGGGTCTCTTTGGCTGCAGTGCACGTTCGAATGCGCCGCTGGATCGCACGTTTACAAGACTGAAAACTTCAAAGGTCCCCCCAACGCGCAACCTGTGAAATGCAAGTATATCGGGTCTGAAAGGTGATTGCGTTTCAACGTTTAGTCACAACGAGTGATGGGGAGAGGAAAAGAAGACTTGCTGCAACATAAGAGATCGAAGGGGTGCAGTGTCAAACGTTGGTATCAAGTGTCGGATTGGTGCTCTTTTCTGATACTTTGTGGTTGCCACGAAAGAGTAGGATTGGATGATCTTCTGTCTCTCGGTTGTCGTCTCAGACGCGTGATACTCAAGTATCAACTGAACTCGATTTGTGTTCGTCTCATCATCTTGGTTGGATATCACAGACGCGGCGTCTGTTTTCCAGCCAGTTAGTGTCGGAAAACACAGAAAAAAAAGGGATAGAGCGACAGCAGAAAACGGCTCGTCAGATGGCAGCTCCTCACAATTCGACACAGCAGTAATGTAGCAAGTCTGCACATCGTTGCTCCACGAACGCGCCGCATTCTCTAAAAGACCATCAAGAGCCACGGAACCCATTTTAGCGGCCATGGTGCTCTTTGAGTTCAGTCGCTGATCACCGCGAGACGACGCGATGTGGAAAGTAGCGCGCGACAGATTGACACTTGGAGGAAATCTGCAGATACATGGAGCGTGAGTGTATTCGTTTGCAATGCGGTGGTGCGAGTCTTTCGCGGCGTTTTCAGGCAGGTCTTCCAGTCAATTGCGCTCCGCAGTAAAGCCTCAGTCACCATTCGCGGATTAATTGGTTCGTACAATGAAGGAGTACTGTGGTCCCTCGCTGGAGACCTTGAATTCGGGACGTCCGGGTTTTTCGCGTTTTTTTTCCGGCTTCCTTTTTTCTTCTCTGCTTTTCTCTTCTTTCCCAGGTGTGCAGGTCTCCCCTAGTGTCATTGTTGTTTTTGCCACGTCCTGCGCAAGTGGCAACAAAGAGAAAGAGAAAGAGAAAGAGAGAGACGAAGGCGCGAACGAAAACGAAGCGCTGCTTCGAGTGAGAAAGACACGACCCACGATCGGAAGACCCATTGCCCTCCGATCAATTATATACAATCGACACTAGCGATTGATTGCGTCCCTTGCGTTTGATTGCATCCCTTCGTCTGCATTGGGTTCGTTCTGTGTTTTGTCTTGTCAAACGCACACACATCTCCACCCATTTGTCAGTCCGCATTCGTCCTTTCTTCAAGATGTCGATGAACCAGCATTTCAAGAAACGCAAGAGCCGCACGTCGAGCGCGAGCGGCAGTCGCCGCATCTCCGCATACGGAAGCGCGACGACGAGTACTACGAGCGCTTCTTCTACGACGGCGACATTGACAAGCGCCGCCATGACTCCAGTGATGTCGAAGACGGAGACGGTATCTACTGCTCCATCGAATACCAACGAGAGTGCAAGCCTCGCAGCGGCGCTCACGGCCCTCCAAGTGTCGCTGTCGCGCGACTTGGATAGCTTCACACCGCCCACACCCGCAGCGTCACCTGTCCACGGCCGCAGTGCTGCCAAGCGAGCAAGGTTCGACTTCCCTGCGGTCGATGAGTGTGAACCTGTCCCAGAGCGTCAAGGTAAGGTGAGTCCGGCACCGAAAGCGCGCGGTGCGCTCCTCGCCGTGAGCAACCGCATCAAGTTTGAACTGGAGAAGCACTTGCGAAAAAACTCGGAGCGCAGCCAACGACCTCGCAAAAGAAAACAGCTGAGCTACTTTGCCATCCTCGGCGCGTTCCATCAAGCGGCCCACGAGCGCGACGTCGCGCTGAAGATCCACTCGCTCGACCGCGCCGTCGACGCCGTGTCGGAGGAGAGGAGGTGATGGCGCCACTATTTTTTGATGAAGTGACGTGATCTGTTGCGCACGCACCTGCATTCAAGCAGAGTAAGGAACGAGCTATCTATTATCTGTAGTTATTTTTTTGAAAGAAGGATATTTTATTCATCACGCTAATATAAACACATATACAAACAAAAGCGAAAGCGGTGTTGGACGGTTGGTTGCGTAGCTATTCGCCATTTCCGCAAACGACGCATTATACATTGGACGCTGCTCTAACGAACCGATACGGAGCTCCTCATACACACACGCGCCACTCGATTCGCCTCCACTCGCCGCATTTCTGCACCTCTGTTTGAGTATCACATGGGTCCGCAAATGAGTGGAACGCACTCCAAGGTGGTGACTGGTTGGTTGTCTTGAGACTGTGAGTGCGCCAGTGGCCCGGCATTACCCCTTGTGCCTGAGAATGTACCCGCTCGCCAAATACGAGTGGCGAGAACACGTCCAGCGGCTGTTGACTGCAATCTGAGTCTGCTATTGTATTGTGCACAGCAGTCACCAATGGTGTCGTCATGCATGTATTCACAGACCATTGAGGTGGCGATGATGATGATGGTAGAATGGCTTGATGCATAATGATCTAGGTGTAGCACTGTTGGACAAGCGAGGTGCAGCAACGCTACTGTGGTACTTGCGAAAGTATCTAATACATACACCCGCATGCATTGCAATGTTCGCTACGCACACTAGAGAGCGTTTAACCCACGAGCGCCGTCCATTATCCGCTCATGAAGCAATGGAAGGAATGGAAGGCCGTGTCCCATAGATGGAGCCGTTGCATTTGTGTGACACAAAGCAGCAGCAGCGTGTCTGAGTCGCATATCTGAATCTGTGACATCGACGGTACTGCATCTGAGTCTGATTTTCTGTACCCAAAAGTGTGCCGTCCCACATTGACGCATAAAAATGACGATTGGTTCAACTCCCAGTTTGACATTTGAAGCGCATCTGGATAAAGCGTTGAACTTGGAATGAAGAACGAGCTCCAAGCAAGTGTCGCAGCCGCCAACAGACGCAATATGCACATGCGCGCACACCAACCGCCGTCTATAGACCACCGCCGCCTTCACACGCTGCATATCAAAGAGCCTCCACACACTCTTCTTTATGCTATGTTTGCGCCTCAAGTTCAGTCGTAAATCGAGTCGGGCTCGCCTTTCTTGCAGTGAGGACGAGGAGCTCAACTGCAAGAAACAGACAACAAGATGTCTCTTTGTGTCGTACTGACTGTATTGCGTTGAGCCCATGCGATCGTCTCGTGCGCGAATCGGCATCTGCACGAGAGAGACCAGCAAGCGATTGCTGTGCTCCTTGCATTCGGCCATCTGTGCGGTCAGTGTGGGGCTGGAAGCAGCTAAGATTTCGCGTTCATTGCCCCCATTCTCTGTGCGGCAATCAGACTGCTCTCGTATAAATAGCAGCAAGCCGAAGCTATTGCAAGTTGTTTCATCAGCCGCTTCCTTGCTATAGGATTGGCTGCTGTAGTATGCAAAAGTCTGCGCGTGAATCTTCACTGTGGCGCCAAAATTAGCCTCCTTTTGTGTGCGGCATTTGCGACGCGCTTGCTGCTTTTAAAGCGCATCAAGAGACATAAAGAAACGTATACAGAGAGGGAGAGCGACTCAAAGAGCATGGGGTGCGAGAAAAAGAATGTGACGTCGTCGCTCTGGTACGTCGGCGTGATCCTGAGCATCGCCGGCTCCATCATGACCAACATGGGCGTCAACATGCAAAAGTACTCGTTCATGATCGAGGCCAAGCGCTGTGTCAACATGAAGCGCGGCTACTTTTGCCAACCGCTCTGGGTCCTAGGTAAGTATGTGGTTGCTGCGCTCTTTTTTGTTCTTTCCTTTTTCTCTACATCGTGCGCGTGCTTATTGACCATTTATACGAATCACAGGACTGGGGCTCGTCGTGGGCGGCAGCGGTCTGGACTTTGTGGCGCTGGGCTTCCTGCCGCAATCGCTCGCGACGCCCGTCGGCGGCTCCGCGATGGTCGCCAACGTCGTCTTCGCGTCGCTCTTCCTCAAGGAGAAATTTAGCCGCACAGTAAGTGCACATCTCTGCAAAAGGTACTTTGTTGAGATTTTATCTTACTGCTCTTATATACAAACTAGGACGCCATGGGCACGACGCTCGTGCTCGCGGGGATCTGCATCGTGGCTGCGTTCGCCGAGAAGGAGAGCGGGTGCTACACGGTCAACCAGCTCGTGAGTCTCTACCAGGAGCCGCTCTTCGTCATGTACTGCGTGCTCATGGGCGTCAGCTGTATCGGTCTCTACGCGCTCGCCAAGAAGCTCGAGCAATTGCTGCACGGCTTTGGCTCGTCCTCGCCCAAGTACAAACGCTTTGCGCGCGTACGCTGTTGCCTCAAATGCATTTCTTCATCGTCCAGTCTACGCTATGAATGTTCTCATTTCTACTTCTTTCTAATGGCGTGGACTCACTCTCTCTTTTACTTTATTTGTCGTAAAACTTGCAGCTCGGGATATTTTTCTTTGGCGCGTCCGTGACGCTCAGCGGCGTGTATCTGCTCTCAAAACGCGAGATGAACGCGCTGCGACCCGCGGGCAAGTTCTGCGCGGCCGTCAAGATGATCGTCTTCATCAAGCGCGCGCAGAAAGCCAAGCACATCGAGCACCGCTGGGTGTAGGGCAAGGACGTCGTCGTCGAGAAGACGTCGCCGACGACCAAGGCGATCCTGGCGCTGCCCAAGTCCACATCATTCAAGCTCTCCAAGGCGTCCGTCATTCCCGTGGACTCGCGGCACCACAAGCTCTCGGAGTGTCCCATCGCCAAGCTCGAGTGCTCGACACGAGAAGCAGCAGACGGAAGCATCAAGCCGACGAAGCGCGACTCGTTTATCAACACGAGCACGTTCATCGACGCCAACAGCGCCGAAATCGAGTTTACGCAGAAGAAATTCGACAAGTAGAACGTTTTTTGTATTTTGAAGAGGGCAATAGGGAAGGAATACAAACTTGTACTGTATATCCACCACCATTGTTGCTGCTTTATGAGCTCTTTTTGTGCATGCATATGTGAGGATATGTCTTGTGTTCTCGGGTAACGTGTCTATTGCGTCTTGCTCAAGGCGGTTTGCAGGGCCGCGAGCAACTCCTGCTGCGCGTCCGTCTTGCCATCGCTCTCATCCGGGAACGCGAACTTGCCGCCCGTGATGAGCTCGTAGAGCAGGATGTAGCGGCGCGAGAGCTCAAGCACGAGGTCCTGTGGCGCGTCCGGGAGCACTTCGTCCTTGTACGGGTCGCAGTGGTCCTTGAACCAGAGGCGCAGGAACTCCTTGTCAATGTTCTCGGGCGACAGACCCTGCGCCATGCGCGCCTCGTACGAGTGCGCGAGCCAGTAGCGGCTCGAGTCGGGCGTGTGGATCTCGTCGATGAGCAGGATCTCGCCCGTGGCGTTGTCCATGCCGAACTCGTACTTGGTGTCCACAAGGATGAGTCCGCGCGCTGCAGCCTGCTGCTGGCCGAACGCGAAGAGCTCGAGCGCCTTCTGCGAGCAGTAGTCCCACTGCTGCTGCGTCATGCGACCCGAGCGCACGATCTCCTCGCCCGAGATGAGCTCGTCGTGCACGTCGTCCTTGGTCGTGGGCGTCACGAGGTTCTCCGGGAGCTTCTGGTGCTGCACATAGCCCTCGGCGAGCTTGTGGCCGCAGAAGTCGCGGCTGCCGTTCTTGTAGTTCGTCCACATGGACGTGCTCGTGGAGCCCGTGATGTAGCCGCGCACGACGAACTCGACGGGGAACACCGTGCACTTTTTGCAGAGCATGACCGACGGGTGCGGCGACGCGAGCACGTGGTTCGGCACGATGTGGCGCGTGGCGTTGAACCACCACGCGCTCGTCATCGTGAGCACGCGGCCCTTGTAGGGGATCGACGCGAGCTGCCGGTCGAACGCCGATTGCCTGTCCGTTGAGATGAGCAGCACTGTGTCCGGGAACACGTAGATGTCACGCACCTTGCCCACGATCTGCTGGAACGGCGGAACGTGCGCCGCGATCGCGTCCAGCGACGTGGCCGTGATGCAGTCGAGCGGGTCGATGCGCGCCACGTACGCCTGCGTGCGCTTCTCGGCTTCCTCAATCAACGCGCCGCTCATTCTGTGCTTGGTGTATCAGGCAGAATATGCGCTTGTGGCGCTATGTGCGAATTGTTGGTGTTGTTGGTTGTCGAAGTTGCAGGTTGTTGAAGGCAGCACCACGTCCATTCGGAACTGGTATACTGCTTTCCGGATACTATCCGGTGTCACCCATTAACCACTTTAACCTGCGAAACAACATTTCCTATGAAATTGAATTGAAACGGATGACATGGAGTTTGTCAGGGATGAAAGATATCTTTTGCTTGCCGTGTATTTTTTGGATTTGCTGTGGTGATTTTTTTATTTTGTGTGGGTGTGTGGGTGTGTGTGTGGAGGGAAGAAGGAGATGGGGAGAGCGAACGGGAGGCATGACGGACGGACAGTCCACGCGACGAGCGAGGGGCACACCCCTTTGGCAGACAAGCCGCGCACTTCATGCGCGCCACAGGTGGAAGGAAACGCGGCGACGGAGAATGCAGTCTCGAATGCACACACGCCTGACGATCTTTTCTGTTATGCTCTAGAGATGCATGTTTGCTGATCAATATGCAAACGTGCTCAAGCGTCGCTTCATATGTTTGCGGTTATTATATGTCGGATCAGTTATGCGGTGCTGTATCTATATCGCCCTCTCTCGCTGCGTGTGTGTGTGTATATGGATCTATTTCTTTCCTAAGATCTCTGCTGGTGGGTGTGCGGCGATATATCCTGCTCTCTTTTTCCCTTTCTCTCTATTCCATATGCACGACATGCATGTGCGCATGGCGTTTACATATACGAAAAATAACGAATCTTATCCAGTCGCTACACAAGCTGATCATAACGCGACCCTTCCGAGCGCTTCTCGAGTGTTCCGCTGTGACATCAGGCTGGCGCGTGGGTGAATAAGACAAATCTCTTCCCGCAAAATAAACTGTAAATCAAATCCATAACGATCGACGAATATGTGTATATATAGATATATAGATGACGCGCTTGACTAAATTCGACGCATATGCACATGCATGGCTTCTTGGTTCCTATCCACAGATATATACTTACTGGCGAAAACACATCGACGACTACTTGGAACCACTTACTACACTTGAGGCTACTTGCTGCTTACTTAAATGTCATAACTATCCCATAACATCGAGAATCACTACTTAACAGAGAATGGACTTGAGCGACATGCCGACGTTGCGTTCCTCCGCGTGCTGCACGTACGTTGCCAATGGCGACGCCACAGTGGTGCGTTGAAGCGCCTCGTCTTCGTCTTCCATATCGTCCATGTCGTCGTCCTCGGAGAGCGCGGCCGCGAGCGCCGACGCCGACGACAGCTGCAGTTTCTGCGTGCGGCTCTTGGCGCGGTTGTTGCGCTTCACCAGCTCCTCGGTGGCGGGAGACGCGAGGCGGCCGGCCGAGATGCCCTTGGCGGCCGTATTGGGGTCTTGCATGATGCACTCGAGCGTGTACTCGAAGGCGGCGATCTTCTTCGCGATGTACTCCTTGTTGGATCCCTTGGCGACGGCGAGCGACTCGCGCAGCATGTCAATACTCTTCTGGAGACTACGGATCTGGCGGTGCGGCCATCGCTGGATGCCGTGGCGGCGGCAGATCTTCTTGAGCAGCGTCGCGCAGATGCCGAACTTGCGTGCGACGGCCGCGATCGGCATGTTGAAGCACTTGCGCAGGTCGTCGAGCTGCACGACAGGACCGTAGCGCTTGGTGCGCTCCGACGGCGAGTGCGACGGCGCCACGAGCGCGTACGCCGACGACGCCACGGGACTCACCGTCGACAGCGATGCGAACGACGCCGCCACAGCGTCCTCGGTCTCCTGGCGCGTCGGCATCTGTACCGTCAAATCGACCTTGGAGCGGTACGATGCGGATGACGTCACCTCGCGCTGCACGACTGCGTGGCGCTTGAGCGAGATGAGGATTTCGCCCATGAGCACGTCGTCCGTGCTGAGCTGCTGCTGTTGCTGCTGTGGATAGAGAGCCATGGTGGAGCTCGGCTTCTGTGTGTGGCTTGCGGAGGGGGGGAGGTGGCGCCTGCAGCGAAAGTGAACAAGTGAGCACAGGGGGCGGAAAACGACACGCTCCCATGGTCCCATGGGAAGAGAAGGGAGCACACAGGTCCCTCCTGTGTGCCCTTCCTTCCTTGGAGCATTTTTTATATTTCTTCCATCCCCCTCGTGGTCACCAACGACAGATAAGCGACTGCTACTCTTCGATTTCTTTTCTTTTTTTTTGTTTTTGTTTTTTGTTTTTTGTTTTGTTTTTTGCAGCAAAACAAGCGAATAGAATCTTTCACAGCACACGAAACGTTAACATCTGTGAAAGGCTATATTATACTTGGCAGGATCCGGTCCAAAAAGAGGGCAAAAAAAAGGCACCTGACAAGCTCTGGCAGTCCTACGCGGCTGCATCACATGCGCACACCCCGTCCGCATCGCGAGATTGGATCAGAAAATAACAGCGAATGTGTACACTCGGGCGTGCCATCCGCTCGTCCATCGCGTGGTTTCACGCAACCTTCCGTCAGAGTACAGTACACTTGCTCCAAAAGACTTGGCACACCCACTCCACATGCAAAGCAGAAGTACAGCACGCGAAAGGTTCTTTCTCGCCCCAAAAGTCCCACGTGTCCCTTCCTGCCGTTTCAACATGGCAGAGGATGAGATCTATATATACGAAAAATCTATCATAAGCGCACGTTCTCGACAGTGCAGCTGTGTGCGCAATGGGTGGATGAGGACGACGGCGGTAGATCTGGCGTCGCCGATGTCATCATCCGCGGAACATTGGCCGCTGCCTTTTTGCTTGCTTCCATCTCCGCACGCACGTCCGTTGGCGCGCAATTGTGTACAAAACTACAGCTGTGTTCATGGTAAGTACGGTGTGGAAATCCATTCCGCGATCTTTGCGCGACTCTTCAGAGCGTGTATGCTGTGATTGTTGCATGGGTTCAATAAATAACAGCGCACATATGTTTCGATTCGAAGCACTGTGTCACCATACACACAGTCAGTCTATTGTACTTTTTGGCTCTTTGATTGAACACTTGTTGCATGTGTGCATACTCGCAAGCGCACGCAAGAAACCATTCGCTAGCTATCGATATATCTATATATACAAAAAGTGCATATGTATCTATGTATCTGGCCAGTTCGCCGGCTCGCGCCAGTTACCTGCCGTTTCAGAATCACCCATTTGAGACATGCTCCGCCATTTTTAGAGCGTTTTTCATTTTTCTGTTCTTTGTCCGCTGCAACGCAACGGAGAAAGAATCAAGAGATCTCCATGGAAAAATGCAATGTGAATATTCCACAAGCCCAGTCATGTACGTATTCTCACAAAGTATACACGCATAATGGCTTTGGCCAAGCTTGCTGGGAGGGAAAGAAGAAGATCGCCCGTTATCTTTCTCTTTTCGTCGACAAAATTCAATCGTAGCCATTTGTGTATGGCGAGGCATACGCATATACAATACACATTGCAGCAGCTGCAAGTGTGCAAGCACAACCGCAAGTGGCAGAGAGATCACGACTACAGGCGAAACAGGAATGGCGGAATGATTGCTGCTGGCAGTGTGCATGCGCGTGAGCAGCGATCTGCAGTTTTACTGTTGAATGCCCAAATTACGCAAAACGTAGCACCCAAAATTGATGTGAAACGATTGTGTTGTTTTTTTTTCGAATACAAATTGTGGTATGTGCCTGCCGTTGTCAAATGCCTTGACAAACAATCGAATGCTCAATGGCTCCACAATCAACACAGGAGGCGATGCATGCGCGGTAAACAAGTGTAGATGAACAATGCACCGGCATACGCAACAATAGAAATGAATGCGAACGTCAGCTCGTCTGATGTGCTGCACCGCAGTCTCATGCAGAGTGCACATGCGCATTGCTTCCCGTTTGACAAAGTTGAGCGACAATCGAGCAAAAGCAATCTCAAGTATCCATCACGTCACACGGGATAGATAATGACATACATCGTTCCGTACAAATTGCCCGGTGAGTTCAAACTCTGGGCGACCGGAATTCCTTCCAACTTGAATACTGCGACTCGTATCCATAGCCAGAGTAGCAGCTTTGTCGGCCATTTTATGTACTCACGGTAGTGATGTGTCCAAGAGCGCACTCCGATTTCATTCGCAACACCTCGGCATTCTTCATACAGCGGGATCAGACGCTGACGCTTAGGTGAGTGATAATGCCGACGTTGTGAGATAATAAGATTGCTGTCACCGACAACGTGGAGAGGTTGCCACTGGGATCGACGAGTCGCTGCGAGTCCAAAGAGCAGACCTCTGTATTCAGCAACGTTGCAGGTAACTGGGGTGAGGGAAAAGGCGACCGAAGCAAACCAGTGAACCGAAAAAGCACTGCCATCCATCGTCACTTTGACACAGACCGCACCTGTTTCATTCCTCTTTCTTCTCGTCCACTGTGCAACTGACACTTGTAATCACCGCCTTCTCTCCCGGTGTGCAGCTTGCAGCATACAACAGGCGAATATACGTCAAGTCTTGTCTTAGTAGTCGATCCTCCTTCTGTTGTTTGAGAATAAGAGCTCACAACACAAAGGATTATGGATACTTTTGCAAAGAGGATGCGAGGCGGCGAATAGATAGTACAGTAGAGAGATCACTGTGAAGTGTGGGTCACTGTATGACGATTTGCGCATCGCAATATTTCAGAGTTCACTTACGACAGTACATTTCCATCTGCACATCCATCACTCTGTTGCGTGTTGAAGTAGAGTGAGAACAAAGAGTTGTGTGTGTGTTGTCATATTCGGAGACGAGCGACATTGAAGGAGACGCAATATGTCGCACCATCAAGTCAGAAAAACAGCAGCCCCAACGACAACCAGAAGGTGAGGAAATAAATCAACTAGCGCCAAGCACCAAACACAGCATCCTCTTGAAGAAGGGTCCTTGCATTCCGCCGCTCGCTGGCGCTCTTCATATACCGCGGCGTACGGCAATAGGTCAGGTGCATGCACACCGGACTGGAATGGCTTTACATACAGCGTGTTTGCATGCGCACTGTGCTGACGTGGAAGGAACAGCAGGCGAAGCCGTCCGAGCAGCAGAGCGAATCTATCAAGCAACAGCGCATTCGTTATCCCAGCAGCTGGCGCAAGCTGTTGAACTTGTGCACAACGACTTCTGAGTTTTGCAAAGAATGCAATATATTAGTATACGGTAATCTCATCCGGACTATAAAGCCGTCTCGCTGGCTCTCAGAAAGTTTATACGGACACGTATACGAATTTATTCTCTATGCAGACTGCTTTTGTATATTTCGAACATCAGCGTAATCTATTCGCTCATTTACGTTGCAGTCGTGTTGCGCATGTGACAAAAGAAGGCCAATTTGCCGTCACCATCAGAGCAAGCCATCCTCCGATGGTTGAGTTGAAACATTCCAAAACGCGATGCAAACTGAAACCCACTTTTCCTCAGCAATTGCAACCCGACCCCTTCTCGTCGCTCTGTTCAGTGTCGCCTATCCGACATCATCTCTTTGCCAAGGGTATGCGGTGCCAAACAACTTTTACATATGTTTGAAGTCTATTGGCAATCGCTTTGTGCGGGGATACCAGTTTCCAGAGCGTTCTCTCACCCACCAAATTGCAATTTTTGGGGGGAGTGTTGGTTGATGGTTGTACTGTAAGAAACCCCTTGCGCGCGTTTGTTTCCGCCATAAAAATCTCACATCCGCAGACAGCCGTTTGCTGTGTGCGACTGCTTGCCGCTCTTCTCCAAGCTCATCCGAAAGGCAAGTTGGCCTAATTATAGCAGGCGCAAACACATTCCTCCCCCCTTCCTCAGTCACACACAAGACACCCAACACACACCCAACACACGTGCCACCGCGAATTCACACAAGCAGAGAGAATGTCGGACGTCGTGCCTTCGTTCTTCCCGACGCCGCACGAGATAGCCGGCGGCATCCGCTGGATGCGCGAGCACCCGGTGGTGGCGACGGCGGCGGCGGCCGCAGCGACGGCCGTGAGCGTCATCTCGTACCTCAAAGCCCGCGCCGAGGACGAGCAGCAGCTCGTGTACAGCGCCGACAACAGTGCAGATGAAGAGGATGAAGATGAGGAGGGTGGCGATGGTTATTACGACACAAAGCGACTAGGCGCTGCGATTACGACAGTGAACTCGCACAAGGACAGCGAGCGCTTCCGAGAGCATCTGCGGATGGCCACGACGTCGCCACGGAAAGAGAACGCTGACGACATTTACAGTTCGACGGAGAGCGAGGTGTCGACGACGTCGCCGACGGTCCGCAGCCGAAATCACAATAACTACAGCGTCAGCAACTTGGCGTTTGCGTTTGAAGGCTGCAGCTTACACGACAAGGACCAGGATCAAGACGACAGCATGCATGGTCCGTTGCGCAGAAATACAACCGCCGCACTGGACAAACACGCGTCCGTAATAGAAGAAGACGACGACGAGGACACGTCAGCGTCGCCGCAGTGGGGCTGGTACGTGTCCACGACGCCTCCGGATGAGTACTACACCTAGAAATGTGGACGACTCGAGACAACCGCATGACGTGAGACTTGGCTCAGTTTTTAGAGAAATTGTGGACCAGCGGCAAGCGTGGATGGTGGCGCGTTACAGACACCCACCCGTTCAGCCAAGTCGACGACGACACCAGTAGACGCTAGAGCTCGAAGCCCAAGACCCAGTTCTCTCCAAGTCTCTCCGCCAGCATATCTATGATTTTTTCCCTCTATCATTTGCCCCCGCGTTCCCTGATATCACACAAGACGACGACTGTATGACTATGATATAATATTATATATGAGTTTTTGACCTAGACAGCAAAAGCAATTGTGAGAATCTGTTTGCTGTTTGTGCATATGCCATTTAGTTCACCTGGTCAACACACCAACTCTTTCATTTGCTTGAACGCAGGTAGGATTTTTGTATTTATCAGAAAAGACTTTCCTGCTCGAGGAACGACTTGCTTTTTGCATTTGCATGAATTGACGAGACCGCTGTATCCATCCATCCATCCGTTTTGTCCTACACAGCGTCTATCCCACGGTAGCTTTTTATCAACTCCAAAACAAAGACACGCAGCGACGCGCTTGTTCAAAAAGACGAACCGACGCCAAACTTCAATATACTCAGACGGGAAAGCTGAATTGTACAGTGTATCTCGCAATAGCAATTCACACGCGTTCGTCCGCGTCTGCTTCATTCTGTTGGTTGGTTGATACTTCATTGATACTTTTGCTCCAAGTCTGGCTGCTACTTATAACTTAAATTGATATACACATACATAGATGCCGCCTTATATATAAAGAGTCAAGCCCATTGTTAGGCTTCATGGCGGTTCATGCTCAGAGGATAGCGCCGTCGTCCGAGGAGCAGACGCGGTGGAGCTTGGGCACCATGCCGCTGCTGGCGGCGGCCTGGATGATGGTCTGCACGCCGTCGGGGCTCAGGAAGTTGTCCTCGAGTCCCAGGAAGCGCAGCTGCGGGCACGCGCGGCCCGCGAGCAGCAGCTCCTGCAGTGGCGGCACGCAGTTGTCCGTGATCACGTTGCCGCCCAGACACAAGTACCGCAGCTGCGTCGTGTTTGCCCTTGCCAGCGCCGAGACGATCTTGTACAGACCGGCCTCGCCGATATAGTTGCGTCGCAGATCCAGGCGCGAGAGTCTCGGAACTGCGTCGCGTACCTTGAGCAGCCGCGCGATGTGCGAGATGCCTACGTCCGTGATGCTGTTGCCACCGAGCAGCAGGTCCTCCAACTGAGGGCACGCGCCGCGCGTGAGTGCATCGCACAGAGCGCGCACACCGTTGCACTGTCGCGTATTGGTGAAGACTGAGACGAGGTGGAGCTGCTTGAGGTGGCGACCAGCGCCGGCATCGAGGGCGGCCGCGAGGCGCGCCACGATGTATTCGCCGTCGTTGCTCTGGGTCGCGTCGAGCTCGGCACAGCCCCAGGCATGCAGAGGACCGGCTGCTCCGTGCTGTCGCTGCTGTTCAGGGTTCTGTGGACTGCTGCTGCTGTTGGTGATCACGAGCTGCTCGAGGTTCGACAGGCGGTAGAGACTGAAAAGGTCGTCGCTATCGAGGCAGTGCTGGAGCTGCTGCGCGCTCAGCTGGAGTCGCAGGATGCACGACGGCAGGAACTCCGAAGCGAAGCGGCTTAGAACACGGTTCGCGATCACCTCGCGGCCGTCCAGGAACGAGAAAATGTTGCGCACGCAGTCGTCGCCGATGCGCTGGAACAGGAAACCGCGTTCACCGCTGCTGCTGTTTGTTTTCGTTTCTTCGACGTCTGAGAGTCCGACGACACGACGGCGCTTAATGTTAAAATCTGGCGTCAGGTCGAGGTGGCGCGCCAGGAGCAGTCGACGCTTCGGACTCAGGACCTGCTGCTGTTCCTGCATGGCGCGCTCGGCGGCGGCTTCGTGGTAACTCAGGGCTACGAGCGACTGCAATCGTCGACGCAGCGTCGCCAGGTTGCGGTACTCGTCGAGCGAGTGCGCGCGCGAGTAGAGCGACAATTCGATGCGCTTGGCGAGCGTCGCGGCCGACTGGCCCTGCTGCTGGGCTGCTGCAACCGCGTTCTTCTTCTCCGTGAGCGTGATGATGCGCTGGACCATCACGCGACGCTCGGGTAGGTCGTTCATCGACTGCCACGGGGTCGAGGGCACGTCGTCGTCGTCGTCGTCCTGCTCGTCGCTGTCACTGGACGAAGACGAGGAGGAAGACACGGGCGTAGTGCCGATGCGCTTGCGCGCCTGCACATCGGGCATGAGCTGCGACCACTGCGGCAGCACGCTGCTGCTGACTGTGGACGGCGTGATGGCTCCCACACCGTCGTCCACATCCATGGCATCGACTGCCACTTCTTCATGCGCGGGGCTCGTGATCGTCGGCTGCTCGTCGTTCATGCTTGATGCTTGATACTTGCTGCAAGTGGTGGGGGAATAGATAGATTGGTACCAGTGATACTTACTGGTGGCGTGTTGCTGGTATCACCGGATATATGCTGCGGTGCTGCTCTGCTAAAGGAGTGTGGGAATTGGTTGATACTCGCGTTACGGAGTTTGATACTTTATCCTGGACGGAAAAAGTGGAAATGAACGACAATGTGCAGCAAGCGGCGGACGCAAAGTCGCAATAAACGATTGTGCAGTTGTTGCTGGCGGATGGTTGTGCGGAACCGCCATGGCTCTTCTCCGTTCCATTTGTTGTCTGTTGTCGAGATGACCATTTTGTGGATGCAGCAAGTGTGCAATCCGGAGCTTGCGATTGGCTCGTTGGTGACGTTATAGCCCTAACCACGTTCGCTTTCGAGAGCTGGAGCAAAAACGGAATGTTCTAAAAAGCATGCTGGTGGCACCAGCTGCTGCTGCTGAAACGAACAGAAAAAGGACCGAGGATGGACAGCCACGGTGGACTTGCTGAGCTCATGTGGTGCGTCAGCGGATACCGTTCTACAATACGGTACGTGCGCAAAACTCGAGTGGATTTAACAGCGGACTGTAGACATTTTGGTGGGGTCGTGAACATGCACACACCGAATACACATGTCGTGCAGAATCCGTTGTCTCGTATCATTGTTCTAATCAACTGACTCAGGTCTGCAAAGCCTCCCTCGTGCAATATATTATATATTTGCACGAGGGAGGCTAATCAGGGTTCTTCTGCGTGTTGCAGAGAGAAAACGGCGAGCGAGAAGGGGATAGAGAGCTGGCATCGAGAGAGCTGCTCTCGTCTCCATACTGACGAGGACGGTGCTAGACCTGCTGTCTCATTTACTGAAGTGCCTCTTGCTCGCATGAGTACACTTTCTCATGATCTATGGCTTGTCTCTTCAGTGTCGTTAGTGCCCTCCACTTGTCATTTTACAGGTCATTGTGCTGCTGGATCGTCCACCACATTCATGGGCTCGTTTTCCGGTTATGACAATCAGAGGAGACTGCTGGTTTGTCGCGTGGTGGAATGGCCACAGACTCCGGCTCGCTGAGCAGCAGACAATTTTTGGCGCACAGCAACCTCTTCGTGGTCCAGCAGCATAGAGAGAGAAAAGAGTGGGCCGACCGAGCACGGGAACAGGCCACTTTTCTTCGCGATCGTGCGGAGACAGATTGCAAGGTTACGATGTGGGTGAATAACAATCAACAATGGACAGGCGATTGATTGAGCGCGGACGGCTCAAGGATTCTTCACGCGATCGGCGTCAACGCGTCTGCAAAGACGAAGCAATCGGATCTTAGTAGAGTCGCACATGGCAAAGAAAAGTCGTTTATCGATTAGAGCTTCGGTTCGCTGGTCGGGGCATATCCTTGCGCATATAAAGAGAGCGAAAGTGCTCTGACTTGCTGACTTGGGAAGCATTGGATTTTTGCCTTGCCAGCAGGCAGCCTGACCCAGGTGATAGTTCATGCGCATCAACGGCACGGAGCTGCAGCGATGTGAGGCGGGAGGGTCCATCTCAAATCTTGCTCTTCTTGGTCTCTGCACGCGAAAGGAGAGTCAATTTCCATCCAGCCAGCCGGGAACGAAGAACTGACTTGTTGACAAGTGTCCGTTCGTGTAAAGTGAACAACTAAACGCATTGCGCGCACATTCCGCGACTTTTCGAGGAAAAGATCGTGCTATGGCCGGGTCAATCTGTCACACCGCGTCAACTGAATGACAGCCAGACTGAACACGACGACGCCACAACGAGCGATTCATACGGTACGGTGCGTTTTCTGTGACGTGTTCGAAAATCCCAGCCGGTATTTTCGAAGACCGAAAGGAGCGGCAGCGAGACTTTCCCTCCCGATCACGAAAGGCTCTGTTCGGCTGTTTATTGGCGCGTGCTGCACTTTCATCCCCGTGATTCAGGAAGAATCGACGTGAAAAGGTAGCGTGAAAGCAATAGGATGGACTCGGTCCTATTGCTGCACCATTTCACTGATCCATCTACCAGCCACTGACTGCGGGGTCGGAAGATCGCTTCACTGGACTGACCGCCTTGGATGATTTGGTCCTACGTAGCAGTGGGCTTTCTCGCAGAAAAAGAATGGGCTGGTGCGGCGGTTTCTGCGTGCGTGCGAAGTCAAGACGTCAGGTGATCGTTGCAAATGTGGCTACATGAAGTAGCGGGTGGGTAGTGTATCATTTAGGTGCTCGGCATTGAGTCAACTCTGCCAAAGAGGAATCTCGATGGTTGGGGATTCTTCCTGATCTCCCCCACATCGTATTCCCGACGTGCAAACTCTATCTGATGAGCTCGATCCTCGGTGGTACTTGTGACGAGATCTATTGCTCACTCTTTGCAGAGACCACTGCGTCTTGCAGTGGAGAATGGTGGTATGTAGCATAGTATCGGCTGCGAATTGTGTCCAATGCCCACAGAGTGACTTGCAAGCATGAAATCTCCTCTTTCATGCCTTCTCCATGATGTAAACAACCCACTGCCACCGCGTCTTTACAGTCGAGCAGCAAGATTATCGCAAGTGGTCAAAGCAATGCACGTGCCAATGTAGCCCTTTGGATGAGACCGTGCTCGTGAGCTTACATGCGTGAACTTGTACCTCCAAAGTAAGCCCTCTACACACAGCCATGTGTTGAAATGGAAGCTTTGCGTGTCTTTCCCATGATCGCTTTCGCCTCCAAGTAAACGCTTGGCCACCAGACACGTGCAGAAATGCAAGCTTGGCGTGTCAATGCTCCGTGCGTCTACTGTGCAATACTGTGCAATTAATGCACTGTAAACTGGATAGATACAGTATGCTGTCACCTCGTGACTTTGGCGGCAGTGCAACTATTGTGGTGCTTCGAATCCGCATGGCAGAACGTACGATACTGTACGGAGCGGGCGTGTCCAGCGGAAGGTGAGCTTCTCGACGTCACGGCGACCTTGTTGCTTGTGCCTGTACCAGGTGCTTGCACACAATTATTCGAGCATTGGCGTTGTCGGTGAAGGCAGAGGCACGGCTACATCAACAACCCGCTGCTCTTGCTTACCAAGTGTAGCAGCAAGCGTAAAGCAGTCTTGAGGTGCTGGAATACTGTCCAGGACACGACGCGGTTTGCGTAAATAATGGCTGACAGATTCAGGTTCACTCTCGTACTTGACTCTCCTTTGCAATTCTGAATGTAAAGTGGAGTGCGATAAATAATCTATACCAGTACACACTTTTCTAGCCCAACCTATATCCAGACCTTCAGAATGCTTCAGATCGGGCCGAGCCGAGCCGATGTTTCTTCTTCTTCTTCTTTTTGATTGGCTCGTTGCGTGGCAACACGAAAGTTCAGGCGAGGGACAGCCTGAAGTAACAGAGAGTAAAGAAACCTCTTTTTGTCGAAGGGGGTCGGTCGATAATTGTGCCAGAGCAAGCAAGGCTGAAAGAGACCGCCGCGTGCACACACGAGCGAACATGGCGGAGAACCGCACGGCCGACTTCCGGCAGTTCTGCCACAAGTACGCGCAGCAGCAGAAGCCCTCGACTGTCCCGCAGGTGCGTATTTTGTCTTTCCATATGTATGTATGTATGTATGCTTTATATACACACGCGTGCGGTGTAGGAGGTGGTCACTTTGCGTCTGCGAAAAGAAAAAGACCCGTGGTTATGGATGTATGTTGGGGTAAAATGGAATCCTGACAGCTTGTTTATCTGTGTGTGTGCTTGTGCAGAAGCAACATGGTGCGCATACTTCGCTGCAGGAGAACGTGCAGTTCAACGCGGCCGCGTCGGATATCTCGAAGGAAGTGTACCAGGCATCGCAACGGCTGCAGCAGTTAACACAGTGTACGTTGGCTTGCATGAGAGGATTATGGAGAATACTAATCGAAATGCTTCCCTATATTTTTGTGTACGTGTATATGTGTTTGTATTCGACTAGTGGTTCGACAGAACAACATGTTCAACGACCCGACAGAAGCGATCAATGAGCTCGCCGCGCTTGTGAAGAAAGACATCACGGACATCAACGCCCAGTTAGACAACCTCCAGGTATATACTATTCACCTGATGCTGGGAGATGTCTATCATAATGCGGTGGGTATTGATGGTGTACTCCTTGCTGCTGTGTAGGAATATATCAATAGTAAGCGGTCCGCGAATGGGTCGAAGCAAGCCGCGACGCACTCGGACGCGATCGTGTCGCTGATGAAATCCAACTTGATGGTCACGACCAAGGGCTTCAAGGACATTCTCGAAGTGCGGCAGGAGAACATGAAATTGCAGCAGAACCGGCGCGCGCGGTACGGGAAGACCGCGTCGAGCGCGCTAGGTAAGCCGCTCGCGTTCCGCGCGCCACCGCCAGCGCCATCGAGTCGTTCCGACGGGTCGGAGGTGAACTTGAACAACACACTGCCACGTCCCGACGGCATTCAGAGCAGCGACGGCGGCAGCGAGATCATGCCGCTGATCTCGATGATGTCGCAGGAGCAGGTCGTCGCGGAGCAGCAAAACTACACCGAATCGCGCGCCGAGGCTGTCTCCCAAATTGAAAGCCACATTGTCGATATTGGTCAAATGTTTGGTCGTCTCGCGACGATTCTCCACGAACAAGAAGATCTCGTGCGAAGGTGCGTCTCCCGTTTGCATATATAGGGAAGTCTGCGCTTTGGATATGGCTGCTGACGTTTTCTTATGTGTATATGAACAGGATCGACGACAATGTGGACGACACGCTCGCGAACGTGAGTGCAGGAGAGAACGAGCTCTTGAAGTACTTTTCGAGTCTGTCAAACAATAGAATGTTGGCATTGAAGGTCTCGGCTATTTTATTCGTATTTCTGATCTTCTTTATGTTTTTCTTAGCTTAGGCAGCCACCACCATCGTTTTTTGACAAACCCGATCTTATAAAAGCAAAAATATAAAAGATAGAGGAAGAACATGCTGGTGTGTGTGTGTGTTTCTTTTTTCATTTCGATTCTTGGCCAACAGCAGCATACTTAATCTTTCTTCTTCAACGTCAACACGGATCCGAGCGCGAGCGCGACGACCGTTGCGCCCTGTGCGACCACACGCGCGCGCATGAAGCGCTGCTGGGTCTTGCCGTCGGCAGCTTGCTGGAACGAGCGCAGTCCACCGGCGAGCACGGCAACTGTGAGCAGACATCCGATCGGCACCAGCGGTTCTTCCGACATGCGGCGCTTCATCTTCTCCCAACCGGTCTCCATGGGGCGAATCCCTTCCATCTCTCAAGTGGACGCTGTTATAAGTGGCGAGTGTGTATATCTTCTGGTTCGCTGAGCTTGCAGCGGTAGGGTCGTGGGGCAAATGCGCTCTTGGCTTATCTTTTCGCGTGTCTTTCTGCGTCAACGGTGGCGAATATGCGCAGTGGTTCATTTCACTGACAAAAAAATGAATTGAGCTCAATTCATTTCCACCTCACAATTCAAATCTTTGCTTGACCATCAATTCATTTATACCATATATTCTCACAGGTATCCATCATCCTCCAATGTATTCAATTGATTTGAACCTGTACATTATATAGTCATTTGTACAGTATCATGGATTTACACGAGTTTTAGCGCGCGTCTTCGTAGGCAGAGGGGGAACAGAGGAGGGGGGAGGCGAAACCAAAGGCGAGGAAGAGCTCCTTTCGCTGCCCCCACACAACGCCCGTCGTCCCTTTCCATTAAGAGTAAGCAGCACCATGTTCAAGCTCCGCCAGCAAGTCGTGCGCCGCGCCGTCGTGGCCCAGCGCGCCATCGAGTGGGACGCCATCTCGCAGAAGCTGACCGACCCGCGCGCGCGCGCCGCGTTGGACTCGCTCCGCAACGTGCACGGCGAGATCCAGGCCGAGGCTCGCGAGTACCTGAAGGAACCGGAAGCGATTGACTTTGACTACTACCGCTCCGTCATCAAGAACAAGGACCTCGTCAACGCCCTTGAGGTATGTATATACTTATCCAGTCCATTGCGCATGTGCGCTTAATTTTTTCCTGTCGGAGTCGTGCGGTTGTTTTAACACATTATGGCATTGTGTATGATGTTTGTTGTATAGGAAAACTACAAGAGCATTGCGTTCCCAACGATCACCCCTGAAGAGTTGGACACCTCGGAGATCAACGAGAAGGAAACCGTTGACCAATTGGTACGTCGTTTTGTATGTATATGTGTGTGTGTGTGTCGTATATATAAATGTGGAGACCGATGCTGACATGTCATCACGCTCTTGTTATGTTTATTGCAGTTTGCGCAGTTGAACGAAAAGGTTGATGACTCGAAGAAGCGCATCGTCGAGTTGCAGGAGCTGATCGGCTTGATGGAGGAGACGCGCACCACATTGGACACGACCGTCGACGAAATCGCCGCCATGTACCCAGAAGTCTCGGAAGAGATCGATGACGAAATCGCCAACTACGACTGGGAGAAGGACACCCAAGGTTAAGCAGCGAACTCTGGAGTTTCCGTCTGATTGTGTTGAACCACGTTAAAGGGGGAGCGGCGAGATACCTTTTCCTCCAGTCCCACCCGCGTGCAGCGAATTAAAAGATAAAGAAAAAGCAACAGAAATTCGGAGAAAAACAGATCGTCTTCTCGCACTATGATCGCTCTCTTTGAGTCTTATGGAGCTTCTTTCTTTCTTTCTTTCTTTAACGGCATGCGTACACGCAGCTGCAACAAGATAATGCTTTATACAAAAAGCAAATTGCCATCAACGCAAGCGTGTCCTTACTTATTTGTTATTCTTGCTGTCACTTGCAAATGCAGATCCTATTCACCATTGCGCTCCTCATCAGTGCACTCGTGTGTTCGAATTTACATATCACATGCACACGAACATGAGGAGATGGCAAAGACGCAGATTTGTATTTAGTGGGCTTCGTGTGTGAGTCTCTGTTGCTGTGCTTAAAAAATGCAGGGCTTCTTGCATGTGTCTCGACTTTTTTCTTTGACTGGTGCGGATCTCGCGTATCTATTTATTCGTCACGCACGCGGTAGGCCTCGGGCACGCGGAACAGCTTCTTCGGGGTCTTGGCCATCGCGCTGTCCACGCACTTGTTGTACGCCTCGATGGACGCCTTGCACTCCACGAGCGCGCGGTTGCCGACGTCGGCGTCCTTGACGCCCGCGGGCTGCTTGCCGTGCGCGTAGAAGCACGCGAAGAACGTCTCGGCGGGCTTCTCGCAGCCTGCGGCCACGCGCGGGAAGTTGTGGCTCACTTGGGGCACGTCGGCAGTCGTGTCAGGCATCGTAGTGTCAATTGATCAAACTCCCCTGGCGGTTGGAGTGGCGATGTCTTTGTGCGTACTGATTGCCTGCAAAATGTGGAATTGACATGGCCCAAAAGCGAAATGCGGTATACAAAAACCAAGATAAAAAAACGAGCCATGGCTCAACTGACCCACATGACAGGTGAATGGAGCAAAGGCAAAGGAGCACCAGATGAATACAATGCTGTCTATTTAAACGCGGATAAAAGGGGGAACGCATGCAGGAAGAAAAAGAACTAGCATGCACATATCACGTGGTGTACATCTGCCTTCTACGGCGCCTGTGTCGCTGTGAACTTGTTCCACTTCCAGCCAAATGGCACGTGTGTCTTCATCGCTCCTGCCGCTGCTCCCTCTTCTATCGTCTTCTACTTGTCTTGTTGCTTGAGTTTATCGCCCATCGCTCACGACACGTGCCGTTATCTAGTCGAATCCATTTACACGATATTAGCTATTCGGACGTCAGTTGCATTTCTCCCATATTCAAAAGCAAGCATAAAACTGGATGGCACGTACGTCCCGTCGTCGTCTTCTCCGTCGTTGAAAAAGAGGTACTCTGCTGTGTGGAACACCACACCAGTGTCGACCATGCTCGCCAGCGACGCAGCCAGCGGTCGACCCACCTATCCATGCATCAGCAACAGCATGCGCATTAACGTAAGAAAAATGAGCAGAGCATGTTGCATCCTAGTTTACTGTCGTACCGCGCCTCCGAATCTGTGCTTGGCGTTCTCAAGCATGCGCTCGATGGTCATGGTGTTGTGCTGCTTGTTGCCCGAGCGCGCCATGGCACGCGCCGCGGCGCGCGACAGCTTGAATCGCATCCCCATGCGGTAGTACGTCATGCTCTCCTCTCGTGGCGATGCTCGCTCTCAATGGAGCGTCGTTGACCACATGCTGCGCAGCTCTGTTATTCGCACGTCACTCGAGTTTGTGTTGACCACTCCATTTTTATATCGACACGTCACACTGGTTTTGCGTGTTTCTAGCACATAACTGATGCGGGGTCAGACTCAGATACCAGATTTTTCACGACCGAAACGTTGTCGATTCCACCAAAACGAATGGGAAACGAGTGTGCGTGGAAAGCAGCGCTGCTCACTGCTTGTAGGGAGATGTGAGTCGTAAAGGTGCACATGCACACACACACGGCGCGTGTCCCATGCATCCTGCTTGCACTTGTAGACTGCGTGGTTGATTAGCTATTAAGTTTAAGTTGCCTGTTGTAAAACGCATAAATATCGGGGGGAGGGTACGCGATGCGTTGCTGTTGCTATCGCTGTGACGAGAGAAGCTCCTGCCTTGTAAGCTGCTTTGCGACTACCTCATGGACGTGGCGACGTCGGCACGAACCAGCCCCAGTCCGGGTCGCAGCACGCTTTCTTCTCGCCGTTCGCATCGACATGGCTTCCGGATGCGCACCAGCACGTCACAGACGCGTGCTCTTCTGCAACATGGGCGTCCTGTTAGATAGCACATACGAAAAAATGAGTTCAACACCGTAAGTGGGAAAGACCTCGCAGATTTGAAAAGCGAACATCTATAGATTCGATCGTACCTGAGCCACGGGCTTGAACACGCTGCTCGTTCTTCTCCGGAGTCCGAACGCGCTGCTTGTTGAGGAATCGAGGCTGTCGACTGTGTCTGCGCTGTGGAAGCCGACCTTGAGCAGCCCCAACTGAATCGCGGAAATGGAGCGCGCGATCTCTTCCTGCGTCACAGTCTCCTCTTCGTCTTCCTCTTGCTGTCCTGCGTCGGCGTTGGGGATCAGCTCGTAGTACTTGGCGACCGAGTAGCTCGTGAGTCCGACCATGACGCCGGCCGCGAGCCCGGGATTTTCGCGCAGCCACTGCACGCCGTCCAGGATCTCTTCGGGCTTGGGCAGGTACGACGGCAGATCCAATCGCGCCACTAACCGATGCAACATGGTTGTCTAATGGCTCGGATGCAATATTGGAAAGTGAAACTTCTCTGATATGACGGATCGGATTGTGCGAGAGAAGCGCGAGTGCTTCGTAGACTCGCCAACTCGGGCGGTGTTCTGAAATCTTGGGGAGTTGAATCGTGACGTCGACGCGCCGCGCTCAAACTCGCTAGACGCCGTCTCTGACGGTGACGATGTCGCAAGTCAACACGACTGAAGGGGTGGATCCGTACTGTATGGTATGACGGACGAGCGGCTCGAGCAGCACTGCGTTTGTCTTGTTTTGCGCTTTCTTTCGTGGCTTTGACTTGACAAACAAAGAAATGATCCGCTCGTTCGCTTGTTTTCTTTCTTTTTCGGGGACGCTGGCGCGCCTAATAAGGTAAGAGGCGAGACTGCGGAATCCGAAGTGAAGACAAGCGTGGGATGTGTGGTGCTGGCTGGTGCGCCAGCTGGCAAAGCGAGGTGATGGTTTGGACGTTGATGCCGCGACAAAGCTGATGGCGCAGAGGCAGTGCGTATGCTGGTGCAAGAGTGTATCTGAGAATGAAAGTGAGAAGACTTTGGCTTGCTGGACCAGTTCGTGGCATGGACGTTTTCACTAGTTACAGCAGGCATGCTCTCCAGCAGGTGGATGGAGAACAGCACGTTGAATCTGTAGCTCCTCCTTCACTCATGCACGCACTCATACACATGCTCGGCAGGTTTTGCTCAAAAGTGATCCGAGTAGGGGAGAATGGACAAAATACATTTTCCAATAGTAAACCATGGCATTTGATGGGAGGCGAACCTCGCGGATGACAAGCATGAGTAGCCGCATGACGCGTCGTTTCAAAGATAAAAAGTGTGGTCCACACATCTGATCCCAAAATAAGAGATGTTGTGGAACCCCAAACTAAAATTGGACTGAACCGGATCGCGAACCGTCTAGTGAGACCGCGGCACGTTGGGACCGTGGTGGAGCAATCGTGACGCGCACGCTGATTGGCTGGAAAGGGGGAGCCAATGAGTGGTCAATAGAAACGGAGTATGGGAAGCTTGTGACTGGTTTTTTGTATGGTCGCTGGGATTGGTTGGTGGGCGCCTTGGAGCTGGTCGCTGGAAACCGTCGCGCTCCACAGGGGAAAGAGAAGCATTTTGAGAGAGTAAAGTGCCTCAAGGTATGGATGAACCTAGGGTGCCTATAGGGACAGCATGAGGGACAGCAGGATGGCTGCGTGCGTGACTGCATGATGCCCTTCTGCCTCCCGTCTATGTCGTCGCGATTGCAGACTCCGATCGCTCCACGTAGCAGCAATATGCAGCAGCGTTGCATCCACAGCGCAGACATCCCGTCGAGGTGACCGACCGCAGACCTGAATGATCAGCTAAATAATACAGTCAACAGCGTTCGAGCCGATTTATTGCAGCCGAACTGCAATGCGAACAGACTCGGTCGCGATCCCGCAATCTGGCTTTACGCAGCATAAAAAGCAGTATTGGAAGGGTACCAGCACGTGCTGAGACAGTTGTGCGCTTGCTTGTGGGGTGAATGCTGGTGTGAATGGAGTGCTGCTGCTGTTTGCTGCTTTTATGGATCTTTTTGTAGTCCTTGCATTGCGGTATTATATGCCAGCAAAAAGTGCTGCACAGTGTTCTCACTGTGCTTTCGCGGTATTCTTAACAACAGGTTAAAGATGCAGATCTTCGTGAAGACTCTTACCGGCAAGACCATCACGCTCGATGTTGAGCCATCGGACAGCATTGACAATGTGAAGACCAAGATCCAGGACAAGGAAGGAATTCCTCCAGACCAGCAACGTCTGATCTTTGCCGGCAAGCAATTGGAAGATGGCCGCACCCTTTCGGACTACAACATCCAGAAGGGTACGTTCTCAGCATTGAGTCGGTGTGCATGCCAATGGGTGGTGTCATCAGCGGCTAACTTGTGTGTCTGCTTGTGATTTTGAACAGAGTCGACCCTCCACTTGGTGCTTCGTCTTCGTGGTGGTGCCATTGAACCAACCTTGATGGCCCTCGCCATCAAGACCAACGTCGAGAAGAAGATTTGCCGTGTGTGCTACGCGCGTCTTCCTCCACGTGCCACCAACTGCAGAAAGAAGAAGTGCGGCCACTCGCCACAGCTTCGTCTCAAGAAGAAGATCAAGAAATAAGCTATAGGCGCTCGAATGCAGCAACTATACTTTGATTGCTCTGTGCAATTGATGGCGTGGTCTCCAGTGTTTAACTTACGCAATGGAAACACGATCGTTGATAAATTGGCCCCCTGTAAACGCAGCATCAGTAATGATAATGGCAAGACAGGATTCCTCTCTCTACTCGATCTTCTTTGCCTTCACTGTTCTCTCCTTTTCTCTAAAAGAATGCTCTAGTGTCTGTCGTTGTCTCTCTCAATTTGTAGTTTTCAGAGTGTGTCGCTCTCTCTGAGCAGCATGTTGCATTACTCTTCGCAGTGTGAGCTACAATTGACTTGAGATGCTGCTTTGTCAAAAAACAACGCAAACAGCATCTCACTCCAGGTAAGAATCTGCAGGACCTGACCATCCTTGTCATTGCCACGGAAAAAAAGGTCGAAAGCCTGCGTTGCCAAGTCACTTTGGGACGTAGCTTGTTGAGATGGAAACAGTGCGACTGCAAATCACAGCACAAGAGGGAGCAGTAAGTGACAGCAGCAAATACTTTCATACTTCGTCTTAAGGTTTCAGAACGCTAGCCAACAAAGCTACAAAGTGAAAATGCTACAACAACAACAGCATGCTGCGCAGGTGCTTCAGTCGATGGAGTACCAACAGCTTAGTTACCCACAGCCCAGACACGGACGGCACCGTCGGTGTAACCAGCGAAGAGCACCGAACCATCGGCAGACCAGGCGAGCGACACTGGGTACGCAGTCTGCGCGTACTTGCCCTTAGGGATCTCGACGTCTTCTGGCACCAATTCGTGCACAACGATCTTCGACTCCAAGTCCCAGATCTTGATGCCCGAGGTGGTGGCCGCGCACAACCAGTAACGGTTTGGCGAGAACACCAGCGCGTGGATGATGTCACCGGCGACAAGCGAGTAGAGGCGCTTGCCCTCGTTCAAGTCCCACAAGTTGGCGGTGCCGTCCTTGCCACCCGAAGCGCAAATCGATCCATCTGGGGACACCGTCACGGTGTTGAGGTAACCCTGGTGGCCGAACAAGTTCGTGCGGAGCTTGCAGTTGGCCAAGTTCCAGATCTTGACAACCTTGTCCCAACCAGCCGAGACGATCAATGGGTTGGCAGTCGATGGCGAGAAGCGCACGCACGACACCCACTCGGTGTGGCCTTCTTCGGTGATCGTGTACTTGCACTCACCGAGGGTGTTCCACAACTTGATGGTCTTGTCACGCGAGCCCGAGACGATCTGACGGTTGTCGGCGCTGAACGCGACCGAGAGCACATCCTTGGTGTGTCCGACGAAACGACGGGTGGTGATACCCGTGTTCAAGTCCCAGAGACGGAGGGTGCCATCCCACGAACCCGACAGCGCGAACTGGCCGTCCGACGAGATCACGACGTCTTCGACGAAGTGCGAGTGGCCGGTGAGACGGCGACGAGCGTAGCCGTACGATTCACCGTCGTGGGTCAACTGCCACACGACGAGGGTCTTGTCGCGCGACGCGGTCAAGAGCAAGTTTGGGTTCTCGCGGGTCGTGGCGATGGCGGTCACGGCCTTGCCGTTGTGGCCCTCGAGGGTGCCGCGGAGGTAGATGCTAGTATCAGCCATTGTTTCCTGTTGTTGTTACTGAGAAGTGAGCTGCTTTTGGCAGGTGTCATCGGCTCCTCACTTCAGCTTGTGGTCCTCATGTAACCCTGCTGTCCAATCAACGGCGAACGACGCGGATTGGTTGAAAATGAACTATTTTGGCGTCTCAGAACGAATCAGACGGACTCCAAGAGTGAAGACAACCCTACGTTATAGAATATTAGCATGAAGAGAAAGCCTCCTATAAAGCATATCAGCAATTGCGATGTGAAAGCTGCACAGTGAATATGCGAGGCGCACATGCAACGCGTCCTCTTTCTCTCCGTGTCTGACGACGAAGACGGCGACAGTCAAGAGCACAACGAAGGCTACAAGCGCATTTCTAGTTAGCTGTCAATGAGACGGTGCGCGATGCGTTTTGCGTTCTTGATGCTGTTGGATGAAAGAGAGAGCGCGCGCGGCAGGAACGTGTCGGGGAAGAGCACACTTGGTCGATGTCAAAGCAATTACGTAAGGCAGCAAACCGATGTGACAAGGTATGTACCTGTGTATTTTACAACGGTGCTTGCAAGATCAGGTTCTGTTTGCTGATGGGATGGGATTATTATGTTTAGCACGGCATTCACTTTTCACCAGATATCGTGAATGGTCTCTCTTCAGCATGAGTGCCTGTGCTAGATCTCCTGAAGATCTGATGCTCTCCCATCTCGTGAAGCGGTGGTGGACAACCTCAACTTGGCGCTCTCGGCCGTGTTTGGGATCTGATTCAGCGAGAGAACGAGTTGCTCACGAGACGTGAGTCATGACATTTGCTTGATGGCTCTCGCGTCACCAGAGGCTCCATTTGTCGAACGTACACCCATGAGATGTTATTTACGGTTCAATGCGTGGGTTGGATTGTATTTGATGCAAGTGTGTATCGCTCTAAAATTCGTACGTTGACGCAATTAATTCTGTAGGCGTGTTAGCGGCAGACGTTACTTGACGACAATTCGTTGGATCGATTTCTACGAGCGCGAGACGCAAGTTTAGCACGAGCGCAGTCGTACTTGAGCACAACATCCTGGGCAACTGTATGGTATGTGAAAGCCTCTTTGTCTGTGAATGCAGACGTGCAAACTCAATGCTACCGTTTTGAACTAACTGCCGTTGTCTGTTCTGCTTCCTTGTGATGACGTTGCACTTATAGACCCATTACTGGAAACCTGAGATTCGAGCGCCTCGCTCAGAGTTGCCGTTGCATACACAAAAAAGTACGTCGCCTACCAGCTGCTCAAGTCGCTCACAGTCAAGTACGTGCACACCGCGGAACTGAAGCACAGTTTATCTCCAAGCTAGCTGACTGAGAGTTCATTCACAGGATCCAATCTCGGTGAGTGATTCGTGTCGTCACTTCTTGTATCCGCTGATGTTACATGACGGTCGCGCTACGTGTTTGCTGTTCTCGAAAAGGTCTGCTGCGACTGCAGCAAATGATACGAGCTGAGCACAATTACCACTCGCGTCCAATCGAGTTCTGAGGTAATTGTGATGTCCCGACAGAGCCCGTCGAGTGCGAGCAGAGCAAGTTGCAATGTGGAAGAAATCTGGCAAGGAGCTTTCGACAGCTGTGGTATGCCAAGTGGAAGAACGCCGACTGCATTACCCTGCCAACATATCAAGAAACCAAACCCCCGGTCAAGCTCGCGTATTCCAAGATATTGTTCGGCTTTCATGATCTCACATGAGACTCGAGTTTATCTCCTCACTTTCTACTAAAGGAAATTTTGTCTGTTTTTTCTCTCTTTTGGCAAAATGCGCGACCTGCTTGCCTGCGGGAGGCAACAGAAGCGGGCAAACGTGCATACTCTGTGCGCAGAATGGATTGTCTTCGTCAACACAACACCAAACATGTATCCTCTGCTGCAAGTCATTGGATAGAAATCCGCTGCAATCCGCACCCTTTCAGGCTCACCTGTTATATTCCGTGGATTTGCTAATATAATGCAAACGCATGCACACAGGGCAGAGCGACTTGGAGGAACGCCTGAGATTAACATTAGTACAGAGGTTTTGCATTATTCGAGGTAACTTCACAGTTTTTCATGCAAGATATCTAAACAATGATACTACAAGTTTAAACAGAACATAATGTCCAGCCAGTTCCATCAAGACGCTCTACACTGTGCATCTTTAAAATAATGCGATCAAAATGAATTGATGTCATCTCAATTCATTCAGCGGTTTGAATTGAAGCAATTCATTTATGCAAGCGCTACGAGAAGAGCGGCCACCATTCGCTCTCGCAATTGCTCCGAACGGAATCGCACAAAGCAGCAGCAATGGGTCGTGCACGGAAAGCGTCGGTGGACATCATCCGCCAGGTGAAGGGTCTGTCGCGCAACGGCGGCATGCGCCGCCCGTCGTGGGTGGCGCTCGTGGACCGCTTCCCGCCGCCGCCGATCCCGCGCCAGGACCGCGACAAGCTCCCGATCATCACATTCCCCCAGGATCGCCTGGCCGAGTTATATATGAAGAACCGCAAGGGCCTCGTGGACGGCGAGACTGCGTACGAATTCGCTGACGAACAGCTGACGCTCATCGAGAATGGCATCCCGGAGGAAGACGCGTACAACATGCTCATGGAGAAGTACGACAAGGTCGAAGCGCACCGTTTCTTGGACAAGTTCGCCAAGATGCGCGGCATCGAGTTTGCGCCGCCAGAGGAGTACGACGATATCGAGAACGAGTGGGTTGAGGCCGAGTCGCGAGCAATCAAGGAGGCCATGCGACTGGAACACGAAGAGGAAGAGGCGCTCCGACAGATGTAAATGTGGCGGCGTGCTGGCAAATTGGACGACGGCAGGGGTGATACAGTTCACGCGCAGCAGACCGCAGCAGATCAGGGCATGAAACGAATCAATAGAAAGACAGAAACACAAAATATATCACCGAGAGTGATTCGTGCAGATACTATTCAGCAGATCCATGACCACGCGTTGTGCGCGTGTCTATGGCGGCGCCAGTGTTCAGTGTCGTGCTGTGTCTGCATTTCCTGCAGTCGCTGCGGGGTTGCTGTGGAGCTTTATTGAGCTTCAGACATACTGCGCTAATGGTGGTGTCTCTTATTACAGGTTTTCTTCTTAGCGGGTGTGACGTCATGCAAAAGTCAGCAACACGCATGCTCTCCACCCAAGAGTCAAGCTGTGCGTTTTTCATTCGGCACCAGGCGTTCGCTACATCCGAGTCCCACGTCTCTCGATGCTTTACGCAACGAAACGTGACGGCACTCCTAAACCAACACAAACAGAGCAACCCAGTACTCACCTCGTAACACTTACCGAAGACCCTAGTGAATGGTGCCTTTAGGACGTTCTTGATGGCCATTGACACCATATCGCCAATGCAATTCGCAACGCTTTTCCCGCTCGATTGAAAAGCAAGTTGAGTTTTAACTTGTTGCTTGGCGACGTGAATAAGCTTTGTCCGTTGCCATCGGAAGACCGCTCCCAGGCTTGCCGAATCCAGAAAGACCCCTCTCGACCCCCCGCGTGTTGGTATCTGCTCACGAGTATTACGCCATGTCAAAGCAAAAGATGCGGCAGCTAGCTCCCTCGAGGACAACCCAATGATCCTTGTGATTGCTCTGATGGTCATCCTCAATCGATCGGTGCACTTTACAAGCAAAAACACTTTCGATCGCGCCACACCCCAACAAATGGATTCTGAGTTTCTTCTCCAGCTTCAGCACAACAGCCTGCACATCGGCATCTTCAGGTTCCTCTTCTTTCCCCAGCAATTCTCCTTTCACGCTGCCTTCATGCGCTTCATCTGGCAAGTTTTCTGCGTTTGTTGTGCTGGAATGGCTTCATCTTGCACGCGCAATTCATTTCTACAATTCATTTCTGTCAATTCTTTGATGCAATTCTTTTTCAGGCTCAACAACGAGAAAAACAAAAAAACAAAAAAACAAAAAACAAAAACAAGCAAAGTTGAGCCATCATGATGGGAGCAGAGCTGGTATGTGCGCACGCATATGCACGCTGTGTGTATACGTAGATGCACACACTGAGCGCTTATATGCATGTGCGTGTTGACGGTTCTGGTCTGTCTGTCTGTCTGTCTGTTTGTACAGAGCCCAGTGCTGGTGGAACAGCTGAACACGGTGCTGGATCGCTTCGAAGCGCTGGAAGCGATTCTCGTGTGCACGTCCGAAGGCGTCCCGCTTCTCAAAGGTAAGCGCTAAAGGCAGACGCTAGCCCTCAATGCGCGTTCCTTAAGCGTGAGGACGTCATCTTGGTTATTGCCTTATGCGTGTCGCTTTTTATTTCAACAGTGATGGCGGATGAGGAAAAGGCGACGCTCGCGTACGATTATGCTGACACGGTGCTCCCGACGGTGTTTGCTGGCGCAGCCGAGCAGGTACGAACAACACAAAATGACGTGGTCAAACTGCGTTAATGCCCGCTCTGTTTATCGCGTATCATACACTAACATCGCGCACTTTACGATCAATTGATGCCGCACACAGATCGGCAAGCTCAAATTTGGCGCCGTGCAAACCGTGACGTCGTTCTTCGACAACGTCGTGCTCATTCACATCAACAACGCACCGCTCGTGATCACGCTCGTAGCCTCCAACTCGGCGCACATTGGCGCATTGCAAGCGCTCGCAAGGGAATTGCGACCAGCGCTCTCGCCGCTCAAGAAAGCCGTCGAAAGCGCCGACGTGCACTAAGTGTGGAGTGGGGTATGCGTGCTGGTACGTTGCAGTTTATGTCGACACGCCACTCATTAAGCGAAAATGATGCAAATCCGTCACGTACGATTACAGTTAAGACAAAAGGAAGGTATTTCTATGGAGATGAATGCATGTTTTTCGTTCTTTACGCGCCTACGAGGCAGCGTTTGCTTGAGTACTTGTTCGTTCATACTTGGTCGCTCGGTAGCAGCCCCATGGCCTCTTCCTCGCCTTCAAAGCTTGGATTCGGACTCACGCCCTTGCGCTGGTGCGTCGTTGCCGTCGCGTCGTGGATCACCGTGACGGGCGTCTTCCCTGGGAACGTCGCGACGGTGATCGCGGCGGGTGCGATGAGCTCGCTTCCTGCCTTCTTGAGGCGCGCACCGCCGTCGTTGCCACCTTCCAGATCTGGCTCACTATTCTTCTTGTCGTCTGCTCTGCTGTCGCTGTCAGTGTCCTCGTCGTCGTCGTCATCGGCCATGAGCGGCATATTCTCGAGGCTCTGCTCGAGCTCCATGCTGTCCTCCGAGAGCTTCTTTGTGCCAAGGATCTCGAGCTTGATACACTGCCACTCGACACGCACGTTGTTCCACACGACACGACGCACAACTTCAGCGACCTGCGACACGAGCTTGAAGTCCACGCCGTAGTGCTCCCAGTCCCACCACTTGGTGACCCAGAGGATGCGCAACAAAAAGTCCACGACGATCACGACGTAGTAGAGCTTCTTGGGCTTGAACAGCAGCTGGTGGCGCAGGAACCGCACGCGCCGCGGCAGATTCGGCTGCCCGAGTCCCCAGTCCATGATCACGTCCCAGAGGAACGAGTACATCGAGTTGAACACGGCGCAGAGCAGGAAGAAGCTGCTCTTGTCGGGCATCACTTGGCCCATGATCTGAGGATACGCGCCGACAAAGATGACTAGCAGACTCGAGCAGTACTTGAGCGTGTTGAGCAGATGCAGAAAGCGGTCGTTCACGCTCGACGTGCGCTGGAACGAGATCAGACACTGCGTCGCGCGAATACTACAAAGCACATCAAGGCATTTTACTGACAGGTTAGCAAGGAATAAGCTGACATAAATACAAGACAAGACATTCATAAATAGCGTACGTACATGTAAGGAGCGCTGGCGGCAAAGTACGGCAGCGGCGACTGCTTCATTTTCGTGACGTACGACGCGCGCAAATCGTCCGTCTCCTGCGTAAACGAGATGGAAAGCAGCAGCATCGCGACGGCCGAGTCCTGAATGAACTTGGACAGCGACGTCAGCCCATCAGCGAGAAACACTTCAATGAACGGCGTCGGGTGCGCGGGCAGCTGCAGCGAGAAATACTGGAACGGCCACAGACAGCGTCCAATCTTGCGCAGCACAAACATGCGGCACTTTAGATGCATAATGTCGAACGGACACAGCATCAACATGGCTCCACACGTGCAGTAGAGCAACAGCAGCAGCTCCATGCGCACTTCGTCGACGCCGAACGAGTCGCCGCGGCGCATGGCTTCCGCGCCGAAGATCGTCATCTGGATAGCCGTGAGCAGACACGCGAAGAGCGCGACGCCCTTGGCTGTCGGGATCTCGTCGCGCCGCATATCGAGCACCTTGTCGATCGCGAACTCATGCTTCTTGAACACGTGCAGGTTCCACGCGAGCCCGAACACGAACACGTTGACGGCCAGTGGACCGCACATGAAGAACCACGTGTTCACGTGGTGCGCCGGCGCAGCAGACGCCGAGGGCGACGCCAGGGGCTCCACGGACGCCATGAGTGCTGCGTGCGTTCAGTCGCTATCGGAGAGTGTGGGATAACGGACTCCCTGCCCTCCCTTCCTTTCTGTTAAAAGCGCGAAATAAAACGTGGGCGGAGAACTGAACCAAAAGAGCGATCGTATCCAAGAGGGTATGAGGTTCGAGAGGATTGTGTCGACTTAGGAATGATGACTTAAGGACGAGTTTGTCCAATCACACATGACACCTGCGTGCGTGTGTGTTGTGCGTATCGCAACGAAAATGAGCACTTGACGTGCAGTGATTGGCATCGATGGAACGGCAAGCGCAACTGGTAATGGCAAGTGGGCAATATTCAAGGAGGTATCATTGATTGGTCTGCAATTGCAGTTGGCGTGTATCCACGTGTCGGTGTCTGGTGTCACGTGCTGCTGTCTGTTTCTCGCTAAGTTGCGCTCTGTTTGTCTCTATGTTTCTATTCGTTTTTTCTTTCTTTACTACTTGCGCACGTGCGCAGCGTCGGCCTTCGCGATGAGCTCAATCATGGTCTGGTGGATGTCGCCGACGCCGTTGGAGACCACGACGTTTCGCGTACTCAGCGAGAACGGCTTGCCCTCGCTGTCCGAGACCTGGCCGCCAGCCTCCTTCACGAGCAGCGTGCCCGCGGCGATATCCCACGAGTTCAGGTCCAATTCGTAGAAGCCCTATACGATACGATATATATGCCGTTAGTTGATACACGTGGTAAGAAATACAGCAATGCGCAATTTAAAGATTTAAAGCAGGTGATAGGAACACGCACGTACCGTTTGACGCCCCACACACGTCCAGGCCAATTCTAGGGCCGACGCACCTTGCAGACGCAGACCTCTGCACTTTGCAGAAAACTCGTGCGCACACGCCAACATAGGGAGACGCACGCTGTCTTTCGTGCCGATGCCGAACCCGATCAGCGATTCCGAGAACGTCTCTTCCGTGCTCACATGCGCCGGTTGGCCATTGCACTGCGCACCTTTGCCCTTTTGCGCCGTGAACATCTCGTCGCGGTACGGGTCGTAGATCACACCGACGACGACCTCGCCCTTGTGCGCGCACGCGACGGAAACCACACTCGCTGGACGGTGGTGCACGAAGTTGGTCGTGCCGTCGATCGGGTCGACGATCCAGAGCCACTCCTTGTTCACGAGCTCCTTCAACGCCTGCGCCGACGCTTCGCTCCCGGCGTCCACGCTCTCTTCACCGAGGAACTCGTGGCTCGGGAACGTCTCCTCGATCGTCTGGAACACGAGGTCCTGGCACTGCTTGTCCACAACGGTCACGAGGTCGTCCTTGTTCGACTTGGTCTTCTCGACGCGCGAGGAGCTCACGTGCGCTCGCATGTGCGCGCCGGCGAGTCGAGCCGCGGCGATCGCGACCTCGAGCATCGCGTCCACATTGTCCTGCGCCACCGCCTTTGCCGTCGGGGAAGTCGTCGCCGCCATGCTGCTGGGGGAATGGATGGGGTCGTGCGCTCGCGTGTGGTCGTCGTCTGTCTCTGGTGACTCGTTTCAGAATGAACAACGACAGCATGGAGGTTGCCATCTTCCGAGATGATGACGTTGTGACGATATCGTACTGTACACGAATCTTCTATACGTCCAGTTGTGTGGTGTTATGTCGCGAGCAAAGAGTCGGTGAACTTGATGAGTCGTCCCTTGTTTTGAGGCAGTTAGATTAGGGACAGAATGTTGAAGCAAGTGGCTGGAGAATGGCACCGCATGGAGTGACGACGAGACCCCATTTGTTGAGCAGTAAATGCATCCATATGAACCTTTTCAAGTTGTTTACCAATGCGTCGCCGTTGACCCAGCTGTTGTTGAGAAGGCATGTTAAGGCTACAATTGGATTGCGGCAAGCGAATCTCGAAGGTTCCCGAAATCACGTAAATGGCGATATCAATTTGAAGACCCAAGTTGACAACGGTGTCAGCATTCCTTCTCTTGTGTCCTGCCTATTTCCGAACCCATTGCTACGCCATCGTGACCGCAAGGGTTAGTTTTGGTGAGATCATTGGAACAACTGCAGCTCGCACCAAGCAACTCCATCTTCGTTCACCAATCCAGCGAGTCCCACCGAAGCACTGCACCATTTCAGCCACAACTCCCGGCAAAATGGCGCAAACAGAACTCTCTCAAATCCACCCAGAAGAGGGTGGATTTGCTTCAATTCTCTTCTTTCTTCCTCACTGCGTCCTGCAACTGCCAGAACGAGAGAGAGAGAGAGAGAGAGGTGCTGCAACGTCGGCATGCAACTCCAAATGTACGGTACACTATGCACCTGCCTGCATTTCACATTTGACAAATGGGCTGACCCCATGCAACAAAGTCACACTTCTGAACCCCGTCCCGCATCTCTTATTGGCTAAAATCATAAACACTCGACCAACACCAACCCGTCATTTGGTCGACACGCGCATTTTTAAGCCACAGAGAGGAGGAGCTTCAAGGAGCCTTCCTCCTCTCCATTCGAAGATCCATCGTTCCGCAAAACCTGTCTAGATCATATAATACCTTTTGTAACACTAATAGAATATTTCAAACATCTCAGAAATGCTGTATAAATCGGATAACTTGCTGCATAAAGGTTTGATACTCATTATCCAGTGAACTCTTTAATTTGGCTTTTTTTCCAACACTGAATTGGGTTCCAGCAGTCGCTGTCCTGCTTGAAGCCTTCCAAAAAGTGTAATCCGCAGCAAGCACCTCGCAGCAAGCACCCCGCATCCAAGCGCTCATTCCGCAAAGTGCGCGCCACCCCGCAAGTCTCGAGCCCCAAGCCTCAAGCTCTCTACTATCGCCATGGCCATCCCGACCCGCAACGTCAAGGGCATCACCCTCCTGGACCAGCTGCCCGACCTCCCGTTCTCCGCGAGCGACGGCACGCACAGCTCGCTGCACGCGTACTTCAAGGGCTCCTGGGGACTGCTCTTCTCGCACCCGGACGACTTCACGCCGATCTGTACGACGGAGTTGGGCGAAGTCGCGCGTTTGGATAACGCCGGTGTGTTCAAGGAGCGCAACACCAAGCTGCTCGGCTTGTCGTGCAACAACGTCGAGTCGCACAAGCAGTGGATCGCCGACATTGAAGAGTTCGCCAAGGAGAAAGTCAACTACCCGATCATCGCCGACGAGAAGCGCGTGATCGCCGCCGAGTTGGGCATGCTCTCGCAAGACGATCTCGACAAGGAAGGTCTACCATTGACTGTACGCACGCTTTTCGTGCTGGATCCGGAAGTGAAGGTTCGCTTGACCATCACGTACCCTGCGAGCACGGGTCGCAACTTTGTCGAGATCGTGCGTGTCTTGGACTCGTTGCAATTGTCGTCGGCGCACAAGGTCGCGACGCCTGCGAACTGGAAGAAGGGCGAGCCAGTGTGCGTGGCTGCCAACATCTCGGTCGATGAAGCCACGTCGCTGTTCCCGGATGTCGACGTCAAGCCTCTCCCATCCGGCAAGGAGTACTTGCGCTTCACGAACGGCTTGAACTAAGAGAATGCATTACACTCGGTCGTTAACAATGAGTCAGTCCTCATGAGGAATGTAAGGAGAGAAGCAAAGGTATGAGTGACGTCCCTTTTGGTTTATGTTTTAATACACAGATTCCTTGTGAGTAATACGTTGCCTGCGGAAGCTGTCAGACCAACCTGCAATTATCTCATTTGTGCTTACAGGCTTCCGTGCAGCAATGCGTCGAAGCCACGCAGAAGGAGCTCGCACATGGCGTCGTTCGGCAGCTCCATGTCGAGCGTACGGTCGTCAGCGACGAGCGACAAGTAGCGTTCGTATTTGGCGACGTCCCCCGAGCGCTTGAGCACCTCGGTCTTCATGCCGCGCACGACTTGAACGACGTCGGCGAGCACGATGCCCTGGTCCAGTTTCGCCTTCTTGGCGGCTTTGCTGTCTTCGTGGGCTTTTGCCAAAAGATGCGCTTGAACTCCATGTCGGTGAAGATCACGCGCGCATGCGAACTGCCGCGGCGGCCGTGCTTGAGCACTTCAAAACCATCCAGAAGCATGTCTTTGAACGCCACCATGTCCACAACAGGTTGAGAGGTCGTACTTCGCATCGACGATGAAGGCAGCAGCGCATTGATGTTGTTGTTATTGCTACTGGGCGGCGTGACGATCGGTACGGAGGACGATGGGAGTTCGTCGTTGTTGCTCACTGGAGCAGAACTGCTGCTTAAACCTTCAGGCGCTCGAGCACCGTTGAGGCTTCTGGTGCTGCTGCTGCGTCGTTGCTGCATAGAACGCTGCGATTCGGGCGATAACACCTTTTCCTGCACTCGCTCCAGACCCATGGGCTCCGCGTCGTCGCAGTTGTAATTGTACTCCGGCATGTCAGTCATCGCGTCACCTTCGTCATCCACGTTTTCGTCCCCTTCTTCGATCTTCTGAGGTACGAGTGGCTGCTTCTTTGGTACTTGTGAAGAAGTTGCCACGACCGGCAGTGACTGTGTCTGCTGTTGCTGCTGCGGGTTGCCTCAAATGGTCACTGCCGCAAAGCCACTGGTGAAGCTACTGATGCTGCTGTTGTTACTCCCTCCGACAGGTCGAATCGAGTGCAGCGGCACCAGGAGCTCCTCTAGAAGCTCTTCCGGCGGCTTTCATGCGTCCATGCGATGCGCGACGCCGCTGAACAACGTGTTCGTCTTCTCGCCATACGTGCGATAGGCTTCAAAGCGCGGCGGCAACTTGTCGGACGTGTCGTCGCCTCGCTTCGTCAATCTCGCGAGCACGGACGCATCCTTGGGAGTAATATTGGGCAAATGGTAGATTTTGCCCGTGACGCCATCGAAGCGCCGTCCCGTGATTCGCTTCGTGCATTCACGCTCCGGCAATTCCAGGATGATCACGACCGAGGGCGAGATCATCTTGCGGCGGAGCGCAGCGCACTGGTCTGTCGTGCGCGGGAACCCGTCGAGCACCCAGCCTGGTTGCGCAGGTTGCACTCGAGCACTTTTTCTGCGACCATGTCGATCACGACGTGGTTGGGCACGAGCGATTTGCTGCTGATACACTCCTTGGCAATGCGGCCGAGCTCAGTGCGCTGCGCGATGTTTCCCTTGAGAAGATCACCCGTGGAGACGGATTCCAGGTGCAATTCGTCGCATAGCAATCTGCAGAGCGTCGTTTTCCCGGCACCTGGAGGTCATTGATGAAGACTTGCAGCATTTCTTCTCGTGCGTCGTGTTGGGAGCCTGGAGAATGATGACCGAATGACACTGACACCGACCGTACTCACTTTCGAAAGCGCTGGAATTCACCGAATGCGTGCACCCACGAAGCTTGCTCTTGATCGTGCATTGCAAGCAGGTTGCCGTATAAATTGGGACTCGATTTCATTCTGGGTCTATTTTTTCAGCGGATATGGCGCTATTTTGGAGCCATCTGCGTAAATGAAACAGCCATTTGCTCAAACCGATGCAATACACTGAACTCACGCTTTCAAGATATACATAGCTGCCGCAATCCAGATTGTCTTGAGGTTCCGTGAGCTACATATTCGACGCTCTGAAATTCTCTTGCTGTGACGCTTCATGCACGGCAGCTTTGTGCAATATGGACTTTGGCACACAGGTCATATTCGTCCGCTTGTGGCTCGTGATCTTCAACGTGATCCTGGGGCTCTATTGCATCACTATCGGCATGCTGGTGCTCCAGCGTCCTTGCGTCCGAGCGTGTGAGGCGCGGCAGATGACATCCCTTGAGACCGTGGTGCTGGATTTCCATTTCATCTTCGCAGTCGCCATGCTCGTCGGTAGTGCAGGAACGTATGCGAACCACTCGAAGCTCGTGCAGTTCAATCGCTTCATGTTTGTGCTCTTCAGCGTCAGTAACGTGACCTTCGGTGTCTGGGAGCTGCTCAAGATCCAAGAATATCCCGTGATCGGCACGCTCACACTACTCGTCGGTGTGCTCGTGTTTGTGTTTGGAGGGTGTCCCAGTTGGCACTATCGACAATTGCTCAAGCGACAGCTCGCTCTCTCACCCGAGCAAAGCTTCCACAACATCCGCGGATCTTCGCAACCTCCACGCCAAAGTCGGTCAGTGTGGATCCTCAGCGGGACTGTTGGAGCCGACGCGGGACGATCGCCACTGCAAGGAGTGCGAACAGTCTGGTGAGGGAGAGAGCGAAAGCATTTCAATGTCACATTGCTGAAGACGAGACGGCGATCTTTTGGCCATCATCACAGGAGACGCTTGAAGCGTCGGTGTCCACCCATTGTGTCTGTCCCGTCAGCGGAACAATGCTCGTCGCGCGTTGCTTCAGCTTGGCGCAGTGCAGCAATCGGCCTGGTCATCGCACATGTCACCACGAAATCCTGCTTTGCGCGCTTTCTCACGTCCCACTGACGCTCAAAGCAGCGAGAAAGACAACCCAAGTGACAGCACAGCAGCTCTTCCGTTTTCTTCCTGGTTGCGATGCTCAAGATTCCGTTCCAGCAGTAATCCTGCTTGGAGCCGGACGATGACGAGTTTCGGATGACTCAAATTTGACAATACCAGGTGTTTTTGCAGATGCAAAGCGTCAAAAGAGGAAAATCGGTAGCGCAAACAGCAGCGATCCACCAATGAGAGGCCGTCGCGGGAGGGTGTCGACCCGTGTCTATGTCATCATCGACAGCATCAACCAATAAAGATTGCGATTATTGTCGCACCTGCGTTTTCCCTACCCCTTCCTGGTTTTGCTGGTCACAGACAGACAAGAGAGGAGGACCCCTCGACCAACACTCTGAGCCGCGGTGCTGTGCAAATTAATACTCTCGTGCTGAAACGCAAGCGAGCGGTCACTGTTTTCCAACTTGGCACTCGCACGAAATGAACCGAGGTGCTATGGAGAATGCCTCTATATGCTCTTAATGCTGTGAAATATGCGCGCTTCGTAGTGAGCACATTAGAGAATCTAAAAGCCTGCAGCTTTCACGATGGCAGCCTGCAACGCTGCCTGCAACGCACAATTGCGCTTGCTGTTGTCAGAAACGAGCCATTGCATGTGTGTGGAACAGCCTACGTAATCTCACTGTCTAAACTGATACACCCTTCAAATCAGATACACTCGACACCAAGTGGTCTGATGGTGTGCATGGAACCAACGTGAGAGGCTCTCTCTCTCTCTCTCTCTCTCTTGCGGGTCTTATAACAGAATCGGAGCCGTGACACGCAAAGCAGTTCGTTCAGCAAGTCCCCATTTGCTCGCGTGCTCCCCCCTCTGTATTACCCCCTCGTCGTCTCTGCTGGTGGCCTTCATTTTTGTATTTGGTGCTTCGCCCATCTGTAAACCAACCCGACGACAATGACGCGCGAAGCGAAAGTAACGACCTCGTCCTCCGTCTTGGAGCTCGAGCATGACGACGCGCATGGACTTGCACCCGACGCCCCGGGCCTCACGTGCCTCGGCGACGACATCCAGACGACGTTTGTGGCGGAGACGCTGCTGCCGACGACCGAAGGCATGTTCCGCGTGCGCGCGTACCGCTCGACGGGCTCGTTGCGCGAGAGCGAGCCGATCGCGATGATCACGGGCGATGTGAAGGGCAAGTCGGGCGTCCCCGTTCGCGTCCACGACCAGTGCTTCACGTCCGAGGTGTTTGGGTCGCTCAAGTGCGATTGCAAGGAGCAGCTCCATTTCGCCAAGGAATACACAAAGAAGCACGGCGGCGTGGTGATCTACATGCCCCAGGAAGGTCGCGGCATTGGACTCGCGAACAAGATCCATGCGTACTCGATGCAGGAGAAAGGGCTCGACACTGTGGATGCGAACCGCGTGCTCGGCTTCAAGGACGACTACCGATCGTACGAACCCGTGGCTGCGATCCTGAAGGATCTGGGCATCAAATCGATCCGTCTGCTCACGAACAATCCGCGCAAGATCCGCCTGCTGAGTCAGTTATCTATAGACGTGGAAGGCCGCCTGCCTGTTGTCATCAAAGGAGGAGAGCACAGTCAAGGGTATTTAACGGCAAAGGCGGTGCGAATGGCGCACTTGTTGCCCGACGGCGTGAAGCTCGTGGCTGGTTCAGACAATGAGGATGACCTCGCGACGGACGAGAGCCAGGACGAGGACGAGTCGCCACTGACTCCGGGAAAAGAGCTCTACGCGCCGTCACCGACGGGGTCCTCGTCCTCGACGGCCTCCTCCTGCTTCTCCTCAGTCGAGTGTTACTACGGATGAGCATTAAAGCGGCGAGTCCTTTCTTTACAGAGAGCGACAAGAAGCATGAAGACGGTAATGTTTTTGAGAAAACCTTGAGAGAAGGTGGTGGACTTGGAGTTTTAGAAGAGCGAGGAGCAGTATAAAGACCGGCGACACATGCACAAAAAAGATAATAACCAGCTGTAGACTATTTAGCACAATTTTGCGTGCTCTCGTTGCTCCTGACATTAATGGAGAGCACCTCGGTTTGTAAATTCACTCGCGCATTGCATATCGCAATTTGATGCGTGTCCGTTTCTGGAGCATTCGATTTGATACAACATGCCGTTTTGTGCTCAGGAAACCGATTTTTCGCACCTTCTTTTGATAACTGTTTCATTCATCTATTTCAACCAATTATAATATAGTAAAGTGACATTATTGGCCAGTGGGATGCCTACTAGTCATGCCAGCACTCTCCCCTTCCTGGCTGTAAGCTTCCCCATTTTGAAGACCAAGTGTGAAGAAAGTGTCATCTCCACACAAAAGACACGTATTTCCCTGCCGCCGCTCGCTTATCCAGACCCCAGACCAAGGCGCCACGCTATCTCAAGATGCTGGACGACAACCGCAAGATCGGCACGCTGTTGCTGGGAATCGGGTTCGTGTTCCTCATGCTCGGCGTGCTGCTGTTCTTCGACGCGGCGCTGCTCGCGCTTGGTGATGTGCTCTTCCTCTGCGGGCTAGCGCTCACGATCGGCTTGACGCGCACGATCCGCTTCTTCACGCGCAAGGAGCGCTGGCGCGGTATCGCGTGCTTCCTGGGTGGCATCCTGCTCGTGATGCTGCGGTACCCGATCATCGGCATGATCATCCAGTCGTTCGGCTTCCTGAACCTCTTTGGCTCGTTCTTCCCCGTGGCCGTCGCGTTCCTGCGCCAAACTCCTATCGTGGGTACGGTGCTGAACCTGCCCGTGATCAGCGACGTCGTCGACCGATTAGCAGGATCCTCCAAGCGTGGATACCAAGTGTAAGTGTAAAGAATGAGTTTCCTCATGGGAAAGTCGGGGTATCTTCGTGCTATTCTCCAGGTAAAGCCGCACTTATGAGCCTACCAGCATGAAGGATGACACCAGCTGCAAGGATAAAGCCAGGCTCGTCGGTTAACTATAAGGGCTGCATGAACGCCATCAATACAAGCAGAGAGCGATCATGAGCGTTTAGTCAGTCCACCATGTCAGTTGCTCAGCAATCGTAAAAGCAGTTTATTGCGGCAAACAAAGTACTTTTCAACCATTTTTGCTATACCAACTCCAGCCAATCACCATCATTTACTACACATTTACAGCCAATGAGATCGCGGAGTGGATGCTCTGGTCGAAGTTGGCTGGCAATGGCTGTGCCACTTTTGAAAACGCAGCGGGGAGCATCGAGCTCAGCACCACACCATTGCCTCCTCCATCATGAGTTTCTTCAGCCAGCTGCGTGCGCGCGTGGACGCCATCGACTCGCTCCTCTGCGTCGGCCTCGACCCGCACACAGCGGAGCTCCCGGAGCCCACGGCGGCGGCTGCGCAGCAGTTCTGCCTGAACCTCATCGCGCAGACCCATGGCATCGCGGCGGCGTACAAGCCCAACTCGGCGTTCTTCGAGGCGTTCGGCGCCGAGGGCATCACGGCGCTGCACAACGTGATCAAGGCGATTCCTGCGGGGATCCCTGTGCTCCTTGACGCGAAGCGCGGCGACATCAGCACGACGGCGGCGGCGTACGCGGTCTCGGCGTTCGACAAGTTGGAAGTCCACTCGATCACGCTGGCGCCGTACATGGGGGTGGACTCGATCGATCCTTTCATCCGCGGCCGTCCGGAGCGCGGCTGCTTCGTGCTCTGCAAGACGTCCAACCCGAGCGCAAACGATTTTCAGACGTTGAGCGTGTCGTCGTCGAACGGTAAGACTTCGCGCCTTCTCTTTGAGGAAGTGGCGTTGAAGTGTCAAGAGTGGAACTCGGAAGACAATGTCGGTCTTGTCGTCGGCGCTACCGACGTTGAAGTAAGCGGATCCTCATGCCGATATGAATATGTACCTTCGTGTCTATTGTTACTGATTTTCCGTGTGCGTCTTTTACTGTCGTGCAGGCTCTTCGTCGCGTGCGCGCGGTGACGCCAAAGCTCTGGATCCTTGCGCCTGGCATCGGTGCGCAAGGCGGTAACCTGGAAGAAGCTGTGTTCGCGGGTCTCTCTGCTGACGGGTACGGCATGCTGATCCCGGTCTCGCGCGGCATCTCGAAGGCTGCGAACCCGAAGGAAACCGCGGAATCGCTGCGTGACGCCATCAACGCTGTCCGCAAGTCGAAGTTGGCTGCTGCGTCGTCGTCCGCTGCTGTTGCGCTCAGCTCCAACGAGAGTGAGTTCATCAAGTTCGCGCTCTCCTTTGGCGTGCTCAAGTTCGGCGACTTCACGCTGAAATCTGGTCGCAAGAGTCCGTACTTTTTCAACGCGGGCTTGTTCCGAACGGGCCGCGCGTTGGGCCAATTGGGTAAGTTCTACGCGCAAGCCATCCGCGCGAGTGGCGTGAAGTTCGACGTGCTCTTTGGTCCAGCGTACAAGGGCATCACGCTTTCCGCCGCGGTCGCGATCGCGTACGCGGAACTGTACGATGTCGACATTCCGTTTGCGTACAACCGCAAAGAAGCGAAGGACCACGGCGAAGGAGGTGTCCTCGTCGGCGCCGACATGACCGGCAAGAGGTATGCTTGTCTATGCATCCATGTCGCATTGGAAGGGCGATAGAGTCACTGATCGTTATGCTGTGTTATGCGCTGCTGCTGTGTGTAGAGTCCTGATCATTGACGACGTGATCACCGCCGGTACGGCGATCGTCGAAGCCATGGACATCTTGAAGAACACGAATGCGATCGTCTCGGGTGTGTGCATCTCGCTCGATCGCCAGGAGAAGGTGTCGGTCACGGACACGCGCTCGGCGATCGACCGCGTGAAGGAGAACTTTGGCATCCCGGTGATCAGCATCGCGAACCTGGATAACCTGGTGGCATTCTTGGAGGCGGCGCCGGCGTCGGACGCGAACGCGCCGTTCCTTCCGATCATCAAGGGCTACCGCGCGGAGTTCGGCGTCTCCCATGCCAATTAGACGCTTCCTTGATCAACTTCAGATTGCACTGCCGCACTTAAGCAATACTCCCTTTTTTTCTTTGGTTGACCCGTAAAGTGCATAGCTCTCGTTACGTGTATTTATGTAAACTAAGTTTATTCATGTACATTCCCGTTGTGCATACTCTTCGTTTGTCGAACCGGACCGTCCCCTCACTTTGCCGGATGGGACCGGACCGTCCGCTGCAAGCAGAGCTGCTGCTCCACACCATAGGCGCCAATCGAACGGCACCAAAGACGCTTCGCTCATTAGCGGCGGATAATTAGCCACCTCCTCCTCCGTCAATCCCCCGCCGCAGCAGCAGCATGTTCTCCCGCCGTGTGTTGGTGAGTGGCAACGCCATCGAGCGCGTCGCCAGCAACCGCCAGATCCGCCGCAAGACGCGCCACCCGGCGAACCTGCGCGCGCTGCAGCGCCAGCCGCAAGAGGAGATCGAGGTGCCTGCGCTCAAGTACGAGCCGACGTATGTGCCAGAGAAGGTGAGCTTCAACGGCTGGTCGCCAGCGCCAGAGTCACCGCTGCCGAACCTGCCGTTCCACGTCAAGCGCACGGCGCTGGGTTTGCAGCTGCCGGTGTACAGAGATTACCGAAATGGCCGCACCCGCGTGCTGACCATTCTGCGTCGCTTCAAGGGCGACGAGGAAGAGTTGCGCACCGAGATGTCCAAGGTGTGCTTAGGCAAAGAAGTCATCGTGCGTCCGGGCCGCCTCGAGGTCGTCGGCGACCACGTGGGCGACCTCAAGAAGTGGTTGACCGGTCTCGGTTTCTAAGCGGCGAACTGCAGCTCTACGCAATTCCTGCTGCGATTACGCGTCACGCTTTAATCGCAAAGGCAACCCACGTGCCTCGAAACGAAGAAGATGACGCTCGCTTCTGCATTGCAAACGCCTCTTTAACAAAAAGAAAACTCAAGAAAATGAAGAAAAAACCCAGCAATTTGTACTCCACGCAGAATGGCCATTTGTATTTGTTTGTTGTGTTGTAATCACAGGAGACCTTCGCTGCTGCTCCACTTGGCATGAGCACCGACTACGAAGGGTCTTCTTTCTTTGCCTACAGCGAGTGCATCCCGTAGACATCGGCGACGACGTTGTTGAGGATGTCCGACACGCTTCGGTCCGAGCACGCGACCAGGATGAGCTCCTTCTCGATCGGCAAAAAGTAGGCAAACGTCTGGCGGTTCATCGAGATATTGCACAGGATCGCGACCGCTATCCGAGACGCCTCCGGCTACGACATAGTGGAGATGACAACAATGTTAGCGCGAGTGACTTACCAACATATGTACAGCAATATACGTAACTTACGCGGCCAAGACAGGATGTCAACACCGTCGCAATCCGAAACAGACAGTTGGGGTGCTTGGCCATGCGGAGCTACTCGACGAAACAAAAGCACAAGCCAGCTGGTTAGCAGCTCAACATACACAAAGTCATGGATCTCTGCTACAACGAACCTTGGCAGCGTCACCGACATCCGATAGTCGGAACAGCACTTCCAGCGCTGCGTCTCGAATCTCATGGTCGATCTTCGACGCGTCGTCGAAGTTTGAATTGGAACCCAAGTTGCGATTGCCCTCTGGACTCACGTACACGACGCCCATGCCCACCCCCGAGGGGTACCCGTCGCTTTCCCACGGCGCCGGCCATCGACTGTTCTCGTCGTCGTGGTCCTCGCCCTCGTCCTCATCGTCGTCCTCCATGTCGTCGTCTTCGTAGATCTGCACGCCACCAACTTGTTTCTTTCGGGTGCCAGCGTGGCTGAAATCCTGACGAGAACACGCCAATAGACCGACAACGCGGTTCAGCAAAGCAGGATCCTGCAGCGTTTTGCTGGACGCGAGAGCCTGACGAAGCGAGACATCGCGACAGGCATTGCAAAACAATTCGCACGTCCGCAAGAGCACCGAGCGCTTCAATTGCGGTTGCAAAAGCATCCGTGTGAGCTGCTGCAGCACACACTCAAGTGGCAGCAGCTTTTCCTTTTTCCACAGGTGCGACGACAACTGGTGGTGTGGATGCCAGAGCTCGAGCTTTGCCGGTGGATGCAACGAGAAGAAGTCGATGCGCTTCGAGATGTTGCAGAGAATGTCAAGCGCGTGGTCCCCGATCTCAAAGTGGCGTCCATCGATCGAGCGCAGCACGAGGATCAGGAACACGCAGATCTCTTCGTGATCAGCGAGCAGCTTCTGGTTCTCTGGGACCATCGACAGATTTCGTACAATGTTGAGCAGCAGCAGACCGCGCGCGTCCAGGAGCTCCCGCTGCCCTATGTCCTCCCCAGCGTTCAGCAGTCGTCGACGAGCGCGCTGCGTCGGCGTGTCGTCAATATCATTTTGCCATAGCTGGTGCGGCAACAGCGCGCATTGCTGGAGCTGGCGGTAGATCGCGTCGAGAAGCCCCGGCACCGTGTCGACGAGCAATTCGCTTTCCGGATCATTCGGGTTCCCGTAGGAGAGCACGCTGAGCAAGTTGATCGCCTGCAGCACCTGATCAGGGATATTCGAGTCGAGCGCCAGTACAATGCCGTGCATCGTGCCGAGATCGGGGTTGTGCTGGTGGCTGCGCTGCATCTTCAGCCGCTTCGACGGATGCGGCAGCGATGTGCCTGCCATGTTTTGCGCCTCCTGCAGCTCGCTCGCACTCGCAATATGGTCATCGTCCGACGCGTACGTGCGCTTCGGTGCGACTGTCAACGGTGGTGCTGTGCTTGGAGGGAGATCGCGACCGAAGAGCTGCTTCTCTTCAAACGCATACAGGTATCTACAAGGAGGAAATAGGAAGAGAGATGCCATAGCAAATGGGTATGAATGACGTCAAGATAAACACACAAATACACACACACACACACATACCGCTCGTAGTAGAGCGCGAGTACATAGGGCAGGATGTCGATGTCCATGCACTCCTTCGCGATGATCTGCGGCCATAGTTTGTGCTGTGAGACGTGCTGGTAGCCGCCCCTCGCGACCACTTCCTCGTACAGCCGCAGCCAGTCGATGGACGCGTTCTTGGGCGTCTTCGGCAGCGTCTGCAGCAGCTGTAGCTCGCCGCGGGACTCGGCGAAGGACACCAGGTCGCGCAGGATGCGCTCGCGCATCGCGTTGCCGCGGCAGCTCAGCTGCAGCGCCAGCACCGTCGCGCCCGCGCGGTCGGCCATGCTCGAGCACTTGCTTATTTATTGCCTGCAAGAGCGAACAGTAAGTTGGCATTCACAATGAACGCTGCCCGAACTTAGCTGTTGATATTTAAACCCAGATGGCTTATTGGATGATTGGGTGTTGAGAAGCTACTCGATCTGGGATTGGATGTCGACTTTTCAGTTGCACGATTGGTTGAAAAGACAAGTAAATAGAGTCAACAAGGAGTGATGGTCTCTCTGCACTGTTTCGCTGTTTGCCCGTTTCCCTTCAACATTGCGGAGGAGAAAATGCGCAGCGGACCATTTTGAAAAGGGACGTGCGCGCCATTTGTCAGTCTGCAGGAACAAGCACGCGCTGACCAGGAGAGCGACGTTGTTCAGCAGGAAGCACGTGCGGCCAGCGGCATTAGCGCATTGAAGCAGCAGCTCGAGTGAACGCCCGACGTTATTATAGTACAACGCGACATAGGCACCCAGCTGCCCTCTCTGTCTTTTGCTGTATTTGGGAGCGACCATGCGCAAATACGACACTGTGAGCACCCTTTTTAACAAAGGCGTCGCGCCGTCTGCAGCGACGGATACGTCGCCGTCGGCTCCTCTGATCCTCCAGCACCGCAGCAGCGACTTGGCGCGCGCCATGGCGGAACAGCAACAACAGCAACAACAGCAACAACGAGAGCATGCGAGTGAGGACGGCGCTGCAACAGAAAGAGAGTTCTCGGACGACATGGATGGAGTAGCTACGCTGGAAGAAGTGGATGATGACGATACGTACGATGGAAGCCCTCTGGTCTCCGAAGGAAGTAACGCCGATGATGAAGACGACGACAATGGTGATGAGGATGAAGACATGCAGTTGGCGAATAATGGCGAGGAGGATGTTTCCAAGATGGGCATCGAAGAAGTACGGCTTCGACTCGCAGAGTTGGAAAACGCGACGGGGCCAACAAAAGAGGAGATCAACGCCATGCTCGCGCAGTATTCCGATTACTCTGATGGGTCCTACGACAGCGACTTGGATGGAGAAGGACGTGGCAGTGGCGATAGTAGCAGTTCAGACGACGGCGACAGTGGATCGCACCACCAGGAGACCGTGATCATGAAAGTGCTGATCGTTGGCAATGCTCGATGCGGCAAAACCAGTACGATCCGGCAGTTCGTGTCCAAGCAGTTCTCGGAAAACTACGTCAGCACCATTGGAGCGGATTTCGTGGAGAAGATCATCGAGTACGACACGCAGCTCAAGATCAGTCTGCAACTCTGGGACATTGCCGGCCAGGACCGCTTTGCAAAACTCACGCGCGCCTATTTCCGAGAAGCCAAAGGCGCATTGATCGTGTGCGACATCACGCGAGGGAACACAATCGACGCCATCGTGAACTGGAAGAGCGAGATTGACTTGTGCAGTAGAGATCTGAATGACGGCGAAAGCATCCCCGTCGTGATGGTTGCGAACAAGAGCGACTTGCTCGACGACCCAGTCGGTGCGTTGAACATTGGCGTTAACATGCAGAAATGCGTCGTGAAGAACGGAATCGTTGAGTGGTTCCGCACGTCTGCGAAGAATGGCGACTCCGTGGACGACGCATTCAAGTGCCTGATTGACCGAATGGTGGAGGATCATCGATCGGAAAAGCAGCGCCTGGTTGAAGCTGCAGCAGATTTCGAGAAAGATCGTCGCGACGAAGTTGACGAGGCAAACGTAGCGCAACATCGTCGACGCGACGACGATATCATCCGATTGGACCAGCCGCCACCCATGAGTTATGGCAACAACTCTAGTCCATTTGGCTGCGAGTGTAACTAAACAAAAGTTACACAAAGTGCCACGAAAACCAATTTGAGTAGCCAACTAGCAATCCTACAGTCTTTTTTCTTAATATCTTTGTCTGCTACTTACGACCATTGAGTGCTGTCACCCCATTTGGGCATCCAGGTATTTGGTCCAAGCCTCTGCACTTAGCATGTGTTGGTAGCTTCACAAACCTATGGACGAGGGCGCTTTCGGCGCACTTCGGCCGCTAGCGTCGCCGTGCTGTGCAGAATCTCCTTGCCCTCCGACGGCCGCTCGATGAAGTACGGATCCAAATCCACGGCAAAGCGGCGGATCTTCTGCGACGCCTCGTCGATCTTCTCATCCGTCGTCAGCGCGAAAATCTCCACGAGCAGCGCCTCCACGCGCAGGTTCTCGAGGTCCACGAGCCGATACTCGTCTTTTTCATCCTCGTTTTCCAACTGTCAATTGCATCAAATAGGATTAGTTCAATGGCTCATCCACAGACCCATAAGTCATTGTATTACCGCTTTCATGCGCGTAGCTTCGATGGTGATGCCATTCGACAACTGCCAGCGCGTACCCAGGCGCATGTATCGATAGCTGTGTCTGCATCCATCCAGAAGACAAACCACAGTGTTAGATATCTTCTTATGCACGTACTCACAGACAGCAGCACAAGGAAACAAACCGGAAGCCGAGCGTGTTGAGGAACGCGCGCACGTTCTGGCTCACGGAGACCGCGATTTGGCTTCGGAACGGGACCCCAAGCGCCATGCTGCCCACTTGCTCCGACATCTTCTTGCGCTCCCAGCGACCGATATACCGCAATTCCCTACCAAACCGCATACAAGACGTCTCATTAGCAATCACGTAATCACGAGACACCATCTCGCGAGGAAGCAATAACTCGGCTAAATACCATTTCTGGCCACCCTCGAGGGGCATTTCCACAGGTTCGCCTTGGAAAGTCGTCGACCCGGAGAACACATGACGCGCGCGGACTTCATAATGCGGAACGCCTGTGACATAGACCGAGCACGTGAATACCCACTAGCTCAGCATTCTCTTGGGCATGGGACTGGCAATGATCCGTTGTACCTTGGATATACTGCGGGCACTTGTCGTCAAAGTTGTACACGTACTCCTTGTACGCAATATCCTCCTGCGCAACCACCCAGACAGACAGCCACATACACACGCTCACATAAGCGACCGCCATAACAAAGGCACACATGTCGCTCAGAGCAGATCGTTCACCTTGACGACGCTCTCCCCGCACAAGCCGCGCAAGCGCTCCACGAAGGACGGGAAGTGTTTGAAATTCTGCACACAACAATAAAAAAGAACGCAGCGTCAGTAAGCACCCTTATATATATGCGCACACACGCGCATATGTGCGCTCTGTGCAATCAGTATTTTCGTCTCTAGTATGTGCTTTCCGCAGCAACGCACCACTTCGCCCTGGAGCACGCACTCGAAGCTCTTCCCCGGTCGCGCCATCTTCCCACACAAAAAGAGCTCTTCAGTGACAACAGCACAAAAGCGCTGCTCCGCTCTCTGATTTGCTAAAATCATGTTACATTTTCTATTGGCTATATACAATAGTTTGTGCGTTGATGATTGGCGGAAAAGATTCGCATCGGAGCCGTTCGGTCTCTCTCAACTCCATTCACTTGCATCGCGCACACCACAGAAGAAACAGGACTTTGTGCCCGCATTCGCGCCACCCCAAGAAGCCTCTCCTTACGTCAAGCAGCAGAGCAGGATGGTGTGGAACCGCTTGAAATTCCCCAACATGGCCATCACCTTCATGGGCAAGAACGCGCGCACGCGCCTCCGCGACAACCAGTACGTATTCCGCGTCGAGCCCAACTACACCAAGCACGAGATCAAGGAGTACCTGACCAAGGTGTACAACCTCCCGGTCGTCAAGGTCAACACCATGAACTACGAAGGTAAGGAGGCTCGTACGCGCTTGCGTGTGTATGCGTGCTAATGGGTCGTTGTGGTGATGGTTGCAGGTAAATTTAAGCGCGCATTCCGCGGCAAGTACGTATACAAGGAGAAGGATTTCAAGAAGGCCATCGTGACCATCAAGGAATAAAAGGAAGCAGGAGATGCAGCGGATGATACTTCGAGAAGAGACAGGAGGAGAAGGGAAGGCGTCTATGGATAAAAAGAAAAGAAAAAGTGCGGCAAAGACGCGTTCTGACCGCCTGGTCTGGTTCAAGATGCTCGCCTTGCTTGCTCCCCTGTCTGTTGAGTATTTTTCCTTTCTGGCGTCCACCGAGCGAATGGCATGCATTTCAGACCATCAGTGCGTTAGTTGGAGTCCACTGTGGTGACCAAGCTCGTTTTCATTTCTCAGTCAATCAACTCCACAGCGCAAAAAGATAAAGGATCCAGAGCAGTAGAGGTTTTGCCCTAATCTTCATCCTCTCACACTTGCATGGACATCCGAATGAAGCAATCCTGCAGACTGATGATAAAGGTCATTACTCTACTCGCTCATACAAATCAGTGCTCCCGAACCGACCTCCATGGTTTCTTTCTTGCTCCATCGAGTGAATGAGATGCAGCGAATGTAGCAGTGAACTTGCCTTCGCTTTGGCGGCATGGACCTGATGACTGGGCTCTGCTATCTTGTGTTATGCCTTAGAGGTCACAGCTCACAAAACGAAGAGCGCAGCTACCTGCAGCAGTGCGCTCGATCGTGTTATCCATTCTCTCTGCACACAAATAATGCACATTCTCTTGCTGGCGAGTCTCACTCGGCTCGAATTTCTCCACTGCTGCACATTGTGGCCAACCCAAAGTACTGGCGCAAGTACTGGCATCTGTGCTTCTGTCTCGCATCCTGCGCGAAACGCAACAATCAGCAGAGAGCAATGCAATAGAAATACAGAGAATACAAACAACCAGGAAGCGACTTTCGTTCCTTGCGTGCGTGTGTGTGTTTGAGATGCCTGGTGTACTATTGTGTACTGGGTTTTCCATGTTAAGCGCGACTTTTGTTGTGTTTTCTTAGCCAAAGAGTAACAAAAAACAATCCCAAAGCTGCCTCTCTCCGCGGAAAACGACTAGCTACTAGTATAACACATCAACGACCTGCTTTCGCTTTTGTTTCTTCGCCATCCCTCGAAAGAGAGGCAGCGACAGCGGACGAACACAAAGCGATCGCTTAGTCTTGCTGGCTCACGTCCTCGAAGTTGTCGACGAGGTCTGGGACGTCGTCGTCGTCTTCGGCCTCACCGGCAGCGGCGCGGGCGGCTTTTTGCGCAGCGGTGTACGATTCCGCGATCTGCTTGAGGTTGGCGAGGTTGTCTGGACCCAACTGGTTGATGATGCCTGGCAACAATTCCTGGAGCGACTTGGTCGAGCTGTGGCCCGTCACGGCAAAGGTGTTGGCGGCGATCGCGGCTTGCACCTTCGGGGCGACGAAGTGGATGACCTGGCCATCGGCCTTGAAAAGGTTCACTTCCTCAACGGCTGGGATCGGCGTCGTGCCGAGCTTCTTCAGCACGGCGTCGAGCTTCTTGTCATCCGCGGCCGCCACCTTGTGTGGGGCCTTGTACTTTCGGCGCACCGAGCCCTTACCACCGGTACGGACACCACCGAACTTGGCAGCCAAGCGTTCACGAGCGAGAGCAATTTCGTCAGCCATTCTCCTGCAACAACAGTACAGACAGCGCCATCAGTCAACTGATCTCCATGACCACTTGTTGTTGCTGATGTCGGCAGCGGCATGCGAAAGGGGAGGAAGGGGAGATCACAGCTGAGCGTGTCGAATCGAAGACCTCCGTTCCATGTTGAGCGATCAATCGGTTGGTTCCTGCTCACCGGCAAACAGCACACGTCGCTGACCGTCGCTTGCTGCCCCTCTCTGCACTGCGAGCGGCATAGATGCCCCCTGCTTCCCTCCCTCCCTCCCTGCCACACCGCCTGCCACAACTCAGCCGTTCTTCGTGGACGGCAAAGAACGCACCTTTATGCAGTAGTTGGTTAGTACCAGGCACACCACTCAAATATGATCGAGCAGCAGCAACAAGTGCGGCGGCAGGCTGCCTTCGCGAGCCACGCGAGACCAATTGCCAACACACGACACAAATCGGGGTCTCGTGACGAGATCGCTGTCCAGAAATCGGAGTGCAAGTCGGAGTGCGCAACCATTAAATCGACTCTTTGTATGCGATCCACTATGTGAAAGAGAGTAGGGGTACACATCCAAAGTATCCCTAAATAGGGGTTGACTCGCAACTCACCCCACAAGCAATGACAACCAATGGATGAGAACCAGCGCGTTTACGTCGGGTTTTGCAACAGGGGGTCGGAAAAAAGAGAAGCTCTACGGTTCACCATCAACAGGACCGGTTCACTCTACTTCGCTCAAGCAAACCGTGAACCGTGACGCCACTCACAATACCCTCTCAAAATAAACGATGATGCAACAGTTCACAAGGTTAATAGCCTGCTATAGTTTATTTTCGAGTCTCTTTCGTGTCGATGATCTGCAGAATGCAAAATGATACACAAAAGAGGATAAAAGAGTGAGTCGGATGCCAGAACAGGACAAGCACCGCGCAGCGTACCTTGTTGATCTTCTCGAGGTCGTTCTGCAGCTTGTTGCCCTGCTTCTGCTTCTTGCGGCGCTGCTTCTCGCCGTCCTTCATTTCGTCGTCCATGTCCCTGTCGGCCCCCTTGCGCGGTGCCTCTTCATCGTCTTCACTATCGAGCGCTGCAGCAGCTTGATACTCTGGGTAGCACTCCGAGTATTCGTCCACCTGGAGCCCTGCACGCGCCTCTTTTTGCTTGCGCTCCTGCTCCCTCCGCTCTCGTTCGGCGTTCGATTGAGTCTCGGCCACTTTCCGGATCGTCTGCTTCCACGCGTGCTCGGCCTCGGCTTCTCGCTTCTGCTCGGCTTGCTCGGCCGCATTGATCGAGGCACTCAGATTGCTGAAATACCCAGAGGATGCACCGACAACTGTTGATCTCCGCTCTTCTTTTTCATCGCGCTGATCGATGGGAACGTACTCACCAACGTCAGGAAATATATCTTCGTCGTCGTCGTCATCGACGGCAGCCCCACCTGCACCACTGTTACTTGCCTTGACCGCTGTTGAGTTTTCGTCTTCATTCAGTCCCTCGTGGTTGTCGACGTCATCCCCATCGTCCTTGGTTTTCTCCTTCTTGCGCAGCTTCTTGGTACCCAGGCGCTTGCTGCTGTTAAGCGCATCGCCGACCTTGGAGATCACGAGTTCGTCCACGATCCCACTAACCAGCTCATCGACGCTGGGACAATCGTCTTTACTGCGCTGGACGATCGTCGGGACACTTTCCAACTCGGTAGACGCCAAGTTGAACGCGTAGTACATGCGTCCAGGGAGAAAGTGCTCAGACTTTCGCTGTGCACCAGATTGCTGCAGCATCGTCGACATCGTCGTACTCTGCACTGCGTGGAAATACACCAAGCGACCCATGCGGGACTTGAACGTGATAGGCTTCTCCGCTGACTGTTGCTGTGCCGCTTGGACCTCTAGACGTGCCGTGCTGCTCGTCTTCGCCTGTTGCGTGGCCTGTAGCAGCTTCTCCTTTTCGCGCTTCAATTGGGCGAGCAGCGCGAAATCCAGACCCTTCACGAGATGCGTGTGCTCCATGTCGCCGCCGAGAAACTTCGTCTGTTCCGCGTCAAAGTGCGCGTACTCGTCGGCGCTGATCATGTCCGTATGCAGTCCCTGTCGTCGCTCCGCCGCGCGGTCGCGATACCCCGTGGCGTCCGTTGACTTTCGGGTCTCATCTGACGGTTGCTCCTTCTTCTTCTTCTTGCCTTTCGCCTTGGGCTTCTTCGACAGCCGCCAGATCTCGTTCAGGTCCGCCTCCGTCATGTTGCGCTTCCCGCCGTACGCTCCGCCGTCATTGCCGCCTCCGCGAGAGGAAGAGGACGCGAGCAGTGCGCGGAAGTCATTCTGGTTCATATTTGTCCTCTCGCTGTCGTCGTTGTTGTCTGCGACAATGACGAAGGCAATGTGTTGATACTACCTGGAATTGACAAATAGACTCTGTGTTTTCACCTTGTTAGGGTACCAACACAATAAATAACCGTATTTTAGCTCACATAGTATTCTATAAACCTCATAACAGACTTTTGCGTTGTGCCCTACCTGCTTTTGCGTTTGAAGTGACAAATCAGGGGATCAATAGCACAGCATGTGTCAGTTGAGGGTACTTTGAGCCTTCCACATCCGCACTTTTCCCCCTCATCACATCCGCATCGGAAAAGAACGAGAGGATCAAGAGGATGACGCTGCTCAAGTACCTGCCGGTGGTGCTGCTGGCGGCGCTCGCAGCCTCGGCCGCTGTGGCGTCCACTACCACGGAGACGACCACAACCGCTGCCCCGTCGCAGGAGCTCGTGTTCGGCGTGTTCACGCCCGCGTGCTTCGACGCGTTCTTCACGCACCACGACTTCGCCAACGTGGCGTGCCTCAAGCTCGTGGTTAGCAAGGCGCTCGGGTACGCGATCATCACGGGCAGTCTCATCCTGAAGCTGCCGCAGATCCTCAAGATCCTGAGCGCCAAGGACGTCACGGGCCTCACGCCCGCGTCGTTCTACATGGAGGTGCTTCTGTACGTGTCGAGCACAGTGTACAACGTGCTGCGCGGCTACCCCGTGAGTACGTGGGGCGAGAACCTCGTCATCCTCGTGCAGAACGTGATCCTTGTGCTCCTGCTGTGGACGTACTACATACCCAAGATCGCGTATGCGACGCGCTTCGGTCTGCTCGTGCTCTTTGCGGTGCTCACGGCGGGCATGCTGCTCACACCGCCAGAGTACCAGTGGGCGCTCGCGTCCGCGGGCATCCCAGTCAGCATCATTGCGCGTATCCCTCAGGTACGTTTTGTTCGTGTAACAACACTGCAAATGGCGCTATGAAGGTTGCGATTTGACGCGATTGATATGTGTATAGATTATCTCGAACTTCAAGCAGGGCCACACCGGCCAGCTCGCGTTTGTGACGCTGCTGTTGAACTTTGGCGGCGGTCTCGCGCGGCTTTTCACGACGCTCCAGGTATAACATTGCATTATGTGCTTTCATGTACTTGCCGCCTCCTGTAATTGTGATCATGGATGCTTATGTGCTTTGTATGCGGTGCCTGCTGCTATAGGAAACTGGCGACATTGTGCAGCTTCTTGGCTTTGGCGTCGGAAGTCTCCTCAACGGCACGTTGGTGCTGCAAGTGCTGATCTTCTGGGGTGCCACGAACAATGCGCTTGCCAAGGCGGCCAAGAAGAAGGCGGACTAAGGTGCTTGTGTGCTTGTGCTTGCAACATGCAGCATGCGATTTTTCTGCATGTGTAGTGGCACATGTGTTTGCCGCAATGGAACAATGCGTTGGCACCAAAAGTAAAGATGCGAGCCTTTACGTTGCAATTTCCTTCTCACCGCCGTCCTGGTCTTCATCTCCCTCTTCTTCCTCCCCATCTTCTTCTTGACGCTGCTGCTCCTGTCGCCGCTCCCGCTTCTTTGGCTTGGGCTGGTTGAAAATCGATGGAAAGTCGACAGAGTTCAAGAATGTAATGGTCTTTGACGCGCCGATGCGGCTGTGGAAGCGCACCATTTCGCCCGTGAACGGCGCCTTCGGTGTCATTGTCTCGGCTTTTTTCTCTTCCTCCTGCTGCTCGAGGCGACTGAGCGACTGCATGTTCTCGACCTCAGTGCGCACGGCCTCGGCCAGCAGTTGCGCCTGTGTGAGTCGGACTCTCGGTGTCGCCATCGCCCCCTTGGCGTCTGTCTTGGCCGCCCGACCAGCGAGCAACCGCGCAGCTTCTTCGGTGATTTTCTTGCGCAGCTCAGACGACTCGGAGCTTTTCCGCGCCGTCGAGCGCCGCACCATCGGGGCTTCATACTGGAAGCTGGCTGTGGTTGGTGTGTGGGGCGGCAACGCTGTACTGTTGCTGTTGCTCTGTGATCGCTGCTGCTCGGCTGGGATGTCTTCTGTGGCTGTCATGGACTCGAGTTTCGCCAGCCGAGGCTTCTTGCGCTGTTGCTGCGTTGGCTCTCGATACACCCCACGCTATTGGTTTCCACATACAACAAGCAATATAAACGCATCGCATGAATGGGTTTGCCTGCTGGTCACAATGAGGTAGGGAAGAATTGTGATGAAAACAGAAACTAACCTGTGTGCTGCCCGTCGGTCGTTTCCTTACAGGACCGTCGTCTTCATCGGCATCGTGCACTTCCTCATCCGGATCCTCCTCTTCATCGAAGTCCGCATCCACGATGTCTTCCTCCTCTGCGTATGCACCAGCATTTCATCGTTAGCTGCACAACCCTCTCTTTCTCTCTATGGATCCAACAGAAGCATTGAGTCCAGGCGGCAATGTGCATGTGGACAAAGCAGCCAGCGACGCACCTTCTTCGGTAGAGTAGTCGTCGTCGTCGTCGTCCTCGCGCCACGCGTCCTGGCCCCAGAAGGTCTCGTCCGCCTCGGCCTCTTCGCCCACGAGCTTCGTGATGCGCGTGCCGCGCGAGCTCCGCGCAGGAAGAAGCTTCCGCGACTGCTCTGGTCGCGCCATCACTTGCTTGTTTACCAAATGCTTGTTGCCAAAAACTACACAGAAAATGGCGGGTGATTCCACCAATGAGAACGTGTTGATTGATTTTAAAAGGTAATTGATTGGATGAAAATATACAGAAACAAGCAACGATCACCAAATGCTCAGTCCCATCGCGCCAAGGTGACCTCGTCGTAGATGGCGCCGTTGCGGTTGAGCACAAACTGGATCGTCATCTCCTTCTCTGTCGTCTCGATGCGGCAGTAGCCCCAGTCGTTGAGGTGGCTCACGCTCCACTCGCCGATGTCCTTCGAGAAGCCCTGGGTCTCGAGCTCTGCGCCAGCCGAGCCAACGATGATGTGCACGGGTCCCACGCCGTCCTTGGTGCATTTCCCATTCCGCACGGCACAACTGCGCTCGTACGAGTGCTGGTGGCCCACGAGCATCGCGTTTACCTTGTACGTCCACAGTAAATCTTCCATTTCTTCGCGCATATACTTTGACACGAGCAAGTCCGCGAGCTCCCCCAATTGCGTCGTGTACATCATGCGGTGCGCCGTCAGCACGACCCACGGCGTCTGCTCGCGATCAACAGCTTTCAAGTCCGCTTCCAGCCACTTGTACTGCTCGGAGCCACGCGTCCAATCGTGTTCGGATGACATCTGGATCACATGCACGCCGCCGTAGTCGAACGAGTACCAGTAGATACCCCTTCCATTCGCAGGCGCATGCCAGCGATGGAACATCGGCACGGAACATTCACCACTCGAGTCGTCAGTCTGGAAGTTGCCCCATTTCGGACGGAAGGTCATGCCGCCGTCGTGTGGATCGACCGCACCGCTTGGATCGTGATTCCCACCACTCAAGTAGTCGTACTCGTGGTTGCCGATACTCACCATGTACGGGATACGCGTCGCGTATGGTTCGATGAGGTGGAAGAACTGATCCCAAATGTGACCATGACCGCGCGCATAGCTGATGTCCCCAAAATGCAGCAGGAAGCCGTCGTACCCATTGAGCACGTCTTGGTACACGCGCACGGCAGTCGACGTTGCCGACGGTGCGCCGCCATCGACACCCATATCGGCGTACGCGATGAACTTGGCGGTCTTCACCGACGGATCTGGACGCGATTGGAACGAGTACACGGCACTCCAGCCATCCTCATCGTTGCCAAATTGGTAGAAGTACATTTTTCCACTCGCCAAGCCGCGCAAAAACACCTTGTGCATGAAGCCTGGGTCGCGGAACCAGACTTGACTCGTGATGTTGGCCGGTGCTTCGCACATATCCGCCGCCGTGTACGTCGTCGACGTTCCCGATGATTCGGACGTCAGCTCCGATCTCGTGAGCCCGTATTTCACCTTGGGAGTTCGTTGCGATGCGGAATTGAACATCACGGCCATCTCATCTTGCTTCTCAGTCAGCGCGATGTGGCCATGCTTGGGCACGTTGAACGACTCCTTCATGCCAACCTCGAGTGTGCCGATCGCGACGTGGTCGTTCTGCTCGGGCTGGAAGTTGTAGTATACGACCGTGTAGTTGCAGCGCATCATGTACAGCTCCGAGAAGCGCACCGAATTAGTGGCAGCGTCCTGCTGATCCACGTCTCGCTTGGTCAGAATGTCCTTCGGGCTGCGCGTCGGTCCGCAGCTCAGTCCCAGGAAGTCCTTCTCATGGGGCTTCTCCACGTCAGACCACGTGATCACAAGGTCTTCGCCATCGGCGAGCCGCGCGGGCGAGGCATGGAGCTTCACATGCTGCGAGACACCGTTGGCACCAATCGAGTAACGCACCCAGTCGCTTGCGTCAGGCAGTCCACCCTGCGGCATCGCATCATCCTTACGAGCCACTGGTTGGTCAAACTGGTTGCGCCACGTGGGACGTTCAAGCACGTCAAACTCGCTCTTCTCACGCGCCGTCGTCGCACCTCCGAACGCGAGCGCGTCTGCGTGCGTGTACACCATCGCAGGCTTCTGCGCATTCCCTGCGGACAACAGCACGGTCGCCGTTGCCGCTGCCACGAGCGCATGGCGTCCACACACGCCCACCATCAGGACCTTCTTCTCTTGGCTTCAGCGCTTCTCTGGAAACAATGGGAACTGATGATGACAGAAACAGATGCGAAACTCCAGCATACAAAAATCAAGATTAAAAATCAGAGATTCCTTGCAACCACAACGTATACAAAAACCACCGCTCCAACTTATCCCTCTCACATTCAGTTGACGTAATGTATTAGATTCTATATGTACAAAATACTACCGTGCATGTCTGCATATATCCGCAGTCTTATTTGAAGTCCGCGGATTCCAAACTCCTCGCATCCTGCACTCGTTGAAACACGCAACCTTATCGATTGGAGGATGCTCCTTATAGAAAGAGATTCGACGCAACAGCGCGGCCAAATATCTCACATTGAAGCAGCTCGAGGTGTGCAGAGCCTAGTCACATCACTGTGTTTTCATTTTAAGCGGGTTGCTGACCAACGACATTTTTAGCTATTGTTCAATTGGCACAAAGACAGTGTTGGCTGTTGACAGATTGCTGTGGATGGGTGCTGCTACGACCATGGTTTTGAAGTTACGGACTCACTTGATATTCAACGTGCAATGCGAGTCAGTTAGACCGTGGTGTGAAGTCATCTCAATGGGTGTTTGGAAAATGACTTCGATTGTTCGTGATAGACAACAGCCAACCGAGTGAAAATCCCATTCACCGTATCGTAACACGCCTTGTGACCGTTCTTGTTCTAATGGAAGAATATTGTGAGAATCATTCCCACAGAGGTCTTCCTTTGGCCGTTTGCATGAGTGGACACAATTCATGCATGTGCCGAGAACGCATTTTTTTGACCTTGTGTTCTATCGTAATTGCAGCAACATCTCTGCCGAACTGCTTGCCCACCACTTTGGTGGAGGATGCGTAGTTTCAAAGAACCAAACGACCTGAACCATGTTCAATAGTAGAATACATTGTGATATCGTATCAGGGTTGTTTTCGCCTTCTTTCTTATTGTACGCAGTTTTGCGGGTTGTTTCACGCTCCTTGAAGGAGAACGGCGAGTTATGGGAAACCGATTCGATCCAGCCTCGTCAATGTCGTTGTGCCGCACAGCGTTGCTCATAGCTTCGCCCAGTAAATTGCAAAGCGCACCCAACAAAGTTCTATCAGCATGCACGATTAGATTCCAAACGCAGGGACTTCTTGACGAATGAATCCCCACATGCACGGACAGCAGCACATTGTAGTACTCAGCACATTGCAGCACTCGTTGCGGATTTCACTCGTTTCACGGAAGTGCGGACACGAACCTGACTTCATCAATGAGACTGCGGTGCGTCGTTCACAGACCGCAATACACATGACCGCAGTATCTAATGCCATCAACATACAGCATATCATTAAGCGAAAATGACATCGCCGAGATACCAAGAGGCCAAATAAAGAAAAAAACGATTCACATCCACTTACACCAGTGTTTACGGTGTGTCGCGATTATAGCCAAGGCCAGTCGTGGGATGAGATTGGGATCATGCGATCCTGGCACAATCCCAAAATCCGATCCAAAACCCCGACGAGATTCCAGCGCAGTCTCGCTACACACATTTATGTATTCTACAGCAACCTACATGCATCCACAACACCCCTCAATGCGTTCAGGCTTCATTTTTCCTATCAGCCCCAAGCCCTCAAGACTCAAGCACAAGTCCAACAGAACACGTGACACGGTGCGCCAAGTCGAAGCGCATCTTGCAGCCAAAGCAGGGATCTACTTTGGAGTTGGAAATTCGGCGTGATGCAGCCACTGGGGAGACCATGGATGTAACGGGTCAACCGTTGCGCTGGCGTACACGTGCGCATCCGTGAGGAAGCGCAGTTAGGTGTCACACCTAACTTGTTTGTATAGAACTTAGTATAGGACCAGAGAAAGCTGGTCTGTAAGAGGCTATCCGAGACAGCCTCAAACACAGCACGCACGATTGCGCTTGAGAGGAAGACTTGAGAGGAACTTGGCAAAAATGCAACTGAATTGAAATGAGCTTATGGTTCCTCACACTACATATAAAACACCACTAGGACTCCTAGAGGTTTTATAACTAAAACCTAAACACACACAATAAAACCTATGAATCTGATATATAAAACCTTGGGTACACTGAGGTTGAACCTACGGGATCTTCGAGAAACTTGAAGTACCGCGAAGATTCCCTGCGAAGTGGTTGGCTCACGCCACTCACTTCAGGTGGTAGAGACACGTCCGTCTCATCACCAGTGTTGTTTCCCCAAGTAGGAACCATCACTCACATGTCTCGAGTACTGTTGTGCGTAATCACGCCGAATCTCAATGATTGCGAGCGACCAACACTCAACTCAGACACAGATTGCTCTGACGTCAGACGATGACGTCACCTGTGCATGTGGGGATCACTTTTATGTGCTTCACCGAATATCTTCGCACCCACAATGCACTTCCACAAGGTGGTGTGTGACACACACACAAAGAGCCACCTTGCATGTAATGGCAGCCTTAGCCCATTACATGGTCCCAACACTGCAGCGATCGTTCCAGTATGTGGAAAGAATGAGAGTTTTTTTATTTTGTGTGCTTATGTCGAGCGGTCTGGCTAGACTGCGAGTAAAGCCTAAAACCTTATGCAAAACCCTGATTGTTGGTTGGGAGAATCCCTACTGTTTTCCTGAGACCTGATTGGTCCAAATCCTGCCTACTTCTGTGTTATTATCCAGTGGTATACGAGACCTATCATACGGAATGTTGAGAGGTCTTGATGACAGAAGAGGGGTTAGCACCCACTTGCGGTGCGGACTTAGCTGAAGTACGCACCGTGCACTTGAGAAGGAGGGTCGTGCGTACTTAGTGTACGCACGTGAGGGCGTGTGGCAGGAGGCCCCGTTACATGGATTCTCTTATCGATTCACATGGGAACATTGTTACCACACTCCCATTCATCACACCAAATCACACAACATGTTCACCGATTTCCTTCATATTGTCGCTGCACCACCTGGCACAGGTGCATACGCTTCGTGTCCTCGGAGCGGTTTGCACAACACCGTTCCGCATTGAAATCTCGTGGCTCGTTTGGCTTCTTCATCAGAGAGTAGATCTTGCATGCCCGCTGCCTACGCATTTTCATGTTTCCAATGGCTTGACACTCGGGACATTCTTTCGGCTCACGCAGCTCACTCTTCTTTTTCTGCTTCGTCCTCTTGTCAGCGTTTGCGAATCCTACAACATGCGCGGTCAGATGAAATAATAAGGTGCTGGAGGATGCAGCAAACACAACTTACCATTTGAATCCCTTCAAGCATGCCCGATGTCACTTCAGCAGGTTGGATGCGCAACTTTTCCGTGAGCTCGTAGCGCCGCATCGCGCTCTTTCCAGTCGATTTCATCAACTCTCGATACACAATGAAGTCGCCGACAAGCGCCAAATCCACCAGTCCAAAAACAGCGATTTGACGTGCTTCTTCGTTCGCAAACTCAGCTGAACTGAAAAGCGTTGGAGGCGCAACTGGTCGTGCACTTCGACGCCTCCCATCCATCGATGACAGTCACTGGCAATCTTCGAGCGGGGAACCGTCTGTGGCACACCCTGCGCGTCTCGACGATGGACTGAGTCTTGCTTGCGTACAGTGTCAGTAGCCAGGCAATGTACAGGGTGGGAATCCATCCACGAAACGGTCGTCGCCTTTGGCGTCCCCGTAAGAACTGCCATTTTTGATTCACTACGAGAAACTGATTTCTGACGGGTCTTTCTGCTGTTGACCACGCGCTTCGCGTACCCGATTCGGCTGGTCTGGATCGTGCCAAGGCAGTGCATTTTGAGCTTTGTTAATTTTAGAGTCAAAATCACAGATGTGTAGTAGCGGTCGAGAACGACAATACGCCAGCTGTCGCGGCTGCTTGGAAGCACCTTCTGCATGTTGCGAATCACTGCTGCTGGTCCAGCTTTTGCATCCACCTGGGACTCTCGCAAGTGCTGCGTTTTCCACAATAGACCTCAAACCTGAACATGTTGGAGCATCCATCATCAATATCATCAATTCATTGTGCGCATACTGTACGATGCAGCATGCACACTTGGTACATAAAACATGGTATACCAGGAGCAGTATGCTGTCTGAGCACAACACGCCACAAAGGGCTTGATCCCCCATTTGTGGGATTTCAAAGCCGTGCATGTTCGAGCCGGATTGGGCTTGCTCGTGCTGGGATGCACCCCTCCGTCAAAAGAGACAACCGCCAGCAGTTCGTGTCCTCATGATGGACTAAAACCAGCCATTACATGAAGGTGGATCTGCCTCCAGATCTAGTGTGGAACACACCACCTTCAGGATGCATTGCAGAGACACAAATAACAAAGGGATCACGGTAATACAGTCCCACATGCACGTGTGACGTCATTTGATGACGTCACGAGTGTTCTCTGTTGTAATGGGCTAAGGCTGCCATTACATGCAAGGTGGCTCTTTGTGTGTGTCACACACCACCTTGTGGAAGTGCATTGTGGGTGCGAAGATATTGGGTGAAGCACATAAAAGTGATCCCCACATGCACAGGTGACGTCATCGTCTGACGTCAGAGCAATCTGTGTCTGAGTTGAGTGTTGGTCGCTCGCAATCATTGAGATTCGGCGTGATTACGCACAACAGTACTCGAGACATGTGAATGATGGTTCCTACTTGGGGAAACAACACTGGTGACGAGACGGACGTGTCTCTGCCACATGAGGTGAGTGGTGTGAGCCAACCACTTCGCAGGGAATCTTCGCGGTACTTCAAGTCCAAGTTTCTCGAAGATCCCGTAGGTTCAACCTCAGTGTACCCAAGGTTTTATATATCAGATTCATAGGTTTTATTTATGCATGTTTAGGTTTTAGTTATAAAACCTCTAGGAGTCCTAGTGGTGTTTTATATGTAGTGTCAGGAACCATAAGCTCATTTCAATTCAGTTGCATTTTTGCCAAGTTCCTCTCAAGTCTTCCTCTCAAGCGCGAGCGTGCGTGCTGTGTTTGAGGCTGTCTCGGATAGCCTCTTACACCTGGTAGCACTTCGTAGTCCTTCCAACGACCAAGTCAAGAGTCTGCATAGGCCGCTTGTGTAGCGTGCGCGGACATTCCAAGACCCCTGTCCGATTGTGAGAAACAATGGAAGGGATTGAGACGCCGGTGGGCTCGATGCCTGGAGAGACCGTGGAGCTGACGAATGAGCATTTTCCTCATTTGTCGAGCCACGAGTGGGCAGCCCTCGAGCGTATGCGAGCGGTCATCGGTGAGGCGGCTGTGATCAGTTTGCTGAGGTCAGCGTCACCGGATGAGCAGAGGAATGCGGCTACGAGCTTCATGCATCACGAGATCATGAACACTCATCGACAGCCTGCAACTCCTGTCACGACGATGAGAGTGGCGCCTCTGAAGCTCGATGTATCTCCGTACCGTGGCGGAGAAAACGAACCTCTAGCGAGATGGTTCGTTGAGTTGGATGCAGCTATCACTGCAAGACAACTACGGGACCCAATGCAGCAAGTGTTGTTTGCGATGTCAAACCTTGCGGGTTGAGCCAAGAGTTGGGCGTATGGGAAGCGATTGGCGGAGCCACATCGCTTCTACGACCTAGACGACTTCAAACGAGAGCTGAAGAGAGCTTTTGAGCCTCCGCAGAGCGAATTTCGAGTTCGTGCTGAGTTCTTAAAGCTTCGTCAGGGTAGATACGACCTACGCTCGTGCGCTCAACGAGCACGATACCTTGTGTCAAGTATCGTGAATGAGCCGATTGATGTCTCAACGCAAATTGTGACACTCATGGCAGGGCTCAATGACGGTCCGATTCGGAACCAGCTGTTCCGCGAGTATCCGAAGACGCTGGATGAAGCCATCGAGCGAGCGATGCAAGAAGAATTCAGCATCAAGCAAGCCAAGTTCAACGGTTTCGGCCCTCGCCCTGTTCGACAACACGCAGTCACATACGACGGTCCAGAGCCGATGGACATCTCGTATGCCGATGCGACCGCTAACAGACAGCCACGCAATGACGGGAAGTGTTTCCGTTGCGGCAAGCCCGGTCACATCGCAAGAAATTGCAAGGTGTCCTTGCCAAGCCAGCAAGCGACACACGGTTCGCAATCGAATCGATCAGGCAGAGGCCGACGATTCGAGCGTTCCCAACAGCCAAAAAACGGGAACGACCAGTAGGAGCGAGGCTCCCTACTGGGCGAACAAAGAGTTCTGTGAATGTCGTGGAAGCGCAGAACTCTTGCCCCGATGTGTGCAATGCACATGAAGTTTCCGCGAACAGATGTGAGCGTGTCGAGCAAGAGCCAGCCTTGATAGTCCACAAGGTTAAGGTAGATGGTTATTCAGAACCTCTACGGGCTCTTGTAGACACTGGTGCGTCGAACAATTTTGTCCGCACACAAGTGGTGAGAAGGCAAGGTTTGGACCTGCCTAACTCAAACAAGGAAATGATCGTTCGCTTGGCGAATGGATCGAAAGTGATGATGCCTAAGCGCGTGTTGCGTATGGCAATCGAATGTGATGATTTCCGAGGCGAAGACGAGTTTATAGCACTCGACCTCGATGACAAGTTTGATCTGATTCTGGGAATGCCCTGGCTGAGAAGGTACCAACCGAGCATTGACTGGAAGAAGAAGAAGATCAGCGTCGACAAGCAAGTCGACGAAGACCTCGGCTGCCTGGCAGCAAGAGAGGTAATTTGGGCATATACCTCTGTGGAAGATGTGTCTAATGAGAGTCAGGCGTGCGATGGCCCCTCACACTCAAATGACAAGCCCGTGAAGACCACTGGAGGTGGAGTAGTCAGGCGCCAGAAAAAGACTACTCCTGTAGCCAAGAGCGATGAAGGGTTCCGCTCTGGCAGAAGGAAAGAAGACAAGAAGACCGACGAAGAAGAACGAAGATCTGCAAGCGTCCCTGATCAAGACACAAGAGAAGCAGAAGATGAAGTGAAGAAAGAAAAACAAGCCACTTCAAGCGAATATGTGAACGTCGTAGTCTACAATGAAGAAGGTGACAGCCAGATAGTGCGTCACGTACAAGTTGAAAATCCTCCAAGTCTGGCTCAAGAATTGATTTCCTTGCCGTTGATGAGCAAGAAGACGCTCAAGCGTAGCCTGGCGAAAGGCGAAATTTCGCAAATTTGTGCGATCGTCGATGAAGCTGCCGACGATGTCATCAACACTGCGGAAGTGTTAGATGAGAAGACACGGAAGGAAAGGTTTGACGAGCAGTCGTGGGACGCTCTAAAGACAAACCCCGTGTATGGACTTGTCAAGGAATATGCGGACATATTCCCAGACAAAGTGCCTGACGAGTTGCCGCAAGACAGAGGCATTCGTCACGAGATAGGCGTTCGAGCTGATCCTGAGAAAGTCAAGGCTATTGACGATTGGCTATTCCTCAGAATGTCAAACAACTACGCCAGTGGTTGGGTTTGGCGAACTACCTGCACAAATACACACGCAATTACGCAGCGTTAGTGCAACCTCTCACGAGTCTCTTGAAAAAGGACAATGAGTGGGAGTGGTCTGAGGAACATCAGGCAGCGTTTGCTGAAGTGAAGAAGAGCTTAAGAGAAGCTCCTGTCCTAGCTCTCGCAGATCATGAGAAGCCGTTCCATGTAGTCTGCGATGCGAGCGATTATGCCATCGGGTGTGCACTGATGCAACACGATGATGAGAGCAAAGAAAGAGTTGTGTCGTATCAATCACGACAACTCAGGCCCGCAGAAAGGAACTATCCGGTCCATGACAAAGAACTTTTGGCCATGAAGTATGCATTGGCAAAGTTCCGAGTCTATTTGCTTGGTGAGGAGCAGTTCGCTATTTACACTGATCACGCATCACTGCGGACAGCTGTAAGACGCCTCACCTATCGCAAAGAATGGCGAGATGGTTTTTGTAATGGGGCCACCCATTACATGGGTTCCCGGTTCAGGAGAGTGTGGGTTTTCTCCCACATGGGTTTTACCACCTCTTCCGAACCCACCCACGACGTACAGTTGGAGACACATTAATATGTGTCACTCATGAACACTGTACATAGCCATTTGCATATTAGCCAATAAGACTAAGCCGTTAAGATTTAATCCCATTGGATGATAGTCGGACTGGACATCCGATTATCTACCAATGAGAGACACCGTAGGTTTCAGTCACTACGATTGCATGTTAGCATTTTAACGTTTTAATTCACTTCTCAATTTGCATGGTAACGCGCAAAGCTCCCTTCCTTTCACCTGCGCTTCCTCAACGCACGTGTACGTCGTGTAACGAGTCCCGTTACACCTGGTAGCACTTTGTGGTCCGTCCAACCACAGAGCGGAAGCCGTCAGTAATGAGTACTGACGAAGAACCGATGATGAATCTCGAACCCGCGGAAACCGCGAGTGCGACGATCAACCGGGAGGATTGCCTCCACTTGAGTGATCTCGAGTGGAGTGCCTTGCAACGACTGAGGAAGGTCGTTGGCGAAATGGCAATCTTCGCCATCCTCGCCAGCTGCCCGCTGGAGCAGCATCGCCTCACGGCGATAGGGTTCCTGCAGAAGGAGGCAGAAGACCGTGGAAGAGAAGCAACCCGCGCAGTTACTGCGCAGGTATAACCCCCACGACAAAAGTCTGTGTGGCTTGAAGTCGCGAAGTATGGCGGAGGAGACAATGAGCCTCTCCTCCGATGGCTCGTCGAAATCGATGCCGCCATTCGCTCCGGACAAATCTACGATCCGGAGCAACAGGTCGATTTCACGATGTCCAAGCTCGCTGGGAGAGCGGAGAGCTGGGCATTCCGTCGGCGAATGGCCGACCACCACTGCGTCCGCACGCTTGCGGAATTCAAAAGCGACATTCGAGCCACCAAAGTCGGAATTCCGTACTCGCACGGAATTCCTTGAGATCCGACAGGACAGACGCGACCTTCACGTGTATATCCAACATGCTCGATACTTGGTATCAAGTATCGTGTCTGAGCCAATCGACATGGCGACGCAAGTCGCCACGTTTATGAAAGGTTTGGTGGATGGTCCCGTCAAGACCTACCTGTTCCGGGAATACCCGGAAACGCTAGAGCAAGCAATCGCTCTGGCGCTTCAGGAAGACTTTAGCGCGAAGCAAGCACGGCTTCACGCGTTCCCTTACCGCGCCGCGCAGTTCCGACACGCGAGACCTCCTCCACGTTACAGTGGATCCGAACCAATGGATCTCTCGTTGGTTCAAGCTCCGGCGGCTCCGAAGAGACCCGTCGACAAGCGCAAGCTGCGGTGCCACCGCTGCCAGAAACTGGGGCACTTTCAATACGAGTGCCGAGCGGCGCAGCCCGCTCCCCGCGTCCGAGACACACATCGGACGACTTCTTCGCGTCCAACGCACGAAGAATCAAAAAACGTCAACCACCAGTAGACGCGGGGCGCTCTACTGGCGAATATGCGTCTGGTGTGATCGTGGTGCACGAGACGCAAGCCCCCAGCGTGCATGACGCGCGCTGCTGGATTACCACGACTGCGGAGGAGCCGAGAGATCGGCTCATCCAACTTGAGATAACCGTAGAGGGATTTACGACCCCTTTGCGGGGACTGCTAGACACGGGTGCGTCGAGCAACTTAGTTCCATCGCATGTCGCTCGTGCACTAGCGAGAGTAATTTCGGAGGAATCACGTTCCTCCGAGTCGAAGATCACCGTGCGGTTGGCAACAGGTGCCACCGCCACGGCGGAGAAACACGTGACACGGCTTCGTGTCACGCATGATGGACGCCAAACGGAAGGAGACTTCATTTGGCTGGATTTAGATGACAAGTTCGATGTCACCCTTGGAATGCCATGGCTGAAGAAGTATCAGCCGACCATCGATTGGAATCGACAATCGATCAGTTACCCCGCTATGAAGCGGAACAAGACTAACCGCCCTCTGGTGCGCAACGCGCTGTCGGTTAACAAACATGATGCAAGGGTGTGCGATGGCCCCCTTAGCACGATGCCCGATGGAGAAGCCACCCGAAAGTCTAAAGGACAGACTTCGGTTGCTCATCGCTCTGTTCAGAAGAGCGATGATGAAGGAAAGGTACCGCCAATGGAGACCTCCGATCAAGGCTCCTCATGCGAAGTCATCAGTGTCATGGTCACTGATGAAGATGGATCTCATATTCATGAGATGGCGTTAGAAGACCCTCCGAAGGACGCTTCGGAAGTGGTAACGCTACCAATCATGAGCCAGAAACGGTTCATGAAAGAACTGCATCGAGGCACCCTCGAGCAGATTTGTTACATCGCTCCTCGGGAGGATCGATCAATGCCGAGTCGGCAGTATAGAGACACCCACTCGATGAATGTTTCCTTGCGTCGTCATCAGTGATGGACACTGATGTGCTCGACGAGCCAACGAAGAAGGAACGATTTCAGGCTCAGGGATGGGAATCCCTGAAGAACAGTCTATTCTACGGACTATTGAAGGAGTACGAAGACGTATTCCCAGAAGAAGTTCCCAGTCGTCTTCCGACAGACAAAGGAGTTCGGCATGAGATTGATCTCAAGCCGGGAACAAAGTACTGCGTCACGAGGCAATGGCCACTGCCTCGAGAGCAAGTCAAGGTGATCGACGAGTTCTTTGAAGCTCGCCGTAAAGCGGGCCAAGTGTGCGAGTCGAATTCTCCGCGCCGCAGCCCCACCTTCTGTGTCAAAAAGGCCACAGGAGGTTGGAGGATCGTGCATGCGTTCAACAAGTTGAATGCGGCAACAATCCCGGCGCAAACGCCGATACCTCGCAAAGATGTCATCATTGACAGCATGCAAGGTAGTACTATCTTTAGTACGATCGATTTGAGAGATGGGTTCTATCAAATCTTGATGCGTGAGAAGGATGTCCCTTTCACAGCAGTCAGCACCCCGAGTGGGATGCTGTGGGAGTGGCTTGTAATGCCACAGGGGCCAACAAATGCTCCCGCCACGTTCAATAGATGCGTCACGCAACTATTACGTCCAGTGCGAGACTTCGCACCAAGCTATTTTGACGACGTGTTCATACACAGTCGTGCATCGGATGCTGCATCCGATGTGGAAGTGCACAAAGAGCACCTCCAACAGCTTCTCGACTTGATGCGGAAGCACAAGCTGTACGCCAACATACAAAAGTGTATGCTTGGTGTTGATGAGATCCCCGTTCTCGGTTGCTTTGTCGGCAAGAACGGAGTGCGTCCTGATCCCGAAAAGATCAAGGCGATCAACGACTGGCCCGTCCCAACAAGCCAAAAGGATCTTCGCAATTTCCACGGGCTTGCGACGTATCTCCACAAGTACTCGCAGAACTATGCGGGTATCATCCGACCTCTTTCATCATTACTGAAGAAAGACGTCGATTGGAAGTGGTCCGACGAATGTCAAGAAGCATTCGTCAAGGTGAAACGCAGTCTCATGGAAGCTCTGGCTCTCGCGATCGCCGATCACGAGCGACCATTCTATGTGGTCTGTGATGCATCCGACTTTGCAATCGGATGCGCGCTCATGCAGCGCGACGATGCAGATCGAGAACGCGTGATCTGCTATCAATCGCGTCAGCTGAGCGCAATTATCCGGTTCATGACAAGGAGTTGCTTGCCATGAAGTACGCTCTTACGAAGTTCAGAGTGTATTTGCTCGGAAGTAAACGGTTCACTGTTTACACTGACCACGCTTCGCTGCGCACCGCAGTGAAGTCGCCACATCTGTCGCAAAGAATGGCCCGATGGCTTTCTTTCTTTGCGGAGTACGAGCTTGACGTCGAGTACAAACCCGGACGGTTCAACGTGATCGCGGATGCATTATCACGTCGCCCAGACTTTGAGTCGAAAGCAAACGACTCAAAGGAAGACCGTGTGATGGCAATCGCACGAGAAAGCACGCCGACATCGTCGCTCCTTGACGATATCAAAAGAGCGTATGCGACAGACAGCAACATCAGTCGACTTGTTGCCCACTTGTCAGACCCGTCTGATAAGTCGCTCAAGGCGTTGGATCCGGCTCAACGCGCTCGTCTGCATCGTTATGAGTCATACAACGATGTGTAGTACTACCGGACGACGACAGCGACGCACCGCGCACTGCCGTTCCAAACGACAGTGATCTTCGCAACCGTGTGTTCTTTGAGTACCACGACGCGCCTTTCCGCGGTCATCCAGGACGCGAGAAAACGTATCTCGCGCCTTCCCGCGACTTGTATTGGTCCCACCAATACAAGTGGGTCCGCAAATACGTACGCGCGTGCGAAGTGTGCCAGCGCGTCAAGCCAGCACCGGTGACCAACGCACCGCTGCGATCACTACCAGTCCCGACGGACTGTTCGAAGTCAGTCTCGATGGATTTCATCTTCGGTCTTCCTGCTGACTCCAGCAAGAAGACTGGCATCCTCGTCATCGTGGATCGCTTCAGTAAGATGGTCCATCTCAGTGCTGTCCCTGCTAGCGTCACCGCAATGCAGACGGCGCAGATATTCCTGGATTCTGTGTTTAGGTTACACGGAATGCCCACTGAAATCGTGTCGGACCGAGATCCACGATTCACAGCTGCCTTCTGGCAAGAGTTGTTCCGACTCTTGGGCACTCAGCTCAAGATATCGACAGCTGATCATCCGCAGACAGATGGTCAGACCGAGCGTGTAAACCGCACGCTCGAGGATATTCTGCGCAGCTATGCGCATTCATTCACTCACTGGAATGAATGTCTCCCTCTCGCAGAGTTTGCAATCAACAACTCTGTGCATGCCTCAACTGGACACACGCCATTCTACGTGAACGCCCTCAGGCACCCACGTGTTCCGTCCATCCTCGGTGGGATGTCCCCTCCGTCGGTGACATCTCCCTTGAGTGGGGGAGGAGTCCGCGAAGCAGCTGCTTCGGAACAAGCGAAGAGCGCGGAGATCTCGCATCAACATGAGCAGGTAACTGCTCACGCGGCGATCGTCGACAAAGACATCGTTACAACAGTGTTGCAGCGGCAAGCTGTCATCCGCTTCGTCCGCGATTCCATCGCCGACGCAGTGGATAGTCAGAAGGAGCAAGCGGACAAGAGTGGCCGCGAGAACACGAATGAATTTCAACGAAATTCGTTTGTTTTATTATCGACTGCTAACCTACCTAACAGAGTGGTGAGCAGTGACAGCAACAAGTTGCTGCCAAGATACATTGGCCCTTTCAAGGTCCTTGAAAGGATTGGGGACGCATACACGTTGGAGCTTCCTCCGACCATGCGTCTACACCCGACGTTCTACGTTGGGCGTCTCAAAGCGTATCATCGCCACGATGACTCGTTGGTCTCTTCCTCTTCAGGAGACCGTGGTCGCGAAGGATCCCAAGCACAAGCTTGTGATCAGCCTCGAGCCTCGAGCCTCGAAAGTCGTCCCTCGAGCCGCTCGTGCTTCGGGATCATCTCGCTTAGCTCGGCCCGAAGTCGGAGAACCTCGTTCTCCCGCTCAGCGTACTTCAGCCGATCAAGAAGACGCTGATCACTCTGAGGATGCGCCTCAGAGTCACGAGCAGGTCTTCCCTCCTCCAGCTCCTCCGTTGCGAGACTCCGAGGGGAACCAACGCTGGATCGTGGAGAAGATACTTGCTCATCGCGATCGATCGTCGCTAGGGAAGAAGGAGCGCGTCTATCGCGTTCGTTGGCTTGGTTACCCGCCAGATCGAGATACCTGGGAACCGGCCGCGATGCTCCAAGCCGATGTTCCTGGCTTGGTGCAGCAGTACGAGAGTTGACGCTAATCGACTCTCGCTTCCACAACTCGCGGATTCGATCTTGCAATCCGCGAGGAAGCATCACGCCGTTGTAACCACGAAGGTGCTCCTCAGTCAACTGAGGATCATCGCTGGTGCAGATGCGGCAACCCCTCGGTGTGGTCTTGACACCACAGGGAACCCCCAGATCCATGCAGCCTTCATGGATCGCCAACAACTTTCCAAAGGCATTGTGCCGGAGGAATTTCTCTCGATTATCCCGCAATCGAGAGATGCATTTCGCAGCGTCTTCGTTGAAATTCACAACGAAGGCACTCCACGCTTGCGAAAGAAACAGCGCTTGTTTCTCAGCGCTGTGAGACTTCTTTGACTTCGACCGACCGTCGAAGAATCACATCGAATGGACCAAATCAATGTAGAATTCCTCGCGCGCCTTTGGATGGAAGTTCTGTCGAAGGACGAAGCCATCGCCCTTGACAGCACTCACATCGTACAGCGCGTGAGTGCCCGCACGCTGGGTGCCACGATGTGCACGAACTCAATTGGGTTTGGGTGCCCACAAATGTCTCCAACTAGAAGGGACGAAATCCATCCCTTCAGAAGGACCCGTTACCGGATCCTTCTCCCCAGCCGGAAAGGCAAGATAGCGTGGCGACTCGCTATTCCCCGATGACGCAGTAACCTGCGCATCAGATTCGGATTCCACATCGAAGAGCAAGTCCTCGAGTGGATCGACAGCTTCCAGTTCACAATTGGACGCGTCCAGCGAGAGAAGGATATTTCTCGCTACATTCACCAGGTCGGGATCAGCTGACGCTAATCCTTCCCGACCGAGATTTTCCATCGTGTTGGCAGATGCCGCGCTTTCCGACGCTCCGACGTCGGAAATGGCAACCGCCACGGTGGATCCGCTCGTTTCTCCGTGAGGAGATCCCTCCTCACGACGTTTCTTCCGCGTAGGCTCATTCAAGAGGGCCGCGGACGACGGACGTTTCGCTTCGTTTCGTTTGAGATTCGAACGGTCAACGGAAGAAGACTCGGCTTCTTCCTCCTGATCGTCACGCACGACATTCGTCGTGGTGCTACTCATTGGAGTGTTGCAAGGAGTCACCTCCTCGCTACTCGACTCGTAGTCAACAGCATCGCTGTCGATCGAAGACATTTGTACGAGGTTCACCTCGCACAGCTTGCGGCGTCTGGAAAGCTCTCTGTTGGGCACGGCGCACACTGAGAACTGAGCCCGCAAGACTCAGTGCTCTGCCTTCTGTGACCAGTTCCTCCGAACAAGGAAGAACACCAAAGAACACAGAAGAACACAAGATGGATTGGTCGCGCGCGTTTCTACGTGACCAATCGCTTTACGGGGGGATGGTGTAATGGGGCCACCCATTACATGGGTTCCTGGGTCAGGAGAGTGTGGGTTTTCTCCCACATGGGTTTTACCACCTCTTCCGAACCCACCCACGACTTACAGTTGGAGACACATTAATATGTGTCACTCATGAACACTGTACGTAGCCATTTGCATATTAGCCAATAAGACTAAGCCGTTAAGATTTAATCCCATTGGGTTATAGTCGGATTGGACATCCGATTATCTACCAATGAGAGACACCGTAGGTTTCAGTCACTACGATTGCATGTTAGCACTTTAACGTTTTAATGCACTTCTCAATTTGCACGGTAATGCGCAAAGCTCCCTCCCTTCTCCTTGGACACAGTGTTATCACTGTGCCCTTCCTTTCACCTGCGCTTCCTCAACGCACGTGTACGTCGTGTAACGAGTCCCGTTACAGTTTTCCTTCTTTGCTGAGTATAACTTTGTTGTACACTACAAGCCCGGCAAGTCCAACATACTTGCTGACGCTTTGTCAAGACGTCCGGACTATGCTCCGAAGAACAAGAGTGACGACACGAACGGAGCGTGCCGACTCTGTGAAGACGTCAACGCGATTGCTACGGGAATGACAAGCACAGTCCAAGAAGAAATCACTGAGGGCTACAAGCAAGACGAAGCATGTCAAGAACTGATCAAGTATTTCAAGAATCCCTCAGATAAGGCACTCCAAAACCTCCCATCAAGAGCAAGATCGCGTGTTCACCGTTACAGCATGCACAATGAGCTGTTGTATTATGCGGTTGACGAAGGGGATCCAGCGAGGATCGTTGTCCCCAACGACGAAGGTCTGCGTCATCGACTCTTGTACGAGTATCATGACGGTCCTTCGAGCGGCCATCTCGGACGTGAGAAAACGTTTCTCAACTTGCCTCGAGATTACTACTGGCCACACATGTACAAGTGGGTGCGCAAGTATGTGAGGACTTGCGAGGTCTGCCAAAGAGTGAAGCCCTCTGGCTCTACGCAGGCTCCACTTCGTTCATTACCTGTCCCTCAGACAGTTGGAAGTCTGTGAGTATGGATTTCATATTCGGACTTCCAAGAGACAAACACGGACGCAATGGCATCCTTGTGTTTGTGGACCGATTCAGCAAGATGGTCCATCTTGCGCCTGTTTCGGACGAGATCTCTGCTGAGAAGACTGCCAAGGTCTTTGTAGACGTCGTATTCCGTCTACACGGACTACCAGTCGAGATCGTGTCTGACCGTGACACCCGTTTCACGTCCAAGTTCTGGCGTGCACTGTTCGGACTTCTGGACACCAAGTTGTCCATGTCAACAGTGGCACACCCTGAAACGGACGGTCAAACAGAGCGAGTGAATCGTGTCCTTGGAGACGTACTGCGCAGCTACGCGACGTCTTTCAAAGAGTGGAGCGAGTTTCTCCCTCTTGCCGAGTTTGCGTTGAACAACTCCACGCATGTCTCAACAGGTCACTCTCCATTTTATGTGAACTATGGCATTCACCCTCGAGTGCCTGCTTCCATAAACGGTGAGGTCTCTACCTTAAGTGGGGGAGGGACTCCGGCTCATGGAAACAAGCCGAAGTCGTCTTACGACCTGAATGCTGCTTCCGAGTTGAAAGCCAATTTTGACTCGATGAAACCCCTTGACGACCTAACAAGTCGTGAAGAGCAGCAAGTCGATGACTTTATCGTGAGGAGACAAGCCGTTGTGAGGTTTGTTCGAGACGCAATCGCAAAGGCTCAGGATCTGCAAAAGGAACAAGCAGACAAGAGCGGAAGGAAGAACAAGCAAGTTTATAAGATCAACGATCTTGTATTGCTTAGCACGGCGAACCTGCCTGAACATGCAGTGTCCAACTTGGGAAGCTCGAAGCTTCTGCCAAGGTTCATTGGACTGTTCAAGGTAGTGAAATGCAATGGGGATGCCTACACGCTAGACATACCTACACGCATGCGTCTACACCCAACATTTTATGTGGGTAGACTAAAGCCTTACCTTCCAAGTGGATCTGCGGATCCTACGAGATCTTCCACAAACGATCGAGCTGATCGTGAAGCTTCTCCACTTGATTGCGAAGAGCAAACAGCTCATCGCTCTGGAGATTCTTCTCGGCGTACAGGAGTTGCAGGACGTCGAAGGATTGGTCCTTCACTGTCTCCAGCGCTTGAAGACGAGAATGGTACTCACCGCGAAGTACCTTGAGAGCCGAACCTGCATCTTCCACAGAGCGCAAAAGGCGATCGTGAGCCAACTCACGAGACTTCTCGTTCTTCTGGAGTCGAACAAGTTCGTCCTGAACCTGTTGGAACCGTTCCTCATAACGGGACTCCAAAGCCGAACACTGGGCAGAACCTTCTGTCAGATCGTCGATCTTCGACTCATGATCGGCGACAAGGTTCTCGAGACTCTCGCAGCGTTCCTCAAGCGTCGAACAACGCTGCTGCAGCGCCTCGATTTGCCCACGATGAGCACTCTTCCACTTCCAGAGTCGCTCAATCGTTTTCGCGTTCAACCCCACCTCCTCTGATCGATCATCAGGGAGAGCGCCGTTGGATCGTTGAGTCGATAGTAGATCATGAGGATCGATCGACTCGTCGTCGAGGAGAGAAGTCGTTGAACCGTCAACGCTTCTACAGAGTCCGGTGGCTTGGCTATCCACCGGACTCAGACACGTGGGAACCTCGAGAGACTCTTCAGTCTGATGTTCCCGACGTGGTTCACAGCTACGAGCAGAGCTTGTAGTGCTCTTGCGAGCACTAGAACGACGAGAGCCAAGCTCTTTATGGTCGTTCTCGAGCGTGCCTCCTAGGTTCCCTAGCAAACGCTCGACAAGATGCTCGTTCTCGAGTCGGACAAACGTCTTCCACGACTCGAGCTTCGCTGTGCTGGACTGGCCTGGATCGTCGCTGCCGGACATCTTGCGCCAAAGGAAGAACAACTCCTTGTAGAACCGACGTCCTCCACGCTTCTTGCGAATAGCGGAGATGTCGTACAAGCCGGGAGTCGTCCGCTGCCGCTTTGGCTCGGGCTGTTCTTCGCGCTTCGCTTGGTCGCTTGATCGCTTCATGGTCAATTGGAAAGTGAGAGCGGGTGCCTCTTCCGAAAGAAGTAAAGTCCGTGATGGAACTTTAAGGGAGGGATGATGTAATGGGCTAAGACTGCCATTACATGCAAGGTGGCTCTTTGTGTGTGTCACACACCACCTTGTGGAAGTGCATTGTGGGTGCGAAGATATTGGGTGAAACACATAAAAGTGATCCCCACATGCACAGGTGACGTCATCGTCTGACGTCAGAGCAATCTGTGTCTGAGTTGAGTGTTGGTCGCTCGCAATCATTGAGATTCGGCGTGATTACGCACAACAGTACTCGAGACATGTGAGTGATGGTTCCTGCTTGGGGAAACAACACTGGTGATGAGACGGACGTGTCTCTATCACCTGAAGTGAGTGGCGTGAGCCAATCACTTCGCAGGGAATCTTCGCGGTACTTCAAGTTCAAGTTTCTCGAAGATCCCGTAGGTTCAACCTCAGTGTACCCAAGGTTTTATATATCAGATTCATAGGTTTTATTGTGTATGTTTAGGTTTTAGTTATAAAACCTCTAGGAGCCCTTGGGGTTCATTTGTAAGTAGCGACAGGAACCATAACCATTTTTAATTCAGTTGCAAATTTTCCTCCAAGCCCTCAAGTCTTCGTTCCTCCCTCCAAGTCGGGAGATCGCTTCCTCTGGCACAAGCGTGTGTGCCGTGTTTGAGGGACTGTTGTGGAACAGCGCCCTCTTACACCTGGTAGCACTTCGAGCGGTCCTTCCAACGACCCAGTGAAGTGAAGAGGTTTGACGACGCGGCTTTAAGCACGTCGCGCATTCCTGTCCAAGACCCTGCGAGCATCCTTGTGTGGAACATGGATGCTACAGGAACCCCACTCGGTCCAGCAGTACCGGAAACTGTCGAGTTGACTATTGAGGGTTTCCCTCATTTGTCTTCTCATGAGTGGATGGCGCTTGAGCGCATGCGAGATGTCATCGGAGAGGCTGCCGTGGTCAGTCTGCTTCGATCGGCGTCTCCGGAGGACCAGAAGAGCGCGGTGGTCAGCTTCATGCACCACGAGATCATGTCCTCCCGGAAGCAGGTCGCAACCCCTGTTTCCTCACTCAGGACGGTGCCACTGAAGCTTGACGTCTCTCCGTATCGCGGCGGAGAGAACGAACCTCTCTCACGATGGTTCGTCGAGTTGGATGCAGCCATCGCTGCAAGACAACTGCGAGACCCTTCGCAGCAAGTGTTGTTCGCGATGTCCAACCTTGCGGGTCGTGCGAAGAGCTGGGCGTATGGTAAGCGCTTAATCGATCTAAACTGCTTCCCCAGCTACGACCACTTCAAGACCGAACTCAAGAAGGCGTTCGAACCTCCACAGAGTGAGTTCCGTGCGCGCGCCGAGTTCCTCAAGCTTCGTCAAGGCCGTTTCGACCTTTACTCGTATGCACAACGTGCTCGCTACTTGGTGTCGAGCATCGTTGACGAGCCGATTGACGTTCCGACGCAAGTCGTGACGTTCATGACGGGTCTGAACGATGGTGCGATTCGGAACCAACTGTTCCGCGAGTATCCCAAGACGCTGGACGAAGCCATTGAACGTGCGATGCAAGAAGAGTTCAGCATCAAGCAAGCGAAGTTCCATGGGTTTGCGTCGAGACCAATGCGGCAATCAAATGCCATGCATGATGGTCCCGAGCCCATGGACATCTCGTACATTTCCACGCCTGAAAATGAGCATCCTCGCAACGATGGGAAGTGTTTCCGTTGCGGGAAGCCGGGTCACATTGCTCGGAACTGCAAGGTGTCTTTGCCGGGTCGGCAAACGACACAGGGTGTTCGCTCGAACAACCACGATCGTTCTTACGGTCGTCGGTTCGAGCGGTCGCCAGGGCCAAAAAACGGGAATGGACAGTAGGAGCGGGGACTCCTACCGGCCCGGAAAAGAGGACTGTGGACGTTGTGGAGACACAGGACTCTGGCCCCTATGTGCATCAAGCACATGCAGTTTCCACTATGAGTGAGAAGAGTGTCAGTCAAACGTCAAGTTTGATCGTTCACAAAGTTCATGTAGACGGTATTGCAACGCCTCTACGAGCTTTGGTTGACACTGGTGCGTCGAACAACTTTGTTCGAAATGAAGTGATCGTCAGGCATGGTGTCTTCGTGCCTGATGCGAATGAAGAGAAGACAATGATTGTCCGGTTGGCAAATGGGTCAACTGTGAAGATGCCGAAGCGCGTGGTGCGCTTGGCAATCAAGTGTGAAGATTTCCGAGGTGAAGACGAGTTTATTTTACTCGACCTCGATGACAAGTTTGACATCATCCTGGGAATACCGTGGTTGAAGCGTTATCAACCTAGCATTGACTGGATGAATATGAAGATCTCCGTTGGCAAGTCACGAGATGTTGACTTGTGCTGCACAACAACGGATGAAGTTGTGTGGGTGTACACATCTGTGGAAGAGATCCCAGGTGACCCTTGTGATATTGCGGTGTGCGATGGCCCCCCATGTTCACAAGTGGTACCCATTTTGAAGACGACGAACGGAGGTGGAGCAGTCAGGCGCCAGAAAAAGACTGTCTCCTTTGCCATCGACGACGACAAGGTTCGCGATGGCGTTGACAAGAGTGGATGGAAGAGGAACAGACACCCTTCCCAAGACAAGAAGAAGACCAGCAAGAGAAGTTTTCGTCAAGAGTTTTGAGTTCCCCTGATCAAGGTACAAGTGGTGATGACGAAGGGAGTGTCCAAGCACAAGACATTCCAAGCGAGTTTGCGAATATCGCGGTCTACAATGAAGAAGGTGACGTGGATGTAATCCGTCACGTGAAGATTGAAAATCCTCCAAGTTCAGTCGAAGAGTTGATTTCCTTGCCATCGATGAGCAAGAAGACACTGGAGCGCAGCCTAGCGAGAGGCGATATTGCGCAGGTGTGTGTGATCGTCGAAATGGTCGACGAAGGCTTCGTCAACACAGCATCAAGTGCGGATGCAGATGTGTTGGACGAAAAGACACGGAAGGAAAGGTTCGAAGAGCAGTCGTGGGATGCCCTCAAGAAGAACCCCGTGTATGCGCTTGCCAGGGAATATGAAGACATTTTCCCTGACAAGGTGCCGGACGAATTGCCATTCGATAGAGGCATCTGTCATGAGATTGATGTACTTCCTGGCACGAAGTACTGCATCACAAGACAGTGGCCGTTGCCAAAGGAACAAGTCGAGGCGATCGACGAGTTCTTTGCACAACGTGCTAAGGCTGGTCATGTGCGAGAGAGCAAGTCTCCGCATTGCAGTCCCACTTTCTGTGTGAAGAAGGCAACTGGAGGTTGGCGCATTGTTCACGCTTTCAACAAGCTGAACGACGCGACAATTCCAGCTCAGACTCCGGTTCCACGCAAGGACATGATCCTTGATGGAATGGTTGGCAGCACCGTCTTTAGTGCTATCGATCTGAAAGATGGGTTCTATCAGATTCGAATGCGCGAAGACGATGTCCCACTAACCGCAGTGAGTACCCCGAGTGGTATGCTGTGGGAATGGTTAGTGATGCCACAGGGACTGAAGAATGCTCCTGCGATCTTCAATCGAATGGTCACGAACATTCTTCGTCCTCTGCGAACATTTGCACCAAGTTACTTTGACGACATCTTCGTTCATAGTAAGGCCACGAATGGGAAGTCTGATGTCGATGTTCATCTCGATCATCTTCGTCAAGTTTTCCAGGTCATGCGTGAGAACAAACTCTACGCAAACTTGAAGAAGTGCATGTTCTTCGCCCCCGAGATCCCTGTTCTCGGTTGTTTTGTGGGCAAGAGCGGTGTTCGAGTCGATCCGGAGAAGGTCAAAGCTATTGACGATTGGCCAGTGCCTCAGAACGTCAAACAGCTGCGACAATGGTTGGGTCTAGCCAACTACTTGCACAAGTACACGCGCAATTATGTAGCGTTGGTGCAACCCCTCACACAGCTCTTGAAGAAAGACGTTGAGTGGAAGTGGTCGAAAGACCATCAGACGGCGTTCGAAGAAGTCAAGAGGAGTCTTCGAGAAGCTCCTGTGTTGGCTCTGTCAAATCACGACAAGCCGTTCCACGTCGTCTGCGATGCGAGCGACTATGCCATCGGTTGCGCCTTAATGCAACACGATGATGAGGGTCATGAGCGAGTTGTGTCGTATCAGTCACGACAACTCCGACCCGCAGAACGGAACTACCCAGTTCACGACAAGGAACTTCTGGCGATGAAGTATTCTTTGGTCAAGTTCCGTGTGTATCTGCTTGGCGAGGAGCGCTTTGCTATCTACACTGATCACGCATCTCTGCGTACGGCAGTGAAGACTCCTCATTTGTCGCAATGAATGGCGAGATGGTTCTCCTTCTTTGCAGAGTACAACTTCGTTGTACACTACAAGCCAGGCAAGACGAACATCTTAGCCGATGCGCTGTCAAGACGTCCGGATTGCGATCCGAAGACCAAGAGTGAAGACACGGACGGAGCGTGTCGACTCTGTGAAGATGTTCAAGCGATCGCGGTGCGAGCTGCGACTACAGTGCGAGAAGAGATTGTCGAAGGGTACAAGTCTGACGAAACATGTCAGGACTTGTTGAAGTACTTCAAGGACCCTTCGGACAAAGCACTGCAAGGTCTTCCGTCGCGCACAAGATCGCGAGTTCACCGCTTCCGAGTACACAATAGGTTGTTGTACTATGCGGTCGAACAAGGGGATACAGCAAGGGTTGTTGTTCCCAACGACGAAGGTCTGCGTCATCGACTCTTGTATGAGTACCATGACAGTCCTTCGGGTGGCCATCTCGGACGTGAGAAAACGTTTCTCAGTCTTTCCCGGGATTACTACTGGCCACACATGTACAAGTGGGTACGCAAGTATGTGAGGACTTGCGAGGTCTGCCAACGAGTGAAACCCTCTGGTTCCACGCAGGCACCACTTCGTTCATTGGCTGTCCCATCGGACAGTTGGAAGTCTGTGAGTATGGATTTCATATTCGGACTTCCGCGAGACAAACACGGACGCAATGGCATCCTTGTGTTTGTGGACCGATTCAGCAAGATGGTCCATCTTGCGCCTGTTTCGGACAAGATCTCAGCCGAAATGACTGCCAAGGTCTTTGTAGACGTCGTATTCCGTCTACATGGACTACCAGTCGAGATCGTGTCTGACCGTGACACCCGTTTCACGTCCAAGTTCTGGCGTGCACTGTTCGGACTTCTGGACACCAAGTTGTCCATGTCAACAGCGGCACACCCTGAAACGGACGGTCAAACAGAGCGAGTGAATCGTGTCCTTGAAGACGTGTTGCGCAGCTACGCGACGTCTTTCAAAGAGTGGAGCGAGTTTCTCCCTCTTGCCGAGTTTGCGTTGAACAACTCCACGCATGTCTCGACAGGTCACTCTCCATTTTATGTGAACTATGGCATTCACCCTCGAGTGCCTGCTTCCATAATGGGTGAGGTCTCTACCTTAAGTGGGGGAGGGACTCCGGCTCATGGAAACAAGCCGAAGTCGTCTTACGACCTGAATGCTGCTTCCGAGTTGAAAGCCAATTTTGACTCGATGAAACCCCTCGACGACCTAACAAGTCGTGAAGAGCAGCAAGTCGATGACTTTGTTGTGAGGAGACAAGCCGTTGTGAGGTTTGTTCGAGACGCAATCGCGAAGGCTCAGGATCTGCAAAAGGAACAAGCAGACAAGAGCGGAAGGAAGAACAAGCAAGTTTATAAGATCGATGATCTTGTATTGCTTAGCACGGCGAACCTGCCTGAACACGCAGTGTCCAACTTGGGAAGCTCGAAGCTTCTGCCAAGGTTCATCGGACCGTTCAAGGTAGTGAAATGCAATGGTGATGCCTATACGCTAGACATACCTACACGCATGCGTCTACACCCGACATTTTATGTGGGTAGACTAAAGCCTTACCTTCCAAGTGGATCTGCGGATCCTGCGAGATCTTCCGCAAACGATCGAGCTGATCGTGAAGTTTCTCCACTTGATTGCGAAGAGCAAACAGCTCATCGCTCTGGAGATTCTTCTCGGCGTACAGGAGTTGCAGGACGTCGAAGGATTGGTCCTTCACTGACTCCAACGCTTGAAGACGAGAATGGTACTCACCACGAAGTACCTCGAGAGCCGAACCTGCCTCTTCCACAGAGCGCAAAAGGCGATCGTGAGCCAACTCACGAGACTTCTCGTTCTTCTGGAGTCGAACAAGTTCGTCCTGAACTTGTTGGAACCGTTCCTCGAAACGGGACTCCAAAGCCGAACACTGGGCAGAACCTTCTGTCAGATCGTCGATCTTCGACTCATGATCGGCGACAAGGTTCTCGAGACTCTCGCAGTATTCCTCAAGCGTCGAACAACGCTGCTGCAGCGCCTCGATTTGCCCACGATGAGCACTCTTCCACTTCCAGAGTCGCTCAATCGTTTTCGCGTTCAACCCCACCTCCTCTGATCGATCATCAGGGAGAGCATCGCTGGGTGGTTGAGTCGATTGTTGATCATGAAGATCGACCGACTCATCGTCGAGGAAAGAAGCAGTTGAACCATCAACGCTTCTACAGAGTTCGGTGGCGTGAGTATCCACCGGACTCAGACACGTGGGAGTCTCGTCAGACATTGGAGTCTGATAACCCCGAGTTCCACAAGCGCACCAAGCACATCGACATACGCTACCACTTCGTACGCGAGAAGGTCAAAGACGGCATGTAACCGGACACTTCCGAGTTACGCAGCACGGTACGTGTGTGAGAGAAGCGTATGCAACGCTTCTCTCAAGGACTCTGTTCCGAGAGCGGTTGCCTGCTTCCTGCAGTGCAACAATCGGTTACCTATAGGTCTCTATAGAGTAACCGTCGATAACCAAAGGCTTTAGTTAACGGTAAAAATCGAACTGTTTATTTGTTGGAGGTTGCCCTCTGTAGAACAACCTGGATTATCTTTATGTAACTATGAACAATAGCAATCTCAAATGTAATTACTCCCCATGGGGAAATGAGTGGCTATGAAAGACTAACGCTAGTTGTCTTATGTGATTGGATGAAATGCATGTTCAATTATATCCAATCGGAGGCGCCGTCACTCAGACTGGCTGCCGGCTCAACCGTGAAGGTTCGAGCAAGTACGACGAACCTCATGGTTCGGTCTTAAACTTGTTGCGCGTACTCTATGTACCGCAAGGTTCGGTTTGGTTGTGTGGCACAACACAAGTGCGTAACCATGTTACAGTGTAACCCCGTTACACCACCCCCCACTTAAAGTGCGAAACACTCGAAGGGTCGGTGTGAGAAATGTTAAAGGTCGAAAGCGGTCGATGGACGGAATCTAGAAGAGAAGAGCTTGAGATGATAAAATGGAAAGTGAGATTGGCTTAGAGTGTGGTTGCGCCGCAGTGCATGGCGCAAGCCATCACCGTTGGACACAAACACTGATGTGTGGATGCGAGCTTCGATCGCTCGCAGCCACAAGAAACTAGTGGTCACTACGCTCCTAGCCACACAAAGTGGGTGGGTGTGGGTACCTACGCTAGCCAATCAAAATGCAGAGTCCTACGCTGTCACACTTCGGACCTTATCCCATATGCATGATTACGCACTGTGCAGATGATGATGTCATGGGGTCGACAGTCATCTGCACATGAGTGCTGGTCCCGTTGCTGAATGCACAGCGTGGGCACAAGCGCGGCACAGTGTGCCAGCGACTTGGTACACTTAATAGCCTCCCTCAACGGGGACAGCAACGATGCCGAGTGCGGTCGTCAAGTCTTGGTGTCTCGGACCTGGCAACCCCTTGGTGAGCAGATCGGCCAACATCTTGGCTGTCTCGCAGTACACGACTCCCACGGCACCGGACTTCACTTCGTCACGGATGTGATGGAACTTGATGTCGATGTGCTTGGCTCGACCATGGTTGACTGGGTTCTTGGTCATCTTGATGCATGACTGGTTGTCTTCGTGGATCACGAGCTTGGGGCAGTCGGTGCCGGCAGCAGTGAGGATCTCGCACAGAAGTCGGTGCACCCACTTGCCTTCTTGGATCGCCAGGCTGAGCGCAATGTACTCGGCCTCACTCGTCGAGAGCGACACGCTGGACTGTTTCTTGCTGCCCCAGCCGATCGGTCCGCCGACCATCTTGAACACATAGCCGGAAGTCGACTTGCGATCCGAAACGTCGCCGGCCCAGTCGGCGTCGGAGTAGCACTCGAAGTCGACTTGTCCGCTCGACTTGAATCGAATGCCGTGTGACTTGGTGCCTTGCAAGTACCGAAAAATGCGCTTGACCGTCGTCCAGTGCACAACTTGCGGCGATTCCATGAAGCGCGCAACCATGCCGACTGCGAACGCGATGTCGGGCCGCGTCGCGCACATCAAGTGCATGAGTGCACCGACGGCTTCACGAAAAGGCGCATCGGTGGCAGCCGAGTCGGGGTCGAACTTGAGCATTTTTGTGCTGATGTCGACCGGACTTGCCGCAGGCTTGCACTCTTCCATGCCGAAACGCCGCAAAATGTCGTCGACGTAACGACGCTGGCACAGTGTCACACTGCCATCGTCATCGTCGTGGTCGATGAGCTCGATGCCGAGCACGAACTTGCACTTGCCGCTGTCGGTCATCTCGAAGCGCTGCTTGAGCTGCTGCTTCACTTGCGCAATGATCTCGACGGAACTTCCGGTCACGATCACGTCGTCGACGTACACCAGGAGCAACGCGCACTGATCATCGACGACCTTGAGGTACAGACACGGGTCGAAGTCGGACACGGCAAAGCCGATCGAGCGCACGAACTCGTCGAAAGTCTCGTTCCACACGCGAGACGCCTGCTTGAGACCATAGATCGACTTGAGCAGCTCGAGGCAGTCGTGGTCGGAGTCGATCTCCATGCCTTCGGGCACCAAGATGAACACGACTTCTTTCATCGCGCCGTACAGGAACGCCGTCACGACGTCGAGTTGGTCGACGGGCCAGCCGAAGAATTTGGCGAGCGCGATCACGATGCGCAGCGTCACGTACTTCACGACTGGCGCGAACGTCTCCGTGTAGTCGATGCCGTACTTCTGTTTGAACCCCTTTGCGACGAGTCGAGCCTTGTACTTGTTGATCGACCCGTCCGCGTTGCGCTTGATCTTGAAAACCCACTTGGTACCGATAGCGCGTTGACCGGCAGGGAGCTTCGCCGCGCGGAACACACCGTGCAATCTCATCGACTTGAGCTCGGCGCGAATCGCATCGCGCCAGTGCACTTGGTCGGGGCCGCTGACAGCTTCTTGAAACGAGGTTGGCGCAGACATGTCGGTCGCAACGACCATGTTCGCGCTTGCGCGCCACCACTCCACGGGCGAAATGCGCTGCCGAGTCGAACGCCGAGTCGCACCGTCGTCATTGTCGTCCTTTACATCGTCTTCGGTCGGGATTTCGGCCGACTGCGACGCACCAGCACGGCGTTTGCCAGTGTACTTGAAGTCGGAAAGTCGATAGCCTCCCTCGATGTCGATCGCCTCAAGTCGAGTCAGGAGTTCCGAAACGCCACCCGCCGAGTTGTTCAGAAGCGAACCGCCGATCACGGACTCGTCGAAGTTGACATCGCGACTGATCACAACGCGCTCCCCTCGATGTCATACACGCGATACGCCTTCGACGCTTCTTCGTAGCCGACGAAAAGACTGGGTCGCGACTTCGCGTCCCACTTGAGCCGCTTCTCCTTCGGCGTCAGAACGTACGCCAAACAGCCGAAAACACGCATGTGCTTGACACTCGGCTTGGACTTGTGCACCATTTCGAACGGTGTCTTCGTGTCGGACTTGGGCGATGGCAGGCGATTTTTGATGTAAATCGCCGTCATCACAGCTTCGGCCCGGAACGACTTGTCCAAGCGCGCGTGGTGGAGCATGCATCGACCGATGGTCACGATAGTGCGAATCGCGCGCTCTGCAGTGCCGTTCGCCTGGTGCGCGTACGGAACCGTCACTTGCTGCATGATGCCGCGATCTGCATAGAACTGCTTGATCGAGTTCGTCGCGAACTCCTTGGCCCCGTCATGGCGAACGAACTTGACACGAGCGCCGAACTGGTTGCCGACTTGTACGATGAACTTTTTGAGCATCGCCTCGCTGTCGGACTTGTGCTCGAGGCAAAAGCCTTGCATCGAGCCACTGCTCTCGTCGACGATCAGAAGCAAATACTTGCTTCCACCGATGCTGTCGACTTCCATCGGGCCACAGATGTCGAAGTGCAGCAGTTCGAAGAGTCCGAAACTGCGCTTCTCGTAGTTGGTCTTGAATGGTTATTGGACCATTTTGCCTTGCTGGCAACCGCGACGCGCAGCCAAATCCGGCGCAAAGTCTGCGTCCTTGACCATGCGCTTGTCGACAAGTTGGCGAAGTGCTTGCACCGACGCATGACCCATGCGCTCGTGCAAAGTCGACGCCGAGTTGACCTTCGTCGCCACCATCGCAGACTTCGGTGCCGAACTCGCTGGAACACGGAGCCAGTAGAGACCGTCGACAAAGTCGGCAGTCGCGACCACCTTGCGCGAGTTCTTCATCAACACGTTCATGCTCGGACCGTCGAACACGACTTGGAACTTGTTCGCCTTGTTGATCTGCGGGATTGAGAGCAGGTTCTTGCCGATAGTTGGCACGAACAGCACGTCGTTCACCTCGAGATCGCGCACTCGACCGTTTGGCAGCGCGATCCGCTCGTGCACCGTGCCGACGCCGAGGATCTTGGTCTTGTTCCCGTTCGCAACGACCAAATCGCCATGGTCGTCCTCGTCCAGGTGCACAAACTTGGACTTGTCGTTGCAGATGTGGTGCGTCGCGCCACTGTCGATCGCCCACATCCCGCACTTGTCGTCCTTCGCAGCAGTCATGCTGCATTCCATGGACACGACGAACGCCAGTCGCGTGTCATCGTCGTAGTCGGAGTAGTCGTCGCGCTCGACGTAGTTGGTCCGCTTGCCCGCGCAGCCGCCCGTGCGCTTGCGCCTTTGCTGCTTGTTCTTGGTCCAGCACCGGTCGACGGTGTGGCCGACCTTGCCACAAAACGAGCACACCCAAGGCTCGTTCTCGGCAGCAAACGCTTTCGCACGATCTTCGGTCTTGATCACCTTCTTCTCACCCGAGCGCTTGATATGCTCGTTCGTGAGTGCTTGAACGACGTCTTGCGTCTTGAGATCCGCGTTCCGCATCTCCAAGTTCAGCACGACGTTGTCGTAGCTCTTGGGCAGACTGCGTAGCAGACAGATTGCCACGTCTTCGTCCTCCATCTTCGCGCCGATGCTGACGAGCTTGGCGTGGATATTGAGAACCTCGTTGCAGTGGTGCAACAGATTGTCGCCTTCCTTCATCTCGATGCTGAACAACTGGCGTTTGAGGAAGATGCGACCCGCCTTCTGCGAGCCTTCGTGCATCGCCTTCAGTCGTCCCCACGCGACCCACGCCTCTTCGCAGTCGTCGACGATGTGATGGTACTCAGCGTCGATGTGCAGCAGGAGCAGGCCGAATGCGACGTTGTTCGTACGAATGTACTCGTCCTTGATGCGCGCGTCCGTGAACGTGGGTGTCACCTCGCGGTTCACCACGTCCCACACGGACTTGGTCAGGAGCACGCCACGCATGTAGCGTGCCCACGTCGCGTAGTTGTCGCCGTTGAACTTGGCGATCACGGTATTCTCAGTCATGCTTGTCGTGCTTGGACTCATAACCTGTTAAAGGTCGAAAGCGGTCGATGGACGGAGTCTGGAAGAGAAGAGCTTGAGATGATAAAATGGAAAGTGAGATTGGCTTAGAGTGTGGTTGCGCCGCAGTGCATGGCGCAAGCCATCACCGTTGGACACAAATACTGATGTGTGGATGCGAGCTTCGATCGCTCGCAGCCACAAGAAACTAGTGGTCACTACGCTCCTAGCCACACAAAGTGGGTGGGTGTGGGTACCTACGCTAGCCAATCAAAATGCAGAGTCCTACGCTGTCACACTTCGAACCTTATCCCATATGCATGATTACGCACTGTGCAGATGATGATGTCATGGGGTCGACAGTCATCTGCACATGAGTGCTGGTCCCGTTGCTGAATACACAGCGTGGGCACAAGCGCGGCACAGTGTGCCAGCGACTTGGTACACTTAATGAGAAACGTGTGGATCTCGCGCGTGTGCGCCGAGAAAGGGGAACATTCGTGTATTCCTCGGGAAAGAGCACAGCGGCGACGCGTGCGTTAGTTTCACCGAGTGTTGGCACATATAGTCACTGTGCTCGCGCACGTGAGTATCATGGCCACCAACAAAGCTGTCCGCGAGAAGCTCGCGCGACAAAAAGGGGAAGGCGTCGGCACTCTCGTCGAAACTCTGCGCAAGCGCGAGGAAGACAGAGAGGTCGCGTCGAGCGCAAGACGAACGACGGTCGCCGCGGATGCGGTCGACGTGCCTGCGGAGAGCGACGGCAGGTCTGCTCTCACATCTGATAGCGCTCCTGATATAAGCAGTGAGTTGCGATTCGGAGACCTCCCTTCCGTGAAGCCGTTGTTCGCGCGTGCTTTGGAAGAGGAAGAAGGAGGAAAATGACGCCGTTGAGGCTGTCAACAATCGTAAGAGGAAGCACGAAGTCCTCATTACAAACGAAGAGGCAGGAGTGCGAGCCATCGTTCACGATGAGCTCAAGTACTCACTGCCCGAAATGCCGCCGCCAGAACTATGGCCGGCTGGCAAGACCGCATCGAATCTGCTCGCGAGAGCTAGACTTTGTGCGCGGGACTATGACGCTCAATTTAAAAAATTGGCGTGAAAAGCGATTGCGGGGTGAAAATGGGGAATTGCGTATTCACCCGATCCCAGTCGTCCTCTTTGTTGGAGAGACGGAAGAAGAGTGCGATGCCGACTTCATGTCGTGCATCAATAAAATTAAGGGAGGTAGCACTCGCACAGTGTCGACCGATCCGACAGCGCAACGCAGTCAATGCATGCAATTTGCAGTTGACCGTGTTCGTCTGTTTCGCTCCAAGCAGGGCGGTGGCACGCCTCTGCAAGCGGGTGGTCGCGCTGGTAACAGGCGACAAATTACTCGCGCGAATGACAGTCCCTCAGTTGCGCCTCAAAGGCGTCAACAAGATCCGGGACGTCTTCGCGAAGACGCTCAGCAGGCTCCCACGAGCTCTGTGACACATCGTACCCACGCCACTTCACAAGGTAGTGGGTGTTCCCCTTACGCCGCTGCACACGCAGCAGGCGCTCAACATGGCAGTGGCGCTGTCCCTGCTTGTCAATCAGCGGGACAGGTGGCGCCCTACCGCGCTTCAGCATCGGTGGTTGCACCAGATGCGATGGTTCAGATGGTTCACGCGAACGCATCGTCTTTGGGGGCGCTACAGCAAGCCGTCCGTACCCTTCGCCAGCAATATCTGGACGAAACCTCGCTGTTGAAACAGAGGGTGACAGCGCTTGAGACGGAGCTGAAGGAAGCTCGTCAGATGCTGGAGGAGTACCATGTCCGCGGGAAGCACTTCCACGCGAGGTACGCTCCGCGAGTGAAGGCGCTTTGGGAGAGGCACAACGCGCTCGTGTCTCGACGGGTGGCGTCTGAGCCCCCTGATGAGACCGACGTCCTCCCGGACTGGGATAAAAATCCACAGTAGCGTCATGGTAGCGTTTCAGCAAACCCACGTAGAACACGGGGTGCGTTGCCATTCTCGTTGGGAGATCGAGCTTGTAATTCAAGTCTCCAATCTTCTCCACAACAGTATACGGCCCGATAAATCGTGGCAACAACTTACTCCCGCTGGGGAGCGTTGTGACTGCATCGTTTGGTAGGTTTTTAATGCTCAAAAGTACTTTATCACCCACACAAAACGTTTGTTTGTTCTTTCTACCCGATTTATCGGCGTAGAGCTTTTGCTTGTCTTGCGCAGCAGCTAGTCGGTCGCGTACGCGACGCAACAATGCTGCGCGCTCATCGACAAATTGCCGCGCTGCCGCGACGGCTTTGTCTTGCTTTTTCGTTGCTCTCGCAGCGCGTGCTGCAGAGAGATCTATTTCTGCGCCGGTGGGTGACACCGCGCGTCCTTCCATTCGTGGCTGACGCTCGCACGAGCAGTCGCCTGATTCCGTCTGAGACTGGCTATTTTTAGCACGAGTACCGTAACTCAGTACCGTGGGTGATCCATCTATAGACACACGAGTACCGTAACTCAGTACCGTGCCCGACATGTCAATACTCTGCGTGCTGTCCGGTAAGACCGTGACAGATTCGGAACGCGATCGCACAGGCGGCGCATCGCGCGCGTCCACGTGAGCGTCGACGCCACGTCCGGTGACGGAGATCGCGCGCTCGCATCGAGCGCAGCGAGTTGCCCTCCTACCGCAGAACGTTCGACGCCCTCGAACAGAGTGGCGGGTACGCGCAGGTGCCGCAGCGAGTTAAAGTAGAACGGAGTCACGGCCGTAGAGGCGTGCTCGCTGCTATTTATAGCAAACTCGGCGTACGGCAGCCAGCGGCTCCAGTCGCGGGGATGATCGACAGCGATGCTGCGAAGAATATCCTCGACGACACGGTTCACGCGCTCAGTTTGCCCGTCTGTCTCGGGGTGATCGGCAGTGGACAACGCCAGATCTGTGCCGAGCAGGCGAAAGAGTTCGCGGTAAAACGCGGGTCCCGGTCTGATACAATAGACTCGGGCAAGCCGTGATAGCGGAACACGTGCTCTAAAAATAGGCACGCCGTCTCTTGCGCAGTGACATGCTTGCGCACGGGTGCAACGTGCACCATTTTGCTCAGTCGATCGACGAACACGACGACGCCTGTGTTGCGCGCCTTGTCTTCCGGGAAACCGAAGACGAAATCCATGCTGACCGACTTCCAGCAGTCTTGCGGAATCGGCAGCGGCGCTTTGTTCTTGCCCGCAGGCTTCACGCGCTGGCACTGTTCGCATGAGCGTACATAATTGGCCACCCATTTGTATTGGTGTGGCCACCAAAACACATTAGACACTTGCAAGAAGGTCTTTTCACGCCCGAGATGCCCACTCGCTGGTGCATCGTGAAACTCATGCAGGATCGAAAGTTTCAGATTCTGGTCATGCGGTACATACACACGCGGGTAATCAAAGTTGGACAGTCGATGCCACAACAACCCGTCGTGGTAACTAAACCGAGCAAGCTTTGACTCGAGTTTGGCAGGCAATGACTCTTTGGACGAGCCGTCAAAGTGAGCAATCAACAAGCGACATTCATCGTCCTTTGCATAAAGCGACTGAATGTTGTCCTTGAGCTTTGTTTGCACTCGACTGATGCTCAGATGCATGAGATCAGGAGTGCGCTCCAAACACAGGGCGTCAGAGCTGTCGTCAACGCTCGACTCGTAATCTGGACGGCGCGAGAGCGCGTCCGCCAGAACATTTTCCTTTCCCGGCTTGTATTCGACCCGAAAGTTGAACTCGGAGAAGAATGCAAGCCATCGCGCCATTCGCTGCGATAAATGGGGGGAATTAATCGCGGTCCGCAAGGACGCGTGATCCGTGTACACAACGAACGGTGTCGCACCCAAAAGGTGGACCCTGAACTTAAGAGGGCGCGATGCCTGGATGCCGCGCCACCCAGGTGCGCAGCACGGGCGGCATGATGCCGGTCAGGGCGGTGGGCGTGGCGCCCAGCCGCAAGGGCCCTGCAGGCAGCTCCGTGTCCGACGCGGCCGAGCGCAGGTCGCGCACGTCGCGCAGGATGGCGCGCGCCCGCTCCAGGATGCGCACGCCGGCAGGCGTGGGTTTGACCGTACGGCCCGAGCGTGCGATCAACGCGCTGCCCACGTCGGCTTCCAGCGCGCGCAGCCGTTGCTGCACCGTCGCTGGCGTCAGCCCCTGGTGGCGGGCGGCTTGGGCGATGGAACCCAGTTCCACCACATGCACATACGTCTGCAAAAAGCGTGAGTCCACACCGGCCTGCCTATCGGGAAGATGGTTTTTCCGTATTCTAAAGATGCGTGAAGATAATTGTTGTTTTCTTTGGGCAGGGGAAGAATACGTCCAGGCGATCAGGCAGCGCGCGGCGCGCCGATCGGTCCAGCCGATTTCACTGTCATCAAGGAGCTTGCCCGTGCCCATCATTGAATCCATAGACGTATGCGCCGCGGCGGTGCCTCTGGATAAAGTCACCTCGTTCTCCAACCGCACCGTGTCCACCCGCCACTATGGCCTGGTCAAGGTGCGCTCTACCGATGGCGTCGAAGGCATCGGCTTTTGCTACGTGGGCAGCGCCGGCGGCGCCATTTTCGAGGCCGCCGTCCAGAGCCTGCTGGGACCTGTGCTGCTGGGCAAGGATTCGCATGCGGTCGAAGGCCTGTGGCAGGCGATGTATCAGGAAGCGCTGTTGCAGGGCCGGCAGGGCACGGTGATGCGCGCATTGAGCGCGCTGGACATCGCGTTGTGGGACCTGAATGCCAAGACCGCGGGCCTGCCGCTGCACAAATTCCTGGGCGCGATGGAATTGGAATCGGTGCCGGCGTATGCCAGCGGCGGTTATTACCTGGATGGCAAGACCCCGCAGCACCTGGGCGAGGAGATGGCCAGCTATGTTGCCAAGGGCTTTGGCGCCGTCAAGATGAAGACTGGCCGCCTCTCGCCCCGCGAGGAAGAAGCGCGTCTGAAGGCCGCGCGCGAAGCCGTGGGGCCGGATGTCGAGTTGATGATGGACTGCAATAACGCCTGGCAGGACGTGACGCAGGCCATGCAGTACATCCGCCGTTTCGAGCAATACGAACCGTACTTCATCGAGGAACCGTTCGGCCCGGACGACATCGACAGCCATGCCAAGCTGGCGCGGCTGACGCATCTGCCGATCGCCACGGCCGAAATCGGCTACGGCCGCTGGTATCACAAGGAACTGCTGGACAAGGGCGCGGCCGGCATCCTGCAGACGGACGCGGCGGTCTGCGGCGGCATCACCGAATGGAAGCGCATCGCGGCCACGGCGGCCAGCTACGGCGTGGTGGTGTGCCCGCACTGGTTTCACGACGTGCATGCGCCGCTGGTCGCGGCCACGCCCAACGCGCGCTATGTCGAATTCTTCTGGGACGACCAGGTGCTGAACTTCCGCAAGCTGGTCGACCGCCAACTGACCCACAAGCAGGGCCGCGTGATCCTGCATCAGGAGCCGGGGCTGGGATTCGGCTTTGACGAGCGCATGGTCGAACGCTTCGGCAAGTGGACGCGCGTCGGCCGCTAGGCCACTCGCGAGGCGCCGCGCCAAACGTCACATGCGGTGCGCATGCGGCAGCGGCGCCGGTTCACGCAGGTGTCGTACCGAAGGTCCGCATCCAGGCCGCGCCAGATGGCCGGATGCCACAGAGGCAGGCAGTGTCCACATAACCAGTTGCCGGCCTTTGGACCGGCGCGGCAGGAGACAACAATGCAACGTAGGCAATTCATGACCGGCGCCGCGGCGCTGGGAGCGGCGCTGGTGCTGCCCGCGGTGGCGCGGGCGCAGGAGATGCCGTCCGGGCCGGTGAAGGTCGTGGTCGGGTTTCCCGCGGGCGGCGGCACGGATGTGCTGGCCCGTCTGCTGGGGCAGAAGCTGGGCGTGCTGTGGAACATGCCCGTCATCGTCGAGAACCGCGCGGGCGCGGCCGGCATCATCGCGGCCGAACAGGTCGCGCGCCAGCCGGGCGATGGCAACACGCTGCTGATGGCGCACGTGAATAGCCACGGCATCGCGCCGGGCCTGCAGCCCAAGCTTGCGTATTCGGTGGACAAGGACTTCACGCCGATCGCCCTGGTCGGCAAGACGCCAACCATCCTGATCGGGGGTGCCGGGCAACCGGCCAAGACGCTGCCCGACCTCGTCGCGCTGTGCCGCGCGCAGCCGGGCAAGATCGTGTTCGGCTCAGCAGGCAGCGGATCGGCCCAGCACCTGGCGCTGGAAATCTTCAAGGCACGCGCCGGCATTGACGTGCTGCACGTGCCCTACAAGGGATCGGCGCCGCTGATGAACGATCTGCTGGGCGGGCATGTGCAGTATTGCTTCGAAGGCATGACGACGGCCACGCCGCTGATCCAGTCCGGCAAGGCCATCGCGCTGGCGCAGACGCTGCAAAAGCGCTCCAAGAGCCAGCCCAATGTGCCGACGGTCGCGGAGCAGGGCTACCCGGGCTTCGAGGCCAGCATCTGGTTCGGCATGGTCGGGCCGGGCGGCATGCCCGCTGCCATGGTCCAGCGCATGAGCCGTGACATCGACCAGGTGCTGGCGATGCCCGACGTGCAGGAAAAGCTGGCGCAGGTGGGTGCGGAAGACGGCGGCGGGGGCGTGCAGCGCTTTGCCGAATTCATGAAGAGCGAGCAGCAGAAGTACGCGAAGACGATCCAGGACGCGAAGATCGTGGCTGAGGGATAAAGCCAGACACCACGTAACTCAGATGGCTGCCGCCTCCGGATCCACCCAGCCCGCCGTCGCCGAGATCGAGCGGGCTTTTTCGCTGAGCAGGCGCGCGGTGGCCGATTCCAGGTCGTCATCCACGGCGCCCACCGGCCCCATCAGCGTGATGGCCGCCTTCATTTCGCCCAGCATGTCGAAGATGGGCGCCGACAGCGACGTGAAGTGCGGAAGCAGCGCGTGGCGGCAACGGCTGATGTGGTGCTTGCGGACCTCGTCGCGAATGGCCTGCACATCCGCCATCGTGTAGGCGTTGCCGGCGGTACCGCCGTGGCTTTCCGGCACGGACGAGGCCATCTCCTGTTCCAGCAGCTCGCGGGTCAGCGCATCCGGCAGGTGCGCCAGGAAATTGCGGCCCAGCGCGGATGACAGCAGCGGCATCACCGTGCCGACGCGCAATTCCAGGAGGGGCCGGCTGCGGCTGCCCTCGACGCGGTACACGATCGTGGGCCCCTTGTTGCCCCACACCCCCAAGAACACGGTATGGCCGGTGGCCGCGGCCACCTCCGCCATGATCGGGCGCGCCGTGGTGAACACGTCGAACTGTTCCAGGGCGGCCAGCCCCAGCCGTAGCGCGTACGGACCGAGCCCGTAATGGCCGGTGTCGGCGTGCTGCTGCACCACGCCCACCTTCTGGAAGCTCACCAGGTAATAGTGGACATTGGGAACGGTCAGCGCACAGGCATCCGCGATTTCCTTGAGCGGCATCGGGCGGCCGGTCTTGCGGATGACGTCCAGGATCCGGAATCCCACTTCGATCGACTGGATGCCCCTGCGCGCCGTGGCAGGCGCCTGTTCCGAATTCTTCTCAGCCTTGCCGGCGGGCCTTGCCATTGCTGCCTCCACTGTGTGCGTGGCGGCAGTGTAGCAGCGGCCTTTTTTGCCGCTTGGACCGCCGCGCCGGGTTTCCCCTAGCTTGTGCCGGCGACGGCTTAGCTTTGATAATAGTTAATGCATACAGCAGTCTCAATCTAAAACATCAGGGGAAAGCAAGCATGGAAGCGAATGTCGCAATGCCCAGGATCGACGCCGGGCCGACGCTGAGCCGCAAGGAAGAACGCCAGGTCGTGGTGGCCTCCACACTGGGAACGTTGTTCGAGTGGTACGACTTTTTCATCTACGGGACGCTGGCCGTCTTCATGAGCCAGGTCCTGTTCCCGCAGGACAACCCGACTGTCGCGCTGCTGGCCGCCCTGGGCGCGCTGGCCGTGGGCTTCATCATCCGGCCGCTGGGCGCGGTGATGTTCGGCTACCTGGGCGACAAGCTGGGCCGCAAATACACCTTCCTGATCACCGTCGTCATGATGGGCGGCGCAACCGTGCTGATCGGCTGCCTGCCCACCTACGAAACCGCGGGGCACCTGTCCTGGATCCTGCTGCTGACGCTGCGGGTGGTGCAGGGGCTGGCCGTGGGCGGAGAATACGGCGGCGCGGTGATCTACGTCGCGGAACATTGCGAGCCGCGGCGCCGGGGCCTCTTGACCGGCTGGATCCAGATCACCTCGTCGGCGGGGCTGATCCTGTCGCTGGTCGTGATCCTGTGCGTCCAGGCCTCGATGAGCGCCGAGGACTTTCGCCAGTGGGGATGGCGTTTGCCGTTCATCCTGTCGATCGTGATGCTGGCCATCTCGATCTACGTCCGCGCCAAGCTGCACGAATCGCCGGTCTTCACGCGCATGAAGCAGCAGAACCGCCTGTCCAAGAACCCGGTCAAGGAAACGTTCGGCCAATGGCCCAGCCTGCGGCTCGTGCTGCTGGCGCTGATCGGCGTCACGGCGGGCCAGGGCGCCACGTACTTCACCGGCCAGTTCTACGTCATGATCTTCCTGCAGCAGGCCGTGCAGCTTGATCAGACCACCGTCTACACGCTGATCCTGATCGGCTTCATCATCGGCGCGCCGACCTTCGTGCTGTTCGGCTGGCTGTCGGACAAGGTGGGCCGCAAGTGGATCATGATGGCGGGCCTGTTCATCGGCGCGGTGGGCTACCACGCCATGTTCAACGTCCTGCTCAACGCCGGCAATCCGGCGCTGGCGCAGGCGATGCAGACGACGCCCGTCCGCGTGCATGCCGACACCACCGGCGGCGCCTGCGATTTTGGGCTGCAGGCCGCCATGATCGGCAGCCACGCCGACCACAAGAAGGTATGCGTGCAGGCCAAGAAATTCCTGGTCGGCAAGGGCATCAACTTCGAATACGCCGCGCCGATTCCGGGACAGGAGATCGCGATGAGCGTGGGCGGCGCCACCGTCAACGGCTTTGACCGCGCGGCGTACGCCAAGGCGCTGACCGCAGCCGGCTATCCGGAAAAGGCCGATCCGGCGCGGATCGACCGCGCCACCATCATCCTGATCCTGGTGCTCATGACCGCCGTCGTCGCCATGGTCTATGGTCCGGTCGCGTCCTATCTGGTGGAATTGTTCCCCGCGCGCATCCGGTACACGGCGCTGTCCTTTCCGTATCACATCGGCGCCGGCATATTTGGCGGTATCGTGCCCTTTACCGCCACCTACCTGGCGCAGGCCAGCGGCAATATCTTCGGCGGCCTGATGTACCCGGTGACGGTGATGGTGATCGTGGGCGTGATCGGCAGCTTGCTGCTGCCCAACACGCGTGCGAAGGCCATCGACGAAGACCCGGCCCACTAACAACAACGCGACAAGGAAGCGAGCAGAGACATGTCCGTGCAAACCACCTTCAAGGCCGCCGTCATCCAGGCGGCGTCCATTCCGACCGACAGCATGGCCTGCGCCCAGAAGGCGGCCGGGCTCGTCCGGCAGGCAGCCGAGCAGGGCGCCCGCGTGCAGGTGTTTCCCGAGGCCTTCCTGGGCGGATATCCCAAGGGCAACTCCTTCGGCGCGCCCATCGGCATACGCAAACCGGAGGGCCGCGACGCGTTCGCCCAATACCATCGGCAGGCCATCCGCCTGGACGGCGAAGAGGTCGCGCTGGTGGCGCAGGCCGCGGCCGATACCGACAGCTTCGTGGTCATGGGCTGCATCGAGGCCGACGGCGGCACGCTGTATTGCACCGTGCTGTACTTCAATGGCCAGGCCGGCCTGGCGGGCAAGCACCGCAAACTGATGCCCACCGCGGGCGAGCGGCTGATCTGGGGCTTTGGCGACGGGTCCACCCTACCCGTCATCGACACGCCCTACGGCAAGATCGGCGCGGTGATCTGCTGGGAGAACTACATGCCCATGCTGCGCATGTACATGTACAGCCAGGGCGTGGCGCTGTACTGCGCGCCCACCGCGGACGACCGCGACACCTGGGTGCCCAGCATGCGCCACATTGCGCTGGAAGGCCGCTGTTACGTGCTGACGGCGTGCCAGCACCTGCGCCGCAGCGCGTATCCCGAAGACTTCGAATGCGCCCTGGGTGATGCGCCGGACACGGTGCTGATGCGCGGCGGTAGCGCCATCATCGGCCCGCTCGGCGAGGTGCTGGCCGGCCCGGATTTCTCGGAAGAGACCATCCTGTACGCCGACATCGAGCCCAACCAGATCCTGCGCGGCAAATACGACTTCGACGTGTCCGGACACTACGCCCGCCCCGACGTCTTCCAGCTGCAGGTGGACACCCGCGAGAAGCGCGCGGTGTCGGCGACCGGCCCCGCCGCGCCGCAGCAGGAGGCTTGATCGATGGAGTTCGATTTCAGCGCCTTGCCGGCGCAGACGGTCTACAACATCCTCACCTCGACCGTCACGCCGCGTCCGATCGCCTGGGTCACCACCGTGTCGGGCAAAGGCGTGGTCAACGCGGCGCCCTTCAGTTTCTTCAACGTGATGGGGCATCAGCCGCCGACGGTCGCGATCGGCCTGATGCGCCATCCCGATGGCGATTTCAAGGACACGGGCGCCAACATCATCGAGAACGGCGAGTTCGTGGTGAATCTGGTGCCGGAGTCGCTGGTCCGCGAAATGAACCAGACCTGCGCCGATTACCCGGCCGACGTGGACGAGATGGCCGCGGCCGGCCTGACGGCGCTCGCGTCCACGCATGTCCGGCCGCCCCGCATCCAGGGCAGCCCGGTGGCGCTGGAATGCGTCAGCCAGGCAACGGTCGTGACCGGCCCGCGCCAGATCGTCGTCATCGGCCGTGTCCTGGGCGCGCACGTCGAGGACGCCTATGTGCGCGACGCCGAGCGCGGCCACGTGGACACGCCGGCGCTCGGGCTGATTGCCCGCATGCACGGCGGCGGCTGGTACGCGCGCAGCACGGACACCTTCCAGCTTGCGCGGCCGACGACGCCGGATTGATCTGAAAACGGCCTTCGGGCCGTTTTTTTTGCGCAAAAGTAAGACATCCAACCGGACGCCAACAGCACACCGAATCACAACACCCCGCCAGCGCGCAGCGCACACCGCGACGACGCCCCTCTGGCCGAATGCCGATTGCCGCCGCCCGCGCGGCAGCAATTCGGCGGCCCCGCAGATATCCTGCCCTGTCCACAGGTCTTGTAGCGCGCATACCAAAGACCCTCTCAGCACGGCGTCGCGGTCACCGTGGGTGCGAGCGCCGTCGATGCGCCCGAGGGAATCTGAAGGGAGCCGAAGGCGGACGAAGATGACGAGGGGGAGTCCGGAGCGAAGGCTCCGGACCGCAATCGTGGGCGATCGTGCCCACGGTGGCCGCGGCGGCGGGCGACCTACGAAGCCTGCGGCAAAACCCGCCTGGTCCTCTCCCGTGCGTTTGCGGCCGGAAAGCGGCTTTTTTACAACGCCGCCGGCGATTTGGCGCAATGCGTCGAGGTTGCGTCAATAACGCCTTCATTTCCCCCGATGCCCCCCAAATCCGGACTGCTAGCATCCGTTCGACCGTCGCGAGAACCCTCGACAACTCGACCTCTCCGCCGGCAATTCTCAGACACAACGGACACCATTATTGGGGGCGGATAACCAGGGGCTTGCGAGCATCTGGCCTGTTTTGGAGGCGGCGCAATTCCGCCGCCGAGGCATCCGCCCGAGCCCGCATTCACACTTGCCCTGGAAGCCGCCGGAGGCAGTATGAAAAACATGAAGCTTGGAACCCGCCTGGCGGGTGGTTTCGCCATCTTGCTGGCCATGATCATGGTCATGTGCGTCGTCGGGCTGGTCAGCCTGGCCAACATCAACGATTCGGTCGACACGCTGACGCAACGTTCACTGACCAAGGAGCGCCTGATCAACGACTGGGCGCGCAACATCCAGACCGGGGTCACCCGGACCACCGCGATCGCAAAGAGCGCCGACGCCAGCCTGGCGGGCTTTTTCACCGAGGAAGCGGCGGCCTCGACCCGCAACTCGTCGGCCTTGCAGCAGAAGATCGAGCCGCTGATCGAGACCGACGAGGAAAAGGCGCTGTGGCAGGGAATCGGCAAGGCGCGGGCGGACTACTTGCGCACCCGCGACGGCATCTTCAAGGCCAAGCAGGAAGGCAACGTCGAGGCCGCCAACAAGATCTTCACGCAGGAGTTCCTGCCCGCGACGCGTCAGTTCATCGACAACATCAATCGCCTGTCCGCGCTGCAACGCGCCGACATCGATGCGCGGGCCGCGGAGATCGAAACGTCCTACAGCAATGCGAACCTGTGGATGATCGTGATCGGCTCCATCGCGGTGGTGTGCGGTCTCTTGATGTCCGTGCTGCTCACGCGCAGCATCACCCGTCCGCTGTCCGACGCCGTGCGCGTGGCGCGCACCGTCGCCGCCAACGACCTGACCAGCACGATCGTCGCGCGGTCCCGTGACGAGATCGGCCAGTTGATGATGGCGCTGGAGTCCATGAACGCCAACCTGGCCGCTACGGTCGCCCGCATCCGGACCGGTGTGGACAGCATCGCGTCCGCGTCCGGCGAAATCGCGGCAGGCAATACCGATCTGTCTTCCCGCACCGAACAGCAGGCCGCTTCGCTGGAAGAAACGGCCGCGTCTATGGAACAGCTGTCCTCCACGGTCAAGCAGAACGCCGATAGCGCCAAGCAGGCCAACCAGCTTGCCGCGGCGGCCTCGGAAACCGCATCGCGCGGCGGCGCCACCGTGTCCGAAGTCGTCAGCACCATGAACGCGATCTCCGCCAGCTCGGTGAAGATCTCGGACATCGTGTCGGTGATCGACGGCATTGCATTCCAGACCAACATCCTGGCCCTGAACGCCGCCGTGGAAGCCGCGCGGGCTGGCGAGCAGGGCAAGGGCTTCGCGGTCGTGGCCGCCGAGGTGCGGACGCTGGCGCAGCGCAGCGCCCAGGCCGCCAAGGAGATCAAGGTGCTGATCGAAGACACCGTCCAGAAGATCGGCCAGGGCTCGGGCAGCGCCGAACGCGCCGGGGCGACCATGCAGGAGATCGTCAGTTCCGTGCAACGCGTGACCGACATCATGGGCGAAATCGCCGCGGCCTCGGCCGAACAGGCTGACGGCATCGAGCAGGTCAACCGCGCCGTGGCGCAGATGGACGAGGTGACCCAGCAGAATGCCGCCCTGGTCGAAGAGGCCGCCGCGGCGGCGGGATCGATGCAGGATCAGTCGGCAGATTTGACGCGGGCGGTGAGCGCGTTCAGGTTGCCGGGCGGGGCGGAGCGGGTGTTGGCGGTTGAGGCGGTGTCGTCCGTCCACGCTGGCGAAACGCCGGCGCCGCGGCGGCTGGCTGCTTATTGATAAGTCCACACCGATAAGCCCACACCGATAATCCCGCACCAAAGACAGCACAAAGAAAAAAGCCCCTGATTTCTCAGGGGCTTCATTCTTTAATACTTGGCGGAGAGGGTGGGATTCGAACCCACGGTACGGGGATACCGTACGCCTGATTTCGAGTCAGGTACATTCGACCACTCTGCCACCTCTCCGTGGCTGGGTTCCGCAGCGGTGAAGTTTCGGTTTAACAAGACTTCACTAAAGATCCCTGGTCGGAAGGATCTTCGTTGTCGGAGCAGCGAAGCCCGCAATTCTACAGGATTTTTTTCTTTTGTGTAAAGGGGCGGATAAAAGGAAGGGTAAAAGGACCACAACGGGTTTCATCCGGCTTTCAGCCGGGGCAATCTTTGGCCAGAATTCTTCCCATTCCGCCCTCTGGCCATCCCATGGACCTCATCCTCATCCTGCTGCTCGCCGCGGTGCTGTGCGTGCCCGTCACACAAATGCTGGGTCTGGGCGCCATTCCCGGCTATCTGATCGCAGGCATCCTGGTCGGCCCATCGTGCTTCAAGCTGGTCACCAATGTGGACACGATGATCGGCGTCTCGCAGTGGGGCGTCGTGATGATGCTGTTCATCATCGGGCTGGAGCTGTCGCCCAAGCGCCTGTGGGCGATGCGCAACGAAGTCTTTGTCCTGGGTTCGCTGCAGATGCTGGTGTGCGGCCTGCTGCTGGGCGTGGTGTTCGGCGCGGCCCTGCGGCATCTGGCCGGCATGGAATGGCAGGCAGCTGTGCTGTGCGGCCTGTCGCTGGCGCTGTCGTCCACGGCGGTGGCGCTGCGGCTGCTCGACGAGCGCCAGTTGACCCGCGCGCCGCTGGGGCGCTCGGCGCTGGGGGTGCTGCTGTTTCAGGACATGGCCGCAATTCCGATGCTGGTGGCTGCCGGCCTCTTGGGTTCGGATGGCACGTCGGCTCCCTCCTTCAAGGAAGCCCTGGTCGCCGTGGCGGTGGTGGCGCTGGCCTACCGGCTGCGTCTCCTGGGCTGGGCAGCCAAGGCGGAATTGAACGAACTGTTTACCGCCGCCGCGCTGCTGATGGTGGTGGGCGCCGCCCAGTTGTTCGACTATGCGGGCCTGTCGGCCGGCCTGGGCGGATTCCTGGTGGGCGTGCTGATGGCCGAATCGCGCTACCGGCACGAACTCGAAAAGGCGATCGACCCGTTCAAGGGATTGCTGCTGGGCCTGTTCTTCGTGGCCATCGGCATGTCCATCAACTTGAAGGTGGTGGCCCATCACTGGATGTTCATCTGCGCCGGCGTGCTGGCCCTGCTGGCGGTCAAGGCCGTCATCCTTTACGGCTTTGCCCGCTTTCTGGGGTTGCCTCGTTATCACCGCCTGCTGTTTGCGCTGGTGCTGGCCCAGGGCGGCGAGTTCAGCTTCGCCATCTTCAACGAAGCGTGGGACAACCATCTTGTGAACCTGGAGCAGCGCGACGTGTTGTCGGTGATCGTCGCCGTGTCGATGGGCGTGGTGCCGGTGCTGATCAAGGTGCTGGAGCGCGTGCCCGAAAAGTACGGCGGCATGGCCGGCCTGCCGGTGGCGGACGCCGCGCCGCCCGCCGACGCCGCGTCATCGTCCCCGGCGGACAAGCCGCCCGCCGCTTGACCCTGCGGCGGGTGAGGGCATGGCATGATGGGCGCCTTGCCGGGCAGCTACACTTGTAGCCCTGTTCGTTTGCCCCTTTTCGTTTTCCTCACTTATGCGCCCGCTCACAGGAGAAAGCTCATGCTCAAAGGAAAAGTAGCGCTTGTCACCGGTTCCACCAGCGGCATCGGCCTGGGTATCGCCACGGCCTTCGCCCAGCAGGGTGCGGACATCGTCCTGAACGGCTTCGGCGACGCGGCCGACATTGAAAAGCTGCGTTCGGAACTGGCCAGCAAGCATGGCGTGAAGGTCATCTACGACGGCGCGGATCTGTCCAAGGGAGCGGCCGTGCGCGAGCTGGTCGAGAACACCGTGCGCCAGTTGGGCCGCATCGACATCCTGGTCAATAACGCCGGCATCCAGCACACGGCGCTGATCGAAGATTTCCCGACCGAAAAGTGGGACGCCATTCTGGCGCTGAATCTGTCCGCCGTCTTCCACGGCACCGCCGCCGCCTTGCCGCACATGAAGAAGCAAGGCTCGGGCCGCATCATCAATATCGCGTCGGCGCACGGTCTGGTGGCCTGCTAGCAAGTCGGCCTATGTCGCGGCCAAGCACGGCGTGGTGGGATTCACCAAGGTCACGGCGCTGGAAACGGCCGGGCAGGGCATCACCGCCAACGCGATCTGCCCGGGCTGGGTGCGCACCCCGCTCGTCGAAAAGCAGATCACCGCGCTGGCCGAAAAGAATGGCGTCGACCAGGAAGCCGCTGCCCGCGAATTGCTCAGCGAAAAGCAGCCGTCCCTGCAATTCGTGACGCCGGAACAACTGGGCGGCACCGCCGTGTTCCTGGCCTCGGATGCCGCCGCGCAAATCACCGGCACGACCGTCTCCGTCGATGGCGGCTGGACGGCGCGCTAAATCAAGGAAATCCTGAATGCTGTTGTTGCTTTCCCCCGCCAAGAAGCTGGACTACGACTCGCCGCTGCACATCGAGACGCACACCCAGCCGATGTTCGTGGATCAGGCCGCGGGCCTGATCAAGGTTCTGAAGACCAAGACCGCCGAGGACATCTCGGCACTCATGAACCTGAGCCCGGCCCTGTCCGAGCTGAACGTCCAGCGCTACGCGCACTGGAAGCGCAGCTTCACGCAGGCCAACTCGCGCCAGGCCGTGCTGGCCTTCAATGGCGACGTCTACGAAGGCCTGGACGCCGCCACCCTGTCGGCCAAGCAGCTCGACTGGGCTCAGGAGCACGTCGCCATCCTGAGCGGTCTGTACGGCGTGCTGCGCCCGCTCGACCTGATGCAGCCCTACCGGCTGGAAATGGGCACGCGGCTGGAGACCCCCAAGGGCAAGAACCTGTATGAATACTGGGGCAGCACCATCGCGGACTACCTGAACGAGCGCCAGGCCGGCCAGAAGTCGCCGGTCATCATCAACCTGGCCTCCGAGGAGTATTTCAAGTCGGTGGACCAGAAGGTGCTGAAGGCGCGGGTGGTGCAATGCGTGTTCCAGGACTGGAAGAACGGCGCCTGGAAGATCATCAGCTTCCATGCCAAACGCGCACGCGGGCTGATGGCGCGTTACGCGATCCAGCACAAGGTCGCCAAGCCGGAAGGGCTGCAGGGCTTTGATCTGGAAGGCTACGCGTACGACGCATCAGCGTCGTCGGCAGACAAGCTGGTGTTCCGCCGCAAGCTGGACTGACGGAGTTGTCGAGCGGGGAGGGTGTCAGACACCCCGGAAGCGGTGCGGTCGCTTGAAGACTGTCTCGTTGGGGTGTCAGACACCTGGTTGGAGCTGCTCGGGCTTCGCCTTTTCACAAAAAAATGCCGGCCTGGCATCTGCGCCAGGCCGGCATTTTTTTGCCCGCGGAACCGGCGAACGCCAGCTTACGAAGCCGCGGCCGCCACGGGCGGCGCATGCAGCGGGTCGGCCAGCGCCAGCAGTTCCTGGCGGATCATGTGAGTGGCCTTGAGCATCTGCTTCACGGGATAGACCAGCGCGGCCTGGTCGCCGGCGGTGTCGAACTGCGTGGGGAGGTCCAGCGGCACGCGCGGGCTGCTTTCGTCCAGCAGGACGGTCATGCCGTCCAGGGCCTGCTTGATGGGTTCGGGCGTGGCGGGCAGCGCCGCCAGAATGGGAATCGCGGCGGTGATCTGCGAGGCCAGCACGTGGTTCTGAATCAGCAGGTTGTTCAGTTCCGGCACGTCCACCTGATGCGACTTGGGTTCGCTCATCATCCGGTAGAACGCCTCGGCGAAATTGCTGAAGGCGATGTGCACGTTCTTGCGCGCCAATCGCCAGGCCAGGTCGGCGTCGGTGACGGCCGGCGTCTCGGCAGCGGCTTCGCCCACCGGCGCGCCGTGCGCCTGCATGGCTTCGACGTAGCGCAGGCCGGCCAGCAGATACTCGCGGTTGGCGCGGGTCGCGGCCGAGGCCAGCGGCTTCAGGTAACGCGCCTCCCACCACGGCAGGATGTAGCTGCAGACCAGCGCCAGCGCGCAGCCCAGCAGCGTGTCGATGGCGCGTTCGCCGATCACCGACATGGACACGGTGCCTGGCGACACGAAGTGAAACACCAGCACCACGAACAAGGTGTTGAAGATTGCGCTGGCCATGTAGTTCAGCTGCACCAGGCTGTTGCCCATGATGCATGCGCCCAGCAGCACGGCGAACAGGATGCTGGGCTCGTCGGTCACGTTAAAGAGCAGCAGCGCGGCGATGCAGCCGATCAGGGTGCCCATCAAGCGCCAGCCATTGCGCTGGCGCGTCAGCGCGAAGCCCGGCTTCATGATGATGACGATGGTCAGCATGATCCAGTAGTTGTGCGCCGAGAACTCGGGCGACAGCCAGCGGCTGGCCAGCGTCATCGCGATGGCCGCGGCGGCCGTCACGCGCAGCGCGTAGCGGAAATGCGGAGAATCCAGCCGCAGGTTGCTGGTCAACAGGC